>JAINEY010000004.1:0-2400000 GCA_020002365.1 Trichoderma gracile
CTAACCCTCCGAGCCTTTTCAATCCGTGGATGGAGTGGAATAATAATAATCCTCCTGGCCTCTTCAATCCACAGTTGGCCCCGATCCGCGGATTAAAAAGGCTGCGAACCCCCTTATAACCTTGCCTTATATCTCCCTTATATAAGATATTAGTACCTAAATCTATAAATTCAAGAGGCTGTTTTAAACTTAGCTAATATAATAATAATTCCCTAAGCCTCTTTAATCTACAGTTAGCCCTAATCTGCAGATTAAAAAGGCTGCAAACCCCCTTATAACCTTGCCCTATATCTCCCTTATATAGGATATTAATACCTAGATCTATAAATTTAAGAGGCCGTTTTAACCCTAGTTAACCCTAGAATAATTCTCCTGGCTTTTTTAATCTACAGTTAGCCCCTATTTATAAATTAAAAAGGCTATAAACCCCCCTTCTAACCTGCCCTATATCTCCTATATATAAGATGTTAGTACCTAAATGCATAAATTTAAGAGGCCGTTTTAACCTTAGTTAATATAAGAATAATTCTCCTGGCTTTTTTAATCTACAGTTAGCCCCTATTTATAAATTAAAAAGGCTGTAAACCCTGCTTTTAACCTGCCCTATATCTCCTATATATAGGGTGTTATAACCTAAATATATAAATTTAAGAGGCCTTTCTAAGCTTATTTAATATATAATAACTAGCCCTAACACTAAAGAAGTTATAGTTATATATATAAATTAAAAAGGTAAGTATTTAGGTTCCTTATTCTTATATTATATTAACATCCTACTACTTATTTATAAATAATATAGTAGGTGTTATAGGCTAAGAACTATATATTATATATTAAGGTTAAATCTCCTTTATTATAAATAAGAGGTAGATTTCGCTTATATAAAGTTAATATAAGTCTATAGTACCTGCAGCTGCAAAAATAATCTACAGCTGCATATATACTAACCCTGCAGGGTACCTAGTACTTACAGTAACCTACACACTAACTCCTTAGTTAAACTAATCCACTATAAAAAAAAGGAAAAAGAAAAAACTCACTTACTTTATAATAAGGCAGGACTATTATTTATATACATACACTAGACTTACATCTTAAAATATACTATTATATATTATATATAATTTCTAGTTTAATAAGAGATAATATATTATAATACTGCTATAACCTACCTATACCTACATATACTTTAAACCCACCTAAACATTATATAAAAAAGCAAGCAATCTTTAACTTAGATTTACTGCACTAACTATAATTAAGTAACTGCTAATAGTTATATATCTTATATTATATAAGGCAATAATAAGCATATCTAGTAACTAGATAAATAAATACTCCCTTCTCCTTTAACTGCTGCTTCTTTAACTTCCTCCTCCTTATAACTTATAACTTATAATGCACTATAACACTATATATCCAGACTTCCTTAAAATATAGCATATCCTACTTCTGCAGTTAGAAACTAGTGCCTTTAATATGCTATTAAGCTAGCTTAACAGGCCTAGCCTAGCCTATTAAATTACTGCCTTTATATAAAAGGTAAGCTAATAGCTAGATACCCTTATTAAAGCCTAATCTGCTAACCCTTATAAAGATTTAAATAGTTTATAAGTAGAATATATAAACTGCCCTTATATTTAGGGGGAGTATATCTAAATTAATAGACTTAATACTTACTGCTAGGGTCTAGTAATTAAGCTTATTAATATTATCACTTAGGCAACTAAATATAATATAAGTTACCCCTCCCCCTCTAGCATGCTATTTCCTGCCTTTAGCTTTATTACCTTATTACTTAAAACATTGCCTTATACTACTATATAATAATTATAAGCTAACTGCTAACACTGCTGCTTAACTACATAATAGTCTGTTAATAACCTTACTTATGCTATTGCCCTAGATAGCTTTAAGTAAAGCTGCTAGAAGGTTATTAGTAAAATCTAGTTATTACTATACTTATATAAGGTAACTAAATCCTAACACTAACCTATAACAACCTTAACAGGACAGCACTAATAAACTATACACCTTATAGAATAAACTCCCCTACGCTATTATCACCACCATTAAATAACATAAACCAACCCCTAATAAGAAACCCGCCTAAATAACAGGTATATTTTAATATTTAAAAGATAATATACTACTATTAGATATAGATCCTTATAAACACTAGCAAAACCTAGCAGCCTTGCTAAACAGTTACACCTTTAATAACTCTAGAGTCTTATAAGATTTAAATAGCAGACTACTAATTATTATTTATTAATATATCTATATATATAGACTATAGCTATAGGACTAGATAAGGTAATAAGTTAGTTAGTAAACCACTTATATATAAACACCTAAGTATAGCAAGGAATACTAAATAAATAGCAGTAGCAGCACTACTAAAATATAAAATAACTATATTAATAAGGTTATACTAATAGCTATACTATAAATAGAAATATTACCTTTCTTTATTAAGTTAGGTGCCTAGATTAGGACTAGGTAGTAACTTAATAAAGCTAGTAAGGGGTTTAGTAAACACCTGCAATATATCTTAATAGTAATATATTTTAATAAAAGGTTTAAGGGGGAGGGGGTTTACTAGTGTATAAGTTATTATAATTTCTTTATTTTACTAAATGCCTAAAGCAAGACTGTATAGCAACTTAACAAGGCCTATAAAGGGTTTAATAAACATCTTTAACACATCTTAACAGTAATATATACTAGTAAAAGAGTTAGTATAATATTTAGCTAGTATAAAAGACTTTAAAGTGTTTTATTTCTTTAGCTAGTTATATATACTAGGAGTAGGTAGTAGCTTAATAAAGGCTATAAAGGGTCTAGGGGATATTTATAACAGCCTTTAGTAAGAACATATTATAATAAAAGAGATAAGGAGCATTAAGCTAGTGTCTAATCTCTAAATACAGTAGTTAGTTTTATTAGTTAAGTTATTAAAGATTATAGGGCAAACTAATAGGCTCCTGCACAGCATGCATAAATAATATATATAAGAGGTAAGGTAGGTATAGAATATTTAAGGATAATTTTATTTATTAACAGGAAGAGTTATTTAAGGGTTAGTATAACTTTTTTATAATAAAGTGACCTTATTATAGTCTAAATTTAATAAAGAAACTGCTACTATAGCAGGGGTATAAGTAAACTAGATAAAAGGTATAAATAATAAAAATAGATTTATAAGTAGTGCATAATGCTAGTATTAGCTAAGGATAAAAGGTGCTAGTTTATATATATTAACTCTTCTATTATAAAGTAAATTACTATTAGTCTATTTACATATATTAAATAGAATAGTAATCTCCTGCATATTACTTAATAGTAGGTTTACCTATATATAATAAACTCCCTATTCCCTAACCTAATATATTACTTTATTAATATAATGTAACTATAAGAAAATTAATTTAATCTTTATACTAAATATAATTACTATCTTCTCTCTGCTGTTTTATATTAATCTTCTTATACTATATCCTTATTATTTAGGCAATACTTTTAATATCTATTATACTAAGTAAGTTATATACCCCTAGCATCTTTAATCCCCTCTTATATATTGCCTAATACTAACATTAAAGAGCTTATCCATTTAGTAAGCATAAACATAAGTATATTTAATAATAATATATCTAGGGGACCCGCAAGCAGGCCTCCTAATAGTAAAAACCCTATCCTTAAGGATAGACTAGTAAAGAAGGAAATAAAGTAAAAGTAAAATACACTGCTAAATAAAGCTAGCCTAAGTAACCTAAAATAAATACAACACTTAACCAGGTTAAGATTAAAATATAAAGGCCTTAATAATAAAGTAATTATAGTAAATATCTAGCTAACTAATTTAGTAATGCCTCTAATTAGCTAGCTACTCTTTAATAATAATATAAAAAATAAAGGTAATAGCCTAGGTAAGTCTTAGTATAAGGAGTTAGTTAAGATATATCTTATATTAATATTACTATGCCAGACCCTCTATATTTATATTAATATAAGGCTAATATAAGATAGCAGTAGCTATAGGATTAAGTGTAAATATAAAGACTAGGAAGAAGGATAGGCTATATAAGGGCAGTAAAAAGGGCAGATTAAAAGGCAAGGGCAAGCAGGTTACTAAACTATTAGATAATAATAGCAATAATAATAAAGGAAGTAAACTAAATAATAGAATTAGCAGTAGCAGAGAAGAAAAAGGCAGTAGTAAAAAAGGCAGTAGTAGAGGAGGCAGTAGTAAAAAAGGTAGCAGTAAAAATAGAAATAATAATAATAGCAATAATAAAGATCTAAATTCTAATAAGTACCTTGCCTAGCAACTATAGCTTAAGAATAGCTAAACTAGCTTTACTTAGATTAGGCTATTAAGGCTATGCAAATTCCCTCCTTAAATAACCCCTCTAAATCCTATCCATTCTCTAATAAAGGCAGATTTTAAGGCTAAGAAGCTACTATACCTTAATATTTATAGCAAGTACTTTAAGGCCCTTTTAATTACATTCTAATAACTGCAGGCAACTTCTATATTTACTACTAACATAGCCTTAAAGAAAAAAACAGCTGCTTAGCGTTTATTAAGCTGCAATCTTGCCTAAATTTAAAAGTTTAATATTATTACCTATATTACTGCCTTATTAAGGCTTAGTAATATTAATAAGGCATATACACTTATTAACTAGGATAGTAAGTTTACTTCCTATCCTGCCTTAAAGATATTTAATAAAAGGCCTAGTTATTTTCCTAGCCTTTTTAATCTATAGATTATTAAGCTTTAATCTGCAGATTAAAAAGGCTAGCAGTTATTCCCTAATTAATTAAGAAGGCTATTACTTTTATTATTTAATATATAATAAGGATATGCCTTTTAGTATTTTATATTACCTCTTTAATAAGCTATAGTTATGTATAGTGCTAATTAAGTTTCTCTTTAATAATAAGGATTATACACCCCTTTCTTAAATAACTATAAGGTATAAGTTTAAAGGCAGCTAGGTTAGTAATAGATTTTATTAAGGAGGGTTAGTCTAAACTAAAAATAAAGGTTTTATAAAGGAATCTGCAGGATATATATAGTGTAATTATAAATATAATAGGTAAGGTATATAGTTTTTAAAAGGAGGAGAGCGGCATAGGTATTATAATAAACTAGATTAATATAATAATCACCTATTACTACTAACTAATAACCTTCTTCCCTAATTAGTTTTTAAATTACTACTATAATAAGGCTAACCTTAATTTACTCTAGGGTTATTATTATACTAATTAGCAGGTAGCTTATATAATGCTAAAGTACTATAAGAGTTTTTATAAAAGAAGGTAAAGGGACTATAAGCTAAATATAGTTAAGGATAAAGTAATATTAAGACCTAAATATTAAGCTTTAGTATAGTATAGTAATTTAGCTAGCCTTATAAATAGTAATAGTTTAGGCAAGGTGTTTATAAAGGGGGATAATAATGCATTTTATAATTTAATAGCTATTACTACTAAGCTTTATAATTCTCTAATAGGCTTAATAGCAGATAAGGTTTAGGATACTATAGCTATAAAAGATATTAAAATAGCCCTAGGCATTAACATTAATACTATAAATATAATAATTAGCATAAACATTAAGGTATTAAAAGCTATTAAAAAGCGCTTTTAAAATATATTTTAGTTATTTATACTAAGGACTAACTTTACTATTAAAATAGTAAAGCAACCTAGTTTACTTATATAGCCACTACTTATAGTAAATACTATAAAGGTTTTTATTAAATAGCTTTATAATTATGCTTAAAAAAATGCCTATCTAAAGCTGCTAGCTAATAAAACACTTCTTAATATTAATTTACAGCTAGTTAAAGACTTTAGCAGCTTAAGAAAGCTTAATAATACTATATAAAGTTTTAGCATTAATACTACTATAGCCTTAAGCTAGAAAGCAATTAGCATTTCTAATATTATTAAAAATATATTAAAAAGTAAACTACACTAGGTTATAAGTTTATTCTCTTTTTAATAGTAATTATTATTTATTAAATAGAATATTATTTACTAATACTATTATAAGTGCCTAAGAGCTTTATAAGCATATAGCTAGGCTAATAAAGGCAGTAATGCTTATAAATAACTACAGCCTTAATAAGACTTAAACTTATATTCTAGCATAACACTTAAATAACCTAAAGCTTAAGGAGTTAGTTAAGGCAAATCTTTAAGAGAAGAGGGTATTTAAACCCTTCTGCCTTTTTATACTAGCATTAGTATTAAACCAGACCTTCTTAAAAATCTCTAAGCTATTACCAGCCAGTAGTATTAATATTTTAATTTATTATAGCATAAGGTTAATATATAATAATCTAGTCTAGAAGTCTAAAATGCTAAATAATATACAGCTACTTTAAGAATAGTTTAACTAGTATGCTAATAAAAGTAATAATATTATAATAAGTTATAAGTTACTCTTTATATTATACTTAACTGCTATTATATATATATACTAAAAAGTTAGTTTAATAACAGCTAGGCTATTTAAAAATAATACTATTACTATAGTAAAAGAACCTAATAAAAAGGATAATAGTAATATAGCTACTAAGGCAGAACTTAATAAAAAAGATACTAGTAATATAGCTGCTAAGGCAGAACTTAATAAAAAGAATGCTAGTAATATAACTAAAAAAGGTAAGGCACTAGCTCCTTAAGCTTATTTAAATTTAAAAGTAGTAGGCGCTAACTTTAACTAGGTAATTATAAATAAAAAGCATACTATTAAGAATCTATTATTAAATATCTATTAAATAATTACCTTAATAAAGAAGGAAGTAATTATATTTATTTTTATAATACTACTGCTAAATAAGCTAAAGGATATTTTAAGTTACCTTAAGCTAATATAGTAAAAGGAGTAGTATTTTAAGTACCTTAAAAAGGGTAATAGTAATAAATAGCTTAGCTACTAGTTTAAAAGTAATATAAAAACTGCCTTATTTAACAGCTAGGACTATAATATAATAGTTATAGCTAGCTATATTAATATAAGTAACTTTAATATAAATAGCGCCTTATATAATGCTATTTATAATTATAGTATTTTAGCATAGCTATTTTACCTAGGACTTTTTAAGTAGTATGCTATTAAGTATATATAAGGGCTAAATATTACCTAATTTAAAGTGCGCCCTCTTTAAAAATGCCTAGCTATAAAGTAAAGGATAGGAATTAAGATTAAGCTTTTAAATAGTAGTAAGGTTATGCTTAATAAAGGCATGCTAATAGTATAAGTAAAGACAGTTAGTCTTATTCTTAGCATAGTAAATAAGCAGAGTTTTAGCATTATTATTAATTAATATATTACTATACTTTTATTAAGAGATAATAAGAATAAGAAGGGTATAAGCAGCTAGTAAAATATATTAATACAGTAAGTATTATTATTAGCATTAATAAATTATTAGTTTTATATATTAACCTAGCTAAATATTTATAATATTAAGCTCTTAGGTAACCTTAATGCCTCTAAAAGGCTATTAAAAAATATATTAAAAAAGAGTGCTTAAGCATCCTTTACTAAGTTTAGTAAAAAGACTAAAATAAGTTAAGGCAGTAGTTAAGTAATAGCTAGTATTAATAAAATATAAGAAATTATTTAGTATAACTAGTTAAGCAGCTTATAGTAATACTACTACCTTACTTAAATAGATATTTATATACTATATCCTACTAATTATATTACTATAGTAAAGTTTATTTATATACTAGGACTAAAGCTAGCTTATATAATAGCACATACTCTTTAACTTTTAATATAAAATAAGCGCCTGCTTATTTACTACTACTACCTACTATTATAAATATAAATATTATCCTAAAGTGCATTTTCTTTATTTAATATTACTAACTTTTACTTTTAATATCCTTTACTTTACTTTTAGTTACTTAAGCCTTTTAGTATTATAAATATAAAGTTACTATACTGCATTTAAGCATAAAGGTATATAAGGATGCTTTAATAACCTAAATAATAAGGTTAACTGCCTTATAATTTTAATAGCGCTTAAGTTACTAAATATAAATTTATATTATATATATTTTAATAGCATTATATTTAAGTAGCTGTATAATACACTAACTATTTCTTAGACTATTAGGCGCCTTTAAAAATTAGGTTTACTTTTAAGTGCTAAAGTTAACTAAACTATTTTAAAGTTAAATAACTCCTTTAATTTATATTAGGAGTCTAGGCTTATATAAAAGCAGGCAGTTATTCTTACTATTAAAGGCAAGATTCTTAATAAAATTACAGGTTAATTATAGGTTATATATACCTATAAAATTTTAAAAAGGATGTTTAGTTAAACTTATAATTAATATCTAGTAGGAAGGGTGCCTTATAAGTATTATAATTTTATTAAGGTTTTATAAAAGGGCTAATTCTATTTAGCTTTAGTAATACACCTTATAGCATATTCTTATAAGGCCTAAAAGGTAATAAGGGATAATATCTATAAGATTATAATATATTAAAGCCTAGCAGCTAAGAAGCTAATAAAGAAAATATTATAAGGTTAAAATACTAATTAATAAAATAATAGCATTATTTTATAAAACTAGTATAAGTTTAAGAATAATAAGGATAAGGATAATAATAAAAGTAGTAATAGCTTAGCTAGTATGCTTAAGCAGCTAATATAAGTAAAAAAAGGTAGGAAAATAATATATAAGGTGCTTTAATTATAAAACACAGTTATTATATAATAAGGGTGTTTATATATATTAAGTATAGTTATTAGTTAAATATTTATAATAAAGGGTATTAGGTTTATATCTAGATTATTAGTTAAAGATATTATATATTTTTAATATATAGTTTTAATACTTTAGTTAGTTTAGTTATATTTTAGGTTTTAACTATATATAAGTATTAGAGTTAGGATATATATAAAGATTTATTTTATATACTTAGTTAAATTTAGTATAAATATTATAGTAAAGTTAATTTTATATTAATACTTAAATATTTAGGCTTTTTTAATTTATAAATTATATAAGGTATATAACTTTATCCCTTTTTAATTTATAAATTAAAAAGGTAGGTGTTTAATTTCTTATTATACCTATATTAATATATTTATATATATTTATATATTTATATAAATCTATATATATTTATATATTTTTATATATATTTATATATATTTATATATTTCTATATATATTTATATATTTCTATATATATTTATATATTTCTATATATATTTATATATTTCTATATATATTTATATATTTTTATATATATTTATATATTTATATATATATCTATATATTTATATATATATCTATATATTTATATATATATTTATATATTTATATATATATTTATATATTCCTATATATATTTATATATATCTATATATATCTATTACTTTAAATAGCTAGCTATTAATACTATTTATTAATACCTTTTTATACTTAGGATAAGGGAAAAAACCTTAGTATTTATATTAGCCTATTAAAAAAAAAGCTTATTATATAAATATAGTTTAAGGTTATTTTAACTTTAAACAGACCTCCTTATTAAGGCTTTTAATATTAGCTAGCAGTTTAGCCTTTATAGCCTTTTTAAGATTTAGCTAAAGTAAAGTAGTTTTAGCTAAAGTAGCTTTAGCAAAAGCAGACTTAATAAAAGCAGACTTAATAAGTATAGACTTAATAAGTGCAGATTTAATAATAGCAGGTATAAAAGCTTTATTCTTAATATTAATAACTTTAGCGCTTATATACTTCTTAGCCTTAAAATAGGCCTTTTTATAAGCTAGTTTTACTACTTTAAGTATAACTTTCTCCTTAATAAAAGTTATAGGAATTTTCCTCTTAAGCTTAATAATACTAGCTCTTAACTTCTTTATCTTTAGCTTCTTAAGCTTCTTACTACTTAAAGCTGTTTAACCTACAGTTAGCTAAGGGCTTTTATAAATACTTATAAGCGCTATAGCCTTAAACACTAGGCCCTTTAATACTATTACCTTCTTTACTTTAACAGCTTTTATTTTACTAATAGTGCTAATATTACCTAAAGCAGTGCATTTTCTAAGTTTATTACTAATAGTAATACTAACAGTCTTATTTATTTAAAGGCTAGCCTTAAAGGGCACTATTAAATTAGTATACTTAAGTTATCTTTAATAAGAATAATAAAAATAGTATTATAATATATAAGACCTAAACTAAGTTAGTGGCTTTTAATATTATAAGTAGAGTTAAAAGCTAATATTTACTGCCTTTTTAATTTATAAATTATATAAAGTATAGGTCTAGCCTTTTTAATCTGCAGGTTATATAAAGTAAAGGCATACTAGCCTTTTTAATTTATAAATTATATAAAGTAAAGACCTAGCCTTTTTAATCTGCAGTTAGTATAAAGTAAAGGCATACTAGCCTTTTTAATTTATAGATAGTATAAAGTAAAGGCATACTAGCCTTTTTAATTTATAAATTATAGCCTAGCCTTTTTAAACTGTAGATAGTATAAAGCAGAGGTATACTAGCCTTTTTAAACTGCAGATAGTATAAAGCAGAGGCATACTAGCCTTTTTAATTTATAGATTATATAAAGCAGAGGCCTAGCCTTTTTAATCTGCAGTTAGTATAAAGCAGAGGCATACTAGCCTTTTTAATCTACAGATTATAGCCTAGCCTTTTTAAACTGTAAATAGTATAAAGTAAAGGCATACTAGCCTTTTTAATCTGCAGATAGTATAAAGTAAAGGCATACTAGCCTTTTTAATCTATAGATTATAGCCTGGCCTTTTTAATCTGTAAATTATGCTTATATAATATATCTAACTAATTAAAGTAGTAGAATCCTCTAATATAATCTATTTTATATAATTTACCTCCTATATTTTTAGCCTTATACTAAAAGTATACTATACTTTCTACTTAAACTATAAGATTACACTACTTCTTATAAGATAGGTTTATAATTCTCTTAAAAGTAGTTTAATAAGTTTTAGCTAATATATTATAATTATATACTTTATTATTAATTATAAAAAAAAAGTTACCTTTTTTATTTTAAAAAGGTTTTTATTAAAATTTAGTATATTAAGTAGCTTTATATCTTTTTAATAACTTTTAAAAGCTTATTATATATTACTTATAAAGCTATAGTTAAGGCTAATATAACTTTTATTTACTTATAATAATATTTTAGTATAATTAAACTTATGCTTTTTTAATAAGTAATTAAATATACTAGCCTATTTAGCTATAAGCAGGTAGTATAATATAGTAGTATAGTTTTTAATTAAGCTATAAAAAAATAGCTTAAAAGTAAGGTAATAGTTATTTTTATAAATACTAAATAATAATAAAGAAAGAGGAGTAAAATAATAATAATTTTCTTAAAAGCTAGGTTTTAATAATAAGGCATTTACTATAAAATTATTTACTTTTAAATTACTTTTAAAATAGCTATTTACTATATTTTATTAAAAGGTAATAACTTAATTTTTAAATACTTTAATACTTAATATAACTATTAGCTAATTAAAGTTAGTTATTAATAAATACTATTATATTTTAATAATAACTTAATAAAAGTATTTAATAATAATAAGGCTATAAGTTTAGCTTTTATATTACTATATTATATAAATACTAATAATAATAAATATTATTAAGAAAGGGTTAATAAATAATACTAATTACTTTAAGGCTATAGTAATACTTATATTATAAACTAGTATTTTAAGTAAGTTAGTAAAAATAATAGTATTTATTATTAAATTATAATAGTTAAGTATTTAATAATTAATTATAATTATAGTTAAACCTAAGTAAAAGATAAGAATAATTATTAAACTATAATTTAATAATTATATTTTCTTTTTTAAAAGCAGCTATAAAGTATTAATATAAAGTGCCTTTATTATTATATTAATATAAGCTTTAATATAGTAAATAATAAGCTAAAATATAAAAAATAAGTTTTTTATTTTAAAAAGTATAATAACTTAATATAATAAAAAAGGTTAAATAACCTAATATTAAAAAGTATATTATTTTTAGTTAAATTAATATAAAGGTTAATATAAATATTAAAGTAATATTAAGTAAATATATTAATAGCTTATAATATAGTCTTTTAAAAGCTATATATATTAGTATTAGCTATAAAAAACTTAATAGCTTAATAAAAAAAGGTATTTTTTTAAATAGCTAGCTTTTATATTTTTTAACCTTATATATTTAAAGTATTAAAGGCTAGTATAAGCTTTAATAAAAAAAGGGATATATAGTAATTTAAAATCTTTTTATAAAAGCCTTTTAATTATTTATTTAAAATATTTAATATTACTTTTATTATATTTTTAATTAATATAAAAAAGCCTTTTTTTTTTATTACTTATAACTCTTTAATAACTTAGCTAAATAAATTACTAAAAGAATTAATAAAGCTAGAGTTATTTTAAATAAGTAAGATAATTAAAAAAAAGTAGTTATTTAAAAAGGTTAAAGAAATATTAATATTAAGGTATATATATAAGTTTATAATACTATTAGTAAATAGTAAAATATTAAAAAAGTATAGTATTATATAGCTAAATATAATTTTTAATTAATTTAAGCTAGTAGTTAATATTAAAGTAAGTGCTAACTTTTATTAATAAAAGTATTTTTTTTAATACTTTTAATTATTTTACTTATACTTACTTTTACTATAATACTTTTTTAAACAGCCTTATTTTTTTAGCTTTAATATACTTTTAAATAAATACTAAATTAAATAAAGGTTAAAAAAGTAGATTATTTAATATTAAGTAAGAATATAAGCTACTTAAGCTTAAATAAATTAGTAAAAGTAAAAGGTAAAAGTAAAGTATAAAAGTAAATATTATATAATAACTTAATAAAAAAAAAGTAATAAAAAAAGCTTAATAATATAGCTTAAACTTTATTAACTAAAAAACTAAACTAAACTAATTAAAAAGGTATTTTTTATTAAGTAAGGCTTTTTTATTTAGGCTTAGTAAATTTTTAATTTATATTATATTTAAAATATATTTTTTATTAAGTTATATAATACTAGGCTAAAGGTATTTTAATATAAGATTTTAAAATATTTTATAACTAATTTTAAAAAAATACTATTAAAAATTAAAAAAAAGTTTTAAAATATAGATTTTTTAATAAATTTTAATATATTTTTTATATTTATTTTACTTTTAAAATTAAAAATTTCTTTTTCTCTCTTTACTTTAACCTTTACCTTATAAGTAAGATATAAAATATTTTATTATACTAAGTAAGCTTATAATCTTAGTGTTAAGGCTTATGCCTAATATTATATATTATAAAGTAAGCCTAGGATTTTAATTTTAATTAGTTATTTCTTTTATAGTTCTTTTATAAGGATATCTTATTATATTAGGTTATAATATTTACTTAAATTATAAAATTATACTACTTTTTATAAAATAAATTATTATTACTTATACTAATACTTTTATTATTACTTATATTTTTACTTTTATTATTACTTTTATTACTACTTTTATTACTACTTTTATTACTACCTTTACTATTACTTTTACTACTGCTTTTACTACTGTTTTTATTACTACCTTTACTACTACCTTTACTATTACTATAGCTGCCTCCTTATAGCTATTTTTATTATACTCTGCCTCCTACACCTTTCCAGTATATATTACCGCCTTTTATCCCTGCTAAAGGGTTACCTTTTCCCTGTGTAGCATTACCATACTGCTCGCCAAACCCGCATTTACAGTAGAATTCGTCCTTGCCAAACGCACTGATTACTGAAGCATAAACACCATCAGCCTCAGCTCTTTCCAGTCCCCATTGTACAAGCTTCCGGCCAACTCCTTTCCCCTGAGACTCTGGCCTGACTGCCAAAACGTCAAGGAACCACGATTCAGCACGCTTGTCAGACCAGATTGTATGAAAGAAAGGGTATGACCGTTCTATAATATCCTCTGTCATAGGATCACTTGCGCGATTATGCCACAGCCAAGCGTGAATAGTCATAGCAAGAGAAAAGAAGGGCTTGAGCAGGTTCCCTATGCAAGTTTAGTCAGTCCTTAGGCGCGTAATAACAAGACGCCGAAATATCACTTACGATAATCCCTGTACCAGCTTTCTGGCTTCGCGTTCCCTTCTCCTAATCTTGCCCATTGAGCAATTCCAACAATGCTCTCATGGCCAGTCTCATCCTTTTCTAAAGCAACAATAAATCGCCAGCGGGAATCCCAAAAGCTGACTCGTGCTCGCCGCAACCAGTATAAGTCTACGTCTTCTGGATACTCGTTTCGTTTCGGGTGTATGAGGTCGCCGAAGAGGTTGTCGTCCCAGAAAGCCCGTGCCATAACATGCGCAACTTCTGGCAACTCTGAATAACGCGCATTGCGTAGTACAATCTGAGACATAGTGCCTGAATGGCAAGTAAGTCAGCACTGGTGGAATATGGGTTAGTTGACAGAGAATACGACCGCCTGGGCATACAAGGAGGCAGCCGTGGCTACGATATGAACTTGGGGCAGGCGTGTAGTAGACAAGATTGCTTGAGTGATATGAGTGCCAATCATAATGGCATACTGCCAGAGTCATGCCACAGATGTCAAAGAGTATTTATAGCTATATGGCTGGGCCTACTTGCTTCCGCTAACGCATCCTTACCTGATGAACTAACGGAGTGTGTGACATCCTTGTGCATAATGACAATTGCGGCAAGTAGCAACTATAGGCTATTACCAGACTTGCTCCTCTGCAAGTTATCAGTAGTTGTGATATGAAGATTCCCCACTGCCTTGCGTCCCCTCGGTTGTTTTTTTTTTTTTTTTTTTTTTCGCTTAAGTGTTTACTGTAGTATCCTGTGTTGTTGGTCATGGTTGAGAATGGTGACATGAACCTTGTGAAACGAAGTTGTTGGTTGGTCGGTTGTCAGGATTGGTATCCATTATGTGGTATTATTGGTCCGGGGAACATATGCCCTCGTCGCCGTCTTCTGCAGTGTTACGATACCGATAATCCCACCATGGGCCCCACGCCTGATGCAACTCAACATCCCGCTGGTGTGCTGTCTTGAATCCCTCATCTCACGGATGTATTGCGTTGCCTTCGATAACTGGGCGCAGCTTGCAAGAGTTGTTTAGACGTCAAGTGCTACCGAGGACGCTTGGAAATATCAGCACAACAACTCACCGCAAAACCCCAACTAATACTCTATATTGAGAGGTATACTTGGCCTATATTGAGCTGGCACTCGTGGGTTGATGGTTCTCATGCATTGTGTTCCAGGCCACGTCGTTTGCGATAATCATCTCTTGGCTACCTGTTGTTCTGTAGCTTTCCTCTTCGTCCAACATATATACCCGAACATCTCCGTTATGGTCATTACCCTCTGGGACGGGTTGATCCAATAACCGACCCGGTCTCCAGATCTGAGGTCGTTCGCGGGGCTCTCTGGCATGCTTGTCGTGTACCCATACAGAAGTCGATGCTCCTGCCGCCGCAGATGGGACATGTTCAGATCGACTGTCATTGAGTGTGTGGAGTGGATATGTATTGCTGAATTCGTAATCGCTGGACTCGAAGGCCCATGGAAATCCTAGCCCTAGAGAAAAGGACTTCAGGAAGTTCTTCATATTTGGCACCGTGGCCGCGACGAGGGACCAACCCATCATGATCTGCTGAAAGATCAGGCTGTTTATGATTGCAAACTGAGGCTCGCTGGAGGCAGGATATCTGCTCAGAGACGCTGTATGAATGGCTGAGAAGGCGATAAGCGGTAAGCGGAAGGAGAAGGCTATGGCGACTTGAAGCTTATGGTTAAGTGACATATTCACAGACCAGGCTATCTGCACAATGAGGAGCCAAGTAAGGGCCTCGGTGAAAATGTCAATAGCTGTTATTACAGTCCATCGTATAGCCTGAGATTGAGGCTCTAGTCAGCACTAATGGAAAGTGGTTAAGGGAGTTGCAGCAAACATCCACGTACCTGGCTTGGACATTCCTTGATATTAACGATAGTCAACAACGAAGCAGCTCGGCAGTTGAGTAGAAGTGCTAAGCATGATCCTACACCCCATGCTGCACTAAGAACCGTGACTCCAATGCAGAATGGTCTGGTCTTTCCCGACTTGAAGTCTATAATCCGCAGGATAAGGGCGAGGACAGAGCATTTAGTCACGCTCAAAGCTAGCAGGCAGAGAACAATGGCTGCAAAAGTAGACTAGAATCAGGAACGTTAGTCTCTTCCAGTATTATTGATTGGCATATGCTTACTGTGGAAGATATTGCCCATTGCTCTGGCGCTGTGATAGAATTAAACTTGCCGAGGCCGTTCCTCAGACCAACAAACAAGGCGGTTGATTGGGCTATATGCAGTATCTGGATATCAGTCAGCCTCCATCGTGAAAGGGTCCGCGACGCAGCGGGCACTCGTACTGTTGCTAAACCAAGTAAGAGGTCATCAAATCCGAACATCTGGTGCTTGATGTAAACTCTTGCTATGGCGCTCAGCAAGCTGTAGATCAGCGAGAGTATTGTCACAATCCATAGCTGGCCGGCGTGGTCATTGGTTGAAACGCGCGAAAAAGCTTTCGGTTCGTCATTTGATGTCTTTGGATTCATGGCTAGGAACGATACGGCAATTCGACTCATAAGAGAGCAAGGCTTCATAGCATTGGAGGCAACGAGCAACAGAAGTGATAGATGTTTTAGAAGGAATCGATGTCTTGTTGAACCCCTTTATCTGTTTTTCACCGATGGTCTGATTGCAAAGGTCAGTCCAGTCTGACGGCAATCAAAACACATGAGATGTTGTTGGTTCTTGATGATACAGCATATAGCCACTCGAAATAAGTAGCCTGGTTATCCTATTCTGCTAACACAAAATCGCGGAGCCGCCCCTGAGCTTCAGATCAAGGTGTAAAGGGGCTGTAAGATTTCCAATATACTCCCTGCTTGCCTTTCTGAGAGATGCACCACAAGGCATGCCCATACCTGCTGTAAGCCTCGCTGCCGGGCGTGTCGAGTTTTGTACTACGCATAGGCGACTGAGGCATGAATCAGTTGGTTTAGAGATGTGATATGTACCCCCCTATTGCTTGGTCGCCCGGGTTGCGCTTCTGGTGCGATCGGATCCGTCGAGTTGATATGGGCAACCATGTCACTGAAGGCCATGACACGGCATGGAGGTCAGTTAATTACCTGCGTAATGCTGGGGTTTCACGAACAAAAAGCAGCGCAGCAGGGGGATGGGCCATGACGGACCAACACACCGAACCAGCCCGAATTTGGTCGTTTGGGCCGAAATGTCTGCATGGCATTGTTTATCCGGCAGCACTTGGTTACCTTGACATCTCTCTTCGCATGTGGCTGTTGCAGGTTTTTTTCTTCTTCTTTTTTTCTCTTCACCATCATATCGTGTTATGCGACCTGGTGAGCTTACTTTTGCGAAATCTGTCTGTGAAAAAGCTACCCAATGTCGTCCGATGGCAAGGGCGCTCACAATGGCAACGCCGTCGCCGTTGACCTCAATGATGGTGGAGACAACAAGGGTGGGAACGCAGCTGATCGCGCGGATATGTACCGCATGGGAAAGATACAGGAATTGAGAGTTCGTGCTGGCGAGTACCGACGTTCTGTGTTCGAGGGTTGCTGAGACGTATGTGCCGCAGAGAAACTTTCGATTCCTGTCTATATTTGGCTTTTCCATGATACTTATGGCGTCGTGGGAATTTTCCTTGAGGTATGTTGTGCGGACAGAAGCGCTCGAGTATCACAACCGTGAGGCGACTAATCGGAACTGTTTATCAAAGCGTTGCTACCATCGGCCTTGTGAACGGTGGCACCGCCGGCTTCATCTGGATGTTCTTCATCTGTTGGATGGGATTTCTCTTGGTCAACACGACAATGGCCGAGATGGCTTCGATGTAAGCAAGCAACGCCCAATATCGAGCTCCCTGTCTTCCGCTTCTCCAGTCACGGGTGATTCTCGCTGACACCGGGTCTGTATAGGGCACCTACTTCTGGAGGGCAATATCACTGGGTGTCGGAATTCGCGCCGCCGCAGCATCAGAAATTCATCAGCTACCTGATGGGGTGGATGTGTGTTCTTGGCTGGCAGACGTCGTGTGCCTCTACTTCATTCATTGCCGGCACTCAGATCCAAGGTCTCGTCGTTCTCAACTACCCCGACTATGTCCCAAAACCATGGCACGGTACGCTACTCACCGTGGCTGTTGCCGCCTTTTCGATATTCTTCAACACTGTCCTTGCGAGAAAGCTGCCATTAATCGAGGCCCTGATTCTCGTCATTCACATCTTTGCCTTCTTCGGCATCCTGGTTACTCTCTGGGTTCTTTCGCCCACGGCAAACGCCCGGGCTGTCTTCACCAACTTCAGCGATGGCGGAGGTTGGGGCAGCTTGGGAGGGTCAACCCTTGTGGGAGTTCTTGCAGGCGTCCTGCCACTGCTGGGAGCGGATGCTGCTGTGCACATGTCCGAGGAGCTGCGCGATGCTAGTCGTACATTACCTCGCGCCATGATCTCTACCACCATTTTCAACGGCGCATTTGGATGGATCATGGTGATCACCTTTGCTTTCTGCATAGGTGACTTGGAAGAAGTCATTTCATCCCCGACCGGCTATCCCTTCATGCAAGTCTTCTACAACACAACCAAGGCAGCGAGCAGTGCTACTGCTATGTCGGTCTTTATTGTGGCGATGTCGGTCTTTTCCAATCTGACCATGGTAGCCACAGCGTCGCGCCAGCTTTTCGCATTCGCTCGAGATCATGCGCTTCCATTCAGCCACTGGTTCTCCGATATAAGAGCAGGATGGGACGTCCCCTTCAATGCAATCCTGACCACCTTTTTATTTTCAACCATCCTCTCGCTTATCAACATCGGCTCGGCTGTTGCCTTGAACTCCATTACTTCGTTGGCAACAACGTCTCTGCTCTCCAGTTACATTGTCTCGACAGGCTGCATGATATGGCGGCGTTGGACAAAACGTCAGCTTCTGCCATCCAGATTTAGCCTTGGTCGATGGGGCCTCGTTATCAACATTGCCTCTGAATCCTTCCTCGTCGTCATTTTCGTCCTTGCATTCATGCCAGGTAATCCCAATCCAACGCCGTCCGAAATGAATTGGAACATTGTAATCTACGGCGGCGTTACCCTGTTCTCTTTGGCGTACTATTTCTTTCGAGGAACTGAACGGTATAAAGGCCCAGTGGCCTATGTGCGAAGTCTTTCATAGTGATGAGTAAAGAAGAAGGAAGCCTTTCTCCTGACGACGGGAATGCACCGCGAGCCGGCGTCACACAATATAATGGATCAAATGATAGAAATGTAAAAGGTGTCCATTGTTACGAATTGACCCTAAGAGATGATCACTGTATATCATTTTACTCTGATACAGCCAGCATCCAGGCAAATCGGTATGCTTATTCCTAATGTTCAGTATAGTGTATGTGAAACTCAGTCTTCACCTTAATTCCAGAGCCCCTGCGATAAGCTTCCGCTTGTTCTCTAGCCTCTGCTCGAAGAATTGACTCTTCGCTGGTGTTGTCCGAGTCTGTCCGCGCCCCAGCAGCTACAGACGACGCAGTATGGGTAATCATGTTGTGCGTAGGGCTACTATTGCCCAGCGCGGCGCCTTGGTGTCGGGGCATGTCCCCGAGGCCGCCATAAGTGTGAGCTCCTTCAATGTTGTGCATGGAGAACATATTGTCGCTTGACTGATCCTTGTTCCTCATCCATCCGCTGCCACTTCCGGTGTTTTTGCTTCCTCTTGATGCCTCCCAAGTGTTTAGCCAGTCTCGGCAAAGGGGCCGGCAGACCGGAATGCCGATGCACACCATGGTTGAGCAGAATTCTGCAGCGTGCCAAATGATAATGCCAACAACGTCTTTGATGTAATTCGGACTCCCGAGATACTTCAACTGCAACGCCCTCTCAATGCCACAAGCTCCAGCAATGATACCAAGGCTCAAGGACGTTGCGATGACTCTCTTCTCACGTTTGGGCATCTGGATGTTCCATAGTATGTACCAGGGAAAAGCTGCATACCAAAAGTCCACCATCACGGACCAAGCACCTGCATACATTGAGATGGGGCCAGGATCGATGGTGCACTTCCCACCTGAGATCCGACGGTCCCACAGGTAAGCGGTGGGATGACATGAAAACCAGAAGACAAAGAGCGATGCCACAATACCAGTGGCGAGAAAGCCATTTGGAACCCATATGATGATGTGATTTCGCCTGTCCGGGACGATTCGAACGAGGAACAGAGCCAGGGACGTTTTGCAGAGGATCGTTCCGAATACTAGGATGGTTTGTCCGATAGCTGAGTATAGAATCGCTCTAGTTACGGTTTCCATTCCGACGACTGGACCCTTTATCGCAAGGACATCGTCAATATTTCGGCCAAACCCGTACATCGATGAAATTGTCATCATAATGTCGTAGACGAGGAGAGTCATCTATTTGACGTGTTATTTTGAGCGCATCACAACAGCCGAAGAAGGACTCACGAAGGCGGCGTTGTAGAAGTAATCGTCTAGTCCGTAAGCGCGGATCACTCTCAACCGGGTATAGAGACGAAGAAGAACAAAGAGCAACGACAGCGCGGTAAGTGACCAGAGCACAGCCAGCATCTTGGGAGCGTCTCCGCCGAGTCCCAGCACATATAGGTCTGCCATGGTTGCGGTTGATGCTGTGCAGACGACTTTGGCTGAGCTTGGAGACGAAGAGTGGTTTGCGTAATATGGAACATATTATTATGGGTTAAGGAGGCACTCTCTGAGCTCTCAGGGTGGCGGCAACCTACATTCCGCCTGGGCTCGCTGTCAGTTGTTGGTTTTGTCCTTACTCTTCTTGTTTGATGTCGCGGTAGAGAACCAGATCTCAGCTGAGCAGCATGGGCAGGCGTGAGAAACCGAAATCTTACATGCCCTAGTTCCCCAGGCGCACGCTTGTGTACAACAGGGATAGAAGCCCAATGACAGGCTGGCGAGCAACCTGGTCAAGTGAGGTAGTATGTATGGTCGCTCATCATGATTAGTCTACCACGCCGACGGAGCTGCGGCCGTCGCGTTTTAACCGGCGTTGGCACCAACCGGTGGCGGTCAGAGCCGACACGAACACATCCCTCTCCGGGGAACATAATGCAAGTTCCGCCACCTGTCCTAAACCCCCCTTTTTCTTTCAATCGGTACGAGATGACTGCTTGCGACGAGACTAGGGTACATACCAGGCTTATGGCATCCTGACAACTGTAGACGGTTTGACAGCTGCATCATTAGCCAAGAGTCTGCTAGTAGGTAGTTGTACAGTACAACGACACATATAGCAAAGAGATGGCTTCAACGGCCGAGACAACACATATTATTGGGAGATTGCGAAGAAGAACTTCATCTGCTTGATCGTAGTGAAGAGCCAAAGTGCCGCCGTTTGAAACCGGGTCAGAGAACGTCAGTTCGGACCGCTTGCAATACGAGATCCTCGCTCTGTTCCTGGATAGTGGCTGTTGCCTGTATTGGTTTCTATCTTCCGTTCAGCTGAAGGCGGAGGGATGACTTACACGTCTTCTGTTGTAGACGAGGTAGCATGTACATTGGTTATTCTAGATCAAGGTAGAATGTGGCCCATGCAGATGGAACTGTCGCGGGGTGGGCAGTTATGCATGTGTCTTTAACCTAGACTTCTCGGGGCCAACAGTATGCTCCTAGTCGTGGAGAAGGCCTACGTCCCAGAATGCGAACAAAGGTTTTGCAGTCTTTGCAATTCCTCTTTTGCAAAGACTCCTTTGTGAAGGCCAGGATACGAACCTATGGACGGGAACCCTTTGCGTACCCAAATGCAGCACTTACCCCATGGGAAATCCTAGTTCTTCACCCTTTCGTATGAAGATCGGCATTAAAAGGCAAACCAGTGGTAGTTGTACATACCATACCATACTGTAGCAGATATGAGATGGCCTGTCCTGCCATTCTTTCAAGATGAAACGATCAAACATGGGACCAGCTTGTGGAGGCAGCTCACATACTAATTGGACTGTGGTTGCATCCGTTGTGGGGATGACTTTTAGCTGTTTGCCAACCTTGGCTTTTTTCTGATGAGAAAAAACTTTTCGATGATTGGTGGTTCTTTTTTTTCTTTTTTCTTTTGTCTCTTCTTGGATGGAATAGGGGCAAAGGAGCTAACCCTCTGAAGAATGCTTTGATCGCGCCAAAAACCTGGCGCTGCTACCTCGTTGCGGCCGACTGACCTCCACCCATACTCATTGTTCACTCGAGTGATAACTCATACTGGACATGGAAGCCCGCCCTAGAGACAGGACAACTCGCATGCGTGGGCGGTCCCCACCTCTTTAGGCGAGCCTGGAGTATGTCTGGAGGCTGGATTTTCCAACAGAGCTAAAAAAGACAACCCTCCCGCTCCTTTTCTTAGAATTTGCTTCAAAGTTGTTGTTTACTTGTTTGGCGCTTCGAGGACTGCCCCAGGATCTCGTGTGAAATTCTGGCGGCATGGACAACAGCTCGGTTCCACATTCCAAATGGGCGGCAGACTTTCTACACCACAATGATCAAAGCACGGTTCTACGCCCAGTCGTGCTCTTTTTACTTGTGCCGACGGCGACATTTCTTATGTGGCATGTCGTCGCGTACTGGACTTCGCCGTTGAGGAAGTATCCGGGACCAGTTCTTGCGTGTAAGTAAGCAGCATAACTTCCATGCCGTAAGGGAGCCCCCAGTAACACTTCATGCGAACGAAGCATTCACCAACTTCTACCGAATGTATTTTGCCTATCGAGGGAATATACATTTGCTCAGCAAGAAGCTCCACGACCAGTACGGGCCCGTCGTTCGAATGGGACCCAACTATCTCGATCTCGACTTCTCCTCATTAATCAAGACATGCTTTGACACTCAAGGAGTTTGGAGAAAGGTGAGCCATTGAAAGGCAAAAATTGAGCAGAAACCCAGCGATGGAAATGGTGAAAGGAATATGGCTGACACATTATCGTGAGTGCGCGTAGACTGAATGGCACGGGGTTTCTGGAGCAATGGTCGAAGGCAAGCTCTACTTCAATATCTTCTCAGAAGTTCGTCCGGAAGAGCATGCACGCATAAAGAAGCCCATTGCAAAGTATTTCTCCGCTGCTGGTGTGGCGCCTCTTGAGCCTCATGTCGACGCTGTGCTCGCTACTCTATGTGAGGTAATAGACCAGCGATTCGCTGGAGACGAGGCATTTGGACCATCTTTCGACTTCTCAGAATGGATGCTATTTTGTAGGTCTATCTGAGGAACTTTTTACGAGATTAAGCTTACTTTCCTAGATGCAATGGACGTGGTGGCCAAGACAACATGGAGTCAGACTGTCGGGTACCTTGAGAAAGGCCATGATTTTGACGGCACCCTGAGTGTGTCAGACAAGGCCTACGACTATCTCGTCACGATTGGCATGAACCCGGTGCTGGACAAATTCCTCGACAAGAACCCAGTCATGCGAGTCGGTCCGCCCTCTTTTGGAACTGTCACCGGTATCTGTCTGGGTCATCTCATGGCGCGCATGAAGGGTGAAGACGGCCACGACCAATCCAAGCCCGACTTCTTAGATCGCTATCTGGAAGCTCAGCAGCAGCACCCCGAAGTCGTCGACGTTTATCGCATTCTATCCTACATGCTTGTCAATGTCGCCGCGGGAGCTGACACTACGGCAGCGAGCTTGCGCTCCATTTTCTACCTATCACTTAAGCACCCTGCCGTCTACGATCGTCTGAAGAATGAGATTCTTGCGGCCAATTTTTCACAGCTCCCAGTGCCGTATGCCGAGTCCAGGCAGCTTCCCTACCTGGAGGCTGTGTCTCGAGAGTGTTTTCGATACTTGCCCGGCAACTGTTTCGCACAGGAGCGATACGTCCCGGATGGAGGCTTGTCGCTTCCCGACGGGTCATTTGTGCCTGCAGGGACAGCGGTAGGATTCAATGCGTATGTGCTACATAGAAATAAAGAGGTATGGGGGCCCGATGCTGAAGAGTTCCGCCCTGAGCGCTGGCTGCAAGCCGATGGCGAGACTACCGAGGAGTACAAGAGTCGCTTGCAGCACTTGAACAACGTCGACCTGTCGTTCTCGGCTGGTTCAAGAAAATGCATCGGAATGAACCTCGGCAAGATGGAGGTGAGCAAGACCGTGGCGACGCTTATCACCCTCTTCGATTTCGAGTTGGCAGATCCCAAGAAGGAGTGGAAAATACACAACAGCTTAATCCCCAGAGCCTCTGATATTATCATGAAGGTCAAGAAGAGATCGGGGGCAAGTGAGCAAATCAGCCAAATGAGTAGCCACTATTAAGGCCAGCAATTTAAGAAAAATACCTATTAGCAGGCGACTTTAGAGTTGTGTGTGACGTACTTTCAACACTTATCACTCAGGTATAACAATCCTTTTGATCTCCAGTAAAGCTTCTACTTGATTAGAGTAGTCCTATTTGAACCGTAATGTATTCCTATTTGAACCGTAATGGTCTATGCCACAGCTAGGGAGACCCCTATAAGTAGTAAATGCCACGCCTCCTTACTAGAATACAGTGTAATACACTGGCGGCTAACACCAACAAGGAGATAATATACAGTAAAGGGCATCCTAGGATCTTGCAGATGGCTATAGTGTATAAGGCCCTGCTACTGCTGCTGCTGCTGCTACTGCCCTGTCCTCAGCCTGGATGGCGATAATAAAGGCAAGGCGCTGCTGGTAATAAGTTGCCTATCTGTGGTAAGGTTATGATAAGGATGTGGCCTGTGATAAGCTAGCGCAGCTTCTTCCTCCTGCTCTTCCTGCCTATCCTCTTCTTATGCTATGCTGGTGTTAACTACAGGTGGTGCCATTAGCTTACACTGTAAATGGGTGTGCAGTCTTGGGATTAATGGTGTATGCGTAGAGATTTTACCCTTAGCACAGACCACTACGGTTTAAATAGGAATATGTTACGGTTTAAATAGGACTACTCCTTGATTAAACCACTCTGACTTACAAGCAAGTGGATTATAATTGTAAGTATTAATCGACCGTACTACAGAGCTTATGGTTACACAATATGAATAGTCAGGGCATATAAGATAGATACGTAACGTCAAGATAGTAAAGTCACAGTAATCTCACTTACCTAGGTTACGACAAGGTACTTCGGAGTGGTTTATAACATATGCCGCCAGGCAGTCGAGTCCTCTTCGTCTAGGAGGGAATGGCTGCGTTATTGCAGTTGGATTAACTATCTAACAAGCATCTCTACAAGTCACAGGTCTTAGTCTAGCTATGAACATTAGCCCAAATGGATTAAAGTCATAGGGTTTGTTCAGAGATGATGAGATTATCCTACAGTTCACAGGAACATATGATTATTGCCTGAACTTATTAACAATTCTTCCTCAATCTTCATGCAATCCTACGGTAACCTTCCATGTTATAAAGGAGGGACAAGCATTGACTAGAATACGTGAGAAATCGGTCAAAATCTTTCTTTACTGTGTATGCCGAGGCCAAGAGTCAGATGCCGGGTTCGGCAAACCTTTGCTTGACTGCACTGTGCCAGGAAAAGCAGAGCAAATCAGGGCAGCATGCGTGATGACAGGAAGGCAGCCAATGAGACAGAGTAAAACGGAATGCGTATCCGTGAAGCGCTACCTAAGCCTGGAACCCCACATTCAATCGCCAGCCTTTTGATGACACTGACGAGGTACTCCAGCATTTTCCGCGTCATCCCAAATCGTATCACTCTACTCACCGTTCGGCGCTTCAACCCTTCGCCTAACTTAAAAGCTACTGTCGTGAGCCAAAATGGCTGATGCCGCGCAGCAAACCAGCGGGGGCAGTCTTCCTAGGAAGAGGGTCCTGGCGGCATGTGAGGCTTGCCGCGATAACAAGATTCGGTGTCGGCCAAGTGAGAAGGTCGGTATCTGCCGCAAGTAAGATACATGTCCTTCAAGGGCTGCCACCCTCTTATATATCTCGCACATTTGAGGAGACACTGACCCGCCGCGATTTAGATGTCTTGCTTCGAAGCGAGAGTGCATCGTTAGGCCCAAGCCTCGAGTCCGGCGCCTGGTGTGAGTGATGTCGAGCCATGTGTCAGCCCTGATGCGTGGATCGCTTCTACGACCATCAAGATGCACGCATTGACCGATTTCCAGCTTTGAAGAGAGAGCTGCTTCTGAGGCAATCCCTCAGCCTCCTACCGGGCCGTCCAAAAGTTTCACCATTGATTTCAACATATCCCTCAAGGTGGACGTGGACGAACATTTCGAGTCTCTTCGTGACGCTCACGCCAACTTCTTTGATGATCTCGTCCCTTCTGAGGACGGCTCCGGCCCATTCCAGCCCGAGAGCACTAACCAAAGCCTAGGCTCTACTCCCGCATTGTTCACGACTACTGACCACAACCCGGACTTCCATGCTAAACCTTCCTTTAACCTTGCCTCTGCTGAAAGTCTCTTGGTCTCGTTCCGCTCAATGTTGTGTCACTTTCCTTGTGTTAAATTGGATCCCGATGCGTCCGTTTCCGTACTTGCGTCATCAAGGCCCTTTGTCCTTCTGGCTCTTCTTGCTGCAGCTTCTGGGTCACGGAGTGTACAGGGCAATGGCCTATATGATGAAGAATTTAGGAGGATTCTTGGGCTGAAGTTTGTTGCCTGTGGAGAAAGGACGCTGGAAATCCTCCAGGGCATCCTCATTTACTGCGCCTGGTAAGCACACAGTGTTGTGTTCTCGTTCTGGCATGAGGACTGCTGGTGTATAGATACTGACAACATCTTACCAGGTATCCGTTCCATCTCCGACCAAGAAACAAGCAGCCGTTTCGCTACCTTTGCATGGCAGCGGAAGTTATTCATGACTTGGGACTAGACCGAGAGACACAGTCTGAGCTGTATCGTTCTGGCGCACCAGTGACTGAGGAACAGCTCGATAGAATGCGTTCATATCTCGGTTGTTTGTACCTAGCCTCTGCGTGAGTCGCCCGCTTTATACCCCCTCCTCTCCAGAGATACCAGTATTCTACTGACATGATCCAGGATACCGCGAGAATGGCAAAGCCGCGACCAGCCTCCCCAAGTATTCTCCAGGTGGGCTGAAGATTGCTGCAAGGTGCTGGAATGTAGCAATGATGAGAATGACGTTGTGCTGGCGTCCCTTGTACGACTATCCAGTACGGGAACCGAAGCACTCCGCACAATCAACGATGGCAGCGACCAGACGCATCAGCAAGGTCGGCTCATGTTGCTGGGCCTCAAAGCACAACTCCAGAACCTGGAATCCTTAATACCTCCGCACATTGGCTCTACTCGTAAGTTTTGGCGTTTCCATTGCTGATCAAAGCTCCTTATTCTGCCCCAGTGACTGGCAGCATTTACTTGAGGCTGACGATGTTGAAGCCGTCGTCCGCATGCAAAGCCTATTCGTCCGTTTGTGCCTTCAATGTGGCGCTCTCTTCAGGTTGAGTCGCCCGCCTCTACATCGAACCAAAGAGCGGACTCCACTCCTCCCCGATGTTTCTGATCTGTATGCGAGCGTAGACACCATACACCAGCTGCTTACCTATGTGATCGGCCTTGGCGACGCAATCATGGCAATGTTCTCCACAGCCGACTGGTGCAGGTTCATCTCTAGTACGATACTCGCCATTCGGCTCACGCTCGCCACACCCGAATGCCCCGAGTTCGATACCTTCTGGGCCCGATCTCGCCTCCAGCTTGGAGATATATTGGCGAGATTATGCGAGGCAAAAGGCCCAGAGATCTCAAACAAGACAGTTGATGTTCTCTGCGCAATGCGCTCCATTTTGGGAATCGTGAGGGACAAGTATAACCGGCGCCTTGACCTTATGAACCACGGACAGGAAATGGCCCCTCGGAAATTGAGCTTGGGATGCCCCATGCTAGACGGGAGCATGGATGCACAGATGGAGCTATGGCAGTCAACAATGGCAATGGCAGATGACCTGTCAACAATGGACTTGCTGCCAGATATGGCGGGTGAGTTGGACGACGGCGGCGAGACGATGCTCCAGGATCTCTGGGGAACGACGGCGGGATGGACGTATGGCGTGCCACCTCAGTGATCAATGTGAGCGCGGTATTCGATCGAGTTACCGTAGCTCCCTCATCGAGGAGGCGTCTCTCATCTCCTAATCAGCTGGAAGATGGACAGAACTGAAGAAGTGACCAGCTTCGATATTCAGTCAATACAAGACGTTGTCCAAGCTGGTACAGCACAACAGCAGTGCATTGTATAAGTTTTGCAGTTGGCGACCGCTTATCCCATTAATGAATACTCGCTCTTCCTTCAGACTTTGGTCAACATGGCATCTTTGCTTACTTATTCGTGGTTTCTAACCCGTAAAAGCCGAAGCTGTTGCATTATAGTAGACTGGACTACGGCCGTCTACCCTCCATGATGCCATCATGTGTCTGAAAGACCTCGCAATACGTAAACAGGCAAGGGACCTCGGTATGGAGCGCAAAGGAGCGGCACAGCCCCGCTTGATGTAACAGGAGCAGCCGATGAGTGTCGGATAAAGGTGAGAGATATGATGCCGTCCGCATGTGTTGTTTGCTACTCTGGTTCGTGTACGAGGTAAACTGAACAGTAAAGTGGCAATTCCTGTCGTAACCCAGTTCAATTGCCCGTGATCCATGGATAAGGCAGTTGAAGAGGACCTATGAGAGATGCAACCCGATTGACTGCATGCCAACGTCGCACTACTGGGCAAGCAGAGCTGCAAGGGATTTGCGCAAAGCCGAGACATCTCGGAATTGATGCATTAGGGTTCAACAGGACGACAAAAAAGGGTTAAGCAACCAGGCTTTGCACGTAGAGCAGAGCCCAGCTATATATATCGGGCGAAGCATCAGCTATAATTTAGATAGAACCTCGCAATTCAACGGCCGCCTTATCCCGGAACAAAAAGTTTACCTCGAGAGTTTACCTCGCTCACTTTCCCTCACAATGTCGCGCATCCAATTCGGCATCCTAGCTTACGACTACCAGGTGCTCGATGTGGCTGGCCCAACCGATCTCCTTACGTGCGCCTCCAAAGACCTCATGGAAGCGCTGCGGTACCTTGGCCCCATCGACCAAGCCACCATTGATCGCGCCCCCCAATTCGACTTTCACCACGTCGGCATCACTCGAGATCCGGTGAAGCTTACCAGCTCGATGAGTATTGTGCCTACGACTACTGTTGACGAATGTCCTGAGCTGGACATTCTGTTGCTTGGTGGGCCGAACCCTATCGGCTTCGAACTGCATCCAGAATTCGCCGACTTGATCCGCCGTCATGTCGCTGCTGGGAAGCTACTGTTTACAAACTGCACCGGTGCTTCCGTCGCTGCTGCAGCAGGTGTCCTGGATGGGAGAAACGCCACAGTCAACAACATCGAGTTCGAATATGCCAAGAAGCATTACCCAAATGTCAAGTGGACCGTGAATAAGAAATGGGTTGTTGACGGAAATATATGGACGGGATCGGGTGCTGTTGCTGGCATGGACATGTTTTCCTACTGGCTAAAGGAGAACTATGGGATGGATGTTCTTATCCAGGCCGCTCTCGCTCTCGACTTCGAGCCAAGAGATGTCTATGGTCTGCTCAATGTTATCCCGAAACGATACGACGCGAATGGACAACAGATCTCGACGCATGTTTACTCCTATCATTGAGCAGCCTCTGGAACAGACTCGAACTCGATAGACACTTAGCGGATATACGACGACTGATAGGACTGGCCTGTCCGCAGTCGCATAAACATCAATAAAGTTACCGGACTAACTTCAGGGATTCTCAGGCCCATCTCATCCAAACGCGTGATTACATTGATACTCTTGTGAACTACCTATGGCCATGAGAACTTGACTCTGGCATTCTAACGCCATGGTTAGCCTTAGCCACGTTGCTCATTAGATGACAGACTCCAAAGCCATGATTCGTCCGTAGGACAATGCCATGCGGCGCTAGAGAACATGCGAGGCTGCTACCGCCCGAGCTGAGAGGGAGACCGCGGAATAAACTTCGAACCATTAGTAGCTTAATCTTTATAATCAACGTCGTTTCTTTCAAGAAATCATGGCGGAATTCATATCTACTGACCTCATTTCGCACCTACAGACGACATAAGTTACGCTCATTTTATGAAATAGACACCTACGCAGCGACAAAAGTCTGCAACACTGGGGCTACGCAACATGTCTGAGCTGCTTCGTGATACCACATTCGGAGCGATAATAAGATGGGTAACGAATCGGAGATATCTCAAGTATCCCGAGGAGCAACCGTCGTTTCAATATCTGGACTTGTTCATCAATGACTATTCGGCAGGCACAACGACCCCTCCTGACGTAGCAACTGGCACCTTGAGCGAAGACCGCGGTGATGACGGACACCGTCAATCCATCGACCAGCCTTCTACAGATTCATTCTCACAATTTTCAGAAGGAGGCAACCTAGATGATGAAGCACTGTCCAAGATTACCTCGCGATCCCAGATGTCCCGCGTCGGGTCATTAGCCGCCCTTCAGCAGGAGTATACCGCGGCGACTCTGCAGGAGAACGTGCGGTCACAGCATTCCACCATCCATCCAAGGAAATTGGATACTGGCACTATAATGGTTGACTGGTACTCCACCGACGACGCTGATAACCCACAAAACTGGTCATCCAAGAAGAAAGTCTTCGTTGTTCTCCAGATATACCTCTACACCCTCGCGGTCTATATCGGTTCCGCTATCATAACCCCATCTCAGCCATTCATTGAAGCCCAATTCGGCGTTGAGCCAGAAGTTGCTTCACTTGGTCTATCTCTTTACGTGCTTGGATATGGCATTGGACCTCTGGTGTTCTCGCCCCTCTCCGAAATCCCCTTGATTGGCCGCAATCCGCCCTACATCGTCACCTTTGGCATCTTCGTTGCCATCTCAGCCGGGACCGCCACCGTCAACAATTTTCCTGCACTAATCGTCTTGCGCTTTCTGCAGGGTTTCTTTGGTTCTCCTTGTTTGGCGACTGGGGGCGCTTCCCTTGGAGACATTTACAACCTCGTGAAGCTGCCTTATGCGCTTACAGGCTGGGCTGCATTCGCCACTGCCGGTCCAGCCATTGGGCCCATTCTCTCCGGCTTTTCAGTCCCAGCTACGAACTGGCACTGGTCCCTATGGGAAATCCTCTGGCTCGCAAGCCCTGTGTTTGTGTTCATGTTCTTCTTCCTTCCGGAGACGTCCACGCCAAATATCTTGCTGCGGCGCGCTCGGCGTCTCCGCAGGGTGACCAGCAACAACCATCTGCAGTCTCAATCGGAAATGGAACAAGCTAAACTCACAGTCAATGAGGTTGTGGTGCAGAACCTCTGGCGGCCCTTTCAAATCAACCTGTTCGACCCGTCAGTCCTCTTCACTAGCTTGTACATTGGCTTGATGTACGGCATATTCTACTCGTTCTTCGAAGTGTTTCCGTTTGTGTACTCTACGGGGCTTCCAGGTCGAGCCTCTCCCACCGATGGCTACGGAATGAATGCGGGGGAAGTTGGCCTGATCTTTCTTTCAATCAGTGTTGGCGTCTCCATCGCCATCGTCCTCTACGTCGCATATCTCAGATTCTTCTTCGAGCGCGAGATTAAGACGCAGGGGCTAGGCGAGCCTGAGCGCCGTCTTGTTTGCGGCCTCCCTGCGAGCTTCCTTGTCCCGATTGGGCTCTTCGTCTTCGGCTGGACCGGTAACTCAAGCCCAAAGATTCCTTGGATTGTCCCCACAATTGGCATTACAATCTTTGTTGTGGGCATTTTCACCGTCTTCCAAGTCATCTTCATCTACATTGCGATCAGCTACCCGGTATACAGCGCCAGCCTGTTCGCTGCAAACGATTTTGTTCGGAGCAGTATCGGATGTGGCGCGATTCATTTCTCCCGGCCCTTGTTTATTAATCTAGGTGTTGGCAAAGGTGTGAGCTTGTTAGCTGGGCTGAGTTGTGGCGGCGTGATTGGGATATTTGTTCTGTACTTTTACGGCGCGACGTTGAGAAGGAAGAGCAGATTCGCCGCAACATAAGATGCAAACTCCACTCAGGGTAACCAGCAACTGGGATGGGCGATTGCTCAAATTGTGTATGGAGGCGCAAAGCACGTCGCATTCTACGGAGGAAATGTATCATGCTAACCTATGTATCAAATTGGCCGTATGAATACGTTCTGAATTGCTCAGCAGATAGGGAATGCAGTCTCTCGTCTTTTGAGTCAGCCGGCTTGATAGGCTTGCACACAGAAGTATACCTTACCAATCAGCCGTATATGCTGCAAAATGTCCTTTCACGAGCATCGACATACCTTGCACTGGCTTTCATAAAGTTATTCCTTCAGGTGGGCTAATGCGTATTCACCGGCTAGCAATCAGTCTTGTGTGAAGCCTCAATGAGAGTCAAGTCTTAATGTTATCATATATTGTGGCATAAGCCATAACTGAGAGTAATTTACGGCTCGAATGTTATAATCGCCTCCGCGACTCCCATGTCACTGAGCCTCAACCAATGGGCGCAACGCCTCGATCAACTCCGTTGTCCCGTAGCAAACTTCACTTGCATTTGGCTCAACATCGACCAAGCCGCCCTTGTTCTGAGCGTCGTTGGCTTTGATGAGAAGGTCGGCGAGACTTGGGCTCATGACTTTCTCGAAAGCTGCTTGCCACTGCAAGCGCGGCACCGCCTCTGCCTTGATTGTTCGGCCGAGCAGTTCGCCCAGAGCCATCGCCACATCGTTGGCGCTGTATCGCCGCGGCCCCTCGACGTGAACAATTTCCACATGCGGTTCGGTGGCGGGCCGTCGCAAGATGTCAGCGGAAATCACACCAACATCAGGGGCAGACACTGTCGGAAAAGGCATGTCCAGAGGATCATGAAAGCTTGGGAGAGTGCCTGACTGTACGGCCATGGGAATAGCACGACCCCATCCTTGCATGTGTTCAGCCGAACGCAAAAACACCTTGTGGCCATGAAGTCTGCTGAGCCGTTCCTCGAATGTACGGCACAAGGTGGGCATACCGATATCCTGAGCGATGTGCGCCCCATAGTCAGATACGGCTAGTATACGCCTCGGTTGCGTCTGCTCCAGGGCTATTGCCAGGCTTTCGATGCCCTCGCGCATCTGTGCCGCAGGGTCCTCAGCCAAAGGGTTAGGAGGGAGGATGACCTGAACTACATCTGCATCTCCAATCGCCTGAGCAAGTGCTTTAGGATCCAGTATATCAGCCACGGCGATCTCGCAGCCAATCTCCCTGAGTCGAGGCGCTCTCGACAGATCCCGTAGAATTGCCTTAACGGGCACGTTTGCTTTTCGCAGTGCTAATGATGTGGCATAGCCGACTTTTCCAGCTGCACCGATAATGGCGACCAGATTGAAGTCGAAAGTCATGATGAGAGAACGGTCGGTGAGGGTGATTTCTAGCGAAGGGAACAAAGATTTCGACGTAGATTTACAACTGAACGAAGGCGTTAAGTTGGAAAGGGGATATGAAAGTGGATATTATTGATGATGAAGGAACTTGAACTTAGATATGTCTTGACAATTCTTGGCCGCAATGCCTACCTACACAATACCGGACATCCTTGGCAAGTCGCATGTAACTTATATAGGTAGCATGTAGCCTGGGTTTTATGTGCACCTGCTTCTGCAACCATCGGCTTCCTTAGGTATGTGCTCCTGTAAAGCCGAAGAAAAGTATCTTCCTCTAAGGCGCGCGGACAAGCGGCGCTGCTCAACTCATGTAAATCCGACGATGATGTAAATCCGACCGCCGGACAAGCTTTCTCCTCGGAGGTACCACAGTGTGGAGATGATTCTGTTCCAAGCGGGCTGTAGTATGCGCAAGACTGATTAGCAACCTCGACCAGATTATCCCGCGAAGTTGTCACGGTTCGTTCGACTGATGATGTGGATTTGGAACGAAATCCAAAGGGCTCAAGCCTGAGTGGTATCAATGAGAAAATGCGACAGAAAAGCGAGAGCATTCTCTTTGCACTGTGGCTGGTATGAAGTGGTGGTTTGCTACCTAGGCAATACGTACAACTATGTGGCGCGTACGGAGATCAAATGGTCGAGGAATGTTTCTGGTTATTCGAATGGTTGATCCTGGTGACGAAAAATGTCTTCAGCAATCCGGAGCATACGTATGTTGCTCCATTTTGGATTTTCACATTATATTTGTGCGTTGTCAACGTATCTTATAGACGATAACCCTGCATCTCATAGACAGCAAACCGGGCTTCTCTGGAGCATATCTTGCAACCATGCTGAAAGCTCTGCATTCACGATACAAGCTCTGCGATGGACTTGGAACAGTAATATCAGAAGGGCGTGTAGCATAGACTTCTCATTGATTCAAATATCTACTATCTGCAGATGCATATAAATTTATGTCGGCGAGACGGTGAAAGTAGGAAGAATGACCGTCTAGTAGTATAAAGTCAGGTAGGTTCGTTCGAATTGAAGTGTATGCCTTGAACCAAAGCTTGCGCGTGCTGCTAGGCATCTAACAGTCCTTAGAAAGCGTTATGTTAAAAGCAGCATTCGTGATGGCTTCTACGTCATTACCCTTGCCATAACTGAAGACGAAGTCGCCTATGCTGTGGAAGTCATAGGCAGATCGATCCAGCTGAAACCATGACTGGCAGCTACCATCTTTTGCGACAAGCCTTGCGTTCTGAGCAGACAGGCCTTTGGCGGTCCTGGTCTCATAAACCGCTCGCCATGACCTTTTCTTGATGCCCTCGTGTGTTTGGCCAACGAGATTGGTTGGATACAACCCAGCTTTGACGTAGGGACTTTCAGGAAGTGGTCCCTCGCCGAGAGAAAGAGCATCGAGACTGTACAAATCCGGATGATGAAGCACATCAAACTCTCGGACGACGAATTTCTTGATGACGAGCGTGTTATCCGCACCAATGCTCAGCACAAGGCTTGAATTTGTCGCTTCATCAGAGTAGGTACCCACCAAAGCCCCCGTTCTGGCTGATGCCTCAGCTCGCCCTGCCTCGTCAACAGCGGGAACCAAACCCTCGACAATGGCGCTGAAGATCTCCGCAGCCGTTTCTGCACTAACTTCAGCACCTGCAGCAAGGACTGCAAGCGAAAGGTCATAATCGGGAACCAGTCCAAGGAGGCCATGATAGAGGCCCAGGTCGCCGCTTTTGGTATACAAGTCAACGATACGGCCGTCGGCCGTAATATGGTCGCTTCGAATAATCTCCCAAGGTGCACCGACTGAGTATCCCCAGGAAGAGGTATGACTTCGCGGTTTCATCCATTCACGCGTGCGGCGCGGGCTGAGGAAGCGGTTGGTAAGAACCCCTTCGCCGAAGGCAATGAGATCCGACGTGCTGGAGAACATCCCACCAGCACTAGAGACAGGTTAGTAACATTTCTCCTCGCAAGCATGCCAGAGCAAGCAGAGAGCAGGGCTGAGCTTACCCCTCAAAGACGCCCAAGGTAGCGTTCCAAGTCGTCTCTCCGACGGGGACGAAGCCGGTTTCGGTGAAGGACTGTACAAATCCATTGAACGAGGAACTGTTCATGCCGACAACATCAAAAACTCCAGTTTGGATAGCATCTATGTATGACCCGTTGATTGCAGCATCGATGACCATTCCAAGTATTGCAAAGCCAACATTGGAATATGAAGGGCTTGTGTAAGGCTGGTATACAGGTTCTCTCACTTTCAGGTCGTTGAGAAGGTCGGCTTTTGTGCAGGGAGTAGTGCCGGGTAGCCCAGAGCAGCTCGGCCCAGTACCTTGAGGTATAGGTGGTAAACCAATCTGCTGCCATAGCCCAATGGGAAAGAGACCCAGGTCCATGGCCGCTGTGATTCAAGATTAGCCCTTCAGTTTCAAAGTAGGAAAAACAGAGCATTAGACAGCGGACGAGCTTACTATCAGTGGGCAGACCAGATAAGTGCGTCATCAACGAGTCGATAGTGACTTCGTCCCAAGCAATTGACTCCACGGAGCCGGTTAGAACTGCATTCTCTAGCTCGGGAATATACTCCAAGACGGAATCATCCATGCGAATCTTATTTATCTGTAGGGCTGCCAATGCTGGGAAAAGCTTGGATAAACTGCCAACCCTGAAGATTGTCTGTTCATTGATGTTCTTGGTTCCGATTCCTGAAAGACTGGGCGGCGTGTAGTGATACGTGAAGAGTGGTAGATCTTCATGAAGAGACTTGACGATGATTGATAATCCGCTGGAGTTTAGGTTGGAGGTGAAATGGGATTCGAGAGTTCCGGCCAGCTTCTCAGTGGCCTTTTGGAGGCTTTGATGATCACTAGGGGCTGTCGGTGGTGGGAGGACTTGACCGAGGGGGGGACAGGTATGGGCCATGACAGAGATCGGGAAAGGAGATACAGCTAAAGCTGCCAGATGGTGAAGAAAGCGCTTCATAGCTAAAGAGCCGAAGCGGTAAGTAGTGAGGTGCTGTATCTAGTGACAACTGCAGAGACGCGGTGCCATGAGGACTTGGATGGACTGGCAGTACGAGTGACTTAATTATAGGCAGAGCGGCCATTCGTATAATAAGAATAAGGGGCAGCTAGTCAAACTTGAAAGTCCATTCCTCAGAGTGAAGCATTGAGATTTGTAACCATCACTGGAGGCGAATCGGCGCTACGTTCCGCTACAACTCTACTGAGCCTCGATAAAAGTCAGCGACACTGACGTTCCTGGCGTGGCTCAGCCCAAGGGGTATGGGTACATAGCCCTGCTTGACAAAGAAAATACAATATGCAGGCTCCTACGCTAGCTTCGCTGTCAACGGCTGCAAGCCTCAATCCACCTGAAGTTTCCCCTCTGGACCATACAGGTTCACAAGCAGAGAATCCCTGGCGTAAAAAGAGAGAACATCCAAGCTTGAAGTAGTTTAGCAACTGCAGAATGGCCGCAGAATGTCAGCATGTTTCGGATAACATGGCGAGGGGCACGTAATAGCTTCATGCAATGCATTGTTGCAAGACAAGGTGTTGCGAAAGTTGTGACTTGCAAACACAGCCTGAGAGCCGAGCGGCGAAAGACAGAGAAGCTCAGGCGCCAACAACTGTGCTGCAAGTTGGGCAGACAGACATGTATACACATATTTGATATACGCCGCAGCATGCCGAGAATCGAAGCGTGGTCCTGGTCGTTATGCTCTGGGTATAGCAATCATCAAGATCTGAGGGACGTGAAGGACTCTTTGGATAATGAAGGTAACCCATCCACGACATATCCCACACATCAAGTGTCTTGCAGAGCTATTTGAGCACCTTCCTCAATGCCTGCTGGAGCTGAATCCTTCGTGACAAGGCATAATCAGGCACTCACTTAACCTCATGTGGCAAGTCAGAGTCACTTCTCACGACGTCATACTATAACCCATTACGGTAGTAACTGCCTACCGATTGGCATATCGTATGCATGAGGAACAGACTCCTGACCCTGCAGTTCCGTTAAAGGGAAGGAATGCAAAACAGGCTGATACAGAGAAGAAAATCCATAGCGACTATTAACAGACACAATGTCTCGGTGACAACTGTTTTCGCGCAAGAAGGGCACCAGGTTCAAGCGGTCTAGGATTTTACCAGAATGTCATTCACTCTACTCTGCGACGGGACGAGGTACGTAAGTTTCGTCAAGCCTTTTTTGTAGTTTCTCGGGTTCTTTTAGAACAGCTCTGCCATCCATTGATTATGAAGCGAGCAGAACAATCTGTGTGATACCATGAAGCGCATGGTAGAGACAAGCAGACATAAGGCTGGGCTGGGACGTGACATGTCATGTAACCAACATAACAGCAGTCTATTTGCTGCTAAATCTTAGCCGGTGTCGCCGTCGCGACTCTGATGACCTAGTCTGAGCACATATGTCTCATTTTCGCAAGACCAGAACGATGTAAGCGAGCAATCGGTATCCAGCAATAATCCCAACCATTATGCCTATCCATGTGCCTTCTTCCCCGGGCTTGATGCTGAATTGGCTTAAGACATCAACCCCACGAATCTTGCCCATGTAGTTCAAATCGCTGGGATAGTCGCATTGGTACTGACCATCGGAGATTTCATCGCACGAATAAGTTCGCCGTCCAAACTCATTGACCATCATGCCTTGGAAAACGTAGGCTTGATAGTCAATATAATGGAAGACATACTTCCAGAATGGGTTCAAGATGCCCATTGGAACCAAGAACCCGTTGACGCACATCCAGAGCCCATTGGCAAAGGCTGTGGTGGCCAACGCGACGACAAATATGTTGAAGATGGAGGACACGAGTACAACCAAAGACTCGGCCGCAACTAGATCCAAGAAGAGCCAGAGCACCCAAGTGAAAAAGGCAGATGCGGAAGGGCGAAAATTGGACATCCAGTATGTGATGATAGAAAAGAGTAAGGAAATTATGAAGAGGAAGGGAAGACCAATTACAAAGTTGGCTACCATGAAGGATAAGGGCGTGACCAGACCATTAGCGCGCTCCTGTTGAAAGGTGCTGAGATCTTCAAGGAATGCTGGCACGTACGCCACCGCCATGAAAGACATGAAGGCACCGCCGAAGAAGATGGCATTGATCAGAGGCTGTATGTACGCTTGCTCGGTCTTGAGACGCAAAAAGACGGTCCCCATGAGGATGGCCAACCCAAGGTACATGGCGATTCGGATGCCGTAGGCCATGACATCCCTATGCGACTTGATCCAGGAGCGATGGACGAGTATGATGGGAGTACGCCATGATGGTGACCGCGAAACCTTGAGATCTGAGTATGAAGTCGTTCCCTCCATGGTCTTCTGAATAGCCGTATCGAGGTCTTGACTATTGGCTGATGACTTCCAAGCCTGGCAGATGTGACTCGTGCGGCGGCAAATTTCGCCTTCTTTATCGAGGTCCGTGTTGATGAGATCAACGAAGAAGTCTGCTGCATTAGTCTCAGCGGGAATTGTGTAGCCTATGCTGCTGAAATACGACGTGGCCTCTGTAACACGGCCGAAATAGCAGGTCACTCCGCCAGATAGCAGGTACAGCTTGTCGAATTGTTGGAACGTCGCAGATGACGGCTGGTGAATGGATGCGATGGTGATAAGCTGTTCGTCAGATCAGCTAAGGTCTGAACCATGGGTCTCATTCAACAAGATGTGCGTGCTCTATGCCTACATTGTTCTTGCGTGTAATCTTCTTGATGTATGTGCACACTTCAAGGCTGAGAGCGGCGTCCAGTCCACTCGTCGGTTCATCGAGAAATATGATCTTCGGGTTTGTCACCAATCGGCTGGCGACGCCGAGGCGCTTCTTCTGGCCACCACTCAAGCCCTTCTTGATGGGTGTGCCGACAATGGTATGTGTCTGGGCTTGTAGGCCGAAGGCGGCTATGAGATCGTCGACACGTTTGAATGCTTCTCTTTTACTGATTGTACTTCGATGCAGCGTGTTAATAGGTAGGCGTCTACCAGCAGCGGAGCGGACGTGAGTCCAGATCCCGGAATTACTCACTGTGAAAGCGCAAGTCGAGCCGCAAATACCACGGTTTCTCTGACCGTAAGGCTGCCGATCAACGCATCTTCTTGCTCAACGTAGGCTGACAGATCACGAATCTCCTGGAGGGATATCTTGTGGCCATTGATAAGGATATTTCCAGTAGTCGTTGCATTTGCCGCTGCGGCCCGGTGCGCAAGTGCGTTGAGAAGCGTGGTCTTGCCAGAACCGCTTGGCCCCAGAATGGCGAGCATCTCCCCCGCGCAGACATTGCCCGTTGCATTGGAGAGTATCGCCAAAGGCGCTCTGGTAGTCCGATCTTGGACAATCACCTCGAGGTTGCTCCAGGCAAAGGATGTAACCGCGTCGTTGAACAGATGTGCATTCTCCGTGGAGTTCATCTCCACGTCTGTGCCTGCGGCTGTCGTTTCGTTCGTTTCATCTCCATGAGCAGCTAGTGCAGATGTCTTCGACACAGCCGACTGACCATCCACCCTGCATTCCATCTCCTAGGCTGGTCAAGCAGTGAAACCAGGTTGCTTTGGGCCGTGTATGTCTTTGTAGCCGAATCAAACTCCAGAAGCAAGCAGTTGCTGTCTTCAAAGCATCACTGTCATCTTGTCTGTGACACGCCCTTTTAAAAAAAAGACAGTATGGCGGAGCATAGGGTGGCTTGATGGAGGGGAGTGGACATCCGAGGGACGTCCCTGCACGTCGCCGAATGCTGTGCGACAACAAGTGATTGGACGTATTCAGCGAAGGATTGCTGCTTGACACCCAAAAGCAAGATCTAGGCCCTTCAGGCAATGTCAGCGGCCCCTAAGCGCGATTCCAATTCGACAGTCGTGAGCGACGCTTGGCAAGGCTCGCATTTGATCGTATCCAAGGTGCCCACATGCGGCTTCACGGGCATTCTAATCGGCGACCAAATCTATCATTGCACCAATCAGCATTGGAGGTTGGAATGTGATGTTGTTTGCCAGCCTGCACTGTTGTTCTTGCGCGGTACTCCGCGCTAGATGTGAACCCAGGATGCGGCAATACGTGATTGCGAACATGACAGCATTGAATATCTAGCGTGTTGGGATCAATAAACTGAACACTTGACCTGCATTTTGCGGGATCGTAAATTCTTAGATGGGAGGAATACAAGATAGCTCCTGATGATCTGTGCCAAGTCAGCTATAGGTAGATCTAACAGAGAGTTTTAAGACTCTTCAAGCATTGAATTGTCTCTTCAATTCTCATGCAACCGGTGTTCTCTGCTCGCAACTCCCCAGCAATTATACGTATATCTAAGGCTCCAAAAGTGCCGTAACTTTTGTTCACCCTTTTGTCCTTGATCAATTGAATCAGCGCAGTGATCCATAGCTTCCTAACCCACACCCCAATCCCAGAAGAATGAATTGCCCCCGTTCAAAAAAGCATGGAATGCGAAGTAGCATCTTGGGAATTTAATTATCTCGCCACCCCCATTTATCCTGAGTCCGTCAACCACCCACATAATTCACGTCGATGGACATCTTCACAAGCACAAGGTAGCCGAGGTAGCATCGGAATTTAGGCAGAAGCGAATTTATCTTCTGGTTGCATTGATGTTGTGCTAGGTCGAGCTCGAAGAGCCGCTGATGGCTCGAACTGGTGCCCACGTTGCCACTCTGCCTAGGCATCGCTTCAGTCGATCTGTTCCGATCAAGTCAGCAATTAGACTACCCCGCCCGCAACGCGAGCATGTTGAGGAGGAGGCGGATCGTGGAATCTGACAAGCTCCATGTGCCCAGCCTGTATCAAAAAGTCCCGTGAGTTGCAGATGATAGCAGTGACACCTCGGGCGGCAATTGTTGTGTGCAATCTGCTCCATGTAGTCTTAATGGGAGCACTTCGACTATGGCCTCCCCCATTGATTAAGTTGTCATTGGTGAAATAAGATACGGCAAACTTTTTCCTATATTCGTCATCTATGTAATCCCAGGTTGCAGCCCCCGTAGTAGCCTGCTCCGTATACACAACCTCACAATACCAGACAACATAGCAGGTGACGGATAGATACTGTTTAACACACTTCGAGTAGAGCCTGCTCCGTCGCCGATCTGACGACTTCTTCCACTGCAAGAGCCAATTGCTCGAGCAAGGAGTCCACAAGGGCCAAGTTTGCCTGGCTTCCGACTACCCCAACGTTGAGTCTTCCATCTTTGAAGAACGAGACAACCTTCAAAGGATAAGCGGCGTCGCCATGTGGATTGAGAATCTCAACCCGGCAGCTCCCGTTGGCAAAAGGCATATTGTCGAAATCTTCAAAGTCTTGATGGTGAACAATGGAGTCGAAGAAATTCGCCCCTGAAGCCCAAGCGGGGCATTTCGAAGCGATCTTCTGGAAGCCAACGAAGTCGTGAGCCGCGGATTCTGCGTTCTGCCTCTGGACAAACTGCAAAAGGTCCATTGCAGACCACTCAGGTTGGAAGGTGATGCGAATGGGCGTGAACTGATAGCACGGGCCGATGACATTCTCGACGTTTGCTAGGTCGATGCCACGACCGGATGTGACTCCTCCAAATGAAATGTCCAACCTGCCGAGTCGACGAGCGACCACCAGGGCAAACGCAGCAGTGAGGACACTGGCGGCTGTAATTCCCTCGGGTGGTCTAGAAACCCCAGTGTGTGTCGATCGGAACACGGCCATGTCTCTGTGATTGGCCGATTGGCCGGGCAAGACTGAAAGCGTTGAGCCATTCAGAAGAGCGCTCCAGTAATCCAGAGCTTTATCTTGGATGCGCTCATTCTGAGTTTGCGCCACGTAAGTTGAAAAGGGTTCAAACTTGTCGACTTCCCGTCCGGTATAGAGCAACTCGAGGTCTCGAAGCAATCGGGGCAGAGATATTCCATCATATTGAGCGTGCGAGAGGCCCAAGACGAGGCAGCACTTACCATCACCGCCCTGGACCAAATAGAACTTCAGAAAAGGAGATCCAAGTCGCAGCTCAGACTCAATATCATCTATACATATGCTGGCGACAGACTCATCAAGGGCCCTGTCTGCGACCTGTATGGCCACTGGGACATAGAGTTCGTCGAGGACCACCTGGAAGAATGTTGCGTTATGCTCAACAAAGACTGTGCGCAAAATGTCATGGCGTTTAACGAGCTCGGAGCAGGCCCGCAGTAGCGCAGACTGGTCGATGAAGGCCTGGTAGAAATAGAGCATCGTGTATTGCATAGACGTGCGTGGCTTCTGGATCGTTTGTCTCACATCCAATGCCTGAGAGTCTGTGACTATGAGTACGTCTTTGACTTTCCAACAAGGATCAGAAAGCTTCGGGCGAATGTATTCTGACAGAAAGAGATCAACATCAATGGAGCCCAGAGTCGCAAACGCTCTGTAAGGCTCAGTGTCCTGGTTTGGCAGTTGGTTAAGCTTCAAAACTCTGGCAGCATCACCGAGACGCATGTTCTGAAAGATTGCCGCTACACTCAAACCATGTCCTTGCTTTCGAAGGCTCGACGTGAGCTTCATAGCAGACACGGAGTCCCCGCCGAGCCGAAAGAAGTTATCGTCAACGTCAATCTGGTCTGTGCTGATTCCCAGTACGGCGGCCCAGGCAGATCGTAGTACGTTTTCTGAGAGTGTCAGATTGGCTGGGGCTAGGCTCTTTTCCCATTCCCTCGAAAGGCTCTCGTGAAGCTGCGTTACGACTATCGAGGGTATCTTCGAAGCAAGCTGGTTGACCAAGCTGTGGTCCACTTGGCCCATTACCATGGGAATCTTGTGGATGGGGATGTAGGCAGAAGGCACCATATGCGATGGAAACGAGTTGCGAATGAACTTGTCGAGCCTCTTCAGTGACTCTGTTAAGCTGGTGGGAATAGTTGCGTGTACATAGGTTTCCCACGTCACTGCCTCGGACGTCGTGCAGCTTATTTTGTAGTCTTCTGGCAAGAGCGCAGTGCCAGGCTCGTTCCGTGATTGCGGCTCAATGAAGACAACCAGCCCTTCCTTGAGAGCCTGCTCGTTCTCGGGGCGATAGATAGCCGCGGCAGCAAGGCTTGACGGCGGCAGAAACTGCACGAAATGCGCCTCAAAGCCTTGAACATCTACTGAATGGCCATTAACAGGTGCAATGTTCTCAGCTCGGCCCACAAACAACAGCTGGCCGTCCTCGCGTAACTTGACGATGTCTCCTGTCGGTTGCAGTTGACTTGCTCGGCCAGCGACTTCAGAGCTTCCGGCCAGAAGCCATACAGGAGGCTCGATCGTTTCGGTGGTTGAGAAAGAGGGTCCTTCGAGCCAAAGGTCACCAGCGCAACCTATAGGTGCTAGAAGAGAAGGATTTCCCGGATAGCAAACCCAAGGAACAAGAAATGGGGGATACACACACCCTGGCTGTGTGTCCGCGGCCGCTCGTAGTTTCTTTGATGTGTTGTCAAAGGAGATGGGAGGTTCTCGATTGAAGAGCCAAATTTGGCTGAGCTCGGTGTCTGGAAGACAAGAGATTCTGCCGACGGGCGCGTTGAGATCGTCCATGAGCCGCGCGCAAGCTGTTTCCAGTTGCGCGAGGATCCTCTCCATTAGGCCGACTTCGATCAGGCTGCTGTCAAAGCTTGCACACACCCTAAAGCCACCGGCATGCATACCACAGGCCAGCATCAGCGGATACGGGTTGAAATGCAGTGCTTCTTGAACAACATCCCCTTGGTCAAAGCCCAGATCGGTGCCGTCATACTCAGGCTCCGGCTGAATCACCAAGCCCGTTCCAGCCTCGCAAGCATGCTGGGCATCCTGGCTAACCTTTCTGATATGCTGCATGCCCATATGCTGATATGGAGTGCGCGCAAGAATAGCGCGCTGCACAGCCCTCAGATACTCCCCGACAGATATCGCCCTGTCGATACGTATGCGAATTGGCACAGTGGCAATCAATGGACCAATGATTCCTTCGACTCCCTGCAATGAGATGTCACGACCAGTGAGTGTTTCCCCGAAGACGACATCATCGCTTGCCGTGTATTGAGACGCAACCAGGGCCCAGGCGCCGCGAATCACTGTTGCCAACGTGAATGGGAACCCGGCAGTTGTCGTGATGGGTATCTGGCGCTCCAGAACAGTATCTGCATTTGGGAAGAAGTCTCTCGAGGGTAAGCTTGGGAACTGAGCGCCGACAGCACCGTCAAGCTCCCGCCGCCAAAACTGCTCCATCGCCGCCTGGTCCGTGTCCCGCACGTATTTGACAAAGTCTCGCATATGTGCCTGGGTCTGCTCTTTTGGCGTTGCCTCACTACGCTGCAAGGCTTCACGGACCTTTTCCAGCACGATGGGCTCGGACCACCCATCGTAGAGGACGTGGTGGACAGTCCAGACCATATACCGCTTGTCGTCGGCGTCGTGATGTACAATGGCAAATCGGGCTAAGCTCTGCCCAAGGTCCATCCGCCGAGTCCTGTCGTCTTCAAGGTATTGCGCGAGATCAGTCGCATGGTGCCAGGCGATATTCTCCTCGACAACAACTTGTTGAAGCCCCGGATCCTGCAGCTGGGCCAGACGAGTGCGTAGTATGGGAGTTGCCTTGACCACTGACTCCCACGCCTGTTTCCAGTCATGCAGGGCTATATTTGACGGAATACAAGCAACCCTTTGTGCAATGTAAGGTTTGGTCGACTTGAGGGAAAAGGTGAACAATGACTCTTGAGTGGGAGTAGAAGGGTAGATATCTTGAATCGCTGCCTCCTTGGTGGCACACGCAAGTGAGGCTTCCCTGCGAGCACTGGCGGCAAGCTGGGATATCATTGAGAACGCGGGAACTGTTGCAGTTGTACCACGATCATATGCGAAGACCACACCTGCCATGTCCTCAAGGGTGGGATTGGCAAACATGCCAGAGACGCTGAGATCGAGCCCTTGGTCCCTACACGACGACACCAACCTCATCGCTGCCAGGCTGTTGCCGCCTAAAGCGAAGAAATTGTCCCCCAGGCCAATTTCCTCATGGTGCAGTTTCAGAACTGAAGCCCAAGCTTGTCGCAACCTGTGCTCGAGATCGTTAAGAGCTCTGGATGCCGTGTCCCTGGTGCCTGTGTCAAGGCGTCGTAGATCCAGGTTGGTGACAAACTCTCTCAGTCGCTTGCGATCAATCTTGCCCGATATCAAGGTTGGGATATAGTTGACGGGTATGTATGTAGTTGGAACCATGTATCGCGGCAAGACGCTTGCAATCTCCGCGGCCGCTTTGGTCATTGCTTCGTGGAGATCTCTAGGTAGTTCTAACAGCTCCAACGGTCGACTATCGGTTGCTTTTCCAGTTTGGCTTGCGGCAAACGCAACCAGAGTAGGCTGTGATCCAGATCCGGATGGCGTAATGACCTCGGCTATCACACCAGCCTCTGGAGGCAGCCTTGCCTTGAGCTGACTCTCAATCTCACCCAATTCCACCCTCTGCCCACGCAGCTTGACCTGCGTGTCTTTCCTCCCCACGAAGATTATCTCGCCAGACCCATCCGGAGCGTATTTCCCGAGATCTCCAGTCTTGTATAAGCGACCATGGCGTCCGGCGTATGTAGCATGGCCTGCCACGAGCCACGAGGGATCTTGAACGAAAGCAACGGCCGTCTTTCCCGGATCATTCAGATAGCCTTGGCCGACAATGGGGCCCTCGACAAGCAGCTCGCCCACTGCGCCCACTGGCAACAAGGCTTCATGATCATCGGGGTCGACGATCCAAATCGCTGCTCCATTGCCAGGTCCGATGGTGATGTAGTCGCTATTCTTAGCCGCGTTACTGTTCACGGTGCAGCCGATGGTGCATTCGCAGGGACCGTACCCTATGATGATGCGGGTGTACTGGCCCCAGAATGCGACGTCGGTTGCTGAAGCGGCTTCACCTCCCAGTCCGAGGCCTTCGAGCGATGCAATAACTTCCAGGTCCAGTATGCGAGCAACAGAAGGAGTGAGGCCTGCATAGTTGACTTGCATTTGCCGCATCGCCGTGTTGATGTCATTCAGTCGCTCCTCGTCCGATGGAATGCAAAGGCATCCGCCGTTGGCCAGAGTGAGAATCATGCTGTCGATGCTGACATCGAACGCGTACGACGCGAAGTCGAGGACTCTGGAACCTTCGTGGTAGCCAACCGCCTTGGCACGGGGGAAAGCGCTGCTGGAATAGCTGCTGTGCGATATCTGCACGCCTTTCGGGGTGCCGGTGCTTCCAGAGGTAAAGATGATGTACATCAGAGTTGAAGGTGACACAGGTGGCAAGACAGGCAGGCACTCTAAGCTTCGAAAGGGGCCAAATGTCTCCTCATCCAGAACGATGTGGTTGCCATGCGGCAGAATGCTTCTGCCAAAATCGAAGTGGTTTCGAGATACGATGATGGTCTTTGCATGGACCTGTTCTGCCATATTCTGTAAGCGGGCAATCGGAAGTGCTGGATCCATCATAACCATTGTTCCTCCTGCTTTCATCACCGCGAGAACCGCTACCACGGTCCACCTCGATTTCTCGAAACAGATTGGCAGGAACTCGCCTGTCTCAACGCCCCTCTGCTTGAGTAGAGAAGCCAACAAGGTCGAGTATTGATCAACCTGGCGGTACGACAAACTGCCATCCCAAGCCTCAATGGCCGTCCTGTTCGGGGTCTCATTGGCGCGCTCAGAGATAACATCGTGCATACAGCAGTCGTACGTGAGAGGTAACTCATGGTTCCACCCCCAGATCTGTTCCAGATCATGAACGTTGGGCCGGAGAAACTCTACAATTGATGCGTCAGGGTCTGTGAGACACAGCTTGCTGACATGAATCAGCGTCTGAACGCATTGCTCGATAACATGCTGTGAAGTTTTGCTCTGAGTAACTGGGGAGCGTATATGCAGCTGGCCGGCTTCATGATATGCTATGATGTAGGGGCTTTTCTATTCATGCTGTCGTCAGTGATACGGCTTCGTAGGTAGTCGGAAGCATGTGTTTGTGGACGAACCTCGTTCCTATTCCCTGCGTCTTTCGATGAGCATTCAGTGCTCAAGAGTAGGGAAACGGGGCCGAGATGCGCGTCATGAGAGGTTGAGATGATGCCACTCTTACATCCCAAGATGGCAGCGGTAGCTTGCCTGATATTGCGATTGAAGTTGCCTAGCACCTCGTCCGTAGACAGAGATCCGCTGGATAAAGGATGCCTGTCCTCGGTTTGTCGTGTTCGATACATCCAGTCATAGCTGGCTTGCCTGTCTTCTCTCGTCCTCAGAAGCACTATGAGCCATGCCAAGAGCAATATCTCATCTTTCATGCCAGTTGGAGTGTAGGGCTGCTCAGACAATAACCCAGGCAGATTGACAACCGCTAGACTGCGCATCTCCCCCAGAAGTGTTGACATTCCGTTCATGGCGGGCGTCTTCAGCTGATGAGGGGAGTAATTCCCGGGGAAGCAGATCACAACCTCCTGTCGGGTTCACCAGGAGGTGGTTGGATGGACGAAAGAAGCCCAAAGCAGGTCGAAAAGCCTTGTAGACTATTGCGGTAGACCAAGGCTTGTCCAAAACGAGCGCTATATAATGCTTCTACTTACGTCCTACGAATTGGAGAGAGAGTTACTAGAAAGACACGGCTCAACGTACAGGGCCAAGTCTGATGCATGGCTACGAGGTAATACAGCACCAGTGTTCACTAGTCGAGAGGAACGCAGGCAAATGGATATCTAAAATGATACCTCCCGAAAATTTACGACAGCGAAATAGAGACGCAATCTTAGGTACACTCCGTCGAAGTCGTCTCTTGACGATTCGACAATGATCATGACTCATGTTCATATCTGCAAATCACGCATTCATGTCGGAGTAGTACGCGCCTCCAAGGCTCACTTGTTGATACAGCATTTGAGATCCCGCGGATTGCATCACGCATGTGAGAACGATGGTCCGGTGCAAAGCACAAGCGGCCCACGTCGTCACAGTCGCCGCTGTACTGTATACCCACATCTTCACTCGATACACAGTATGCCGACATTGTTGTGGTGGATCACCCAGTTCAGCCGCCGCCACTAGCGGGTTGAGACGACGGGACGAGTTTGATCGCTTGCTATACCGGCTTTCGCCGGACATCCCTGGGAGTTACTAAGTTGCGTCTAAAGAAGAAAACGGTAGCAAGTCCCATGCCGCGCGGCTTGGCGTGCGGCCGGATAATCTAATCAGATCCGTCAGTTCACGTTGAGTCGCCATCTAATCAGATGATGGCGGGTCTTGTCTGCAATAGTTTCCCAAGAGACGTCTCTCCCCGCCCTCGTATCCCTTCATTTGCCGGTTTACGAGGAAAATTTTCTCATCGCAAGACGGCTGAAGCATGTGAAGCGACTTCGGAGCCGTGCTGGTTGCGGAATTACGACGAGTTGCGTCGGCTGCGCGAGGGTACAAAATAGGGCACCGACATGTTCAGATTTTCGAGCCAATTAATCATTCAACCATCGAACCAGAGCATCTGGCAAATACTCATCAGTCATGTACATGTACTCCAAATTCTGGCCCAAGGGGGGCAGCTCCGGCATTCTACATCACTATGTTCGTATACGTACCTTGCTAATTGTCACAGTACCTTGAACTTTTCGAGCTGATCAAGATGACGAGTACAGACCGAGACTTTGGTCACGTTTGAGTATACCTCCAGCAGCGCTCGTCAACCTCACAGCATTCTATTCGTCGGTGGCCTTGGGGACGGCCTCGCCACGACGTCTTATACGTCTGACTTGGTTCGAGCACTTCAGCCGACAGAATGGTCATTCTTCACACTCAATCTCACGTCTTCCTATCAAGCATGGGGCCTTGGGCACCTTGACAGAGACACGGACGAGATTGCCCAATGCATAAGATATATCAAGTCTTATAAGAATGCCAAGTATGGGTATAGCAAACTCATCCTCATGGGGCATTCAACTGGTAGCCAGTGCGTTTTGCACTACCTCTGCAAACCAAATCCCCATGACTTTGTGCCACCCTTTGACCCTGAGCTTGAGCATGTCGAGCGCCTGGCCCTTGATGGGGCCATCATGCAGGCACCTGTTTCTGACAGGGAAGCCATCCAATGGGTCTTGCATCACGGATTTGGGGGCAAGTCAGGGGAGGAACTGAGAAGCGTGTATGAAGACCTACAGACAATGGCCAAGGACGCCGCTGTCCAGAATCCAACATCCGACTCCATGCTCCCTATCTGGATGACTTCCCAGATTGGCTATCCTTCCAATACTCCACTCAGTTGCCGAAGATTTCTTAGCCTAATCAGCCCTGAGAGTCCCGAGTCGCCCAGCGACGACGATGTATTCAGCTCCGACCTGACGGACGAACAGCTGACGAAGACATTTGGGATGATCAAGCAACGAGGCCTGCTGAAGCATAAACTGATGGTCTTGATTTCGGGAGCGGACCAATCAGTGCCGGACTGGGTTGATAAGGAAAGATTACTCTCGAGGTGGAGGACCGCCACCAACCAGAACCAAATGCCGGAGAAGTGGGATGAAGAGCACAGTGGGTTGATTCCAGATGCGTCTCATGCGTTGAGTAATGATGATCAGGCTGAGCCACGGAAGTTCCTTGTGGAGAAAGTCCTTGGATACTTGAGGGGACTAAAATAATTCGTGGTAGACTATAATGCATACTTCACCATTGTTATTATTATTTCAGGAATAGACTCTACAAAGGAGCTCATCCACCTCCCAGACGGACGCGGGACCTTATACTACTCTGCAACTGTCTGATGCATCACATTCAACTTGTAGCTGGGCGACCTCTTCAGCAGCTCTTCATGAGTCCCGGAGTCAACGCACTGGCCCGCCTCGATCAGATAGATGCGATCTGCTTTGCGGATTGTGTTCAATCGGTGCGCGATGGCAATGACCGTGATGCCCTTGGAAGCTTTCTCTAGGCCGTTTTGCAACAGCCTTTCGGATTCAGCATCCAGGGCACTCGTCGGCTCGTCCAGGATCAGGAGCTTCGGCTTCCGAACCAGGGCCCTGGCAATTGAGAGCCTTTGTTTCTGTCCTCCCGAGAGCTGATTCCCATTTGGTCCGCACAGCGTCTGGTAGCCATCTGGCAAGCCTTGGATGACATCGTGAATGTTTGCGAGCTTGCACGCCTCTTGAATGTCTTCCAGCGATACGGCATGCCCTGGCTTAGCTCCGAGGCTGATGTTGAATTCAATGGTTCCTTCGAAGAGCACATTCTCCTGTGGCACCAACGCAATGGACTCTCTGAACGATACATCGCCGCTTTTAGTCACATCGACTCCGTCGATATTGACGGATCCGACCTGCGGTGTATAGAAACGCTCCACCAGCGTGATGATTGTGGATTTGCCTGCGCCACTGGGGCCGACCAAAGCAGCGAAACTGCCTGCAGGAATCTCCATGCTCAAGCCACTCAATACCTTGACACTTGGCCGAGCCGGGTACGAAAAATGGACGTTGCGAAACTGCACAGCTACGGCTTGGTTGCTGCCAGATTGACAACTCTTCGCCTCGCTCATGGCTTCGAGATCTTCGTCTGACGACGCTTCGTTGGCGGGATGACGTCCAGGGAGATTGCCGTGTAGCTTGTCCGATCCAATGTTGATCAGGCTCAGAATCCTCGCCATAGCAGCTCTACCACTTGACAGCTCTGGAGCGAGAGCAAACATCTGGCTCCAGAGCATTGCACTAACAAGAAGAGAAAAGACCACAATGAGGAATTGCGTCTGTGTGTAGTTGCCCGCAATGATTTGTTTTGCTCCCCACCAGTATGCCATTGCGTTGACGCAATTGCCCAAAAAGTATGTAAGGGCTTGCCAGAAGCTTGCCTGGAGGGTGACTCTGAAGGTTTCCTGGCGAGGGCCCTTGAGTGATCGCCGGTAAACATTGAGCGTCTCCTGTTCTAGAGAGAGTGATGAGACTGTCTTGATGGACGAGATTGCTTCCGTGCCAATATCGACCGACCTGCTATATGCATTCTCATGGCGCTCCTCAAATTTTCCCAGCACTCTCAGCTCCATCAGGCCGGCTCCGAGCAGGAGAGGCACCAATGCCAGGCACACAAGGGCGATTTTCCAGGCAATGATATGCGTCAAGACGATTGCCGCCACAAGATTGATTGTAATCGAAAGCAAGGTCCCAATCACCGAGCCACTCAATCCAGCCAACGCATTGCCATCTCGAGTGATGTATGAGAGAAGCAGAGCAGGGGTTCGCCCTTTAGACTGGTGCCACTGGATGTCTTGCTCAAACAGAGATCGGAAAGAGAGCACTCGCGCCGAGTAGACAATCTTTTCAGAGATCCAACCAAAGCCGGACCAACTGATTACGTTGGCAAACAGTTCGATGATTGCGAGAACAAAGAACATGAGACCATAGAAGTTGCCACTCGATCGGATGCTCGACGGGCTCTTGCAGATATCGAGGCTACCCACAGTATTTCCAAAAATCACGGCTTCGCCAGAGAAGGCACCGCCAACAATAGTCGAGCCGATGAGTGCAGCAGTCAGCATCAGAATGTGAGGCCTTACAGCTGGTGCATAACCCCTGAGTAACAGCCACAAGGACAATGACGGACTCTCAGGTTCGTCCTGTGTCTCTGGGGACGGGACCTCACCGCCTTGGCTGTCCGAGAGCCGAGACTCTTTCTCTTCCACGTTCTCCAGCGCGCTACTCTTCGTGGCGGAGACGTCCGCATCAGTCTCTGAAGTGCCGTCTGAGTCGCTTGTGGCGTCTCTTTCCAAAGCAGAAGATGTGCTTTCGTGCGAGGTCGTCAGAGATTGTAGCTTGACCAAGTCCGCATAGGCGCCCTCCTTGGCCATTAGAGTTGAATGACTTCCTTCCTCTACCACCCGGCCCTTGTGCAATACAATGATGTTATCTGCGCCAATGATGGTCGACAAGCGATGCGCAATGGTCAGCACCGTTCTTCCTCCTGAAATCTTGGCAATGGCTTCTTGAATTCTCCGTTCGCTCCGCGAGTCCAAAGCGGCGGTGGCTTCATCGAGAATCAGAACCACAGGATCCTTGACGAGGGCTCTTGCTAGAGCCACCCTTTGCTTCTGGCCACCGCTGATGAGACGTCCACTCGAACCGACCAAAGTGGCATATCCATATTGTAGCTTCTCGATGAATGCGTCTGCGTCTGCAAGTGATGCAGCTTTCCGAACCAAGGCGACGAGCTCCACCACGCCTGGGCCTCGTTTCTCTGCAGCAGCCAGAAAATCTTTGCCTTCCCTGACCTCAGCGGCCAGATCAGCAAGTTCAGGGCTTAGGAGGATTGTCTTCAGGTGCGCATGCTCGGGGTTGCTTGAGTTGACTAAACCATGCGCAATATTCTCCAGGATTGACCGATCAAGTAGGGATGGCTCCTGCTGGACGAGGCTTATGAAGCTTCTCAAAGTGCGGGTGTTCAGATCCTTGATGTTATGTCCGTCCAAAAATATCTGCCCGCCGAGCGGATCGAATAGGCGCGTTGCTAGACTTGCAATTGTCGACTTGCCGCTCCCAGAAAGACCAACAATGGCCGTGTGTTTTAGGGCGGGTATAGAAATGTTGACTTGGTCAAGAACAGTGATTTCAGGCCGGGATGGATAAGCGAAGGACACATCTCTGAACTCGAAATTCCCCGCCACTTTGGAGAGCGTGAGGCCCAAAGTTGAGGTGCCATCGATCAAGGGTTCGCGATCCATATCCGTACGGAGCTTGTCGAACGAAGCAACAGCAGCCATAAAGAGGTGCACAAATGGTGCCACCTGGCTGAGAAGCAGCGTAGCTATCATCACCAGTCAGCCTGAACTCACTCATGGACTCTCCAAGTCGTGACTGACCTTCAACCAGGATGAAAATGACCGTAAACGTAGCACCAACGCTGGCGCCGTTGGAGTGATTCTCGGCAAAGTCCGCGATGCTTTTGCTCCCTTGCCAGAACGCCAGTGCATTTGCGGAATAGGCAACAAAATACAACACACCAGACTGGATGCCGATAGCCAGGGATTTCTTGAGTCCTTCTCGTTCCGAAGACTGGAGGGCATCGGAGAATTTCTCCTCGAGTCTCTTATTCGCACCAAACGCTTGGACAACGGTGAGGTTAGAGAGAGCCTCAGACGCGATTGATGCAGCACTCGCAGCGTAGTCCGACATGAGGCCCGCGTACTTCTCAATGTAGTGGCTTCCGACAAATGACATCAGGAAGTAAGCCGGTATGAGCGAGATCAACATGGCAGCCAAATCATGATCCTTGATGAAAGCGACAATGTACGCCGTCACGAAGAAGGAGACACTGGCGAGACAGATCCCGACCTTCTCGGACGTACCCGAGCGTATGGTCTGAATATCTGCGCTGAGTCGAGAGGCGACTTCCCCGGGAGGCAGGTCGTCGAAGTAGGACGGTTCTTGTCGCAAGAGGTTTTGCAGATATCGCTCCCGTAACCGTTGGGCTAGCCGAGCTCCGAAGGTGCTGAAACAGAAAAGATGGGCGCCTATCGTGACGAATTGTGCAATTGCCAGATAGAATATCATGAGTATCTTGTCGTTGATGCCATTCTGCAGCTGGGATGCTGAGTCGGGAGTATCGGGCTGATCACATGTCGCGGTATTGAAGTCGTTGAGTAGCTGACCAAAGATGATTCCAATCAATGGAAACGGCACGCCAGATGCAACTGCGCACACAATTCCTGATAGTAGTAGACTTTTGTCGAGTGTCGAAGGGTTTCCAGCCAGGATCAGGCGAGGATAGCCTGCAAGCTTCTGTGCCAACCCCATGGTCCTGAAGAGCGAACGATGTCCGCTGACAAGAAGAACAAAGTTGCTTTCTGGGAGACAAGCAAGCAGAACAATGCTCCTAACTGCAGCAGATGACTAAAGGCGCATAAAGGAGAAAGGTATGGTAATTCGTGCTAGGTGTGTTGTCTGCCTGAACCCTACGTCTGTCTCTCCTTAAGGGCGGTGGACTAGACCCAGTGGGACGATAGACACCAAGGAAAATATGCCAAGAGCACACGGCGTTAGAACGAGGGCTCGGCTCGTCAAACATCAACCGACATCGGCTTTGGTGCTCGACATGAGTTGCAAGCTTGCTCAGCCCTCGTATCAGGGCCGCAAAAAAGCGTGGCCCCGTAGCTCGGAAATCGTGTAAGTCACACACCCTTTGGACCAGTTTCCCAAGAAGCAGCCATATACCTCGTAGTTTACGTCGACAGACCCACATAGTCATGTGCAAATTGCAACCCTTGGCTGTCCGTCATGTATGTAGATACTATGTATTAAGCAAGCGTTGCAGGTTTTGAAGAGGCCGTTAGTCTAGTGCGAGTTAGCGGGCCAGGTCCAGACTTGGCAGGAAAACAGGTCGGCGGTTCTGAAGACGCGCTTCGGGTCTGGAAGGGACTTGAACTTGGGAAACGTGGGAGAGGGAAACGGAAGGAAATGCCCCATTGAAGGCTCTGTGCTTGGCTTAGGCTTCAGATGTGAGGCAACTTACGTGCCTTTCTAAGGCGAAAAGTTGTCTGTCACATTGGAAGAAACCCATTCGTCTGGGTCATTTTGATAATTAGGCATCTCGCACATACGGATCTATTGTCCAGCAGTGAAATCCCACAGTGTCTAGCTATCCTCGGAGGCGATGATTGAACCTTGAACCCCGTACTATCGTCCGCTTCCCACATCTGCTGTCACCTTGTATGGAAAAGCAGGCTATGTGGCTGATTAGAGCTTCGCATTCCACGCAGCGCGGTCAGCAGACTCGAGTGGCCGCTCACGACCATCCCAGAACAGAGGACAGAGTTGGAACCATTTCTCGCGACTGCATACAGAGTGCACCGATCGCTTATGGCCAAAGTCAACATATTTGCCAATCGTGAGGCCCTGGGAGTTTTCGTAAGATAGAATGGTGGCACCAGTTGCTTTGGGCTCTCCAACGACATTCGCAGTTCGTGGATCATCCAGGAAGCAGTAGTGGATGCAGCTAGAGTACCATGCATTGACGCGCTGGGCTCCGCGGAATGAAGCGTCACCGACGAGAGAATGCCGCCCACGATCATAGTCGCGGGCATCAAAATGAGCGCCGTAGTGGTCCTCCTGTCCGTTTGTGAGTGCCAGCGTTAAAAAGCTGATGAATATCGAAGAGATCATGGAGTTGGCACCTACCTTAGCCCAGTACAGTTCGTAGTAAGCAAAGCGAGAGTCGTCAAATCGCCCAAACAGACACAGGACGTGAGGGTCAAAGTGCAGTTTGCGCAGGTACTCCCGATGCTGTTCCAGCGTCCCCGTCTCATTCCAGCCCTGGGCAACTCGTGGGTCGTTTTGCCACTTGTTGAAGAGCTTCAAATGCTCGTCATCCTGCCAGTCGATCGTTTCAAGGGAAAAGTGCATGTCCACTTCGGGAATATAACGACTATAGACAATCGACTGAGGATCAGGCTTCGGGCGTCGTACTGGGTGGCGAGTATATACTGGTTCGCTTGGAAACTTGTTCGTGAACTGGTAATGCTCGGGCATTACGGGGTACTGGGCCAAACTGATCCTCAATGAAGCGTCCGTGCCATCTCCAGCGATCCAAATGGGCCGAGGACCAGTCGGGGATGCTGCGCCTTGCCAGAATGCGCTTCGAAGAATGACCAGCTCCTCTGAAAGGGCACCCGTCGCTTCCGAGGGATTCCGCGGCCCCGGATGCTCTATCCCAAGGCCTGTGGCAGCCAGCTCTCTGCGGACCAATTCCTTTTCCTCGCCGCTCAGAGTGAGCCTGAAGCATTCAACGGCTGGGTGAGCCAAGTATATCGCGTGGATGACATTCCAGATTTGGCCTAAAGAAGGAACCTCCTCGTCCGTCCATTCAAAGATGGTGGAAGGACTGCGACGAGTTCGGGCCCATGGGCTGTTATCAGACGCCGGTGGACGTTCATTTTCAGGCAGAGACGTCAAGTCTCTCCATGAGAGAGTGGTAAGATGCAGCGGCTCCGGCAGCGGTTTACCCTTCGGCGACTTGTCGTCCAGAGTCAAGATCAGCTTGGCAGCAGTGGAATCTTCCACAGACTTGACCCGATATGTCGTAAGATACGGATGCGGAAGCTTGATGGGAGGATACATGGTCTCCGGGGAGGCAGCCAAATCCATAATTAGGCACTGAGAATGCCTTGTGGTGGTGACTAGTCTGTGGTATTGGAATATAAGAAGAAGTCTCTGGGGGAGGTCAGGCTGCAGTAGTAAGACCTGGGGTGAAATAGATATGGGGGAATATGGACGAGAGCGGGCAGGCCATAGGGGCCACGGCTCATTTACATACGACACATGCTATGACTACGACCAGTAGGTTGCCGGTGTCTCATCCTGTGGCTTGACACTATTGACGGCACAATATACCCTAACGGGCATGGACTCTACCGAGCAATTCTTCGATACGAAGATTTATATAAACCTGAGCCAAAGCAAAGCTATTCTGGTTCGTTGAGTCTACGACGAGTTTTCTGTTAATGGTAGGCGTCTTCATCGAAACAGTTCCGCCATGTCTTTACAACCAAGCTCTCTACCGCCAAAGCACTTCCATGTCTCATTTCCGCAGGACCATGTTATTCAGGTTACCCTGAACAGGCCAGACAAACTCAACTGCATCGACAAAACGACGAGTCAGCAGATAGCAGATATCTGGCAGAAACTCGACGAAGACGAGAACCTATGGGTCGGTATCATTACGGGAAATGGTAGAGCGTTTTGCACCGGAGCCGATCTACAGGGTAAGCCACTGCGTGTGAAGGATAAGAAGGAGGCTGATGTCCAACAGAATGGAACGAGATGAACAAAAACGGGGTATTCAACGATATGGCAGCACCGGGCCTGGCTGGCCTTCCCCGTCGGAGAGGGAAGAAGCCCATCATCGCGGCAGTAAACGGCATATGCATGGGGGGCGGGTTCGAGATGATTGCAAACTGCGACATGGTAATAGCGTCGTCCACGGCCGTCTTCTCACTTTCGGAGATCAAGCGGGGCATAGTACCGGTTGCTGGCTGCCTGCCGCGGCTTACACGAACCATTGGTCTGCAGCGCACCATGGATCTCGTCTTGACTGGAAGGGCCGTGCCCGCCAAGACACTCCATGAATGGGGTCTCGTGTCTCAGCTTGTGGATTCAGCCGAGGACGTGGCCCAAGTTGCAGTCCGGGTTGCTCAAGACATGTGCAAGAACAGTCCGGATGCCCTGATTGTTGGGCGCCTAGGCGTTCGGCTGAGCTGGGAAGTGGGCAACGTCGAGGAGGCCGTGTCGATGCTGGCTAATGAGTGGTATCCTCGTTTAGTCAGCGGCCCAAATTTCGCCGAAGGTATCCGGGCGTTTGTAGAGAAGCGACAGCCGAAGTGGGTAGCCCCAAAGCTATGAGAAGCGGGCGCTTGGCGTTTGTTCGGAGCAACCCGCTTTGGCAGGATGATTCTTTGATTGATAGGTACATAGACTAGGTAGTGATACCTACGCAAGGCACTAGTATCGATCTGATAAGATGGACCCGTGATGAATTATCTTATCAGATGCCCCGCCCATCCACATATGTAAGGAGCCCCGCTTGGCCCCGGATCAACGCCGTCCATCAGACTATTGAAATATGCATACAACTAGCTCCATAGAAGCCTAGCTTGGGAACCAGGTCTTGGAATGGCACTTCGTAAATATCCTGTGCTCCTTCGCATCAAGCCTTGGTTTCGATGCCAACAGTCGATGATGTTCCAAGTGGCGTGGAGGTGAGAACTGGGTAAGCCGCGTTTTCTGGGGAGGGGGCGTTGACCTGCTCGAAGAGCGTTGATACTGCCTCCACAGACAAAAGCCTGGATGGTATTCCGGGCTGCAGTTGATCCATGGACGTTGAAGCTGTCTTTTTTCCATGCCAAGAAAATTCCGCCCCGAGTGTTACTGAGCTGAAGGAGTTCCGCATGGTAAGCCTTCACCGTATGCAGACATATGAGCTTACTGTGCAACTTGGCCCACCAAATTATGGAGCTTTGTATACGCACTGTACGGAACGAAGCATGGGTCCCCAGTTGCCAAGGTAGGAGACATCAGTTATTAGCTATCCATCGTCTATTTTCGCCCCGACGGCCGCGGATCTGATAACTTTCCTAATGCTGATGCGGGCCTTGGACATCGCCAAGGCGAAGCAGCTGATGGAATACCCATATCCATTCGCGCCTTGGATTTGCAGAGTCTGCTCAGCTCACGCAGTCTAACCAGACGAGGTGAAGCTTCACATCCTTGCTGTAAGATGAATACTAGCTCATTCCGACTCGTACGATCTGATAATCGGACCGGCAGAGGAACGGCAAGGAACAGAAGAGGGTGGCACCCAGACAGTGGACATCATCGCTACTCGGTGGCCACAAAATACCGGACAGCGGAATGTCCAGTGCCGGTAAAGCCAAGGCAAACATGCACTCATGAGAGAGGAAGATCGGGGGAGGGGAAACAGCCTTGTGGTTGCAAATGTTTGCGAGGGCTATCCAATACAGGGAGTACCACCGGTGCCCTTGACCTTGCGAGGGCTATCCAATACAGGGAGTACCACCGGTGCCCTTGACCTTGTGGTACGATAAAGGAAGCTTGCAGCCGTGAGTGGGCTCTTGAAAGAGAGACCCGAAGTTCAAGGGTACTAACCACGCTCTACCTACAGTAGTCAGGTTGTGTCAGTAGACGGTGTTTAAGGTAAAAAAAAAAAAGAAGAAGAAAACACAATGCATTGTGGTGCGTGGCCACTCGCGACGTATGTTCGTATTGGGTAATTTCAGGCCCTACTTCACTAGCTTTGTTACAGAGTCATGAGAAGGTTATGGAGGACTTTTTAGCCACTTCAATGATATACAACCGATATCCGCAAGAAGTCTAGCTGGAAAATATTTCAATCTCTCAGCGTTGCGCTATATCCTTGCACGACGCTGTGCTGATGCCTGGTATAAGGGCAAGACTCTGCTTGCATCGTCTTCTCCGATCTTGTGCTTTTTGCAGCTGATACTCGTTTGGGACAATTCCACGGAAATTTCAAGTCCAACCTGTCTGAACGAGGCTGAAGACACCAATATCTGAGTCACGATGAACTGGGACGGCAAGGATACTGCGGTGCTTGCCACCGATCCTGCAGCTGCGACTGACGACAATGGCGGCCCTCAAATAGATTTTCCAAACGAAGAGGCCCAGCGCGGTGTTCAAGCAGTTGAGGCCGTGACACTCACATGGTCGAAGTGGACACTGATTGCCATATATCTAAAGTAAGCGCATTCGGTGTCAAACTGCACACGGGACAAGGCTAACGTTCATGCGTACTGAAGCATTTGGTTGCTCTATTTCGTCAATGCGTTCCAATCTACGATCCTGTCGAATTTACTTCCCTACGCCACGAGCGACTTCGAATCCCATTCGCTCCTGAACGTCATCTACGTCGTTGCCGGCTCAATGTCGGCGGCAACGTATATGCCGTTGTCCAAGATTATGGATGTCTGGGGGAGAGCTGAGGGTTTCCTCATCATGACTGTCTTTGCTACTCTGGGTCTCATCCTCATGGCCGCAAGCAATGGCATTGCTACTTTCTGTGCTGCATACGTAAGACTCGCCTCGCCACCTGAGAATTGCCGTGGACTCATGTTCCGTACACAAATACTGACAGGCGACATGAATAGGTATTTTACAGCATTGGCTTTGGGGGCATGACTTATGCCGTCGATGTTATCACGGCCGACGCATCGCAACTGAAAAACCGAGGCCTGGCATATGCTTTCACATCTTCTCCATACATGATTACGGCATTCGCAGGCGCCAAAGCCTCGGAGGGCTTCTACAATGACATCAGCTGGCGATGGGGCTTTGGTGTCTTTGCGATTGTCTTCCCCATCGTGGCTGCTCCTCTTTACTTAATCCTCAAGGTCAACCTGCGTAAGGCAGAGAGACAAGGCCTTCTCGGCAAGGAGCCGAGCAACAGGACAATTATGCAAAGCATCTGGTATTACTGCATCGAATTTGACGGTATGTGACTGCAAGTCTTCAGCACGGCGGCAGCGACTGATGAACTGTCAACAGCTATGGGAGTCTTCCTCTTCTCCGTCGGCCTCACCGTCTTCCTTCTCCCCTTCAACATTGCGGACTCCGCGCCAAACGGTTGGGCAACAGGATATATCATTGCCATGATCGTGGTCGGCTTCGTCATGTTGATTGTTTTTAGCCTATACGAGGCATTCCTTGCCCCTACACCCTTGCTGACCTGGAACCTCCTGGTTGATAGAACCGTTGTCGGCGCATGCCTCCTCGATGCTACTTATCAGATCTCGTACTACTGCTGGGCGAACTACTTCACGTCCTTTTTGCAGGTGGTCAATGACCTGAGTTTGGCAGAAGCAGGCTACGTCAACAACACCTTCAATGTTGTTTCTGGAGTTCTTCTGCTGATTGTGGGCTTCCTGATCCGCCGCACCGGTCGATTCAAGTGGCTGCTTTACATCGCAATCCCGCTCTACATCTTTGCGCAGGGCTTGATGATCTATTTCCGCAAGCCCAACCAAAACGTAGGCTATCTCGTCATGTGCCAGGTCTTTATATCTATCGGAGGCAGCATCTTCATCATCATTGAACAGCTTGCCATCTTGGCGGCTGTTGATCACCAGCACATTGCTGCAGCCCTCGCATTACTGAATGTGGTGGGGACCGCGGGAGATGCCCTCGGCGCTACCATCAGCGGCGCAATCTGGACGAACACGTTCCAGAAGGCACTGGAAAGATATTTGCCAGAATCCGCTCTTCCGGATCTGGACATGATCTACGAGGACCTGGACACGCAGCTTAGCTATCCTGTTGGAAGCGCCGTGAGGTTGGCGATCCAGAAAGCGTATGGCTATTCACAAACTCGAATGCTGGCAGCTGGTACTGGTGTTATGGGCCTTGCGATCATCTGGATGCTCATGATCAGAAACATCAATCTTACGAAGGTGGCACAAGTCAAGGGCATGGTCTTCTAGGCTGAGCAGTCGATGGTGGAAGTAAGGCTTTTTGCGCAACCCTGGGGAGTCCGCAAAATACTTCCAGTGATGTGCCGAACATGAGTGAGCTTGCAAATGCTGGAAGATGCAGTGCCAGTATAGAGTCGATCAAGATAGATGAGTTGACACTGAATGAGTGTTTAAAAGCTCCAAAAATCCCTATTCGCATAACGTGAGTTGAAATCATTGCGAGTTATCAACCTTCTACGTCTTTCCAATCTTCATATAAAATACCGTAACCTTAGAGGAATATCTGCAGTAGGCCCTGCTCAGCATGCGATGCTGTCCTAGCTCATACCATTGGCCTTGAGAAACGACTCGCGAGCCCCGGTCCAAGGCTTTCGTTTCCCCTCATCAAAAAGCCGGTAAACTTGTGGGACGAACGTGCCGTCGAGAAGTGTTTTGTAGAGTCGGTAATCTGTCAGCATTAGTCGCCATGACTTCCATCCGTTGCCAATCCGGTCCTGAATTCCCAGCCCTGCGGCTTTGTCTACCCATACATTCCATTCCGCTCTATCCACCATCCCCGGATCGTAGATTTCACCCTTGCTGGCGAGAGATATTGCCATTTGGTTCTGTTTGTCCGCATTTCTTGCCATTTCTGCATCGGATGGTAACTTTGAGTTTCCTGCCCAAATCTGGGCCAGGGCCATTGATGCCATATCTCCGTTCATCGTAGCAGACAGTGTAGAGCCCACATGCTCTGAAAATGCGAGGGAGTCTGGGAAATCCAGGGAGAAAATACCCTGATAAAGTCTTGGGAGAGGTCGTCCCGTCGAGCCGGGGGCCTCTTTCCATGCTTGTGGCATATTCCGAGAAGGATCCCATGGGCCTAGCAACGAGTATGTCTTGGTATAGCCGACGGAGAATATGATAACGTCAACTTCCAGAAGCTTGCCGTCTGATAGTTCAACATGTGACTCGTGGACTCTCTTCAGACCAGGGACAAGCGTTACAGCCCCGGACACGAGATGTTCATAAAACCCGTCACCTATGATAGGTAACTTGTAGGGCATAGGTGGTGGGTTTCCGAGGCCCCATTCAGGCTTCACATTGTAGGCATCGTCTTGCAGGTCGAGAAAGGCTTTGTGGAATACCTGGGCTTGCTCCACAACTGGCTTTTTCATGCTTTCCTTCTGCATGCGAAGAGGAGGGAAGCAGAAGTCGTTGGCTTTGGCGAAGGGGAGCTACGATACATGTCAGTCAGCGGCTCTGCGGGCCACGGTGGACACGGCCCATTCTCACCATGAGACAACCATTGCGGTGCGATATGGAAATACTTTTCGCTATTCCCACGAGGCCTCTTGCAATATCTGTCGCCGTTGCTCCAAGACCGACTATCAAGACTCGCTTTCCGTCAAGGTTCTTTGGTCTAGAAGCCATGATTAGACACCAAAGAGGCCAGGTAATGCAACGGAATAGAAATATCTTGCCTTTTGTAAGTATGTGTATTGTAAACTTGCCCCTTGAAGTCTTCAACGCCGTCAAAATGCACTCGCTTGGGAGAGTGGTTGAGGCCAGTGCAGAGTACCAATCTGTCGAATGCTTGCTCCTCGCGCTCGCCATCTGCCTTTGTGAGTTGCAACTGCCACTTATCGCCAACCCGGTCAACGGCTGACACTCTTGTCTTCAGTCGAAGGCGAGACTCAAGGCCAAAATGACGGGCATACGACTCGAGGAACTCTTCGATCTCTCCTGGTTCGAGTGGCACGTCGGAGTCACCTGAGCATGAGGTGTGTCAGTAACGATGGAGCAGCTCATGGCGACAGCTGTTATACTCAACGTACCATTGGCGTAGGGAAAGTCGGAGAACCCAAACTGAGCATGGAGAAGAGTAAGTAAGGTGTGTCCTCTTCTCGATACTATGTAACCTCCACTTACCATACGTCTGCGGACCAATGCACGAGTGTTGTATAAACAAGAAGTCCTTTCCTCTTCGGAATAGTGCCAGAGGCCACCAATGGCATCGGAAGCATCGAACCCTGTGACGTCAAACCCAGCCTCAGTCAGGTTCTTGCAAGTCGATAATCCTGCGATTCCTTTTGTATGTTATGTCAGCATCTGAAGGGATGCATAGTCCTCCTAGGCAATCGGCCTGGAATACAAGCTGCGTGTGCAGGGATGTAGCTGCTTCCGACTCACCCAGGCCACAAACTGCCACTCTGGGCTTTGCAAGTCTCTTTCGTGCCATAGCTTGAGTATCTATCCAATTGACTCCGCTTGCAATGTCGTCTTACGTCGCACCGAGGAGTCCGCTATAGATCTTCTATAGAGTAATGCTGGAAGCAATATACCTAGTATTGTTCGAATGTCTTGGGATACGAGGGGTCTTATGTGCTATAACTTGGTATGGCATGCCCGTGCAGCTCCACAAAATCGCTGTAAACTCTCTGGTCACTGCCTATAGATCACCCGTCATCTAGTAGATAGTATCTGACCTAGAGGTGTCATGGCCGTATTAAACTTCTGAATGAGGAGTGCTGACGTTCTATTAGCCAATTGCAGGATGTAAGAAATGCGGTTTCGAAGCGTCGTATAATTCACGGACTGCAATCACGCGTCAGCTGCGCCGCGGACCACGAGGGATCTTCAATAAGTGTCAAGAACTGAATACGCTGTACAGATCCGCATTGCATACGATGGGAACATAGATCTACTGGGTCCGTTGCCTCAAGGTTTGAATCCATCAAACACATCCGAGCCGGCTCGACAGATATCTTACGTTGCTGTCCATTGCGTCATAACTGAAGTAGTGCTGAGGATAGCACTAAGAGGAATCTTCCTCTTGCTTCACGGCTTCTAGGCAAAGCGCAAAAAGTGGCATTGCCTTGCGGTTCCGCAGGACGCTTACATTGGGAAAATTGCTATAGGCCGTTGTATGCAGAACTCCAAAGACTGTCGGGTTCTACAAGGTGGCGTAGTTGGCTTTCCTCTTTTCGTTCCGTGACACGACATTTTTCGAATGATACCTACGCAAGAGAGCGTATTGATCTATAGGCTGAGTGATCCTTCATGGCGTAGTAGGTTCAGCAGCTGTCGAGTGCTATCCGCAGTTGCCGACCTTGTCACATTATGCAATGTATCAGTATGTATGTGCGACGCAGGAGAGGCGAATAAAGCATCAAGAATGTACCATAGGTACGTAACATAGATACGTTGTTGAGACATCTAGGAGGAGGTGAGTTCTCACAATACCTGAGAGACTCCAATTATGCTATCTGGGGCGTGAAGCGGCCAAAGAAAAGTGATGGCAAGACTCGAACCCAGAGTATATAACAAAGAGCTCCCGTCCTTTAATCATGACAAATCTTGTAGGCATTGATACTAAACAGTAGGACTCGTTGCTTCGTCGATCATGACGCCAAATGAGCTGACAGCCGTGGTGTAGCTCTGATGAACAGCTTTGCTGGCATAGACCCTCATCTCCCGTTCATATTCCGCTGTGACGCCAGGCTTAAAGCCTCCCGCCTCCCGTATCAGCCTTCCCAAGAGCGCAGAGTCCTGCACGGCAGTATTTGCTCCAATTCCCCCTGCTGGCGTCATGGAATGGCAGGCATCTCCAATGACTGTTACGCGAGGCTCATTTGGCCACTCAGGAACTCCGGAGGGGCTGGAGCATGTGATCTTCCAGAATGCCGCCTCCGACTCGTTCATCTCGTCAAACAGTGGCTTGAAACGAGGGTGCCAGTTCTTTACGAGCGACTTTGCAATTTCGGCCGCTTGTTTGCCCACGATACTGTAATTGTCGTTGGGAACCTGGATGACACCTGGCTGGCCGCCCATGGTCCATCCGAACTCGACGTTCGGGTCATCCATCTGGTCAGGCCTGACATTTGTGATGATGAAGACGGCGCCATCAGACCGAGTCTTGTCTCGCACGGCAAAGACCCCCTCTCCCAGGCCCTTGAATGCAGTCGTGGGGGCTTGGCCATGGATTCCTCTGGCTCCTGTATCATAGACCTTGATCCGTCCGCCTGACACCTGCTTCGCAACTTTGGAGTAGATGCCCTCGCCGCCCACAAGCATGGAACCCTCAATCGACTTTGATCCATCGGCAAACGTAGCGACCACACCGCCGTCGGTCAATTCGTAACCCGTTACGTGCCTGGCCCATTCGATGTGTTCCTCGCAGCCCTCGGCAAATACCTTACGCATGTCCCCGCGAGCAATGCCGACAACCTTGCCGTCCCTAGAAGCCAGGTTTTCTGGAGCCGCATGCTCAGTAACTTCCCCAGTGATGGCGTCGAGCGCGGTAAAACCAAGGCCTCCCGTCTTGCCGCATTTGTCCCAGAATTTCTGCCAAAGCTGGGGTTCAAGGACTGACTCAATGGCATCGAGCCCTTCTGACGACAACCTGAGTCGGTATCCTTGGGCACGAAATGTAAATGACGCATCGCGCTCGAATATCCGGAAGGGAATATTTGAACGGCGAAGTGACTGGGCCAGCAGCAGAGAACAGAGGCCACCGCCCGAAATCAGGATGGGTTTGCTGGCAGACATTGATATGGCCCGCTTTCGAACACTTTGATCTCTAAATTTATTCTGTATCTTGGATGTTGATGATTTGAAGGAGGGAAAAGCTTATGGGCAATCCAAGGTTTTAACCTCTATTTGATAAGGCAAAATAAGTGAGGTGCGCAGCTGGCGCTTCGCGCCATGTCTGACTAAAATGCAATAAGCAGATGCCGCTTTCTTACAAATGATGGCTATTGTTACTGCCTTAACCTAGAAAAGAGCCTGCAAATGCACGCCGAAACAGGTAGGGAAATGGGTGCGGGCTTCCCTGTGCCTGTCTGGAAAAGAAGTATTGCCAACCACTGTCTGCCCACTTGGGCGACAATGGCGCTCTACCTGTTTTCAAGTATACCTCCTGTAAAGGTCCATGGCGCTTAGTTCTGAATCAAATCCTCCTTCGAAGGTATAGAGGCACAATGCAGAACCTGGTTACAGAAGCTACGGCAATATCGCATCTCTCACCACCCATGATGGCTGCACGAGGATACGCCTCATCTTTTCTTCTACGTAGGTAGTTGGGACTTCTGTAAGGATTTTTTTGTGCTGACTTGGTGAGATCCAGGTAACATGGCAGCCAGCAACTCCCCAGCACATTATTCTTACCGCCAATCTTGCTGATCCCAAAAGGCTGTTGTGTCGGTCAGCCGAGGGTCTCGCTCCCGATGATCATAATGACGGTATTTCCCTAATCTTTGAGTAGAATATTGCATCAATCAGTTAGTATAGGTTGTACGAGCTTTCACTGTCTGACGGAGACAGGTGCCCGTCTACCAGCACCGAAGGGCATATCCTCATGGAGTCCTAGACTAGTCACTTTGTAGACCCGGCAGACATTGCTGGTCATACGGTGCCTGGGTGCGTCCGTACAAGGATACCTAAGGTATGTCCGAGTTCTTTGTCAGACTGTTGATTGTTCAGGTTCTTCAAGGAAAGCCCCATGCAAAGGAACATGTGAGCTATTTTCGATGTACGGAAAATCTCGGACTGCCGCCACGGGCTTTCGGTGATTCGGTGAGCCTAAAACCCGCAGATGTCGTCGATATTTAAGGTGTCAGCGCCTCAATGAACATCCGGCCTCATGCATAGCATCAGTGGAACCAGACATTCTTCAACATGTTCAGCCCTATCCGAAGGGTAGCGGGAATTCTGACTCCCAAGACAATTACACTGGGGGCGGCCCTGGTCCTCGCTAGCGTTGGCGGGACGTACGCCCTTAGAGTGCGCAATCGCCTCCGCCAAACAGACCCAGGTCAGATTCAATCAAGTCTCAAGTTATCGGACTCTTTCAGCAATTCGCATACAATCCGAAGCCTGGTAAATCCACGGAACCATCTTACCAAGGGAGACTCTCATTCTATCGTCTTGACATTGTGGTCGAAACATGGCGCGCCGTCAGAAGAGGATGTTCTATCTGCATTTCTGAAAGGCTTTTTTGCTGGACCAGTTTTCCTGCCAGAAGGCATCGCTCTCTCTCTTTTCAGCGTCCTAAAAGTATCCTATAGCCGTGAGTTGTTTACCATACTTGACTGTCATATGCCCAATAATTTAATAAAGCGGTTGATTCAGAATTGGTACCAATGTCGAAGCAGAAACCCATATGGCGTTCTGAACAACTGTCAGACACTCAGCTTCCTCCAAAGGCTACTACTTTATGGGACACATTCCAGATCGCGGAGATCAAGCTGTCTAGAGGCCAGACCGAGGAGCGCACGGCGAGCAGCGTTGATGTAGTCTTCGGTGACAGTCGGAAGGAGTTCGCCGGCTGCCATCGATTCAGCGTTAAGAAAGCGGGTGATAGCAATGACTCCGAGGAAGATGGAGTCCGGTTCCGCGTGAGTCTTGAGTGCTTGGTATGCAACCCCTCGACGAATAGACAAGCTGGCTCTGAGTTACTACATGTTCTGCATAACAACTACTCCTATCTCCTTTTCCGGGACGCGGTAGCGCATGTAAAGGAGGCATTTGCCGAGTTTGCTTGACTCAGATAAAACGTGTCGTCTGCGAAAAATGTAATACAGAGCAAAATCCTGCAGAATAAAAGATAGAAGTCTAGATAAAAGTTAATATGGCAAATATAGTTTTACGTTATGCCGGGATTGCCACCCCTAGTTGCTTGTATGTACGTATATGAACAATTGAAACAGACCGCTTGCTCACAGGATACACGTTCATCGCTATGATGGATATCAAGATGTTCGGCATCGCTATCACTAGACCATAAAACAACCTCAAACCTCTCTCATCGTCTTCTTGACCTCCCGATGAAAGCACATATGTCAACCGAGGCGACGCTAAGCATTCCTCTGTCTGCATTCATCTAATCGTCAAATTCCATATCATAAGCCAGTGAGTCGGTGCACAACTCGTCCTTCATTTTGATTACCCTGGGAAACGAAGTCAGCGCCATTTATATATCTGGAAGCAGAAGGGCCTCACGGTTGATGAGCGGCATGCTGAGCGTAAATCGGAACTGTATCGACTTTATCCAATACAGCGACGAGGCCCGCATTGAAGCCCTGGGCACGATGGGCAGTGATTGGCAGTGGTTCTCCGAAAGAAATCTTGAGTAGGCCTGCGCAATGCGCCTGAGCAACGTGAATCAGGATCGAGGGTAAGCTACGCACCTGGAACCTGTCCTTTCATGGCCAGAATCAAGTCTCGCCACTTGTCGACCTGCTCAGCAGTGATATCCGGCTTGAGCTTGAAAAGAACTTCAATCTTTGCTATCAGTTTAAAAACGCTCTTGCCCGACGATTTACTTCGCATGACGCGGACATACCGACATGGTAGACGGGCATTTTGGAAGCGGGCCGGTACGGCTAGGGGTTTGAAGAGAAGGGTTCCGTCCTGGCAAGCAAAATCTCAACCAATTTCACTCTCAACGCTGGCGGTTCTAACGATGTTGCATGTACAATAATAAGTTCACCACCGACAATCTACACAGGTGAACATCCGAGAACCGTCGATTGATGTCGAATAAATCGTGCACTTATCAGCTACCGATAACGGACGAACCCCGCCGCCTCGATACGGCGGTCTCGAACCCGCCCGGACTGACTCGCCGATGCCGACGAGTGCTCTATGTGCCATTCCATAGGTACGCTGCTGCAAAGGTCAGTGCACCTTGTCCGTGTCTTACAGGCAACGCATCGCCTCAGGCAAGTGAAATGGGGGACTCCATGAGCAGTTCTTGGCTGTTGATCGTTCAGTTACATGTACTCTAATCTAGACTGATAATGTAGTTGGTGGGTTAGCTTGCCCTGATGAAGCCGACGAAAGCGGTCCTATGCCTGAGGCTTTATCGCTGGGACGATTTAATGTATTTCAAACAAAATGCTGTCTACCTAGGACACTGAACAACTCGGGTACATGCAAGTGATGTTATGCCGCCGATGGAAACATTCTGGGCGCTCGAAAGGACTCTGCCCTCCGATGAAAGGATCTGAAAGGAAGGGAAGCTGCCGCCAACATAGAGCTGCCAGGTCGAATCATCCTGTGAACAGTAATTTACAAGCCCATAACGCCGGCGCTGACCAGAAGAGTGACGAACATTATTCCACCAAGTTGCCAACTGCTGGGCATACGAACACTCAAGGCTCCCATACTATCATCATCACCACTGTCCGAATCCGAGGCACCGCCCGAGCCTGTAGAGTTGTCCGAGCTCGAAGCTGCCAGTGCACTGCACTTGTTAATCGTGCCCGACGCAGTCTGCGTCTTAGCACTGCTGTTGAAGTCACAAGCGGTGCTGTCCTTGTTCTGCTTCTGGTAGTACTGGTTCAAGACATAGGTCAACTTGTCCGAATCGCTGCACATGCTGAAAGCGCCATAGTCGCCGGTGGAGGTATTGCCGTTGATGCCGTTGCACAGAGATTGGTCCGATCCGCACACATAGTCAAAGATGCTCCCGTAATCGCTAGGGTCCGTGCTGCTGGAGACGACACACTCAGAGGCCTTGACCATGCAGCTACAGGCGTCAGAATCGGGAGTTGGTGGGAGCTTGTCGCTAGATTCCCATGTAGAATTGACTGCAGGGCAACTAGCGGCCTTGTTGGAGGGGCTGTAGCTAGACATATCAACACCTTGAGGGTTGACGGCCTTGATCTGTTGCTGGAGCGCACTGAAGTCCTTGAGCTTGGTGGCGGTGTTGCCACTGACCTTGACGAGGCCTTGTAAATTATCGTCGTCAGTCATTCAACGGATACGACATAATCGAGGGGCCTTTCTCTGGGCGTTCGTTGAGGGGGGGAAACGTACCGTAATCGTTTTCTTCCTCAAAGTATTCATAAACAATGCCACCGCTGAGAACTTCTGTCATGTTGTGTACGTATAGGGCGCCGGTTTCTTGGAATATGCGGCCGGCTGCGCCATCGGGCTGGTTGCAGCCATATTCAGCAAAGAAGACTGGGACTGAGTAGTCCTCAAAGAAGTTCAGAATTCGATTGTAGCCGGAGCTCTCGAACGTTTTCTCGCCGCACCACTCGTAGACGTTGTATCCGAAGAAATCGACAGACTCTTCAGTCGGTCCGCAGTTGAAGTACGCGGCGATTTGGTCTCTGATGTCCGCATCGTCATCGGCAGCGTAGCCCACGCCCATGGCGCGGTACTTCTTGTCCTTGATATACTTCTTCACATCTCGCACAGCGGCCTTGACGTATGCGGAAGCTGAAGTCGTGGTCGCGTTGTTGGTGACCTCGTTGCCAACAAAGAAGCCAATCACATTCGTGTAATTGGCAAAGGAGTCGACGACTTGCTGGAAATGAGTGAAGAGGTCCACGTTCCATTGGGGATTCTCACGGTTGATGGACTGCCCCGGATTGCCGAGATCGGAAATCACGTAGATGCCGGCATCGTTAAGCATCTCCATGCACGAGGAATGATCAGCAGTCGGATCGATCGCATAGGTACGGATCACGTTGGTTCCCAGCTCGGCTAGCAGAGGGATATCGCGTTTGCAGTTTGCTTCATCAGCCAGCGGATCGGTAAACTTCGTGTCGGTGGTAGTCTGTCCGTTGGCAGAGGAATCCTGCTGATACGCAATTCCTTTGAGGAAAAATTGAGTCCCGTTCTCGTAGAAGAATTTGGAGCCCTACAGAGGTGGGATGAGCCGTTAGGTTACGTAGATCTGGACAAGATGACCCTGTGTGTCATAAATGTGTCGTGGCGGTAAGATGTCGAGGTCTATGCAGCGTACCTTGATCTGGATGGGTTGGAGATCAGCACCCAGTGCGATGCGAGCGCCAAGCAGCAACGCCAATGGAATCTTGTTGGTTATCATCTTGAGCCGATGCGCTGCTGTGGTTCCGTAGCTGGAGCAATATTGGATTGCCTAGACGAATACTGCACCGCAGTTCGCGTTCGCGAATTTTCTATCACTGTTTCCTGCAGGGCCTATTTCGTATTCAAAACGAGTGTAGTTCTGCGCAAAAAGACGGTATCACGAAGAAGTCGAGGCAGCGAGAGACATTTGTGATTATGTTCAGCTCACGAAAACCGAGCCTTGCAAAGAGCATGGAGCAGGTCGGTAGACCGGGAATGGGGCACTTATCCCGTAAAGCAAAACCTTGGTATTTGTATCTTCGGCAATCATGTTGGGGCCTCACCACCACGAGCCACCGATTCCACAAGGAGCGGGTAGGGGCCAGAGTAACATTTGTAGCCACGGATCGCGGCTTGCAGTGGCCCTTGTGCTCAGAAATCGGATTTTCACTTGCGTCATCGTGGGCAAATGCGTGCAGACCCCGACGCGTTTCTGCGTTGGCGCGCTGCCGTCCCATTTAGCCAGAATGTTGCTGCGCCTCCGTTAGGAGTTTAAAACCAGCAGGATGCGCTGCAATGCTCAAAAAATAGTAAGTCTCTATACCTATGCAGGCAGGGCTAGTTACTAGACAGCGCTCTAGCAAGAGTTTTATTATATAAAAGATTTTTTACTACTTATATAAGAAAGACATATTAATAATAGATATCTAAGCCTTTATATATCTTTTTTTTAAAAACATGCTTTAAATAATAATATAATATAAAAAGTATATATTTTAATATATTTAAAAGGTATTTTAAATATAAATATTATATAATAGTTAACTATAGCTATATATTATAATCTTATAGCTATAAAATAAGTTAAAAGCTTAACTTTAGTTTATAATAAAATTTTATTAAGCATACTTACTATTTAATAAAAATATATATAAAGTTAATTTAAAATATATTTAAGCTACTATATATATATTAAATATAAATATTATTTTATTTAGGTATTTTTATTATATTAATTACTTTTTATAAAATTATTATTATATAGTATATATTATAGTATTAAATATAATTTAAGCTAAAAACTTTTTCTTTTTTTATAATATATCCTTTTTAAATTATATATAATATAAAAAAATTAAGGATTTAAGTAATAAGATAATTAAATAATAAACTATTAATAAAAATATATATATAAAAATAAATAGGTAAAGTATATAGCAGTTTTATATAAAATTAATAACTTTATTTTATAAAACTAGTAATATTTTAATATCCTTATAAAAGTAATTACTTTTTATATCTTTTTATTTATTTTATATACTATATTTAGTATTTATAGCTTAAGTGCTTTTTTAATTATATTTTTATATATTTTATATTTTAGTTATAAAATAAACTTTAATATATACTTAGTAATATACTATATAATAAAAAAAAGTAATATTATATACTTAAGACTTTTATATATTATATAAATTAAAAAAAAAAAAAGTAAAAAAACTTTTATTATACTTTTAAGTAAAAAAAACTTTTTATTATAAATAAAAAGAGAAGAGTTATTTTATAATTTTATAATATAATAAACTATATATATTAAATAATAAGTAATAGTACTATATACTAAGTAAAATAAATTATAAAAAAATAAAATAAGTTAATATATGCTTTTTTATTTAATATATTACTAGCTAAAAGTAAAGGTATAATACTAATTAAAAGCAGTAGTATATATAGCCTTAGCTAGTATAATAATAAAAAATATAAATTCTTTATTATATTTAAAAGAGATATTACTTATTATATATTTATTATATTATTTTAATTAATAACTATATTTTATTTAGCTATACTTTAAGGTTTAGTTTATAAAAAAATAAAATTTAAAATATTTTTATAAATTATTTTAATAGCCTTTAAAAAATTATTTAGCAGCTTTATATTTAAATAGTTTACTAATTTACTAATTTTAATAAAAATAGCTAAAGCAGCTATATTTATAATTATAATATTAGTTATATTTCCTATTAATAAGTTATAGCTAAGGGCTTTAAGTATATACTATTCTTTTACTTACTAGCTATAATCTTAAGTACTAAGTATAAAGGCATTCTTATTATAATTATTATTATTATAAAAAATAGCCTAAAAAGTATTTAAGTTTTTATTATTATTATTAAATAAATAAAATATTTAAAGATCTTTAAGTAATTATTTTTATAATCTCTTTTATAGCTTTACTTTATTTTATTTTCCCTTTTTAAAGCTAGTTCTTTTTTTTAAGTTTAATATTCCTTTTTTTTTATAAAGTAGATTTAAAATAGTAAAATAAAAAAGCATTTTTATAACTAGGCTATTAAATCTTACTTTAAAGCTTTTACTTATTAATAACTTAAGTTTTATAATTAAGTATTTTATATAAAAAGTAATATTTAGGTTTATATTTATATATTATTTTTATTTATTTAAAAAATACTTTTTATTAAGGTTATATATATTAAGCAGCGCTTTTATAAGTTAAATTATAATTAGTCTTTTTTATAAATCCTTTAGTCTAATAGTATATACTTAAATAAAAAAGTAATAAATATTATTTTTTATTATAAAGTATTTTTTATAAATTACTAGCTTTTTTTTTATAAGTGCTTTTATAATACTATTCTTTTTTATATTAATATCTTTTTTTTATATAGTTACTTTTATAATTTTATTATTTTTTATTATAATATCCTTTTTTATAATAGTAGGCTTTTAAAGCTTAAAAAAAGCTATTTATAAATATAGTATATTAATATATTATAAAATAAATATATATTAATAAAATAAATAATTAATTTAGCTTTTAAAATCTAGTATATTTTATAATTAAAAAGTATAGCTAACCTTTCTAGCTTAATAATATATTTACTTAATTTTACTATATAATTATTAATAAGATATTTTAAACTTAGTCTTAATATTAAGGTATTTATAAAAAATAAATAAAAAATACTAGTAATTAAAGTAAAATAGTATAAAATTAATATTTAAATAATAATAAAAAAACTAAATAGTTAAATATTTTATTAATAACTTAAAAGTAATATAAGTTATAAGCTATAAAAGCGCTAATATAAGGTTATAGTAGTATTATATTATATTAAAGAAAAGAAAGAGTTAAGTAGTAAACTTTAAGTAGTAAAAAAGGCTTAGTAATGCCTTAGGCTTTACTCTTACTTATAAGCAGGCAGTAAATAAAGCATTACTTAATATAAATTATAAAATTATATATACTTATACTTATAAGTAATTCTTCTTATTATTAAATATTATATATATAGTATAGTATTATTATATATTATAGCTAGTTATAATAAAACAGTTAGTATTATTTTAATATAAGTATATTAAAAATAAATATAGCTTATTACTAATTATATAATTATAAATATATTACTTATAAAAAATACTATATATATATATATATATTTATATTATAATAAGATGCTTTATAAGTAAATATTAAGTACTAGAGCTATAAATAACTAGCTAAGTATTATAAAATATAAATATAATTATTATTAAAGTTATAATAATAATATAATAAAAATAGTATATTAAGTTATAAATTATTTAATAATATAAATAGTTATTAAATATATACTTTTTAAAAAAATATAAGTAATTAGTAAAAATAAATAAACTTTATCCTTTTTTATTATTAAATAAATCTATTTATATAACTTAGCTATTATAAATAATTAAACTTTAAATTTATAAAAAAAATAATACCTTTTATAGCTAAATAAATACTTATATTAAAAATACCTAAGAAGTATTAAATATATTCTTTACTTTTTTAATAACTTAAGGTATAAGGATATAAATATTATTTTTAAAAATAATAACTATTTTCTTTTTTTTATAATATATTAAAAGCAGCTTATATATTACCTCCTTTAAGTGCAGTATTTTATTTTAAAGCTATAAGGCTTAAGTAAAATGCCTTATCCTTTTTATAATAATATCTTAAATATATTAGCTATTTAGGTTTTAATATATTCTAGCTTAAATATTAAGATAAAGCTTAACCTAGCTATTAATATAATTAAAAATAACTGCCTATTATTAGTTAAAAGTAAATAAATTAAGATTTTATAATATAATAAAGAAGGCTTACTTTAGTATTAATATTATAATTTAATACTTAACTTTTTAATATTAATAGTCTTATTTATAAATAAAAAAATAAAAATAAAGGTATTAATAATATATATATTAGCTAGCTTTTATTAAACTTACTATAGCTAGTCTTTTTTAATAAAAAATAAATTCTTTTATATAATTATCTTTATTTACTATTAAGTAAGGTAAAGGTATATTAATATCTTATTTAGCTATATAGTATATCTTTAATATAGTATATACCTTAAAGTTATTTATAAAGTAAGTTTATTAAGTATTAATATTATTTAAGAACTTTTTAAATACTTTTTTAAGTATATTATATTTATTATTACTTTTTATATTATTAAAATTATATATAAGTATATTACTTTTAAGATCTTTATTAAATTAATAAAGTATAGTAATTTAAGTAATAATTTTAAATAACTTTTATTTATAATTAAGGTCTAGGTTTTAAAGTAAAACTTCCTTTTTACTTTTTTATTTTAAAAAAGCAAGACTAAATTTATAATTATTATATTTAGTATTTTAATTATTTTTAATATTTAAAGCTAGAGCTAAAGCTAAAGCTAAAGTAAAAGCTAAAGTAGGTTTTTATAAAATAGTAAAATAAGTTAAATAATATACTTTAAAAGTATAAACTTAATTTTACTTATATACTTAGCGCTTTTTTAAGTAATAGCTATTATAATTACTTTTTTTTATAGTATATAGCTAGTTTTATTAATAGCTTTAAGGTAAGTTAGGTTTTATAATAATTATAAAATAAGTTAGTTAATATAATTTAAAATTATAATTATAATTTTACTTATATATATAGCGCTATTTTAAATAGCCTAGGCTATAAAAACCTTAACTAGTAGTAGTTAAATAATATTATTATTAAATAAATTATTACTAATAGTAAATATATTTTTATTATTAATATTATCTGCTTTATAGTTATTAGCTTAATTATTATTAAAAAGGTTAGTATTTAAAAAAAGTCTAAGCTAGGCTAACTAGCTTATATCTTTTATTAGCTAAATATTATCTTTTATAAAAACTTCTAGTTATAAAATAGCTAGTATATTAGGCTATATAGTATTTTATAATAAACTATTAAATAGTTCTATTTATATTAGTATTAATAATAAACTAGTTTTTTAATTTTCTTATCCTTAAGTATTAATAAACTAGGCATATTATTTTTAAGATTTTATAATTTAAGCAGGTTATTTTTTAACTTTAATAGTCTAGCTATATTATTTTTTAATACTAATAGCCTAGTTAAGCTATTTTTAAGCTTTAATAGTTAAGGTATGCTATTTCTTAGCCTTAGTAAGCTAGTTAAGTTATTTTTTATTATTAATAAGCTAGTTTAGCTATTTTTAGCTGCTTATAAAATAATTAGCTTATTTTTTATTATAAGTAGGCTAGTTAAGCTATTTTTAGCTACTTATAAATTATATAGTTTATTTTAAAGTAACTTTAGGATTATTAAGTATTAGTAATACTTTATAAATACTATAATAAGTAGTTAGTAAAATAATATCTTTATTAATATAATAATAACCTTACTTATTTTAACTTATTACTTACTACTTATACTTAAAGGTTTTTTAAGTAGCTATTATATATATTAACTATAAGCTTAATAAAATAAAAGCTATATTAGTTTATAAAAAGAGGGTTAAGGCTTATAATATAATATACTTAAGCTATATAAAGGATATATTTTTTTAAAAGGTATCTTATATATATAAAGGAGGAAGGAGTAACTATTATAAATAAAGCAGTAGTAATGCTTAAGTATTATAAGGCTATTAATAAAATAAATAAATATAATAAGCTTATTAAGGTAAGTAAATTAAAGTTAAATAAATTTTATTTTACTTATATACTTTATTTTTATAAAATTCTTTTTTTTTTATATATATATAAAAATACTAATATCCCCCTTTTTTAATATTATATAATAAATCTTATTTAATTTTTCTTTTTAAAATATATTAATAATATTTTAATAGTAATTAAGAATAATATATATATAATATTTATAATACCTTAATAAAATTAGCAGAGCTTTAATATTTACTTTACTAAGCTAGACCTAAATAAATTTAATACTTAAATAAATAACTATTATAGTAAAAGGTAAGTAAAGGACTAGTTATTTACTTTTAATAATAAATATATTAAAATTAATAATAAAGGCTTATAAAATCCTATATATAATAATATTAAATATAAACCTAAGATATATTAAGCTAAGTCTTTAACTATACTAGTATTATAAAATCTTAGTTAGGTTATATAATTAGTAAAAAATAGTATAATAAGCTAGCTAAAAAGCCTAGATTTAAATACTAAAAAAAATAAAGTTTTTTATAATTATATTATTAACTAAATAGCTAGCTTAAATAGTATACTATTTATATATTATCTTAGTAAAAATAAACTAAATAATAGCTTAAATTTTATTAATTATATTTTATAAAATAATATAACTTTTATACTATTAGTAAGTAATACTATAATTAATATACTAGCTAATTATATAAAAATAAATATATTAAGATTATATAAAGCTTATAAATTATAAAATACTACTTTTAACTATATACTTAATATTAAGATTCTTATACTTTATAATAATAATAAAAATATATTTATATATTTAAAAGCTAATAAATATACTTTTAAAACTAGTTTATAACTTAAAATTATTTTAAAACTTAAAATAACTTATATACTTAAATTACTTATATTAATAAAGTATTTATTATTTACTAATTTAATAATAGTAAAAAAATTCTTAATTAGGCCTTTTATATTATTTAAGTTTAAGATAGTATTATATATATAGCTATATTAAAATAATATTTTAAGGCAGGGGTATTAAATACTTTATAAAGTTCTTAGCCTTATTAAGTATATTAATAAGCTATAAAAATTACTACTTTAAAAAATAATATTAAAAAAAAGGTTTAATAACAGCCTTTTACTTTTAAAGCTTTAAAAACATACCCTTAACCTTAACTTAAAAGTTTTACTAAGTTATAGTAAATTAATAAAAGATATATTAATATTTAATATAAAGTATATTTTTAAAATATTTCTTAGTTTACTACTTAATTAAAGTTTAATATATTAAAAAATAGCAGTTTATATAAATACTAAAGTATTTAAGCTATAGTAAGTAAGGTAGTAAAAAGAATTTATTTATATAATATTAAGCTATTATATTTATAATTTTATTAATAAACTAATATAGCTATTTAACTTTATTATATAGTATTTTATAAATACTAATATTTTATAATATAGCTAAGTAATTTAATATAGCCTAAATTATATATAAAATATAAAAATAAATAGTTATTATAAAAGATAAATTATTTAAATTTAAGAAGTATATTTTACTATTTTATTTTTAAAAGCTATTTTTAAGCTTATAATTAATAAAGCTATTTTTTATAATTATTAAGCACTTAGGCTAAGCTAGTTATTATTAATAATATAATATATCTCTTAGTATTAGTATAAGTTTAAGGCTACTTATTTAATATTTTTATAAACTATATATTTAATTTTATAGTTTATATTTTACTAAGTCCTTTTTTATATTAATATACTATATAATACCTTTATATTAAGTTAATAAAGAAATATTAACTAATTAAGCTTAGTATACTTTTATAAGCTAAGAAGGAAATTTAAAACCTAGGTTATAATTATTTTAAGTTTTAATTTATTAGCCTAAATAATATAATATTATTACTATTTTTTTTTTTTATAAATGCCTTTAGCCTTTTTTAAAATATATACTATTTAATAATAAGATTTTATTTTATACTTTAGTTTATTAAGAAAATAATTTATAATTAATAAAAAAGCATAATTATATTAACTTTTAGCTTATTTAAATTTAACCTAGCTTATATTATAAAAAGCCTAAAATACTTTTTAAAACTAGATAAAGGTATAAATATTAAGGTTAATAGTAAAAGAATATTTATTTACTTATTTATTACCTGCTTTATAAGTAATATATTATAATAATAAATACTTATTAAGTATTAAGGTTTATAAGTAAAAATGCTATATTAATACTATTTTATATTATTTAAAAAGAGATTTAATTTTAATTATAATATAGTTAAGTTTAGTTATTATTTTAAATAAACTTACTAGGATCTTAAGTATATTAAGCAGATGCTATATTAAAAATAAAAAACCTTTACCTTTAAGGATCTTAATTTATATAATAAATAAAACCTTATAGTAGCTTTTAATAAGTTATTTACTTACTTAAATATACTAAAGTAGCTATATTAGCTAACTACTATTATTTAAATTATCTATTACTATTTATTAATATAATTAAAAGCTAACCTATTAATATAGTATATTTTAAATACTAGGGCTTTATAAAATTCCTTTTTATAATATTATTTAATAAGCTAGGCTTATTAATGCTAATAGTATATGCCTATTTTATTAATAAATAGTATAAATTTAAATTCTTATTTAAATAAAAATAACTATAATTTTTAAGTTAATACCTTAAATTATAAAAAATATAAGAACTTGCTTATAATATTATTATTTTATTAATATTCCTTTATATTTAGCTTAAAAAATATTATATTAAGCTAAAGCTTTAATTTATTCTCCTTTAAATTACTAAGGATTACTTTAACTTCTTTTTATTCCTTAAAAATATTAAGGAGTTTATTTATATTAAGTAAGTTATTACTGCTTATTTAAAATTTATAAAATTTATATATATAATTTATATATTATTTTTATACTTTTATATTAACTAGTTTTAAGAATAAGTTATTATAAAAAGGCAAGCCTTACACTTTTTAATTAAAGTATTTATTTATATATTTAAGCTATAAAGATATATATTTAAGACCTACTCTTAATATTTATATATTTACTTATTATAGCTAGGGTTTAGTAATAATACTTTTTTATAATTATTATATGCCTTTATATTTTAACTTAGTAATACTAATAATTTATTAATAAATTTTAAAGCTAGATTATTTATATTTATTATATTAAGTATATAAGTATATAAGTAGCTAAAGCTATTCTTTTTAAAAAAAAGGTCTTCTTAATATATATACTAGCCTTTATTACCTAAAGGTTATAAAAGAATATAGCAGGTATAGTATAGTATTTATACTTTTAAAAAAAAATAAGTATAAGTTTATTTACTTAATAAATATATATAGTAAATATAGTAACTAACTATTTTTTTATAAAAAATTTAAGGCTAATATTTTATATATAAATTTCTATAATACTATAGTAACCTTTATTAATTAAAAGAACTTTTAACTTATTATATCCTTTTTTTTAATAGCTGCTATACTATACTTTATTTAAAATATTATTAACTCTTTTTTATTATTTTATATATTTATTTAATATTATATAAAGCGCTTACTTTTTAATATAAAGAAGATAATAATAATAAAAATATAAGAATTTTAAAAGTTAGGCTTTATAATAATAAAAAGTATTAAAATCTATTAGTAATAAAGTAAATTATATATTTATAAAAAGATATTACTTAAGATTTATTTATTAATAAGTAAGCTATAAAAATTCTTAGCTAAAATAATAACTTTTATTAAAAGCTTTAGTAAGTATATAAAAGCTATAACTTAATAATATTTCTATAGCTTAAAAAAAGCATAATTTAATAATCTTATAAAATATCTTTTATAACTAAGTAAGTAAGCTACTTAAATAAATTTAATATAAGTATATAATTTAATATTTTATAAACTATAATACTATATAACTTTTTAATATAATAATTTTATATAAGTACTAGCTAGATCCTTATTTATATAAATTACTATACTTTTTATTTATTTATATATAATATTAAAATACTTTTTTATTATTATTTAACTTATAATTTTAAAAACTAGCCTAAGGTTAAAGGATTACCTCCTTAATATTATTTTTTATAATATTTAAAAAGAGTAATATATTATTAGCCTTTTAAATATTAATATTTAAAAAGTATAAATAGTTAAATAAGTTAATAATACCTTTTTATATATTAAGCATAATATTTACTTTATATAAAGAAATTAAGAGGTAGTATAAGTACTTAAGTAAGCAGTAAGTAGTATTATAATTAATATTTATAATTATTAAATAATAAATCTAGTATATATAATTACTTATATTTATATAAAATATTTATTATAAAATGTATTTACTATATATTATAAAGGTTAGTATATAAATTATATTTTATAATAATAATAAAGTAAAAAAAAGTAAAAAATATATACTATAAGTAATATTATAAAATACTATCTTACTTATAATAATTTTACTATATAATCTTAATAATAAGCACTTATTTTAATATAAAAATATTAATATTAAAATAAAAATAATAATAATTACTATATAATCTAGCTAATAATTTAATCTTACTAACTACTATTACTTACTGCCTTTATACTTTATTTACTTTTATCCTTAACTATTTATAATTATTTAAAAATATTATTATTATATTACTATAGCTATTATAGTATTATATTACCTTTTTTTTATTACTTATTAATATCTTTATAAATCCTAAAACTATTAATATAATAAGAATTTTCCTTTTTTATAAAAGATATAAAATAAAAAATAGTAGCTAAAAAGTAAGTAAGTATTAGTATATACTACTAGTATATAATATAAAAGCAGCCTAAGTATAATAATATAAAAAACAGGCATTTTATAACTTATAAACTAAATAAAGTACTTAATAATAGTTTATAAATTATCTTTTAAATTAAATATATTTTATAATATAGCTATATATTATACTATAAATATAATCTATATTAAATAGTTAATAGCATATGCCTATAATTAGGCATATTAGCTAAGTTACTTTAGCTTTAAATATTAAAATAAAACTAATATAAAGGTTACTTAATAAAGTATATTAATAAACTTTAGTATATTTTTATAAGCGTTATTTTTATAATTAATATTAATAAAAATAAGCTATAGTAATATTTGCTTATTTAGTTTTTCCTTTATATTAAATACTTATAACTTAAATATATTCTTATTTATAATATCTAAAATTATTAAATATTTTTTAAAAAATCTTAATAGTAGTTTTTTTAAAGGCTAATAAGATATTTATATAAATTATAATTATAGCTATAATAATAAAGTTTTATTTTACTAGTATTGCTTTTATATTTAGTTTATTATATTTACTTTACTTAATATATATATTATTAAAAATTATAAATTAATATAATACTTAACTATAAAGCATATCTTTTACTATTTTATAATAAGACCTTAATAGCTATTAATATTAAAGCCTTTTTTATTTTACTAATTTATAATATAATAATATATTTACTTTATTATTTTATATTAAGTATTTTATAGCTAATAATAATAAAGTTATTTTATTTACTTATAGTAAAGTATTTTACTAGTTATTTTATAATAAGCACTTTAAGACTATTAATAATAAAGTCTTTTTATTTTACTAAGGCATTAATATCTAGATTTTATATATAAAAAAAGTAATCTAAACCCTTATATAACTATATTTTTTTAACTAGTTACTAATAGCGCTTTAATATAGTTATTTTTATAATATAGTTAAAAGCTTAAAAAGCTTTAAAGTAAAGGAGCTAATAAGAATATTTAAAGTAAGTATTATTTTTATTACTTATTTATTTATATATCTTTTATTTTTAAAGGTTATTATTTTAACTTACTTATTTTTAAGTGCTAGTATTTTAACTTGCTTATTTTTAAGTATTAGTATTTTAGCTTGCTTATTTTTAAGTGCTAGTATTTTAGCTTACTTATTTTTATATACTAGTATTTTAATTTAGTTATTTTTATATATTAATATTCTAGCTTACTTATTTTTATATACTAGTATCTTAGCCTAGTTATTTTTAAAAGCTAGTATTCTAGCCTAGTTATTTTTAAAAGCTAGTATTTTAGCTTAGTTATTTTTAAAAGCTAGTATTTTAGCCTAATTATTTTTAAAAGCTAGTATTATAGCTTAGTTATTTTTAATACTCCTTTACCTTAATTAGTTATTTTTAAAATAATCTCTTATATTTTAATTATACTTAGTAACTTTTATATTCTTTTTATTTTTAATATATTTTAATATACTGCTAATAATTCTTTATATACTATAAGTATTAGTATTAGCTATAGTATTTATATAAAGTATATTAATAATTAGGTAAGTATCCTTCTCCCTTTTTTTATAACTAAATACTATTTTTTTATTTAATAATAAATAATAATAAATATAGAATATATATATAGCACTTTAAGTTACTAAGCTATAATATATACTTAGTAAGTAAATAACTATAGCTACTTATAATTATAAGTATAATAAAAGTATATGCTTATAGCTAAGTATAATTTTTATAATTTATATATTACTTTTTATAAAATAATATATTTTTTATATTTAATCTAATTATTTTAATAACCCTTTTATAAAAATATTAAACTAATATTTTATAATTATAAATTTTAGCTTTATTAATCTTTATTAATACTTTATAATACCTTTATTTATATTATTAAAATTCTAATTAGCTTTATAAGTAATTATAATATTAATAATAAGTATATAAACTTTTTACTAAGTTTAAGAAAAATAAGGTTACTTTAATAAAGTAAATACACTTAGTAATTCTTAATTATAATACTTAAAGTATAAGTATAAAAATAGCAGTTATACTTTTATTATAATAGTATTATTAATAAGCTATATAAATATATAAGGCTTTTATAATAAATAACTTTAAAAATAATATTATAAAGCTTAAAAATATTATAAAATAAAAAGTATTTTAGTTATAAATATATATTTATATATAAATAATATACTGCCTATAGCTTTTATAAAAAATATATTTTTTAACTAAATAAATAGCTTATATATTATATATATAATAAAACTAATTTTAAAATAAGAAATATTATAAAATATAAACCTTTTAAAAAAAAAATACTATAATTTAAAATAAGTATTTTATAAATAAGTTTATTATTAATAAATCTAAAATTTTAATTATTTTATTAAAAAGATTTTTATATTTAATAAAGCTTATTTACTATAAGTATATATTATAAGAAAGCTCTAGCTATATAATACTAGTTAATATTAATTATTAATTATACTAAATATATATTTACTTTATAATAGGTATAAATGCTTAACTATTATAATTAAATGTTATGCTATAAAGTGTGTTATAAAGCTTATATAAGCACTGTCTAGCAACCAGCCCCGCCTGCGTAGGTATGAATATAAAGTAGTGATAATAGACATGGTCTCGGCTTGCATGGCATGGCTATCAAGCGTTAGCACGAGTCCCAGTCCACACCCGTAATGAATCTTCACTGCCTGTCAACGATTTACCGATTCCTGACAGCTGGATGGCGAGGCCTTGCGGAATAAGCAGTCCAGGCGTTGGGAGGGGTTTACAGACGATTTGGATGAGTTGAAAGGGCGTTCTTGGGTGACATGTCTAAAGGGGAAGGTCATGCTCAACGGTCATTGTAGGGTGAAGCACCTAGGTACGTCGTGACGGAACACAGAAGCCGAATGCGCTGGCCGCCAGGCACAGTATTTCCTATCGAAAAGCAAGCCTAGTGTTCAATGCGACTTGATTCAGGAACGCAGGAGGCGTCTCCAATCAAGGATTGGGTGATGAGCCAACGACGGGAGGTCAGATTTGTACCTGATTCGGCATGTCGGCAACTCGGATAAGGCGGCACTTGATCCTGCTGGATCTTGGTTGAACTACGAGTACGTATTCGCAAGACAGCGGAGCTAAGAAGCTCGGAGAACTGCTGGCGGCCAGGCAATGCCAGTGTTCGCTTCGATAGAGACTGGCATTTCCGCCTACTACTTACATAGGATGGCTCCGTGGTGGCATCCGAAGGCCTCGTATGCGCCCATGTTACGGTCTGACACTGACCGCAGGAGTGAACAGGAACAAAGCCAAGATGCAGAGTGCCCATTTGAATGTGGTTTCATTCACCCTGAAAAGATGCGTGTTGTTCAATTGCGGAAGCCACTCATCCGTCATCTTGCGTCCTCCTAGCCGCTGAAGTGCTTTCAATATTGGTATTCCACGAGGATCAGGCGACGAACACTTACGCCTTCCATTGATCCAGGCGCGACCCAACCCACAAGCGCAATGTTTCCTTGTACAAGTTTACGTCGAGGCAGCGCAAGGTTTCTTCTCATATTAACAAGTTGTTCATGTCTACCAGCAAATGAAGAGTCCGCTCAACCATCTACACGCGCTCACTTACCTCAAGACTCCTCATTAAGTACCCCTGGAGACGATTCTCTAGTCTCATGAGGAGTACACCGGACTGTGTGTTCGAGGGTCGGCAAAGGATACAGTTTGTTCGCCGAGAGACAACCCACACGTTTGTCTTGATCAAAGCCATACAGCTGATCATGAGTCCCAAACCGCCATGGTTGACTCTCTCTTGTGCCGAATCTAAACTATCAGTATCTAGACTACATAGTTGTATGTTCTCGGTCCGACCGATTCCGTGATACGAGCTCTGGCGCGCGCTAATCATGGCAGAATCGCCCACGTCGCGTTTCACGCTCACTTGATCTTTATTCCTCTGAGCCTCATCAATTAATGCCGGTCAACCTCGTTTCTTTTCAATCAAGAGGCGTTTTGCTGGGATGAAGGTGGCCATGACTGAGAGTAAATCACAAGCCCCGAGCCTTTTCGAGCTTGTTATTCAGGCAGATCTTGTCCGTATTAAGGAGCTTCTAAGCCTAAAGCAACTCGACGTCGACACTCGAGACACTGCTGGTCGAACCGCCCTCCATCTGGCCGTGCTTGCAGGGACAGCGGACATTTGTCAGCTTCTGATCGAGCACGATGCGAACTTGGACGCATGGACTGGGCAAGGCGAAGCGGTAGTCCATCTGGCCGCTAAGAGGGGAGATGTTGATGTTTTGCGCGCAGTAATGGATGGTGTTGAGTCGAAGCAACGCGCAAGTGAGGACGAAGGCAACCCCGACGAAAGGACAGCAGCTGGCGATAGTTCCGACCTGACCGTTCATGTGGACTCTCTGACGCACAAGTTTAAAATGTCGCCGCTCTATATCGCAGTTGCTCTGGGTAAAATCGCCTAGGAATGCGTTCGTGTGCTGAATGTTCGCTGATGGGAACAATTAGCACACGTTGAAGCAGCAGAGATGCTATTGACGAGTTATTCCGCAAACCCCAACATTGTCGTCGGCCATGCAGACATGCACAAAGGAACACGGACTGTTCATGTGCTTGAAGCGGCGCTTCAGCACCCACGCGACGTCTGTCGTTCTCTCCTGAGGTTGCTGCTGGAACACGGCGCAAGTGTACGTGACGCTTCATCACACACCGTAACAGAGTCTCTGTTTTTCATGATCATGAAGCGGGGTGACGATGCACTGGATATCTTCGCCGAGCTTGACGCTGAGAATTTCACAAGCGCAATTACCAAGGGTCTTTGGATTGATTCCATGAGATGTCAGTGTGCGTTGACAGGCGTGATCAATCTTGGACTGGAAGACACTGCCTTCAAGCTGCTATCATATGGAGCACCGCCACATCTGGACTTCAAGTTTCCTCTGGAGATCCAGGCAGATTCGAGCCCGTTTGGGAAGAAAAGCCTTGAGATGGCCGAGGCTGACTTTTGGCAGCCAATACTGAGCGCCGCTTTGTTCGAAATGCCTCGACTGGTGATGGAACTGCTCGATCGTGGGGTCGACCCAAACACCATGCTGACGGAGCACCAAGCTCGCTACATGTTACAACAACGCGAATGCCGCACAGTCTTGGATATTGTCAAGTCAAAGCTCCTCGAGCTTCGTAGCTGGAACATCGATGATGAGAGCGTCTACTACGAGTTGAGAGGGACGCCAGAAGAGGCCGAGCAGCGCTCTGGGAAGCAGAAGGCAGTAGCACAGCTTATCAAGGCGTACGAAGAAGCCGAGGCGAAGCTGATCTCCATGGGGGCTCAAACATCTGCCGGACTAAACTTGCAAGAACCTCAGAAATCGGCCACTCAACAATCCTTCAAGAGATCCCAATTGCAACCGCCGCCTACTGAGACAAATTCCCAGCCGCTCCATTCTTCAAGAGATATCGACACAACGAAAATAGGCACGGCGGAGAATGGTCGCCAAGCACTGTAAGGTATCTACACTCTATATATGTTGCAGTGCGCCAATTGACATGCCATTATGTGCAGATTAGCAGCTTGCCGAGACGGCAACATCGCGTTGGTCAAAGCCCTGACGCTGAGATTCTGGGGTCTCGACCTGAAGTTTCCTCCTATCGCGATATCAGACGTGTCTGGATATTGCCAGGGCCCTTTCTTCCTTGCGGTTGAGAACAAACACTACGACCTAGCCCGCACTATCATCCGAATTGCGACAGTTCAGCACGTCGACTTCGCGGATAATGACCCATCTAATCTCTGCAATGAACTAGCCGACAATGAGTATTCTTCGGACAGTATCAAGAAGATCTCGGCGCAGGTCAAATCCACAGTGACCGCGAAGAGGATCGTTGCGGACAGTCACAGCTGCTTTGCTGGAGAGAAACACAAAGATATGGGTATGCTCAAGTTCTCCATCGAGATGGAATCCTTGTTTCCCCGTGAACAGAGCGACATTGAATGCCAGGCTCGGCATGCGTGGGCCCTCGTTGAACATGGCGATTGGCCTGAAGCCTTCGAAGAATACGTCAAGGCAACTGGTGCACCGTTTCGCCATGTCGTGAGCCAAGGTAAGCTGAAAGGTAAAAGTCAACTGGACAGACTTCACCAGCTGTCGCCTCTACTTCAGTCTGCCTGGTCCGGTAACATGGATATGGTGCGCTTCTTTCTCGATACAGACAGAGTAATGGCAGCATACAGGCACTTTGCAGATAACAACGACTTTGCCAGCCGCAAAGCTGGCCCTGAAGCGTCCCGAGCAGAGTTTTTAGATGCGGTGGAAAAGTGGATGGACAAGCGAAGTGAGTTCTGTCCAAGCTCTATCCTCAAACATCTATTCGTCAGTGACCAACGTGTACTAGAGAATCTTGTTTTGCATTGTGCGATCCTCTCGCGAAACATTAATCTAGTCAATTTCCTGCTGTCGGCTCGTCGCGATCTCCTCGAAGTCCAGTCGATCGACGGGTGGACGCCCCTGTTAACGGCAGCTCTTCATCAAAGGATCCAACTTCTTCATCTCCTTCTTGAAGCGGGAGCTAACCCATTAGCCACCGACTTGTTTGGACGCAATATGCTTCATCTCCTATTGCTAAGCCCAGGTCAAGGCTATATTCAAGAGCCCGAAAAGCTCTCGTCCTTCATCCAGTCCATGGATCGATCTTTGCTGCACCAGCTGCTGGAGCAACGCTGTGACGAAAGTCCTGGCGGTCTGACACCTCTCGCCCGCTGGATTCGTACGAGACCTGCACCGGATGGACTATTCACAACTCTGCTAGATGTTTCTAACTCGGCGGTGATGGAAATGTTTGATGGTAAAGGCCATACGCTCCTTCACAGTGTAAGTTGCTCTACTTGCCCACATTAGATCATCATCTTGCGCAGCTGGCTCATGAAAAGCTCGCACAGGTGGCATCTTCAACAATGGAACACCTCGTTCGTCCTGTCATCGAGAGGGCCCCTCATGTTATGTTTTACGAAGACATCGACGCCAAAACGCCCCTTGACCACCTTGTCGAGAAGCAGCTTCATGGGTTCATAGAATATCTGATGCCGAGCTACACCCGAGATCGCAAATGGCAAGCATCTTCTCCGCTTGTTCACTGGCCTCTATTTGCCTTTACTGCGGATTATGCTGGGCCAACCTATCCGAGAGATCCATATCAGGCATGGGAAATAAGCCGGGAGCTGGCCGCATCCCTGAAGTCTCGCCAATTCACAAGAAAGCTTGTGACAAGTGAGCAGCGTGAAGAGGTCGCAAGGATGTACGTACAAGATCAAGACCCACGGGAACATAGTAACTAACTCAAGAGCAGGTCGAAGATTAAGAAGATACAGAAAACTCCGAAAGGCGACCAGCATGATGTTATATCCTTGTCCGTATACAAGCCCGGAAATTTGTGTTGGTAAGACACAAGAACTGCTTGTAAAGAATACCATAATCTGCTTGTTTCTCCGCCTCTCCTGGTTTCTATCATCGGGCTTACCCCATTATCGCATATGAGAACCATGATAAGCCGAGACGTAGCAAGACGCCACGGCCAGCCAGTAGGCGATGCCATTTAGCTGCCTACTGCATTGGAGTAAGATTGGGTAAAGATACTTCCAAGCAGCATACACTCAATCTCAAAAATGCCATGCTAAAGAGGCTGGAATACAGAGTCAATCTGTAGGAAGTGGTCGTCTGTTTCCGCTTCATAACCATTCAGGTGCACCTATAGCTCTCAGATCACTACTCTGCTGCTCTACCCCGATGCTCATCGTGATAAATTCTATCGACTTCAACTCCTCCAGCCGGTTCTCTGCTTCCTTCTCAACAAGAGGCCATCAGCCTTGTCCCTGTGGCACCCGCAAACATTTTGGTATCTCTTCGGCAGCCGCTATCCTTCACCCGAGAATTACGTCAAGGAGCATATCGGCCTCCTTTCTGACGTCTCCCAACTGGCGATTCTTCATCCGTTTTGTCGTCTGCAAGTACATCCGAAAGAGCTTCAACGGCAAACTTGCTGCTACAATACAGGCCCTGACTCGCCCGGCCAACGAAGCCCACGCTGCTGGTGATGTTCACAATTATCTCAGATCGGCGAGAGCGGGCTATTGGAAGAACAGCTCGAATGGCCCGCAACGTCCCGTGAACATAAGTCCCATTTGTGCGTGTGCTTCAACATCGCTATGGACTGTGAATAGAGATTGGTGCATCTTCGAGCTTGTGTGGATTGGATAGAAGGCGAACCTGATCTGTTCCACTGGGCCGAGGACCGCATGTCCTGCCGAATTGACCATAACATTGACGTTTTCCATTTTGGCAGTACCTCGAATAAGACTTTCACACAAAAGGCTTGAGATATCTATTGAGAGCCATGTACTATAGAAGCTTCGAGTTCTGGATGGGTAGTTCGGGTTCTAGCTGCGTCCCGTGTGATCCCGATGACACAACGGCCTCCTTTCAAGGCCGTGAGACTCAGTGTGAGGCCCAAGCCACAACTAGCACCAGTAAGCAAGATTACAGGCGTCTCCCTGGAGAACATTAGTATCAGCCTGTTGAGATGCGCCCAACAAAAGCGGGACAATGGAATCAACTCTTATCAAGTCCTACCTCAGGGGTATACCAAGCAGTTGCACTTTGATCCGTTGTAGGACGAGTGAAGATGCCCTTTATGCACAAGGCGGTGCCGGATGTATGAATTTTGGATTAGGGCCGAAGGACTGGTTTGACATGTCTATGACCACGCTTGCGTCTGCTTCAACACATCTCCGGAGATTTGGCCGTCAAGTCGGGCATGGTCAATCAAGCTGAGGTTTGATTAGACGCCAAACAACAGATGACAAGGTTAGCTGATACTTTCGCCGTGTTTCCAAAGGTTGCTGCTAAGTACCTGGGCGTTTGCGGGTTTGTTCTGAGAGTTCTTCCTATCACAAAGCCTACCTTATCATTCGTTCCCGGTCTCAATAAACAATGCCAGTGACCCAACGGAAACCAAAGACGAAATGACCAGCTGCGCATAAGCCTCAGTTGAGCATAGCTCGGAGAAGCAGTTATCAACAATCCATATCGACTATAACAATAAAAAAATGACATATGTGGCGAACAATTGAAGATATATTGGTATCTTTGATCTCACATGGTGTGGACGCTTGTGATTCTCGCACACTACCCTAGATTGTGCGCTTGCTCCTCCAAGTCTACATGCGAAATGGAGCACGGCTTTCTAAAAGTTATGGCATTGTCTTGGATGACTCGCCTGACAATTCTGCGAAGTCGTGATAATCTTTCCTGCCGGTAGCTCAAGGGTAACAGTCTCTACCTAAGCGTCTCCCTCAGTAGAAAGCAAGTGATGAAGCACAGCCAACGGGACACAAAGACATGAACTCTAAAAGAGCATCCTGTTCGCTTCCTCAATCGCCTCGATTGGCTTAGTATTCCACCATCATCGATTACTTGATGCTTATTATATCACCCACTTGATATTTTGCGCCAGGTATCACAAGTCATGCGTTGTCCGCAAGGTAGAATAGCCATTGCCGCTAATAGAAGGTGTCTCATGTGAATAAATGGCTAGATCAGCCACGCAGTTGGCGATGGCGCCGAGCTGCTCCAGGAGCACGAGCTAGCCTGATATGGGACTTGGTGCTGTCATTCGTTTGCCGCTTTTGGAAGGATATTTGAGTATAGTACTCGTATGTAATTGTGTTGCCCGGGTTTCGATCCGGGACTTAAACGCACCAGCCAGCCAAGAGAGGCCTCGAGTACACCAGGAGCACCTCGAATGGAATCTTATGCTTCAGAAGATTGTAATCTTTTGCTTTGAAAGACTCATCACTCACCAATTTGGGCAAAGAGTGACTCTTTCCATTCGAGGGGATATGTTGCCAATGAGATTACGAGCACTCCGATGCTGTGTAGTAAAGCACACTATTATTGCAGAAGATGCTGTTGCACGTTTCCGATGTATAAAGTAGCCAATGTCCCTTCACTTTTGGCTCTCATGTGCATGCCACATCGAGAACAACTATCAAATATTTCAGCATTGTCACGCGAGTTTTACACTTTGCTGCTTTCCCCAGCGTATATAACACCTGCCGAGTTTACGACAACGGCAACTCCAACCTCATCTTCCCAAGTTGCTCAGCCGTGCGCTGTCATATACACATCGCGCCAACATGGCCTCTACGGACTCTCTTCTATTTACCCCTCTGAAGCTGGGCAAGATAGAGCTCAGCCATAGAGTGGCGCTCTCCGCCCTGACAAGACTCCGCGCCGATAAGGATCATGTTGCTACAGACCTCATGAAGGAATACTACCTCCAGCGGACTTCCCTGCCTGGCGGCCTTCTTATTGCCGAGTCGGCATCGGTAGCAAAACACCACGGCGGCATGCCTCACACCTCAGCCGTCTGGGGCGAGGAGCATGTGCAAGGGTGGAAGCTAATCGTTGACGCGGTGCACCAAAGAGGATGCTTCATGTATCTGCAGCTCATGGCGTTCGGAAGAGCCGCACAGCCTTTGGCCGCGGAAGAGGACGGGTTCATCATCAAAGGCCCCAGTGCGATACCCTTCGAGGGAGGCGCAATGCCGGAGGAGATGACGGCGGAAGATATCAAGAACACGATCGAGGATTACGTCCAGGCTGCCAAGAATGCCATGAGAGCTGGATTTGATGGTATTGAGCTCTACGCTGCCAATGGCTACCTTCTCGACCAGTTCATCCAGGATGTGAGTAACAAGCGAGCCGATGAGTATGGCGGAAGCATCGAGAACAGGAATCGTCTTGTTGTAGAGATTGTACAGGCCGTGTCCGACGCCATCGGCGCAGACCGCGTCGGTATAAAGCTCAGCCCATGGTCCGATTTCCAAGGCATGCGAATGGAAGAGCCCATTCCCCAGTTTACGGACCTCATTAAGCGTATCAACAACATCGGCATCGGCTATCTGAATCTCATTGAGTCTCGCGTTTCTGGGGTCGATTACACGGATGGCACCGAGAAGCTGGATTGGGCGTGGGCGATCTGGGACAAGGCCATTATCGCGACAGGAGGCTACTTGCCGGAGACGGCTCTTGAGCTCGTTGAAAGAAATCCGGACAGAGATATTGTAGTCGCTTTTGGTAGGCGCTACGTCTCGAATCCCGACCTGCCATTCCGCATCAAGAGAGGACTCGAACTGAACCCATACGATCGGAGTACCTTCTATAAAGTGGGTGCTCCCGAGGGACTGATCGACTACCCGTTCAGCAAAGAGTATCTGGCGTTGAAGAACTAGTGGATGTGAAGGACCTCCATATCGTAGGTAAGGTAGGTAGTACCGCTAATGGCAGTCACTGCACTGAATGAACAAGCACTAGAAGTCATATATGTGGTGAAATTTGACCTTGGAAAACTGGTCGCTGAAGAGAGTGTCGCAAGGCGAGCAGGCTGGAGATAACATGTATATTGAATTGAAGGTGGTATCGTATGTTGGTATCAGCGAAAACACAATATGCAAAATGCCTTGAAGTAATATGTCGGCCAATCATCAGATGCCTTGGGGTATCATCGAAGCAAACCCGGAAAACCCAAAACGCCACGCTACATGCAATGCTCATATCGTCCAAACCGAGGACCCAACACCACAAGCCATCCGAGACTTCGCCGCTGCACCCGGCCCTGCCAGGATAACGACCATGCCTCTGGAACTAGCTGCACCGTGAGCACCCCCACGGCATCCATGCTTGACTACGCCACTGCCTCTGACCCTGTCAGATTGACGACCATGTCAAACCATGATACCATTGCTGTGCATCACAATGTGCTACCAGATTGTGACGCCGGTGGACTGCCCGCTGCCCCCAGCCCTGCCAGGTTGACGGGTATGTCCTCCAGCCAAACTGGTGCTTAGGTGTTGAATCCCCATGCATCTATCACCGTCTGGCGCTTGCAATCTCGCATGCCTTGCCCTTGTCGTCTAGACACCACAGCTCGCCTGCAGGATGTCGTCGGGTGGACCGTTTCGACTGTAGAAAGTTCTCCATAGTCGGTGAATGCGAATTCTTCCGTGGCTGGCGCCGGTTATTTTTCTTGTTCTTGCGCCCTTGCTGCCGAGGCCCTTCCTCCTCAGATGGCTGTGGGCTGCGCTTTTCGGTTCGCCGATAGGGGGTTACGCTTCCCCTTCTGCGCGGAGGCGCTTTAGATAATTTAGGAGACGGCATCGGGCGTTGTTTCAAGGTAGAATGTCGGGGCCGGGGGATGGGTTCGTCGGTGATCGTGTGTTCGATGTCTTCGACTTCGCTCGCATCGTCATCTGAGGGTTCTGGACTGAGGAAGGGGTAGGCGGAGTCGTATCGACGGAGCAGGTGGTATTCGCAGTCGCATGCATGTCCTTCACCTGCTATCTGGAAAGCCAGGACTCCCAGGTCCATTTCCTCGGATGGCTTCGGGTCGTATGGGATGGCCGGCCACAGATCAAAAGAGGGCTCGCGTGAAGTTGGTGTTTCTCCGCTAGTAAAAGTCGGAACCTCCTCTTCCTCTGACACGTCTTCGATGCTCGGCCATGGCTGTGTGGAGATGTTGACTGACTCTGTCGTTGCGTCGCTTGAGCCCGTGTTCGTCCTGGCTCGTTTCCTTTTCGGCTCTTCGTGAGTATCGGATGACGGAAATCCAGTCCTCTTGCGTTTCTCTCGTCGTGTATCTTTCGTCAGCGTTGACTTGAAGTCAAGCGTATCGCGAGGCTGGGTTAATCTGGTTCTTTTGGGCGGCGGGAGAGGGTCGCTGGATTTCCTCTTGGCCATGGTGGCGCTGATCTGATGGGCGGAACAGTATATCTCCAGGGCTGTCTGAACAACACAGCGACGATGTGCGCGAGGGCCTGTAGCAGTTGCTGGCGCCTCGATGATGGCGGCTTGAAAGGTGGGTAGATGTCGATGCAGGCTTGCAGTGTTGTTTTTGGCGAAGGGCGGCGTACCACCCATAGCCAATCTGACGATCGCGCCACGTGACCCCGCGAGAGGAATCGAACATCCCTGTGCTTCACGCGTTGCAGCTCAACGCAGCAAGCAAGCGCATCGCAAATGCGCATCACTCGGGTCTCCTCTAGATGCATCGCCTCGTCGTCGCACTGGGAGCTGGTTTACCGTCCTCATCTTGAGATTGCGCCGTTCGCCGCCACCGCCTGTTACAGCCTCTTGACTCGCTCAAGGTGAAGGGCCATCGCCAATCCCCTTCCTCAGCTCTCACCTTCACTTCACCTTATATCCAGCGCCATTCTCTCTGTTCGCATACCCCCCCAGGACCCTTTTCATGACGACTCCGGCGGCCGATCCTGATGGCGCACCGGCCGAGGCAGCCAGCAGTGTTCGGTTCGCCGTCTTCTCTGCTGCTAACGAGGCTGCAATCCACCTTCTCGAGACCATCCAGTGCAAGTCATCACCCCCAGCCCTAGAGAGCGACGAGCACGAGATCGGCTATCGACTGTCCATCAAGCTGCCATGTAGCGAGGCCAGGCCCGAAGACCTCAAGTGGCACATCGGAGCTGGCCCGTCCCCGGCAATGATCGAGCAACGCTTGTGCCGCCAACGCCAACCAGATATTCTCTTGTGTCCACCAGGAAGGACCCCCAGCTCCGCAGCAGTTCGCCGCTTTATCAAGGACATGCACGCCATGATATATTTCCATCCGCAATCCGGGGTCTTGTTGTTCAAAGCGATCTCCGGTCGACCCATTATCTACGAGCAGGGCGATGTGGACGACGAAGACCTGTTGCTGGATATGATGACTTACCGGCGAACCTTTGTCTTGAGGCGGAAGCGGAACTATCTTCGCTTTGGTGAATATCGCTTTGCGCTTGAAATAAGCGCCACAGATGACGACCGGGAAAGACTTGCAGCGATCCTGGACAAGAACCTCTATTGCTGCTATCATGGCTCCCAGCCGTCCCAGTTGCTGAATTTTCTACCCACAGAACACTCTGAAGTTTCCTGGAACGTTTGGCTGCATCGAAGGATTCCCGACACAACGATAACCTCAGGGGTCCATATCCTCACAGGCCAGCCAGTTGCAGTTAAGGAGCTGCAAGTCAACTCGAGAACTCGACGGCATATTCTTGACCGCCTTCGTTTCGCCTGTGAGTATTCTGGCAAGTCGGATCAGGGCGTTCTCGGCATTTTCGACGCTTGGTGCGGCCATAATACATCGCCGCCATGTCACTTCAGCGAAAACGAGAGCCAGAGCGAGAGCGAGAGCGAGAGCGAGACGTTCGATGACTGCCATCAGTTATTCTATTCGATGCCGCTGGCCAAATACACCTTTCTCAATGCGCCCTGGGCAGAAATCCAACCCAAGACTCGTCTTCTCTTTTTCTACCAGACTCTTGTTGGGCTTGCCGAGCTTCATCGCCGGGGACTTACGCACGGAAATATTGATCCTGGCTCGCTGTTTGTACTGCCCAGTATCCAGCCATCACCGACGGTAGATCGCTCTGTGCCTAAAAGGGCGGTTCTTTCGCTCTGCATGAAGCCGACGGCCACGCTGAGCCCGCGCATCTATGTCGCCCCGGAGATTTGGAGTCACACCTCTGTGGACAGAGTCAAAGCTGACATCTGGGCGCTTGGTGCCTCTTGGCTTCCCGCTTTCTTTCAACTTCCCAGCGGCGTCAAGGTAACCAAGGACTCTTACAACAAGCTACGGAAGAACATTGATGCCCATACCAAGAAGCGACTTATCAACGCGCATTTTGCGGCGTTATTGCAAAAAATGCTCGCCTGGGAGCCTTCGGACCGACCGGGCGCCGAGGAGCTGCTCGCAGATGTGCTCTGGCAACCAGTGCTTGCACGTGCTCGATCAATCGAGGCGAGCAAGAAGCGGAAGCGAATGGAGAGGATCCATCAGTCCTTCACGCGGCCTAGAAGAGTGAGGCTGCTGTCCCCTGATCACACCTGATTGGAGATGAAACGACCTGCAGCGGAGTACCGACATGGAATGGGTGCCGGAGACTGTAGCCCGCCCTCGCCTGCTGGTACAGAGGGCGAAGCCGCCATGTCTGACGAATAGGTGGTCAACTGTCTATTAGGTCTTCAGTGCTTCCAGCGCCGCCCAGTATACCCGGACGAATGCGCTCACCAACGTTCCCCGAGCCCGTGACAGCCTGAGTTGGCGAGCTTGCGACACAAGCGAGAGCGAGAGGAGTGGCCATGACACACGATGCATTACTGCGGGAGACTCAACTGCTCCTGTGCGGCTGCGGCGTTCCTCTGGACTTCACGCGGATGCGCCCGAGGAGGCGCCAGCGGAAGCAAGTCCATCGGCAGCCTGCCTAATTGTAATGACAAGCGGTACCAGAGCACACACGAGACTACCGGCGGTGAAAGATGGCTAGCATCGGCGGGATCCGGCGACGAATCGACGCTTGTGGTGAGACTGCTGCCAGCGAAACAGGCTCGGTGAATAGGGGGATGCTGAATGATACCTACCTATTACGCGGAAGTGTACCGTCCCATGTCGGCAGTCACGTACGGCGTCGATCTTTTATCGGTCCCTCTGGTAGTCAAGACTGACGACGCCCGCCTGAGCCCGGCCATCCTGTTCCCACTCTTTACCCTTGGCGGCATATCATTTGTTCGCCTTGTGTCCTCTGGTAGCTTGTCATGTTTGTTTTTGCACATGATGGGCGGTCGGCAATCGTGCTTTCTATCCTCCTAATCGGCCGGAGAATGCATTCTGGCACGCCACGTCCAGCAAGCGAGATGACAGTAAACGGCAAGCGATCTACGCGTCCGTATGAGGTCCATGTGCTTTGTCTCATCGACAAAGCCCGTCTCCCTTGTGCTATATTTGCGCCATAACCCCCTGGCCCTATCGCTAAATCCTAGATTACCCTAAGCATGGTACCTCGTCTCGAGTCTAGATGCCAGTCTAGCATTAACGAGCTCACTGACGCCCCTGTTCTCGAGGCCCAAGGTTCCTGGGCGAGAATTGACAACCTGGCTCACGACGCCTTGCGTCAAAGGCTCGTCCCACTGCTTCAGCGCGCTACCTTCGGATGTCACTGCAAGCCTACCACTGAGCTAGCGACATGCACCTCTATCAGACGGGGATAACGTCCGTCTAGCCTAGCACCTACATACATTCTCGATCTCTACCAAGGGACGGCGGTTCTTCTCGGCTCTGTGTGCCATTCCAAGTGAACATTGCTGCCAAGGGCGCAAGGTACACACCTTCTCAGCGAAGTTTTAGCCAATGCCCTCCTGGTATGTCCCTCCTCGGACGGACTCTGGCCATTGTCGAAAGAGTATGGCGTTATGCTGGTTTTGGACGAGATTATGGGAGACCAGGCTGAATTGTAAACATCTCCTGTCGTCTCGCTGCTATACTCAGCCCCTGCCGAGGATACCTAAACTCAAGGTCTTCTCAACAGCCCATGCGATCCATTTTCCGATGGTTGCTTGAGCGGCTTGGGCATCGGTTAATCCTGATATTTCGCTCCCAAGCGAGGCGGACGATGCTCTCGGGACCGCTATTTTGATTAACGCCAGGGTGACTTGTCTGTGTCTTCCACATGATGCAATCTTGTCATATCTTGTAGATCTCCGAGGATCACGCCCAGCCATAGGCACAGTATTAGATACGACTTGTGTTGAGTCTTGCAATGAAAAAACTTCTCCCTCTAGTGTATCTATGTACTAACGAAATGAAAGATGGAATGAATGATGGGGATTCACTTCACTCCAGAAGCACCCAGTTTATGAGATGGTAGCAACCCGAATGCAAACAAAAGGGGCAATCAGCTACTCTGCAGCCAAGGCGTTGCCGAGGCCCAAAAGATGATATCGACATGCAGCTGATTAACCGCAAAATCCACAAATTCTTCCTTTGTGTACGGCTTCCCTGTCTGCTGATTGATCTCCTCCAAATCCTTCTCCTGAACTGCCACAACCGCAAGAGGCACTTTGCCGCGGAACTTTGGGATATAGACATACGAGTTCGCCTCCTGTCCCGGTTTGTTTGGAATCAAGTCAGGCCCACCAACACCGACTCCGTGCTTCGCGTAATAGTTGAATGAGTCCTCGAAGCGGTTGTTGGTGTTGTTCCAGCCATCAGCCAGAAGTTGACGTATTGCACGGCATAGCTCTTTCTGAAGACCTTGGCCGCGAATCCAGCGTTTTCTAGCTCTCCCAAAAAGTAGCTCTCGTTGGTGTAATTGTTCGCGTCTTCATCCACCGCAATGGATGTCTCCGCCAGATTGAGGCCAGTAACCTTGCCATCAAATTCTTCGGCCAATGCACTCAGAAGGGCTTGATAGCGCTGGCGAACTCGCGGGTTCCATTGCTGCGCTACCCAGCCGGTGACTTCGAAGTCGGCGTCGCAGGAGTCACCATCGCAAGATGGCGCGCTTCCGTTGTTGTAGTACGGCGTGTGCATGTACTTGGGGACAGGATCGTTGCCCGCGCTGAAGGTTCTGTCTTGCAGCTGTATCCAGAACTTCTTGCCTTTGGCCAGTACTTTTTGGTAATCCCGTCTGATGCTGGAAAAGTCATACTGGCTTTCATCCGGCTCGAGTGACTTCCAGCTATACAACGCTTGGATCCCTACGATGCCAGGTCTATCCAGTAGAGCTAAAGACTGCTCGTCGACCTGACTGCTGTACAGCCAATGTTGCAGAGTTGAAGAGACAGGCTTGGGCGGCGCAGCCAGGGCTTGAGCCACAAGGGCTGCCATTGCGAGATAAGAAAAGTGCATCTTGCGAACTTTGAATAGACAGGGCAGAGATGAAATAGAGAGCCTCGCAATAAGAAGCGATGATCTGGTATAGACTACTGCTGTTACAGGAGATGCGGAGGACGTGCATTTACAACGGCTTGCCGCAAGGCACCTCTGAGCAATCGGTTCGGGATATGCTCGCCGAAAGGGGGTTCGACATCGGCGTCGACGATGTGTACTTGCTGCACATGGACGGCAGCTGCGGAGCATCTGTGAGATCGGACGATCCGTCCTTCTCTAATTGTAGACGCAGGAATGTCGCTCCACTTTCCAACTTCCTCTGTTTTCAACTACTCGTTCTCTACTCCGCAGAATACGAAGTTGTTGTTCGGTGAGCCCTTTAGCGCTTACCGCGGTCGGTTGACCTACTGCTACAACACGAGGATGATGAAGAGGGCTGAGTTGGCCTGTCTCGGGCTATGCTTGAATCAACATACCGAATCAGGTGAATATAATGGGGTTTATCAACTTGATACGAGCATTACTTTGTACCATCGGCTCGTGAACTGTTATACCTTGTCCGAGCGGGACTTTGTAGCAAAAAGGAGGAGTGCAGACACAAGACACAGCCTCGAGCGCCCGAATTCGGGCAATGTCTACGCAGTAGTGCGGCCAGACACTCAACCGCAAATCTGTTGAGGCGGTTTTCGGAGCTGGCACGACCTCCCGTCTTGGTGGAGTCAACAAACATTGAGAATGTCTCCTGATTCTTGTAGCACCGTTCGGTTCCCATTATGAAGCCGGGCTAATGTTAGTACGAAGTGATTTGATGAAGAACCTTGAAACAGAAGAGTGGCGGCAGAGTCTTTGGGATACTCGACCACCAGGTTTACAGCGTAGAGACCAACTAGTGTTGCTGAAGCTATTCTAATCTACTCGGTTGGCCTTCGAGGCCTATGCCATCAGAGATGGTAAAAACACTCTCCAGCCTGAGCGTATAGGAGACGAGACGGGCTTTTGGAGCTTGATTCGAGGGTAAATGACCCGTACCAGTAGCTATGCATTGTAAACTTCAATGCTTCCGGTGGTCAGATATACAGACACTGGGCATGTCCTCGTGGCTGGAATTGCCCTGGCAGCAGTAGAAAAGCAAGAAATTACGAACGAGAGTGAATATACCTTCGAGTTGCTTCTTGGGACCGGCGCTGAACGCGACCCATCCTCAACCCGCACATTGACCACTTGACACACTTTGCGAGAGCATTAATGATGGGCAATATGTATGTGGCAATTAGTCAGTGGTGCAGAGGTCAAGACAGCAGAGTCTAACAACTGAACTACATCTACAGACCTTTCATGACAAACGGCCATGTCACACGTCGTGTCCTATCCCAAATGAAAGGCTCCATGGAGGATGTGGTTGTTGTCAGATTCACTAACCACACAACGACGGACGTATCCGATAAAGCTTTACATGTAGAACCATAAGCTAAAATATTACACCAAGTGTGCCAGTAACCCTATTTCATTGTCACGATCTATCGGGTCAAGTTCTTATACCGTAGTAGTCGAGCAAAAATATTCGGAGCCACAACAATTATAACAAATGGCCTCCAGTCCTTCAGACAAAGGAATCCAGAAGTGCCAGATCATAGGGTGTTGTTAGTGATCAGAAATAGAACCCGTGTGTGAAACGATGATGGGAGCCCCTATACGGTACTTAGAATGGGCATACCCGGAATTTGTCAAATTTTTACTGCCTTGATGATCACATGTATGAGCCAGAGGGCCCTCAGAAAGATGGTAAGTAGCAAGTTAATGCGACGCCAGGTAATAAGAAAAGTTAAGTAGAGAGGGTAGTGAATCTCCTCCATAACTACAGAGACACAGCCGGAAATCACGGGGTAAACTGCACAGAACTCACCAAAGATGCCCGAGTGCATGTCATGTTAAATGATGCGTAGCAATATGTTGATACCAGGCGTCTTTCATTTATCGGCACGGATCCTTGCCCCCATTCCCTTAATCACCTGCACCTCGAAAGTATGATAGTAATCCCTTAGAGGTAAGCAAGTAGGAGGTCTCTGGAAATATGTCTATACTGGCGATAGTTGCCCTGCTACTTATTGTGTGTGGTACAAACTACGCTACATGGCACCCCGATGCTACCCAGGTAGGTACCTTTTCTTAGGTAACTGATAAGAATTCTACTACCTGCTTGCTGTCTGACACCCTGCCGATCTCATTCTCGAGTAGTTATATGCAGGAGGGTGTTAGATAGGTATGCTGCCTAAACACCAGGGACTTCGTCGACTTCACTGCTTATTCCCCGTTGCCTAGCCAACACTCTCTCTTACGCTTGAGAGTGATTACGCTTGCGCCTTTCCTGGGATTGCGGGGTGCTTCCTTGCAGGACTTCTTCAACCGAGCAAGCAGTTTTATTGACCTGCCCAGATATCCATTGTCAAGCACGTCGCCATGGCCTACCTCTCCGCTGTCCGCAGAGCCGCCAAGGCCCAGCTTCGGAGGCAACTGATGGTCGGACGTTATTTGCATAGCACATCCTCAGCGCCCCGGCCTTCATCTTCACAATCGGCCACTAGGGTGGTCTGGGGGGCTGGCGCCGTGGTTGCAGCTGGAGGAGGGTTCTACTGGCTCAGCAACAAGTCGGCAGGCGACAGAAGGCTTGAAGTTCCCATCATCAAAGATGTTGCTTCAGAGGAGGACATCTCCGTTGTGTCTCCAGTAAAAGTACTGGATCTCGACGGTGCAAACGCAAAATTACGGCAGCAGGCCCACTCGTTTGTCTTTGATAGCGCAGAGGGTAATAGAGGCCGTCTTGATGTCGTCCAAGTTGCCAGTAACGACCCGGTGGAAGATGAATGGTCCATGGGTATCGGAGGCGGAATTCAGGGTGAGAAGACGTTGTTTGCTGGCATCATGGATGGTCATGCGTAGGTTAGTCCACGGCCTGGTGAGAGAGCTCATGCTAATTAACCCGCGTGTGAAGTGGGTGGGCAACGTCAAAGGTTCTGAAAGAGGCGCTTATTCCGTACGTGTCGTCTTCCCTTGGAAAAGTATCTATCAGCAGCTCTGAAGACGTGGTCAATGCCGCGATCAAGAGAGCTTTTACGAATCTTGACGATCGCATCATGACGTCTGCTAGACGAGCAGCAGAAGAAAGCCGCGAACCGGGCTCCGCAGAAGCGATTGCTGCTTTGGCTCCGGCTTTTGCAGGGTCTTGCGCGTTGCTTACGATATATGAGCCGAAGTCATCTATCCTGAGGACTGCCGTTACAGGTGACTCGCGAGCGGTCTTGGGATCTTGGGCTGTGACTACTGAAACATTCACGGCGGAAGCACTCAGCAAAGACCAGACCGGTTTCAACGAAGAAGAGGTGAAGAAGCTCAATGCTGAGCATCCGGGCGAGGGAAGTGATATTCTTGATGCCAAGACAGGGAGACTCATGGGAATTGCTGTAACGAGAGGATTTGGAGACCACCGATGGAAGTGGACGAATGAGTTCGTCAAGTATCTGCAGACCAATTTCTACGGGAGCGCCCCTCGTCCAAAGTCCAAGACACCTCCCTATATGACCGCCTCCCCAGAGGTAACGGTCCGAAAGGTCGAGTCTTCGGACTTTGTGATCCTCGCTTCCGATGGCTTGTGGGATGTCATGTCCAACGACGACGCGGTGACTTGCGTCTCCCGCTGGCTTGCGGCACGTCGGAAAGGAAGACCAGAAGACGTGGATAGCATTAGACTTAGTGGGCATACGGTGGATGAGGAAGGATTCCTGAGTTATAAGGCTACTCCCGATTACTTTGCTATCGAGGATCTCGACAACGCGGCTGTATGCTTGGTCAAGAATGCTCTTGGTGGGAGGAGGAGAGGGCTCTTTTGCGGCGCAATGACCGTGACCACGCCAACGAGCCGTTACGTGAGAGATGATATCACAGTGCAGGTTATCTTTTTCAACGATCCTTGAAGTGGTACTCTCGTGGTCTTTGAGTGGAAAATTCGGACTTACGAGAATACATTATGGATATTACTCGCAACTGACAGTACCTCGAATAATGGATCTTGGCGCAGGATAAGAGGAGCATAAAAGTGCTGCAAAGCCCGCTCGAGCTGTGTGCAAGTCAGACCCTTTTAGTGGACTAACAAGAAGCCGCGTGTAAACTTGCGTCCTTGTGCGAGATAGCTAAGCTGCGACTATGTATTACAGAAGCTGGCAAGGCCCCATCTTGATGTATTTGTTTGTGCTCGTTGGAAAGGAGTTATAGTCTCGAGGATTGTTCGCGAGCCTAGCAGTTTATATAATGCATTCAGTCTCCATTGCAATAGAGCCTACGGCCATCTAAATGAGACTTCCTTCCCGTGTCGGCTCAATGCCTCGCCGTGCATTTCCCGTACACTTGATGATACCTTTTTTTTGTTCCGTAACTGATGTTCAACATGAGGAGCGTAAGTATAGGCCCAGGAAACACCCCTTCGAGCAAAAGAACGGCGTATGAGTTCAGAGCGTCTACACATGGATCTGAATCCAGAGCAGCCGGTGCTATTGGGTACTAAACCTTTGTCCAGAGTTTCCCTTTTGCTAGGTACAGTTTGGAGGCACCATAGAAGCCACTTCCAACCGCAACCATGATTCCAGTAAAGACCTGCAATTTCCAATAATCTCCTCCGGCGGACGTGATCAGAGCACCTCCGATCGGGCTCCCCGCCAGAGCCGCTATGGACATAGTTCCGTACATGGCGCCCGATCTGAGCCCAATTTCCCGTATATCCGATATTTGTGCCACAAGCGCGGGACTTATAGCCGTATACGTTCCCGTGCTGAGGCCGAACATGGCCGCAAAGACCATGGCCGTCGCATGGGAATGTCCAGGTAGCCATAGACCGAAGACTAAGATGGTTGACAGCAAAGCTGCACAGAAAGACACGTTGAAACTCCCTACTTTATCAGCCATGTATCCCGGCAGGATGCGACCGATGCCGCTGTATAGCAGTAGAAGATTGTTAGCCTCCATGGAGATCTGGCCAGCCACTGTTCGACACCGGAAACCATAGCATACATACCTAGCCGCATTGAACATAGCAACTAAATACCTAGACAGTTCTGTAGACATGCCTCTACTTCTGCCATATGTCACCATAAAGGTGATCGGTATGAACATCCCCATGGAGTAGAAGAATGCAGCCAGAGCTAGCAGGAGAAAAGGAGGGTCTTTGAAGGCTGTGAAGAAGGCGGCGATTCCGAAGTTTTTGGGTTGCGGACGAAGGCGTGATCGAACGGTCAAATTAGTTATGACAAGCAGGCCGAGCATTAGAAATGCACATGCTCGCATCGTCCAGCCAAAGTCAATGGTGGGAATCAGTTGGTTCACCATGATGGGCATCACAACTCCGCCTAGGCTAGATCCGCTGGCGGCGATGCCCATTGCGAGGGCACGCTTCTTCTGGAACCACGTCGTGATACAGCTGAATGAAGGATATAGCACCATAGCGGCGCCTATCGGGCTGCAAATGGATTGAGATAGCATGAACTGGTAATACTCGGATGATATGGATGCCATCATGAGGCCGAATACGTGCACGATGGTGCCAAGTAGCAGCAGAATTCGAGGACCGAAATGATCAAACATTTGGCCGACAAAGGGTCCCTACAGCCAGGTGTGCGAGGCGCAGACTCAGTACGGCTTATTGGGACTGAATGAAAGCGGCTTAACCTACCGCGAGGAAAATGGTGAACATGGAGACCGCCGGAATCCACGATACCGTACTTGGAGAGAACGAAGCGAGCTGGTGGGCTTCGTAATATTCTTGAAACACGCCGACGCCTTTGAGAGATAGTTCTCGTCATCAGCCTGTCGCCAGATTGGAAAGGCGAAGGGGGGAACGTACAGTTTGTCCATCCAAAACTGACAAAGAGCCCGAAAAAAGCGCCCAGCACGACGAGCCAGGCTCGCAAGCCTCCGTCTGGAAACGACTGAGAGTCGCCTGTTTTATCATCAGGACTGGGCGGCTCTAGGCGAACCTCCGTAGTAGACTCCGACGACTGACACTTGCTGTCCATCACGCTGAATGAGCCGCTGATTGTTGGTTCGTCGAAGCATGAAGGGAATAACCATGGTGTAGCACGGCCGGTAGCTAAGCGTTGAGTCACTTTCGGCAAATGGGCGTGCCCACTGACATCCGCGCCCTTTGCAACTATCGGAGGTCCGATTTGTCCAACCACATCCCGTTCTGAGTCTATCCAGAGTACCCTGCATAAATGCGAGCCTTACCAGGCACGTAGCTGTCCAGCTTTTCTCTTTTCCCAGTGACAATGAGAGGCTATGGTCAATCATACCTACTATAGGGGATCTTTTCGTAGAAAGCCTTTCTATGGGTCGCCCTGTATGAGTCACGGCTATTGATCTGCTCCTCAAGAAATCTAGCATAGTACATAGTGGCACACACACACATTCTCTCCTTTTTCTTTTTGGCGATCAGCTATCTAAAACTAGACAGGCTCTCGTGCATTAGACAAGATGATGGATATTTCTGCGATGTAATGCAAGATTGTAAACTCACATCAACAATATTCGCCGCAGCCAAGCGAGCGACCAGCGGCATTTCCCTGTCATGATAGCATCGTTCCGTCTGTTGCAGATGCGACGATAGATGGATTGCAATATCCTGTCATCTGCTGGGCTTTCATCACATGCTGCTGGGATGAGATGTCTAGCGTCGTTCAGGAAGAAAAATTATCGCAGTCTGAGTAGGAATGGCAGCTCATCACAGCTGATAGTTCGAACGATAAATGGCTATGGAGCTGTATAGCCGCCATCTACGATGAAGTCAGCTCCGGTTGCGTAGGAAGAAGCATCGGAGGCCAAATAGAGGTAAATGCCCTGCATCTCGACCGTCTCCGCAAAGCGCCTAAAAGAGTCGATCAGCTTCTCATTTCGATGTACATTGTTCGTCCCATTTACTCACCCCATAGGGATCTTATCCTTGATCGAATTCAGCGTCTCTTCGGCTACTGCCCCGGACAGGCCGGTGTTGACAAATCCAGGGGAGACGCTGTTTACACGGGCAAACCCAAGCCATTCAATGGCAAGGGACTTACCTGGGTTGGGTATCAGGTTAGCATATAAACAGACATGACTCGACTATTTCTTACTTGGGGTCAAGCAAACTTACACAGATGGATAACGTGCGCCTTGGAGGCATTGTACGCCGCCTGGCGCCGGGGAATGTTCACAATATGTCCAGACATACTTGCAGTTGCAATGAAGCTACCGCTTGTGAAATTGGCCAACTTCGCTCCGTCGGACGTTGTGCCCTCTAACTTCTGCCGGCGAAAGTGTTTCCCAGCGGCACGCGCGCAGTAAACGACCCCATCGGCGTTGATCTTCATGAGATTATGATATCTGCTGATATCTGCATCGAGGAAAGCCTCATCTCCCCAAGAGGTGCCAGAATTGGCGACAAAGATGTCAAGGCGACCACCAAACTCGCCAACGACTCTGTCTACCGCTGCTTCGACTTCCTCATCAGATGTGACATCGACTTTGTACGCTCTACCTGTTCAATTCCACGTTAGCCGCCTACGAAGTGTGGAGGTACTTCTTCACCGACAAAGGAGTGTGCGAGAACTTGGGGCCTAATTGCATTACATTTGACGTTGTGAGATTTCTCGATACTTGCGGCCTTCTCGATAGCTTCACTGTTTCTGTTGTACCAGATGGCGACATTGGCCCCGGCTTCAGCAAAGGCTCGTGCCGCCGCCAGACCAATGCCTCCCCCCGCACCTGAGATGATTGCCGTCTTGCCTGCTAGAGAGAAGAGGGACATGACCCCATTGTCCGTTGGAGGCAGCGTGTTGTTGCGTCGGAACACGCCATTCTGAATGCCTTCGGCCATTTCGAGGAGCTCTTCGATTTGCTGTTGAAGTTGGTTGCCTCGTTGTGGTAATGCGTCAAAGTCGACAATTTCCAGGCGAGCTATATCAGACTCTGCCCTTGAAAGAGTGGAGAGAACGACCTCGTGAGCCTACTGCTCCACTGATGATGCCGACTAGGTTGTCGCAGCTGCTAGCAATGAATGGTTAAGAGTTGCAATAGATAGCAGCGCGCTCTTATTAAGAGTAGCGCCTAGTTAGTCCGCGCCACCCCCAAACTTTGGGCAACGTTACATAACCCTGTGCTTCAAGCAATTCCAGCTTCATAAGGGACGCCCGAGGGAGGCTACTATCGGCATTGAAAGGAAACAAGTTAACTCAAGCTGATGAATGACAGCTATTTCATCCATACGGGTGATGAATCTCGGTATAAACTGTCGAGCAATCATTTCGATCACAGTTGCTCATTGGTGGTCGAGAATAGCTTACACCCGGGGTTTTGCGTCACTACAAGTGATTCAACTTTGCCAATTGAGGTTGCGCATATCCACACGACGAAGCTACCCCATATCAACCTCACATAAAAACTTGCACCAGCTCTTTATCAATATGTTATGAAGACGCTGATACTCAGATGGTCACCGGGCTCGTGGCCAGCCAAACTCAGTACCCATATGGAGCCAAATGCTCTACAACTTCGCTCTTTGGCCGTTGTCAAGGTGAATTCCTTGCAAACTTCTTCCAAGTATGTAATAGCTAAGAGAGTGCTGCGATGCGTCACTATGTCTAGGTAGCTATGTAAATATTTCGACCCATTGCTCTACTGTTTCGGCGATGATTTCCTGCACCTTCAGTTTGCCATCGGGCTCTTCGATTTGACCCCCAGTGTTGTTGACCCACGATAGCTCCCAAACTAATAATTGCTCCTGAAATTCCGTTTGGTTATACTGCCCCGGCTCTGTTACAATGAGATACTCGACAAACATCTGCCACCGCTTCAAATGGTACGTCTTCATCAGTCCGGACCATGGTTTCGAAGCGTAATCAATGAGTTGACCCGAAGGCCCCCATAGAGTAATCTGGTTGCGCGCTTCATACTCAAAAGAGTCAGCATAACCTGGACTTGGAGCAGAAGATCGCGCTGCCGACAGCCAAGTGGATAGGCGGAAACTCTTGTTCGATGAGAGAACAAGATCAAGCGAGAGTAGTAGTTCGGTCAGGTGCTCGCCTTGAGCCTCCAATCGCTTGATCCGGCTAGCGGTCGTCTGGTTTGGCATGGAGTAGATATTGATGATGTTCTTGTAGATCGGAATAAATGCATTAGCCAGGACCTGACGCGTCCAATCAACGATATCGTACTGGTATGCTGAATTGTTGAGAAGCGACGTGTCTTGCAATCCAGCATGATAGAGCTGTTTCCACGCGGTTACCATGACGGCTGGATCATACGGAAGCTTGGTGCCTAGAATCCCAGTTATATCGGCCATGTTGCTTATCCTCGGGACGAGCTCAATGATCGACTTGGGCACAGATGGCATCAGAGTAAGATTGGTATTGTCGTATACGGTCGTACGAACAGTCTCCCATGCATCATAGATGCTCGCCGGTCGCTGGCCGCTTGAATACCGCGCGGCGGCCCAGTTGCGAAAGTAGACTTCTGTGTCAATGGGCTCCCTGTTCCAGGCCTGAGCAAGCAAAAGATCATAAACGATTTCGTTGTTCTGTTGGCCCTCCATGGAGAGGCCAAACCCAGATAGAGACGTTGAGTCTTCTAATGCTAGAATGGGGCTCAGGGTCACGTTCTGAATCTGGCCATACAGGTTGACTGTGGCCCCGTAGTTCTGCAACTCGCACCATATCCAAGGTTTGCCATAGTATGATTGTGCGCGCTGCCATTGTGGCATCGATTCTGACCAAATATCCAAGATGAGCATATCGCTATCAGTGGTGACGCCTCCGAGATATGCTTCAATACGCTCGTTGTTCCAGAACGTCGTGTTCTGCGCAAACAGCCAAGCTTGAAACACCCAGATAGCATCGGGATCTGCCGACTTGAGTGCTTTCCATGTGTTCGAGCTTACATTCCGGAGGTAAGCCACATCGTTTGAGGGTGGCGTCATCTCATTGAACTGGTCAAGTGCGTAAAAGCTGGTAACATTACCATATGCCTGTTGTTGCTTGGTGATAAAACTTTGTTGCATATGCGAAAAGAGCGGATCGACAGGGTCAAGGAACGTATCTTCTGTGTGGTTGTCCGGAAAGCCAGCCCATTGGACTCCGTGAAGTAGCTGAGCACCAGGCAGCACGCGAGGCGCTGCCCGAGGAAGGAAGCCCGGAAATGCTGGTAGGATAGGTGTTATACCCAGCTCAACCATGCGTTTGACAATCTTTTTCTGCAGAGCATACTGGTCCTCGACCCATTCGAACGACAGGCTGGCGGACCACGAGCCTTGCAGATTTCCAAAGTGGTTCCAGGCAAGAAAAGCAGGGCCAGTGAAAAAGTCATCAATGTCGTCATTTGAGAAACCGGCTTCTTGGAAGACTTCAATGAGGATCTTCTCGATTCCGATCCAAGCAAGTGCCAGATTGACGCCACGCAGAGCCATCCAATCCAGTTGGAGTTCCCAATCTTCCCAAGTCCAGAACGCGGCTGTATAGGAAGTGGTGACTAAAAACATCAGCAATTCAAGAAACAACTCGATTCACTACAGTGTCTGGTCGGCTCCTACCTGTATTGAAGTCGTAACGATAAGGCACGATGCTTGACCCTTCCAAAGGTGAAGACAGCTTAGGTAGAATTGGCGGTGCGTCTTGAAGCTGACTGCCGGCGTACCACCAAATGTCGACGTGGACAACATCGGAGAGGTAGGAATGAAACCTGTCGCCGAGCACGTCAAGAGTCAATGGATTGGAAGGAGTGGCTAAGACAGGGGGGAAGTGATCTTACCCGTACAGAATGGAACTTAGCGATGTCCCTTGTACTCGGATTCTACCGTCATGTGTAGTGGTAACAGTGTAGCTCTCCGACTCTGACTCTGTGTTTGCAGATAAGGAAAATGTGAATGAATGTTCATGCTGCGGTAATCGTCTCCTCGCAAGAGCTTCTATGCCAGCCGTTGAATATGTTGTTGAGCCCATAGACTCGGGAATGGTAGTAGCCCCCGCGATCGCCATCAGGCCACCAAAGGCGACAATGTCTGATAGCTTCATGACTTCTGAAGGTTAGACGAGGAGAATGCCTTTTCTAAGAGCAGATCTGACTGCTACATCATTCCGGCATGGGGGCTCGCTGGGTTATATGGACATTGTCGGTGTCTGGCTTCTGTCGTGTCGAGGCGAGAGTCGAAGCCGAAGGATTGCAGTCGTTGAGGGGTATGGTTACATTGACGAATCCCATCTCCATGTTCCGTCGCCGGCCAGTGATGATGATCTTGTGGTATTACAAATAAGCCATGAGACGGCAAGATGTATTTCGTTATTAGTCCCTAGATAGATACATAGCAAGCCTATGGCACAATCCCGTTTCTTGTTAACCCCCTCTTGCCCCTCTTCTATTATAGCTGAGCGAGAGGTATCTTGCTAAACATCTTCCGGACGAAATGCTTCTGGCGCGAAAACTCTTCAGGACTATGGCACGCGCTACTTTCCAGGGCTTATCGTCCTTTAGTATGCATAATCGATATATCAACGTTCTTTGACGACGGCGCGAACAGCTTAAGAGCCTGCCGCTGAGAGTAGGTGGAACTCGGCCTGGTTTCGTGCGTGCCGAGTGATGTAGTGCCCTTCGAAACGAATCGCCTGTCCTGCGTAGTACGTACTGTAGAGTATCATAAAATAGCCCGGAGGTATCGAATTCACCAGGCCATTTCTGCGAATACGCAATCGGACAATAGAAGTGAAGCTCCGGCGAGAGCGAAAAATGCTGCCTGGTCATAGTAGTCAACCTCGGTCAGAGATATGCTAACCGCTTGGAATCCCTCTCCAGTGCAAGAACATGAACGCCGGAATGGTTGAAAATGGTTAGAGGCCCACTGATGTACTTACGCGCGCAAAGAGCTTGACCTCCTGGGATAACAAGACTTGAAGTAGGTATTTACACCGCAGATGCAGGATACTGAATGGAGCTTCCGTAATCAAGAAACAAAAACAATTTGATCATTCGCTAGTGGGTTAATTTCACTGCTCAACTCTTTCAGTAGCACCGCCATATTATGATGATGCTGTAGTCGTGGACAGAGATTGGTAAATCCGCCATGCCACGCTGAAACTAAAAGGGGCAGCTCAACTAGGCAGAACTGGCTAGCCCGCGTCCTCTCGCCCTGTTTTTGCCGTTCTGCGGAGTCAATCTTCTCCAGGCAGCACGGCTGTTCGCCTTTCAAAAACTTACAGAATCACAGAACCATCAATACCGACCGTGATCATGGACACTGTTCCGTTTGTACCAACAGATCAACAGGTCAACGCTTTCAAGGACTGGGTGCAGTCGCAAGATTGCAAACCGCGTATTTGGACTGCCCAGCAATGGTTCCAGAGCTCACAAGAAATCGAGGGTGTCTCAGAAGCTTCCCTCCGAGCGGCCCTCGAGCCGCTCATTGATGAAGCGATCGAAGATGCTACCAGAGCCGTTGAACAACGGAACAAGGTACTTTCAGCCCTCCGCAGCATCACTTGTATCGTTGTCGGGTGCATCGTCCCGGACAACCCTTACTGTTGCTAACTCGGACATCAATTCGATACTTATAGGCACTGGCAGGCCTCAGAGTTCCTGGCTTTGGGCTTCCCCTAGGATATATGCCCCCTGAAGAAGAGCGATTCCCCGTGCTGATCGGTGTGCATGGATATGACTGGAAAGCTGCAACACTTCTTATACGCGAAGTGTGCATGCTGAAATTCATTGAGGAGCTCACTAACAAGCCACTGTGGTGGGAAAAGGTCTGGATACCCGACATTGCCGACCAATGGAAGCGAGAGGCTCTACAGATGAATTGGGAAGAGTATCGCGCGTTTGCAGACTTCACCCCCGCCATGGCCGATGCAGTAAGTCCCTCTTGCTTCTATAGGAGAGCTGCTTGATTGACAGATAGAATGTTCAGTGCATACATGAGCTGCGTAGGAAGGCAGAGCTTGTAAAGGAGACCGGTCTAGTCCCAATCTTTGATTATTCTTCTTGTGTCATCAAATCCGATGTCTTGATTTCGGAGAGCTTACGAGACTCGCTCCGCTCGGCAGCTGCGACATTGGAAAACGTTCCGGATGAAGAAAAGGATTGGCATCCGGGCAGTACCCGTAAGGTGCTCGATCTCGTCCACCCTTCGCTATGGCCCTTCATCTACGGTCGCACCCCCGTCCTTCTCGATAGGCGAATCAATCTTGCAAATGCGCTGAGCCACTGCGGTGTCGGCACGGTGCTCCCAGCACCAAAGCCCATTGAGATAGCTGGCCCCGGGAGTCACTGGTCAATGCCGTTGGAGAATCCAGTCCCTTCTCTCTCATACAAGTTCCAGTGGCTGCCATGCGAGGTCGTGTTAGATGGTCATTCTGCCAAAATCGACAGTTACATAAACAACTTACATCCGGTTGACCACGCGAATCTATACCCGATCATTGAACAGTTCATTGAAAAATCACTGCCAGCTTGGGATCTCATCTACCGATGGCCGAAGGAGTTTGAGACCCAGCGTCTGAAAACCCGAGAAGCGCGATCGGAATGTACAACAAAGGAGATATGCCAGCCAGCCCATGGATGCAAGCCGTGGAACCGTCCGATTGACGAAGGGGAGCCGTTGCGCGATGAGAACGAACCTTACACCTCAGATTATCGCAACTCTGATCGGTTCAAGCGTGATTTGGCGTGGCTGGTCAAGACTCACAAGCTGAACCTACCGGAGCCTGCGTTCGAAGAGGATGGCTATTGTCGACTCAAGTCATCCGATGTCAAATCGAGCGGCTTCTTCAATGGCGTGCCTCGTATCCAAGTGATTGTCAAGCTTGCCAACGTCCACTTGACTCCCGAAGATCCTGACTTCAAATTCGAAGCGTCGAAGGAGCTCGCTGAATGGTATACCGCGGCCGACCAGAATGCCAAGGGGCCCGATCCTGACCTGGATGGGTCTTCTTACCAGCCGGGTACATCAGAGGCCTCTTCCTCCGACTCAGAATCGTCGTCAAGCGCGGGACGAGCCTTATCCCTGGATCTTTCTGATTATCACAGTATATACGTCGATAACGATCCCACCGAGTTCGAAGGCGGTTCGTGGCATACGGAGGGAATGCTCAATGAGCGGATATGCGCCACCGCGCTCTTCTACTATGACTCAGAGAATATTACAGACTGCCATCTGGACTTCCGCACGCCGGCTGACCGTGAAGAGCTGGTTGTGAATCTCGACTACGCGCAGAGCGAACATTTCTCGATCGAACGGACATTTGCTATCCCCAACGCTAACCGCGACACTCTTCAATATCTTGGAGGCGTTCTCACTACCAATAGCCCCTCCACGGGAGACGCTGATACCCGCGCCGTCTTCTTCCCAAACCTCCTTCAGCATCGCGTCTCGCCGTTTCGCCTCAGGGACCCCGCAAGGCCAGGCCACCGCAAGATCCTCGCCCTTTTTCTGGTCGATCCTGCGATTCCCGTCCTCTCTACAGCAAATGTACCGCCGCAGCAGCGTCATTGGTGGGATCGCGAAACAGGTGTCGAGCAGGCTCTTGCTGCACGCCTGCCCAATGAGCTGACGCAGCTAGTCTTTGATCATGCAAGAAACGGCCTTCCGATTGACTTGGAGGAAGCCAAGAACATTCGCCTCGAACTCATGGATGAGAGATCCATGAAGCAGGACAGTACGGAAGAGGAGCTCCACAGAACGGACTGGAACTTCTGCGAGCACTGAGGTGTATCTGACAGCTACATACCTTATCCAAGACAAGTCTTGTTGGCGAAATAGAGATGAGAGGAAGCTTGCTCGCAAGAGAACACGTCTTCGACATCGTCGCTAGGACTTCTCATGCGAACGAATGTCTGGGCAGCAGACAAGTTAATCGGCATGCACATCAGAATCACCACGTATGACACCAGTGTTCTTGACATGATGACCTTACTCCTGGCACAGGCTCAGGACTGCGGTGGCAGCATTAACTGGGATCTAATGAATGGTAGCCACTATGGAGTGATGCGTTGCGAAAGAATCTCAGTCGAGTTATAGAGCTCTTTGCAATCCAACGGAAATCGCGCTCGAGACATGCACTGTTATTTCACTGACTGCTTCCAGAGAAACGGAGACATGTCTGACCCAGACAATACGCAACATCTCTGAATCTGTGAACCCTTTCCGCGCCTGGGCTTGCATTCACGCATGTAACACCTATATGTGCTGCGTTGAAGTTGACGACCTTCTCATACGCCTCAACAAAAATGTATCAAGGCCACATATTTGGCAAGAATGACACGAACAGTAGTGGAGAAGAAGTTGGTAGATATCAGGGGTATCATTAGTCTGGCCATGAAGTCTGCCGCTACATGGTCTGCAAGTATTCGGGCAGCTCGCCAAGCGCTCCCTCCGGCCGGTCAGGTAAATTCACATCAAGTTTCACTGTCTTGTTCTTTGGCCACATCCTTAACAGCAAGTGCTCGAGAAACAGCTTAAAGACATGTGAACTGGTTACCTGATGGCAAATGTCTAGAAATGCTGCTTGAAAGAGAAACGCAGCCCTCCACTTTCTACTCAGCTACAGGGCAGAAGTCGTAGTAGCCATCAACATGGTTACCCCACCACGAGGGGAAAGGAGTTGCAGGGCCACCGGCACCAAAGACTGCAAAGGAAAGAATGAAGAGTACCGTTAGACTAGCACCATCAAAGGCTCCGGTAATCAGGTACGAGTAGTCTTTGAAGATGCGAGGACGGTAGTTCCGAAGGTAGTACTGCGTGAAGAAACCAGAAGCAAGCTGGCTCCAGATGACGCAGGTCTGGGACTGGTTGTATGGGATATAGCCGGCGTACTGAATGAATTGAGGCAGGTTGATGTCGCGAAGGTCAAAGCTTCGGATCTTGGGGACAAACTGGAGGACTTGTCAATAGATGGGCTTGAAATGAAGGCCCTTCAAAAAATACTCACGTAAACCAAGACACGGTGGAGAACGACAAGTCCAGCACCAATGGCTAATCCGATAGGCACCATCTCGTATTCTGCGCCAGACTTGTACAGGTACTTTGCCAGCGCCCAAGAGGCGGCATTCGTGTTGTACGACTGGATCGTGGCGCCACTCCAAGAAGCATTACCATTGCTGTTGACAAGCAGGTCACGGTTGCCGTTGACAATGGAGATCATGACACCGTAGTTGACGAACCCACCGAGGACTGTGCCGTAGATTTGGGTAAGAAACATGACACGCGGAGGAATCTTGACTGTGGCAATGTATTAGCAACGACCTGCCATATAAATGAGTAGGAACACTGAGTCATACGATATTCGCCCATCTTGAGGTCATTGCACAAGCTGACACAGTTGGAAATGACGTTGTGAGACCAGGCGGCAAAGTACATATTGCCAACAGGACGGCCAGGAAGCATCAAACCCGCCAACATCTTGGACAGATTGTTGGTCGCGATGCCGTTACCGTATCGAGAGTAGAGAATCGTGCTCTATCGTTCATGTTAGACCGCGATGTCAAGTAGAAGTTCCTCTTGAGTGAGATATTTACCAAGGGAGCAATAAAGATTCCGACGAGTAAAGCGACCACGTAGGCCCAAGCGGGGAGGGTGATGTTCTCCTTGATGACAACGACAAGGCCAAGAACAAAGCTGAAAACAAGTACCGCAATGTACCACCACCAGGGAGCTTCCTTGTAGTGCTTGGCCATATGCTCATGATGTCGGTCGTCGTATCGCCCGTTCCTCGCACTCTTGTAGGACTCCTTGACATCCCCGCCCCAGAAGAGAAAACAGTGAGCAACCAGGGCACCAATCTAAGCATGAGTTAGCCGCTATCGCCCATGGGAGGGTATGAATACGTACAGCAGCGTTGGCCATGAACATGGCATACGCGAAGCTTCCCGTCAGCTTAGGAACACCGTACTTCTGCAGGGCGTTCTCGTCGAGAACGCCACCGACGAATACTTCTGACACGGGATATTTTGTACCATTTTCAGCACGGAGCTGTGTCGACATGAATGGCTGGGATTTGGAGTTCCAGGAGTTCGTGTAGTAGATGGCGAGCATTATGACGTAGCAGGCGAGGAAGCCGGCAGCAGCATGAGCTTGCAAAGTGAGCGGCAGAGATGTATTGAAGGATGTGATGTATTGCCAGTCAAAGGAGAAGCTGAAGAGCCCCAGACCCTCGTTGTTGGTAGCACCGCCGAAAAGGTTGGTGAGAATGACAGCTTTGGAACCAGTCGCATGCATGGCGGCCAAGCACGGGATGGAGATGGAGTTCAAAAAGGGGAAGATGTAAGCAGGGAAGAACTCGTAGAAGAACATGCCGACAAAGCTGTACCAGAAGAAGCGCAGGGGCTTGGAGCCCTTGATGTTCTGCCAGTGAAGCCCCTGGAGGGTCTTGACGGTGGGCAGAGTGCTCCAGTAGACTGCCTCTACATGCCAAACGCAAATAGGGCGCAGGACACCGCAGATACCATACCCAAAGAGGCCAATGGAGATGACGCTCAAGACAACCGTTGACGCACTGAGGGGCAAGTTGTAGAAGAGATCCTGGGCCGTGAAGACGGTGATACTGGCCGTAGCGTTCGACGCGGAGGTGGCGGTGATGGCACAGACGGCGTGCTCCTTGAGATTCCAGGGTCCCGGGTTGATGAATGCAGCAATGGTAATCCACAGAGGAGGCTTTCCCTGGCCGCCCCTGGCTTGCCATCGAGCCTTCAGCTTGTCCCCTCGAGGGAGGAATGCAGCCCAGGCATTTCCAATGAAGTAGGCAATGAGGACGATGAAGGTCCCAGAGATTGTGGCAGCGGTTGGTTTGAACTATTGACAAGGTGTGGTCAGTTCATGGCTTGCTTGATAAGGGATGTACGGACAAGAACCTATGTGTAGGGACCGACCTGATAAATCTGGCTCATGACAGCTTGGAAGGCAGACAGGCACGTAGCCAGAAACATGCTTCGGAACGTCAAGGATGGCTCGCCATCGTCCCGCAGCGGCAACAAGTGTGCTGCAGCATCAGCACCTGTGACGATAATCACATCGTCGCTGCCATTGTCCTTCTCGTCGTAGTCGTCGTGGTCCAGGGGAGGAGCAATGCTGATCTCGGTATCCAACGCGCCCTTTTTCTCGGGGTCAACAGCGCCGGTAACATGGGCCTTCTCATCTGAGATCTCAGGACTGGGAGTCCTGCCCTCAACGACAACCACGTCGTCCGCTGGTGAGGCCGTCATTTTGACAAAGCTCTATCTTGAGCTCAAAGCAGTCTCCTCGATGAACGGTAATGAGGCGCCGTGCCGAGACACACAAGCACATGCCGTCTCCCCCAGTGACCTGGCAGCGCCCGCCTCCATACTTGTATCAGTTCCGTTCAATCCCCTCGCCTCGTCCTTCACGAGATGCGATATCGAGGGTCCATGGAGGAAGCAACGGTAGTACCGTGTTCCCGGAGTGCGATGTGGTTCCCAGGCCGGTGGTGTAATCTGGGTAAGAATTATGCAATCAACAGGCTAAGTGATCTAGAATGGCACCCAAGCACCAGCCATCCATGTTGGGCCAGGTACTTTTGAAGGCGACCACGAAAAGAGCACGGACTTTCCGCATGAAGCTAGCAACCATGCCAGACGCTGGAAAAGGTGCCGGGGCTAGCTCGTAGATAGAGGTTGTTGCACGTTCTGTTGGACCGCCAAGATCGCGTTCGAGGACGCTTAGATAACGCAGTGTGACCACAGGAGAGGTGGTTTTGCCCCCCAGGGAGACGATAATTGAGATCTCAGGGAATGCCCAAGAACACCACTGCCGGGTATTTTCGCGCATCATCTGATTCAACGTGCCCCTGGTCAGAAGCAGGCAGGCCATTCTGGGAATATTTCCCGAAAACGTTTCGTTGGGCAATCAGGTGAGTGAGCCGCCATATCAGCGTTTGCGGCTTCGATGGTTGAGGATATACTCCAGATACGGCGTATGGCATCTTTGACAAGGCCAGCAAACATGTCCAGCTTATCAAATTGGCCCGTATCATTATACTACTTCATCTCGCAACTCTCATCCAGAGAAGATCCCAGTGCTCATGATTCGCCCCTAACCGCTCTGAACAGTAAAGCGGTTGTGTTACACTTGATGCCTTTCGTCCCAGTTCGGGTTCCACGGTGATACTCTGGATCGTGTCTTTGCACAAGAGGACGCCAAGCTAACAATGCAGCATTCTCACCCTTGGGTTGCATCTCTCCGCAATTGCCAGACGGGCCTGGGTCTGACCCTTGCCGCCTTGCCACGCCCTGTAAGCATAGACTCACGACACGATCTGACCACCATGCCCAAGCAGTGAACTTGTTTGTCGAGGTTTGGTTCCCATCTGATCCTATCGCGACATCGACCGACGCGAGGGATTAGTGACATCCCCTCCATTGGTGCTATCGGGCCGCGGAGGACTTTTGATATCTCATTATCCGCCGACCAAAAGATCCCGACCTCCTGGTTACTGTTGCGGCGAGGCGAGCCATGTGTTAGAGACCCTGGGTGCGCCCAGAGGCGTTGGTCCGGACCATGGCTGCACATCTGTAGAATCCAGTAGGCTGCATGAGAAATCGAGCTAGACATGATGCTTATTGGAGTAAATGGAACACCTTATCGGACTTTGTGGGCTGCTTTGCGGGAAATTACTGAAAATCGTGGAAGTGGTGTCAACATCAGCATGGCCAGACATTTTGGGCCACGCCGGATTGGGGGAAAGTAGCCTCGGAAGACATAGTACTACGATTCATAGCGTAGTACTCCGTATGCGTGTTAGAAGGGGATGTTTGTTCGAGGCGAGGAAGGGCCCAACAAGAACAGGGTTGAGAATGCAACTGCATCACGTTATCATAGGAACTTGGATATTGCCACCTAACCCCCGTGAGCCACCGCAAGTGTTGGTTGGGGCACCGGTCTGATATTGACCTGTGAGGACAGTCTTGTTGGTTTCCAGTAAGGGGCTTAACTTCGATATCTTGCCTTCTCCACACATCGTCCTCTTCCAAGCAACACATCCCAGATCTACCAGCTGTTCTTATGACCGCCGCAGCGTTGATTGTAACTCTGCAGTATCAGGTAGGAGGATATAGTGTGGCGTTATCGAATACACTTGTCACATTTTGCAAGTTACTTGCATACCAAAGCCTCACAGCGAACGTCGAATGCTGCCCCCCGGGGATGTTATTCTACGTTTCCCTGGGGAATATGACGGTTCCATGCTTATACCGAATGGCCGTGGCATCTTTATTCCACAATTGCTTGGCCTTATCGTGCAATGTCTTGGCGTACCGGCCTGAGCTGGTCTAGCTACAAGAACAGTCGTAGTCAGAGGCAAATTTCGTGATGGTGTTCACCCTGTCGCCTCCCACACACCAGGGCAAGCGGTTGGGTACACATACACCGTTCGCCAACTTTAGGCATATTCTACAGGAGTGTAGCCTGATTTGCTTTTCTCCTAGAGTGCCTCGACCACGTCCGAGGGATAAGGATTGCAAAAATAAAAGGTATAAACAACTGATGTGCAAGACTGTTGCTGCATGGCCGCTATTCTAGCTGTGTGTCTGCAAGCAAGTATTGGCGAACTCACTCTGTCGATTACAATCAAGGAGCTAAAGAACGAGGCGTAAAAGTATTGGAATTGCAGGAGTAGATCCGCCGCTGTGTATGACGGACTAGTTGCCAGTTTTGACTCCGATCCATTACCAGAAGCTCATACCAGGAGCTCTCCAATTGGCACTGCCACGGCAGTGTTTGAGGTGTTTGATCGAAGTCTCTAATCAAGACGATTAGCGATCAGAGCCTTCAGCCTCTCTTGCGGGAGGACTTTGACGCCAAGCAGTGAGTTGTCGTTGTCGTCATATGCGCTGCCATATTCCTTGCCGAAAACAGTGCCCACCAGTATCTTTCCATAAGCTTGCAGGCTGTCGCCACCACAAAGTATGGCATCAAGACCAGCTTTCAAGATGTCGGCTGACTTGATGTCTCTGGTCGTCCACTGGATCTCGGGTTTGACTTCCTTCGCCATGTTTAGCAGCTGTCTCTGACTCAGGATTGCCTCAGAAACATAGACGACGCGATTCTTGGTCTCAACGGGGTGGTTAAACACTGCAGCAACGGCCCGCGCAAAAGTCGCCAGGGATGTTACGCTAACCCTAATATTGCCCCCATCAATGAAGGCGACTGAGTGATTCTTGAAATCAATGGCGGCGGGAAATGCCAAGAGGTATTCCATGAAGCAGCCGGGTGCAATGATTGTATAGGTCAGGGTACTCGCGGCTGCTTTCTCAGTGAGATAATTGCGAACGGTTGCCAGGGTGGAGTAGAATGGAAGGTCTGCAACTTTGGGACTGGTAGTACAAGAGCCAAACTCTGAAGGAATGAATCGATAGACCCCGGCAGCTGCGGCTGCATCAATGAGAAGCGTCTGCTGTTCTAACCCTGACTTTCCGATAGTCGAAATCACAGCATCCTGGTTCTCCAGAGCTGCGGTCAGAGAATCAACCGAGTTGAAGTCAGCCTCAACAACCTTTACTTCAGCCCCGTAGTCATTGGATGCCTGAGAGCGAGTAAGGACGGTAACGTTGAAGTTGGCTTCGAGAAGCGCCTTCAGGACATGTGGTCCTATGTTACCAGAAGCCTATACGGTTGCCGTCAGTGTTGTACGCGATGATAAGAGCGGGACCAGGTTCTGGTGACCCACACCAGCAATAGCGACGTTCTTGATAATAGCCATGGTAGCAACCGGTGGTTCAGTTGAGATCGGGTGACAATGTAGTAAGGCAGTGACCAGAAAAGAATCCAATGAGACTCGCGATATAGGGTCACTCCTGCCTACTCCTCTTCACTCCTCTCCAACCACATAGGGACATCAATGAGCTTTTATACCCTTATGCATTGCTAAAGGTGTTGATGCTCCGTAAAGCCAATTCCGCTCGCTGCCCGGCACATTTCGATACAGATCCGACGATGACTGCGGTAAATGTGCGCATATATCGGCGTTTTCCCGCAGCTTCACATTACTAATACCCACATATGTATTCCGTCGCGTCCGCATCTTCCCCTCAAAGTATTCCCTGTTCAACTCTCGATTTGCGGCAGTAAGAATCCCTCATCCGATCATATCACGGATCCTTGCTCCGGGAACCCCAACGATGCGGTCAACAGACATGCGAAAGACGCCCACATATTCCAAGAAGGCTTGTCTCAAGTGCCGCCGGTCAAAGCGGAAATGTGACCGAGTGCTTCCCAAGTGTCTCCTCTGCACCCGGTTAGTATCACTCTAATTCATATGTCCCCTTTGTTTGCAAGCTGACTTGAACTGACGATATCTGGCCCCTCTAGTCGCAATGATGATTGCCAGTACGAGACTATAACTTTGACGTCTTCGTCTGCTGCCCCATCGTTGTATATCAAGCCGATCAGCGCCCTCAACGATGGCCTATCTCCTGACCATATCAGGGTCGCAGTGGTGGAACGGCTGTCAGGTTTTGAGCCCCGTGATGCTGAGGCGGCCTATTCCCGCACCATCAGACCGTGGTTCCCTGTCATTGCAGAACTCAGGCTGAGTGAACAATTGCCTGACGGCTGGGATGACAAGTCTCTCGACTTCACCTTGCTGTGTCTAAGCATTGTGCTCTTCTGCACTGCCCCAAAGCCCAAAGGTCGGTATGGCGTCCACGATTCTGGAATCACGGATCTTTACCTCTCCGCTAAGAGCTGGATTGCGTTGGTCGAAGGGCTGGGAATCAATTCAATGGAACTTGTCCAAGCCAGGCTAGTCATCGCAGCCTTCGAAGTCTCTCATGGCTTTTACCCAGCAGCGTATATATCAATAGGCGCAGTAGTCAGAGCCTCAGAGGCATTGAGGAACGGCAGGGACCTTGAAGCCCCACCATACAAGCCAAGCACAGAGGAGGAACGTGTAGAAGAATTGACTACGTGGGCAGCGATCAAGATTCTAGACAGGTGAGTGACCGACAACCTACTACAGTCATTCACGCCACTCAGAGGGCAAGAAATTGCGAAGTCGGCAATTGTATCTAATCTGAATTCAGGTACATCGCTGCCGAGTGCGGCGAGTCTCCTCCGGTCACAAGACGCATTTACAACAAGGACCCTGATCTACCATAGAAAAAAACTATTTACTTTTTTATATTAATATAATATTAAATATATAAGTAATTTATATTATAGTTATAATAATTTTAATAATTTTAATTATTAAATAATATAATTTTAATTATTAAATTATTAAATTTTAATATTTAAGCGAAAAAACTATTTACTTTTTTATATTAATATAATATTAAATATATAAGTAATTTATATTATAGTTATAATAATTTTAATAATTTTAATTATTAAATAATATAATTTTAATTATTAAATTATTAAATTTTAATATTCGAGCTTCCATTCGCCGTGTGCCCGGTTTTCATGTCCGCCCCTCTTTCGCCTCAGCGGCAATTCCTTAGGCTCTACGAGGCAACGAACCTTTTGGATAAAGTCCACTTGGCCTTTTACGAACCGACGCCCCGAATATCGTTCAATCTCGAGGAGGGGGCTCTTCTGGTGAGCACACTCTCATCACTGAGAGCGGTGATATTGGAAGAAGTACCAGATAACTCTGGGATATATTCCAGTGCCCTCCATGTCTGCAATACGTGAGCAATGTCTCCATTTATAGGCGTCGCGAGGGCTAACCTTTCGGCAGCGGACTTCTTCTTATTCATGGCATATGCGATAAGGCAAGAGCACTCAACTACAAGATAAAGGAGGAATGGATGACAGCAGCCCTCCCAATGACTACCGTGATTGAAGATATACATGAGATGATTCAGTCACTCGTTCTCGATGAGTGTGACCTGGATAAGATCCCGCCGTTTGTTAACTTTCTGCTATACAAGGCTGCCAGTATCGTTACAGTTCGACTGAGAGACCCGCTCAATTACGAAAAGAATATTCAAACGCTGAAGACATTCCGTGTGTTCTTAAATCATATGAAAAATAGATGGCTGGCCGCAGGTAAGCAAAGCATATGGCTTTTCGATAAAGTGCGCATTTTAATCGAACTGTTTAGGTCGTTACCTAGCCCTCCTTGACGAAGATACCACTCCACGGATCTTCAAAGCATTAGAGAGAACATAAGCGGGGAATGGGTCGTAGAAGCAATAGATAAAAAAATATCATTTTTCTGTTTCGTGCACAATAAATGAGGCCAAGGGTCAGGCGGTGCTTACAATTCGTTGGTAAGTCGGCGTTGCTGGCAGGACTCCAGTGTCCTTATTGAAGGTGGATAATGAATGACGTCGAGTGTGAGTGGCTGGACAGCTAACTAGTACCTTTGGTGCCCTTGTGAGACCCTATATCACGACATATTTATAATGACTACTGCCTAAGGAGTATAAGGCATTTACATTGCCTAACTCTGGGCCAAGTATTTCTCATCCGCGTTCCAAGCCGTTCAAAACATGTGTATCCTCTTCCCAGAATGAAACATGGCTGGAAGAAATCCTTTGTTCTCATCCAAATTCTCCACAGCGCTCTGGAGAATCTTGGGCGTCTTCTTAAGGACCGAGACTGCAAGATACTTATCCAGATGCTGGGCCCTCAGTTCAAAGAACATCTCATAGGCAGCCAGGACGGTGTAATGACCAAGTGACACCGCCGCTTCCTTGGCATGTTTGAGAAGGTCGTCGAAAGTATTGTCGTCTCCAGAGTCACTGTCGGAATCCGTGCCCTTCACATTATCGGTTGAGCCGTTATTCACCGAGAAGGGCAACCTTAGCGGGAGCGGCGACTTAGAAGAGAAGCTCCTGGCAGACCCAATTCGCTGAATCCCTGCGTCAGAAATCTTGTTGTAGCTGTCAGTTGCGAAGCTCGTAGCCTTTGAAAGCTTCTCTTCGCCTTGCATCGCCTTCTCGGAGCTCTTGATATACGCATCCAAGATCTTGCACATCTTCCTCTTCTTCCGATCCATGTATATATGCCATGCGCTCATGAGTCCTGGCTCAACCGCAGAGTTGGTGAAGTCAATCTCTGTGGAAGCTATGCGTTGGCCATAAAAGTCATGCGTCGAGCCCAGTTCGAGGAAGCAGAGAAACCATTTGGCGCCCGGAACTCCAGAGAATCGTGCAAGCACCCACTCCCCAGCAACAAGCTGGAGCTGAGGTTCTTGGACATGGTCGAGCATCCTGACGATTGCTTTTTCTTCCTTTGTAGCGCGAGCGTAGTCCGCCGAGATCTTTTCCTCTGCCTGGCTGTCGTGATGAGCGCCGCCGGTGGTATTTTTAGCCTCCAAGTTCTTTCTATCTTCCATCATCTGACCAATATTTTGGAGCTCGAGAGTATCATACAACCTCTTTGCTCTAGCATCTTCCTTGATCACAGTATCTTCAGTCGCCTTTTCCACATCGAGCTGTGTCTTGAGGATACGTTGCTCACAGGCAAAATGGACAGCAACATTGGCAAACCCGGTGCTGACAGTGCACCATCCAGAGATTTTCTGCTTCGGACTCGTTGCCTTCGCCACTTGTCGCACTAGCTTCTCCCGATCAATCATCGTCACAACGATCCGCTGTATATCGAAGATGCCTTCAATTCCCGAGCTGTTGACGATGATCGGATTCGGACATATCATGTCCTCTGTCAGGCTCTCTTCATCGTCGCTTGTTTGTTCCGCCACTGCTTCAGGCTCGACCACCTTGAATGCTACGTCTCTGACTTGTTGTGGCAGCAAAAACTCACTCTCGTTATGGTTCCTGCCTGGCTGATGAATGACTCTCAGATATTTCATTACGTCCAAATCGAGTAGCTTCCATTCAGGTTCAGGCGGCGGCACTGGTGCAACGCTGGGAGCGAACGCTGACTCTTCGTCCGCGGCTTTCTCCGAGGACCTTGACGAGAATTTGCCAAATGATGATTTAAGTTCTTTCCCCATACCGAAGCCAGTGAGACTTGAAGCCGCTCTCTTTGATGATGACTTTAGACTTGGAAGCGATGGGGCCAGATGGATTGACCACGAAGACTTCTCGTCTGTGCGTTGAACGCTCTCCGAATTCTTTTGGGCAGCATTATTGTTGGGAATCATTGCCTTTAGCTGATCGCAGTATCTCTTGATGTAAGAAAGGATCTTTCCAATGCTCTCCAGCCGTGGCATGAGGTGTTCAAACGTTGACCTCTCAATGATGGACGCAATTTCTCGCACCCAATGCAACGGTATGGTCCCTCGTTTCTTATCCATGACACAGTCTATCGTGTCCCTAAGCATGTGAATGATGCTGTGATAAGTACTCATGGTCTCTTTTCGCTGCTGCCTCACTTTTGCGGAGATCATCATGTTGTAGCGCCGGCCGCGATCCTCATCCTTGCCGTATGCCTTGTGGGAAGCGGGATACAGCGATCGCCCACGAACAGGGCTTCCCATTTCTGGGCCAGCCCAGTTGAACACGGAAACATCGTTGTAAGAGACGATGACCTCGTCCAAAAGTCGACAAAGTGCCTTTGCGTAGCCCTCGGCATGGAAAGACGGGAATCGAACGCCCATAATGCCCATGAGAGAGTAGACGTGATCAACTGCTACTGTTGCATTACGACTGCCACTCAGCAGTAGAACAAGGTGGGCAGGAAATCCACTGCGTGCAATCCCTCTCTTCCATGTTTTGAGCTGCTCAACGTGGCCAAACTTGGCGATAGAGCATCTGTCCTTGACGATGAGATTCCTGGTCTTTGCCGCAAGATAAGCGATGAGAAAATTGATGATCTCTTCATTGCTCTCTTCATTCAACAAGGCCTTGAGCTTCGTCATCAGTCCCATTCTTTTGTCGCACGATTCCTGGCTGTTTCTTTCGACCAGGTCTGATGTGGCTAGATAGACGGCTCGTGAAATTGCTGATGCGGCAGTCTCGACGGTTAAATTTGCTGGAAAGCGAAATCCCAAAGCATTGAGTATAGCAACAATCTGTATTGACTCCCTGACGGAGTCTGCTTCCAATTGGTCTTCTGAGTCTGAGCCATCATTGAGAAGGGTGTCTCTGATGAAGGTAACGTCGTCCTCCCGTAGGTAGGAAGCAATCGCAGCAAAGTCGCCGGTATTCCACCTGAGAGCTTTGGCAGCGTCGGGGCCACCAGTGTGAAGAGCGATGAACGGAATGAGGGGATAAATATACCCCAGTGCCTCCGCAGGGCGACTGAGGGGCTGCCATTCCGAGTTGGCGAAATAGGTCATTTTGCTCATCACGAGCTCTTGCAGCGTCCACGCGCGAGTTGCCCATTCAATTGAGGATGGAATTTCCTTGAACCTTCTGATATTTGGCTTCGGAGCAGCAGCGGGCACTTTGTCCGCCCTGCCATCATCTTTTTCTCCCTGAAATTTACGCAAATCATCAATGGCGTCAGCTTCTCGCCAATTTGTGTCCAAGTGGACGAGGCAGAAGTCGGCGTTCGAGTACCAGTCCCCCATAAGAGAAAGTGAATTCGACAATTCGCCATGATTTTGCTTGTCAATGCAGCATGTATCGCTCCAGATGTAACGCGCTCCCCGTCTCTCAAAATAGCTCGTCTGAAATATTCTGCGGGCTTCGTTTATCGAGTTGTGCAGCTTGACCGCCGACTTCCATCTCTGCAGCCGACGGATCAGCTCGTCCACTTCGTCACCGAGCCGGCTCCTCTTCTGGAAAATCCGAGAGCCTGTTTCGACAGCGGCCAGGGCTTCGATAGCATCCTTATAGTTCCTATCTGCCTCATTATAGGCTTGGATAGCGTCTTTCACGACGGAGGAAGCGGTGGCATGATGGTCTGGAGTCTCCGGCTGTGCTGTGGCAGAAGCTTCTGCGACATATGGCGATTCTTCAGTGTTGTTACCCACAGCCTTTCCGGTGGCGCGGTCGATTACTTTGTCGAACATCCTCTTTTCAATCTCACAGACGTCAATCATGGACTTTGTCGAGTCTCGCGCGTGTCGAGCCGAGTTGACCTTCCATCGCAATTCATTGCCTTCAACTCTTCTCTTAACGAGTTCTTCCACGCTCAATTGCTGAGACTCTTGGCTCAAGATGATCTTGAGTATCTCCTGCTGCTCGAGAATATCAAGCCTACACTGCTCAAGCACCAAAGAGACATCGTCACCCTGAGCCGTTGAAGCTTCAGCGCTGGCACCGGTTTCTCCAGAGTTCTCAGCTGTGGGCCTAGACCGCTTAAGATACTTCTTTCTGGCACGCATGAAATGTGCCAAAGTAATCTCATCTCCTTTCCAGCGGTGGGAAAGTATGCAATACGAGTCAAGGTATGATATGTTCCCGACCTCGACAATATTGCCTGTGTCAATGTCGATCATGCGCAAAGGTCTTTGCGGACGCTCCGTTGCTGGCGATTCAAGGTATTCAATGTCTTGAAGCGTTCTGCCGACAGTTCCCTCGCGGCGTGTAAAAGTTGGTTTGAAGTCTGGGACGAACCACAGGTTCAAGGCTGCACGAAGCTTTTCAGGGCTGTTGCCAAGCTCTTCGAAGATCTTCTTGATCTTATCAGGTGTGATATCGGTGTAATTGCTCAAGTCCGAGACCCTGGCAATCTTGTCCGATATGTTGGTCATGGCCATTTTGGTCAATTTGTGTCTCAATACTGTGGCAGCCAAATTCGATGAGAACTTTGTGTAAACCGTCTCATATCACCTTATGGATTGGACCTTTTATACCTATTTGAGCACTTACGACACTTAAACGTACCTATGCTCCAAGGCAGCCACGCTAATCACTCAGGTACACATAGTAGAAGAGCTGCATACTTACGTCCCTCCTGATTAACCCGCAGCTCGACATGATGCAAAAGCCTCTTCTTCGGTGAGCAACGAAGCCACAGCCTATTGTTGCCCGCCACGTCGACTCCCTGCCTTGTTTTCAGCTGGTAACTCCTTGTTGCAGACACCTGCCATCGGGAACCCTTATTGGTGCCGGGCACATATTGCCATTAGCCTGCATCAGTAAGCCTACTTCATTGGACACTTGGGAAACTTAGAGATGCAAGAGAGGCAGTGGGTCGCAGGAAGGATCAGCTGAATGATGGCCCCCCGGATAGCCTCTAATTCCATATGTACAGCTCACAATGAGGGGAAAGATATGAGCAGTATCAACAGGGGATTGTCCTGTCTCTATCACCTTTCTTACTCTTTTTCAATTCTCTCTATAGCCCATCTCTCTTCGAATTATAGCTTCTTCCAAGGCCTCTGCAGAAGCTCCACGAAGGCCTATGACATTTGTTCATCAAGACCAAGCAGCTGAAGCAATCGTATCTGGATACTTCTACGTGCCTGATCAATGGCATCGTATCACAGAGTGTTGATGACCTTTGATAGGTCAGTGAAGCAGAAAAGCGTAGAGTGCGACTAGTGAGTATCTTATGCTCGTGTCCATCGAAAGAAGCTCTGACAAAACATCTGGCAGTGACATCCATCCATGGGACGTCCTAATAGACGGCAAGAGATGGAATGGAAAGATTCGGCTAGTCGGCTTCGTGGATGTGTTTTTTCTCATTTGCTACTCGGGCGAGTCTCGTTTCGAGAAGGGTCTCATCATTTACAGTAAGTCTTCACCCAGCCACATCCTAGGGCCTGCATGGCTTTACTGATTCCCATTACGGAGGATGACGACATGATCCAGAAGACTATGGACAGTGCACATGTAACAGCAGAAGAACTTGAGTTGAAGCTTCTCAATGAAAAAGACGTCGAAGCAGCGGAGGCTAACAGAAAGGGTATGTTGACTTGTCCCTATGGGCCTGGGGTTCACAAAGGCTCACCTCTCAAGGCCCGATACTGAGGAAATACTTCGACTTTCAAAGAGTCAAGGGAGGTCTTGACTACACAATCACGAGCCTAGGACATGAAGTTGGTGTCAAAACTGAATATGATGCATCCCTTCTCAGAAAGTATGTCATCAAGATCCGCAAAGGCGGAGACTCCGCGATGAAAGGTAAGTTTTGTTTGAATTATGCAATGTCGCCCGAGGAAGATACTGACGCCAACAAACAGCGAGGATTCGACGAGGGGTCAGCCAGCATGGTCTTTTTGATCTCATGCACGATGCAGTTCGACTTGGGATGGTCACACAGGCCGAACTCATCGGCCAAATCGTTGGGAAGGCGGTTGGTGGTTCGACCATGGAAGACGTCACCTCAAAATACCTCGATGCGCTCATTGGGGCGAGGAATGCCAAGAATGTTGCGCTAGAAGCAGACAAACAGTGAAGGTGTGGCCTCGATTGGGCCAAGGATTACATTAAGGCCTGTAAGACACTGAAGGTTGGCATAGAAAATCTACATGTCAAGGGATGCGAGTCTTTAGTTCAGTCGACAACGCGCCTCGCCATCGTGATGTTTGCACGAAGTGGCCACTTGCAAGCCTCCTAAGTCTCGAGCTTGCGTCCCATTACATTCTTGCAATCATTGTCTAGCCTATGAAGTTTCCGTGTGATGCGCACATTGGCAATACCAAGGTTTTGTTTCATCAGTTACCGTTCAACAAACAAAGTAAGACTTATAACTGGCAGACACGAGCTTCAGACACGAGCTTCAGCTACTGACTCAATGCGGGCTAACCCAGAACGACGACAGGACGGTAGCAGTGCAGTAGCATCTGCATCTCTAGTTGTTCTGCCATAGCCTGAAGAGGGGACGACTTCAAGGTTGCGGGTCTAAAACAAAGTACTTCTGACAATTGACGCCGAGCATCGCCATGCAGTGGTCTCAAAACTGTCATTACAGGGAAGAAAATATGACCAACGTTGCGATGATTATAAGAACTTGGTTGGCGCTTTGATGACGGTAGAGTCTAAGGAAGATAGTACGAGTATGTCTCCTTTGATGCTCGCTTACAAGGTGAGGCTGGATTTTACGTTTCGACATTCTCCTCTCAGGTATGCCCTTCGCCTTAAAGTCGCCAAATTGACCCGCATCCTCATACCGTTCGACAATTTGGTATCTGATCGAGTCCTTCTGATTACTATTGGCAAATAGAGACTAGCCATCTATGGACACAAAGAAGCAAATCTTGGAAATTTTGCTCACCGCTGAAGGAGTCCTGCGCATGTTGCCAGTTGGAGCGGGGTGACAACCACACAATAGTAAGACGAAGTGTGGTAAATTTAACATGTCGGTGGGTACATCTGCAGCAGCATAGACCGATCCATTGGCCATGAAGTGCTGTGAGAGACTGGGGGGCCGAGCTTATGAGGCTGAGCTTATGCCCCCTGTCAAGCCTGCAGGAGGAACTGGCACACGAGTGTCTTCGTTCTGTTTGACAAGTTCTCGTCTTTAGTCCTCCCTTCCACCTCGAATCGAGGCGAGGAGCCGATGAGCCAAGAGAGGGCGGAAGACTTGTCCGCAAAACCATCGTGTTGAACCATGGCTGACACGGATTACACCGAGCTGATTCTTGCTATTGTAGCATTGATCATTTCAATTCTAGCCTTTGTTATAGCCATCCTCCAAGCTCTCCAGCAGTATTTCGCGTCAGCTACAGGATACTCGTCTTGCAGAGAAGCTGTCATAGGAAAGTGGGCGCAGTTTTCTCACAGGCGGCTACTCTGGAAAGAGTTCCGCATCGAGGTACAATTTGAAACGCCCGTGTTATTCGTCGCAAAGCCAGAAAATACCAGAGGGCCCCTGGGAAACGACGAAGACTTTCCCGATGAAGAGAGGAAGATCATCCGCCTCGATGGCAGCCATACAAACCTCAAGTATACCTCGAGTACCGAGGAGTTTGTCGAGCAGCAGAAGAAGAACAAGCAGCAGGCAGTACACACGGCAGACAATGAGAACGCGTCGTGGTGCCATCTCTTGATGACCATCTATCAGATGGAGAAAGACTCGCGCGAATGGCAAAAAGAGTCGCTGGGCTATCACCCTCCCTTCGATCCATCACCCCCTCACTCCTTGGTTGTCTGCATGCAGAGGAAGAAACGCGTCTGGGATAGCATGCCTCAGGGCTTGACCAAGCCGTATGCCACAACGACTATCTCGCATCTGGTCGAAATTGCTGCCATGCTTGGTATTCACTGGAAGAATTTCGATTTAAACAACGACCGCTATCGAGCTCAAGGCAATGGCTATGTCCTATACGGCTCCTATGTCGACAATCTAGGTATCGGATTCACATTTCAGAAACAAGGGCCAACGGTATTCCGCCAGGACCGTGTGATCCCAACTCACGATATCAAGAAGCTGTGCTTCGGGCTGGTTCCAACAATACTCTACCGGGAGAAACTTGTCGACGTTGATGATCACAAAGATTATGCGACTTTGCAACTCGGCGGCTACGCAGAGATTGCAGATACACTGGCAGAGTTTGGCTGCGATAACAACACGATCAATCACTTTCGAAAAACCCCCGACAGTTCTCGACATAGTCATCTTTTCCCAGGTGCGTATATCTTGACGGTGTAACCGGCTGTGTACACTGCTGACCAAACAGCAGTTGCTTTCGAGATTCTGGGGATGGTTGGTGAAATCTTCCACATCAAAGACACGGCTTTTCGAATGCTCCCAAATCCCACCCCCTATTACTGGGAACCCAATACCTTCTCTCTTGCTACCCTGTCCAGCAACATTGTATCTCTTTTGAAGGGGGCTGAAAAGGCAGATACTCTCACTAACGAGGGCGATCAGCTTTTACAACTCCTGGACTGGTACGACCAAAGTACGGAAAGGATCGAAAAGCCAGCAAATGAATCCATCAATACCGAGATTAGCGCTACAACTCCCCTACACCGAATCGCTCACTTGCGTGCTGGTATCGAGCTTTGTGACAGCTACTTGGGTGAAGTTGATATAGGAATGGTCTTCCAAGTCATTCGGGTGCATATCCAAGAGGTGCTGGGAATGCTGAACGAGAAAACAAGCTCGGACGAACTTGCTGGCCCTGGACTGACTAATGGGGGTCAGAAGTTGGCCATCACCATAAGCGATATTGATTCGGCATCTGTGGACGAGAAGCATCATCTGCTGGCACAGATATACTACGGATCGATACGGAACAGCGTGATACAGACTGTTTACAAGCAGCGATCGCAATACAGTCAGAAAACAAGTGCAGAAATGGCCGACTCCGAAACCAAGGTTAAGCGAGACATCAACATGATATGGTGTACGCTCATCTTCCGAATGCTGTACTGGCTGCAGCTGCACAACTTTCATAAGAAGGACATTCAGGTTGACAAGGGTGATGCGTACGACAGCCGCATTCCCGTGTACATACTGTGAAAGCATTGAGTTTTGGCAAGATTCGGAACATCGTTGATAGAAAGCAAGCTACGCCACGTAATCTTTTCTGGCGAATGAGGAAAGCACTCAAGTTGAGCAATGTGTTTATTCGGAAGCCATCATCTGTGATAATCGGTCAAAGATGAGACATAGGCGCCTGATACAGCAAAAGTGAGAAGCCACTCGGTGTTTACAACTCAGTTATTGTACTCGTTAGGCTCCACGGTCCGCTTAATGATGATGGCCCATTGAGCGATCAAAAGCAACGAAACGAGACCGACTATTGCCAACGATAGGAGGATGATCTTGATAGACAGAATGAGCAAGTTCTTCCAGCTTGCCCATGTAAAAGTAAGAAACGCGTCAGACATCGTGGCATAACCTCGGCCGCCCATGGCACAAGGCACCACTTTCCCGTCAAAGGATCTGTCGAAGGGGATAATGGTATCATCTTCGATTGGAAGTAGGGAAGCTTGAATGCGCATCAGAACGACCTGGCTGGGTACAACGAGGCAGATGGAGCCGACGACGGTAACCAAGATAACGAGAGCGTATTTGGAGTACAATGCGATGTCTCCAGTTGCTGTTTGGATATTGAAGGCGTAAATGTTGTCGGGCATGAGGAGGTTGAATCGCGGCCAGTCGATGCCCAGGTAAGTAGCTAACCAATAGGGCAGCCATCGAGTCACTTCTACGGAGGCCCAGTGAACAACGACGGCTCTCCATGTGGCCTCGAAGGTACGTCGAAACGGGGGCACGCGTCTCCAGAATGATCCCTTCCTTGGCTTGGTGATGACGAGATGCAGCCATAGAGTGCTAAACTGAACCATTGCTAGCGCAGGGGGAAGTCGTACAAAGAAGCTGCCTCCCCAGCGCCAATAGCGATTCACTATGGCGACCGGGAATGCAGTCACGATTCCTTGAAGAAGAGCGCAGGAAAGGCCACGAAAATTGGCGAGAAAGCCATCGGTTTCAATCAACAGTCGGTAGATGGCGGCTGGAGACGACGAATCAATTCGGCTCGGATCATCAACGGTGTTGTGACGCGACCCTCGCTCATCGGTAACATTAGGAGAATTAATGGGATCACGTTCTCCTCGTTTCTCGTATTGTACGACGACAAAGGCTGGATAGACGCGAGGCAAGGTGTAGTTGAACTGTTGCACCAACTCGTTAGCTGCACGCTGTGGAAGTCATCAAAATGCAATGGAAAAGCCAATCTACACACAATGATGAACAGGGGAAGAAGTATGGCAAAGTCGACAAGCAGGACCATACGCGACCACCAAGGGGCCTCATAAACAAAGTGAACCTCGTCGTGGTGGTAGAGAGGCCATTGTAGGGGACTCGTATGTGGCGGGGAAGCCATGTTGGTGGCGTTGTTTAATCGAGCACGATGAGAGTTATATTAGTTCGCCAACGCTGATGGATGCCTTGGGTGATAACATGGACACCGATGGTGAAAGAGAGGTGGTGCTGCGGGCGATTGCCTTCTTTATGTCGAAAACTTCGAAATCACTTGGGTGGAGATTTGCCGGCCATTTCCTCTTCCGAAGAGTCGTTTTAGAACCTAATTTCCACATTAGGAGAGGCGCAGCCTGCGTCAAGTTGGAAGTGAGTTAACAGAATACGAAGAGCCAAGGCAAGGTGACGGGATTACGTGGCCTACAAGTTCCGTGCGTCTGGCAAATGGTTGTGAACACATGTCTTGATTGTCGTGACAAAGGGCGCCTGTGTACACTGTCGAAGAGTATTGGTTTGGTGAGCCTTCAAGGTACTATTTCCAGGCCAAAAGTTTCTCTCATCACCGCTTGGCTCAAGCCCAAAAGCATAGGGCCACGTACTTACAGAGGACAGTGATGTGATGCAGGTAAGTTGACAGAGACAAGAGAAGCCAGCGTGGCTTCAACGTGGCTTTTCATGGAACATGATATCGCATAGCAGTCCGCCCGTGTTCATGCATCCCTGAGCATAATAAGCTCCTTGAATAATCCACAGAAAAGCACATAGCAGCTCATATAGGTGGTTAAGAACTTGGTCTCCGAGATGAATGAACCCCAACTTTTAAGCTTAGATTTTGGGGTTGTCTCGCAAGCGTGCTCGAAGTTCCTGGTAGATATAAGAATATATGGATCGCCTCTATCGTTCGTGTTTTGCCTTTCCAATGCTCTCATTCAACTTCAGAAATTGCGGCGCCGCGCTGTGAAGCAAGAGTCAAAATAACCTCAAGCAGCAGCAAGAACGGGTACCTGATCCGTAAATGTGAGTGTACTTGTAATAGGCGCAGATGCAGATGTTTAGCGCTTATCAACTCAAGCCAGCAAAGATATGGGCAGCCTTTTATCGTCACTGCACCTCTACATTTGTCAGCCAAGCAGGCTCAATTCCTCCTCTTGCTCCTCTTGGTACGGATACATGATGGATGCTCCCACCGCTTCTCGCATCAGTAGTCCGAAGTTTCTCTTTCTGTGCTGCGCTATTATGCCACTGCCAGCCAGTTGCAGACCTCAGATTAGCGACGTGTGAGCATGTTCAAAGCAGATCTAGAGCTACTCACCACTGATGAAGACCGATCATCGTGAAAGGCACTGCGGTGGCAAAACGAATCGTCGAATGCGCGTAATGGCCCTTGTGCTAAGTGGTTCATGATGGATGGATGTGCATACAGAGTATCAGCCGCCCCGGAAATGGTTTCGTCTCATAGACCCGCAAACATTGCCGTGTTAATACATCAACCAGTGATGAGAACAACACTGCCTTATGTCACCCAAGGTACATCGGTCTCGGCTTCTTGCTTGTGTATTCTCGCCCTACACATTCCACAGTATCTTGTGTAGTGTGAATGAGTCATGGGTAACCAGAGGCCGAACATCCACAGCGCTCTGCTCCTCGGAGTGCCAGTGCCGATGTCGCCGTTTTGCCGCTTGAAGAACATCGTCATTGAACGTAACTCGCAGGGATCGGCAACCACATTCCGGACTTGGAAGTGTTTAACGTCGAGGAAACAGATGACAAAACGCTTGATGAGCTCCCCTGTCCATGTCTTAAGACCCAACCCCGCAAAACGCCAAATCTCATAAAATCCGGGGTTTCGTGGAGATTTCGTGGAGAATTCGCGACGCAGTAATGTCCTGCGTCAAGCACTGTCGGGCACAATGAGGCTTTTCAAGGCGAACACGGAGGCGACGCAGGAACCTCAAGTTGATCTGGCTGCGCAAGCCGGTGATGTTGAGAAGAACCCTCTGCCCGTTCACGATGAGGACACCATTCAGCGGCGCTCCATCGATCGCCAACTGGAGCGGCGAGTCGTCCGCAAGCTGGACTTGAACCTCGTCCCTTTGGTGATGGCGCTTTGTGTGTTATCCCATAATTTACTGCCAGTTGCAGCTATTGACAAATCTCGCAGATCTTTTGGCCTTCCTTGATCGCTCAAATATCGGGTATGCACACCTCTAGTCATGAGAATCGCGAACATCCTCTGAACCCGTATAGAAACGCTCGAATTGCTGGGATGAGCGACGACCTCAATCTCATTGGAGACCGCTACGACTGGCTACTCACGATATTCTACATCCCGTACATCGTCTTCGAGTTCCTCGGCATAATGTGGAAGGTCGTGCCGCCTCACATCTGGGCTACCTTTGTCGTCTTTCTTTGGTATGGACATTACTCTTATGAAGCTGCCGTGGCTTTAGTGCTGAGAGTCATGAATATAGGGGGCTTGTGTCCACTCTGCAAGCAGCGGTTCAATCTTGGGGGGGGTGAAATGGCCCTCAGGTTCATTATGGGAGCAGCCGAAGCAGCCTATGGACCAGGAATTCCATATCTTCTTTCCTTCTTCTATCTCCGCCACGAGGTGGGATTCCGATGCGGCGTCTTTCTCTCTGCTGCACCGCTGGCAAACACCTTCGCAGGAGCTCTTGCGTACGGCATAACTTCAGGACATCCCTCAATCGCAAAATGGAGAGTCTTGTTTCTCGTTGAAGGACTGCCGACCATCGTCATGGCAGCCGTCGCCTTCTTCTACCTCCCAGATTCTCCAGAAAAGGCCAAGTTCTTGGATGAGGACGAGAAGAGAGGAGCTATGGCGCGAAGCGTTCGACAAGCTGGCACTTCAAGGAGGATAGGCGGAGTCGACTGGAAGGACTTTGGCAGAGGGCTGATTGACATCAAGGCCTGGTTCACGGGTGTAAGGCGCCTGTCTTGTTATCCCACCACCAACACTTTACACTAATACGCTTCTCTTTCGCAGCTCATGTATTTCAGCTGCAACGTCAGCTTTGCTTCTCTTCCCGTGTTTCTGCCAACCATTCTCTCAGAGATGGGATTCTCCGATGTGGCCGCCCAGGGTTTAACAGCTCCTCCATTCTTCCTCTCGTTTCTCGTCACTCTAGTCACGCCCTACATCGCCGATCGAACTCAGCAACGCGGGCTGATGCTCGTCGTTTTGACGTTAGTTGGCGGCATCGGCTATGTCATCTTGGCGACAGCCAAGTCAGTTGGAGCCCGCTATTTCGGCGTCTTCATGGCAGCGGGAGGCATTTTCCCTTCCATTGCCAATATCCTTCCCTGGGTGCTGAGTAAGTGTTCACATGAACCAAAATCTTCTCGGCACCCTACAGCTACTGATCTTTTTTTAGATAACCAAGGAAGCGACACTCGCCGAGGAGCCGGAATCGTTCTCTTGAATGTCATCGGGCAGTGCGGTCCATTGCTGGGCACCCGGCTATATCCAGCGCGTGAAGGACCATTCTATGTGAAAGGCCAGTCGATCTGCGCTGCTTTCATGTTTTTTACAACCTTTCTGGCAATCGGTCTGCGGGCCTTGCTCGTCTGGGAGAATAAGCAGCTGGATAAAAAGTATGGAACCATTGAACAGCAGAAGGCCAGACTTTCGGAGGCGGAAGGAAGAGTTGAAGAAGCCGATCAAGTTGTGGCTGTCGAGAATTACGGGCCCATGTTCAGATATGTGCTATAGATGGTGCCTTAGGTGCTTTTGTTCAGTCGGCTGGTAAAATGAGCTCTACTGAATTGGATAGAGGTACTGCTTTGGTGGAGGTGCACCAGTCGTTGTCTGCTGCTCTAAGAATTCCTCCACGTGCTAGTTATGTGCTTGGTCATATATTTCTATTGTTTGGCTACAAAGCTTTGAAATTGTCATGCATCTATGTGCCCACTAGCGAGTCCTTTTCAGCCGCAGAAGCTGGGATTCACCCTCAGTCAGCCAAGCGGAGTACGACCCAGTCACTCTGGTAGACTTGCCCGACCATATGTCGGTAAAGGTCCAGGCGGAGCCAGAGATACCAAGATCCTTCAAAGACACTGTGACTTTCTGCTTGCCATACAGCTGAGTTGCAAAGCCTCCGTTCCCTAGATCTGGCCCATAGTTGACAATGAGCACATACGCCTCGTGGTCATCCGAAGGGCCGCCGATCCAGGCCTGGAGCTGCTTGGCCGCATTGCTTCCGGATCCGGGGTTACGGGGCTGCATGGGATACTTCGCAAAAAAGTCAGCCGCATCAATCGACTGCTTGCTGGTGGTCAGCTTGAGTCCCAGGGCATCGACCTGCTCCATATCGCCGCCAATGATCAGATTGGCCCCAGCTCCAAGCCAGTGATTTTGAACCGTATGTCGAATAGTGTCATTTACACCGGCGAGATGTTCGGGGTTGACTGTGAAAAGAGCATCCATATCGGGATAAATGGTTAGAGGAACATCTCTCTGCGCCTGCAAACCGATATACTGCCTGTAGTTCTCAATTGCTCGCTGGCCGACCTGCCACGCCATCAAAGTGTTGGTGCCGTAGTTGTCGAGGTCCTGGTCGGTGCGCATTGACTCGGCAAGGTCGCTCCAGACAGGCAGCCAAGTTTCGTTGCGGCACAGTTTCCACGAAATGTCCAGACGGATCTTCCGGCCTGACTTGTTGATTGCCTTCTGGTATGCTCGAACAGCATCTGAGCTATCACACGCGAGGTTTGCGCCATTGGAAGGTGAGCCGGGCGTCAAGAAGTCCAATTTGAGCATGTCCACGCCCCAAGATGCCCATTGTGCGACGACGGAATCGTGCCACTGTTGGACCCCGTCTTTGCTGAAGTCGAAGTCACAGTTGATCTGATCGTTATTCCCATTCAAGACGTCCTTGATCTTGATATTGGTGCCGAGGATGGTTTGATTCTGAGCCAGGCATGGCACGCCAGGAGTAATGTATACGCCGAGCTTCAAACCCCTCCTGTGTAGCCATGAGCCGAGCTCAGGGAGATTGAACCGCGTTGTGTTATAGATGATTCGGCCATGCTGGTCAACGGCGGTAGTAGCCTGCCAACCCGAGTCAAGACTGCAAAGGTCGTAACCAGCTTTCTTGAACTCTGGCCGGGCAAGAACTCCACACTGAGTCTCGACAAACTTCTGGGTGTAGAAGAGACCCGATTGTCCAGCAAAGGACGGCACGACTTGTGAGCCGTTGGCCAAAGCCTGGACACCGTAGGTATTCCAGCCTCGGGCCGAGGACTTGAACCCGTTTCGCGTCTTGGCCGTCTTGATAACCTTCAACGGGCCTCCGGAAGGAGTGGCATCCGGCTGCGGGTAGCACTCGGGCAGCGAAGAGTCGCGGTTCTGGATGCAATAGGGTGCCAGGTGAGTCTTGACAATGTCGGTCCTGGCGGGATCGCTTGTGAAGCAGGCATCCTCGGCAGCCGCCCAGTACCATTGGTTGTCGCTGTATCCCCATGTTGCTGTTGTTGAACCGCTAAGCAGGCAAAGGTCGCGGATATCCTGAAAGGCGATGACGGCGTCGTTATTCTGGCTTCCCGGCGAGGCCCCCAAGTTGGCCTGTTGTTGCATGAAGAGGTTTCCCTTGCCGTCGTTGCAGTCGACTTGGCTTGCGTTGGCCTCGAACTGGGCGACACAGTCCTGAAATGCATTGTAGCACTCTAGAGTGAAGTTGAGTGTCCCGGGAGTATACAGGTTGCCGCCGCATACTGTTTGACCGATCACAGGGCGAAGTAGGACTGCCGCTGCGAGTGAGATGAGAGCTGCAGCCTTGGACGCCATTGTGCTGCGAGGAAAAGTGAACCCGTTGCGTCTTTTGCTTGCCTGCTGCTCAAACGAAGGGTTATTGCCAGTCTCACGGCACCAGAGGCCTACTTATACGCAATCATCTACACCGTCGAAATCCGTCTCAGCGCATACTCGGCGTCTCACGTCAATCGACACCTCGGCAGACCTCGACGCTGTCGCGGCGAAATTCCCGGGGCCAGGAAGCCCAAGATTGAAGTGATACGGCAGCCGTATCGTACAGTCAAAGACCAGAGGCTGGACACAAGTATTACCCGAGGGTATTTTACGCCATAGACGGTTTCCTCATCCGATGGATCCATCGGTCATCCTGTCTTGGCAGATTTTGATGTGGAACTCCCGTCGTATCGAGGATCGAACGCCTCGCATGGGGTTAGGTTCTCCGCAAAAGTCATCAACATGCCTTGTCCGAAAATCTGGGGAAAGCGTGAGGTTGTGAACAGATGCCGCGGACGATTGCTCGGCATGTATTTCGGCGCGCCAGTTGCTAATGGCCTGGATCTCCCCGCAATATCTCAATAGCTCGCACCAGCTCGACAAATAGGCCTAGAACATACAGCACCATAGCATATAGGTGATGGTAGTTCGGATGGTCCACGAGTTGCCCGAACGGTCACGGACTTCAGGAAACGGTTAGGGCGAGGGTCATGAGTTGTTGAACGCCTTGTTGCATGAGTGCGGTGAGAATGACGCGGGAGCGGCTGTACTGTAGATGTCTATCCATTGGCCCATACAGTCCGGTCGTTGTTTCAAGGTGCAAGGGCACACATAACGTGCGCACCAGGTAAGGTATGACCAGCCCCATTACGAGTTCGCGCATGCAATAACACATCGTGTAGCGACTATTGGCGGCGCCGGAGCGTTGATGAGAGAACTGCACTTTGCCACCTCCAAAAGACATTGAACAAACGGCGCCTACGATCTGCTTGCCTCATGCATCTACAAGCTGCAATTGCCATTAGTATGAAAAGAAAGAAAGAAAAGGTGCATCCATTACATAGACTTAGAAAGAAGACCACATACTCATATACCAATCCAGTCGCAAGTAGCGATGTTCCAAAAGGTGCGTGCCTTACTTGATTGGCATCTTTGTCCACTGCTCTCTTGCGGTGGCTAGTGCCTCAATACCCTATATTACTTCAAGGATTGCGAGAACTTGCATGACCAACTTCAGATACACATCTAGATAGATACTTAAACTCATCATATAATGCCAATAAGCGCAGGTAAAATTATGTGCATAGAGTAGCTAAAATTCTAGCAATGGCACCACTCCCAATGAGTATATCCATATGTCTTCGACCTAGCATGCTATAGTGTGATCTACTGTAGAAGACTTTTCCATGCAACATCGGAGATAAAGTTTGTTGATTCAAAGAGATACATGCGTCGATTGATGCGGGAAAAAATGTTCTAATCTTTCCTGGTGTCGATTGACGCGCTTGTATCAGAATTTCTATATAATAGCGCAATTGTGTACGATGCGGAGTCTCCGTTGAGGATTGCCCAGTAGAGTTGCGAACTTCTTGCAACTATCTCAACGTTGATATCTTTAAAGAGGCAAGATAACTTTTCTATAATTTTGGAGCATCGATAGGATCGTATGGATTCATTTTGAGATGTACCGGGAGGACTTTGTATGTTGCCATAAGACTGAGACTCTCGCCATGAAGTAAGTCTAAGGGATCTGCTATTGCAATGCGGTCACACAGCAAAATCGATCTGCGGCGCCATAGTGAGGAGGGGACGGAAACGTTCAAATTTCCGTTGTGGCGCAAGGAAAAGACTGCGGTCATGAAAACTTTGACTTGAAAGTGCGCACCGGCTTGGATTTGAGCCTTACTGTACCGCGAATGGAAGACTTCAGTCGCCCCTTTTTCAAGCGCTGGTACGTCAAGCTCCTTTTGGAGATGCCGTTCGGGAAAAATAGGCATTGCAGCCGTCTTGATGTCTCGGTCAGGGACTGTCCTCGGATGTGATGAAATATCCTCGCGTGGCAGCTGACTTGCATGACTCACGACGCTACGGCCTGGCTAGAAGGTCCGAAGTGCGAACCCGGAAATTCATGATACTACGATAAACCACGCAGTGAAAGTAGCAAAGATATTCTCGCACCGGATTTCCTCAGAAATGCCGACTGCCCTTGAGGGAACGCTGTCTGTTTCGGAGCCTGCTAACACGAAAATTCTCATCCACCTCAGTTAGGCCTTGTAGTCTTGTGGCATTGGCCATCGGCGAAGTAAACCAGGATGATCTTCACAAGGTCATATCAAGTTATTCCCTTGTAGATGATTGCTTCGTCTCATGTTGCTGCATGTTGTGTCTGGTAGCACCCTCCTGCGTAAAGTCTTGATGTTGTGTGATATACGTGTCTTTGAGGTACAAAGTGGTTTCCTGGGCGCCTAATCAATTGAAGCGGGATTGTATATATCGAACATTCAATTGGCCTCGATGTCAGTGAGATATGAATGGCAAGGGGATGATCTGGGTTGCAGTCAGAGAGCTTCGACCATGAAACAGACTGGATCCAACATAGGAGGTGGTTTGGGTAGGTGAATTATCACGGTACGAAAAAGTCTCGGATCCAAAATTAGACCAGTTCTTCTCGGCACTGGACCAAACCCATATAAAAAGGAGCTTGTAATTCCTCTTCAGAAACGTAAACCCATTGATCAATCCTCTATTGTTCTCCAAGCACCCATGAACCACCTTTCAACTTCATCTTCGACATCAACCATGACTTCTTCTAAGCCCACTCTCGTCTTTGTCCCGGGAGCATGGCACAGTGCTGACACATGGCACAAAGTCACTGCTGAGTTGGAGCCTCGAGGCTACAAGTCGGTCTGTATCACACTTCCCTCGACTCAGAATGACCCGACCAAGGGTCTGTTTGAAGATATCGACGCAGTCAGACAGGCCATTCTCGCCGAGACCACCCAAGGCCGGGATGTCGTCGTCGTAGTTCACTCGTATGGTGGTATGCTTGGTCCTAGCGCTATCAAGGGACTTACTGAAGCAACGAGTGAGCGACCTGGACGTGTCATCGGCATTGCCTTGATGGCGACTGGCTATTGCTTCACGGACATTGGCTTCCTGGAAGGGCTTGGTGCTCCGCCTCCTTTCTGGAAGGCCGATACAGAGACTGGATTTGCCGAGCTTCTTGTGGATACGAGGGAGCTCTTCTACAACGATCTCCCGGAAGAAGAAGGCAAATACTGGCAGAGCCGACTGTTGCCGCAGTCATTGAAGCCACTCGCAGACAAAGGCAAGGATCTGGTCTACGCCGGTTGGAAAGATGTCCCAACCAGGTACTTGATCACGACAAACGATAGCACTTTCCCCGTCGCGGTGCAACAGGCCATTGCTCAGGGGGCCAAAGAGCAAGGAGCGGACATTGTTGTCGAGGAGATCAACTCGAGTCATTCTCCCATGCTCAGCAAGCCGAAGGAAACTGCCGACTTTATCGAGAGGGCTGCGGAATCCTTTGTGGAGAAGAAGAGGGTCTAGAGGAGGAAACCTGAGCGTCGCTTGGTGATTCATTAAGGGAATACTGTATATGATAACTCTCTGCTCTATGTCAGACGTAAACTGAAAACGAGATGGATGAATTACATCATTCCTTGTGCATGCAGTCAACGTGACGACCAGCTCTTAAATGACTTGAGGTATGTTGATATGCAACAGCTCTTACAAATGAAATCATATTGACCTCGGGCTCCAATCCCCCCACGTTGATATTTCTTCTTTGGCATCTAGGCTCCCTCGATTTTCTACTGTGATTGGGTCACTCCTAGCATTCCATTGTATACTTGAACTGACGATGGCATACATTGGATGGCAGTCACAGTAGCATTTCAGAGCGGAATTCGCGGGGGAAGCTATCAGCCGAGAACGTGAGGCGGGCGAAATAGCATGTAGCTGAGCTATATGTTTTGGATTTACCACGTAATGGTGTCCCTGTAACGTACCAGCGCTGAGAAACTGAGTACAACTGCGCAGCTACAGGACGTATCGGCTGGGTAAATCACATTAGCTTCTAACCCTAGCATAAATAGGAGATTCCGATATACTCACAACTTGAGATTTTCTCTGTCGGTCAGATCAAGTTGGTTGTTATCAACGACACGAGTCACTCTGGTTCCGTCCTCATTCGTGGTTTCGATAATACCACTGTCGACTACAAGGCTTTCAGCTTCAAGTTTGTCGCGGCGCTTATTTTCGCGATGTAGATGTAGGCGAAGAGTGATGATGATGATAGATGGGAGGATGGCAGCGACCTGTGGAAGATTAGCTGATAGAGAACATAGATGGAATCCCCACATACGACGAGCAGTATTATCCAGGTTGGCTTGTATCGAGGCTTCCAGCGTGGTTCAAACAGCTGAGGGGATATAATGTTTCCCAACCCGTAACCGATGTGGTAGAGAGCGATAACTGTTGTCTTCTTAGTATGTCCCGCGGAGGTATTTGCTGCCCAAACCATGACCACGGCGTATGGGACACCGGTTGTGTACCGTAGCCATACGCCAATAATTAACCCCCAACGATTTGACCAGGGAAGGGCTACATCATGACAGTCAGTAGACTTGGTAAGAGAAGGAGACAGGACGTTGTGTTTCAGTCCTCGCGTGGCTGGCATGAAAGGTTGATGGGACGCATATCGGTGATAGACTTACTCAACAGCAGTATGCTGGATATCACGGCGGGTACATAGGCCACCAGTGATATCCACGCTCGGGAATTCTGCGCGCTTGATGAGCATCTAGTTCGTTCATCTTACACACAGTTGCTGTATCATTGGTATTGGAAACCTACCCTAGTCCAGTGTAAGGCGATGGCGGCTGCAGAGAGGGTAAAGAACGCTATGACGCCGCTGACAGTACTTAGCAACGTGGTCTGAAAGACAGTGAAGCCAAACGAATTGATGATTAATGAGGTCTGATTGTTTATGCCATTGCCCATCTCCTGAGACCAAGCATGTAAGGCAAAAAGCCATGTTTTGGGGTCTTTGATGGCCTCCACGAACCTGCAATGACGTGTTAGATGATGGAAGGATGGGCACAAAATAATCTCTGCCTTACTGGCGCTTTTTGAACTGTTTCTGTTCGATGCCGGAATTGTTGCCCTTGATCCGCAGAATCGCTTGCGCTTGTTCCTGGGAAGTCAAGAAGCTGGCATGAAGGGGGCTGTCGGGATAGTACAAGAATACCAGGAGGCCAAAGATGATTGTAATGACGCCAGTAATGACTGTGAACTGGTCAGTGACTGGTGAGCGTACCATGAGCTGAGCGCGAGCGTCATACCCATAAGCCACTTCCACGGGTGAAACGATCTAGTTTTGATCCACAAGACGCCGTATGACAGGAAGCCAGATGTAATGGGGCTTGAGTTGCCAATGGACCACATGACAGACATCATGACGGCTTGTTCTTGATAGGTGAAGAACATGGACATGGAGAGCAAGAACGCCGGTACTATGCAGGCTTCGCTGAGCCCCAGGAGAAATCGGACAACGAACAAAGATGCGAAGTCATTGCATGGTATGTGCAGCAGCGTGATACCCCCCCTTGCGAATATTGCTGAAGATTAGCCCAGACGCGTCATTATCACCGCAGATGAGCCCTCGATGAGGTGGAAGTTGTATCTACACACCAGACGATGAGATTTCCAGCCAGCCACTTGCCAACAGGAAATCTTTGAAGAGCCCAGTTCTGCGGCCATTCTGCCACCATGTAACCGAAGTAGAATATGGATGAAAGCCAATTGTATTGGTCGGCGTTCAGTTTTGCATCTTCTAAGATGCCAAGGATTGCTGAGCTTCCAAGCTATACACAAGCATGTCACTTGTTAAACGCTGTAGTAATGTTGGCGAGATGACGAAAGTTCAACGTACGGTTTGTTTATCGACATACATAAGATGGTAGCCGATGCAAAGAAAAGGTAGAAGCCTCCAAAGCAGCTTGTTGCGGATTCGACGAGCTTCTTCCGGTGTCGGATCGGCTACCTGGACCTTGGAGAACAGCTTGTAGCTCTCGTCGGCCGAGCGATCTGACAGCCTGGGAACATTCCAAGAAGCACCATTCTCCTCCTGGGACCCGGGTCGTGAGAATGTTCTTTCATCGTACGCGACTTTGGTTGACATGACGGCAACCTAGGTGCAAAGACTTGGCGATGGTTGACCTACCATGCTTCACTTGGCACTTGCTCCTCTTCGTGATTTATTCAAGAACTAGGTGTTTCAAAGACACTCAATATGGCGTCATTGGCCAGACACCAATCGCCATCCCTGATATGTAAGCTCCTACGTTCCCCGTCAAAGCGAAGATAGGCAACAGGCTCGTGTCATTCGTCCGAAAGTTTTATACTATTGGATAGTTCGCAGATGGAAAATCTTTGTTATCGAAAAGGCAGAAGCGCTGTCATGGCGATTCTCGAGATTGATAGTACACAGGTACGAAGCACATATTTCGTGATATCCGGTGGACGGGGCTTTTGCGTCATGGCCTTGCAGTTGACGTGCTTTGACGTGGCCTATCACAACTCTTGATATGGGCACATAATCACCTAACGCGGTCAAAGTATTACATATCTTTCTGCCACTGCATTGGTAGCTCAACACAGAAGTCAATCTGCCAATCTCTCTAAAGTCCTTTCATTCATAGCTGTAAGTGCTACAGCGTCTTGTGGTGAATCAAGAAAGCCTTCGCATAGGATACAGAGTCTCTGTAATGCTACAGTGACTGTGATACCGTCAATCAGCATTCGACTTTGATGGGGCAAGGCTCTCAGCAAGCTCCAGACATGGCTAGCAGAGAAAGGCCACTCCGAGTCTTGATCGCTGGCGCGGGAATTGCAGGCTTGGCGACGGCGATTTCGCTTACACGGATCTCTGGCATACCAGATCTTGATATCCAGCTGTTTGAGCAAGCCCCCGAGCTGCGGGAAATTGGGGCCAGTATTGCCCTCAGCCCTAACGTAAGCTCTGCAGAAGCAGATGGACTCGTCTGAAGAGCGACTTCTATGTTCGTTTGCTGATGAGACTTATAGGGTCTACGAACGCTTGAGAAGCTTGGAGTAGACTCTGCCCTAAGCGACACGGTCGGATTCAGAGGGCCGAGTGGCATACCGCATATCTACAGGTAAGTTGGGTCCTATAAATATAGAAATCCCATGACACAAGAATATCTAACGGAATGATGCAACAAGACACTGGAAGACAAACCAGGTGGTCTCGGTCGATACGTTCTCTCACGTATCTGATCGTCGCCATCAAACGACGAGATTCCACCGGGGTCACCTTCATGCTGCGTTATTGGAGCACATACCAAGGGAATGGATACATCTGAACAAGAAGATATCCCGCGCTGAAGCCAACGATGATGGCGTTGCTCTCTATTTCGAAGACGGGACCAGCGCTGGTGGGGACGTCTTGTTTGGAGCAGACGGAATCCGATCAGTGAGCTACAGCCTTGTACAGCCCAATTTCTATGTACTGACATGGTCTGCAGCAAGTTAGGGGCTCCTTCTACCCCGATTATAAATTAAGGTTCAGCGGAAAGGTGTTCATGCGGTCTACATTTGACGCCTCTCTGGTTGAGGGCAAAGTTCCCGACTTGCCTGCTGATGCTGCTCACTGGGTACTCTGCCAATCATTTTACATCACCCTTGAACTTCATTAACCATTCGGCAGTGGGGACCTAAAGATACATTCTTCTCGTCAAGACTTGGTACTGCTACTTGTAACTCGTATCGCAATAGATGGCTGACTTCCGTCAGGCAAGGGTTTATATACTGTCGTCGGCGCCTACGATGACGGCCGCAGTGCCGCAGAGCTGGAGAAGTCCATAACATGGGACCAAGCCGGCAACGTCCAGTTCTTGAAAGATAAGTATCAGGTGTGAGCTCCCATATAGCCGAAATCGTTAGTATATGAAAACTTATCGCTTCAACAGGACTGGCATCCCGTTGTCAAGTCTCTGACCGAGCTGACGCCACACGCCCGCCTCTATCCCAACTACGCAGGCGATGCCCTTCCTTCGTGGATACCAGACTCGCGCGTAACTCTTGTAGGGGATGCCGCGCACACACATGGAGGCAGTTTCGCCGCAGGTGGATCTCTGGCTCTCGACGACTCCCTTGCCCTCGGACTGGCTTTCAAGCATGTCTTTTCATCCGGTGCAGCCACTGTACCATTTTCGCAAGAAAACATGAGAAAAGCATTGACCTTGTACGATGAAACCAGAAGGCCGCATACGGCTCGCTTGCTGAGCATTGTCCATGGTCTGATCAACCGGAAAGCCCCGGCGTTTGCCACTCCGGAAGAAGAAGACGAGGCTCTTAGGGCCAGGATGAGAAACCGACCAGATCTCCAGTGGCTATCTGAGCATGATGTGGAGAAGGCGTTTGCGTGTGTGGTTGCGAACCATGAGCAGCAGAGGTCGAGTTCGGCAGAAGCATCGAAGGCACAACAATCTGGCTATCTACCAGAAATCGCCCTGCGAGGAGTTGAAAGCAAGCTCTAGAGACAACGTTGGGTAACAATAACTGGATTGTCACAGGGGAGAAGATCCTGACCGGCAATTATGTATCATTCACTTATTAAGTCATAGCACGTAGGGCAGATACTGTCTAACAGACTTCTACTGTATGCAGACAATGATACGCGATTTGCCTCCCTGCCTCTCCGGCACTACACACTTTGATCTCCCTCCAGGCTTGCAAACTCCAGCATACTGCTCCCAACCATAGGAAACAGTGCGCCACTATCGTACGCGTCGAACCAAAGCGTCCTCGGGGACAAGAAGCTCCCGATATCGCCAAGATTCTGAAGCGACGGGTTGCCACCATCATCTTCCCGCATCAGTGTGCCTCTGTTATGCTCTTCTTGATAATGTGATTCATCCAGTCCCCCAAAGCTCGTCTTGTCATGGATCATACTACCGCTTCCTGTCGCCAATGGAGTCGATTGGTTAGCAGCTACAGACTCAGATTCCCAGAATCCCTGCCACTGCGCCATGTTGCTGCGAGAGGGCTCATGGGCTAGATTGGCGTCTCTCGCTGGTGGCTCTGTATCAACCCGACCAAAGAGCCTTGAGATCAAGTCGTTATTGTACTCCATCTTTTTCTGCTGTTGCAGCTCCAGGAACGTATCGCATGCACCGATCATCTTTTCCACGATACCCAAGTAACGCTTCGTGACCAGGTCGTGCACACTGAACTTTTCCAATATTTTGCATCCTTCTCGAAGTCGCTTCCTCCTTAGGGGCATAGAACCCTCCAGATCGCTGAAAAGACAAAGTCCAAGTATAAGGGAGGCCGCAAACGCTGAATTCACGATGAAGGGCAGCCGTTTAGGCGTTAGGTTGCTCGTTAAGAGCGGCTCTATAAGCTCAATTGTTCGTACCGCAGAGTCGACACATGCTTGGGCGAGTATATTGCGCGATGGAGATGGTGTGGACGTATGATGGGACGAACCGGGAGGTGATATCATCTCTGGTGTCGACATCGAAGAGACGTAGTCGATGAGAAATGGTCGAGATAGTAGTATGATAGTCCAATAGTATGCCTCTTTCACGTGGATTAGTCCAATATTCGGCGCCGCTTCTTCTTTCCTCGGTGTCCCATTGTTGGGATGCGTGTCGATGCCCTCCACGCTCTGGCCGCTACTGAATCTGGCCGCCCAGCTGCGATGAAGCTCGCTGATCTTCGTCAGACACTCCGTTGTAACCATGCGCTTCGCATACACCTCGGTCAATATGTTCTCAAATATGTAAGACAAGTCGTTCATGGCTGAATAGTGCTCCTTCGATGAAGTGTCCCGAGTCTCCAGTGTCGCCGGGGGCCTGCCGAGCGACGCGCTCATGAAGAGATCTAGAGTCCTGATACCTTTCCACAAACGCTCTCTCGTCATGTACTCGGCCGTATCATACAGTGCAGAAACATCTTCTCTGTGGAGGCCCAACGCATAGGCGCCACGCACGGCGATCCCCAAATACATAAAGGCAGCGTTCCTGCGCGATTGGGCCAGGAGATACATCGCTATGAGAACATGGCATTGAGTCGTGGCAATGCTGGGGTCGTCCATGAGAGTAGCCAGCGTCACATATCGTCCGTAGTTGAAGTGCTTCTCCGCTGTTTCGTCGTAGTCATCAGGACACGCCTGAGCTCCGATGGCGAGTATCAAGGAATATGTGGCACTAAGGGCGTCAACAGGCTGCTGAGGGAGACGCAGCCAGTTGATGATCTTGTCGCATATAGTGGCATCGTCAAACAGCTCGAGAATGGAATGCGTAGCTCGTCGGTACCACAGCACCAAAGACCGGGCTTCATCCTCGGTTGCTTTTGGTGGCGGTGCCGTACCATTGTCGAGTATCATGTTGTGGCCTTTGCTCGGACATGCCTCAACCATGTGATGGCGTAACGGATCATCGACGAAGATGCAATCACCCACGTGCCTGCGAACAATCCGGCGGACGTTCTGGAGGAAGCTGTGGTTCGCAGAGTCGCCAATGAACATGAAGGTGCCTCTGTCATCCCTGATGAGCCTCGAAAAATGAGGGAACCGCAGTGCCAATTCATGTTGAAGGCCGTGAGATGGTCCATCGGTACGGTTTGACAGCGAACCATTCCTGGACTCGATGGTTGTAGATCGAGGGTCTGAACACTCGGACAATGGACTTGGCAGTGCGGAAGCCACAGAGAATGAGTGCCGAGGGGGCCGCAGACTACATTCTGAGACGGCTCCCCTCTCTATACAGCGGCGACACGGCTGTCTTCCGTCGCAGCGCTCCTTGCGTCGTTTGCAGTTTGTGCACGCTCTGGCACATCTCCGCCGCTCACTGTCTTTCACTTTTTTCGTAGGCATGCTGTCTCACGTGTGTCAGGGTGCTGTCGGATATGGACTGGTATCAAGCCGACGTTTGGAGGAGGTTGATGGCCAACTGCCGATGCCAGATCCTACGGGCGGGAACCGGGGCAGATATTCGCTCCAGGGGGCAGTTCAACATCGACGCAGAGTCACTTTGGTCAAAGTTATAATGTTAGTCGATGGGGCGTGGTTTATCTCTTGGCTGCCTTGAGCCTCACCTAGAGACCTCAGAAGAGCATGCGGAACTCTGCTGGGATACCGCGCGGATATCACGACAATGTCGTTGACGAGTTTCCAGTGCTGGGATATTCCTCAATGCTTACACTTTAGCGGACACTGGCATTGCCACCCCAGCTGGCCAACTTTTAGAAGAGACAGGCAATTGTTCAGCCATCGGGTACCGGGTCAGAGTAAAGCAGCCCGGTAGCCGATGCAACGGTCCTGCGACGGCTTCTCATTCGTTGCGCTAGAAGAATAGAGAGAAGGCATGCGGAGCCGTTGCGGGGAATAACGCGGGGGCGCTTCACGGCAGTCTAATGCGGCTATGGAGGTTGATACTGGGCTCACGGGACAAACAGCTAGGCGGCGGAACGAGTAGGGGTGAGCTGGTGGCGAGGATCTGAGTCTGAGGATACTGTCCGAAGACGTTGCCTAGAAGGCCATCAGAGTTGGGAGTTCGTGGGAGTCAGTTCGATGGATGCCTCGAGACTAAGCTTTACGTCGTCATTGATTTAAGTCTGGGATTATCTGGTGAAGTACAGCTTGAGGCTGCTAACGGTGCCAGACGTGCTCACGGGGCTACAAAACAGTAGCACAACACGAAGCTTAAAGGGGGCAAACAAATGCTTTGTTGTTGAACCAGATAACATTCGCTATAACGAAACTGCAGTGCCTCTCGCGACGAAAGTTGAATCCTTCCACTTCCCCCGAGCGAGTATTTGACAATAGCAGTAGCCAAGATCGAAGCCATATGCTTTCTTTTGCAAGCCGGGGTCATCTCGTGATCTTGAGATCGAAGAGAACACTATTTCTTAGACTGGGACTGATTGCCAGAGTTGCCACCATAGTCGCCTCCAGAAGTAGTGCCTCGAGAGACATTCTCGTTGTGAGCCGCCGCCGACTGTGCACGAGCAGAGAACCCGCTGGATGACATGTCTTTCCCCCCTTTAGCCTATGTACGTGAAGTATTAGTACGGTAGATGCAGAGTACGAGGGTTTCTTGCGTCCTTCATACCTGTGTGCTCTGAATGTGCGAGGCAGCGCTCTTGGTCATTTCGTTTTTGGTCATCTTGGCGGTTTAGGTTACGTATGTGTCGGAATATGTATTTGTGGAAGTCTGGATGTAATCTCAGAGTAATAACCAAGACTGAGAGAAGAATCGACGACAGATCAAGGGAAGTTCGGACGGTTTTATAGCAGCCAAAAGATACATGAAAAACGACCTATGCCGTACATTGTGGAAATGATGCTACACCATATATCATGATTGGGTACACGATGAATATCGCGTTGACCATGAAATTGAGCGGGCACCAATAGCCCATTGCTATGGCGGCTCATTTTGCTTGTGATACGTACGGAAACGGTATTAATATGAGGTATATGCAGGTAGCCAGGTCTTGGGACTACAACTCAGTTATACAGCTGGGTCTTCAACTGCTGCTTGAGAAAGATGATGGATGTCGTTGGTTATTCTCAAGCATCTCACCTGTATGTACCCGTGCTGACCGCTATTGCATCCTCATAAAACCTCCGAAGAAGCGGCTGACTGCAGCAGCATCGTCCATTGGACCAACATAAGACACATATTGGTCCGGTCGAACAATAACAATGCACCCGCTGTGTGGAATACCCAAGGCCCCGTAAATGTTTCCGAAGCCTTCATGGTACGAAACGTCGTCCACAAATATCTTATTGTAGTCCCACCCGTCAATCTCGTCAAAGGGGCGGAATATCTCTGGGAAGTCGAAGATGGTAACACTGGTTCGAGGAGCATTGTGAATGAGGAGAAGCTCAAATACCGCGTCATGCTTGGCATTCTCGGGGGTAAAGAGGCGTAAGAATGCATTACGGGCGCCGAAATCTTGGGCCAGCCCCTCTAGCTTGCCTCGTTGCTCACTGCTGTTGACGTTGCCTGCAAAGACAATAATACGCCAACGGCCGTTGCTGGGCAGGAGCTCTTGAAGGTGCCAGGGCCGAGCATCCGCTTGGTTGAGGACTTTGTGACTCGGGATCCTCATGCCAACAGTTATGCCACCGCATAGAGACTCGTTGGAGGTGACCTTATCTTGAGCATTCGCGACGGATACGTCTGTCTCATCCCACTGCTCCTGATTGTTGCCTTTCTTTGCAACAAGCAGACTGGCCCCGTAGTTTACAGCTGCGAGATGTGTTAAGTTAGTACTACGGCATCTGGAGTATACCTATGAGTTCCCTTACCAATGCCACTGGCGAACATATGGCCCTTCAGAAATGCTGCTTTAAACTCCTCCATGCTTATACCCTCTGCGTCCATGACGTCTTTGGCGGGCCGACCCGAAAAGAGCCTGGAGAATTTGTGGTCAAATGCAATGAGCTCCTGAGCAATGCCACGCCTTTCTGACTGGTATGTCTTCAAGATACATCGTTTGGCATGGCCCTTAACGACACTGGCAATCTTCCAGCCGAGATTGAAGGCTGATGCGTGTTAGCGCCCCATGCCCTGTTCGAGGATAGTTCTCAACCACTTACTATCCTGCATGCTCACGTTCATTCCTTGGCCTGCTTTGGGACTGTGAGCGAGTTATCAGCTATGCTTTCGCTCTTGTGTCCACCGGTATCTAACCTATGAGTATGCACTGCATCGCCTGCGAGAAACACGCGCTCGTGCACTGAAAAAGACGTGCCAACACGCTGACCTATCTGGTATGCCGTCCACCAGTCCAGCTTCCGATAGGTGATGTTGTACGGTGCCATTATCCTCTGTGCAGACTCTAGAATGACCTGAGGATTGATCTTGGATCTGTCCGCTCTCGAAGAACTTCCTCCCGACTTTTCCGTTGTCGTGAGCTGTATATAAAGTCGAACGAGCTTATTCTCCCTCGGTATGACCATGACGCTTCCGTGGTTGGCGGAATGAATAGCGCACCTCATCCTGATGTCCGGAAAGTCGGTAATCGGTACAATGTCGAGAACGCCCCAGATGTAGTCGGTCGAGTCTCCCTCGAGCTTTAGGCCAAGCTGGTTGCGCGTCCACGAGTGTGCTCCATCTGCACCGATGAGATACTTTGCATGAACGATTTCCTCGCTATTCGCTCTCTCATGGAGCTTCGACATTTCAAGCATATCCTGCGTGTCGTCCTTGGCAAGGTTGCTGCGATAGAGCCCATCTTGGACTACCTGACCGTTTACAGACGTCGAAGTCTGCCTTGGAGTAGCTTCTTCTTCAGTGAGGTGTCTCAGAGTAACAGTGATTGGATATGCAGCGTCATCTTCCACTAGTGATTCATCTATCTCAAGATTTGACGGCATTACTCCCCTCTCGACGCGGATATCACTCGTCTCTGCGATTGCATCGAGGAAGAATCTCTCGATTCGACCCTGGTGCAAAACGACTTGCTGAAAGCGACTGATGCCCGGTATCGTGTCGGGGATGCGGTCGCCTCGTCGGATGACTCCTTTCTCATCGGGGTTCCAAAGGCAAATCTCGAGCATGTGGTTTGCTTCGCGCCAGGCTCTATGCCCAATGCCTAAGGAGTCGAGGATCTCCAGGGTGCGACATTGCAGGCCATCCGCCTGCCCGTTGAATATCTTTGTTCCTCGCTTGTCGACTATTCGGGCGTTGATGCCACATTTGGCCATCCAAGTCGCCATCATCAGCCCAGCTGGCCCGCTTCCAATAATGAGAACGTCCACATTGCTTTCGGGAATGGATGCCATTGCGGTCATGGTGTTCCTCGGTGACTATTTGAAAAGGAGAGATGAAGGTGTTGATAATTACGTGCAAATCGAAAGGGCCATGCCTTGTGATTACAGCGATCAACACGAGACCCTGCATCTCCCTCCCAGACCCTCCTTAATTCGAGCTTTAGCCCAACCCCCAGTCATATCCTAAGGATGCAGTCCACATGATGTTCTAACAGATGCTTTCTAATACAGTTTTAAGCAAACTCAAGAGTTGGACAAGCAAGTTTGAACAAAGAAGGCCGACTCAGGCCATTATTGACCTTCAATCGTATCGAACCTTGGGATTATTGCAAGAACCATCGGAATCAGATCAACTTGTAGTATGTACGGAACTCCTACCCCGCATTACCCCGCATCCGATGGTCCGAATGTTTTGCCTTCGTCTTCATGGATCGTGATGCTACGGCTATGGAGTCCTGGAATCTCTTATGCCCCCAAAGACATGGAGTTTCTATTCGTCTAGAATTATTGTCTGGACACCTCTGAAAGCTAAAGAGGCGAGGCAACATGGCTGAGGGACCCATGGATTGGGAAATCCTTCAGCTGCAATTCAACCCGGTTGCCGACCCCATAGAATCAGAGTTAGAAGCTACCGCCGCCGTCCGTGGGAAGACAAAGAGTCACTGACTCAGGTCTTACTATGTGATCTCGGCGCTTAAACCTACAGGGATACCGCAGACGACACTTTGAGCGAGCCTCAACAACGGCAAAGTGCACAGCCATGTTTACCATCCAACCTCTGTTGCTAACATTTGACAAAGCACTCACTTGCTACCATCTGGTCTTCATCATCTCCTAACTCGTTTCAGTAGGTACATTGTTGAGTCACTGCTGACCAAATGCTTGAAGAGTTCCCTCATCAGAGCCATGCTTGACAAACATGGTCCCCAACTAAAAATTGCGGGAGAAGAGCCGGGACCTGGTTCGTCCGCTTGTGGGGAAACAAGCCTCAGGACAAGATCCTATCGTGCATGTTTGCAGCATGAAACTTGGTGAAAACGGAGCGGTAAGATATTCTGCTAACGACGAGAAAACCTGGGGGCGGATCGACATGATACTGGTAGGATTTGTAAAGACGCGTATTTAGCAGTTGGCGCATGGGACTATCTGCGGAGTAGGGGCGGAACAAGGGACGGAGGACTCCAAATGGAGCTTAGATACGATTGCCCTATTGCCGACTGGCGAATGGCAAATGTGAGCAATGTCGGAAAGTATGGCAGTTGACGTGGGAGACGGGCTCTTGGGACTTCGCGGTTTAGCCATCCATTGTGTCTACGCCACTAGACTACCCATGAGCAAACGCAAGCCTCTTTTCAAGGATAACAGACACGCCATTGGACAGACAGGACTTGCATGTACAGGGTTGATAATCATGTTTCGGCTCCTTGCTCATTGGATAGTTCTTGACGGAAACGTGGTGTTTCTGGAAAGGATGCGACCTTGCTCTCCGTCATCGCTATAAAGGACTGACCGCTCGGATCCGATTTAACTGCTATGCATGTCGAATTCTTCTGCCCTCCTTCACACCTGGTCTGCATAGTCTCTTGAGCTTGCCCATCATGGTCGAGGTAACAAGAGAGCGCACCCTACAAGACATCGAAAATGAGCTCGAGATCAAAATCTACCCGGGGACAGAGGTGATGGTAGACGTTGGAACGCATCACTTCATCAAGTCTGGCAGTGGCGATGGAGAGGCGCGAGTTCTTGTCCCTCAACCTTCTGATGATCCTCTAGATCCCCTGAACTGGACGTACTTCTGGAAGCTCACGACCATTATCTGCGCGAGCTTTGTCTCAATCAGTCAAAACCTCGGACCTCTAGCTAACGCTCCTCTGTTTGGTTTGTCTCTCATGAGAGTGAATACTTTTGCGTTTTCCCCTCAGGCTAATGTTCTCAGGGCTATATGTGGAGGAATGGAACATAAGCCTCGCAGACGCTGTGCAAACGACAGGTGAACATCCGACCCCGACGGACGACGAGTTAACATAAGCGATTCTCATCATGAACCTTAGCCGTAACGATTCTGATTCTCGGATTCAGCAATTTGGTTTGGATCCCGATCTCGACGTGCTTCGGTCGGAGACCCGCTCTCATCTTCAGCACGCTGGTATGCACAATTTCTTCGATCTGGAGAGTACGCGCAACCAGCTACAAGTCCTTCCTCGGAGCAGCAGCGTAAGTCTTGACCATTCAAGTCTGGAACGAACGAGAGGCTGAACCTAACCGAACATAGTCTCAATGGATTCGGTGCGGGCCCTTGCGAAAGTCTCATGCCTCAAATAATAGCCGATATCATCTTCCTTCACGATCGCGGGAAATACCAGACGTTATACTTTGCCATCTACTTTGGGTCCCTCTCAGTCAGTCATCCTACCAGATCTATACCTGAGAGAATTTGCTGACAAACTTCAAGATTGGTCCTGTTATAGCTGGCAGCATGGCAGAGCGATTCGGATGGAGATCCTTCTGGTGGTTCAACACGGGACTACTCATCTTCACCCTCGTCCTCAACATCGCGCTACTTCCGGAGACACGATTCGCTCGAAAGACACATACCAGGCCAGTATCCGAGTCATCCCCTTCTGTCGAGGAACCCGACACCAAGAGCAGCTCTGTCATCGACCACTCCGAGAATGCCTCTCAGCAGCCACAGGACCCATGGCTATCCCGCGGACACCCGTCCATGAAGCAATTTCTTCCGTGGGGTCCGTACCAGGGGAGTATCCTACAAGAACTATGGCTTCCGTGGTATCTCCATGCCTTTCCCATTGTCGAGTTTGCAGCCTTCATTGTCTCCTTCTCAGCTTCTGGCTTCCTGGTAGCCAACTTGACTCAGCAACAATACTTTGGCGCACCTCCTTACAACTTCACGACGCAACAAGTGGGATTTACCAACTTCGCCATTTTCGCGGGCAGCATGATTGGATTGCTGACATCCGGTCCGATGTCTGACTGGGTTGCGAATTACTTCACCAAGCGAAACAGGGGCATTCGGGAGCCGGAGATGAGGCTAATCACCATGCTCCCTTATACCTTGGGCATGATCATTGGTCTTGTTGTGGTTGCTGTGGGCTATACCAGGATGTGGTCTTGGGAAGTGATTGTCATCATCGGTTACACCTTGCTAGGCATGCAAGTGACAAGCCTGCCTAGTATCGCGTCGACATACGCGGTGGACAGCTACAAACCGGCTACGGGAGCCATCTTTATTGCAATCACAATGTGAGTAGCCTCTTCTTTCGTTTCATATGGATTGCTTCTGGGGCTGACTAGCATCAAAGTAACAAGAACCTATGGGGCTACGGCGTCGGCAAATTCATCACACCATGGACGATGGAGGCAGGGTATCTCGTGCCGATCATGACACTCATGGCCTTGATCACATTCTTTTGCAGCTTTGGCATTTTGTTCTGGTACTGCGGGAAGTACTTTCGGGGCCTTACGAGGAATTCGTTCCTGCATCAGCTAGATAGTTGAGTGGCGCGTATGAGGCGCATAGGCACGATGGACTGGGAACACAGGGGTAATTGTAGATGAGAGATTCAAATGGCTCAAGGCCAAAGATGATAAATTGGACAGAAAGCTGTTCAACTCATATGCTTATCAACAAGATTTCGAGCATCATACCATAGCCACATATCCTCCAACCAGTGTTTGCATGGTTAAAGTAAAACTGCCCCGGTGGTGGAAAGAAAATTGAAGTCAAACCTCGCAGTACCAGTAACAATCCTCATGGTATTCTTCATCTTCGGGTGATGATATGTCTCCAGAGTCTGCATGTCTTCCCGGCCACAGAGCTTCAGCTGCGCTAATATTTCAGCGACCGCGGCATACAGTATGTCTAGATTGCCGTCCTCAATCTTGGCGGCGATCCCAATTGCACCCTCTGCTCCAAGTCTCTTCGTCTGCTCAGACTCGCGTATTCCAATACCGTAGCAACCATCTGCACCGACCTTGCCGATGGCAGAGCCACCAAGGGCACTCATCAAGAGAGTACAGAAGCGACCCTCGCCACCAACCATTTCGGGCATTTGATACATGGCATTGAAGATTCTCCCCATCAGCCGCACTCTAGGCGTGACTGGACCGCCATCGGCTACTGCGTCTGATGCCTGAGCAAAGGAAGCATATACTTTGGCCAAGTAAGACAGGGGAAATGCAGGAGCCGGCATATTGCACCCGTCAAGCCCCCACTGAACCTCTTCCTCGCTCAACCCAGCTACCTCTTCCACGACTCTCTTGACGCTGGCCTGAATTGGATGCGTCAGAAGATGGTAATTCTCTGCGGAGGCACCAATAGCTTTGGCCCCAGCCAGCATACCGGCATGTTTGCCGGAACAATTGTTATACACTGCCGTCGGTTCAAAACCTCGCTTGATCCATTTGTGGTTGATTGCCGGGTTTATTGAAGGATGACCACCACATCTTAACTGATCCTCCGTATGCTGCGCTTTAGCGAGCATCCGTCTAGCCCGCTCAATATGCCGGTCCTCGCTGCTATGCGAGGCACACATAAGAGCCAGATCACCATCATCAAAGGCGAAGTGCTCAAGGGCGCCAGTCTCTGCAACCGCTAGAGCTTGGACTGGCTTGGCTGCAGATCGGAGAAGCGTTACTCGGGAAGGATCACCGAGAGAGAAGAGAACCTTGCCGGTTGAGTCGACTACCGCGGCATGGACCAGGTGTCTGTTTTCGATGATGCCGTTCCTGTCGATAATGACATGGCTGTCTTTATGAGCGGACACAGTCATTATGATCCTCTATGCAAACAAAGAGAAGCTGTCTTGACTTTGAGACGGTGGTTTGTGGGAGCCTCTGGCAATTTGAAGCGAAATTCAGGCAGCAAGTTTAGGTAAGGGGTGTTAGAGAATATAGTGATTAAAATAAATAATTAAGGCACTAGACTTAGATATTATAAAAAATAATAAAGTGTATATATAATAAGTAAAAGTGTAATAAAAAGACTAAGCTAGCTATTAAAGTATAGGTATAAGTGCTAGAACTTATATAGTTTAAGTTATATATTATAATATATAACTTATAATATCTTTATTATAAAAAAAGCATAATATTTATACTATAACTAAAAGAAAAAAAATATAAAAAAAAAAAAAAAAAGGAAAATATAATACTTAGCTAATAGTAAAAAAAAAACTTAAATATAATATATATTTTATCTTTTATATTTTATTACTTATTTTTTATTTTTTATTATATTCTTTATATATCCTTTATATCCTGCTTTATTATTCTTATTATTTATTATTAATTTTAAAATTAATAGTTAAAGCAGTTATAGGCTTAGTAGTTAAAGTAAGCTTAGGCTTAAAGGTTAATATAGTTTTTATCTTAATTAAAGCAGGCTTAAAATTAAAAGTTAACTTAGTCTTTATTTTAAAAGATAAAATAAGCTTAGGCTTATTAATTAATATAGGTTTAATTTTAATAATTAATATAAGTTCTAGGTTAATAATAATAAAGGTAAAGTTAGTTATAATTATTATAAAAGACTTAATATATATAAATTTAATATAATAATAATATATAATAAAATCTAGGCATTAATTATAGCCTTATTATAATAGCCTTGCCTTCCTTTTATATAAGAAAACTTTAGCGCTTAAGCATAGGCCTAACCTATGCTTTTAATTAGTTAGTGCCTTAGTATATTAAGGTTATATAAAATTAGTCTTAATTCTATTTTATATAAATATAATATACTATACCTTTTTATTTTTAAGCTTTTTAAGCTTTAGTTTAAATATAACTACTTATTATTACTATTACTTACTTAACTAGCTTTCTTTATTTTATTATATTTTAAAGCTTTTATTATAAATTACTTAAGTAGCTATAATAATTATTATATAATTTATAATAATAAAGCTATAGCTAGCTTTTTAAAAAGCTTTTACTAACTTTTAATAAATTTTACTTCCTTTTATATATTAAAAAAAAAAGACCTTTTTAATAATAACCCCTTTAACTAATTATAAGAATATTAATAAGCTTATTATTAAAAAATAAGCGCTTTAAGCTTATATTTTTTAACTTAAATAACTTATTAAATATTAATAATAAAAAGAAGAATTTTATAAGTACTTTTTTAAAAATTAAAGCCTTTATAATTTAATTTTAAAACTTAATTTTATTAAAAGTAATTTTTTTAATAGTAAAAAGAAAGTTAAAGTTAAGAATATTAAGTAAATAATTATTAATACTAACTTATAACTTTAAAATAAATAGTTAAGTAACCTTAAGTAAGTATTTAAAAAAGTATTATAAAAATATAAAAAAAATAAAATAAAAATACTATTTATATAAAAATATATAAATTAAGATTTTTATATAATATAAGATTAATATTTTAATAAAAAACTTAAAAAAAAAAAGAGCTTTAAAAAAAACTAAAAAGTATTTAAAAAGTAAAGTAATACTTTACTTTAAAACTTTATTTATTAAAACTTATACTTTACTATAGCCTTATAAAATATATATTAATAAAAAAACTAATCTTTTTATAAATTTTATATTTATTTAAATTTATTAAAAAAATAATTCTTAACTATTAATAAGAAAATATATACTTTTTTATTTTATAAAAAGCTTCTTTTTTTACTAAAAGAAAAAATTAAATAATATAATAATAAAGTTTTAAAAATATAAAAAGAAATACTCTTACTTATTACTTAATACTAAGACTTATTATAATAGAATTTTAAAAAATAATACTTAAAAGAATATAAGAAATACTTATTAAATAGGCTATAAAAAAAAGATAAAAAAAAGCTTTATTAATAATTTAATAAAAAAAATAAAAAAAGCCTTAACCTTTTTTCTTTTTATATTAATAATAATAATTATAATAAAAATAAAAGAAAATAATATACTACTTTTATAAAAAACCTAGCTATTACTTTACTAATTATTTAAATATTAAGTATTAGCTAAAAGATTAAGGAAAAGACTAATAGTTAAAGTAGCTGCTTTTACTTTAGCTAAATAAGAAATTATAATAAAAGTAAAAAGATAATTTTATATACTAGCTATTATTAATAATTAAAACCTTTTAAATTTATATATAAACTTAAATATAAAAGGTAAAGTAAATATTATTAATATAAACTTTATTAAAAAGTAAAGGTATTAGTAAGTATTTATACTTAAAGTAAGCTTTAAGATTTTAAGTAATTTTAATTTATTTTATTATAATACCTAGGCTATACTTATTATACTAACTAACTTATAAAAAATAACCTAAAGTTTTATATACTATTATATTAAAATTAATTAAGACCTTTAATTAAAAAGGTTATTAATACTTTTAAAAATACTAACTTTAATAAATAAATATATTTATTTAACTTTATAAAATAAAAAATAATAGTTTAAATAAAATTAATAAAAAATCTAGCCCTTTTTAATAAAGAAATTTAAATAGGCTTATAAAAATATTACTTATATATATATAATAATATAGGCCTTAATTAAGTTACTTTTTTAAAATAAAAAAAAAATAAATAAATTAAGTAGGCTTAAAAAGATTTTTATAAAATTCCTAAATTATAAAAATATATTTAATTTTTTAAAAATAGGCATTTTATTATAAAGAAAATTAATAAACTATATAATTAATCTTTTACTTAATATTAAGCTACTTTATAAAAGAATTTACTTACTTTTTTTAAAAAAACTTAAAAAACTTTATACTTACTTTAAAAAAAACTTAAAAAATAAAAAAATTTACTTATTATAAAGCCTAGCTAAAGTATTAATCCTTTTTATATTAAAAAAGAATAGCTTTTTTTAACTTTATATTAATTATAAAAGACTTAATAAGATTATAATAAAAAATTACTATTTATTACCCTTAATCTTAAAAATTATAAATTATATTTAAAGGGTATAGTATTTTATTAAAATTAATATAAAGAATACCTTTTATTATATTTAAATTAAAAAAGGAAATAAGTAAAAAATAGTTTTTAAAATAAGGTATAGTTATTATAAATTCTTAATAATATTTATAAAATTAATTAATACTTTTATTACTTTTTAATATTATATTTATAAAGCTTTAAAAGACTTAATTAATATTACTTATATAGCTTATATTAATAATATCCTTATTTTTTTAAAAATAAAAAAGAAGTATATAATTTATATTTAAAAAGTGCTAAAAAGGCTAAAAAAAGTAAAGCTATATACTAAGCCTTTTTAATATAGCTTTTTTTAAAAGAAAGTTAAATTTTTAAAGTTTATATTATTAACTTAAAGAGTTATTATAAACTTAAAAAAGGTAAAGACTATATATATTTAGCTAAAGCTTAAAATATATAAAAAAATATAAATCTTTTTTAAATTTTATAATTTTTATTAAAGGTTTATTAAAAAATACTTTTATATTATAATACCTTTAATAGCATTTTTAAAAAAAAGTAAAAATAATAAAAAACCTAAGCTTATAAAATTAAAATTAATAAAAAGTAAGATATTTAAAATACTAAAGCTAGTATTTATTAAGGTACTGCTTTTATATTATTTTAATTTAATGCTTTTAATTTAAATTAAAACTAATACTTTTAAGTTTATAATAATAAAAATCCTTTTATAGCTAAATAAGAAAAAAAAGTATTACTTAATAATATTTTAATTAAGGAAATTTAATAAGGCTAAGCTTAATTATAATATACTTAACTAAAAGATATTTATAATAATTAAGTTATTTATTTATTAATAATATTATTTTAAAAAGGCTAAGAATTTTATAAAAGTTTTATTAAATTACTATAACTTTTAAGCCTTTATAAAGTAGCTTAAGCTATTAAGTAGGCAGGCTAAATAATATATATATTTTATTTTATTTAATTTTATTATTAAATACTAATTAAAAAAAAGTAACTTTATTAATATATTATTAAAGCAGCTAGAATATAAAACTAAAGCCTTAGTAAATATAAACTTACTTTTAAGCTTATAAAAAAAGCTTATAAAAGTATAAAATATTATTATAATTTTAATATATTATAAAAAGTATAACTAAATATTAAAAAAGGCTAAAAAGGCTTATATACTTACTTAGTTTAAATATAATTAAAAGTCTTTATAAAATAATAGCCTTTAAATTTACTAATAGTATAATAAAATATCTTTACTTAATAAAAAGCTAAAAGCTATTAAAAAAAAAAGTAAAGCCTTTTTAATTTTATAATAATAAGTTAATTAGCTTATAATACTTTTAATTTATAAAAGAATATTATAAGCTAAAGTTATAAAAAAAGTACTGCTTTAAAAAGCAGTATATAAAGTAAAACCTTTAATTTTTTTAAAAAATATAATTATAAAGCTTTAAAAAAAAGATAATATTATATAATAATATAAAGTAAACTTTAAAAAAGAAAAGCTAAAGTAAAAGCTTAATATATAAGCAGTAAATAATAAAGGCCTTTTTAAATATAAAAACTATATTTATATTTTAAATAGTATATACTTTTATAATAAAATTATTAAATTATATTATAATAATTTATTAGCAGGCTATTTTAATAAAGGCTATATACTTAACCTTATATAAAGGAAGTTTTTTTAAAAGTAAATAAGCTAAGATATTAAGTACTATATATAAATATATATATAATATTAAAGCAGTATAGCTTAAAGGCATAAATTATATAACTATCTTAAATTATTATTAATTTTTTTAAGACTTTAAAAAGAATTTATAATAAACTTTATTATAAGTCTACTTTTTATAATTTATAAAAGTAAGGAAATAAATATAATTTTTATAATTATAAATTAATTTATAAAATATTTAAAATACTTTTTTATTAATATTATAATAATTATTATAAACTTTATTAAGCTATATTATAAAAAGATTAAATTAGTATATAGACTAGTTAAAAAAATTATAAATAATAAAAAACTTATTTTTATAAGTAAATTTTAAGTAAAACTTTATTATATTTTTAAAATTAAAAAAAGGCTTTTAATAGCTTTTTACTTTTAAATTAATAACTAAATAAAAAAAATAAACTAAGTTATTAAATATTACCTTTACTACTTTATTAATAAAAAGTAAGTAGCTTAGCCTAGCTTTTTTTTATTAGCTTAGTTTTACTTTAATATTATTAAAAATATAATTATTAATATATTACTTTTTTAAGTATTTAATAAATATAAACTTAATTTTTATATTAAAGATATTTATATTAAAAATAATATAAAAAAAAAGAAAATCCTAGGTATATAATAAAAATTAAAAAAGCTAAATAAGCTATATTAATAACTTAAGATTTAATAATAAATTATAATAAAAAAGCAGGCTATTTATTATAATAGCTAGTATAAACCTTTATTTTTTAAAATTAAAAATATAATAAGACTATTAATTAAGAACCTTTTTATTAAAGAAGGGAAAAGAAAGCTTATATTAAGATTTATTAAAGTATTTAGGATTATATAAAAAGTAAGGTTATAAGCTTATAAGCTAGCCTTATTAAAAAAATATACCTAAATTTATAATATTTTTTATATTAGCCTTTTTAAACCTTAAAAAGTTTAAAAAAAAAGCTTAATTAAACCCTTAATAATGCCTAATTTTAATAACTTAAAAAAAAAATAAGAAGTTAAAAAAATTAAGGATTATATAATAATTAAAAATAAACCTTATTACTTTATAAAATAAGTAAGCTAGCTTATAAAATATAACTAGTAAGTAATTTAAAATAACTTAATAAATGCCTTTTATATTTTTTAAAATTATAAAAAAAAAAGCTTAAGCTTAAAATAAAAAAAAAAGGCTAAAAAAAGAAAATAAAAATATAATAAGCTAAAATAAATATACTAAGTGCTTTTATAAAAACCTTAATAATACCTTTATTTTTATTATTATAAATATAAGCTTTTTTAAAAAAACTCTTACTTTTAAAAAAGACTAAGTAAAAGTAGCTTACTAATACTAACCTAAATATAAATAATAATACTAAATATAAAAGCTTAAGTTTACTTTTAAAAAAGATTAAAAAAAAAGTATTATACTTTTTTATTTAAGTAGTAATAAAAAAAAAAGGCTAATAAAAAGTAATATTTAAAATCTTATTTTATTATTATTAACTTAAATTAATAAATTTTATAAATAAGTGCTTTTAATTTACTAAATTATATTATAATAATAAGGCTTAATAAAAAAACCTTTTTTATAAAAAGGTTATAAATACTTTAGTTTAGCTAGTTTATAAAAAGATCTTTTATTATTTATATATTATATAAAATAGTCTTAAATGCCTTTATAACCTATTATATATTAAGTAAAAGTTTATTATTATTAATAAAAATATTATTATAGTGCTTAAAATAATAAGAGTTTATTAAAAGAGAAATAAAATAAAAAAAGAAAGAAAAATAAGTAATAGCTATAAATATTATTAATATTATTAATACTATTTATATAATTTATAGCTACTTATATTAATTTTATTATTAATAATAATAAAAAATATAATAAATTAATATTAACCTTTAATTTAAATTTTTTTATACCTTTTTTTAAAAGTAAGGTAACTTTTACTAATATAAGGCTTAAAGTTTAAAATTAATCTTAACCTTTTTTAATAAGGTAGTATTATAGTTTTAGTATATAGCCTTTAAGGTAAGATTTTAAGTAATATATTTATAATTTTTATAAAAAAAGTTAAAAATATTAATAATATTTTTCTTATACTTTTATATTTTTAGCTAATATTATAGCCTTTTATTATTTTATTATAACTTTTATTTAAAATAAGGTTAATAAAAAAAACTATTAAAAAAAAAGAATATTATATTAAAAGAAGAGTATAAGATAATAGCTAAAGGAATTTAAAAAAGGTAAGTTAATAATAAGCTATTATTAACTAAATATAGTTAGTAATAGGCTTTAAGTTAATATATTATAAATTTATTAAACTATACTTAATATAATAAGCTTAATTTAGCTAGTTAAAGGTAAGTTATAAATTAATAAAAATAGCTATAAATTTTTAATAAAAGGCTTATAAAAAGAGTATTAATATTATATCCTTTACTTTTACTTAAGTATTTATATTAAAATTCCTTAACTTATACTACTTTTATAAATAAATAAGCTACTTACTTAAATAAGTAATAGTATTAAGGAGAAGACTAAAAAGACTAGAATTAATTAATAAAAAATAAAAAAAAAAGCCTTAAAAAACTTATAGTAAATAGTATTTACTTTTAATATTATATATAATATAATAAAAAGAGTTAAAATTAATAAACTTATAATTTATATTAATAAAAATAATAAAATTAAGATTATTTTAAAAACTAGTAATATTTTTAATATAAAAGGATTAAAGATAGTATATATATTAAAAAAAATAAGTTAAAGTAAAGTAAAAATAACTTTTTTATTTTATTATATTATTTATTTAAGTAGTATATATTATTATTTTCCTTAACTTATTATTAGCTATAATAATAAAAAAAAAAATAAAAGGCTAAAATAAAAAAAAAGTAAAAAAAAAAGGTATAAGCCTTTTTATTTTTAAGGCTAAATGCTTTATAAGTTTACTTTAATTTAATAAATAAAGGTAAAGGTAAATAAAAAAAGTAAATATTATAATTAATATAATAATATAAACTTTAAGAGCTAATATTATAAAAAAAAAATAAAAAGTAAAATAGTATTTTAATAATAAGAATTTCTTAAGGTTTTAAAAATAAAAAGGTTAAAAAAAAAAGTAATAATTAAAATAAGTTATTATAAAAAAGAAGAATAGTTATAATAAAATCTAAATATTAATTATAGCCTTATTATAATAGCCTTACCCTCTTTTTATATAAAAAAACTTTAGCACTTAAGTATAGGCCTAACCTATGCTTTTAATTAATTAATGCCTTAATATATTAAGGTTATATAAAATTAGTCTTAATTTTATCTTATATAAGTATAATATACTATACCTTTTTATCTTTAAGCTTTTTAAGCTTTAGTTTAAATATAACTACTTATTATTACTACTGCCTACTTAACTAGCTTCTTTTATTTTATTATATAGTACTTATAGAATATATAAAAATACTAAGGTATAAAGGCTCTGCCTTACTTTAACTCTTTTTTATTATAATATATAAAGGCTTTTACCTACCCCTTAATAGTATACCCTTAGGTAAAAGTTAATATACTTTTTAATATTTACTTAATAATTACTTTATAATAATTCTTTTACTTTCTTTATTATTATTTAAGTAAAAAAAAGCTTAAATTATAATATTTACTTATTAATTATAATATAATACCTTTATTATTATACTTATATAAACTATATTTAAACTAACCTTAATTATTTAATTATAAAGTAATATTATAAATATAATAATATAAAATACCCTTATATTAAAAAGTAGTATTATAAATTTAAAGCCTGCTTATAAAACTATACTAATTAATATTAAAAAAAGGATTAAAATATAGTAAATTTAAAAAACTACTTAAGCTATTATAAATTATATTTAATAATTAAAATAACTAGTTACTTTTTATAAAAAGAAATAAAAGTTATTTTATACCTTAATTTTAAAAAATAATAACTTTTTAAATTATTATATAACTTTTTATAATTCTTTTTTAAGTTTAAATAAAAAAATAAAAATTAAGTATATTTAATAATTTTAAATTAAGGCTAACTTTTAAATATATAATAAATAATTAAGTAATTTATAATAAGCTTTTAATAAGGCTTTTTAAAAATATTATAAAAATAATAAAAAAATTCTTTTTATATTAAATAATATAAATAGTAAATACTATATATATTAAAAATAATACCTTAATAAAAAAAAAGCTAAAACTATAAGTTTTAAAAATAATTAATATAAGTTTAAAAAATAAAATAATATTTTTTTAAAAAATATAGCTTATTAAAACTTTCTTTATATTTTATTACTTAATAATACTTATTAATAAAATAACTAGTTTTTAAAAAAGTTTTATATTTATTTTAACTTTTTTAAAAAATACTTTTTAATTTAAAATAAAAAGTAATAAGCTTTTAACTTTTATATTAAGCTTTACTTTAAATTATAAATTTATATTAAAATATATTATAAAAATATTTTTATAATTAAAAAAGAAATAGTTTTTTTAATTAATTATTTTTAAGACTTTTTAAAACCTTATTATAAAAAAAAGTAAAAAAACTAATAAAATAATAATATAACCTTAATAAACCTTAAATAATACTACTTTAGCTATATTATATACCCTTAACCTTATAATAAAAATAAAGTAAATTTTAATTATACTTTAGTTAATAATAATTAATACTTTTTAAGTAAGAACTTTAAATACTTTATTTATAAAAGCCTTATATATTTTATTAAGTAATATTTATAATAAAGTAAAAAAAGTTAAAAAACTAAAAGTAATTAAAGTAATTACTTATATTTTAATTACTTTTTTAAAAGTATAAGTAAAATAATAAATTTAAATATTAATAAAAATATAAAAATAAAACCTTATTAAAACCTATATAATTTTAAACTATAATATAATTATAAACTTTATTAATATTTTCTTTACTTAAGCTTAAGGATTATAATAAGTGCTTATTAATTACCTTTTAGTATTAATTAATATTATAAAGCTAGGCTTTTTTAATTATAAAATATAAAAAGTTTTTTTTTATATTTTTAATACTTAAGGTATTATTTATAAATTTATATAAATATATATTATTATTAATAAAGACTTAAAAGTAAAAAAAAACCTTATTTTATTAAAAATACTTATAATAATTAATAAATATATAAATATATTATAAACTTAAAAATAATAATTTAAAATTATAAAAAAATAAATTTAAAGGATTTAACTTTAAAAGTTACTTTAAGCTATAAAAAAAGGCATTTTTATTTTTTTTATAACTTTTTAAAAATATAAAATTAATATTAAAAAAAAGTTTATTATAAAAAATAACTTAAAGCTACTTAATATTTTTAAAAAATTAAAAGGCTTTAAAAATATTTTTAATAATAAGTAATTAAGCACTTTTTTTATTTATAAAGTAATTAAATATAAAATTCCTTTATTTTTAAGTATTACTTTTTTTTATAATAGTATTTACCTTTTTTTCTTATAAAAGCTTTAAGTATTATAAAAGTATTTAAATAAAAACTTAAAGGCTAGCTATATATAACTTTTATAAAGTTTTATTAAAGCTTTAATCCTTTTTATTTTAAAAAAAAATAAATTTTTTTAATTATATATAAACTATTAAGGTCTTAATACTATTATTTAAAAAAATTATTATTTTTTACTTTTTATTTTAAAATTACTTAATTAGTATAATAAAGTATAGTTTTTTTTTAAAATTAATATATAAAATATATATTATTATATTTATATAAAAAAAAAAAAATAAAAAATAGCTTTTTATATATAATATAATTATTATAAATTTTTTATAATACTTATAAAATTTATAAGTATTTTAGCTATATTTTAATACTATATATATAATATATTAAAAAGACTAGTTAATATTATTTATATAATTTACTTAAATAATATTTTTATTTTTTTTTAAAATTAAAAAGGAGTATATAAAGTATATTTAATAAGTATTTAAAAGGCTTTAAAATATATAGCTATATATTAAAGCTTTTAAATACTTTTTTTATAAAAATTAAGTAAAATTTTTAAGCTTTATTTTATTTACTAAAAGAATTATTATAAGCTTTAAGTAAGTTAAGTTTATTTAAATTTAGCTTAAGTTATAAAGCTATTATAAAATCTAAGTCTTTTTAAACTTTTATAACTTTTATTATTAATTTATTTAAAAATACTTAAGTATAGCCTATTTTTTAACCTTTTTATTAAAAGGTAATAAAAATTAAAAAAAGCTAAAGAAATTAATATTAAACTTAAAAAAAAGGGCTATATTCTTTTAATTATAAAATAAGTTTAATAAAGTACTTTTATTATAGTATTTTAACTTTAAAAGGCTAATATATATTAAAACTAATGCTTTAAAATATATAATAGTAAGTATTTTATTTTAACTTAATAATAAAAAATAATATTATTTAATAGCCTTTTAATTTTAAAAGTTTATATTTATAAAATATAATTATAATATATTAAACTAAAAAATATTTACTATTATTAAGTCTTTTAAATATTAGTAATATTATATTAAAAGAGTACTAAATTTAATAAAAGTATTATTAAATTATAATAACCTTTAGTTTTTTATAAAAAAGCTAAAGTTAAATAAATATTAAATATAATAATATATAAAACTAGTGCTATTTTACTTTATAATTAAGTATTATATAAAAAAGAGTAACTTAATAAATGCCTTTTTAAAGTAAGTAAATTATTATAGTAAATCCTTTTTAAATATTAACTTACTTTTTAACTTAATAAAATAGTTATAATTATATAATAAAAAGCCTTTATAAAAAAAAAGACCTTAAATAAAAGATTAGTTTAAACTTAACTTAAAGTCTTATTTTATAAAAGTAATAAAGGTTTATATTTAATTTATAATAATAGCTACTTAAAGTAAGACTTAAGTTAATAAAAATATAAAAAAAAAATTATAAACTTATTTAAATTAACTAATTAAGCTAAGGTAATAATTAATTATAAATAACTTACTTTTTTATAAAATACTATATATATTAAAAAGATATATAATATAAAAGTTATTAATAATTTACTAGCTTAAATTAAAAAAATATAAAAATATAATATTAAAATAAAAAAATATATTATATAAATTTTAAAAGAAAAGTTATATAAAAGTAATAAATATTAAAATATAAATTAAAAAGTACTTTAATTTAAAAAATTAATATATATTTTTAAAAATAAGCTGCTTTATAAAAAACTTTTAAGGCTATATTATAATAATTTACTAGCAGGCTATTTTAATAAAAAATAAATACTAGCCTTTTATAAATAAAAATTCTAGTAATATAAAATAAATTAAAAGGTTTAGGCTTATATTAAGAAATATTAAATTTACTAAAAGAATATAATTTAAAGGCATTAGCCTTATAATAAGCTTAAATCCTTATTAATTCTTAACTACTTTTAAAAAAAAATTAATATAAATTTTATTATAAGCCTTTTAATAATAATATATAAAGGTAAAGAAGTTAATATAATTTTAGTAATTATAAACTAATTTTTAAAATATATATTATTTTTTTTTATATTTATTATAATTAATATTATATAGTTAATTAAGCTTTATTATAAAAAAGTAAAGCTTTAATATAAACTAGTTAAAAGAATTATATTAAATAAAAGAAGTATTTTTATAAGTAAATTCTAGTTAAAGTTATACTTTTACTTAAAGATTTATTAATAACTTTTTACTACCTTTTACTTTTAAATTAATAAATAAATTAAAAAAATAAACTAAGTATTAAAATATTACTTATAATACTTTATAAAAACTTAATAAATAACCTAGCTAAATTTTTTATAAAATATATAATAAGCTTATAATAATATTAAAAGTATAATAACTAAAATAAGTTTATATAAGGCTATATTTAAATATAATATAAATTTTTATATAAATATTAAGGATAATATTATAAAAAGGAAGGTATTAAGTATATAAGTAAAAGTAAAAAAATTTATATAGCTTTATTAATAATTAAAAATATAATAATAAATTATAATAAAAAAAATAGTAATTTAATATAATAAAAAATACTAAAAGCTAATCTTAAAAAAAAAGACTTAATTAAACTATTAATAAAAAACCTTAAGCTAAAAAAGGAAAAAAAAAAGCTAATACTTAAGTTTATTAAACCTTTTTAAATTTTAAAAAAAATTAAAAACTAAGTATATAAGTTAGCCTTATTTAAATAATATAATTATATTTATAATATATTTTATATAAGTCTTTTAAAGCTATAAATAAAAGATTTTTATAAAAATAAAAAAACCTTATTAATACCTTTTTTAAAAGAAAATAATAAAAAATAAAAAGTTAAAAAGGTTTTTAATAATAAAGCTATTTATAATAAACTTTACTATTTAATTAAATAAAAAGGCTAGCTTTTTAAATATAATTAATAAGTAGTTAAAGAAGATATAAGTAATATTATAAAGCTTATTAAAAAGTATTAGTAAGTAAGGGTAAAATTAAAATAAAAAGTAAAGAAAATATAAGTAAAAGACTAATAAAAACCTTAATAATAAAAATACTTAGTAAAAAAATAATATAATAGAAATTTTTACTATTTATTATTAATTACTTAGCCTAGCCTTATAAATAACCTTTTAAAAAAGGTATAAAAATATTTATAATATTTTATTAATATTTAACTAATACTAGTCTTAAAGTAAAATAAGCTAGCTTATAAGTAGGTTTTTTTAAATTTACTTATTTAATAGCTTTTACTAATTATTTATAATTTAGTATTAAGCTTTATATATTATTAATAATATTACTTACTAGCTTATATAATACTTATTAATAAAAAATAAGTAAAGTTATAAGTTATATTATTATACTTTTTTAGCTTTTTAAGTATAATTAGTAAAATCTTTAATAAATTTTTAAAAGGTATTAGCTTAATAATATTATTATAAATTTATAAAAAACTTACCTTATTTTAATAATATAATAAAAGATAAGTAAATTACTAAGCTAAAGAGGTTTTATACTTAACTATTAGTAAATAATAAGCAGTATAAAGAATATACTTATATTTACTTATAAAAAAATAGTTAAAGTAGTATTAGGCCTTAATATTACTAAAAGTAATATATAAGTTATAGTTTAAGTATATAATAGCTTTATAACTTTTATTTAAAAAGAGGAATTTTATTTTAATATTTATATTTATATTTTTTTTTAATTTTACTATTTTAAAAAATTAAACTAAAAGATAATATAAAATTTTAATATAATTAAGTATATTACTAACTAGTATAGCTATAAGTTTACCTTTTTTAATTTCTTAATTAATATATTTATAAAAAAATTATAAAACTTATATATAATAAATATTATTCTTCTTAATATAATAATAATAATAAATAAAGTTAGCTATATTAAAAATATATTTAATAAAATTCTTATTATTATAAAAAAGTAGTTTAATAATTAAATTATTAATATAATTTATAATTATAGCTTAAAAGCATTTTATATATTATAAGTAATTAATATTAAAAGGTATTATATACTTTTTATATACCTTAGTCTTATATAACTACTTATTAATAGCCTTAGTTATATATAAAATCTTTAAGTAATTATTTTTAATACTTAAGGGTGTTTTATATAATAAGTAAAAGTATTTTTAATAATAAAAGGGGTACTGCTTTTATTATTTTACTTATTTTATAAAAAAGTAAAAAAAGTAAAAAAAATAAAAGTACTTATTTTAGCTAAATATATATTAAATTAGCCTAGATTTAAAATAAAAAAAAAATCTTATATTACTCTTATACTTAATAAAAATATTATATACCTTTTTAATCTTATAAGCTATTTATAAAGCAAATTATTTAAAAAATACTATTATATAGCTAAGTAAGTTAATTAATAAATAGTCTTACTTTATAAAAAGTAAGTAAAAGTATTAAAAAAGGGATATAATAAAGTTATTAAAAAATAAATAAAAAAAAGAAATATAAAAAATTTAAAAAAGTATAATATTAAATAATAATATATAAAATAATAAAAAAAAATAGATTTTTATTAAGTTATAATATATATATAAATTATATATATTACTAAAGTTATTTAAAAAGAATTCTATTATAAATTTACTATTAAAAAAAGGGTTAACTTAATAATAAAAATACTACTTTTAAAAAGAAGGATAATTATAATAATAGTATTTATAAAATATATAAAAATACTAAAGTATAAAAGCTTTACTTTACTTTAACCCTTTTTTACTATAGTATATAAAGGCTTTTACCTACCTTTTAATAGCATATTTTTAAGTAAAAGTTAATATACTTTTTAATACTTACTTAATAACTACCTTATAATATTTAATAACTAGTATAAGCTTAATACTAACTATAGTAGTAAGGGCAGCTATAGTTTAAGCTAATAATAATAAGCTTTAACTAGCTACTTTTAATTTATATTAAAAGTTAATATTAAGCTGCTAATTTTCCTGCTTTTATTTTAATTAATATTCTGCAGTTTTTTTTTAATACTTTATTTAAACTATTTTTTTTTTTTATATATTTTAGTTTTTAATATTAAGGAAGATATATTATATTATATTATTTAAGGGGTAAATAGTATTATAATCTTTTACTATATTAAGGTAATTTTAGCTAATATATTTTCTTTTATATAAAGTATATTATAATATTTTATAATAATAGCTTTTAATATAGCTTAATTAAAAGCAGAGTTTATAAAAAAAGTACTAGCTATTTATAATAATAATACTATTATAGCTTTAAAAGTAGTATAGTATATTAGCTAAAAGGGAAGAATAATTAGAAAATATAGATTTTTATTTAATAATAATAATTAGAATTTAAGTATAAGTAGTTATTATAATAAAATACTTTTTATTAGCTATAAAGCTTAATTTATTTAATTATATTATATTATAAATAACTATTTTAGCTTAATAGCTAGGTAAGTTATTTATAATATAAATATTTACTAAGTTAATTAAAATATTTTTAATTAAAATAATAGTAAAAAGTTATTATAAAAGCCTTTTTTATTAATTATAGCTAATAATAATTAGGATTTTATTATAAAAGTAAAAGTTAATAATAGCTTAATTATTTTATAAGTAAGTAGTTAAAGACTATAGTAATATTATAAAAACTATATAAAAAATAAGCTTAATAATATAATAAGTATTTATTAAGTTAATAAAAAATATATTTAGTTTTTTTTTTTTATTATTAGCTATATTAATAAAAATTATATTAAATTTTAAGTATATAGTTTATATAAAGCTATTTTAATACTTTTTTTTTAATTATTTATATATAGCTTATATATACTAATTTTAATTATTTATTATAAATATAAGTTTATAATAAAAATAATTTTAAGGCTAGATATAAATATTATTAAAAGCTTAATAATTAATAAATAGTATAAAATTAATTTATTTAATGCCCTTTACTTATTATAATAGACTTTAATATTATTATTATATAAATAAGGCCTAGTATAAATAATTTTAGTTTATTATAGCTTAAAGATTAAACTATTAGTTATTACTTATTTAAATTACTAAAGTCTTAAAAAAACTAAAAATTATTATAATATATATATTTTTTAATATTTTACTAGCTTTATTTATTATAATAAAAAATAGTTATAGGTATATATAGTTAATAAGTAGTTTAAAAGTAATAAAAGTATTAATAATAATATAAGTAATTATAATAAAATTAGCTATAAGGTTATATACTTTTTTTAAATATTTACTTTTATTAATAATAAAATTAAATATATTTATAATTTAAGCTATTTATCTTTTAGTAATATTAAAGTAAATTAATATATTTTTTTAAATCTAGGCTTTAAGTTAGGATAAGATTAATAATAAGTTTTACTTTAAGTAATAGTTTATTAATAAAAGCTAGTAATAATTATTAAAATATATAATTAACTATTTTATAAATTTAGTAATATTAATAAAAATAAGTAAGACTTTAAGTTATTAAAGTTTAGCTATTAATAAAGCTTAAAGCTTTTAGTTATAAAAATAAATATAAATAATAATTTTACTTTTTATTTTTTATTAAAATTAAACTATTATATTTTTAACTTAAGTATTTTAAAGTATTATTTATAAAATAAAACCTAGTTTTTTAAGTAATTCTTTAATATTTAGTTAATTTAATTTAATAAGTAAAGTTTAGGCTATAAAAAGAAAGTTATTATTTATAATTATTTTAAGCTTTTAACTATTAATATTATATTATTTATTTATAATAGTATTAAATTATTTCTTTATAATAATATTTATTATTATAAGCGCTATATAATTAATAAGTAAAAGACCTTATTAATTAATTAAATATATAATAGTATTTATTAAATCTTTTAAGTAAGATATTAAAAAGATATTTCTTTATTTACTTATAAAAATAGCAGTAATAATTAATATTATAAAAGTAGATTTATTAAATTTAAGACCTTTAGTAAAAAAGGCTTAACCTATATATATATAATAAAAGTAGTTTACTATATTTATATATTAGCCTTTAAAAAATTTAATAGTAAAGGTATTATTAAGGCTAGTAAAATATTAAGTAAGATTATAAGCAGGCAGAATTATATAAGGGCTAAAAAAGATAAAGTAGTTTTATTAAAGGTTAAACTTTAATTCTTCTACTTATATATTAAGGTCTGCTATAACTATATACTTTAATATATAAGTTTTATTATTAATATTATAATTAACCTATATAAGCATTTTATTAATAAAGGTTATAAAATTATTTTAATAAGCTAAAAGGCTATTAAAAAAGACTTTTTATTTATAATTAATAATTAAAAGTAGTTACTAATAATTATATAGCTAATTTAGTTATAATAAGGTAAAAATAATAAATATAATAATATTAATTAAAGTTTTTAATAATAAAGGAATATAAAGGCTTAGTAAAGGCTAATTATATTTTTAATTAAGGGCTATTTAATAAATTATAGTCTGCTTACTTATTTAAAAGTAAATTTATTATAATAATTAATATTTTATTTACTATTTATTTTTTATAATATAAAAGCTACTTTTATAATATTAAAGTATTATTTAATATTTTCTTTTATATTTAATAAGATTTTATTAGCTTTTTTAAAGTAGTTTATTATATAGTTAAAGACTTTAAGTATAGTAATATTAAAGTAGGCTAGTATAATAACTTTATTTAAGGATTTAGGTTTATTATTATTTAAGGTATTACTATTTTTTAAAGTATTATTATAAATATTATTATTTATATTTATAGCCTATTTTAGTTTTTTATTATAATAAATATTATAAGCTTTATTTTTTATTAAACTTAAGGCTTTATATAATGCCTTTATTATAATATTAACTTACTTTATTATTAAAGGTTTAGCTAGTAAAATATAAAACTTTTATAAAAAAAAGGTAAATATATAAATATAAGTTTTTATATTTAGTAAAATATTATAGTTATTTACTTTTTTAAAAAGAATAAAAATAAGAAATTATATTAGTGCTTTAATAGCTATAATATTATACTTATTTTTATTATTAAGCTATAGTTTTTATTTAAAGTTTAATATAAGAACTAATTATATAATAAGCTTAGTTTATTTATATTTTTTAGTATTAAGCCTAGTTTATTAAGCTTTATTAGTAGTAAATATAATAAAGGATATAGTATATTTATAATATAAAAAAAATAAATTAATTATAAAAGAAATATATTTTTTTATATAAGTAATATTTTTTAATTTTATATTTTTATAACTTAAATTATTAATTATGCCCTTTTAGTAATACTTAGTAATTTTTATATATAAGCTATAATATAAATTTAAAAATATAAGCAGGTCTTAATAAAGGTATTAGTTAATATTATATACTAAAAAATAAATTTTTTAAAAAGTAGTAATTATTAGTAAAATATAAAAGAGAAAATAGCAGGTAGTTTAAGTAATATATTATATATTTAAAAGGTAAGATATTAAATAACTTTAAAAATAAGAGGGGAATAATATCTTTTTAATAGTTTAAAGGCATATTTTATATACCTACCTTACTTAAACCCCTGTAAGGAATATAGTACTTTATTATAACCTAGGTTATAATAAACTATGCCTTATATAAATTTAAACCTATATGCATTTTAAGGTATATAACTAAAAGTTAAAGTATACTTAATAGTTAGAACCTTAAGTTAAATAGTATAAATCTAATACCTATATTAAAGATTTATTAAGACTTTAACCTAATTATAATTTTATATTATAACCTAGTTATTTAATTCCTGCCCTTTAGCTTATTATTACTTTTCTAGCTATTCTTATTTATTTTTCTAGTTAAAAGATAAGTTAAATATATAAATAAGGCGCTAATTCCTAGTCTTTTTAAACCCCTTTTAAAACACTTATTAAAATTAAGCTAGAATCTAATTTTTATTAAAGAGGTATAAATTTAAATTAGCATTTTAATTTATATAGGAATTTATAAGAAAATATAATTAAAAGACTATTAAAAGACCTTTAAGTTAAAGGACCTGCACTTTAATTATTTTATTATTAGTTTAATAACCTATAAGCAATTTAAGTAAATTTTATAGCACTTATATATTTTTAATCTATTCCTTTAATTAAGCTACTTTTTTAAGTTATTTTAATATATTAATAAGTAGTTTTTATATATATAAGCTATATCTTTTATAATTTATAGCCTAGGCACTTATATTACTATAAATAAGTATATAATCTGCTATTAAGGGAGGTTTTTAAAAATAACCTTTATACTATAAAAACCTATTTTAATTAGCTTTAAAGCTTAGGTTATAGCCTAAGCTAGCTACTTCCTTTAGTAGTAATTTTATATGCCTCCCTTAATTATGCCTTAAAAAAGAAAGTAACTATAAGATTAGGAAGATTTTAATTACCTAGCCCTTACTTAAGCTATAGTCCTTTTTTTAGTAAAATTACTAGGAAATATTAAATTTTATATATTTATAAATAACCTTTTTTTTATAATAACTCTCTTCTGCCTTTTTTATAAGGCTAGTTATATAGCTATAGGTATATACTATATAAATAGCAGTATTAGTAAGATTTTTATTATAGCTAAAAAGGAAAAGAAAAAATAGCCTTAAGAATAGATTATTATAAGCCTTATACTTAATAGTTTAATTAGTTACTTTAAGGAATAGCTTTTTTAGTAAAATATATACTAATTTATTCTTTTTCTTATATAAGTAAACTAGATTATATAAAAAGATAATACTCTTATTCTTTTCTTAACCTTAGCTTATAAAGGTAATAAATTTAAATAATATTATTATAAGCAGCCCTTATTAATAAAATTAATAACTTTAGTAGCTAAGTAAATTTTTAATAACTAGGTTAAGAAAATGCTTTTAATTTTAAAAATTACCTTAAACTATAACTTTAATATAATTTAAATTAATATTAGTAATTAGCTTAAAAGCTGCTTAAGATATAATTATTATTATTATAAAGGAGGTTAGTAAGTAATAATATAGTCTTTTCTTCTTAAAGTTACCTTAATTAATAGCTATTTTATTTAACTTTATAATAAGCCTTTTTAAAAGCTATATTAAAGCTAGCTTAGCTAGTAATTATATATTATATATAAGATTTTTAAGGCTTATAGTAGTAAAGGTATATTAAGGTAAAGGTTTTATATTAGTAATACTTTTATAGCTATTTTATAGCATAATTATATTAATTAAAAGAAATAGGGTCCTTGCCTTACTTATTAAGGTATATAAATTAAGAATATTTAGTTATAAAGTTATTATAGTATATAGCATATACTATAGCTAGTAAATAGAAATTATATATAATATAGTATAATAACTTTCTAAGGTTATAATTAATATAATATAGCTATTTATATATAAAAAAAATGCTAGGACTTTTATTATAGGCTAAATTATTAGTAAATTAATATATCTTTTTTTTAATATTATTTTATTAGCTACCCTAAATTAGAGTCTACCTTAAATATGCCTTTAAACTATTAAAAAGATAGTTAAGTATATACTATTTACTTTTATATTAATATATATTATAATAATAAAAGTATATATTATATACTCTTATAATAGTATAATTAAGTCTAGGTTATTAAATAATATGCTATTATAGTTATTTATATTATTTAAAAGTAAAGTAATAGTAATAAAATAAGTAAAGAAATATTAATTAATAAAGTTATTATTAATTTAAAATTTATTTATTATAATCTGCTTAAGTAAGTTAGCTATAGTTATTATATAAATAATAATAAGGGTAAGCTTTATATTATATTTAAGCTTAAAGTAAATTATAAATACTATTATAAAGTTAAAGCTAATAGTAATTTAAATATTAATATATAGGCCTAAGGCTATACTTTTACCTATATATTAAAAATACTAAAAGTAGTAGTTTTAAATAAGGTAATTATTAAAAGATATAAAGCAGTCCTAGATATTTAAAGTATATTAATATTAAGGCTAAGGGGTTTTTAAAATAGGCTTAGTATTTTTATTAACTAGCTAATTATTATTTTAATTATTTATAATATTAGCTAATGCCTTTACTTTATTTTAACTATTTATAATATTAACTAATGCTTTATTAATAATTAAGGTAATAGTAGTTATATTTATAATAAAAGTAATAATAGTAATATTTTTAATAAGAGGTAAAGCCTTTATAAATATAAAATTAGCTATTAAAATATTAGCTAAAGTTATATTAGTATTTTACTAAGCTAAATAGTTAATAATATATAAGGTATTCTTAGCACTAGTGCTTAAGAGGGTAAACTAAGATTTTAATATTTATATAGCTATATATATTATTAAAATACTAGCTATAGTATTTATAATAAGGTTTTACTACTTTATAAAAGAGAGACTAACTGCTAAAGTATTATTTTTAAGGTTAAATTATAGCTTTAGTATTATTTTTAAGGTTATATTTATAAAAAGGGAGGTATACTATATATTCTTAATATTAATATTAAACTTGCCTTAACTATCTTACTTACCTATAATAATAGCTAAATAACTAATTATAAGAATAGTAGTAGTATTAGTATTATAATAAGTATAGTAAGTATTAAAAAGTAAAATAAAAGTATATAAGTAAGAAGGTAGCTTAAGTATACTATTAAATAAGAAAAGGTAAGTAGTAATAATATAAGGATATAATATATAAGGTTATAAAGTAAAAAAAGCAAATAGTATATAAATAAAAAGTAAAAAAAAAATATATAAAATATATATATAAAAAGTAAAAATAAGCTATAAAAATTTTTCTTTTATATAATTTAAGTATTATAGCCTAACTAATTTTTTTACTTTAAGGTCTTAAAGTTAAATGCCTTATATATTAAATAATAAAATTAATAAAATAATTTAAATAATAAAAGTCTTAAAACTTTAAAAAAAGGTAAATTAAATTAAGATAATTTTTTAATTAATATAAAAGTTAAAAATAACTTAAATAATAAAAGTCTTAAAACTTTAAGAGAAAGTAAATTAAATTAAAATAAAAATAATTTCTTAAATTAATATAAAAGTTATAATATATTTATTTTTAAAAATAATTATAGCTTTTATATTAGCTTTAAATACTTAAGCTAGTATACCTTATACTTAATAATACTATTATAAGTATAATAATTAAGGATTTTATTTATAATATACTTTTTTTAGCTATTAGTTTATAATAGTTTAAAAGGCTTAGCTAGCTATATATTTAATATAACTAGCTTAAGATATTTTATATTAAACTTATTCTTTTACTTAAGGTAAAAAGGGAGTTAAAGTTTATATTATAAAAGGCTAATTTTCTTAAATATAAAAAAGGGTCTAGCTTAATAATATAATAGCTTTATTTAGTTTTATAAATAATAGCTATTATTTTTTAATTTAATTAACTTAATATAAATAAGGTTACTTATTTTTAAATTAAAGGGTGTTTTATATTTTTTATTATAGTATATTTTTATTTAAGCTATTATAAGCTATATAGTATTTTAAATATTATAATATATATTATAATAAAAAATAGTAAATAAATTTAGGTTATTATTTATTTATTAAAGAAAGTATATAGTAATTATATTATAAAGTAGTTAAAAAGGTATATATATAGTAGTTAAGTATAGTATAAAATTAGTTATATAAACTATATATAAGAATAGTTTAAGCTAATATCCTTAATTATATTTAATACTAATAATTATTTAAAGGCTAAGGATAATAACTTAAATTATTTACTTTAACTAACTATTAGCCTATTAATAATAAGCTATATTAATATAAAAGAAAATACTAATAGCTATATATAAAAATTACTAAAAGTAAAATATAAATTTTAAGTTTATATTATAAATAAAAATATATAATAAACCTTAATTTAAATAAATATAGTTTATATAAGCTTATACTTAATCTTTTACTAACTAGTTATTATAACTTAAAATATACTAAATAAACTTAATAAACTTATTAATAATTAGTAGTATTATATTAAATTTATTATTTAAAATAAGCAGGCTAATAATAAAATTAAAGTATAAAGTTAAAAGTAAAGCTTTAAAAGTATTTACTAATTATATATTATTATAAAAGGCATTTTATTAAGGCTTAGCTTTTTAATACTTAAGGCACTTTTTAATATAATTATCTAGCTTTTAGTATATTTTATAAAAAAATAGTATTTTTTAAAGTATATAAAAAGTATAATATAATTTTAAATAGGCTTAGTTATTATAAAAAAGCTTTAAGATATTTAAAATTATTAACTTAAGTAAGTAAAGTTACTTTTAATTATTAATAATATAATAAAGTAAATTAAAAAGGTAATAAAGCTTAAAATATAATAATTTAGCTAGCCTTTTATTTACTATTTATTTATTAATAGCCTTATAAATATAATAAAAAATAAGGTTTTTATTAAGTTTTAATATAACTTAATTTTAAAAAGTATTATTTATAAAAAAAGCTAAATAAACTATTAATAAGTTAAGAGGGTTTTATATTAATAAGAATAATAATACTAGAATTTAACTTATTAAGTTAATATTATTAATTAGATTTTATAAGGCCTTAGTTAAAATTAAATTTAAATTTTTTAAAATAAGCTATAGGTTTAAGGTTAGTTTTAGTATAACTAATATTATTAAAGTTAAGGTTATTAATATTAAGGCATTATTTAATTAAGGTATATTAAGTAGTTACTAATTAGTTTAAGTAAAGGGTATTAGTATAGTTTATATTATAAGTAAGAGAGATAAAGGTATAAGTATAGGTTTTATAGCTAAATTAATAATAAAAAGTAATAACTTAATTACCTTAGCCTAAGCCTAAGTAATTATAAGTATTATTTTATAAATAAGCTTATTTAATTTATTCTTTTATATTATATTTATAAGCAGATTATTAATATTTAAAAGGTAGAATAGTATATTAATATTAATATACTTTTTTTTAACTTAATAAATAATAAAAATTTAAGATTTTTACTTTTTTAAAAATAAATACTAGTTAATTAAGTAATACTTACTTTTTAAGTAGCTTAATTTAATACTTTAAAAATAGTTTTATATAATAGTATAGTTAGTAATAATATTAATATAAGTATAATTTAAAATATATTATAACTTTTATAAAGCTTATATAAAAGCAGTAGTTTTTAATTTAATAATATTATAATTATATTTTATACTTATTAAAGATTTAAAAAGAAATAAAATTAGTTTTAAAATATTATTTTATAGCTAATATAATATTATATTAAATTCTTATTATTTATTATTATTAATATAAATTTTAAAAAATAGTATATAATTAAAATATACTAGCTTAATAGCTAAGTATAATTTAGTCTTAAATATTTTTTAAGCTATAATACTTTAATTTTATAATTCCTTATATTATTAATTAAGCTTAGCTATATAATTATTTTTTTTATTTTACTTTTTAAATATATTTATTTTTTTTAGCTTTTTTAATAAAAGTAATAGTATTTTAAAAGTATAAGTTATTTTAATAAAGCCTATTAGTAAAGTATAATAAAAACTAATAGCCTTAAGCTTTTATAAAAGTTTTATATAATATATATAGTAATTAATAAAATATTTATAATAGCTTAGTAAACTAATTTTTAATTTTAGTTTTTTAAAGTTTTTAAATAAAGTAAGATTATAAATAGTTTTAGTTTTTTTTTTTAAAGTAGCTAAATTAAGTTTAAATATATAGTGTTTTAAGGCTTATAAACCTACTTAAGTAAAATAGTATTTTTTAAAGGAAATAGTATAACTTAAATTAGCTAAAATAGCTAAAATAATATTTAAATACTTAATATATTCTTTTATAGTTTTAAAAAAAATAATAATATTAACTATATAAATAAGTATAAATTTTTAAAAATATTAATAAAATATTATTTTTATTTAATATTAAAAAAAAGCTAAACTAATTATAAAGCTAATAATACTAATTATAAGCTATTTATAATTATAATAAAAAGTAATAAAAGCTTTTTTTTATTTATTTTTTTTAATAATTAGTTATTAAAAAAAACCTTTAATAAAATTTAATAAAAAAAAATAATACTACTTTATAAATAAAATAGAATATTATTTTATTATAATAATAAGTAGGTATTTAACTTTAATTTAATATTTAACTAGTATATATTAATAATAAGCTATAGCTTATTATTATACTAAATTATAAATACTAATAAAGCTACTAAACTAGGCTAATTAAAAAAGATATTTTTTATAACTTTATTCTTTTTTAATATATTAATAAGTTTATTTATAGCTTTTTTATTATAATAAAATAAGCTAAAGGGTTATTAAAAGAGATTAAAAATATTTATACTTAGTTTAAAGTTAATAAGTATTTTTATATTATTATTAAAATAACTAATATTAAATTAAAATAAGTATTTATATTTATATAATAATTTATAAATCTTTTTTTAAACTTTAAGTTTTTATTTATTATAAATATTTACTTTATTTATATTTAAGTTAGGCTTTATTAAATTTAAAATATAAAAAAAATAGTTATTTAAAAAGTTTAAATACTTTAGTTTTTTATTTATATTTAGTTTTAATAAGTTTAATAATTAAATAGTTATAAAAAGGCTAGTTTAAAATACTAATTTTTATATAATAATAAATATAAAATATAAAGTATTAAAAAATATACTTTTATAAATATAAATAAAAACTAGGCCTAGGTTTAATATAAGAAGTTAGGCTTTATACTTAATAATAATAATATATAGCAGGCAGGCATAAGTATAATAAAAGTAATTAATATAAATTAATAAAATAAGGTAATATTTATTTATATAAATTAAAAGGCTACTATATTTAATAAAGATATTAAAGCCTTAGCTTAGCTTAATAATAACTAATTAAGTAGCTTTAAAAATAAGGTCTTTAATAAGTAGTGCTATATTTATTAAATTAAAGATAGAAATTAGTTTTTTATTACTTATATTTAAATAGTTATAGCTTATCCTTTTACTTTATAAAATATATAAGTAATAAGTATAAAAAAAAAAGTTACTTATTAGTATATTATAATTAAAAGAGTTAATAATAAAATATATAACTTTAAGGTTTATAGCTATACTATTTATAATATAAAAATAAAGGTTTAGCTTAATAATAGTAATTACTTAAAAAAAGCTATTATTAATATTATAAATATTTACTAGCTACTAAATAATATACTTAATAATATAAAAAAAAAAGTTACTAAATATAATTAATTAATTAAAAATATAAAAAAGCTAGTATTTACTATTAGCTTATTATAATAATTAATAAAAAAATAGTAAATAGTATAAAGTTATATAAAAAATTATAACTTAAACTTAACTTACTTAATAATACTAGAAATTTTATTAATAAGTGCTATATATAAAAGTAGCTTTTTTATTAAACTTATACTTAATTAAGTAGTATTAAAAAAATTAATAATATTAGCAGGCTTTATATAAGTAATAAAAATATAGGTTTTTTAAAGTAATACTTTTAATAGTAATATATTCTTAATATATAATTATTAAGCTAGTTTAATAAGTTTAAGTATATAAAGTTATTACTAAACTTATTAAAGGCATTATTATTTAAATTTATTAAGTTTTATAATAAGTTATAGTTTTTTATAATAAATAATATAATTATAAGAAATACTTTAATAGCTATTAGTTAATTTAGCTAGTTATTTTTAATAATATCTTTTTAATTTTAATAATTATAATTATTATTATAATATTAGTTATAGTTTTAATTAAATTTTTAATTATTTTTATTATAATAGTTATTTTTTTATTAGTTATTATAATAAGAGTTATTATTTTAATATTATAAAGTATTATAATTATATTAATTATTTTAATTTTTATTATAATAGTTATTTTTTTAATAATAGTCTTATTTATTATTATTATAATATTAATTTTTTTTATTATTATTATAATACTTATTACTTTAAGCTAAGTTATATTATTAATTTTAAAAATTATAGCTTAAGTTATATAGCTTTTTTATTTATTAAGTAAGTTAGTTAATTTACTTTACTATAGTTAAAAACTACTTATAAGCTAACTTTTAGTCCTGCTATATAATAAACTTATATATAATAAGTTATTTATAAATCTTATTAATAATATTATAACTATTATAAATATTAATAAGCTTAGCTAAGGCTAGATTAGTATTTATTATAAGTTAATAAGTTATTATATTTTTATTTATATTACTTACTTTTATATAATAAGTAATCTTATAGTTTATATAAAATTAAAGTAAAAAATTATTTTTTATTATAAATAAGTATTTAAGTTTATTAGCTTTAATAAGTATAGCTTTTTTATTATTTTAAAAATATTAATTTAATAAAGTAATTTATAAATTAAGGTTATTAATTAAATACTTTTTTAAATAAGTATTAAAAGATTAAAACTATTTAATATTATTAAATAATAATAAGCTTATTAAATTAAAAATAAGGTATTTTAAAATAGCTAAATTATTATATTTTTTATAAAAAAATTAAAAAGTGCTAATATAAGCTTAAATAAGTATTTTAGTAATATTTAAAGTAAAGGTTAAAATAAGGAGATTATTATATAATATTTAAGTATAGTTATTAAAAAATATTTTAAAATAATTATTTATAAAATAATTAAAATTATTTATTAAATTATTTTATAAATAAGACTAGAATATATTATAATTACTAAAGTAAAATATATACTTAGTATTATTTTTTATATATAGTTTTATAAATAGTAAAATAATTAAAAGCTATATTACTAAAGCCTAGTCTTATATAGCTAAAAAGGCTAAAGGCTAAGGGGTTAAAAAAACTAAAGGCTAAAGTATAAGTAAGGCTAAGGCTATAGCTAGGGGTATTATTAAACTATTCTTTAAGTATTATAAATAGCTATAAAAAGAATAAGAGAATTTAAATAAAGAGTAGGATATATAATTATATTAGCTATATAATAGTTTATAAAGTAGCTAAGGCTAATAAAGTATTTAACTACTAATAGCTTATATAAAGCAGTTTATAAGCTTATTAATAAGATTTTAAAATATTTTAGCTAATTTAATTAAGGCTAGTTAAAAAATAGTTAATTTAATTAAAAATAAAAAGTTTAAACTAGCTAAGTAAGTAAAGGAGGTATAGAAAGTATTATTAGCTATTATATTATTATTTATAAAGTAGTAAACTACTTTAATAAAAAGTAATAATTAAATTAAAAAAAAGAACTAATTATAAAAGTCTTAAATAAAAGTTATATTTTAAATTTATTAATTTTTATTATTATAAATATATAATACTTACTTTATAATTAATATAACTATTTTTAAAAAATATAGCTTAAAGTAAATATAATAGCCTGCCTTAATCTTACTTTAAGTAAATAATAAAAAAGCTATATTTTTATTAAACTATAATATAATATAAAGGGTATTAAAATTAAAGTAGTTAAATAATAATACTAATATTAAGCCCTTACTTATATTTACTATTTAATTATATAATAAAATAATAAAAGTAATGCCTTTTTTAATTATTAAGGCTATTAAGTTTAAGTTATAAAATAAAGTTATTATAGTTTAGCTAATAGCTAATATAATAATATTCTTTTTTAAAAAAGGGTTAGCTATAAATATAGCCTATTTATTATTATAATAAATAAGTATAGTAAGGTTAATATAAAAATAAATTATTTAAGTTAAAAATAAAAATATTATTAAAGAATATATTATTTTAATAAAATAAAAGGCATTAATAAGTAAATTTAAAGATTTAGTAAAGGGTATATAAATAAAGTAGTATATATAATATATATTTAATAACTTTATAAAAGTCTTTATTACTTAATTTTTTAAAATATTTTATATTATAGTATTTAAAAAATAAGTAAATTAGTAATATAATACTTTATAATAATAAGCAGTATATAAATAATATATTTAAAGTAATTAAGTTTTTAATTAGTTAAAAAGTAAATAAAATACTATAGTTAAAATAATAAAAACTAATTAATTAAAAGTTAAATATAAATTAAATATAAAGTTTATTAAGTTATTTATTAATAATAAGAATAGCTTTAGTTTAAGATAATTTTTTAAAATAGTAGGTATTATATTTAGTAAGGCAGGTATATTAAGTAAAAAGGGGAAGGTAATATTAAGTAGTTTAAGGTTAGTTAAAACTAAAGTAGCTAAAGTATTTATATTAATAAAAGCTAAAGAGTATAATAATTAAGGAAAGAGTAAGGTTAAATATATAAACTATATTAAATAAAAAGTTAAAGTAAAGGCAGTAGCTAAAGGCTTATAAAAAGCAGTATTTATATTAATATTTATATTAGTAAAGTTATTAAAAGTAGTATTTATAAAAATAGCTAGGTAAAAGGCTTTAAAATAAGCTGCTTTTTTTTAAAAATAAAATATTTATTAATAGCTTTAAAAAGCTTATAGCTAAAAGAAGGTTAAAATCTTTATTAATAGCTAGGTATAAAATAAAATAATAAGTAAGTAAGTTATAATTAATACTATAATTAATATAAATATTAAAAAAGCTAAAATAGCTTAATAATACTTTTAAAAAAAATTATTATTTAAAGGTTTATAAAATAATAAAACTAATTAAAGTAATTCTTATTTTAAGTAAGGATATATAAATATACTAACTATATATTAATAAATCTATTTTAAATAAGCTAGAGGCTAGTATTATAATAAAGCTTAATATTAAAATTTTTATAATTAAGGATTAGTAAGAATATTAATATTACTTAAGTAATTACTATTATATTAAGGAATATAGTAATTAAAATAAATAATTAAAGCACTAGACTTAGATATTATAAAAAATAATAAAGTATATATATAATAAGTAAAAGTATAATAAAAAGACTAAGCTAGCTACTAAAGTATAGGCATAGGTGCTAGGACTTATATAGTCTAGGTTATGTACTGCAACATATGACCTGTGACAAGGGGCCTATATGTTAGGAAGGGCGTGGCACTAACACCTAAAGCAATAAGTAAGGCAAGGATTCAGATCTCCTCGGATAGGTAGGTACTGTAAGTTCACAACTTAATGATTTTGAGCGAATGTAACCTGGCTTGCAATTGACCAAGTATCATTCACCGTATACTATATAAGATAAATTAACAAGCGGCAAGCCAGAGCATTGGAAATACCAAGATTTAGATTGCCTCGTGCGATTCATCGTTGGAAGCAGCTTCATTACATGAGATGTTCAAAGTATCTATTGTGCAAAATAGCGCCGACTATTTTCATAATGTATATCAAATTATGTTCGCTAAAATTCATTGTAAGTACAGAGCAACCATAATATGCAGGATATCAATCATTTTAATCTATAAGCAGTTTCTTTCCCAACCATAGCCCCCATCACCCTACTAAATGTCTGAAGTAAGCTTCTTAAGCAGAGCCCGTGACGGAGGCGAAATGGGGAGCGTTGAGGAAGAGTCCCATAAGGACACCGCCGAGGGTGCCAGCAATGGGAATGGTCATGATCCAGGAGAAGAGCAAGAGACCGACTCTCTGGAAGTTGACGGCCTTGAGAGTGCCATTGCAAAGACCGACGCCGACGGTAGCACCGGTGATGCACATGGATGTAGACACGGGCAGGGAGTACTGTGAGAAGACGAGGACCGTGATGGCGGCGCCCATCTCCATGGAGCAACCACGAGAAGGAGAGTGGTAGGTAATCTTGTTACCCATGACTATTGACAGTGTTAGTAATTAAAAAGTATTAAAGATCGAGTCCGAGAATGTTCTTACCCTTCATGATGTTGTAACCATAGGTGCAGAGACCGATGGAGATCATGCCAGAGAGAACAGCCAGCTGCCAGACGGGCACAGGGGCCTTGGCGGCGGCAGCATTGCCAGTCTTCCAGGCAGAGTAGATGACAGCCCAGGGGCCGACAGAGTTACCAATGTCGTTGGCACCGTGAGCGAAAGAGGCGGTGCAGGCAGTCAGCACCTGGATAAAGGAGTAGGTGTGCTCGACCTCGTTGGGGAACTTCTCAGCGTGGGCGTAGACGCGCTTCATACGGTCACCGTCGGGAGTACCCTCAGTACCGGTCTGGGCAGCGTGGATGTCGTAGTAGAGACCGTAGAGGAGGCCGGCAACGATCATGGCGGGGATGCGGATGGCAAGGATCTTGATGTTCTTCCACTCATAAATCTCGCCAGGGCCCATGGGGTTGTCACGGAGAGTGCGCATAGCCCAGCCAATAGGGCCACGTCTGGCGTACAGTCTGGCGTTGAACCTGTTCTGCGTCTCGGCCATGAGCTCGGAGTAGGTGGGCTTGTTGGCCTCGACGGCAGACAGGCTCTTTTCAGCAGGGGTCGTAGAAATGTCGGCATCGCCCTTCTTGAGGCCCTCGCCACCTTCGAGAGACTCATCGACAGAGTGGCCGGAGGAATGCTCGTCCTTGTGCTCCTGGACAACAGCGTAGTCGGGCACAGCGGCAGACTCAGCATCGGCAGGCGCAGGGCGGTTCCAGAGAAGAGGCCCGAGGAGGAACATCCACCACTTAACGGTGTAGTCCTTCTTCAAGATCTTGGCACGGGCAAAGGGGACGAAGAAGATGGCGGACAGAAGGCAGACACCACCGCCCGTGCCCATGGTAACGGCGGCAATGTACCAACCGGGCTTCTTGGCCAAGCCCAGAGAAGGAGAACCCTTGTATACAATGGACAGCGTGCAGATGGTTCCAGCAATGAGGAAGAAGAAGGGTGAGGTGTAGACGGCCCAAGGCGCCGGGTTCTTGCGGACATGGACGACGAAGCGAATCAGCAGGAAGATGCTGGCCGCGAAACCAGCAGCGATGGCGGGTGCCATACCCAGACCAGCGAAGATGGCACCAAGACCTTTGCCATTGTTCCATCCCCACTGGACTTGTGAGGCTCCGACAGTAGCGACACCGACACCAGCGACGGCTGAGATTAGGGAGTAAGTCGATGAAACGTGGGCGGAGTGACGAGTGCACCACATGACCCAGGAGGAAGCAGCGGCGAGGGCGCAGGTGAAGGCGAGCATCTGGACACCGGCGTTGCCATTGAAGGCGGAGTTGGGGATGATGCCGTTCTTGATTGTCTCGGCGGTTCGGGCACCGACCGTGATGGCGCCCAGCATCTCGAAGATGGTGCCGAAGATCATGGCCTGTCGGTAGGAGATGGATCTGGAGGAGACACTGGTGGCCCAGGAGTTTGCAACATCGTCTACCACGAGCTTCGGTCAGCTGTCTAATATGCAGAAGTTGGGACGCAGGAAAAGCTTACTGGCTCCGTTGTTGTAGGCATCCAGCATGGCAAACAGAGTGCCAATGGCGAAGATGTAGTCATATTCGTGCAGCACCATGTTGGCGGATGGGCTTGCAGCAACCCCAAGCTGTAGGAATAGGAGGAGATCCTGCAGAAGTTGAGAAGGAAACGGTTACAAGAACAACCTGGCAAGGAAGGCAACAGACGAGTTGCACAGAGTCCTTCTTAAATACTATTTCGAGTAAGTTCCTGTTATTCCTACACCTCACAGCCTAGGTGTGCAAGTATCTCACATCCACGTGCGTGTAAAAGGGCCCTCAGGTCCAGGCCACAAGAGTAAGAGAGCACGCCAACAAAGAAGCCTACGGTTCCAGATACTTCTCGGTCCAGGTCCCATCGTTTCCCGCCATGGCGTGGCCGTTCCCCATAGCCCCGGTCATACTATGCAGACAGAGCTGAGAAAACGAGAGGCAACGAGGGAGCAGAAGTATTGTCGTCCTTTCCCCCTTGGGACACCGACGTCGTCAATGCACACCATCGGACAAAGAATGGACCAGCCTGTGGCAACAAGTATCGAATGGACCTCGAGCAACCGCCGTCTCACAGAGAGTCGAGCAGTGAAGAGGTCGTGGAGCCTTGCAAAGTTCCACGTTCTAACGCGCAGGCACGCCCAAGAACACGGTAAGCCTCGCATGGCCTTGCCCCTATCACGTCGCTCAGAAAACACACGTGGGTTAGTCGACGGCCCTCAGCGGTAGATCGATGCGGCCCCCAGACTCCGGCTGAAGATGGGATCCACCAGCCGAAGAGGGCCTGCTGCGGCCAAGAGATGCCCGAACCGGCCATGGCGCCCGCCTATTTTATTTTTATTTTTATGTATCTCGAAGCTAGACGGGCAATGTCGCGTGAACGGCCTGAGTGATGCAGTTTCTGCAGCCAAAATGGTCCCATCAGTTGACTTGGAAAGGATGGAAGGTGAGAAGAGAACTCGGTGATCTCTCGACCACCACTGCTTTCTCATTCACTCTCTCCTGTTTGTCCGTCGACAACAACTGGAAACCAACACTTATCTGGGGATTAGAGAGACAGAGAGAGCAATACAGTAAGGCTATCCCTAAAGGGGCGCGCAACCCTCAATCACGACAGAGCACGTGCCTGGGACCTGGATGAAGAAGCCTTCATCTGCAGGCCTTGCCAAGCCTGGTAAGACACCAGGTTAAACCGCAATAAGGTTGATGCACTCACAGACTCGGTGGATAGAGTTATCACTTAAGCTTGGCATCGAATCCAGCGCTAGTTGGCCTTGGGGGGACCCTTCACTGTCCAGGGGGGGTGTACAGTGTCAGTTTGCAGGTAGTATTGTCCTAGGGTGGTACTTCAGGTATCCCGACTGTATCAATCAACCAAGGGTTCTAAAGCATTACAATGTCCCCCAATTCGAGGCCTTCAAATGAGTCCTTAGCAATACGACGCCCACTCCATTGTCGACTTGAACGCATCAACAACGGACTCACAGATTCTTGGTGAAGCCTCATTCTGTGTGCCTAACAGAGACTAACATCGGTCCCGGGGGCATAGAGCCTTCTTCTGCGCAATACTATTGAATCTCCTCGACTGCGTCGCTCTCACCCACCACTACAGTTAACTGCGTCTCCCGCCCAGTAATATCCCGGACCAGTCACTGTGCAACGTTCGACACAGCACCCATGGCGCCTCGGTGTCCGGAAAACGATCAACGTGCGATTTTCTATTCCATCTCGCTGCAACAGGCCAGCTTCTGACACTCGACTCGGCCGCTGCCTCGGTGTCTCTAACCTGCGTTCAATTTCCATCTCCCTGTCTTGGCGAATTTGCAGCTGAAAGGACATGAAGGGGAGGCAAACAGAAAGCAGCCAATCCTTCTAGATCATCGGGGCAAAAGAGAGGCGTTCTCCGTAGGTATGGACGAAGACATCGGCCCACCACAAGCATCTTCAGCCACTCGTGCTTGGCAGCCTGCGCTTGTTCATGTAAGCTTATCGCAGCCGCCGGTTCATGCACGTGTCCCCTCGTTGCGAAATCGATACCCATTTGCTGTGGAGAAGAGGCGTTTATGATGGACTCTTTTTGTTTGCTTGATAGCCACCAGCGCCGGTTTTCATTGCCAACTTACCGCTCGATTCTCTTCCCACTCAGCCACCGTCTGAATCTTGCCACTGTCAGTTGTACTCTTCACTGACTAAATGCAACCAGAGCTACACCCTCTGCTTCTTGTTTCCTCTTTCTTCTCCCCATTGGTATTTGACATCAAGGCAGATCGACGATGCGATTGACTTGTACTACGTGACTTGTGACTGGTTTATTCCAAGGACTACAGAGATTTCACACGCGCCACGTATTGTCCGTTACGCTTCACAGGCTACAGTACCTTACCAATTGGCACTTCGCATTCTTTTTGACTAAGGTAGGAGAGAAGTGGCAGGATGAGAAGCACGCTGATGCTCACAATCAAGCTCAAGAAAGATTCGCAAAAAAGATGAGAAACAAGAAAGACAAACCTATCCAATACAGATGCCATCTCGCTTCAGTATTATACTTCTAACTATATTAACGATATACCACAAATTTACCTGGAGACCTACCCTAAAAAGGAGATTTCAGACATTTCCATGGAGGTCAGCAGAGAAGGTTGTTCGATTTGTCAAGCACCTACGTCTGGGAAGAAGAGCCAACTCTATCGAATTCTTGTAAGAAGTTCCTATTCTTCCGTGATGACAAATCTATGTCGTGGTCACCCGTTTCATGATATGTCAAGAGACGCATCTTCTCCACGGGAACAGCAGAAAATGCTGTATCCGCTTGTTTTACATCAATCTTCATGGGCACGAAGAAGCAAAAATTGTTAATGGCCAAACCTTCAAGACTCTTCGGCCTCCACTTCATATCAGGCTGGCGTAGGGACATTCTAGGTAAGTCTCTACCTACCTTGGGTTTAGAGATTCCTCGTGAACATATGCCACGCCCGCTGCACCTCGCGTACAACTCATGGTAAGACGAGTATCAATGACATGAGGGTTCCATGCTTATCAACCATTAGTTATAAAGTAAATGGGCTATACCCTCCTTTAATGGAGTCAAAAACGGTGTTGTGAGCGCAACATACTGGCAAGTGGTTGATGTCAGCCAAGAGGTGGCCCAACGATCATGACGAAACAGCGCGGCTTTGCACAGAACAAGACATTTTTCCTCGTTAGCCCAATGATTTTGCCGTTTGTCGAAGCAGCATAACAGTTAGATAAAAACTCAATCGCACTCTGTAGGAATTTGCTGGTGTGTGGCTCTGGCGAAGTTCTGAGGATAAATCAGTACTGAGATCACTAGATAAAGTACTTCGCAGACTAGAAACAGCCTCATTCAAGCAAGTGCAATTATACCTCGGTATACCAGCTTCCTCTAAGAAGACATGAAGTTGATTATTATTTTAGGCCCTCAATGATTGGTATCAATAATAGCTCTCCAGAAATCCCGTGTCTTGATCACGACTATGGCAACCGCGTGCCACGCTCCTTTCTCAAAAATCTTATCGCTCCGAGCATTCCCAGTATCGTCAATCAGCAGAAAGGCTAGACTAAGACAAAGGATTTCGTCGTCAACGCATTGCTCCTGTCTCTCGAAGTTGCGAGGAGCTGTTTATTCAGGTATTAGCCAAAGTATCGAGGTACGGAAGCCTTGGAGAAGATGTGGCGATTCCACTCAGGTCTTCCTCACAACCATATGACATAACAGGCGGCGAGGATTCTGAGCTCTCTGAGGTTTGCCTCAGTTGTAGAAGCAAGCATACCTATAGATAGTAGTCTGTACTTGGAACCTGGATACAGATCTGGTCTCGTGTTTATGCTGATTATCTGAACTCCCTGCCCAAAAGACCTTTTACCCAAAATGGGATGAAGTACCCTGGTCCGAGATGAAGCTTTTCTAATCAAGCGCAGCTACCGAACATTAGCTGCCGACCTCTGTGGAATCAATGTAACTCTAACCTTTTCCCTTTCCTGCAACCGCATTACAATGACGTGCAGCCATCAAGGGAAAACTTCCCTAATAACATGGGTTTCAATTAAGCTCAGGCTGGAATTTGCTTATTGATCAAGTGGCGTGTCAAAGACGCTGAAAGCGGCTGGCCGCCTCGATACGTCACACTGTACGTGGGCTATGTAGCACAATCGCATCGATATAAGGTACTGGGCCGCTAGTGGACCGAGCATCTTTAACACTGTATCCCTCGGTCTGCTTCAGACAGATGATTGCGCAGTTGGAATAGCGCCTCTGCCATTGGCCTTACAAATCTACCAGCAGTTTCCTATCTGGAGCATGATCAATAATCACCTATATACTTGGATCTTCCAAGTGTTAAGTAGTCGGATAGGTGGCATGCTGAACAATCAACAGAGACAAGGACTCGATTCAAGAAGTATCAGAAGGGTTGGGTATATAAAGGAGGAATAATGCAGTCTATAGGAAACATTCTAACAAACAATTGCTTCCACTCAACACCAATCCTCCGACATCATCGACTAGTTTGACCACCCATTGAGCATCATAGCACTTCGCCATGTCAAAAGTCATTCTCATCTTGGGCGGAGCTGGAGCCCAAAACTCCGCCGTGGCTCGGGAGCTAGCCAAGAATGAATCCTTCCAGATCAAACTCCTTTCCCGCCATGCCAAGTCAGAGGAAAGTGTCGCCCTTGCAGAAAATCCTCGCATCACAGTGATCGAAGGAAACTGCTATGACGAGGACACTCTCGTCTCAGTCTTTGAAGACGTCAACGCCGTGTTCGTAAACACCAATGGGTTTGCCATCGGGGAGAAGGCGGAGATCTTCTGGGGCATCCGCATGTACGAGATTGCCTACTGGGCCGGCGTCAACCACTTTGTCTACAGCTCTCTGCCGTATGTGTCAAAGAAGTCTGGCTTCAACCCCAAGTACCGCGTCCCTTTTGTGGATGGCAAGGCCAAGGTCGTCGGTATGTACAACAGCACAGCAACTGTTCTGCTTTTCTTGGAGAATGCTAATCAGACCACAACGTTTTAGACTATCTGAAGGCTCAGCCCACTGACAAGATGAACTGGAGTGCAATCGAAAGTGGCCCCTATCCCGAGTCTCACCTTGCCACATGGTTCCCTGAGAAAGATGACAACGGTGTCTACGTCTTCCGCATGCCAATCGAGGCCGATGGCGCTATGGCAATGGTGGGACTGGCCGACTTTGCTTGGTTCACCCGCTACATGTTTGAACATCCCAAGGAATTCGAAGCCGACCTGCTCAGCGTGGGTATCGACCACGTTAGTGGCAATGCCATCGCCTCGGCATTCACCTCAGTCACGGGAGAGCCCGCTCGTTTCGAGCCGCTTCCACTCTCGGAGGTGGCTAAGACGTGGCCTGATACCAAGATTGGCCTGGCTGGGTCCCCAGGCTATGATGACCCGACGCTCAAGACGATGGCTGGCCAATTTGTCCCGTGGTTTACCATTTGGCAGGAGAGCGGTGGCAACAAAGGGCTTTGGACGAAGGACTATGCTCGATTGGACAAGATACATCCCGGCCGTATGAAGACCATTGAGGAGTGGATGCGGTCGGTTGGCTACTCTACCGAAGGCTACTCCAGTGCCCTCAAGACTGGTCTTTTCGGCTGAGCGCGAAGAGCTTGGGGGGAAGTATGCGGGTTATAAGGCGTGGATTGGTTATGACTGTCATCATTGATGCAACCAATGTCATATTCATGTTACATGTCCTCGGTATCGTTGAGCGCCTTTGCTTGCAGGTCTATCATCCCGTGCCTCCGTATCGAGATTGGTCAAAGCATAGCATGCTAATGTTGATTTGTTGCATTGGTAATACTTATTGTGATTTTACTGCCCAGTGCACTTACGTGAAGTCAATCGCATGCTTGAGAACGCTCGGTAACTTGCTCCGTATGCTTGAGCAATTCTATTCAGGTGATAGCTAGAGCGCTTTCTCAAGTTAACGACCGCAATTGACAAATGTTACATATCGCATCCATGCTCCAATCCTCAGTCTTCTTCATTCCGATGCTTTGGAGAATGCGACCTGCTGATCAACGAAAGCCTTGATAGTATCCTCCATCGCAGTCCACTCCATTTTTAGAAACTTGTTCGTTGCATCCATTTCAAGGGTCCACGTTGGCTCCTCCTCCGGACTGAACTTGGTTGCCAAAGATGGATAATTCGTCTTCACAAAGCTTGCAAACTGCTTCCATGTGTAAGCGGGACCAGTCAGGGGCAGCTCAGTTCCAGAAGGAACACCAGCATTGACGGCCCGTGCCAGAGCGCGGGAAACATCACGAACATCCACCATCAAGAATGGCGCCATAGGAGGTCCATCCGAATGGAGCGTCGCCCACATAAGGTAGTTCACTCCGCTCAGTTCATCGGCCGACTTCTGGACCAGGCTTGGCCCAAACACTTGCGATGGATGAGCGGTTATAACATCAAACTTTGGGTTCTCCTTCTTCACCCAGTCGCGATAAGCTTGATGGGCGACAGTTTTCCCTGTCTGATACTTGAGAAAATTTCCTGGCAAGCCCTCAGGGAACTGCATATCAAGATCGACGGCGAGGCGTTCTCCTGTGTTGGCTGCGAAATTGTTAGATCATCTGAATGCCTAGAGAAATCACAGGTTCAAAAGTTAAAGAAACATACCCTTGATATGTAGAGGGCTACGCATGATACCGTCCAAGGGCATCAGTGACACAAACGACGAAACGATGACAACCTTCCGGATGCTGGCTTCTTGTGCGGATGACTCCAGGATTGACAAGGTACCCCTGACCACCGGATCGACAAAGTCTCTTTTCAGGTCCGTGCCTTTGTCAACCATTGGTCCAGCTAGATGGAAAACGTAGTCCACCCCCTTCAGGGCGTCATGAAACGCCGACAGCTGTGACATGTCCGGCACGATAACAGACTCGATCTTATCCAAGGCGGAAGGGTATAGTTCCTTGATGAACTGCGCTTTCTCCTCGCTTCTCACGGTGATACGTACACGATGGCCGGATTTGAGGATATCCCCAACCAGGTAAGTCCCGATGTAGCCAGAGGCACCGGTGATGAAGACAAGGTTTCCGGACATTGTGAATTTGTGTTGGAGTTGTTGATTGATGTTCTCCGAGGTGCGTGATGAAGATGCGATTGGTTAGGGGGTCTTACAGTAAGGGCAAGCAATGCTCTTATAGCCATGATGAAGCTTTCGATGATTCTGGATAAAAGCTACAGACGTATCAATACTCTTAGAATGCGGCCCAAACAGTCGATTGTAGCTTGCTTCTCCGGTATCACCGTAGAGTCACCCCGAAATTGGGCAAGAGATTCCGTGTTTTGTCGACGGCGATATTCGCGTAATATGTTGTTTCTCGCCTAGAAATCAAGAATAGCATCTGCAGCCCTTAGCTATGTACCTGGTATTGACTAGAATCGTATCTGTGGCAGGTTCTGTGCAGAGGGCCGGATTAGTGAACAGGAGGTTAGCAACGTCGGAGATATCACGCTTGCCCCAAGTTAAAGGCAAGTCTTTCCGAAGACGCTGGTCGTGAAGATGATGAATCACATGATTGGCTATTTGATTAGAAACATTGTGAGCAAATTTTGCGGTGCATCTGCTAAGCATTTTTGGCGAGCAACTCCGTCCGTGGTTGTAAAACACCCTTGTTGTAGGCACCGCCACTATCGTTCTCTACCAATGTCCAAACTGCTTCTTCACTACCTTGATCCTGGCTTCAGAGAGCGAATTTGAAGGAGTATGGTAGCTATACGGACCTATTGCAATTGAGAGACCTACTTCATTTGGTCTCGCGGCCTCTAGAAGCGCGCCACATCCTCAAGGCTTTATGCCTGTATGCTTACGCCGTAACTTTGAAATGCAATAATTTATTCTACTCTAGTCTACCCATACTGTATAGTAATGAATATAGGTTACCATGTGAAGCTCTCTTCATAATAGTCTATGTGATGATTTCCTTCTCTAAGTGCACCAACTACAGCCAGCCGGGCATCATCCGCCATCCTAGCAGGTCCGCAGGCAACAACGGCCAAGTCACCATGCCGAGCTCCGCTTGCCGCCGACATGACGATGGCACGGATGTTCGGTCGACCAATGTGTTGCTCAACCTGACTTGGTAACTCGCCCATGCCGGAAGCATCTGTTTGTGAGGACACGTACAGATGGACTGACAATCTGCCGGTGGCAATGGCGTCCTTGGCCTCTTTAGCCAGGACATCTCCTGCAAATTCTGGCTCTCGAACGGCCCAGTGTAGCTCGACGATGGAAGAAGCCTTCGCCTCATGACAGAGAGTGTTCAAATATGAGAGGGCAACGACGACTCCAGACCCGCCTGCGATAAAAAGGACTCGCTGGTACTGATGCAATCGCTGTGTATGCCCATATGGCCCATCTACCAGTACTCTGACAGGCGCTGGAGTCAGCTGTTCATCAGTCAACATATCCCTGAGGCGCCCTGAGAAGCTATCGTATGGCCGGATGAGGAACGTCATGTGCTGCTTCTTGGGTTCAACGTCTATGCCACCATGCCCAGCTTCTGAAGGGTTCGTCGCTGAGGCCAGAAGCGGCACTCCTTCGTTTTCATCCGTGAGTTCTGCCTTAGGTGGCAAATCACCCGATAGGGAGGCAATGGTAAAAGGATGGCTCTCCCAGAAACGCTTGTCATCCAAAACAGTCAGGTAAAAATAGTTGCCCGACCGAGGCTTGTAGAGCGCCTTGTCGACGGGAATGCTTAACCGGATGATGTTTGCGGATTGACTGTAGCTTGCCAGTGCAGTAGTTGACCACTGTCCAGGGCTGTATATAATGATCCGGAGTAGTCGCATTGCTCGATCAAAGACCCAAATGAACGCAGGGATCCAGAATAAAGCGTCGTATTCTCCGTTGAATATGGAGACATGACTATTGCGCGGATGCGTTAGAGTCGCACATACTATCACCTCTAGCTAGACCTGAGCGAGCCTTACCCGAGCATTGTGAAGAGGATCAGAATAGACAGTCCGATATGTATGAGGAGGAACGCCTCGTAGAAGCGGCGCCGTATCCAGTAAACGGAAAAGACAAGTAGTAAACACATGGAAATAGTCGCCTATTGGTAATTGTTAGCAAGTCGCCCGACAACCCTCTGGGAAAATGAGTTCTCGTACTATTTGGCCCGCGTTCCAGAACCACATTGTGAACCACCACGCGTAGTAATTCCAACCTCCATCTAGTCGATCGGTGGTATTAGCATCGAGGACGCAAATTGTACTATCGTCTTGTAGTCGGGAATTGTGAGTCTGATAACTTACTCATGGAGATGAGGATCGTGTAAAAGATGGAATGAACGACAGCTTCAAGGGTGGAGATCCGAGCACACCAACGGTGAAAGTTGTTGTAGGTTCCAAAGTCCCAGCCCGTAAGCCAAATTGCCAGGTTATTTCGCATACCAAACAGCCAAATGAAGGGGAAGTTGGCGAAGGAAACGATGCCCGTACGATCCGCCGCGTACCGCAAGACCTGTCTGATCGGCGTGCCAAAGCTGCATCAACGAGTCAGCATAAAGACACAATGAGGTTCAACCCAAAAGAACGGCATACTAGATGTTGTCATCGATAATCCTGTACCCGTGCACACAAAACACGACGTTCATCAACAGAAACACTGTGATGGTGAGCGTTTGGATGCGTGACGGGATCGTCGCCCACCACACATTCTGGGCGCACCTGTATCCAAAGGTTGCGGGAATAGCGACATTGCGCTTGAACCAGGATCTCGTTTCGGTCCAGAGTCCAATGACGTCGAAGCTCTGGCGAACACTCCGAATTTGTGAGGCGGCAAGATAGGCCTTATTTCCAAGGCCGACGAACACCACAACGGTCCAAAATACCATGACCGCGATACTGTGAGGACGTCAGCAACCCTTCGCTGATGTGAAAGGAGACCGAGGACTTTACCCGTAGAGGTGATGTAGCCTATGAGCATATTCGACAGCGTCCTATCATGTGTCAATATTAACACCGGACGGTTGGCAACAAAGAGGGAAAAGGTCGATATACCAAGGTCTCGAACCAGGTATTGAACCGGTCGTATGACGGTATAACCACCTCGGTCAGTGGCTTATCTGAGCCAAACGTATCACCCTTGCCGATCTTTTTTAACCCAGCGACCTCTTCATCGGTGTAGTTGGTTCTAAATGCCGGAATGGGACTTCCGAAAGAGTCATAGCACGTAGCATTGTGATGCTGTATCGCCGCGTCGCAGGTCCCTGTACCACAGTTCAGGCGGAAACACAAATACTTGGATGACAGAGCGAGGCGGCTTTGGCATGCCTGTCTGAATGGTAATGCCGTAGCATCAGCGTCGACAAAGCGCAGGGGCTTCAGAGAAGCGTCACAGCTCCTCACACACAACTCGGGCGACTCTCTCGGAACAGCAGCGGTTCGTCGGGCGTCTGAGACTTGAGCAAGTACCGGTAGACATAAAGATACTTGTGCGAACAATTTCATTGCAGTGGCTTTCGGTCTGGCATGTCGGAGTCAACTTGGCGATGCGTGGACGGAGTCAATCCGCGAGGATGCGTGAATTTAGCTGGTAGTCAACAAAGGCGGTGTTTGGCACACATCAGCTGATCTTGCGCTTCCTCTTCCCTTGGAACTGCATTAATCTGGTCCGAGCCATGATCAACTGACGGCTTATCTGATTGATAAGATCCACCGACCACGCGTCGTGTGCTCGACAAATCACATGGCTGTTCCTTGGTTTACCTAACAATCGACTACCTACCTACTGTAAGGTGCTTATATAAGGTAAATTCGTGTGTCTTCCGGTGTAAGGGCTTCATTAGCCGATGTCGGCTGTTGTGCCTAGGGAACCGGAGTCTTTGTGCTGCTCTCCTGGCTTTGACGTGAGTATCTGCAGCTTGAGACTCAACATTAAAGTATTGATTCGACCGATTGTTAAATGCGGTATTCTTCTCGTTTTGAAATCCCGGCACAGCGGCGTATGCCAAGAATGCGCATTCCGCGTAATAGCTTGTGATCTAGGGCATCACTAGAACGAGTTCTAGCAGTCTCTCAGCACAACCGACGGAATTGTCATCGTTGTCTTGTCCAAAGAATCGCGACAACTATATCATCCTCATCAAGCCACAGCAAGGGGACCGTACGTGAATCAAGCGGTTATCCGTACCGTATCCGAACCGTATCCCGATCCAACTCAAAGCAAAAGGATGTTCGGTGCGGTGTGGGCTTGAGAGTCTACTACTTAGGGGTTTTTGCTCCATCAGCTGCCTAGAGTCCTGTAAGGAAACGTGCCATCAATTGGTCAGCATCGCAAGTCATCTGTCCGGAAGAGGTAACCTTTGATGGACCTGGCGCGACTCCGTCGACACATGATACTCAAAATCATAATTTACAACATACATTACGTTCGGCTAATAACCTCATAGCAAATGCGCCATGGTTTTACAGAAAGGTAGCCTCTTTGAACTCGAGGTTGACCCGCGTCGTGCTATCTGAATCACGCAGACTTTGAATCGAGACTCGGCTATCTGTACAACAAAATAAGAGTCCTCCATGAATGAATGTACGACGGGGGCTTGAACGATTCCACCAGCCCTCCAAAGCCAGCACTACTACATACCGACGGCGGATATTTCTTCCCCACGATTGACCCCTGGTTTATGTACCCCAAGATCACTGGGACCTGGCCTGCGTCTTATTGGTTTAGCCTTCAATTAGCATATGCTCCCGTTTGCAAAGCTTCCTTGTCAGACAAAGGTGTAGATACCATTCGCGGTATGCTTTTGGTCTCTTCGATCCGTCGGGTCCAGTATAAAATCACCCTTCGGGCCGATTGATTCTACCCAGGATGCGACACGATGGAGGTATGCATCTTCTCCAGGCCTACTCATTTCGCTCTGTATACTATCCTGCTATGGGGATCGCTGGTAAAAGCGGTTTGCAGCAACCCCGCATTATCAAGAGACTGTGATGTATCACGATGCTTTGATGGAGTAACTAAACGACAACTATTTAAAGGGTGAGAAGGGCCATGGAATGAATCATGGCTTAATAGTTGGCCTGGAGTCAGAGACTTATTATCAATAGTAGCGTTGGTCACAATGTTACCAGCAAGGCTCATGGTTGTAGCTACCTGCGCCCTTGGCGTAGGGGCCAGGAAACTATGGGCAACAGAACCAGCCGAGCCAGGGAACATTATCATGACGGCGTATCCTTTGGGCAATGGAAAGCTTGGAGGTGAGATGCTGCTTAATGTTGCCCGACTTGAAGATAAAGCAGCTGACCTGAGATGCATAGCAATGCCGCTTGGATTGGTAGGGGAGGATATCGTGGTCCTCAACGAACATAGTCTATGGTCGGGAGGTCCTTTCCAGAGCCCGGTAAGCTTCGACCATGGCCTCTTTAGTGGCCGTTACACTTGCTCAACCACTCTGACTGACTCTTGCAGAATTATATTGGCGGCAACCCACCGGCTCCGGTCTATACTGCACTTCCCGGCATCAGAGAGACGATCTGGGAGACTCAGATTAACAATGGTTGGTTCCACCTGCCTCCAGTATTTCTCCCTTCTTTCTAACCCATGATTACCCTCGCATAGACATCAGTGCTCTGTATGGAGATCCTGCATACTACTACTATGGCAACTATGAGACTTTGGGCAATCTCACAGTCAAGATCGCGGGAGTCAATAAATACACCTCGTATAACCGCGCGCTGGACCTCGAAACCGGCATTCATACGACCGAGTTCAAGGCAAACGGAGCCACCTTCACCATGTACGTATCCTACTCTATAAGAGCGATTAATCCCGCCGGGGCAGTCCGTCATGAAAGCTGACCAAAAGTAGAACCACTTTTTGCACATCCCCCGATCAAGTTTGCGCTTACAACATCCAGTCCAACAAGCCGCTGCCTGCTGTAACAATAGGCCTGCAAGACACTCAACGAGCCAACCCATCATCCAACTCGACGTGCGACGCCAATGGAGTGCACCTCAGAGGCCAAACGCAAGAGGACATTGGCATGATCTTCGTTGCCCGCGCTCAAGTCATAAATCGACCCAAAAGGGCAACTTGCACGTCGTCGCATGGCCTCTCTGTTCCTTCAGACGGCAGAACAACTTCATTCACAGTCGTGTACGCAGCCGGAACGAACTATGACCAGAAGAAGGGAAACAAGGCGAGCAACTACTCTTTCAAGGGCGTCGACCCAGAGTCAGCTGTTCTTTCAACGATCAAGAAGGTCTCCAAGAAAAGCTTCAACAGCATGAAGGACGCCCATGTGAAGGACCACAATGCTTTGTTCAGCCAATTCAGCCTGAATCTCCCAGACCCCGAGAAGTCGGCTTCTGTGCCCACGGCGACGCTGATGGAAAACTACGACTATGACATCGGCGACCCGTTCGTTGAGAACCTCCTCTTCGACTACGGAAGATACCTTTTCATCGGCTCTTGCAGAGATGGGTCGCTGCCTCCCAATCTGCAAGGAATTTGGACAGAGTCACTCACTCCAGCCTGGAGTGCAGACTACCACGTTGACGTTAACGTTCAGATGTACGTTTTGCGCTTCTGGACTCTTACTCTGACTTTGGCTGACTGCGATTTCAGGAACCACTGGCACACTGAGCAAACTGGTCTTGGAGAGATTCAGGGCCCTCTGTGGGATTTTATTATTGATACATGGGTACCTCGAGGGACGGAGACGGCCGAATTGCTTTATGACGCCCCCGGGTTTGTCGGGTTCAGCAACCTCAACGCATTCGGTTTTACGGGGTAGGCAGCTCGAGTGCTCTGTACAATGTAGAGGAGATGTGCTGACTCCTTGAAGCCAGATGAACGCTGCTGTGTGGTCCAACTACCCAGCCTCTGCTGCTTGGTTGAGTGAGTAGGCCCGGGCGGCTGATCTATCCTGTCCACATACTGACCTGTTTGCTTCGACAGTGCAAAACGTCTGGAACAGATACGACTACAGCCGCGACACACACTGGTGGAAGACTGTCGGATATCCTCTCATGAAGTCCATCGCCGAGTACTGGATTCACGAGATGGTGCCTGATCTGTATTCCAACGACGGCACCCTCGTTGCTGCTCCTTGCAACTCGCCTGAGCACGGCTGGACAGTAAGACACTCATCCCGGGCCACCCTATGATGCTTGATGCTAAACTAGAGGCAGACGTTCGGCTGCACACACTACCAGCAGCTGGTCTGGGAAGTTTTCGACCATGTCATTGAAGGCTGGGAAGCTTCGGGCGATAAGAATACCACGTTCCTCGAGACCGTCAAGGAGACCCAGTCGAAGCTGTCTCCAGGGATCATAATTGGTTGGTTTGGTCAGATTCAAGGTATGCATACAGCCCCGACCACCACATATGTATGAACTTCTCCTTTGCTAACTCAGAAACAGAATGGAAGATTGGTTGGGATCAGCCCAACGACGAGCATCGCCACCTTTCCCACCTCGTCGGCTGGTATCCCGGCTATAGCATCGGCACACACATGTGGAACAAGACCGTCACCGACGCCGTCAATGTCAGCCTAACAGCCCGAGGCAACGGCACGACAGACTCCAACACCGGCTGGGAAAAGGTCTGGCGAGTCGCCTGCTGGGCGCAGCTCAACAACACTGACGTCGCGTACACGTACCTCAAGTATGCCATTGACATGAACTACGCGAACAACGGCTTCTCCGTCTACACCACAGGCAGCTGGCCATACGAGCTCGCAGCGCCCTTCCAGATCGACGCCAACTTTGGATATAGCGCTGCCGTGCTGGCGATGCTCATCACCGACCTGCCAGTTCCGTCTGCGTCCAAGGCCGTCCACACGGTCGTCTTGGGTCCTGCTATCCCGTCAGAGTGGAAGGGTGGCTCCGTTCGGGGTATGCGCATCAGAGGTGGAGGATCCGTCGACTTCTCATGGGATGATAATGGCTTGGTAAATAAGGCGACGCTACATGATCACAAGGAGGCGATTAAGATCGTCGATGTGAACGGCAAGGTCTTGGTTCATCAGTGAGGGAGAGGGCTGTGTAGTCTTGGCAAATCTCGCACATTGAGTCGGTGTCAGCAGCACCTCGAGAGACACGCGCACAGCTTGCTAATACATACAAACGCTGCGATTCAATCTTACCCAGCTCTTGGATGCTCATGATGTTCGCGTCTCATTTTGAGAACGCTGTCTTGGACGCGATTTTGCGCGTATTGCGTCTCTTCGACAAATTGGGTAATGTCTCTTCCCACAACATATAGACTCTGATGTAAAGATATTCAGTGAGTGGTTGTGTGAAAGTCATGGACAATCCTGCAATCTACTTGTTCTGTGGACGCTGCAGTGACAGTGTAGCTAACGCACCCGGGAGCATGCGGCTGGTTGCTGTAAGCTCACCTGCGCCAAAATTTAGCTACCTGCTCTCATATAGTTGGTGAACATCTCGAATCCCTTTAACCAAACCGAGGGAGTTTTTTCGCTTCCGAAATCCAGCCTTAAGCATGCCTGATTCCCACGATATTGAAGCTCCTGAATGCATCCCATCGTAGCGAAAGTTGGCGATACGTCGGCAGCTGTTGACAGCCTGTTCTCTTTACTGACCTGAACCCCCTCAACCCCTGTCGCTTCCCCCCCTAACAAGCGTTGATCCGTCTTTTCAGCGTCGGCACCCACAGCCGAGAAAGCTCTGTGCAGCCAATGAATGCCTCGACATGACTTATTACCTTGCAGCCCTACCCACCGGGAGACACGTCAAAGCTCTCTTGCCAGCACTTGAACCTGGAATAGGAGCTTCTCTCTTCGTGGCCGTAATTGCTCGTACTTCCATCTCTTGTGCCCTTGCTTCCCTTGTCCGTCAGCTAGATTTCTTGGGTAGCATTCCGGTGCTCCAAACCGCCGCCGCCTGTTCTCGCCAGTGGTCCGGCCCCAGCCCAGCATTTCCGGAGCTTCGGCCCCTCCTTGTCTTCGCGTCCTCGGGCACATTGTCGGACACCGTCTCAGGCTGTCTCGTCACCGCTTGACCTCCAATAGCACAAGGCGCGCCATCCACTGTCGCCGGAAGAGCTCCGGGGATCCCCATTTGCGCAGTCGGGATCTCTCAACAGATGTTTGTAAGACTCTACTGAGATGCCTCTGCACTTGGAGGTACCGGCGGTCAGAGACCCAGACCTTCGCCGGTCGCCGTCACCCCCGCCATCACCGTCACGGGCTCTTCAGACATACAACGATAAATACGTTGTAGTATATGACTTTAGTGAAATAGGTACCTCTCCATTCAGAGGATTTCAGCTCTTCGAGCATTGTGCAGGATTTACTAACCGGAAGGTCTAGACTACTATGAAGCCGCGAAAGAATTCACTGCCTTGATACATGGCCTCGAGGCTACTGGCCTCCACGTCGAAGTAAGACCGGGGTATGAGCAGACCATCCTGCTGTTTGTCAAGGCACCGAGTGCACTCCTGGGAAACAGAGTCTACAAATTGAGGTACGCACTGCTTGCATTCAATCTCACCGGACTTTTTTGTTTGCTCCGTCGATCAATCGCAGTAACTGATACTCGACAATAGAGTGAGAGATTGGCTCTATGGCATCACGCAAACGCGGCCACCAGGGAACAAACATACCATTGTCGCGGCGTGGTATGAAGCTGAAGACCTCTTATCCATGGACCACCTGGTACGCTGGCCGCAATCCATGGGAGGAGCGGGCATCACTCCCGGGCTCGGCGAATGGAAGAATGTCAAGGCCATCTTCCCAATGCACAATGACAAAGTAAACCAGAAACTGCTACGGAGTTTCAGCAAGAAGCTACTGCTCGAAACTGATGATCTCGACCAGATACGAGATCTTTTTGGCTCGAAGGCATGACATGACCATCGCAGTCAACTCATACATTGCTCGCTAACACATGGGATGACTCCAGGTTGCCTTTTACTTTGCCTTTGGACAGTCGTATTCAGCCTTTCTCCTCTTCCCAGCTGTCACTGGCCTCGTTTCTTGGCTATGGCTGCCAAAGTACTCCATCGTCTACACTATCTTGACTGTGATCTGGTGCACCGTGTTCCTCGAGTATTGGAAAGTCCGTGAAGTCGACTTGAGCGTACGATGGCGGGTGAGAGGGGTCAACAAAACAAAGACGAATCGGCCAGAGTACAAGTACGAACGAGTTATCGTGGACCAATACGGCCGGACCATTCACTACAGTCCCAAGTGGAAGCAGATTTCGCGGCAGCTCCTCCAGGTGCCGTTCATGGCTGTTGCGACTGTGGCGCTTGGCCTCATGATTAGTGCGGTGTTTGCTGTTGAGACTCTGATATCCGATTCATATGATGGGCCGAGCAATCTGTACCTGGTAGGTTGATGGCGAGAAAAAGAGACTGGAATGGTAGAGGATCCGAGGCTAACGACACGACGCAGGACTATTTGCCTACCGTGCTGCTGGCCGTCATCATCCCCTACATCAGCTCATACCTCGAAACGGTCGCCAAGTGGCTTACAGACTTTGAGAACCACCGAACGGCAGACAGCCACGAAATGTCGCTCACGCAAAAGATCTTTATCCTCAGTATCATCACGAATTACCTCCCCATCCTGCTGACAGCCTTTGTCTACGTTCCATTTGGCGACCAGATTTTTCCCTGGCTCGAAGACCACATTGTTCATCTCGCTCCCAATATTGGCAATCGCTTGACTGAAAAGCCCTTTAGGCTGGATTCCGACCGTTTGCGACACGAGGTCATTGCACTGACTGTTACCGGGCAGCTCTCTAGCTTCTTCGAGGAGAATATCCTGCCCCTGATCAAGTACAAAATGAGCAGTTGGTACCGGGAGTACCGTCGCAACTACACCAAAGACACGATCCTCATATCCATGGTCACCGACGATGAAGACGAGGCGCAATTCCTGGAGCAGCGCCGCAACGAGGCCACGTTGGAGCCGTACAACGTGCAAGATGACATTGCGGAGCTGGTGCTTCAGTTTGGATACTTGGCTCTGTTTTCGTCTGCTTGGCCGCTTATCCCCCTGGGCTTCCTCATCAACAACTGGGTCGAGCTCCGGTCCGACTTTGCCAAGATTTGCATCGAACATCAAAGACCGCCGCCATCTCGCGCAGAAGGCATTGGGCCATGGATTGTCTCGTTGGAAATTCTCGTATGGCTGGGCAGCATCTCCTCTGCAGCCATTGTTCATCTATTTAGCACCGATGGAGTGCTGAGTGGCGGCTGGTCAACGCTTCCGCTTACGATCTTCGTCAGCGAGCACATTCTCCTTGCTCTTACATGGATAACACGCGTCATCTTCCAGCGCCTCGGTTCTGAGCAGCTACGCAGGGAGAGAAGCGAGCAGTACGCAAGAAGGCTCAGAATCCTGGAGGAGATTGAGGAGCACAAGCGCGACGGAGAGAACATTGGCGTGCGAGAGCGGGAGCGCAGGAAGTCGCTGCTGATTGCGGGCAACGAGAGCTTCTGGACGAAGCAGTTGGAAGAGGGAGCGAGTGCGGCGGCTGGAATGAAGCTGATTTCGCTGGCGAGGAAGTCGGATAGAGAGGGCAAGAAGAAGCAATAGATTGGTTCAGAACTTGTCATAGGCTTGCGAATTATCACCATTTATATAGACTCATAGGCAATAGCAAGGGTGCCTTATTCCCTCCAAGATCAGTGAGACTTAGATAGATATTCTGACATATCTGGACAAAGGACTGTCTTCATCCTTGACTCGATTATCCCAAGATGTCGTTTCTGCATTTCTGGAAACCCACAGTCGATTGTCAAACGTTCCCCCTCACAACCCCACACAACACAAGTTCCTCTGGGCACCAATGACATTCCTCGATATCAATTTGCATCTCATAATTGCAACCGTTTTTGTTCCCAGACTCCGCAGTAATTTCAGTATCGGCTCTCGTCGGCGAATCCGGCGCCCGCCGTGCTCCGCATGGAGGAAAAATCTCGTCCGCTTTTAAGCTTGAAAATTGGCTTCAAGCCGCGGCTTACTTGGACCCTTGGCCGTTAAGGTCTGAACCCTCTCTTTCACAACTACTCGACCTTATCTCAATTCCAATCCAACACCCACGCAATAAAAGGTTGTTACAAAAAGAGAAAACAGGAAAGAATCTCAAAATGCTGCGCTGGGGCATTCTCGGGACGAGCTTCATCTCCCACACCGTCGTCAAATCCATCCTCGCCAGCCCCAACTCACGCATCACCGCCGTGTTTGGCCGCAACCAGGCCCGTCTCGACGAGTTCGCCGCCAAGTACGACATCGCCACCAAGTATCAGGACCTGGACGCTCTCCTCGACGATGCCGAGGTGGACGTCGTCTATGTCGGCCTGCCCAGCCACATGCACTCCTCAGCGGTGATTGCAGCTGCGAAGAAGGGCAAGGCGATTCTCTCAGAGAAGTCGCTGGCGACGACGATGGAGGATTCACATGCCATGATCGCGGCTGTAAAGGAGGCCAACGTCTTCTTCCTTGAGGGCCTCATGTATCTCTGCCACCCGCTGATGGAGAAGGTTGCCTCCATTGTCAAGTCTGGCGCTCTGGGCAACATCAAGAGCATGTCCGGTTACTACGCCGCCAACATCTGGAAGAAGGCCAACCCGCTAGGCATGGGCACCATTTACAACCTGGGTTGCTATCCAGTCTCCCTTGTCCACTTCGTCATGGAGACAGCATACGGACCCGGAGCGTTCGAGAAGCGACAAGTCACTGGTCTGGGCAACCTTTCCAATGAAGGCAGCCTGCATGCCCGCGACGCATCTCTCAACGTCCGCTTCGACAACGGCGTCCTCACTACGATCCAGTCAACCGACAGCTTCGGCAACGACTTTTCCTTTTCTATCCAGGGCGACAAGGGCGTGCTGCGATTCAAGACGAATCCCTGGCTGCCGTTGGCGGGTGACAACATCATGGAGCTCAAGATCTATGGAGGAGCCACGGAAGAGATTATTGTTCCGGCCCAAATGGATGCTTTTGGGCACCAGGTGAAGCGCGTCGAGGATTGTATTGCACAGGGTTTGAAGGAGGCTCCAAGGCCGTCACCGAGCTGGGCGAACTCAGTCGAGATTATGAGCTTGTTGACCGAGTGGGAGGCTGACATTAAGAAGCGGGCTTGATCTGAAGGAGACCTCACCTATTTAGCAATTACAGCGTTTTGTATCTGGCATTCCTTTCATTATCTAAACTGTGTTAGGTAGACAGCCCCTTCGTTCAAATGGCAAAGCCACCAGATGACACCTGTCTCGGCTCTCCAGCAGCCTCGAACGTCCCGTTCGGCAACAGTCTCAGAGCCTGCGCAGTGCTTTGCCCCGGAGCAACCCAAGTGACGTTATGTCCAAGCGACTTCATATAGGCCACCGTCTCATTATCGTAGGCATACTCAAACGTCGTCTGGGCGGGAACGAGCTGGTCGTGCAGACGTGGCTGAGCAAGCGCTTCAGCAGTCGTCATGTTGCCATCAAGAACGTGAATCGTGTTCTGAATGTTCGCCGTGATGATCCGGCTCCCACCCGCAGATCCAAGCGCGAGATAGAGCTTCCCGTCTGGCGTCTCGGCGATAATGGGCGAGATGGACGATAGAGGGCGCTTTCCTGGGCGAATGTAGTTTGCTGGGCTGGGAATGTAGCCGAAGCTGTTGCTGAGGCCGGGGATACTGAAGTCGTTCATTTCGTTGTTCATGATGACGCCAGTTTCCGGGACAATTAGCGTTGAGCCAAAGATCAGGTTGATTGTCGTGGTCATTGAAACGGCCATTCCGCTGGCATCCGCAGCGACAATGTGCGACGTTCCCGGAGTCTCGAGCGACTCCAGTCCCTTGGGATCGTAGTAAGCGACCTGCTCTGTCTTGAAGTCTGAAATCTTGGACCGAATCTCGGCTCCAGTTGCGGGTTCTATCATCCTTTTTGAATACTCATCAATCCCGTCGACAAAAGACGGATCTCCGAGTTCAGTTCGCTGACCGTACGCAAACTTGATGGCTTCATCCAAGAGATGCGTCGTCAAGTTCACCTGAGAAGGATCGCTGAATCCCTCATAGCCCCCGACAGTGTTGAGAACGCTGAGCGCGACAGCACCACTTGACGGAGCACTTGTGCTGGTGACCTTGTAGCCGCGGTAGTTGATATGCAAAGGCTCTCTAATGGCAACGGTGTAGTTCTTTAGATCCTCCAGCGTCATGATTCCTCCAGCCGCTTTCAGTGCCCGAACAGTGGCATTAGCAATAGGACCATTGTAGAAGGCATCAGCGCCATGGTTGGCAATCGCCTCGAGCGTATCAGCATATCGTTTGCGAGTCATTGTCTCGCCCAGCCGGACGAGTCGCCCCTGGGGGGCAAAGTCAATGGCCCACGCTGGATCTTCCGTGAGGAAGTTGTTGGGACTCAGCCCCTTGATCGCGCTGACCAAGTCTTCATTCACCTCAAAGCCGTATCTGGCGAGCTTGATTGAGGGCTCAATGACGTGGGCCCACGGCAGAGCGCCGTACTTGTCGTGGACATACTCGAGGCCGCGAAGTTCACCAGGTACGCCACTAGGAAAGGTCAGTGCCAACATACACAGTACCCATGACAGCATGCTGCTTATTGCGGAGCTTACCTTGCCATACCGCCGTGAAGGCTCAAATCCTCATTGTCGTTATACATGTCCTGAAATGCAGCAGCCGGCGCCGTCTCGCGCATGTCGACAAACTCGTACGTGCCATCACTCTGCCTCAATAGCAAGAAGCCGCCCCCGCCAATGCCGCTGTGATACATGCCGATGACACCCACGCAAATGACTGTGCCCACGAGGGCGTCCACAGCGTTTCCTTTGTCCTTGAGCATCTGGATGCCAATCTCGCTGCATACTGAGCTTTGCGAAGCGACGGCTCCTTGTTTTGGGATGTGAACGCCGGGAGGCGGGCTGCATGGCGGTGTCGGTGATGCTATGCTGTAAGGTAACGCAGTAAGAAGAAGTGTAAGTGGCGTAACCACTGATCTGAGACGGAGCTGGGCCATGCTGGAGTATGAGGTCTAATATTGTCCGTCAGTCGAACAGGACGCCCAGAGACCGAGGTTATCAGGAGCGATCCTCTAGGAGAGGACTGGACCAGCCTCTTATACTGCCATCCTTCTCCGTGCAACGCAACCCATGGGAGAGTCCTAGCTGTTGGCCGACTGCCAAATCTCTTGATCAACATGCTTAGCTCCAAGTACATCGAGGATAAGTAGGAAAACGGCTAGATCGGCTATCAGTCTTTGCAAGTCACCGACGAACGGCGCTCGAAGCCTGTCGTCTTTGCGGGGGATAGACTCCAGGGATAACGACGGGCTTAGCAAGTGCTACTCTGGATCTTCGAATGAACAAGAGATAGACGTATTCATAGTCTAGAATCCAGGGCGAAGGCCACTCTGCAAGGGCCATGGATCATGAAGTCTGGATCATCCATATGCATCGTTATCTCGGCCTTCCTGTCTGAGCTAGAGCTTTTCAGAGCCCGGCTGGTCGGAGGTCACAACCGGTTACCAACAGCATCTCCAGATGATGTGCCATATTTCAACCAACGACTAGACTATCGGCCGCCGAAAGAGTCCACAAAGACTCCCAAGAGTGTTCCGTAAGACCTCAACGCCATTGATTGGGCTCTTCACTACTCGATAAATGTCATCATCATAAAGGAGTTAGGATTCCGTTCTCGAGTCCTCAAGTGCTACAAGCCACACCTTACTGGTCATCCCTGTTCAACTCTTCCGCATCTCACAGAGGGCGCATGTTACGGGTCTTTGATTTGCCATCCCCACTTCCCCTCACGTTGAAGTCAAGGGGATGCAGATCGGCTATACCAAAACAGACGGTCCTTTGTCACAATTCATGGTGCCATCATTATCTCTCTTGTTGTTCGAAGTCAAGACGCTCGGAAGTTAGGCAAGGTGTCTAAAGAACAACATGCTTGGCATGGTGAGCACCTCAGTCGGAGTTGGCCGACCCTTTCCACGATCACGATAACCAGAGACCGGAAAGCGAACGTCAGACGCCGAGATCGGCCAATTGTAGACAGTGATCCGAGCACACACTGGATGCAAATGCGATTGTCTCCCTAACACGTTGCGCGTATTGCATTCGCCAAAACCCATCAAAGCTCCGTCAATGCCGTAATTACTCTCTTCAAGCCTTCTCGCAGATAGTCCTCCGGGTGTGAAAACACGATGCGAAACCAACCAGGCTCCTCCGAACCGAAGGCCGTTCCCGACGCCAAAAACACCTTGTGCTTGAGCAATGCCGTGGCTATCGTCTTGTTCAACTCACTGGTCTCGGTATTGGGATGAAGTTTTCTGAAGACGCTCCCCAAATCCACCCACAGGAAGAAAGCAGCATTCACGCCCGGTCGATACGTGATGCCGTTCTCCTTTGCCCACGAGGTCACCACTCTGTACTGCTCTGCCAATCTCCTCTGGTTCTCAGCGATGTAAGCTTCCACCCAGGTGTCGTCCTCCAGGATGTTTGCTGTAGCATGGTCGGCGATGGACGAGGCTGAGCTGTACAGGTTGAGGGGAACGAGCGCAGCGTGCAGTGATGGGTTGGCCTGTGAGATGAGTGCGCCCACTCGGATGCCGTTGGCCCCGAAATCCTTGGACATACCCCAGAGAATGTGGACTCGAGCCGGATCGATGATGCCAGTAGGGTCAATGCTGAGACACGATGTGAACGGTTCGACCGAAACGCCGGTGTCAACCGTGTTGTCCCAAACGGACAGGGCGTAGATCTCATCGCTGATAAAGTGCATCTGGTACTTTTCGCAGAGCCTCAAGAGCCCAACAATTGCGTTTCTCGAATAACACCTCCCAAGTGGATTGTGAGGATTGCAAAGCACCAATCCTGCCACTTTCGTTCCCTCAGCCTCTGCCTTCTTCAGGGCCTCTTCATACTTGGCCACGGCGTTTTCGCTCACCGGATCGATGCCGTGAAACGGGACAGGGATGACTTTTGCTCCCGTACGAGCCGTCAGATCCTCAATGAAGGTCCCATAGTAAGGCTGTCCCAGCAGAAATGCTTCCCCAGGGTTGGCACATGCCCATGACAGATGCTCAATCGCCGCGCTGCATCCATTGGTGACGATGACATGAGCAGGTACGATTGGAGTCACAGGCTTGAGATGCTTGTTGAGGAAGCGAGCCATGGCCTTCCGCAGATGCTTTGACCCCGAGGCACCGTCCCCATAGGTGAATGCATGGTTGGACAGGGCCAACTTCTCGTGAATGTGCTTTGAGAGAATATCATGCATGAGCCTGTTTTCGGCGACGCCCAGGCTGACGGTTCCGGAGGGGTTTGTGTCTGGATCCCACAAGTCTTGCAGAACTTTCCATATCGTGAGTTCCTGGGCAGCTTTTTCGGATCGTTTGGCTCGCTCTGAGAGAGACATGGTGATGGTGATGGTGGTGGTGATGGTGGTGGTGGTGGTGGTGCTTCTGCTTGACTGTATGTAAAAGTGAAGGAGAAGAGGAACTTATTTGCGTCTGAGCTGAGAGGAGGCAGAGTTCAGAGAGATGATCAATAGTTTTACAATGACAAGGAGAAGAAGAGGAGGAGGGCTCTTCGTTCTTATACCTCTGATCTCGATCGTGAACGACTGTCTTCAGAGGGCGCATGAAAACTCGCGCCCTTTCTCACGGCTAGTGCTGAAGACGGTCATCTTTGGCGTCATCGGGCGCCAACACGAACCAGAGCCAAATTCGAGAGCTGCCTTGGCGGCGACTTTTGACCAAATGAGTCACACGAACGATATCGACGTCACGTGTCAACTCATAGCATTGGACCTCTTTTTGTTCATTGTTGATGTCGGTTTTGTTGGTGTTAAATGCGTCAAATGGGCCAAAACGTTGCAGTTCATCGTAGGTACTTTGAGATGTCGAGGAACATCAAGCATAAGGTACGTCCGTCTTAAGAGTACATCGCTCTGGCATTACGCGAGGACTTTCAACTGGAGTCTTCAACAAGGGAGCAGCTTTGTTGCATTCTGCAGCTTGCACGTCATCACCCAGATTTCGGAGCTTATAAAGAATTAATTTGTCTTTAACTGCAGCTTAGAATGAAGCGTTCTTGATCTGGTCGGCCTTCGAACTTGTTGTCAACTACCCGGCATTTTAGTCGACATCTCCATACTAGATAACCATCGGGATACACGGAGCAGCTAGGCCAAAAGAAGTATACTGGTCTCCGACTCTCCGTCTCTTCTATCCAGCGGCTCACGCTACAAGTTTGTGTATGCCACCGGATATGTGCGGAACATCGGTTTCCGTATTGGGCAAGCTGAGAAACCTCCAACTCGGCCTCAAGAGAGTTGCGACCCTTTGTCTCCGAAAGCCACCAGAAGTTGGCTGAGAGGGGCGTTACAATGAGCGTCATCTAAAATTAAGACGCCGTATTGGAAATGCATATATAAGTTGCCTTCGGTTCCAATATATAGTATCTTTTGCACATTATCATCATCAACATACACTAAGAGCAAGCAAGCCTTGAAGTGAAAGCAGCAGGGCGTCAATATACTACCACCCACAAACACCAACTTATATACAAACTTTCATCTCGCCATCAATCTACCACGATGACCAAAGTACTTCTTCTCGGTGCTACTGGCTATGTCGGCAAGAGACTAGTTGAGACTCTTGTTCGAAGCGGCCAATACAAGGTATACGGCATCGCTCGCTCAGAGGCCAAGGCCAAGGCACTGGCTCTCGCAGAGGTCACGCCCATCATCTGCGCTGATCCGGTCAATGAACCCGCGGCCTATATGGATGCGGTCCGCAATCAACACATCGATGTCGTCGTTGATATTGCCGGTGCAAATCAAGAGTCGGCCAAGTTCCTCAGTCACGCAAAGGAGATTGGTCAAGAGCGATTGAACAGCTATGCCGCCGCTGGCATTACGGGCCCTAAGCTGGGCTTCATCTACTGCTCAGGCACCTGGGTCCATGGATCTAGCAATCAGCCGGTGAACGATCTTCACATTGCCGGTCCCAATGCCGCAACTCCTCCAAGGGCCCTTGTTTCGTGGAGAGTTGGCCTCGAGAATGCCATTCTTGGCTCCTCGGATGTTTTGGATGTCGCTGTCGTACGGCCAGCTCTGATCTACGGCCGCGAGAACACTATTTGGACTCCGTTCGTCTTACCACTTCTCCAGGCAGCCCGCAGCGGCTCATCAGAGACTGTGAACGTCCCTCTGCAAGCCGACGCCAGACCGGCTCTCATCCACGTCGACGATGTGGCCACCGGGTTCCAAAAGGTGATTGAGAATCTTTCCCTGATCAACGGCGGCTCCGTCTACCCGGTCTTTGATCTGCTCACCAGCCAGGAGAGCATGTCTGAGATCTTTTCAGCCATGGCCTCTGCTTGGGACTTCAAGGGAGACTGCAGGCTGATCGGGCCGGGCGATGATTTGTTTGCCGAGGCCATGAGCACGACTATGAGGGGGTCTTCATCGCGCGCAAAGCAGCTGCTTGGATGGAAGCCGACCCGAACCAACGGATATGTGGCAGATATGGACGTGTATGCGGCTGCCTTTGCCTCTCAGCACTGAAGGATCTGGTGTTACTTGTGGGTATGCTGTAGCAAATCAAGTTTAGCTGCACGTCTATGCGTAATAGAAGGCATTTCTTCGACGGAGTATAGATTGTGTGGACAGTCTGACAATCCAAAGAGACGTGGATATCCGGTTCGTTACGTGTCTTCGTGAGTTGGCACGGTATCTCGTAGATAGTTTGCTGTAGGTTAGAGGAATGGACAACAGCGTTCTTGCTAGATTCAGACAGGGCAGATAATTGATAGAAGTGAAGCCTTTCTGCTCTCAATCAGGGATTTCACCAGTAGCAAAGGGAAGTCTGATCACTTGGGTAGGTGTAGTTCGTGATGCAAGTGGGAAGAATTCCAGTCGCCATCAGCTGCAACGGAAAGCTAGCGCCGAGGTTCCTTAGCGCACAATTTCCATGCAGAGGTACTTGCACCCATAACGCCCCACATCCAGATGCTCTTATCGGACATTTTCTTATCGGCCAGAAAAACTTCTGGAGCCAAACATTTTCTTCTGTACAGAACCAACTTATCAAGCCATTCTTCACCTTACACCCCGACTCGCCGCATTTCTCACATATACAAACCAATCGCCATCATGCGCCCTCTCACTGAAGAAGAGACGCAAGCCGTCTTCAAGAAGCTCGCTGAATACACCGGCGCATCGCTCAAGAACATCATCGCCCCCCAGGAAGATGGCGATCGCAACGTCTTCCGCCTGTCGCAGAACCGAGTCTATCTGGTCCGACTTTCCATGGCCAATCTGGCGACGTCCATTGCCCGCGACAACCTGCTCTCTCTAGGAACCTGCTTGGGTATGCTCTGCTTCTCTCTCTGAATACGACGCATGAATCGCAACTAACGTGGCATCAACTCGACAGGCAAGTTCACCAAGTCTGGCAAGTTCCGCATTCACATCACTGCCCTCCCCATCCTCGCCGAGCACGCGCGACACAAGCTCTGGATCCGCCCCAACGGCGTCATGCCCTTCCTCTACGGTGGAAACATTGTCAAGGCACACGTTGGCCGATACTCGGAAGACTGCCCCGAGCACCAGGGCCTGGTTGTCTACACCATGGACGACGTCCCTCTGGGCTTCGGTGTCAGCGCTCGCAGCACTGCCGAGAGCAGGAGACTCGACCCGACCGGTGTCGTGTGCTTCCGACAAGCTGATTGCGGCGAATACCTGCGTGACGAAGATACCCTGTTCCAGTCTGGCTAAAGACAAACGGTACGACTGGTTCGACGATACAATGGCCTTTCTTTGAGGCAGCAAGATATTACACATTGGAGTTCAAGGGCGTTGGTGGCAATATTAATTTACGATTGGCATGGCGTTTAAAAACTGGAAAAGCTGAAGAAGGGAACTTCACCGAACGGGGATGCGACGTCGATATTAGAGGCGCAGGTACACGCGGAGAGTTGGATACCTGGTGGGATGAATGTCTGGTATGGGGAGGCGACTCATCTCAAGGTGCGTCATGCCTTACACAGACACAGGACAGTTCTTTTTCTCAAAACAGTTGTGGAATTGCCCTTGGGCCAGTCTGGAAGCAAAACAGCTGGCACCATGTTTCATGGAACATCAACGCATATGTTCTTAATAGCATCACAGTTTATCTCACAAGCCCCTTGTACCACTGCATTATCGTGACCGTTAACAGTTCAGAACCTGCGTGCGCCAAAGTGACGGATAAGTCACTCAAATTTGGCTCCATTTCTGTGCTTATCCATCCAAACCCTTGCATACTCAACTACCTCTCGGAGAGAAAACAGTCGACACTCAGCTGCCCCAATTGTTGCGCGCACGACATGGCAGTCTCTCTCGAAATCAGCGCCGAGGTCCTCAAAGTCGTCGTCACTAATAGGCACGAGGTCTTTCACTGTCATCCACTGCCGTTGGCCGTCGACGTTTATGGCGAACGAATTGTCCACAAGGGGAGCCGGGCTCTGGAGACGATATTCTGCGAGATGCAGAGCGGTGCATCTGTCCCATCCAACTCCAATCAACAAGACCCAAGCATCTGCAGCTTCGAGTTTGGCCAGCGGACTTGATTCGCCGAAGCGACAGTCGGGCGCATGTCCCTCTGTGATGACCTTTGCTTGAGGGCCGACTGCCGCAAAGGAAGTCTGCGGATGGGCAGATCTCAACGCGCCGGGCCATTTGCGCAACGTCTCTGGGACCACGCCGACTCTTCTACTAATTGTCGTGGCTGGATCAAAAGCTGGCGTAGAGTCTCGAATGGTCTGCCACCATGATTCAGGCACCGGAGGAGCTCTCCAAGCTGCAGGATCCGAGTTTTCCCCCGTAAACGTCGGAGCAACAAGAGTGCCAGACGGACCAAGCGCGGAGAGGAGAGACTGGACGAGAGAGGGAGCGAAGCCAGGGACGAAGCCGATGGATCCAAGGGAGGAGTGCACGATCAGAGTCGGGTCGGTGGAGGGGATGCTGGACAAGAGGTGCTCGAACGAAGCAGTAAGCTCCGACGGAGTGACGATGGCGGTGAATTTGGAGTTGTCCGACATGATGGGGATGAGGCAACTGGAGTTTGAGAAACCTGAGCGAAAACGGCCGTGATGGAAATGGTCGCAACCAAACCTCATTCATATGGCAACTGAGATCCGAACTTTGATGAGGGGATTGAGTCTCACCGAATGACTCACCGGCTCCCACTTCTCCAATTCACAGAGTTGTACAAAACAGGATCATCGAGATCAACCTACTACTCAAAAATTCTATAGCCATCGTTCTACTCGGTCATCCCCTCTCACTTCTGGAACCCAGCCTTCATCGCCACTTTGTCCTGGTTGACATTTCCAACCGTGCCCACGAAGCCCTTCTGCCGAACCTCATCCAGCACTCGCTCCATATTCCGAACTCCAGCCTCGACATCCCCCTTCAGTCCAACCGCAACCTTCAGAATGTCTTCCACAGCGCCCTCAAACTTGGTGTGATCCCGGGGCGATCTCCATGCGACGTGATCATCCGGCCTGATGAGAACCGCATTGCGCTCCCAGAAGTCCCGTACGTGTTTCTCCGTCGGCAGATGAACCCTTTTCAATGGAATATGCAGGCGCTCCGCAGCCTTGCCGAACTCATCCGCCCATTTTCCATCCGCGGAAAAGTCAACAATGGTGTACTCCTCACCAAATAAGTCAAAGATGCTCGTCTCGCCATCAGCAAGGAAGACGTGCGGCGGCCTCGCTCCGGGCCACGTCGACGGGACATAATAGCGTAAATTCCACTCGGGCTCCGAAGCATCGGAATCGCCAAGGATAATCGGCGACGCATTGTACCGGTAGCCCATCTCGATGCCATGGTCCTGGTTCTCGCCGTCCTTGGTGAGAAAGGAATGCGCAAGCTCCGCCTTGAACGCCTTGCCCAGCTTGCTCTGCGAGAGGATGTCGGGCCCGACTTGAGTACAGCTACTCCAGATCCTGGCCCATCTCTGCCACAAAGCACCCGAGTGATTGATATTCCGCACTGCCACGGGCAGACGCTCCAGCTCGTACGACCTCAGGAGCTGTTCGCCGCCGAATCCGTTCAACACGGCACCGAGCTTCCACCCGAGATCGAAGCTGTCGCCAACGGCAGTGTTCATGCCATAGCCTCCCGTGGGAATGTTCTGGTGTGCTGAGTCGCCTGCGAGGAAGACGCGTCCGCTTGGCGAGATGTATCTCTCCGCGATGCAAATGTTTGGCCTCCAGGTGCTCTTGACCAGGATCTCGTCAATCGTGATAGGCCACGGCCCTGAAGGGCCCCCGAGCGCATTGTATATTGTTTCCTCGGGGTCAATTTTCTGCCAGTCGGTGTCGATTGGTATCGGAGTGTGCAACGTCCATGTGTCGACCTCATCCTGCGCAATGATGAAGGCTCCATGGGCGAATCCAATGTGCCAAAACTGTCCCTGCTTGTGTAGTCTGGTGATGTCCCGCGACTTGAAGTGAACCAGCATCATGGCCCCAGGACTGTGTTGACGAAGGAACAGAATGTCAGCGGGACGGACTGGCGAAGAAGCTTCGGGATGACTTACACAGGTCCTCCAAGGAGGTTGATGCCGATTGATCTGCGGACACGGCTTCCAGCTCCATCACACCCAACGACATACTTGCTGCGAACCACATGCTGTTCGCCAGTGGTTACGTCCGTGAGCGTAGATTCCACTCCATCATCCGTCTCTGTAAGGGATTCAAACTTGAGACCGAAATGCGCATCGATGAGCTTCTCGGCTTGGATGCCAGGCTTGAGCCATGCCTCGAGGACAGCCTGAGAACAGCGCTGGTATGGTTCTCGCGGGAGAGTGCCGTTGTTCTGCGACTTGATACGCTCACGCCACTCATTGACGGAGTCAAGCCTCTAGGATGGAGCATCAGTCTCAATTTTGCCCACTCAAGGGTGGAAAGTCTGCTCGTCCGCAACTCACCCATCTGGCTATTTCCTCTCCGCCTTCTGAGAACCCGCTACTGAAAATCACGTCGAACGAGTACTCCGGAGGGACACCTAAACTCAGCAGGTGAGAAGCTATCCATGAGAGCGTAGATCTTGAGTCTGAGATGCTGACCAATTTCTCGCAGCCCTTCAGCGATCCCAAGTCGGCGGAAGAGTTCCATGCTGCGACAATTGGTAAGATCCATCTTGGGCCACTTTGTTGTGTCCAAGTTGCGTTCGACCAGCATGTTGCTGATGCCATGGCGAGCGAGCTGAAGGGAGAGAATAAGGCCAGCAGGACCTCCGCCAACTACCAGCACTGGCGTTTCGTGGTGGATGACCTGGACACATTTATGTTAGAGTTGAACTTGTGTTGTTCAACATTGAAGACTTGCTGTTTTGCTAATCATGCTGAAGGTTGCAGAGTTGCTTCGGAAGTCTGATGGAAACGATGTAGTCAACTGGTTGGTTGATAACACTTTCTGTGAGTCGCAACCAATATTGCATGAAGCACTCAAGTCTTTATATACCCTTCCGCTTCACAAGCTGGATACAGAGTGTTTGTTTTTACTCTACGTCCCGTCTTGGGGCTTGTCATTTTCCCACAACACACTCTCCTTACAGAAACCTTCTCAGCCAATTGCCATGACTCCGTGCCTCCGAAGCAACACGCACGATCCTGACCCCTGCCATTTACCTACAAGGACAAAGTGACCATACCCACAGTCTCGTCGTTTCGTACCTCTGAATGTCCATCAGTAATGATGTGTTAATCATCGCGTAAGAGTGTGTTCTCCCCCAGGGGGGCTAATATCACACGACATTCAAGCCTACAGCTGAGCTGATATTGCGGATAATAGGTACCAATGAACTATCTGATAAAACGCGACCCGTGCATTAGCCACAATGCATACGTCCAGCATAAAGCTGAATGTGTCCTCCGACAAACGATATGTGAAAGTATGGCATGGTGGCTGGTCTTGCAAAGCCATGGGAAGGAGTTGACTGACAAGCAAGGCTACTCTTCAGCTCTCCCAACAATAAGTCAACCAGACTACTAGGTGGCGACTCCTCGCTTTACGCTCTAACACCTACTATGTGAACTCTTTTTGTTCAATAGACCTTCAGAGAAATATGTCAAATTCACATAATTTTCAGTCACAAGTAACGTAGTCATTATCTCATACACGCCCTCGGATTTGACATGGTGATATCGTCGTCGGAATTAGCCCCCTGCAACTCCTACACGAATGTTACATCTGCTACCCGATCTTGAGCACAGAGCCAAGCCAACAACTCAACTCTGCCGGAGGACCGAGCTCGCGCTTGGAAACTCCGGTTAACTCTCAGAGACGATGCGATTTGGCAGCTGAGCAGGCATCCACCCCCTTGTCCATCCAAATCAGCGGGCCTCTTTGAAGGACAGCCGTCCAGGCGTGTCGGAAATACGTCCTTGTCGGCACGTGTGTCTTGCATGATCTTCCAATTGATGTGAACTTTGTTTTGCCTTATTACTGGACTGATATGCTCTAGAGAACTTCCGTCCTCGGCATTTCCACAATGTGCGAGCAAAGTAAGCTGATGCCAAGTTACCTAAAAGGTTGAGTCAGGGGTATGCAGGCCAACGAAGTGGAAGCATAAAGCCATGTCTCGGGTCTTCATCTGTAATAATGGCCTCGAGCAAAGTTCCGCTTACAAAGACATCAACCAGCACAGGTGAATGTCGCGATTTTATTATTGCAGTTCCGTGAGTTCACAACCTGCCTGTCGGATTGCATCTCGCGTATGTCAGATCAGCCTTCTTGTAGGCGATAAGCATCTGTATCATACACATGTACCACAAACGCGCCTTGTAAGATCATAGCAATCATGAGCCACTTTCTAGTAGAGTCTCACGATATTATCCATGGAGAAGGGATAAAATGAATTGAGTGAGCGGTATGTCTTTGCTCCGGGACACTCTGGGGCGTAGGTGTGGTTGAGGCGAAGCCACTATTCCCCTGCCCTAGGTTCGGTATTTTATGGGAATAGTTGCTTCCAATTGAGTTCCTGAAGACGGAACATCTCACTAATAGCTAATATAGAGCGCCGTTTCATCTACCAAGGGTCCAGTCTTGCCGCACGTGATACTTTCAAATGGGTTGCTTGGGAAGGGATACTGCAGCAGCTTCTGTTGGCAAAGGTACGGAGCGTTGAGATATCAGGGGACAAACATGGGTTCATTTAGTATGTGATCAGGGGCTGTCTCTTCCTCGGTACCACTATCAGCTATAGATTGTGGTGCGTCTGTGATCAACGGAACTATTCTCATAGAATGCTGCCCTTCGCGGAAGATGTACAAGGGAGCGTCTATTCGATCCTCAAGCTCAACGGAATAAATACTACATGTGGTCTACAAACTCTGTCAATCAGCCAAAAGTCTTTCTCATTACTACTAGATGAACAAGAACTAGCTTTGTTTACCTATTTTTGGATGCTTACATTGCTACTCCAGGTACGGTGTGGATCATCGTGAGTCTGCAATAGAGTCTGATGCTGGAAGTTTGCTGACAGCGGCCTGACGCAGATCCAAATTACAGCACCTCGCATCCACTACTGCAGGCCCTCTACAGGGGCACAGAGCCTCGCCTTCACCTCAGCTTTTACGTCGTTCAGGTTCATGTCCTGGTATCAGCCATCAGAGATCTGTAGAAAGTTGCGATACAGCACATGGATATCGACACCATGTAGATAGATCACATGTGGTGAAAGGGCGTCAAGGCATCCGGCAGCTTGAGATAAAAGATGACAAAGCTTCCATCAGCCAGTAATTCTTCCGACGGACAGCAAAATCCCGTCTGCTGAGCGTCACTGACATATATGCCGATCAATTAGGCTAATAGGAAGCCCACGAAGAAAGCTCCAGCAATAGTAGTAGAGACTTTGCTCAACCCGGCTTCAGAGACCTTGGCCAAAGAACCGCTATGTCATTAAAGGAAGCTCATTCAAGGCTCTCCAGCACGAACATTTACCAAAACAGCAATCCATCACAATTGTCGTCATTCTGATGAAGCCGTCGCAGCACAAGCCCGGATTTCCCACGAACCATGTATTCCAGGATATCGTGACAATTGCTCGGGCCCAGCTGTCAGCTATGGGGTTTCCTCCACACAGCCAAGGCACTGCCTGCGGAAGCTAGACTCAGATGCGCAAAGCGTCCTTCGGAAAAGGCTTACGAGGCGCAACTACCGCCCCATGGTGAGAACAATGGCATCTCCAGAAGAGGAAGAATGGCGTCGATCGGAGCGTCTGGATTGGGCCGGGAAGACTCTCGGGAGCTATTTGCGGGGGGAGAGTACAAGTATTATTCCGTGCTGCGGCGGTGATGACCAAGGCTGGGCGCGGATTGGGAGACAGCTGGTGGTGAGCGGTAAGAGGCGCTGGGGGAGACTCCAGTCAGCAAGATCTCGTGTAAACGTCAGGAGAAGATGGAGCCCTTGGCGAAGTTGTGAGATCGTATCCTTGGCCATGGGTACCTAAACATTTGCAGTCATCGGACAAGTATATATATCGTCTTCCCACATTCGGCCAACATGATGTGTTCCTCCAGCCCTCCTCATACCGCTTCCCTTTCTTTAACATGCCTCGTCTTGAGCTCCTCTCACTGGGCCTCGCCATCACTGGCGCCGCTGCAGCTCCCGCTGCTTCTGCCGCAACGCCCCTAAAAGTCATCAGCTATGCCCAGACTCCGGGTGGCTTCCGAACCCCAGCCCGAGGTTGGAACAGCTTTGCCCTGCAGGCAAACCCCAACGCAGGACCCAGCTTCAAGTTCGACCAGTCACACGTCTTGACTCAATGCAGCGTGCTGGCTTCAGACGGCTTCAAAGGCAACTACGACTACTGCAGTCTCGACTCTGGCTGGTCGGTGGGAGACCACGGCGATGACAACGGCCGACTCATCTATGATTCAAGTCTGTTCGACATTCCCACACTAGCCAGCTCTCTTCATGACCAAGGGCTCAAGCTGGGCGTGTATGTCGTCCCTGGGGCCTTCATCAGTGATCGCAACAAAACCATCCTTGGGACCGACACCACCATCGGGGAGGTCTGCACAGGTGACGAGGGCTTAATTCGCTGCATCTTCGATTACACGAGGCCGGAAACCCAGCAGTGGCACAACTCGGTCGTTGACCAATTCGCCTCTTGGTATGCTTACTCCTACAACTTTCCCATGACCAACCAAATACTGACTGTATCACAGGGGCGTCGACTTTGTCAAGCTTGACTTTGTCACTCCAGGTTCGCCGGACAACGGCCAGAACCTCCCCGCAGACCAGAGCGGCTCCGTCATCGCCTGGCATAACGCTATCAAGAACAACGGCCGCCAGATGCGCCTCGACATCTCCTGGAAGCTGGACCGCACCAAGAAGTACTTTGACATCTGGAGCACCAACGCCGACTCCATGCGGACTGACCAGGACCTCAACAACTCCGGCTCCAACGTCCTCGTCGCCTGGGGCACCGTCCAGCGCGCCATCGAGAACTACCGCCAGTGGATCGTTGCCGGGCTGCAGTTTTACGACCAGCTCACCATCTACCCCGATCTCGACAACTTGGTGTCCGGCAACCCGGAGAGCATCTCGGGCCTTAGCAATGGCCAGCGTACCACGGTCACCACGCTTTGGATCGCGGCCGGAGCGAACCTCATCATTGGCAACGACATGACCACGCTGGACGACTTTGGCAAGAACCTTCTCACCAACCCCCAAGCCCTGCAAGTCGCTGCTTTTACCGCCCAATATCCCATCCAACCTCGCAACCCCGGCTCGGGCGGCCAGTCGGCCACTCAGTTCCAGGCCTGGATCGCCGGTCCTTCTCCCTCTGGCGAAGCCGTTGTCGTGCTTGTGAATCTCGGCCCAGACAACGGCCAGGGCGGTTTTGGAACGCAAACGCGTGGTGTCCAGACCGTGTCTGCAACGTGGCAGGACCTGGGCATCTCGGGTCAGTACAACGTACAAGACATCTGGAACAACAAGAGCTTGGGCGTCGTCAGCGACCAGGTTTCTGCTCAGCTCAACGAGGGCGACAGTGTGCTGCTGCATCTGACGCGGGCATGAGAGCGCTCAAAGAGTCCTCAAAGAAGAGTGCCAAAATATGCACATAGATCACCAGAGAGATTTCGAATACATAATTGTCATAGATCCTCAATCAAGTCTCATTGCATCGGTCCACTAATACTCTGTGCTGTGAAACTGGAGAGTCTGTGCTAAAGCCCCGTTATAAGTTCGTCTCCTGGATCACCCATTGACTCAAGGCTTCTCTGGTGATGTAAGGTTTTATCGCCTCAGCTCCCTTCGCAAGCCGTTTCCAAAAGACTCGAATCCTCTGGAAACCCACTCATCGATATAATCCAAACGCTGCTGATCGATCCGGCTATCTTCCGCAATCCGACACTTATGAGAAGTTCGACCCTCTTGGCTAGACTCTTTCTCCCCAAAGACGGCATCTCGATTGATCTGATCCTCTTCGTCAATAAGAGTGTCTTCACCCATCGGGCGCTCTTTGGTGCTCTCACGATTTGCCTTCCCGACCGGCAGGATAAAATCCTGTGGGCCGTCACCCGGATGGGTCGACTTAGTGAATCCCAGTTCAAGGAGACTGGTCTCCATGCCGGCTCTGTCTGCTTCTTTCTCCTGTGGGCTGGTCTCGGGTTTTTTATGCTTCAGCTCGAGCAGCGTTGGGCTACGTGCTTGCATCGAATAGTTCTTGTTGCGCCTTATAAGTTTGGGGATCAAGTCCACGACCTGCTCATTTCCAGAGCAGTGAATCGAAAAGTCAAAGGAAGACATCGTGTAGAATACTATTTCCCCCGACCTTCAGTATGTAACCACAACAGGAGCTTATGAAGGAAATGGAGTGACCCATGGTTCTTGAGTTATGTTACTTACCGGCAAAGCGTTACTTGTGTGTTTCAGACTCGAGTGTATCTGTGAGGAACGCAGTGATCCAACAGGCAACTCAGGGAGATGGAGAGGTTTAAATAATGACAATTTCGTGTTTGCTGGTTCGAAGAGCGAGCAAACTTGCTTCAATCAGTGCCATCGCCAAAGCTCAGGGAGCATAAGGTCCAAGACACCTGGTGTCCCCAGCCGATATTCTCATTGCTTGCTGTACCTGATAGAATCAGAGAGGCCACATCATACCTGGTTACACGGCTGGTAACGTAGTTATTTATGGGCTTGCACAAACTCTTGCCAAAGTTCTTGTCTTTCTCACAAATAGGAAATTATAGCTCTATAAAGCATTGCCTAAACTTCACAGGTATCTCATCCATCTAATTTCACGAAGGGTGACGAGGATACAATTCAAGCTACTGATTCACACTAAGAGGCTCTGGTCAGCAACTCATTGATACCCTCATCACAGACCTTGCTAATTTTGACTACCTACGTGGTGTTGGCTACATGGTCGGGATACTCACGGAGAGCTTCGACAAACCTTCCAGTAGTTTGCTTAACAATATGCCAAGGAGATAAGGGGCCAAGACATTGTTGGCATCAGTCCGTAATTGCGTCCGTGTAGCTTAGGTTGATGAGCTCTAAGCCTGTTATACTTAGCACACAATCATGGACTTGTCGAGAGGCAAAGCTAGGTGTCAGAGTCTAAATCTCTTTTTTTGCTCTACCTGACGCAGAAGTATGATGCGTTGCCCCGAAGCGTTTATGGATGGCGGCGAATTGACAATGCAGGTAGCCAACTCGATTGCTTGTGGAACAATCTAGGGACAAACATGTTTGGCAACCTGCCTGAGGCACACGGCGACAACAGTCCGCCAAGGCTTCAAGAAGCATGATGTATAATAAGCCGGTTGACAAAGGGAAGTGTTATATGATAGCTTGATAGAAATAGCATCGTTTTCACCTTATTGCATGTGATTGTGGGATCATGCAAACATGCTCTGCCAAGAACTCTCGTCATTGGAGAGGAAAGCGGCAAGATACCTATCAATAAACAACAAGGCTGTGTTTGCCATATCAGACGGTACTCCCCGAATGCACGGAGCTGAGATGCCATGATCATCCATCAGTTTTCTTTCCCCTTTGTTTCTTGGATCCTATAGTGTAACAGTATTAGGTACTCTGGTATACCGGCAGGTGCCCATAACTGCAATATCCAGTATCTCGGTGAAAGAGAGGAATCCACGTATTCCGTAAAGAATCGGCTAAAGGGAGAAGCGATTCCCTTTGTCGATCTGCTTAATGCTAATGAGGTTAGCGTTCCGGATCGCAGATCACTAGAACATTCCGAGATCATAGAGATGCACAGACGTGTGCCTGACATGTGCAGCAGCAAGTCATCGAGGAAGAAACCAACATCTTTGGCCTCTTCTCAGAGCGATAAGCCAATGTACGCTGGCGACATGATAGGTAGGAAAGCAAAGCGAAACTTGATCGTCTGCAAGATACCCAGACCCATGATGTATCGGTAAATGCATTGGGACTTTTTCCCATCAGAATAGTGGCCCCCCAGAATCTCGCACTATATCTGTGGCTGAATCCTTCGAATCTAGGTACAAGCAAATCCCGTCTTACATGCACTTACACAAGCCATTATCTGCGCGTAATCGACTTCATTCACCCATCAAAAGACAGCAAACTGTTCAAGATGAATCCAACCATCAAAGCCCACAACCGAAACCGCCCCCCTTTCCCATCATGAGGACGACGATATCGAGCCCAAGATGTACACACAGTTATCGTCGCAACTGCCGGGGAATGTCCGGGCGGGGTCAACGAGAGCAGAAGCCCCTGGAAACACAAAAATCGTTTAGATCATTGCGAGTCAACAGGGTGGGAACCGCACTGCTCAAGGCTTCAATGGATACCAACCAAGTTCGTGCGCTTCGGGGTTTAGCTGGCGTAGGAGATTCAGTAAACTCCGGCATTCAAGTTCCGAGAACGCAGGAGTTGAAGAGCGACTTACAGCAGGATAGGAGGCGGATCAGAGATATAAGAAGGGCCAAGACCGCGTTACAAGCTCATTCGAGATCGACACTCACTTCAATCCGTGTCCACATCTCATACAACCTCTGCTAAACTTCAGCATCATGGTTCAATTCCTCGGCAAAGAGGTTGGCCCCATTGGCTTCGGCCTCATGGGTAACTACTCCCTCGAAACAGCCATCATCGAGCCAGCTAACAAGACGCAGGCCTCACTTGGCGGGACAGCCCTCCCCCATTGGAGCAGGCCCTCAGCGTCATGAAGGCCGCCGTCGAAAACGGCCAGACACTGTGGAACGGCGGCGAGTTCTACGGCACGCCCGAGTACAACTCCATGACCATCATCAAGGCCTACTTCGAAAAGTACCCCGAGGACGCCGACAAGGTCGTTCTGCTCATGAAGGGCGGCATTGACACCAAGCTGTTCAAGCCCGACGGATCCCCCGAGGGCATCCGTCGCTCGCTGGATAACATTTTGGCGCAGCTGGGCGGCACCAAGAAGATTGATGGCTTCTGCTGTGCCAGACGCGATCCCGAGTATCCTCTCTCAGTCACCTTTGGCGTGATCCAGAAGGAGTACATTGACACTGGCAAGGTTGGCGCCATTTACTTGTCAGAATGCGGTGTTCACACTATTCATGAAGCTGCCAAGGTGGCCGACATCGCTGCTGCTGAGGTTGAACTCAGCATGTTTACGCCTGACGTGTTGAAGAATGGAATTGCCGCTGCCCTCAAGGAGCACAACATTCCCATCATTGCATACTCACCTCTCGGCAGGGGGGTAAGTGTCTTTATCTTGATGCTCGAATTAAAGTGCAGAGACTGACCCTTCGTGAAGCTCCTCACCGGCCGGTTCAAAACCCTGAAAGACGTCAAGGAGCTGGGCTTCATCTCGACTTACCCCCGCTTTCAACCAGCCCAGCTCGAGCACAACCTCGAGCTCGTCGAGAAAGTCGAGCAGATTGCCCGCGACAAGGGCTGTACCCCAAGCCAGATTGCCATCAACTGGGTGCGGAGCTTGAGTTCGGACCCGAAGCTGCCCCTGGTCCTGCCGATTCCTGGTTCTTCTACGGTGGAACGCCTTGAGGAGAATACGAAGCTGGTGGAGTTTACCAAGGAGGAGCTGGACACGCTGAATGATCTGGTGAACAGCTTTGAGACTGCGGGTGGGAGATACCCGCCGCATGCGCCAACTAACACATAGAAACATAGATCTAGGGATGATGAAGCGTTCAGTTACTTGGTTCTTTATTGCCTTTGCGTTGATAAAAGTGATCAACAACCACCAAGCATGCGTACCAGACTCCTTGTTGGATGTTGCCGGGTCAATCACTTACACACTACATATTCACAGATACAGGAAGCATTTTCATTGAGGCGCCCTCTATTCACATAATACACATACTATGCAATATGTTTTGCAGATTTTGCTTCCGAGAGCATTCAGACTCGTCTGGTGGTGTCTAGGGATCGCAATCTGCTTAGCAATCCTGATGAGCGGCGATATATCCGCCCTAATCCGGCTTTGAACCATGCTTACCTACGGTTTCAACTTACACGGTTCCGACTGTTCTGCTTTCAAGATGATTGAGCCATTGCAACATGACTGAATATATTTATCAACTAAGCTTTTCGAAGCAAGTTCATCTCCTAGCTCCCATATACATCTCCTACGTGTACTGCGAGCCAGACAAGGAGTCTTGCTCCTCGAGACGAGGCAATCATCACATACGCTCTTAAACAATTCCGTGAGACCGACATCCGTTACCATCAAAAGCCATATATCTAATCAAGACAGCCTCTCAAAGCCATTTGATAAGAATTTACGCCGAGTTGTTGCTGATAAAGCACCGAACGATCCGCACCCCCGCATCTCGTCGATGTCGTGATTCTGGTCCGCTTACATGCATAGCACATCACATCATCTACAACCATCCACTTGTCCCTCATGTGCTTGTCCTTCCCTCTATATATAGTTGAAGCCCTCAAATCAATGGATAGAAGAAGATATAGTCCCTTATAACACAAGTGAGCCCTCTTACAAGAGCACAAGTCTCCAATAGCACAGTAGATCCCATCAACATCACCATGTCCAACCCCAAACAACTCCATCTCACAGCCTTCATGCGCCCCGTGAGCCTTCACACCGGCGCATGGCGATACCCCGGCTCCTACGCCGACGCAAACTTCAACCTCGCCCACCTCAAGTCCTTCATCCAGAAGCTCGAGGCCGCCAAGTTCGACGCCTTCTTCATGGCCGACCACCTCGCCGTCCTCAACATGCCCATCGAGGCCCTCCGCCGCAGCCAGACAATCACCTCCTTTGAGCCCTTCACCCTGCTCTCTGCCTTGTCCCAAGTCACCGAAAAAATTGGTCTCGCAGCTACAGCATCAACGACATACGACGAGCCCTACCACATTGCCCGTCGCTTCGCCTCGCTAGACCACCTCAGCAACGGCCGCGCCGCCTGGAACATCGTCACGACGGCCAACCCAGACAGCGCAAAGAACTTTGGCCGCGACGAGCACATGGACCACTCGGACCGGTACAAGCGCGCCAGGGAATTCTACGACGTCGTCACCGGCCTCTGGGACTCCTTTGCCGACGACGCCTTCATCCGGGACCAGGAGTCGGGCATCTTCCTCGACCCGGCCAAGATGCACACGCTCAACCACGTCGGCGACGAGCTCAAGGTCAAGGGGCCCCTGAACATTGCCCGACCCGTCCAGGGATGGCCCGTCATCGTGCAGGCCGGGCAGTCCGATCCGGGACGGCAGCTCGCCGGCGAGACGGCCGAGGTCGTCTTCTGCTCACCGGCGAATATCGACGCCGCAAAGGCCCTCTACGCCGACATCAAGAGCAGGGCAGAAGCCGCCGGCCGCAAGAGGGAGCACATCAACATCTTGCCCGCCGCGCTGGTCGTCATCGGGGACACGATCCAGGACGCCAAGGAGAAGCGCCTCAAGCTGGACAGCCTCGTCCACTACGAGAGCTCCATTGCCAGTCTCTCGATTGCTCTAGGGGCAGATGCCTCCAAGTTCGATCCCGACGGACCTCTCCCCACGGACCTGCCGGAGACAAACGCCAGCAAGACGGGACGCGAGTCCGTGCTCCGACTGGCAAAGGAAGAAGGCCTGACAGTGAGACAATTGGCACAACGCTTCGGAGGCTATGCCGGCAACGCGTTTGTCGGAACGGCGCAGAGCATCGCCGACGAGTGGGAGAGGTGGCTGAAGGAGGAGGCCAGTGATGGCTTCACCGTGTGCTTCCCGTATCTGCCGCAGGGGCTGGATGATGTCGTGGAGAAGCTCGTGCCGGAGCTGCAGCGTCGGGGAATCTTCCGCAAGGATTACGAGGGGACGACGCTGAGAGAGCACTTTGGCTTGCCCAGGCCGGAGAATCAGTTCTTTCCCAAGGGTGAAAGCACCTAGACAGCTTGTCGAGGGATACATGCTCTTATACACTGCTATTTGTTCGCTCAGTATCTTTTTTTTTTTTCATTGTCCAAGTATAGACGAAGCTGCTTGCCAGATATATACAATGCCATTGAGCTCAACTCCCATGCTCATCTTAAGCCTTGGGCAGGATCCAAGTCGTCACCGACGAACCAGGAACACGAGCGTTCCAAGTCTGGCTCTCCGACTCCGTGCCCACCTGCACCCAGATATCGTGGTTGTACCTGTTCTGGATGACCACCGTGCGGGTGCCATCCGGGTTGATCGTGCCAACAGCCTCCATGCCCGTGTTATCAGGGAACAAGAAGCTCCCCGTACCATCAACGACAACAGCTCCCTTGGGGATATACCGACTGAACTGGCCCATCATGTAGTAGTCAATTTCCCTCTTGTAGCTGCTTCCATCCGGAGAAACCGTAACGAGACCCGTGCACTGGTGGCAGTTACCGCCTCCAGACAGCGCAGGGCCACCGCCGGTGAAGGAGCCCAGCGTCCAGGCAATGACGCCGTTGGCCCAGTTCTGCAGGGGGAACATGTTGAAGCTGGAGCTGTGGACCCAGTCGGTGGTGCCCACCGAGGTCCAGCACTCCGTCATGTACTGGTCCTTGCCGGGGAACTCGTTGTGGAACTTGGTCAGGGGCGTCCAGTTGTCGGGGTTGTTGCCGGCGTAGCAGTGCCATGCGGCGGCCTGGACGTACTGGCTGGCCATGTTCATGACGGTCTGGGGGTAGGAGTAGACGTCTGTGTGAGTCGGTGTTAGTATTGCATCACGGGCATTCGTGACAAACATCAGCTCTCACCTTGGTTGTGATCCCAGGCCCAGATCTGCGTGCTCAAGCCCGCGTTCCTCAAAGCAGGCCCAACCTTGTCCCGGATCAAAGCCCCCGACTCATCCTGCTGGATCAGCATCGTCGGCATGTCGTCCTTGTTGTTAAGCGGCTCGTTCTGCAGCGTAATGGCATCGATATGCGCACCACCGCTCTCGTACGCCTTGAGGTACTTGACAAAGTACTGCGCGTACGCATCCTCATACGCGTGGTTGAGCTTGTTGTTGGCCGTGCCGCCGCCAATGAGCGTGCCCTTGACCTTCATCCACCCGGGAGGTGACCACGGGGATCCCAGAATAGTCAGGTTGGACTGCAGCTTGCGCATGCTGGCCAGCATGCTAATCATGGCATTCCCACGGTCTCCCAGCCCAAAGCTGTTCAGCCCCGTATCGACCTTGCCGCCAGCATCGTCATACGTATACGCCGGATCCGCAGAGAGATCCGAGCTGGCCACCGTATGCCGCAGCAGGTTGAAGTTGAGGCCCGCGGGAGTCATGATCTCGTTGAGCAGCTGCGAGCGCAGGTTGGCGTTGAGCTTGTTGAAGGCGGCGACGGTGGCGTCGGTGACGGCTGCGCCGAAGCCCTTGACCGTCTGCTTCCGGCCCGTCTTCTCCTTGATGGTGAACTGCCAGTTGTCGATGCCCGGGTTGGCGGCATTGAGGACGGGCGCCTGGACGGGGGTGAACTGGTTCCTGCCGTCGGCCGTGGAGGCGAACGAGGAGGCGGCGTTGACGCCGCCAACCGCCGCGATGGTGGTGAGGACGGAGATGAAGAGCATCTTGATGTGGGATTCAGCCCTGGTGAGAAGTTGGATGAGGGGACAATAGAAGACGGGTTGGAAGAGAGGGATCGTCGTCTCCTTAAATTCATCCGTACGGATATATGTTTTCCGTGATCAAAGTCCCCAAAGCAGCCTCCATACCATCACCCTGGGCATCATCAATACCACCTCACTTAGACATGTTCAATAAGCTTAGACGCAAGCCTCCGCTTCAGCTGCACCGCTCCGCAAGCTCTCGCCACGCAAGAGAGGAGTCTCGAACCACGTCCAGGCACAAGACGTTCCCGAGCTGCCAAATCGAGGCCAGGGCAGCTCAATCGGCCCTATCCCCATTGCTCCGGCTCCCGCTGCCGCTCTGGAGGCTGGTCGATCCATGCCGTAAGGGGGGTAGTTTGGAGGTGACGATCGGTGAGACATGGACAACATGGCCGCCATTCAAGCTCTTCCACGTCAGGCATTGCTATTGCTTTGGCATGCGGTCATCATTATCATTCTTTCTGCGTTGACCAAGTTAACTAGAATTGTGATGGCAAAACAGCAATCTCAACATGAAGAACACTGTTTAACCTCCCAGAAACAACAAAAGCTCCTTCACAGGCTTCAAATCTTCACAGCTACACTCACCTTGTGAGAACGATTCCTGCTCTTCCCCTCGATATGTAGGTACTCCTAGCCAACCCCCATAACTCCCCCACAAACAGGCGGAAAACAAACGCCAAGAGAAGAGTCCCGGAACGCGGCCTTGCCAAGAGTCCATCGAATCGTGTCCCAGCTGCCGGTTCAAACAAGTTGCCTAATTCGGCTATGAGGAGTAAAAGACTTTCGGCGGGAGGGGTCCGAATAACGAACAATGGTTCCGCTCCTCAGAGGGCAGTCTAGATGGATACATGTACTTACAAGCACTCCTCTCAACCGATTGAGATCCGTTTGTTCATTCATCGATCCTAGACTTGAGCAAGGCAAATTTTGAGCCTAATTTATACGGCAAATTTCCCTGTTTCTTTACTTCATAGGTACCTTTTCCTCCTTGGCCAGCCTAAAGCCTGCTTATCCTCCCCTGGACACCAGGCCGCACCTCCCATTTCTCTACTCATTCCTTACCTCCAGCCGTAGAGCTTCGTCCCAGGCATTGGTCAGCCTCAACAACTCCCTCTTCCCATGAAGAAAGCGGACACATCCCATCCGCCTCACTCCCCAATCTCCACCCCGCCCTCATCTCCCCCACGACGCATCAACCCACGGCTCCAGTCACAATGATGCCTACCCCAGGACAAAAGTCAGGGCAACACCATGCTCAAAGCGGAACTTGTTTCCTTCCGGATGTGATTCTTCCGTCCACCAATCCTCATTGACAAAAAAGTCCAACTCCGACACAAGACTCAACTACAACTCGAGCTAGAAAGTTGCTGAGCCCCCCTTGTCCAACTAGTGCAAATTTAAGCGTCCAAACAAGCATACAACAAGCATATTCCCACAGGACTTTCTGAAGAAGAGTATCCAATGCAACCGTAGAATCCTCCCTTTGTGAAGTATAACCAAAACAGCAACCTACTTGCAGTTAGCAAGACTATCATCCCTCAGGGTTGACCATTCATTATCATCAGTCCATACCTTGTCTCCCATCAACTCATCAGCGCACAAACGTCATATAACAAGCCTTGTCTGAGGACCTCGTTACCCAACAAGCCACCGCAACAACAACACAACATGACCTTCTCTTTTCGGCCTCCCTCCCCCATCTCCACAACCCGCCACAACTCCACCCATCATCATCAGGTGCCCCTGTTTGTTGTCGAGAACCGCGAAAAGCCGAGACTCCCCTAGTTCAGAAACCTGCTCTTAGAGTGCATACTACTAGGATCTGGTGTAGATTACCAAAGCTGGAGCAACTCAAGCCACGGCCATCACGAGGAGTTGTGCTAGTCTTTCGTAAGCCAACTTCCAAGTTTATCGAGCCAGCCGTTACTTGACCACCCCGTCATCGCCAACTTTTACTACCCTCTCCCCTTGGTTTCCCCATGAATTCCTGGGTCAGGCTTACTACCACCAATAGCTCGACAAAGACAACATTCACTTCCTAGGTAAGGCATTCACAGTTCTAGGGCTAAAGGCCAAGGTTCTATTATAGAGAGCCTTTCTATTACTTGGTCACCTCTTCGTGAGCAAGCACAGTATTGTCCCTCCACATGTCAAGCGGTCAACCAGTGCCCCCATTGCTGTGCAGCACAAATTACCCGACGGCCGCTTCGTCCAGATTACCCTGCCCCTTGGCTACATAGTAGGCCTCAAAACAGTCTTGAGCTGGACAGCAGCTCGGAGAATGGCCGCTTCCTCCAATGCACGGCACAGCTGCGATATCATCATCTTTCCCTGCGTAAAAGTGCACGCCTGCTTCCCCAACCCCCTCTCCCTTTCATTGTTCAGCATCTGGGTCAAGCAGGACTGGCCATCACAGGCTCAAGGTCCGTAGACATCAAGCTCAGTGTGCTTCGTGGATATGAAGCTGTCGGGAAACGGTCCGAATCCCCAAAGCAGCGCCGATGAGTATTTGATGCACCCCAGAATGTCAGCACCAAGACATGCCACGGCAGACAGCCCTGCGATGTGGTCCAGATCCGACTGGCCTGCATTCAAGTTCCGTAGAGTGGCCGGGGTGCTGCGCATCTGATAACTCAAACTGCAACTAGCTGCAACGTCATGGTGTGTGTACTCGCACACTCGCTCCTTGCCAACTGGGAAGAAGTGTGGCTCAGGAGACAAGATGTCCGAGGTGCCTCAGCCCTCCGACCAAGTGGAACGTTGCGCCTGACAAGGGGCAGCCATAGGACAACCATCGCCCGTGATGCATCATCGCACTCAGAGGTGCCGCACATCGTGCCAAGCGCGGCAGTTGTTCCGTCATCAACCTGTTCCTCTCGTACAGATTATAGATCATCTTGTGCAAGGCTGCCCTAGCCATTCAAGCCATGTGGGAAGCCTCGCATATCGTCGGAATCGCGTCTCGTATCGTGTTGCTCAAAGAGCAGGCCCAAACAGGTCGTTGGCAGCCTCCAACTTCCTCCGCTTCGGATCCCTTGGCTCAGCATCCCCAAAGACGGCCCCGTCGCTGGGTGGTGTCGGCTTCTTGACTTTTGTGGTGGCTTGCTCGCGTCGCGCTCGTTGGAGAGCTACCAAATCAGCTCTGTCCGTGTCTCTGCACTTTTGCAGCTTCTTTCGGAGGGGCTTCAGAGACTTGACCAGCTCGGGCTGCTGCTGTTAGTTTGGCGGGACGCAAAACAGTGTAGGCTAATCAAGCTTACCGTCTCCCAGTACTCCTTCATTCGCTGTGGAGGCTCCTTTTCCAGCATGTCACGACAGCTCTCAATCGTCTTGATGATCTTGTCTCGCATCTCGGCATGCGACGTCACATGCTGGCTCTCCTCGTCGCCGGGCTGAGCCGCGGGGATCAGGATATCCACCAGCTCCTTGTCCACCATCAGCAGCGCGGCCATCATGATTTGACTCGGCGTATAGTGAAAGTAGGCGTCCGTCAGCAGAGGGCTGAACTTGAGAATGTCTCGAGCCATGGCGTGGGCCTTGGCCACCCTGCCCTCCTGCTCCGGCAGCTGCCTCCTGAGCTCCAGAATAGCTCCCTCCAGCGCCCTGAAGGGATGCCGCACGTCGAACGCGAACCGGATGCCCTGGCAGAGCAGGAACTCGCCAGCCAGGATCTGCTCGCTCGTCGTGTTGGGGAACATCTCGGCCAGCTTGGCCAGCCGGATGTAGTAGCCCTCCGCCTTGCACCCAAAGAACAGCGACGTCTTGAGCAGCTCGGTCGGGGGGTACGTCATGACGGAGTTGGTGATGTAGAATCGTCGGAAGAAGACGGCGGCCGTGGATCGAATCTCGGTCGGCAGCTCGCAGAACTGGGCGGCGCGAATCAGCTCCGTGGTGAAGAACTGCACCAGCATCGTCTCCTCGGCGGGCGTCAGGAACTCGGGTTGGGCATCGGGTGCGAACCGCGGCGAGATTTGCTGCTTGGCGAGGTCGTTGGTCTTGACGCGAAGCTCGCGCAGGCTGGTTGGCGAAAAGGACCAGAGTCGGAACTGGCTAGATTGCCGGTATCTGTCGTCCTCCATCGTCATTTTGAGGCGCGATGCAGAGGAGTGAGCGAGAGGAGGGGGGAGGAAGAGTGACTGGTAGAAAGGGAGGAAGAAGCTGGAGGGGATGAAGCAGCATGAAGCCAAAGATCAAAGGTTCGAGAACCAGCACGTGCTGTACAGTGTCTAATACATGTTCATACCGTATGCTTTTGAATCCTTTGCCGGTGTTCAGCTCACGATAACAATTGAAGGCAACTTTCGAATTCGCTATTTCATGTTGGCTTCAGCTGAAAGTCCAGCTTGCAAATGCACCACTCCAGCTCTATAAAGTATACCAGGCACAATGCTGATGACCCCCTTCTAGAGGATTCCTCTCCCATTCAATCTGACAATGGCAAACAATGACGCTACCAGTATAACCCATCTTTATCCAGGCAAGGCGATACAAAGCCACTCCCGTCACATCACTTCGTTAGAAGATGTTCGAGTCCAAGAATAACAACAACGCTCCCTGATCTAAACCCAATCTTCGTTATCTTCCTTTTTTTTCCCTTCTTTTCTTCCAACTTCACGCCTTCCATTCGACTCAGTATCCCGGGGTCGACATCTTCCTGGGAATAGGAGGAGGCGGAGGCTTCTTGGCCCGGTTCACGGGGGGAGGCGGGGGCTTCTTGGTCTCTGTCGCAGCCTGGTTCACATGGAAGCTGCCGTAGCTGGTGGCCGGGCTGACACTACGCTCGCCCCAGCTCGGGGTGTGATCCCCGCTGTAGATGGAGTTGTCGTCAAAGATGTCTTCGCTTCGGCTTTCGGCAACGCTGGGCGGCGGCATTCTGGAAAACGAGTTGGACGCGGCTCTGGCGCGGATCACGGGCGGGTTCCTGGTATCAAAGGTTGCCGACCTCATGATGGGCGGCCTGGTTGACGCTGGCGGAGGCGGTGGCGGGGGAGGCTCTCGAGTGGACATTGTGCGGGCGAGTCTGGCGACGGGTGGTGAGGCCGCACCCTCGTATTCCTCGTTGATGACGGTGTTCCGAACGGCCTGCCCGGCGGGCTGCGACCGGATGGACATGTTGGAGTAGATGCGCTCCAGGTCCGGCCCCTGCGAAGACGCATAGCTGGATTCTGGGCCTGCCGCCCACGACTTGCGGATGCGACGCAGCTCGTTGGCGGCTCGTTCGTGGAACTCCAGCTCGGCGTCGAGGAACGAGGTCAGGGCAGCGGTTGTGTCCTGCTCCGCCTCCCGAATGTCCTGCATGCGCTGGTAGACGTCTTCGGTGCTATCATCGAACTTGGTCTTGTTGACGCGCATCTCCTCCTCGAGGCGGATGTCGTCCTTTTTCGCCTTTTGAATCTTGCCCATGGTGGCATCGTAGGCGAGCCGGCGGTTTTCGAGCTTCTTGCGAGCGGCCTGGTCGGTTGTAAGCAGGTTGCTGGACACCGTATCACGAGAGACATACCTGGTATTCCTTCATCATGCCAAGATTCTGCTCAATGTGCTGCTGCCAAGTGGCATTGGCACAGTCAAGGTAGGTGGTCTGGAGCTCGGCGAGCTGCTCATTGGCATTGCCCATGGCAGCAAGACGGCGACTGTACTCGGTATCGGGAAGCTCTGCCGCATGGGCGGACATTGTGCGGCCAAGGTGAGCCAGAGGCAAGCTGCGGTTCCGGTCTTCGAGAGCGTCGCAATGGCGGTTGAGCCATCTGGTGTAGATGCTCATGGACTTCTGGAGGCGCTCCATGCCTGTGAATTCAAGTCAGTAGGAGCCAATTGAATGCACAGCAACGGAGAGAACGTACCTTCGTGTCGAATATCCATCTCTGCCTCAAGGTGTCTGAACTCGTCGGTGTGAGTCGCCTTGGCCTCGGCGCCCATCTTCTCGCCAGCCCACTGCATGGCGCGGTCGATTTTGCGCGTAAAGTTCATGATGTCGTTTGTCGAATTGGGTCCAGCTACGGGGAGATTCGCAAGGACAAAGGATCAGAAAAGAAGCAAGAGTGCCACGGGCAGAAGCGAACGGAAGAATTCGCAAAAATGGAATAAGCAACGAAAGACGATGAGCAACAGAAGAGAACTGCACGTGGGTTCGAGATCGCTGGTTATGCTCCCCGTCCACGTTGTCAGTTCCAACAGCAGCGGGATCGATTGTGCGGGCCCCTGGCTAAATGCTGGCAGCGATTCCCAAGACAGACAAGCCAGCGTCTTATGGTCCTGATCCCGGCCCCAGTCCGGCGTGTCTAGTGCTTGTGCGAGAACGGAGTTGTGTGGAGAGTCGATGGGTTCGTCCGATGGGATCGATGTTGGTGTTGGTGTTGGAGAAGCGAGAGGGCCAGCCCGAGTCGGAGAGCAAACGAACGATCAAACGAGCGAGAGAAGATGAAGCTGTCGAGTAATGACTTGAGTCAACGAGAGAAGTCAGCCCGTAAGAAAAAGGCTAGAAGAGCGCAAAGGAGGTAGGAAAGCGAAGATGGAGAGCGAGACAAGACTTTTGGTGAGGTGGCGGGAAAAGCACTTTTGTGTCTGTCTGGCTGCGAGCACCAAACAAGTGAGAGTGACCTTCCTTCATGTTTCTGCTCTCCATGCTCCCCCAATCGAAGGCGTCATGCCCATCTGGCCTGCGACACTCGCCCAGGGGGGTCGCCTAGCGCCGGCCTGCCCCTGTAACGGGCTCTGCGCGGGCTGCCCATTGGTTGCAAGTTGGTGCCAGTGGATGGAGTGGCTGCCCCGGGGCGTCGCCTCGCTCAGGGGCTTCAGTTGCATCCGTCCATCTCTGGGGCTTCTGGGCCGCTCTGGGGCTGCCCTACCCGCTACAAGATTGGACGAGGGGTGCGTTGGGCTGGGGCCTTTGCTGGAGAAGTTGAGAAGCAGCCCCGACCACCACGAGGGCGAGTGGCGAGGATCAGATGGAGAGTGTTGCGCGTCCGTTTGTGTCGTGTGTGCTGGATACGAGTCGTGGGACAAGAATACGAGCTGCTCCGTCAAAAGTATATTCATTGGGTTTTTGAGATAACAGCCCAGTCGATATTGAGGCAACTTGCAATGTTAGCTGCATGTATGAATCGATGAATGATTCGCAAAATGCTCATTTTCATGTTTGGGAACATAGACTGGACTCAACATCATCCGATACGAAAATAGAACCTCGTACATGCATTATCTGAGATCTTCAACGATCATCCCCAAGCCCCTCCACCCAGACTCCAGTCACAATGACATGCACTGACTGACTTGACCGACCAGAGCTTAATCAAGTCTCTCCTTTTCCTGCTCCTCATCGGTGACACTGCCTCGATGATCTTGGCCTGATCTACAGACGAAATGCGCTCTTCTCATTGCAGTACCAATCGCTGCCGCTGATGATGCTTATTCATCTGCTCACGAGCGCTTTCAGGTCTGTTCGGCGCAATCTCGCTGCCGGCTCAAAGGGCAGAGATCAAGTGCTTCAGGTGCAGCAGCGCCCGATGGCGACGCCGAAGCTTCATGTTTGAAGTTTGTCTGCGTTGCGCAGCTGCTGCCGCAGAGCCGTGCCGTTGCCGGTACCCTTTCCGCTGCTTTTAATAACACTGACCGGGCTCGTTCGTTGAAGGTGAAGGCGGATACGTGCGCCAGATTGTGCGTCTATGTATGTAGGCACTGCATGTAAAGTAGGTACGGTAGATGCACCTCCAGCTGTCGACGTGCATCGCATCGCTGCAGGAACAGCACGACTTCGCATGCATGCACACAGTACCTCACAGCTAAACTCCGTCACAAGTCAAATCAAATGTCACTGCAGATTTGTCCATAATGAACAACCCTTTTCTAGAAGCCATCAAATTCCTCGACCCCAGTCCATTTCCCCTGCTGGAGCAGTGCCCCAGACATGCGGGTACCACACAAAAAGGAGCATGTTTCAAGTCGCTTCCGAAACGGCCCCAAAACGGCCGGGAAGCGGCAGGAGCACGTTTGGTCATGATTCATGACTGCCATGAGATGTTCGTGTGCTTGATGAGAATTCGAGCATGACTCCAGGGTGTCAAGTCAGCACACCTATTATTAGCATCTTCAGCTCTTAAGTCTTCATGCTCCAGTTGGGAACCCTACAATACAGAGGACACATTACAGAAGCATGTGCATTTGCGGTGTGTAGGAGTACACGGCTCTATTAAGGTACCTGTAGGTGCTCATCCGCAGGCAGCCGTGCCTTAAGCGACTTATGTAAGTCAAAAGCGGTGCGACAATCAAACCTCTCGGTGACTCTCGTAGCAGTCGCCCACGATATCTTGACTTGGATACCATCACTTCAGTTTATTTGATTGGCGAACACAGATTGAACCAATCAACAAATCCAGACCTGGTTTGCGAGGCCGCCAACTCCCTCTCCTTCTCTGCCTAATACCTGCGCATTCCCCGCATCTCTCATCCTTCGCTCCTCCCCTCGCAACTCACCACTCAAAACAGAAGCAACCTCAACACACCGTCTGCCGCCCACCACGGCAAGGCAAACATGTTTCTCCCCCCATTTCCGGAAACGAACTGCTATCACCATCCCACACCAAACAAAGACAAACAACAGCATTCGTGTAGCGATAGATTACATGTACACCAATCACTCCCAGCCTTGCTTCTTAGCGCAAACAAGGCTTTCTTGTCTTATACATGTACCAAACATGAACTATGTGACCCTCTGATGTCGCGCGGAGGCCTCAAGGCAGACTCGACCGCCAGCATGACACTCCTTCGAATACTCTTGCTTTAATCAACACGCATCTCGGTAGACATATAGACCAATGGCGACGTGAAAAGCCATGTAGCGTGAGGCTATTGCTCGACTCATAAAAGATCAAGCTCCTCAGCACCTCTCCCTCGACTTCCCATCTTCATCGTCAACTCCATCAGCCGCACCACCAAAATGAGCTCCCAGCACCCTCCATACCCTCCGCAACCGCCGTACGGAAGCCAGTTCCCACAGGGACTCCCGAACCCGAACCCGCCCTGGTACGGCTACGGTTCGCCTCCACCGCAGACTCAAGCCCAGCAGTATCCAGGCGGTCCTCCTCCTCCTCCTCCTCCTCCAGCCCAATCTCCTCAGCCTCCGCCTGGCCAATATCAGTACCCTCCATCCGCCGGTCCGCAATATCAGGGCCAGCCACCTCCTCTGCCCGGTCAGCAGCCTTCATATGGCCAGCAGCCTCCGTATAGCCAGCAGTATCCGCAGTCCTACAGCCAGCCGCCCGGATATCCACAGCCGGGATATTCTCAGCAACAATATGGTGGTTTATCGCAGGTAAGATGATCTGTGCCTCATCGTCAAAGTCAATGACCAACTCACATGTGGTTCGCAGCAGCCACCTCAGCAATGGCAACAACAACAACAACAACCCAGCTACCCCCAAGCTCAACCCCCAGCCCAGCACCCCCATTACAACGCCCCTTTACACGTATACTCAACACCCGCCTCCCCAGGCTACGACCTTTCTCAGCGCAACACCCTCCCACGCATCGACACCGCCGCCGACATCGAAGTCCTGCGCAAGGCAATGAAGGGCATGGGCTGCGACGAGCGCGCCCTCATCCGCGTCTTCGCCAGCCCCAAGTACCAGCACCCCCTCGCCCTGCAGCAGCTGCGCGACGACTACAACGCCCGCTTCGTGCGCGACCTTGACGGCGACATCAAGGGCGAGACAAAGGGCGAGTTTGAAGACGTCCTGCTGGCGCTCCTCAGGGGGCCCCTCGCCCACGACGTCTTCACCCTCGTCAAGGCCCTCGACCGAGCCGGCACCGATGAGGAAGCCCTCATGGATGTTCTCCTGTGCCGCTCCAACGCCGATGTCAGCGCCATTGTTGCAGAGTTCAGGCACGTCACTGGCAGGAACCTGATTGACGTGATCAAGGACGACGTCGACGCCAACCTCTTCCGGCTCTACAGCATGGTCCTGTCCGCGACCTGCACTGAAGACGCCGCGCCGGTCGTGCCCGCAGACATCGAGGCCAAGGTCACCGAGCTGCAGCGCGCAACAGAGGGCACCGTCGGCGCAAACACCATTGCCGTGGCCCAGATCCTCACGAGCGCCAACGCCGCCCAGCTGCGCGCCATGAGCGGCGCCTACCACGCGAAGTACCACCGCAGTCTGCAGGATGTCATTGAGCGCGAGTTCAGGGGGGACATGGAGGATGCGCTGTTGCGGATCCTGACGTCTGCTACGGGGGACAGCGGCAAGGTCGATGTGGATTGGCTGAGGGCGCCGCTGATGAAGACGATGAAGAGGCATAGTCTCTTCATCTATCGCGCTCTGAGGCTGTATTGGGGGGATAAGAGCAGGCTGCAGGCTGCTCAGATGGCGCATCAGCGGAGTTACCGCAAGACGCTGGGGATGCAGTTGAAGGAATTGCTGAGCGGAGACTATGAGGAACTCATGATTGCGTTGATTGGAGACAAAAAGTAGTCGCGGTACATGTAGCACTTCATTCATGATGGTCATGGCTTTACGTATATGATAGATATGACTTGATGCTAGATTGGCTTGATCAGTCCTCCCACAACTCCAGAGACAGTTGCTCAATAGTCAACCTGGTGAATCTTGCCCGTCTTGACATCGTAAATGTATCCCGTAATGGGCACATCCAAAACCGCCGGGTTCTTCCTCAGCAGGTCAATATCCGTCCTGACGCTCTCCTCGACATCCTTGATCGGCAGAAACGAGATGTGGCTGACATCCTCGCCCGTGTTCTTCTTGACGGCATCGCGGAACTCGTCCTCCTTGATGAGCAGCATGCCACAGTCCGTCTGCATCGTCATTCTGTTAGTATCCTTTCCGTATACAGGAGGAGTTGGTCTGACAAAGGTATGAATGGGGTTTCTTACGTGGTGAATGACGACGATTCTACGCGTTCCCAAGGCCTGTTGAGACACAATAAGGGATCGCAGAGCGTCGGCCGCGCGACCACCGGCGTTGCGGTAGACGTGTGCGTCGCCTTCTTCCAGGCCGAGGAACTTGGCCGGGTCGAGACGTGCGTCCATGCAGGTCAGGACAAAGACCTTTCTATATTTTGAACAGTTGTTAGTAGCGTTCGAAGGTCAAGCTCTCGCAAGTGGCTTTAGAGAGTGGAAGGCTAGGGAAGACGCACCGGCCGGGAGGCATAGGCAGGTCGGCCTTGTCATAACCAGCAGCGTACTGCTCGTTGGCGAGTTCAAACTCGCTGGTAACATCGTACTCGCTGTCAACGGTCATTGTAAATTTCACAAGTTTCTGAGAAGAAGAAGAACTGCAACGAGAAGGATAGATGGAGTGCAATGGCTGTGAGAATTGTGTTGATTTGGAGTTATACTTTGGCAAAGGGCTCCCCTTTTATATCTAGATTCTCACTATCAGACTCGTCCAAACGTGGGCATAGACAACATCGTTTCATCTCTGTCTACAGCCTACCACCCCACTCATTATTCCACTTCACACGGCTTTCGCAGCTTCATCCGGAGCTCGTCCATCGATCATCCATCAGGCAAAGTCGCCATACATCCAAGGTGTGTCGCCATGCAACTTGGCTGCGGGGAAGCCTCCTGCGCTCTCACTGGGAAACCAGTCTTGCCAATCACTTAGACAGAGATGCCGCAATGTCGGAAAGGGGGCAGTAGTCGGCGATCAAGCGGCACGATTATCAATCCACATCACACGAAGAAAAGAAAGCCTGGAGTTGTTCCCCGGTCCAAGAGACGAAGCCGCGACGGTCCGAAAGAGGGTAATGAGTTTGTCTTGCTTCGACGGCCGAGAGCCCGTCGGTTGGGGCCGGTGGCATGGCGGCAGACGAGCCTTGTGGACGTAGACAAGGGACCGGATTGGGGAATTGGAGAGAAGCGTCCAATGGCGGTGTTTCGGCGAGTGGAATAGCGTCAATGGGGCTTTGAGTAGCTGCGGCTGCTTTCTAAGCAAGCTGTGTGTTGATCCAAACATCAACAGGGTCGGCCTTGGATGAAGCCTGTCATGAAGATGTTTCACATGGGCAATGTTCGCAAAGTACTGCTGTGAGGAGAGTCAGTTGGCATGGAGCTGCATCCGGTCAAGACGGAGCCCCTGACGGGCAAGAAGCTGCTGCTTCAGCAGGGTTGGACGTGTTGGCACAACGGGTTTGTAAGCCGCGATTCTGCCTTCGCAGAGTCTTTCCATGGGCGCGAAGCTCGGTATTGGCAGATTCGGGGCAAATCATTGCGACGATGCAGAGAGTGACGGGGTCAACAGCCCATATATGCTGCTACTTCGATAGAATCTGAAGATATTTTCCAAGATATCTTCTCTTTTTTTTCGAAAACTGGTCAGCAGATTGCGGAATGAATGGTGTAAAAGATGACTGTCAGCTGTCTGGTAACAAGAGTGAGATTTCTCGTCCTTGTCGAGCTCGAATCTAGGAATTCGGCTCATCCCGCACCATTTTCGGCAAGTTGACGGCCGGCCAGAGTTCGGTTGTGATGAGCTAAGCAGAGGGCTGATGACAGATGTGGCTGTGCAGTCCCTTGTTTGCTCATCGTGTACCAGCCACAGCACGAGCCGCATGACGACATCAGCAAGCATTTGGAATACAAGCATCAGCTCACAGTCCTGTTGCTTCCAGCGGCTTCGGGGGAGTTCCCAGTGATTACAGGCAGAATTACAGTGGTTGCAGCTGAGCATGCCAATCTTAGTGGACGGCGATGCCGATTCCGCAGAGATTCGAGCTGCATATTCCACATGTTGCTGCAGTTGATTGCCATTTCGCAGCAGAGTTCACATAAGGTACCTATGCTTAGCAATGCCATGTTACCTTGATAGTTTTTTCCATCGTCTATATATTTGCATTGAGTCTCTTCTTTCCTGCAATTCATCTCCATACAACCACACAAACAACAACACCAACACAACAGCTCAACAAGCAACAACTCATCTTCAACGTCGTTCTGCGGCATCTTGCGGATAATTGCGGCCCGCACTCCGAACCCCGCCACTCCCATACCAATCCGTGCATTAGACAGCAATTGCACCATCGCCAAACAGCTTCAGCTTACGAACCCATCTCTCCATTCTACATCCTTTGATCTACTGCAGCTGTTCTCGCCTCAACTCCTCTTGCTACCTAGAAGACAACTCGGTACTCTTCAGCATTTCCGAACAGAGCCTGAATAAATACCAAATCAACACATCACCACCAGATCATCACATCACCCCCACTACCAAAATGACCGGCACCATCCACCACATCGAATCCGTCGACCAGCTCGACGCCCTCCTCTCCTCCACCACCTACGTCGCCGTCGACTTCTACGCCGACTGGTGCCCGCCCTGCAAGGCCATCGCCCCCATCTACCAGACCCTCGCCGACAAGCACTCCGTCGACAAGCACCTCGCCTTCGCAAAGGTCAACGTCGACCACGTCCAGGACGTCGCCGCCCGCTACGGCATCACCGCCATGCCCACCTTTCTCTTCTTCAAGGAGGGCCAGCAGGTCGCCGTCAACGGCAAGCCCATGATCCAGGGTGCCGATCCCAGGAGCCTGGGTGCTGCCGTCGAGAAGCTGAGCGGGTTGGCGCAGAAGAGGGTCGAGGAGGCCAACGCTGCCTCTGCTTAAGAGACAGTTTCTGGGTTCAACGACATTCCTCTCTTTCAAAACCTGAATAACAAACAAAACGCGATGTGGATATGGAATATAGAGGGGATATTTATGCAAATATAGGCGCATGGAGGACTCTTATCATGGCAAAAGGCAGAGCGGCTCTCTAGCAATTTCTAGTTACGGTATTCATACACAGAATTATTGAGCTTATTTTGTGATGTCTTGAATTGCCCGCGATGCCTTGCCTTGACGTCTGAAATGCTGCAGTGCCAGGTGAAAGCTATGGATCGGTTTCGTAGTATATCGTCAGGCGGGATACCATTGGATACCCTATATGTATCTTCGTATAATTGTTCGATAGTTCCGGCCGTCATCTTCGGCATGAATTCCCTACCATCATGTCAAGGCTCATTGCCAGCTTAGCAATAAGAATTCTTACATTAGATCACATAAAGATGACCTGACCTTGAGGTCCGATCATCTTCAATGTCCATATCCTCGTCATCTGAGTTCAGCAGTTCCCAGAGCTGTCTCATGCCCTCTACTTCATATCGTCCATGTACATTATCGGAGTGTTCTGTTCGCTGTGACAACTACCTCCTTCAAGTTAATGAATGGAGGAAATCAAGGCTGCCAATTCATTTATTTAGAGTTCCAATTGAGATACTTTGCCTTTGGTTATGAACATTTGAAGTCTAGGAAAGTATTTGTGGCGAAGAGGATTGCAAGAGTCTCCTTTCCTTCCCGAAGTTGACTGTTACTTACACAGCATGATGCTGCACTTCGCTTTCAGTTGAGGCCGCTGAAAGTCACTGCATACACTGTTGATAGCCCCTTAAGCACCCAAAAGAAACAAAGCATACTGAGCTTGCGTGAAGAGCATGCGATGCTGCCAAGGATCCTTTCTCCTCCCTCCGACCACATGCATCTCGACCTATTCCTCTACCGTCAAACGCCAAGCCCAATCACTTGCTTCCGCGGCTGCAAATTAGTTACCATATGCTTCTCAGCAGATCCCCATCAACTTCATGAGTACGATCAAAGCCTCGTACGAGGAACACATCATTATCTCCGAGCCCTACATACATCAGCCCACATGCATCAGCCCCCTTGCATAACAAGCCCCAAGCCAGCCGCAGCCACGATCCTCATTTCTTCTCGCAGACCTCCAATGGCAATCTCTGAAGCCATGCAAGCGTAAATCCAAAGCAAATAAGCTTATCCCGTCCGCAGACAAATTACGTAGTCTGTGCAACCCTTCCGCATCCGCGATACGTAAAATAGTACGGAAACGCATGAGCCCTGCGTCGGAGAAGCAAGGGAGCAATCCCAAGCACTCGTACGAAGTAGTAATGCTAGCCAGAGACACTTGGCATCGGCTTTGCAAAAGGACTTGACCGAGCACTCTGTTTCACAATTGGGATTGTTATACTAATACGAGCCTCTACCTGTTCACGTGGGGGGAAAAGCTGAACAACGCATGTCTCCCTACTTGGTGATTGTCGTCGAGTAAGACGGAACGTGTATCTTCCTAGTCGCATTCAGAGCAAATGTATGAGCTTTCAGCTCTGCTTCTGGGGAATCTGTGTGGCACCCTCGAGGCGGTGTCGTGGAATGCTGCCTGTCTCGGATGGTCGCCGTGCGACTTGATATGCCAAATGGACGGTTCTTTCCGGCCGCTGGACGCGGACGATCCGGCTTTTATACCCTACATACAAGCCTCCCGTGTAAGAGGAGGCGTCAACAGAAGACATATAAGACTCTCAGCCTGCCTGTACTCAACCTCCTCCTCATCCATCTCTCCATCCCCACAAGAGCAAGTCCTCAAATTACCAGCCAACTCTCTACACTTCAAATTTCATCATCAAAATGCTCCTCCAATCCATCCTTGTCACCCTCGTCATCCCCCTCGCCCTCGCCCAGTCCGACGTCGGCCGGGCCTGCGGCTTCAAGATGGCCCCCTGCCCCTTCGACATGAAGTGCGTCCCCGACAACGCCTACTGCCCTCACCCCAGCCGCTGCCCGGGCCACTGCGAGTTCAAGAACAAGTACGACCAGTGCGGCGGCTTCACGCCCCGGCCGCACGTCTGCCGCCAGGGGTCCCAGTGCCAGGACGATCCCCGGCTGCCGCCCAACTGCGGCATGGCGTGCGATGCTCCCGGGATCTGCATTCCCGAGAATGCTCCTTTCTGTGGGGGGTTTATGGGGTTGGCTTGTCCGAAGGGATTGTATTGCTATGATGCGCTGGATGAGTGTGATCCGGAGAATGGCGGTGCGGACTGTGGAGGGATCTGTTTGTAGAGGAGCGACTGAATCGAAGGATAGGGCTTCGCACTCCATACATGGGAAATTGAGAATGGCTGTTCATCGAAAGCGTCGAATATAGAAAGCTGGACACAGCCTCGTCAGTGTTCCTCGCCTCGCCTTGAACTGTAACTTTGACTCTGGTCGTAACCTCTCGGGTGATTGTAGTCTTTCTCGAGAATCACTTTCCATGTTTTCATTCAATGAATCTTGAAGCACCATAGAATCCAACATCTGCAGCTATTGGTCTGGCAAAATCTCATGCAAGATAGGCCTCACTAATGGCACCCAAATCTGATATTCTTCATTGGTTCTCTTAGGACTTCCCGCAACAACCCATAAAGGTGACCACCTCTCTCTCCATCAAACACTGGGCTTGTCTCGAGCGTAGTATTGACAAAGACGTGCTCTGCTCTTCTCCCGATTCCACTTGGCCTGCAAACACTCCATGTTGATCTCAGTGCGCCTCAAGTCCTTTGAACACATCTTTTATGGCAGTTATGATAGCTGACTTAGATACAATCAGATAATCCGGATGGTTTCCAGAAAGGTCTGTCAGATGACAGTTGGGATATTTCTTCGGGGGAGTTCGTAAAGTATTGCTTGTCTACCTATGCATTCCAGGTAGTGATGTTGCTGCCGTCAAGTATCTGGCGCACCAGATTCCGAATTTGTTCTCTCATCACGTCCGATGAATTGTAGCACACCGCGTTCGAGACTGCCATTATGCTGGATTCCGTGGGCGACAGGGACAAGAGAAAGTCAACCGCCTCGAAGCCACATTGCGAGTTCTTTGCAGCTTCAGCAAACACCCTGTTGGTGATGACGAGACCTTCGTATTGAAGACAGCAATCCAAGACCTCTCTGGCGGCGTAGGGATTCTTTGCAGCACATGACAAAGCCTCGCCGATGCTGAACTCCTCTCGGCGGCGGCGCAGCAACACCTCGACTGTCTTGCCGCTTCTGTCGCATTCTGCTGCGGCATTGAAGATCTGCTGGCTTACTGTGAGTTCGGGCCTCGTCAGAAGTGCCTCCATCTCGGTGCACTGGAGAGAACTTTGCGCTAGCCTTAAGAACCACTCGTCATCGATGTGCGTGTGCAAGTTCTTTGTCAAGTGTCGTATCGAATGCGGTCGCAGTGACGGTTCCAAATGTTCCGGCTCACAGGAATAGATATACCTGAAGAGCTCACGAACAATTTCGCGTTCCGGTTTATTGTAGTCAGGCATCAGGATAGTCGTGTCCCTCACATCGGAAGATATGCCCCGTAGGGCGTAGACGAGGTCTCGCGGTTCGGTTGCTTCGCTACATCCAAAAGCCCCTAAGAGCGAGTAAAGGCTTCGGTTTGCACTCAACCACGAAGCACTTCTCCATTGAGAGGGCATGATGTCAATCACAGATTGACAATGAGCATCAGGGGTAATGCCCAGGAGCAGAGGAGCGAGAGTAAACAGGCGGGCCGACACAGACTTCGTGCCGCAAGAGATGATTCCGGCCTGAGCAAAAGCCGCCTCCTGCAGAATCCACACCCTGCGGAACCACGGACGGCCAAGGATTTCCTCCAGACCTCCCTTCTCCAAGTCCTGGAGATCGGGATATAGCATCTCCAAGCATGACCGGGAAGAGGCCCAAAGATGCTCCCAGCGGCCATCGTAACGCGACCAAGTCCTACAAGCATGCTTCGTGCTTGCTTGTTGCAGCAACCGCAGAGAGTCCATGAGGATATCCGTCGCGTGTGACCCCATGCCTAGACGGAAAATCACACGATCGGCTTCTTTGTAAATGTCTCCCATCTGTGCGACTTGATGTCCTCTCTCCTTCAAGTTGGCTTGATTGATGCAGACTGCATCAATCCACAAGACACGATCTTCATCCTCTTTGCGAAGATGCAGCAGCGCTTCATGGAGATTTTGAGTGATGTTCATCCTATATCCGTTAACACGAATCCTCTCCGAGAGTTCAGAAGAGCCCCAGGTGTATGAAAGGGCTTCGTATGAGACACTATCTTGTCGTTGGTGTAGCTCCGCTTGGAATAGCTCGCAAGATATGTCGCTGGCGACTCCATGATGCAGGCGGAGTAGCCGGATTGCAGGATTCTCCAGATCGAGACACTCGTACTTGTACTCCTCCATGAGCCCATGCAACGAAAAACGGCAGTGGCTGAATAGATGAAAGTAGAATGGTTGACTCGTGATTGACCAATCTTGGGTGAGAAGAAAGGTAAAATTGCGAGGGCTGAGGAGATAATTGAAGATGCGAGAAGGCAAATCACTTTAAAATCCAGAAGGGAGTTTTTGCCTTTACAAGTAGACGAGGCCTTGTGCTATATGTGAGCCTGGGTCATTCAGCCTTGGGCAGCATGAGGAACATAATGGCGGCCACGCCAAGTCCCGTGAACCCAGCCCCGGCGGGCTGCATTCTGGCTGACTTTGATTGGACCAATTATGACAGAACGCAACGGACATTCATGCGAGGCGCGAGGTCGATGGCGGCGCGAGATTGATACCTACCATTGGATCAGGTAGAGAGATAGGTGAAACCGCTGGGCGAACTCTGCATCGAAGGTTACACAAGGGGCGAGAAAGCCCGAGGCCCAGTCTGGTACACAGTAAACGCCAAGATGCTAAAAGGCTATCTTGCAGGAAGCAAGAGATGACATTTTCTATTTCAACGAGAGAGCACTATTACAGGAGCATACAAGTGATCCTCGAGGAAGAGACCCAATACAACTGTTGGACCACCAGTGAGGAACAAGGAGTTATCGAGCGTCGGTGATTCAGTTGGTCATTATGTACATGTTGGTATCTTGCACTCTGTAGGTACCTAGTTGGCTCTCTATACGTCGTTGCCTGACACAGCCTTATTCATCCAATTCCTACAAATTCCTCCTCAGGCTGAATTAGTAGGCAGTTCCGTAAGGCTTCAACTCAAAGCCCTCAATCGAAGGCGGACCCTGCGGACCCTTTGTCTTGCTCAGCTCCATCCATTTACCCAAGGCCGCGGTAAAGACCTTTTCGTGGTCCGGCCGGCTAAAGTCAAGAGGCTCATAGCCCTGGCCAATCAATTTCATCCTGCGTTACGGTCAAGTCAGTACATGTTTCCAGAGTAGCAAACCAAATGCTTGCGGATGAGACTTACTGTGCAGTAGCAGCCATGTTGGTCAACATAAAGTTGCTCTCGCCAAACACCGGCTGAATGGCTCCCTCAACAACACCATCGAGAATCTTCTGCGGCAGCTCAGGCTCGTGAGCAGCCGGCCGTCCCAAACCAATTCCGTGAACCGACTCCAGCGCCTTGACCATACCAGCCGCCGTCCGCAAGCCACCGGTAACGTACGCCTTGGTCTTCTTCAACTCGGGAACAATCATCTCAGCAAACTCGATGAAGAAGGCCTCTCGCTTGACGGTAGTCTCCCGCTTGTGCTCAAAGGCAAGGGACTCGTAGGTGCCGCCGGACAGCTCGACCCAGTCGAAGCCGCTCTTCTCGAGCTCGGCGCAGAGCTCTCTGCACTCCTCGGGCGAGAAGCCGCCCTTTTGGAACTCGGCGCTGTTGAGCTTGATGGCGAGGCTAAAGGACTTGTCCGGCACGCGGGCGCGGATGGCCTTTGTGATGTCAAAGATGAGCCTGGAGCGGTTCTGCAGAGGGCCGCCGTACTCGTCGTCTCTCCTGTTAGTCGACGGCGCCAGGAACTGGGCCAGAAGGTAGCCGCTGCGAGCCGTCAGTATCATATATGTGTATTACATCCAGTAAGTGAAATGGAGACTCACTGTGCGGCGTGAAGCTGTACACCATCAAAGCCAGCCTTGTAGCAGTACTCGGCCGCGTGGGCAAAGCCGTTGATGACATTCTCAAAGTCCTCCTTCTCCATCGGCCTCGGTTTGGCAAACGATCCAAAGGCTGAGCCCACGAGCTGCACGTCACTGGCAGAAATGGGGTTCGGCTGGATGTACTCCTGGACCTGTCGCCCCGGGTGGCTCAGCTGCGGGTACACAAGAGAGCCGTGGGCCTTGGCCGCGGCGGCAATCTCCTTGAACCGCTCGAACCGCTCGCCGGAGAAGGGAGCGTCCCGGGGGATAATGTGGTTGCCGGCGTTCTCGAGCTGGTCGTACTCGATCATGGTGTTGCCGAGCAGGATGACTCCGAAGCCGCCCTCGCCCCATCGCCGGTACAGCTCGACGAGCTCCTTGGGCGGGATGCCGCGCTTGGTGAGGTCCTTGGCGTCCCAGCTTGCCTGCAGCTCGGACATGGCGGCCTTGAGGAAGCGGTTCTTGGCGACCTTGCCGCTGAACTCGAACTCGAGGGGCTGGCCGAGAGGCGCAGGGTCGACCTTTTCGGACGGTTGGCTCCTGACTGACATGATGGCTGTTGTAACTGAAGGGTTTTGGGTTTAGGGGTATACAGGTAGGTAAGATATATTGGTTAGGTAAAGGCAGATGCGAAAGGGGTATCGATGTGTTTGTTGATCTTGTTCCTGCGGACAGCTTCTGGTCGAGGGAAACGCTGTCCTTTTATGACGCTCGAGTGGTCCCAGTAAAGACTGGATACTCTGGATACCGTCTCGGTGGAGACGACCGATCACCAAGAGCCACCCCCGGCCCTTGTGGCCCCTTAGCACGGGCACGATCAATGCGAAAAGCCGATAGCATGTTCCTGGTGATGATCACACATCTCTTGATAAGCCGGAAAGTGGCTTCATTGCGCTTCGCAAGGTCAGAGGATGGGTGGAGCTGAGAATGGGATGTAAGTCGGGGACAAGAGCCGGGACTAGGGGGCGGCAACGCTGATGGTCCGGCTTGGAAATGGAGAGAATTCCATCTGCGGCGTCAGCTATAGATAGACTCCCGATTGCTCAGCAACTCAAAGTCAGATAGAGTGTGGCTCGTACATGGGTACATGTAGAATGGTCATTAAGCCTCAAAGTCCCACCGGGAGGCTCACAATAGAGTCTTGAGGAATCCATGTTGAAGCTGTTTCACAGACATGATGCAGACAACGTAGACTCAAGTGAAACTACCGGAGCATAATGACAGTTCTATGTGACACAACTCGTAGTTGCATGGAACGGCTAGTCTTAGTGCCCGGTTAGCCTATGTCATGAATCTATGATTCGTACAATATTAAAGACGAGCCGCGGCAATTCTTGTCCACAGTGGGTTGTGGGTCATGGTCCTTTGGCGTTTAGAGAAAGATTGGGAGAGCAGGAAGAGCATGAGGCCAAGAGTTGCGATTGTTGTTGGACCTGTCTCGACTCTCTGGCTCTGCAGTCAGCCGGTCAAATGAGACATGTCATCAGATGAGGTCCATTTACTATGTCAGCCTGCCTTTGATTCCATAAGGCTGTCACCCTGGCGTTACTCGGCGTTTGCATTCTTGTGCTTCGAACTCACTGTTGATCAAGCAATTGGGCAAGTTGCAGATTGGTTTTACAAACAAGACTTGTGAAGCATCGAGTTGAACATAGAGGAGCAATCCTCCTGGGCCACTATCAGCCGCTTCATACACGTACCCAGTTTGCCGTTGCTGTTGCAATATTCCCCAGGGTGACTTCCCGAAGCGCTCGGATCCCCAGCGCCTACACGGAATATGCCGATAGACAGACGGCGCATGTCGGCCAACCGCTCTCATGCATGCGATGTCTGTAAGATGCAGATGCGACTGGGCAACCAGGGGTCCAGAAATGATGTCTGCCGGTCGTATCATCTTTATGCTGACAAGAAATAACACGCCTGTATGATCGTACGTAGTTTCTTGCCTCTCAATCAACTGACAGGGCCATTACGATTCATCCCACTTGAACCACCATCATCATTGAGCTGCCCACTAACCAGCCGTGGCTCAACCAAGCCACCCTCCACTACGGAAATACGCACGAGGTAGGGCTGCTTGGGGATTCCCTAGAAGCACCGCAGAACACCTCAGAAGGGGTCCCGTCTGTATTATAAATCCGCCCTATCCATCCAATGGAGCCTCTCCATCCAGCCCACGGAGCAAGTTTCCCGCCGGGGCAAAGCCTCGATTATCAAGCCCCCCCTCCCACCTCTTGAGAACAAAGTGGGTTTTCCTGCTTTCAAATCGAAACCCAGCGAAGAAAAAGCACGAGAATAGCATCCATGGACTTTTGATTCTTGGCTCCGAGGCGTTGGTGGAGGGGAATGTGTGGTGTAGGTAGCCGTGGGTTCGGGTAGTTGTGCGTGTTTGTGGACGCCCCCTGTATAAATGGCAAGTTTCTGCGATGCGTATTGATAATGATTGTGAGATTTGTTGCATTTCTTCCATCTTGTCCACTCTGCTACGATCTTTGATCTCAACTCGTTCGCTTATACGGTCCTATTCGACTTAATTCTTTGCAACAGAGTCATCCGAACTGCATCAGACACACCAACCTCTGGAATCATACACACACAGGCCGACAAGGATCATCGTTCTCGCTATCAACTATCAACTATCAACTCCATCACAACCATGACGCACTTCCGCATCGACGTCGTCTCAGACATCGTCTGCCCCTGGTGCTACGTCGGCCGCAAGCAGGTCCAGCGCGCCCAGCAAATCTGGCTCCAGCGCCACCCGTCAAACGCCTCCGACACCTTCTCCGTCCGCTACGCGCCCTTCCAGCTCAACCCGGACAGCCCCCGCGGGCCCGGCCACAGCATCGACAAGCAGGGCTACTACGTCCAGCGCTTTGGCGCCGAGCGCACCGCCATGATCCAGGAGCGGCTGCGCGCCGTGGGCGAGCCCCTGGGCATCCACTTCAAGTTTGGTGGCAGGGTGGGCAACTCGCGAGACGGGCACCGGCTGATTCATCTCGGGGGGAAGCATGGCGAGGAGACGCAGCTCAAGGTTGTGGACGGACTGTTTGCGGCGTATTTTGAGAACGAGAAGGACATCACTGACTACGACGTCCTCCGGGATGTCGCCAAGGGAGCTGGGATCCCCGAGGAGGAGTTCAACAAGGCCATTGTTGAGAGCGATGAGGGAGGCGAAGAGGTTGATGCGGCCGCGGGCACGGCGCGGTTCAGGGGCATCAGCGGCGTGCCGGACTACACGATCCAGGGCAAATACAGGCTGAGCGGTGCGCAGGATGCCCTTGAGTTTGTCAAGGTCTTTGAGAGAGTCAAGGCTGAAGACCTTGCGTAATCGGGATGGCGAGATGTAGGTTAGAATAGCTGTTATATAGATCGATGCAGATGAAAATCCTCTTCTAACATACAAAAACAGGGTATTATTCAGGAGACACCGCTCCTTATCGAGCCAAAACTCCAAAATCAGCCATAACTCAAGCTTCCCTCTTGCTGCGAAACACCACCTCGGCTCTCTTCTCAAGCACATCCTCCCACACTCGCCTCTCCGTAAAGCCGGGCATGTAAAACAGCACCCCGATCTCCTGACTCGTCCACCAACTGGCTCTATCCATATTCCCCGAGCCCAGCACCAAGTACTCCCCGTCCACCATTGTCATCTTGAAGTGGCTAAAGACGGGCTCGTCCTCAAAACTCGCTCTAGCCTCCAGCTGCTTGTAGTATAGAATATTTAGCTGTCCCGGAGATGTTGACTGTGCTTCTATATCATTCCTCTGCGATCGCTTACACAAAGCTTGGTACTTTTTGACGAATTTCCGGATGCACCACGACGTCGTCGTCCCAGCCGTGACGAGCTGCTCAATGACCATCATATTCCGAGCCGTGCGTACATGAACGTTGACTCCGCGAGACAGTGCGTCCAGGAGAGCGTCCATCACCGGCCATGACGTGAGGTTTGGCGTGACGATGTTGATATCATGACGAGCATTGGCGAACAGGGTGAGCAGCGCGGCATTGAGGGGCGTCATGGGCGGATTGGACTGAGAGAAGAAGGGGAAGAAGCTGAATCTCGGGTTTCGGTGATGTGGCGAAGGGAGGAAGATGGTCGGCGATGGTGAGGTACCGGAGAAGCGAATGCATTGAGTCGCCGAGCGGTCTTCGTCGTCCTGTTTGTTGTTGATCGGCGCTGAGCTTGACGTTTCGTCCACTGCGTCCATCTCTTCATTGACGTCCCTTCTCCGGGCTTCATCCGACATGTCCTGCCGCCTGACCAGCTCTGCATCTTCGGTGCTCAGCGGCTTCGATGCTCCCCAGACTCGCGCATGAAAAGACAGTAGCCTGTCGACAACCTCGCCCTCTAGCTCCACGCAGCCCTCAAACCATCTCTCCCAGCTCACGTTGCAGCTCGGAACCCACGCCTTGGACTCATCAACAATGACATACTTTGGGTGCATGACACTGATTGGCGTGAAGAAGAGGCTCTTGACCGTCATCTCAATGCCGCCCTTTCTCAGCGTCTCCTCGTCCGGCAAGCCCAGGTGTGCCCATTTCGAAGGCGGATAGACGTATCCCTCCGGCGACGCCGTGTGAAAGAGTTTCTGGAACAAGCCGCAAGATGAGAATCCAATGCTTATTCGCAACGTAGGCAAAGGCTCTCTTGATGTCGACCGCGCCTCGGCCAGCTTGACGAGCGTCTGGCGGAGGCCGTCGAGAGAAGGGGAGGCAGCCCAGTAGCACGTCACGAAATGGACCGAATATTTAGCTGAGGCGATGGCAGGCAGGATTGCGCGTGTGAAGATGGTGTGACCCGTGCCAACGTAGAGCAGCTTGGGCGTGCTGGTGGTCATGAGGGAGTCGATGGCCTCAGGCGTGTTGTAGCTGGGAGAGTCTCCGGAGCGCTGGTCCTGGTTGGAGAGCAGCAAGTCGCGCCATGGCTTTACGAAGGACTCGGGGAATGTCAATGGCTGTGACATGAGGAGAGAATGTGAGATTGACGGCGATAGAGCAAAAGGACTGGAAATTACGGGCTGGCTGAGTGAGCTGAGGTGGGAAGAAGGATGAGATGAAGCAAGTTGACTGAATACCTACCGACCTATATTGAGGATGAATGACGGCTGCACAGCCACACGTGTAACAGGCGTTCACTGAAGCAAAGAGCACGCACCTACACGAGTGTTTCACTGCCACGTGGAAACGAGACGAACAATCGCGACAGTCCGTTTCAGGCACAAAAAAGGAGATGCACTCGAGCTCTGCCAACACGAATTGACTACATGACACAAATGACGATGAGATGGGTCAATGATTGAACGGAAAAAGGGCAAAAAAGAAATGTCCTCGGTGAGGCTCGAACTCACGACCTTCAGATGGCCCAAACTGACGTTTGGATCATATTGATCATTATGAGACTGACGCGCTAGCCAACTGCGCCACGAAGACTTGTTATTGACATGCAAGGGTGGCTAAGCACTTATCAGACTCTGAATGCGGCACTAGCCCTGGGTTTAGGCCGTGCTCTGATCCATACAGCCGATCAATTGGTTGATCAAGAATATAGCAGACAGTCTCAATGTATTTCAGAGCTCCTGATTGTCCGTAAGAAATGTGCAATTGTAACAGAAGTACAGAGTTCCAATGGCACCAGGTTAGCAGAAAGCACCTGTATTAGTTACACGGGTGTCAATAGTCGCATCCATGCTGAACCTACCTGAGGTACCAGACTCGTACACGGGCTGGCAGTCACTTACCCGACAGCGCTACAGCACCGTCATTCAGGGGACTACAGCAGCCAAGCTCCCTGTAGCAGCTCCCCCGGGGCCCCTCTAGCGCCATCGTCACGCGCCTCAGCGGGGCTCCAGCACCTGCACCCTGAATCCCATCCACCTCGAGCTCCAAGCAACCGCGAACCGCTAATCGCAGCCTCACCTCGAACAACTCCAGCAGCTTCAGCGACCCTCTGCGCCAGTCCGCAGCTTCTCTCTCTTCCCCCTTTCCTTTTCCTTTTTTCTCCCCTTTTTGTATCTTCTCCTCCTCATCACTGCCAAGATGCTCTCCGGCGTGCTCATCTTCAATCAAAAGGGCGAGAACCTCATCTTCCGCGCCTTTCGCAACGACTGCCGCCCTCGCCTTGCCGACGTCTTCCGCATCCAGGTCATCTCCAACGCCCAGGTGCGGTCGCCCATCCTGACGCTGGGCAGCACCACCTTTAGCCATGTCAAGCACGAGAACATCTACCTGGTGGCCATCACCAAGAGCAACGCCAATGCCGCGCTGGTCTTTGAGTTCCTCTACCGGCTGATCCAGCTGGGAAAGGGGTACTTTGGCAAGTTTGACGAGGAGGCCGTCAAGAACAACTTTGTGCTGGTCTACGAGCTGCTGGACGGTATTTCAACGCGCGCTTCCTCTCCTTCGCTTGCTCTCCTCTGACCCTCACGCTTGCAGAAATCATCGACTTTGGATACCCGCAAAACACCGAGACCGACACGCTCAAGATGTACATCACCACCGAGGGCGTCAAGTCCGAGTCGCGCCCCGAAGACACGTCCAAGATCACCATGCAGGCCACCGGCGCGCTGTCGTGGCGCAAGGCAGACGTCAAGTACCGCAAGAACGAGGCCTTTGTCGATGTCATTGAGGACGTCAACCTGCTCATGTCGGCCACCGGCGCCGTGCTGCGCGCCGACGTCACGGGCCAGATCATCATGCGCGCCTACCTCTCCGGCACCCCCGAGTGCAAGTTCGGCCTCAACGACCGGCTGCTGCTCGACAACGACGGGCTGCTGAGCCTCCCCAGCGGCAACAAGATGGGCACAAAGGCCACCAAGGCCGCGGCCGGCAGCGTCACGCTCGAGGACTGCCAGTTCCACCAGTGCGTCAAGCTGGGCAAGTTCGACTCGGACCGCATCATCAGCTTCGTGCCGCCCGACGGCGAGTTCGAGCTGATGCGCTACCGCGCCACCGAAAACGTCAACCTGCCGTTCAAGGTGCACGCCATCGTCAACGAGGTCAGCCGCACAAAGGTCGAGTACAGCATCGGCGTCAAGGCCAACTTTGGCTCCAAGCTCTTCGCGACCAACGTCGTCATCAAGATCCCGACGCCCCTCAACACCGCCAAGATCACCGAGCGCTGCACCCAGGGCAAGGCCAAGTACGAGCCCAGCGAGAACGTCATCGTCTGGAAGATTGGCAGGTTCACCGGCCAGAGCGAATACGTCCTGACGGCCGAGGCGCTGCTCACCAGCATGACAAATCAGCGGGCGTGGAGCCGGCCGCCCCTGAGCATGAACTTTAGCCTGCTCATGTTTACCAGCTCAGGCCTGCTGGTGCGCTATCTCAAGGTGTTTGAGAAGAGCAACTACTCGAGCGTCAAGTGGGTGCGGTACATGACGAGAGCAGGCTCATACGAAATAAGGTACGTTTCCTCTAACCTCGGCCTATTATTACCTAGGTATGCTAACCTTGGGCTCCTCCAGATTTTGAAGCGTTTTGACTGTATCACGATGGATTTTCTGGCATGTATGGCGTTGAAGGGTTACTCGGGCAAAAGCTTATAATATCATTGCTTTCTATTCTCACCATCAGTATAATCACCCTCACTCTCAGCTGGCCTTCAGCGTCTTCTCTTCCACAGCCGAGGCTACAACTTCGCACACGTGCAATCCCCGTGGTGGCGGCGCAACGACGTCTGGCGCAGTCTTGGCTAGCTCAACTGTATGTGATGCCTCTACAAAGGCGGCACATTGGATCACGATGCCATCGAGGCTCTTACGCGCCGAGGTACGAGATCATGCTGGTCTCAGCGCAGAAGGTCTGTGACACGTTGACTTTGACAGCCCCCCTCTTGTGCTGCATGCACCTCGGATCCCTCCGCGGCTGGCTGCAGGAAATATGTCAGATCCCCCTCTTACCCGTCTACGTTGCCCAATCCGGGGTCGGCAGGCCTGCTTCTCACATCTCCTCTACTTGACATCATCACGGACCCGGGCATTGCTCAACAAGCGTCGGCTAGTCGCCGTTATACTGACAGAGTCTGAGGATGATTCAGTCATCCTCCATTCGGTCCGAAACACTGCGTCTGTGAAGACTCAGCGTCTGTTTCTCCATTTCTCCGGCCCCTGACAGTAAATGCGCAAGCCCAGCTGGATCCAGTCTGCCGAGGGACCATTCTTTGCCAAAGCAACCACGGGTCGGTCAGCCTGCACATGTTATGGACTCCATTCAGGTACCAGAAGGGTGGAAGGATGAAAGGATCTCGCAAAAATGACACGACCTTTCATCCTCAAAATCTCTCCATAAGCAGAGTCGAGCCCCGCGTGTACCCTCAAACAACGCTACGAATGTTTCTTTCCTGTGGGTGTGACGGTGTGCCCTGAATCGGCAACCCGCGTGCTTTCTTTTCTACAACGTTACTGTGTGACTGTCACCTGGCCTCTACTTGGACCTCGAAGTCGATGCGATGGACTCCGAGCTGGCCAAAGAACCCCTAGTAGGGGCATCCACCATTCCGGCTGATATCAGCTCGAAATATCAGACATGGGGCATTATATCGGAGTGGCAAAGATAACCGAAAGCGCAGAGCAAGGGCCAGCTGCATTTCCTCGACACAGCTCAAGCGGCGACTGGGCACAGTCTCCTGTCTGTTACACCAGCTCATGCCCATGACATGTGCGTTCTCCGAGACCGAGCGTGGAAATCGGACCCCGGACTTGTCAACGTGGAAAGCACGATATCCTACGAGCTCATGGCTGGACAATACGCCTCATGGAGGCTTGCTTTCTACCTACCCATCCGACTCTATCAGTTTCCTTTCGTGGCGCTGAAGCTTCCAGATACAGCCATATATCCGGACAAATCGATACACCTGAATGTCTCATACTTTCTACGCAAGCTCTACACGGGCGGCGCATTCACCCACCGCACATGGAACCTTATCTCCCCCGGCAGTATCACGACGAGTCGCAATTCTCTTCTCGTATGCGGTCCGACGGCGTCGACTTTCCCCCCAAGAGCACACAGCACTGGTAGCACCTGCAACTTCCCACGAGACAGGCGTCACCGTTGTTCCTAATCCGACAACTGCAGCTTATGAGCATGCTTCTAGAAGGATTTCCATCGTCACCTACTCGGACACATGTTCGCCCCTCGGACGGAGCTCCCGTGTGCTCAACCCAGGCAGGACATATCCAACACTGTCTGATATGCAGCAGGCAAGCCACACGGCTCCCCGCCGCTCAGTCAATGCAATCGCGATACCCCATACAAGCTGTGGGCTATGAGAGTCTCCTCAAGCCACTCTTCCTCCCTCTGGCTATCCGTCCGTTGTTAGGATATTTGGAGATCAGAAATGTCTTATCCTCTGTGCTTCCCCCCTTTCGGCGCCGAGGCAAAGTGGTCTTATTCTTGCGTCAGGCACTGCGTCCATCGCCAGCAGGCTCGGAGACATGGCCTCATGAGGACAGTGGTAAGCACATGGAAAACTCGCGCCGTTGTCGTGAAGGGCAGTCCTACAATAGCTTTGAGGTGAGGCTTATGGAACGGACAAAGTGTTCCAGCTGGTAGGCGAAAGCCGGAGACAAGATGTTGACAGTTGATCGTGCGGCAGGACGTCTGGATGTCGAGATTTCGGCAAGAATATAAATTGATCCTGCTCCTCGTTCGAGATGGACTGTTAGCACGAAGCATCCTCAGGGACAATCATCACAGCCTCTGGCCTGACACCCTGCCTGACAAGGTCATCAGCACCCAATCCACCGCTGCTCATCTCGCATTTCCTAGTGCACTCTTTGCACAGTAAACGGATCATTCCGCCGCCCCTCAGCAAAGAGACGGAGCTTCGGTAGTGTATGAGATTTGAGAGACTCGACCTGTTGGGACAACCCACAACACGCTCTGCTGCCCCTTTCTTTCGTCGAGTTGCGTACCGGCCGCCTTCGGGAAAGACACTGTTTCTGTTTCTGGTCCTGGTCCCTTGCCGTCAAGCTCAATAGATCCGGTCCGGAGTGTCCAAGGCCCCAAGAGATACCCTTCGTGGTGCGAACGCACAAGACGCATCTGTCAGAGGAAGACTCTGAAGACAGAGGACGAACTCAGTACTCGAGACAGCAGTGGTTGTAACAGTACAAGACAGGACAGCAACCACACCATCCAACATTTCCTCCTAACCTCAGGACTCTGCCCGCTCTGCTGCTTCCATATCCCCGCGGAGGCATTCCGCGAACCCCTCCAGCGGGCTCCTCGTCAACACGCCGCCCCTAACCGGCTTTCAGGAGACACAGACGAGAATCAATAAAGCCACTTCTCTGTGCTGCGAGACGCCAAGCATCCCATCCGGGCCAAGACATCGTCGTCTACGCAAAGCCATCCGGGCCGCGGAGCAGAAACAGGCATTTGTGCCGAGACGGCCCCGTATTCACTGTGCAACGCCGATCCCGAGCCCTCCTCGGACTCAGCTGTCTCAGCAGGTCTCGGCTCCCCTCCTCTTCCGGCCTGAGATCTTGTGCCAGACAGAGATACGACGGACGCACAACGATAACCAAAAAAGAGGGCAAGCATGTGTCAGTACTCGTTCGTCCACTACCACCACCAGCTCCCCTGCACGCACCCGGCCAGCCTCGTGCCCCGATTCTCGTACTGCGCCGCGGCGGCCATCAACCCGGCCACGAACCAATACTCGCCCTGTGCGGCCACCACCGTCTTCGCGTCGCCGGAGGACACGGGCGAGGATCCCTGCGCGCGGGGCAACTGCCTCATCTCGCCGGCCTGCAGCTCGGGGACGTGCCGCCTGCAGGATCTCAATGGGCGATGGGTCTGCTGCAAGTGCAAGCGCGGGGGAAACGTGTACCGGTCGTGCCATCACCGGAAGAAGGGCTGTCCGGATACTTTTTGCTATCACGACATTTGCGACACGTGCACTCCTGATGTGGAGTAGTTGTTTTGATCTTCCAGCTTTGAGGACTGTGGGTTATGTACGATTTCATGGGGGAGAGGTGGGAAATGGGATTCTGTGTAAGCCAGGGGGGAACTTCAGGCAAGCGGCCACCAAAAGGACCCAAACTTGGGGGCGGAAAAAGGACACAAAGTCGAGCAATGTCTCAGTTGAGGACGCCACACGGATTGCCAAGAACAAACACCAGCCAGCCAGGGTGCTGATGCCCAGATCTGTGACGTGATGGGAGGGGATAGCCCTGTCCGTGGTCTTTCAGATATTGTCTGCTTGCTTTTGGCATGGACTTCTTATTCTGCTGGGAGGGCATTTTGTATGAGTAGGTGTTGGTTCACGCCGAGGTTCTTTGTGTTTGGTGGATATTTTGTTGTTTGTTGCTTTGGCTAGGTGCTTGCACCGTTATTGGGGTGTCTCATTCTATCTTTTTTTATCTATTTTATTTCTTTTGTTTATTCCATATCGGATGTGGCTTGTTATAATGGTCTTGTTTTGCACATGATGAAAGCCAGTGGCCTTGCTTGTCCAGATTGCTTGCGGCACACCTCATGACAGACCACCCCCATCAACTCAAACTACATCAACCTAGCCATCCCACATTCTAGGCCTCGCCCTATTTTTGAGGTGAAAGCAACAAAGCATCTCACCTGAGCCAACCATCCACCCACCCTTCTATGCCATCCCTGTCCCCCCAACCAGCCCCTCAAAGCCTTTCCAGCATCCCCTACAGCATGTCAGTAGGATCATAATGACCGGAGCAGAGAGGTAGGTATCCTAGCAGGGAAGAAAGATCGAATCCACGGCGTACACCCTCTCCCTCCATGAACCCACGAACCGGGTTTCCAGGCTCTCCCCCCCTTTGTTTGATCATAGTTGGCAGCTCAGCCAGACGCCACATTTTTTCGCACTTTCAGCCCCCCCTCTTTCACAATGAGATAGATCCTCTATGAGAAGAAGAAATATGCCTTCATGATGATATTATCAACATCCTGGGTTAGGGCGGTTCCAGGGCAAGCACAAGCAAAGACCAATACAAAAGCACTCGGTGAACATACTAAGATAAGCGTCCGCACAGAGCAAGCCAATCTGAAAGACCATAGAAAAGCATAGTACCAATCCGTTCGATGATTCCCCATAACGCTCGATCCCCAGTCTCATCAGATGCCATCACTTCCATCGGCAGATGCCAAACTCAAACAATATCTTGTCCGTCATTTCTCAATCTTCCCATGTCATTAACTCTCTCCAAAAGTATGGCCCTTTTCTTAGTTCACCTGTATTCTTGGGTGCTCATTGGCCGCCACATGCTTCTTTTCACAGCCCCCCTCTCGCTCGAATCACATTATACCTACCTACCGAGTAATGCTGTTAAGGTACTCTCCCTTGCTTCCCTCTTATATTATTCCTTTGGTCACCAGACATTGTAGCCTGACCCATCCAATGTACACCCAAGGGCTCTCCTAAGCGAGCCCCTCGGATCGTAGGTCTCTCCTCCTTCGAAACACTCACACATGACAAAGCCTCTGAAGTGCATATCCTTCATCCCAAAAAGAGCCCAAAGGGACAAAAGGCAAACAATCCTCATCACCGTACATACTTAAACCACATTCATGTATGTAGCTTTCGGTACATACATACACCCCCTCCTCCTGATAGCCAAAAGACAACATGTACATTCACATTCCGTAGAAGTTATCCATAAATACCTTCTCACATCCAATCAGTCAAAAACAACCGAGCAAACCACGTTTTTTCCAGCTCCCCTCTCCTCAATCTCCCCTCTCCATCTCGGCCAAACCCCACGTTTTTTTCTTCTCCCTCTTCTCTCATATCATAATAGCTCAAACAATCCACTACTACATGATAGACAACTGAACCAATATTCTCAGGGGAGGTGGTGATTCATTTGACAGCGCAAGCGAAGCGGGTCGATGTCTCGTTGCTATTTCAAGAAGACCTTCTAAACGAACGATACCAAGACCAAGAAAGCCAAAAGCACAAGCAAGTAAAGGAAGGGCAAAAAAGAACATGTCATCTTGAAAAACTGCCCGGGGTTTGCTACGCGAGGAGGCGGCGTTTGGTGAATTACGTGCATCGTGCGTGTGGGAGAACGCAAAGAAGTGTCATCCGTCATCGTCATAGTCAGATACTCGAGTTGAATGCCAGTAGATGGAGCAGTGATGTCTATAAATGCCATGGGAGGGACTTCCATTGAACACGTCCTTCCCCCATGACAAGCAGACAAAAACTTCAACATCTACTCACTGTCAAGGGAAGGACTCCAACCTTGGTCTTCCTCTCCGCTTCACCTCCAGCAGCTCCTCGCCACGACCATCAAACCATCCACATCCCATCTTTCATCCTCCATCCCTATACAGCAACAACAAACCCCCTCCAGCAACATCATCCTCCTCCAACACCCTCAACGTCACGCCAATCTCTCCAGCCAAACATGTGCCAGCTCCTGATATACGACCTCATCTGCTGCCACTCGTCCCAAAAGTGGTCCTACTGCGCAGACTCCCAGACCAGCGGCCGCATCCCCTGCAAGCGCCAGACGTCCCGCGTCGTCTCCTACCCGACCCCGGCCGCCTTCGAGCCCGCCCCCCTCTGCCACCGGCCCGAGTGCCACTTCAACAGGCTCGACGGCGTCTGGAACTGCTGCTGGTGCGGCAAGACGCACAACACCACCGGCCGGTGCAGCGGCGCCATGATGTACTATGAGTACACGACCTGCGATCACATTTGCTGTCCGTTTTGCCAGAGGGGGGGCCAGGGGTTATAGGCGGTCTGATGAAGGACGGGATATTGCCAAAGTATAGTAGCTGGACAGAGTCGTGATCGCTAGAATGATTCAACCTCCTTGATAGTGATAGTGATATTGCAAAAGCCGGCATCACTTCTACCTTGAGCCATCTGTCCCCTCAACTTGTCCATCGAAACTCCTGTTGTGAACCCGTCACTATCGGCATGTCCTCACTGTGATACCGAGCCAAGTGACGACCAAGCAAGTTCCAGGTCCTTTATCAGCCATGACATACCTCGCACGCATAATGATTCGTCACAGGAGACTCGGTGACATCCACGTCAGCAACTACACCGCGAGACATCACTCCTTGTTCATTGTTGCTTCTCAGCAGCCACGTTCGCAGGGCCACATAAGCCCCCAGCTGCCTAGATCAATCTTACATGCAGTGAGACATGACGATCTCACGATCGAAGCACGGCAGCCCACCTGTCAAATCTGTCATGCAAGGCATCGTGAGCCCCAACAATCTCGGAGATGCGCATCATAGTTTGTGGATCTTGTGAGCCAGTCGAAGGGGAGGGCTGCGGTCAAAGCAATAGTCGCAAATCTCCTCGGCGTTATGTGTCCAATTTCATGCATCGTACTGACTCGAACAGCACTCTTTGTCCATTGCTGTGAGATGAGAGAGAGATTGTGGCGTCCTGAGATCCAGAGATTCGGGACGGGAATCTCCCCGTTTGCGACGCATGATCGGGGAAATCTCTCCTGAGGCTGGGCAGAGTCGTACAGGCGTAACATGGCTTGACCCGGGACAAGCACATCCGTTTCGTGGTATGAGGTAGCCTTGATCTTTGACTCCTTATTGAGCTCTACCTGCTCCAGTGAAAGGTCAGTGGGAAACAATTTTCCCATCCCTGTCTCCAGTTATCGACAACTTGTGAGAACACCAGGAGGTTTCTGACGAACAAACCGCTCTCCCCACCGCACAGCCCAAGGGCCCTTGGAGCAGGTTCGCACAAAGGATTCGCCACTAGATCGGTCGTCAGGAATCAATCTTGCCATTGTCACACGCAGTCCGAGTTGAGAACCCCACAGCAGTCCGAAACATTGAGTCGAGGCAATCTCGAAGCAGACCCCAGGCTCATCCGGAACCCGGGATCCCGAGGCTTGGAGCCAGATCTCGCCGCCATGAATCTTGCATATGCCTGCGAGCAGAGGTGTCACAAATGCAGATTGGTTTCACCGATGGCGCAGTCTACCTATGCTGCATCACTCGTCCAGATTGAGGCTCGTATCCGCAGAACAGGCAATACCCTTGGTGGTGAGATGATCGTGGCCTCGATTTCGTCCGAAAGGATGAATACAGCACATGAGTGGGGGGACAGACACCAGATCCGGGGCCGTCATGATGGCAATGTGATGCCTGCACTGCCTTACACCGCAGTATATCGATCCCGAGGTGTTGATCCCGGTGCGGAGATCGTATGATGGGCACAAGCAGTCGAGAGCGCCTCAGATACTCTATAAGAGAGGCTTCTTCTACCCCGTCAGAAGACCACACATCAAACTTACCTCGCTCTCTCCTCGTCAGTTCGTCTCACTCGCTCATTTACGTGAGCCAGACTCCTTCTCTTCCAACATCACCTGCTGTTCCTCAAGAACCCCTGTCCCTCAACATGTGTCACGGACATCCTCGATATCACTCGTGCGCGCACACGTCGCTCGTCTGGTACTACTGCCCCTCGGCACACATTGACCTTGAGACGGGCTTCGAGACGCCCTGCCGCAACGTCTCTTTTGCACCAGCCCAGGCCAGCGCGCTGTCGTGCCCGCTAAAGAATTGTCAATTTGTCGACAAGGGCGGCAGCTGGATATGCTGCAAGTGCAATCAGGGGCCCAACACGCAGGGCTGGTGTTCCGCTCCCATAGGTAACGTCCCAGACGACTTGGACTCGCTGCGACTGGACGATGGACAGAGGACCTGCGATCACGGATGCTGTGACGACTGCAGGAGATTCGGTACGTGCCCACCTGTTCCCGCTCGAATGCATCGCAACTTGACTGACATGTCCTTGCACCACAGGGCCGAGTCGTAGTCCCTCGCCCGAGAAGCGGGTTGTAGAGTCTCGCAAGGGGCGTTCACGCAAGTTTGGGTATGGGACGTCGTCCCGATCCCATCGGTGCGAGTCGCCATATGCCCTGATGAAAGGCCTATCGCTTGATAAAGGCTCCGAATCTGGCGGCACAGCAGCGTCTTCATCATCGAGCAGCTCATACGACTACCGGTCGAAAAAGTCCAAGCCGTCCAAGAAGAGCCACAAGTCAAAGGCTCGAGGCTAACGGTACCTGACGAGATGCATGGGCTTTCCCGTACATGTCGGCGTTGGTAGCCAAGACGTTTGTGTACTTGTATATGTATCAGTCAACAACCAGGGAGGCTTTTGTGTCAAGGTTGTCTGTTTATCATGGGTTGGTATACGTCGTTTTTGTGTGTCTGCTTCGAGTTCGTCATTGCACTCTATATGTGAATGTCCTATTTAGTGCATTGATTTGGATTTCCACCAACCATCGCTGTACTTGGTGACTGATATCTTGACGAAGGTCGACGCTTGGCAGAAGTGCATCTGGCGGAAGCTGTACAGGACTGCGAGGGATACGTCAGCGATGACTGCAAGAGGAGACGGTAAGCATGAGCCCTGTCGTAGCAGTTTTTCCCGGCCGTGTCCCATTAGGTATAAGTCCGAACGAGTTTCAGTAACATCCGCAAAGAAGATCCCAACTGCTCATGTAGGAACCTTTCCCGAGGAACTGCAGTCAATCGAGTCACGATGCCCGAGCTGTGGTCAGACGAGCTGTAGCAGAAATCCGATCCTCTGCAGATCCCACGCAAAGCAGCCACAGCACGAACAGGTCCCACACATGGAGGAACAGCCTCTGGAGGGGGAGGTGGGAGCAGCCGTCTCGAGATGTCGCAGTGACATGGAGCTAGGAAGATACCAAACGAACCAAGGCGACGGGCTAGGTGATGGCGCCAGTATCTTCATGCGTGCTAGCAGTAGCGCTGAGCCGATCTCAATGGGAGCTTGGGAGCTCCGTCGCCAGCCGCAGAATGATGGTGAGCAGCATTATTCGTGCTTCTCATCAGAGAGAGAGCTGGCCACACGACAACGATGCCGTCCAGCAGTGACCCGTCATTCCACGTCCAAACGGCCAACTGCGGTCAAGCAATAAGCAGAGAAGAAAGCATCGGCCAAGCTCCAGCCTCCCCTGGCTGAGCCACGTGCAATGGCGCAGGGATCGCTTCCCTTTTGGTCGCTGGTGCGGAATGCAAAATGCAAAAATGCCCTGCGCGAGAGAAGGGGGGGTCTTGTCGTGCCGTGTCGGTCACAGATGGTGTGGCGCGCTGATTGGCTCGGCGATGGCGCTTGGGCTGAAGAGTGAGGCCTGACACAGGGCAGGGAGGCAGGGAAAACGTGGCATGGGCATGGATTGTTGATGGGCGAGAGATGCTTGTGTGATTGTTGCCGTGTTCGTGTTGAGTCGATTTGCGTCGAGGTGCGGGCAAGGGAGCGAGCGGGTGGGCGAGACTCGGTGATGCGACGGCGATGGGACAGACGTGTAGATAGACTCATGTGAGCGACGATGGGACGAGGCTGCTCTTATGAGTGAGTATCATCATGGATATCATAGAAGTTGAATTGAAAAGCAGCCAGTCTCACGATGGTGAAGCAAACCTGAAGATGAAGCTGGTAAGAGTCAGAGCAAGTATGTAATACTGTAAGAAATCAGAGTGGTCGGACCATGCGGCTGGCACATGGCAGCTCCTGCCTTTCAAGCCCCAGGCCGTCATTCCAGGCCTCGGGGGTGTTCGTTTAGGGGACATGACAGGCAGGTACCCGCTAGCAAGGGCTTGGAGGAGGGACAACGGCAGATGCAAGAGGCGGAAGCGCAGCAGTACGACAGACGACAAGATGCAGATCCAGCGGCTGTAAGATGGTGAAATAGGCGACGTCTCTGCTTGACTTGTGTTACTCGTATACTTGGATGCATACAGGCATTTGTGATGTGAGGGACGGATGGACTACAGCCATGACTCGTGCTTTAGGTAGGTTGTTGGTTATCAGGCCTTGGAAGATGATGATTTCGAATGACAGCGATAGGGTATACGGGCAGACAACGGCCTGAGAGACGGGCAAATCACTGCATGGTCTCTCTGGGCGGATATCATGAAGATGACGGGCAATTTCAGAGCATGCATCCACATACGATGATCCTGGATGTGCACCTCATTGTTCATAAGATATGTTGCCTTGCGGTTCAAGCACCAAAGGACTCCTCGGGGACACGCTAGTCCTCCATATCACAAGCCATGACGGACGCAAAAGGAACTGTCATATCAAATTGAGTTCATGTGTCTACAGTGCCATCTAGTATTTGTACGGCTACTGCCAGTCCAACCGCCACCTGTTTCTAGATTGCTTCCAGCCGCAGCCACCACATGTCAACCTGGAAGCCATGCTCGAGGGATGAAGCCGTCAAGGTCCCCGGTCAGAGCGCGGTACTTGGGCCTCGTGTACCCCGCCGTCACCCGCTGCAGCTCCAGCACCCTCCCAGCACTCTCCAGCGCCTCCAGCAGCCATCAGCGTCCGCCTCCAGGGCCCCCCAGACCACTAACCACCCCCCCACGAGCCCCCTAGCCGCCTCAAGAGCTCCGGTGCCTTTCCCACTCCGGCCCACTAACGAACCTGGTGCTACTGCATCTCCATCCGGCTCCACCATCGTCGCGCCCATCATCTCCCATCCCCATCCCTCGCCTCTTTTCCCTCTCGCTCTTCCGCCCTACTTGTATCCTCGTGTTGGTATTGCGATCTTGGCGTTGTTGTTATTATTCACACGCGCTTTGATATAAACAGATTCTGCTTGCTTCTTTTTGCCTCTTCCCAGCCATCAATTCCAGCACCATCGCGACCCAATCTGCCGTCGTCCAATTCGAAATCCTCCTCCTCCCCCCTTCCCTTGACCCCGACATCAAATCAAAGCTCCAATCCTGGGATTGACTCGCCGCCCTCAACCCATCGCCAACAGGACAGACACACACGCGCACACACACACACACACACACACACACACACAAATCTCCATTAATTGTTTCTCCTCCATTCCCTCCACTCCCCCAGCCAATCCGAACCCGGTCCAACCTGACACCAGGCTTGCGACAACCACCAGCACAGCAACAGCATTAGCATTGATCTCGGCTTCGCTGCCCCCCCTTGCCAATCACGCCCGACTTACTCGCTCCCTTTCCTGCTTCTCGCGCTCTGGCCTCTTCCCACTCCCTCACCCTCTCTGCTCACCTTTGCCGTCTGCCTTGCAACTGGAGACAAAAACGGAGCCTCGACCTCGTGCTAGTCGCCGTTTTTCCATACCCAAGCTTCATACTATTCGCCTAGGCCAGAAACCCCTGCCTTCACTGGTTTCACATTCCCACCTGCTCTCGGCTCTTCTCCTCTCTTAAAAGCCATCAGCCCTCCAGCAAACACACACATCACCACTATGCCCGTTTCTATGGAATCTTCTCGCCCAATCATGGCTCCTTCAGTAAGTTCTGCTCTTCCCATGCTTGCGCCTGGATCGACCCCCCCATTCACGGCACGTTTTCTGCGCGACACAGCGAGGTGTCGGATTAGCTGCTCGCCCTCGTCTGTATACGCGCAAAGCAGCTATTCACAAACACCTTCTTTCTCTTCTCCTCTCTTCTTCCTCGTATACCACCCGCAACCTCCCAGCTAACCACTGCCCTCCAGGCTCGCACCTCGTACCGCTTCAGCACCTACAGCATGGCCGCGCCCTCGGTCGCCATGTCTGTCCAGACCAACGACTCGCAGCACGCCGAGATCCGCGAGATCGCCACCGGCCTGGACCGCATGGAGAACAAGGCCCTGAGCTCGCAGCGCGTCACCCTGTCCGAGGAGAAGTACGAGAAGATGAGCAAGCTGGCCCTCGGCGCCAAGCTGGAGCGCGCCCTCGACCGGCGCATGAGCGGCCAGGACGCCGTCATGCGGCCCCGGAGGAAGACGACGTCTGCAGTCGAGAAGAGCTTCAGCGAGAAGGCGCAGTAGACGCGGCTGCTTTGATTTCGTTTTGGACTTTGAGCTGCTCGATGCGTCTCGGTCAGACGCCGCGATTTCTGCCCTTTGGCCATGGTGTCTTGGAGGAAGCGATCTTTTCGGATACAGTCTTGCGGGCGAACCACATCTCGCGACTTTCAGCGCCAACTCGCCTTCTACTCTTGTCATTTGGAAAAGCAAAAGGCATCCATTGCCGAAATCTTTTCTTGCGAAAGGGAAAAGGCCAGACCACCGCGACAGCCATCCACGCCGATACGCTCATACGCTCAGATGCACATGACAGATTCGACTTTTATGTCACATATACCCCTTGCGCCAACACGATCTCTCCACCACCCTCCATCTTGGTCTCATCTCATAGCTCGTTTTGTGTCTCTCTTGTCTCATTAATGCGGAAAAGAACGGAAGCCTCGGTTTTTCTCAACCTCGTCAGGAAGGTGTCATGGTGGCCGAGGGCTAGTAGGCGCGGCGCCAGTGCAGATTCAAGCGAAGGAAAACCACTCAATATACACCACACTTAGTCGTTAGAGAGGAGGTTTGGGAAGCTACCTACCTTGAGTTTCACTGGACTGCCCATTCCAGCTCTGTACTGCCGCCGGATGCCCTTTTTTGTCACTTCTTCCTTGTTCGATATCATGCGATGTGTTTTTTTGTGTCTCTGCTGGCAAGAAACGTCATGTCTAATGGAATTCATTGTTGTCTTGTATTTCCCGTGTTTCTGTTTTATACATAGCGCTAGAAAGAACCTGCCTTGTCTTTGTCATTGTCTTGATGATATATTACGTTTACTCTCTCTTCATACAACTGTGGATCGGACTGTTTTTATCTTTTGATGTACCATGTCTGCCCCCGTGATACCACATCCCCGGCAAACCATCTTCGCACCGAGCAAGATCGTGGCTTGCCCACCTCGATGCAAGGGAGGATATCCCAATCGATCGACTGCCTTCCCGTCGGTCGATGAGTGGGTTACACCTCATCTCATCTCATTTCCACCCCCTTTGACAAACCCAACGTCATATGCAGGTGTCTAGGCACACGCACAACCTTTTCGAGCCCGTCCTGGTGGTCCGTGGAACCATGTCTCAGTTCAAGGAAAATGTATGTTTCTTGCTTTCCGATAGAACGAGTCCTCCACATAAAGGCGAAGAAAAACATGGCGCATCATTGTCCATTTCCCATGATCATACCAACAAGAACAATGCGTGGCACAAGTCTCTGGATACCAAATGCCCATTCACCGTCTAGTGATTCTCACTAAAGTGCCAAATCAGAAAAATACAAGACTCGAATAGTACTCCCAACGCCATCCATCAACCCCATCCCAGCGTCGTCCGAAACATCACGCATCGTACACCCACACCAAATCCCACTCACTCAGTGTTCGCCTCAGGGTTCTCTTCCGAAGACCGCGCACTCTGCGTCTTCCCCTTGTTGACCCTCCCCTTACTCCTCTTCTTCTTCTTCTGCTTCTTCTTGTTAGTATTCCCCTCCGAGGCCTTGACGTCAGCACAGCCGCTCTACGCCCGCGCCTTGTCAATCCTCTCCTCGATATCCTTCAACAACGACACCAAGTCCGCCTCCTCGCCCTCCATCTCCAGCGCCCTCTTGACCCACTCCCGCGCCTCGTCCAGCCTCCCCATCTCCGTCAAGCACCTGCCCCTCCGCCACCACCCCTTGGCATTGCCCACCCTCCTCGCCTCGACGCTGGCCTCCGCGTCCACCGCGCCCTCGGGCCAGTTCCCCATGGCCATGTGCGACTGCGCCCGGTTGGCATAAAGCATCGACACCTCCTCCCGCACCAGCGCCGCGGGCTCCCACAGCGGCCGCTGCAGCGCCACCTCGATGCCCTGCGTGTACAGCTTCACCGCCTCCTCGTACTTTTGCCGCCGGTACTCCGTGTTGCCGCTGTCGCGCAGCTTCGACACGGCCGCCGTGCGCTTCGGGTTCACGGGGATCGGCGGCGGCGGCACCAGCGGGATCGCGCCGGGGGGCACCTCGATGTTGAGGATCGCGCGGTGCAGCGCGTTGAGCTTCTCCAGCTCTGCGGCGAGGGCGCGCGACGGCCGGCTGCCCGAGGGGAGGATGGCCTTGGACTGCGGGTCCATGTGGATGGGGAGCATGGAGAAGTGGTCGAGGTCCGACATGGTGAATGTGTTTTGTCTGTTGCGCTGTGTGTGTTTCTGTTTGGTGGTTGCGGCGGCGATGGGTGGTTGATGGTTTGGTGTGGGTTATTGGGTGTACTCTGTAATTATGGACGGTATCTCTAGAATCAAGAGCCCAAATATGTTGTCTGTAATTTGCGCTGGCAAAAAGATAACTACTCGACGGTGAAATGGTGCTCGGTCGAAGGAGAGAGGAAGTGCTTGGTTGAGAGACCTCTAAAGTTAGCTGTCATGTCAGTGAGGACACCTCTCACTGCGCCAAAAGTCGAGGCTTATCTTATCAACACCTGACTGTGGGGTGCCTCTCAACGGGCGCTAGGCTAACGCCTGGCCTGTGTCAACTTGGATCTACAACTGCTCACCTTACCCTGAATTGAATCATGATATCGGTATCTTCGCGAGTAATGGAGCTTGGTGGACTAAATGACGTGGGTTCGAGATTGGAGTTCGCTGTTGTGGAATGTAGAGACTGTGTGCAAGAGCCGAAGAAGTGAATCTGCCGCAGCAACTTGTGTTAGTACTTGTACCAAAGACTTGATATACAAGCTGGAATGAATGAGATGCGGCATGAAGACAGACATGTGATAGACCAACTTGAATTGATAGCAGCCATATACCACAAACACAGCCATTTAGTGACGACTGCATCTCCGTACGCTCCAATCACATCACAATTCAACCAAGAATCAAGTAGATCAGTCATGAATTGTTCAAAGCATTTATCATTCCGTCTACTCCTAGTGTTGTGCAATGCTAGACACCTCTTTTGCTCAGAGAAAGGGTATGATCATCACTGCCCATCCTCTCCCACGTCCCCCAATTTCTGTCGCCGACTCACTTTTTTGCCCCCAAATAAGCCGCGAATAGCGTCCTTGAGCGGTGTCAAGCCATCGCGAGGCCAGACGGAAAGAAGAAGCAAACTTTTCCCCTCCAGCTCAGTTCCCCCTCTCCAATCCCCCCCATCGCGGCAGAACAAAGCGCAAAGAACCACGTCATAACATATCGCGTCCAGTCCAACCACTGTCACCCTCACGACACGTCCGATACCGAGGAGATCGCTTTTTTGGTTCGTGCTGATTGTTGGGGTTTCCTGTGTTGCTTTATTTGTTTTTTCTGTGGGATGGGCCATCAAGTTCCGATTTGACAAGGAGAAGATTTTGGATCAAGAAAATAATTGGAGAAGAAAGTTTTCCGTCCGCGCCCCAGAGAAGCCCGCCGCCCTCGCCATCACTCAGCAAATCAAGTGTAATTCCTTTGTGAACCGCCGCGCCAATCTAATGAAACGCACGAGAAAAAGACAATGCGAAGTACCAAGGCGTCCCCCGCGCAGGGGAGCCGAGGAATGGCCAGCTTAGTAGCCATAAGCCGCGAGGGCCTTCGCCGTCTCCTCCTTGACAGAGGCGTTCTTCTTCGCGTCGGTCAGTTGTCGTGCAGCAACCTTCTTGCGCTCGTAGTAGGCAGCGCCCTTGGCCTTCCGCCTCTCCTCCAGACTGTTGTGACTTTGAGTTAGCCTTCATCTCCTATCATCTCAAGTTGCGCAAACAGGGGAACAGGACATACCGGGCAACAACATCCTGGTACTTCCAGCCGACCTCGTGGCTGAGACGGCCGACGGTGCAGTACTTGCGACCGGGCTGCAGTCTCAGGACACGGAGAGCCTGGGGGACGACCATCTTCTTCTTCTTGTCGTAGGGGGGAGGGACACCCTCGAAGACCTTGAGGCGCTCCAGAGCGGCGGCACCACGGGCGGTCTTGTGAGGAATCATACCACGGACGGCCTTGTAGAAGATTCTGGAGGGAGCGCGGAAGTGGAAGGGACCTGGCAACGTCGGTTAATATCTCGAAGAGAGCGTCATCGGAAGTTGGAGTTGCGCAAACTCACCACCGCGGGTAGGGTTGTAACGGGTCATCTTGCGCAGGTAGGCGTGGTACTTGACTGTTTGCGATTGTCAGTATTCTGTTCTGATGCGAGATCGAGTCGTCGTTCTGGCGGCGGATTGTCTTGATCGGCCGCTGGGGCTCAAGCTCGAGGAATGGCACAGGAATCGGACTCGGAGGCTGAATGGGGGGATCGACGTACGCTTAGCGCGGAAGAACTCGCCAGAGATGTTGAGAGCCTCGCAGCGGACGACAACGATCTTCTGACCGCTGAGGAGCTGCTTGGCGACAATGCTGGCAAGACGGCCAAGGAGGTGACCCTTGCCGTCAATGACAACCTGGAAAAGCAGGACCGTTAGCAACATCTTCCACATGGGTTTGCCAGCTCTGCCATCTCTTCCTCTCATCACCAAATGTCTGTGTCGTGCATCTGCCTGGGAAGGAAAGCAAGGAGCCTCGCGAGCAGTAGCAGCATTGATTGCCGCCAGCGCAAACAGAGAAATGCAAAGTCGTTGTCGATGATCCCGTCGTTCAATCCCAAGCTCTTCCTGCTGCTCTGCCATCTGCGCTGGGCGTCCATCTGCTCTCTCTCGCTCTGCGTATCCTCTTCACTCTCTTCGACTCCCCTGCCAGGCACTCCACAGACATTCGGATCCAGGGCGAAAGGACATGTGCGGTAACGGATGCATCCAAACTGGTGAATACTCACAACCGACTCGAAGGACGACATCGTTTCGGATTCTTTTCGGGGGGTATGGAAAAGAAATAGAAAGAAGGAACGATGAAAGAAAAGAAAACACACAAATTTCCTCCGACCTCGAAGCGGCGAAAGAAATCTGGCTGGCTGTGTGTTTGCTTTGGTTTGGCTGGGTTAGTCGTTCCCTGGGAGGGTTGTGGAGGGAAGTGGTCGCGATACCAAGGAGCGGAAGAAAATCGCTGTGCCCGCTTGCCCGATTGGGCATGGGCTGGTTCCGGGGCAGGCGAGGAAGGGCTCGCGGGTCGGTGGTGCTTAGGGCTGCGAGACCTAGAGGCTGGGCCGAGGATCTGCCGAGCTTATCTTTGTGGCGCGCAGTTGGGCAGCCGTGATGACAAAGCAAGTACCGTTGGTGGGATGATGCAGTGGCGAAGACAACCTGAAGCTGGTACTGGTCCGTACCATTGCATCACTGAGGATCCGTTGGTGCAGTCAAGCAGTCTCATGCGAAGAACTGCAGAGATGAGTTGTGTAGAGCAAAGATCACAGACTGCTCTCAAGAGAGTTTTATGCAGCTCAATTTCACCAGGACTTATCTGCCTGGTTGAGCCTCGTATTTTAGGACTTGGTTCTGCGACTTGTCTTGAATCTCGTATTGTACCTTGATGTACCCTGACAGCAACCCGAAGTTGTACGCCATGCATCCATCGTCAATCTATCAAACATGCCCTTCTACTCGTGTATGTCTACAGGGCATCTCCCTCTCTCCGGAACATGCGACAGGAGCAGACGCCTCTTGTCTAGTAGTATCATGTAGGTCAGAAAAATGCAAATGCGTGCAAAAAAAAAAGGTCTATATCGCCCATGGACCAAGCTGCGCTTCGAAATCGCCGTCCCAGCTCACAATCTGCCCGTCGACGCTTTTGTAAACCATGCCTCCCAAAAAAGTGTCCCTTCCCAGTGTTTTCTTTCATGTGGATATTTGAACGGAGATGAAACGAGAGGAGTTATATGCAGTGTGGTAAACGAACACGGCCCAAGCAAGATGCATGAATAGTAGCCCCAGACCAAAGGAATCGCAGTAACAAAAGAAATCAGTCGCGCCCCGAAAACTCATGAGGCTTTGGCAGCATCCAGCCGCTTGAGCACTTCTTGAACGCGTCGGACAAGGTCTTTTCGCCTCTGTCGAATCTCATCAACGCCCTCGGTCTCGACACCATCCAGCTTCAGGATGATTTGCTGCATGACAGATTCAGACAGCTTTCGGTGCTCCTCGTCTCGCTTCTTGGCATCCTTCGGGGGCGCCTCGATATAGTCCAGACACAGCGGCAGCCAATTGGTATGGAATTCGTCCGAAATGTCGTCCAGCTTCTTCATCGCAGCGTTGACAACGGTGGGCGAAGGCGCATTGGCAGCATCGGCGTTTGAGCCGCTGTCGACGGGGCTGGTGGGGGAAGCGGGCTCGTTCTTGTCCGACTTCTTCTTGCTGCTCCTCTTCTTCTTGCGGGATCGCGACGACTTGGTGTCATTCCGAGGCTCGTCCACAATAATCATGTCGTCCTCCGATCGGCCGCTGTTGTCGTCTTCGACATCGGGGATGACGGCCATCAGCTCGCTCTTGTTCTTGACACCGTAATCCCGAACGGGGGCCGACGACTCCTTGAGCTGCTTGCCCTTATACAGCAGCTTGATGCGGCGCGTCGTGCGTGACGGCAGATCCATCAGCAGCCCAATGCGCTCCCGCACGTCCTTGACGTATAGCTTGCCGTCACCGATCGAGTACGCAGGGAAGTGAGCCGGATACGTGACGCCCTTGCTCTTGATGAGGAGGATGTCGTCCTCGGGCTCTGATGGTCCCCTGGAGCGTGGTCGGGGATAGTAGCGGGTGTCGGTGTATTCGACGCGTGGATCGTCCAGATCCTGCGCAGTGATGTAGCTGAAGTCTTCGTTTGTGACGTCGGGAACGCCGCCGGACGAGGCGCCGAAGCTCTGCTCGCGGTTGAGCGACCAGCCGTACCGCGACATGGTGATGGGAAGGGCCACGAGGGCGGCAAGGCCACTGTAGACAAAGGTGGGCGGGACGCCCAGGGTCCCAGAGATGAACTCGCTCGACTCCTGGAGGGCGGCGGAGAGATTGGTGATGGTGCCGTTGAGGTAGTTGGCGATGATGTGTTGCAAGGCACCGGACGATGCCACGATGGGCTGGGAGGAATCCACCTTGGCGTCTTGGGTATCAAGGTGGCCCTGGCTGAGGACACCTTACCGGCCGGAGAAAGGGAAGAGGCGAAGGGACAAAGAAGTAGAAGAAGTGTGAAGAAGAAGGCTAGCTGCCTGTCCTTGGTAAGTCGCACCCTCCCTCTGTCGCTGGCGTGTAGTTTTTTTTTCTCTCTGCAGCAGAGATGAAGAAATGATCGCGGGGTCGTGGGGGGGTGGCCAGCAAGGCTGAGCGAAACGGCTTCTGCCCCGGGGCCGGCTGGCGAATGATCTCGAGCGAGGCTTAGCTTCAGGCTGGGTCGACTCGGACCAGGCGATGGAGAAGGCAGGCGAATTGCCCACAGAAAGCGGCGATCCACGGCGCCGGCCGGAGGAACGAGCGTCTGGCAGTGGTTCTGCGGATGTCTCTGACGTGGAACCGACGTGATTGAGGCGCAGCTGGGGTGGACGAGAGAGCAGATTGTTCGTCGTTTGTCGCGGCTTGATGCAGACGGCGGTCGAATCACGGAGTTGGCGACTTGTGGCTGGTGACGCGCAGAGGCTGGCTGAATCCGGGCAAGGCCAGGCTGTTGACTCGAGCCAGCGATGCCGATGCGGACGAGGAGGATTCGATTCGATGGCCGGACGGAGGGACGGGCTGCTGCAGAGAAACGTGTCTGGACGAGAATTATGGGGATCCGAGCGTGAGGTTGTTGCTGGTGAGACTTTTGTCTGACAGCTGGTTTTTTTTCTCTCTAGCGCGGCGAATGGCGGGTGATGGGGGAACAGGCGGGGCCGCAGGGGTCTGAAGGAGCGCGGGTTAGCGGGCTCGAAGCGCTGAAGCATCTCGCTGGGTACTTCAGCTTGGAACCAGGGGCTGGACCTCTGTCGAAGATGTCTGGTGACCATTGATTCCTTATATACCGTAGAATACCCCTCAAAAAAAGAATTCAATACCTGATATCACAGCGGCTGAAGGGGCTCTAATCATAGTTAAGCACATATAACACTGATGAGGTAACTCTTGGAAGGGACAAGGACTTGGACTGGGGCATCTGGATACATATTCCATGATATAAATTGAGAACGGCATTAATATCAAGCACCCTTGCTGCATACCTACCTTTTGAATACTGGAGCTGAATGGCTTCAGGGGCCTGACATTTCATCCGTCGTTCATCTGCGACTTTTCAAGGAGGCACCTTGGACAACCCATCGCGTTGGATAACACAATCTGTCAACGAAATCGACTGGCACCTCCCAGCAGCCGAGAATGACATTCGAACTCTCTGAATCTTGGCCCATCCCCCATGTCTTGCCTGCCACCAACTCAATTGCAAAATAACACACAATTGACGACCAAACCCTTGTCCATCTAGACTCAAGGGGGCCAAAGAGGCATAGCCGTCCCCAGCTTCCCCGCGAAATGAGTTCGCGATTATGGTACTAGTAGTAGTTGTAGCTTGTGGGCGATAAAGCTCCTGTCGCAGACCTAGTGATTCCATTCCGCGGGCAATCAGTTGCACCTCAATCTGCCGTCAATTGACTCCGTGGCACCATGAGATCAACTGCCTACGCGCAAGTAACAAGCACCCGGCTTCAATAGTGCCTGTAGCTCCTTGGAACGGATAACAATGGCGGCAATGAGCCTAAAGTATGAAGCACTGTGTCGATCAGACAGTGTCTGCATAGACCGGGGCTGAGACCATCGCCAAGTCTCTGTGGTTGCATACGGAGGGCCACCCTCAATACAACTCCACGTTGGTGCTCCTTCTGCGTATCTCAAGTCACTGAAAGCAGGTGGGTAGAAATGAGGGGCATTCATATATCTCGGCCAGGCAATTTCTCAGCGTGAAGGGGTTTCCACACCAGGACCCTTTGGGGCCGAGATGCTATCTAACAAGACCCTCTGCTCGACGAAGGGTTTCATCCGGACTGCTTTAGTGACCGGTATTTGTCGCCGTAGGCACCTAGTTGGCTGTACGGACGTGCATTAGCACACCTTGGTAGCATGGGAAAAAGACCCTCGTGTGCTATTGCTGCCGATTCCAGGCAAGGATCCTGGTCTGGGGTTGCGATGGGATGCGCGGGAGCGGGCCGCGATTGGCAACGGGGTCCTTTTGAAGCCTGCGTTTCCGATGGATTGTCAGGAGAAGGGATGTCTGTCTGCATGTATATAAAGAGCTCATTATAACGACTGTTGAGCGAGCAGCCCGTCCACTGGACTTGTGTGCAACATCTTTCAACTTACAGCTTCAACCGGTCACGATCTGTCCAACATGGCCGTCATCTCGAAACCAGTCATTGACATTACGGTCTGTAACAAGCAACATCAAAACCTCTTCCGGAGATCAACTGACTGACATCTCCTCCAGTCATATAAAGGCAACATCATCAACGGCCAATTCGTCCCAACAGCCAAAACCAGGCACTCCATAGACCCAGCCACGGAAGAGCCTCTGCCTCCCGCCCCCCTCGCCACAAAACAAGACCTCGATGCAGCCGTCAAGCACGCCCACGAGGCCTTCAAGACATGGTCCCAGACGCCATTCGACCACCGAGCCCAGCTCATGCTCCAGTACGCAGACGCCATCGAGGCCAACCGCGCGGACCTCGAAAAGCTCAACACCATGGAGTCCGGCAAGCCGCTGCTCGTGTCCAAGACGGAGTTCGACTTCACCATCCGCTGGCTCCGGACGTTCGCCACGATGCAGCTCAAGGACGAGGTGCTCGAGGACGACGACGAGCGCACCGTCTACGGCACTTACCGCCCGCTGGGCGTCTGCGGCGCCATCGTGCCCTGGAACTGGCCCGTCCTGCTCGGCCTGGGCAAGATCGGGCCGGCGCTCATGACGGGCAACGCCATCATCATGAAGCCGTCGCCGTACACGCCCTACACGGATCTCAAGCTGTGCGAGCTGGGCATGGGCATCTTCCCGCCGGGCGTCTTCCAGGCGCTGAGCGGCGACGACGCGCTGGGCCCGTGGATGACGGAGCATCCGGACATCAACCTCATTACCTTTACGGGGTCCGTCCGCACGGGCAAGCTGGTGGCTGCGAGCTGCGCCAAGACGTTGAAGCGGTGCATTCTCGAGCTGGGGGGCAACGATGCGCTCATCGTGTGCGAGGATGTCGATATTGCAAAGTGTCTGCCCAAGATTGCGACCATGACGTTTATCAACTCGGGGCAGATTTGCATGCTGGCGAAGCGAATTTATGTGCACGAGGCCATATACGACGACTTCAGGGCGGCCCTGGTCGAGTTTACCAAGGAGCACGTCAAGACGGGCGGTGGATTTGAGCCTGGCGTGTTGGTTGGGCCGATTCAGAACAGAATGCAGTGAGTTCTATCATCCCAACTCTCAAGACATCAACGATTCTTACCATCCCTTTTCTTCCTAGATTCGACCTGGTCAAGGACATGTACCGGGATGTCAAGGACTCGGGCTACCAGCTCGCCCTCGACGGCCGCATCCTCGACTCAGGCAAGGGCTTCTTTGCCGAGCCCACCATCGTCGACAACCCGCCCGACGATTCCCGCATCGTCGTCGAAGAGCCCTTTGGCCCCATCGTGCCGCTGCTCAAGTGGTCGTCGGACGACGAGGTTGTCGGCCGCGCCAACTCGCTCAACCACGGGCTCGGCGCGTCGGTCTGGTGCCGGGACCTGGTGCGGGCGGAGAGGCTGGCGCGGAGGCTCAGCGCGGGAAGCGTCTGGGTGAACTCGCACTTTGACGTTGCGCCGAATGTGCCGTTTGGGGGCACCAAGGAGAGCGGCATCGGGAGGGAATGGGGGATGGAGGGGTTCAAGCAGTTTACGGACCATGTGAGCCTGTGGGTGTGGAAGAAGATTTTCGACTGAGGTGGTGATGCCTGATGGTGAGAAGGAAGTCTTGATAATCGAGCTGGCAGAGCAGCATCTAGGTGGTGTTGATGAATGATATTGTTGATTTAACATCTTGTCTCGACCGAGTTCGGCCGAGGTTGAAGGAGAGCTGAGCGGCCAATGGCCACAGCAGCGGTATCCCCATTCGGGTGTGTAAGGTATATTCCAGTGAATGCGAATTATCTGCGCACGAGCCTCGACTGCTGATTTTGGGTTGAATCTTCAATCCAAGATGTTGAGATCTCACGCAAATACTGCCTACCGGCTCGATAGCAGCTCACTGTAGAGTCTCAAGCCCGCAAGGTGTTGCATTCCAAGGGTCTTCTATCTACAGATTCAGCATCTATAAGACTATCCTTCTCCTCTGGACCTTCAACTAAGACAACAGCCCAAGAAGAGACACAGAATAAATCGTCGTCCCTCCCATCCAATCACAGGCCCGCCCTGGCACCGCCATCGCCCTTTTGGAATCTGCGCCCATTCTAATCCGCTTCCCGATTAGCATCTTGATTCCATCTTGACAAATCCCTGGCTCAAGCGCAAGCTCAAGCCTCCACACACCAACTTACTAGCGATACATCCATGCCATCATCTTCTTCGCCCCTCCCGGCTTGCTGACTGATGACCCCAGTGGCTTGCTGTAAGTTTTTCCGCAGCACTTCGTCATTTTGCCCACCTGTCGCATTATCGTACCCCGACATCATACCTAATACTGCCGATTACAAAAAGTTGCATCTTACTACTAGCCAACTAATGACATAGCGCATCCATTGGAGATACCTATATATTATATAACTCGCACTCCCTCTTCTAGACTCCCTTAATTCAATCACTACAACTTCACATCCATGAACTTTATCCGATCCTTCTTCACATCTGCAGTCAGACTCAGTCCCGAAGCAAGAATGGCCAACGTCAAGGAAGTCCAGCGCATCATTGACAACAACAATGTTGGTGCGTATCTCTTCTCCAGCCACAACCACTCACTCAACAACTTAACAACCGAACAAACCATACTAACCATCTGATCCATCACGTAGTCGTCTTCTCCAAGACCTGGTGCCCCTACTGCAAAGCCACCAAGCAGACCCTCAACGACCTCAAGGCCCAGTACGAAGTCGTCGAGCTAGACAACCGAAGTTCGTCTCCTCTCTCCCCAGTATCTTTTAACAACAGCATGGCTAACTCCGAGTGCACAGACGACGGCGACGAGCTCCAAGACGCCCTCCTCGAAATCAGCGGCCAGCGCTCCGTCCCCAACATCTTCTTCGGCAAGAAGCACATTGGCGGAAACTCGGACCTGCAGGCGCTCGCCAAGAGCGGCCAGCTCAAGGCGCGGCTGGAGGAGGTTGGTGCATTTGCGTAAGCGCTCGACCGAACAATAGAATGAGGAGGAACGATAGAAATGAGAGAATTGAAGAACCATATGGCTGATGGGTTGCTATGTGTGGTTTCAATAGAAATGAGGGGCAGTCAAAGATCTAGATGGAAGAGAGGGATAAACGAAGATATATAGATGGGGCTTTTGCGCGATTCGAAAGATGCGCTGAGCTGTGCCTTAGCGATGATATCCGCTCGAATAAAGATGCTGTTTGATAGGATATTGGAATAGATGACGAGCAAATTTTACGCCACAACCTTTGGACTTTGCTGAGTTGACTTTATTTATCTGATCAGCATGCGGCCGTCTCTCTTCCGCTACTGCTAATATACAAGATATACTTTGACACGTCCCATGGCCTCTCCGCATGAAGAGACAACAACCGTCTATACAACCTGCGACGCAACTGTTCCCACCGGCCTCTCCACAAACTCCATGACGCCCTCAATGATGCTCTCCCGCGCCGGCTCCGAGGCCACCTTGCTGCCGGCCAGATAGTTGAGCCACAGCAGCCGCGATAGCCTCTCGTCCTCCACCTTGCCCAGCAGCTCCATCTTGGACTCCTTGCCCCGGCTCGAGTTGAACATGACCGTCAGCGCGCCCTTTCCGTCCCGGCACAGCAGCAGCTCCTGCTTCTTCGGCACCGAGCCGCGGTTGAAGAGCGCCTTGAACTCCTTCATGGCGGCACCAAAAGACTCGTCATTGTACGCCGGGCTACGTTGCGACCGCGCGGCGATGGAGCGCACGAAGCCGTCGCGCAGATGGTGGAAGTCGGTGTCGCGCACGGGAACGATGCGCAGCACGCTGCGGCAGTCCGAGTCCCTCAGCAGAGCATCCCACGTCTCCTCGCCCTCCGTCGCATCCCTCAGCGCCTTGCGCAGAGCGTCCTTTTCCGAAGGGATCAGCGTCGTTGCGGTCGGGTTGATCTTCTTGACCAGGTACTGCTGCAGCTTCGCAATGTCCTGGGTCGCCACGTAGAAGCCCACCATGTACACCTGGATGCCGATAAACGTCACCGTCCGCACGCCCAAGCCCACAAGCGTGTACTCGTTGCCCTGCTTGTCCGAGATGGTCGCCGCGATCGAGTCGTCTCCCTCCGCAGACGGCAGCTTGACTTCGATATTCCTCGGGAACGCGGGCACCACGCTATTACCCGTAGGGACAATGACCCGTCCCTCCTCGTCGTGCACCACAATCTTCCTCTTCTCCCCCGCTTCGGTCTTGAATGTCTCTTTGGGAATTGGTGGTGCGTCGCATTTCACTGCCGCCTTGTCCTTTTGCTTCTCGGCCTGTTGCGCCAGAGCCTTTTTCAGCTTCCACGCCGTGTAGATGAACGAGATGATGCCGGCCGTGGCGCCCGCAGCGAGAAAGATGGTGCGATGGCGCTCGTAGTCGCGGCGTTGCGCGTTGAGCTTGTTGAGATCCAGGTCCTGGGAGACGCGCGAGGAGCCTTTGCCGGAGAAGAGGCTTCGGCGGAGGCACTGCTGGCAGCGGGGGGAGGACCGGAGCACCGGCCGCAGGTTTGTTGGACGGAGCATGGCGGATGTCTTTTGGTGGATTGAAGAGGAATTGGGAGATTCAATCACCGCATTGGGCTGTGGGATGGATAGATTGAGACTGTACAGCTGCTTGGGGGAGCTGTAAGTGGCATGATGCTGATGCTGATGCTATTAGTGCTGGTGTTGACAATGGGAAGACTGGAATAAGTGCCCCACGTGATGTGACATCATTCAGACTAAAGTCATATCCGACGCTACCCTGGACTGCGGCCAGCAAACCGAATTTTGATGATTGACACTCCGATTTGTGTCGATTTGCTTGATTGGATAGATGTTGATCCTTGATTCGAAACTCTAGTAGAGTTGAGTTGAGATGTTCTGTTGTGCAAGTGGATGATGAGATCGTTGTGGTGTGTCCTCATTCTCCGAGTGCCCCTCTTATCCAGCTTGACTTACACCACCAGAATTCACATCTGAGCTTGTTAGGCACCTTGGGTCTGTATATATCAGAGTCGATGTAATGAATGGAGAAAACGCTCGCTCGAGTATTGCCACTCTGTTGATTGTGCATTCCTCAACTTCGTGGTAAACCAATCGCCCAGCAGGCTTTTGTCTAGATCAGCTGGGTAGTTTGGCCGCAGACCCTGTAAGGACAGACCGTTCACCAACCTCCAACTGTACCCTATGAACTGCTACCCGTCCGTAATAGCTCGTCTTCTTAAATCTCTCTGTTGCGATCAGAGGGTTACCGTGCCGTTGGCTTCTCGCCAATAAACCCCTTACGTCTGTAGCAATTTGGGCTACTGCAACAGAGCCGCCAATGAGTGAGATGCACACTGCATGAACCATATCGCACCTGCATCACGCTTGTGTTCCAACAGTCTTGTCCTCACTCATCACAACACGCCTCTTACTTCGTTTCAAAATCACAAAACCTCACCGAATAACATCATGACCAATGTCTCAAGCTTGTCAACCAAGATCAACCACCAACATTGCTCGGCTTTCGCTGGTTCTTACGGCCCGGGCCGCATCTCTTATCGATAAGCCAACCACTTTAACGGGCTAGGTCATCTCTGCACGCTGATTGGCCGCCTGCTCTACCGCCAATTGCCTCCACCAAAATTATTCTCCCAGAAATGCACGACATGGCTTCTTACATGATTTGCAATGCGCTCGCGTCCTCGCTCCTTGCCATCTTTTCTTCTCGCCTGCAAGTTCAGGCCCGATCTCTGTGCCGGCTCTCTGTCCATTACCAGGCAGAGATAATCTCATATCTTGAGTTTTCTTTACCCTGGACGAGAGATCGGTCGGTGGGATATCCACTCCTTTTTCTGTTTGTTTGTTTGCTTCTCCGCATTGTCAGTCGTTCAGTTTGCAATGTCCACTTCGCTCCCCGGGCTTCACATCAGCAGAAAGATACCCTGGAATGAGCCAGTAGAGACAGTTGTGAGTCTCTATTTCTCTCTGCAATCATTAAAGTAACGCTCGACTCATCTACTAACGCATGACTCTTTCCTGACAGCAATTCCGATTTCGTTCCCGCCACATCACAGCCATCGGCCAGGCAGCCGACAACTACCACCCCAATGTCCGCCGCTTGAAGATCCAGCCGACGCTCCTCGACCAAGTCATCAAAGCCATTCTCTACCTATTTCCCAAATTTGCGCAAGCCTACATGCGGCGATGGTTCCCCGAGTGGTACCTCCCGTCGGCCATCGTCCTCAAGTCCCAGAAGCCCGACTGGGAAGAGGAATTCGACAACGAGTTGGCAAACTATCGGAGCCTGCAGTCGCTCCAGGGAACCGTCATCCCGCGGCACTTTGGCGTCGTGCAGTTTGACGGCGTGCGCAGCCACCTCATGGCCGACGTCGGCGGGGTGTGCATCCCGTACACGACGGAGACGGCCGAGGAAGCGTATGCCTATATCCGCAAGCGATTGCACGAGTCTCTTACGGCGCTTGCCTCGAGGGGCTTCGTGCAGGATGATGTGAAGCTCGACAACTTCCACGTGGTGGGCAATAGAGTTGTCGTGGTGGATTTGGAGCGCGTGGAGAGGGGCCGGAGCCCCGACGAGATGTCCAAGTTTGTCGAGTCGAGCATACAGATTCTGATGCAGCAGTACCGGAATTACCTGGAGAACCTGAGAGCGAGATACCCTTGATGCCTGTTATACGACGAAAATGCCTGTTATACGACAAAAATTGCCTGTTATACGACGAAAAAATGCATATATAGAGAGGCGTTTGTTTCTTCACAACGCAAGCTGACGAGATATGATGACATACTGGCGATTTATACATACAATACACTTTTACACAGAGTAACGACTTCTCGCGGCTGCGTCCTCTTTTTATAATGCCCTTCGAATCGGGAGGCTGTTGTCTACAGGTAAGTATGGTATAGCTTACGCTCTGGTAGATTGACGTATAGTGAGTGGCCATGCACCTCGGGTTTCTCCTGTCACTTAACGATCCGGATATTCTGCAATTTGGTCATGGCCAATTGGCCAGTCTTGGACTCGTTATCACCAGAAATAAAGCAAGGTATGCTATCGTGATAAGTAGACGGGCGCGCTGAGATTTCCCCGTCGTCTCAAGAAGTGATGCTTGTGTGAGATGTGACTGGTCCATGAAGCTGATGGGTGTTGAGACGCCTTGAAGGCTGTCAACCCTGTGAAGCATCCGTCAAATAGCGAAGGAAAGGGACGGGAGAATAATTTAACTGGCCGCTCAGGACGATTGTTTTTAGATGACCATCTTTAAGGGATTCGCGGATGCTGTTCGGCGAACCTCAAGCTGTGCCTGAGGTTGAGCCGCATACGATACGTATTGGAGTATCGAGCCCAAGCCATACAAGGCCATCCCTGCAACTGCCTGCCACCCCACAGTCCAACCTCAGACCTTCAACAAAGCAAAACAGCTGTTGGGTCTGCATCTCCAACTCCGTCAAAAGACTCTGCAGCAATCATCCGATCTTCACGACACCTTTCCCGACGGGTAAATATTCGGATTCTCCCAGATCAACGGCCCCAGCATCAGCACTTGCAAACCTTGCCGACTGTCGATCAACGGCCGAGACGGAGGTCACATCGGCCTCTGATTTATGGAGAAACACACACAGCATGCAGTCTCGCAGGCTTCGTTCCAACAGCGCTTCCCCCGCATCTGTGCCGCTTGCTCCAAATGACCTCATGCAAGGGCTGGGCCTGGCGATTCCCGGAGGAGCTGGAGACGCTGGCATTGGTGCGCAAAAGGGGAGACAATGGAGTCGATGCTTGTTGGCTGGACCTGATGTGGAGGAAATAAGCACAAAAGTAGGCATTTGAAGAAGCTTGAAGACGGCCGAGGATCGATATGGCTGGTTGCCTGGTGGAACACTCTTTCCCGGCACTCCGCTGACTGGCTGGAGATGCCTGCCCGTGTGATGGTCTTAAGCCGAGTGTGACAAGCACGAACACGAGAGGATCGGGTGGGAGGGAGGAGCCCGAGCAGAGATCCATCGTGCCATTGACCGACTCGAACGGAAGGAGAGCCGCGGATCAGTAACCGGGGGACTGGGACAGATCTCAGGCGGGTGTGACGCGGGAGGCGAGTATAAGATGGCCGTGCCTGGCGCTCACCCTCTGCTGCGAAGACCAAGGCGGTGACCCCTCGCAGCACAGTTGGCCCCGGACTCTGTGGTGGTCAATCAATCTTCACGATGCTCGGCGCTCCCTCTCCTAGAAGGCTGGCGGATGTCCTCGCCGTGACTGCGGGACTGGTGGCTTCTGTCAGGGCAGCAAGTCGTGAGTCCAGTATCTTCAGTTGTCTCTCCAGCTCAGGCACTAACACCTACGGACAGCCATCTCCGTGTCTGGCAAGTCGTTTGCCCTCAACGGCGACAACGTCTCGTACCGCTTCCACGTCGACGACGACTCTAAGGACCTCATCGGCGACCACTTTGGCGGCCCTGCCACGGAAGACGGCGTCTTCCCCCCCATCATCGGCCCCATCCAGGGCTGGGTCGACCTCATCGGCCGGCAGCGGCGCGAGTTCCCCGACCTGGGCCGCGGCGACTTTCGCACGCCCGCGGTGCACATCCGGCAGTCGGCGGGCTACACGGTCAGCGACTTCCGGTACAAGTCGCACCGCGTCGTCGAGGGCAAGCCGGCGCTGCGCGGCCTGCCGTCGACGTTTGGCGATGCCGGGGACGTGTCGACGCTGGTCGTGCACATGTATGATAACTACAGCTCCGTCGCGGCCGACCTGACGTACTCCATCTTCCCCAAGTACGATGCCATTGTGCGCAGCGTCAACATCACCAACATGGGCAAGGGCAACATCACCATTGAGAAGCTCGCCAGCTTGAGCGTCGATCTGCCGTATGAGGAGTTTGACATGCTGGAGCTCAAGGGCGACTGGGCGCGCGAGGGAAAGCGGCTGCGTCGCAAGGTTGACTACGGCTCTCAGGGGTAGGTCTTGGCTCCGTGAATGCTTCGTGGTAGATTACATTCGCTAACGTTTGGCTTGCATGTAGTTTCGGGAGCACGACTGGCTACTCGTCCCATCTCCACAACCCCTTCTTCTCGCTCGTTACGCCTACGACCACCGAGTCCCAGGGAGAGGCCTGGGGCTTCTCTCTTGTGTACACTGGCTCGTTCTCTGTCGAGGTTGAAAAGGGCTCGCAGGGCCTCACGCGAGCCGCCATTGGCGTCAACCCCTATCAACTGTCGTGGCCATTGGGACCTGGCGAGACCTTCAGCAGCCCCGAGGCAGTTGCCGTCTTCTCCACCACGGGCGTTGGTGGAATGTCTCGAAAGTTCCACAACCTGTACCGCAAGCATCTGATCAAGAGCAAATTCGCGACGCAGATGCACCCCGTCCTGCTCAACAGCTGGGAGGGCCTCGGCTTCGACTACAATGACACCACCATTCTGCATCTGGCGCAGGAGTCTGCCGACCTCGGCGTCAAGCTCTTTGTCCTCGATGACGGCTGGTTTGGAGTCAAGCATCCTCGCGTTAGTGACAATGCGGGCCTGGGCGACTGGGAGGCAAATCCTAAGCGGTTCCCCCAGGGTCTGCCGGACTTTATCAGCGATGTGACAAAGCTCAAGGTGGCCAACTCGTCTGATCATCTGCAGTTTGGACTTTGGTTCGAGCCGGAGATGGTCAACCCCAACTCAACGTTATACATGGAGCATCCCGACTGGGCGATTCACGCCGGGTCATACCCTCGGACCTTGACGAGAAACCAGCTAGTGCTCAACGTCGCTCTGCCCGAGGTGCAGGACTTTATCATCGAATCGCTGTCCAACATCCTCAGCAACGCCAGTATTTCGTACGTCAAGTGGGACAACAACCGCGGCATCCACGAGGCCCCGTACCCCGGCCTCGACTACGCCTACATGCTGGGCCTGTATCGCGTCTTTGACACGCTGTCGTCAAAGTTCCCCAATGTTCGATGGGAGGGGTGCGCATCTGGCGGCGGCCGGTTCGATCCCGGCGTGTTGCAGTACTTTCCTCACATCTGGACGTCAGACGACACGGATGCCGTCGAGCGCATCGCGATCCAGTTTGGCACGTCGCTCGTGTACCCGCCGTCGGCGATGGGAGCCCACGTCTCTGCGGTACCCAACGGCCAGACACAGCGCACGACGTCGATTGCCTTCCGCGCGCACGTTGCCATGATGGGAGGCTCGTTTGGCTTCGAGCTCAACCCGGCGGAGATGCCGGAGGATGACAAGGCGCAGATCCCGGGCATCATTGCGCTGGCGGAAAAGGTGAACCCCATCGTCGTCAAGGGCGACATGTGGCGGCTGAGCCTGCCGGAGGAGTCCAACTGGCCGGCGGCGCTCTTCATCTCGCAGGACGGCAGCCAGGCGGTGCTGTTCTACTTCCAGATCCGGGCCAACATCAACAACGCGTGGCCGGTGCTGCGGCTGCAGGGGCTGGATGCGTCGGCCAGGTACAAGGTTGACGGCAACCAGACGTTTTCGGGGGCGACGCTGATGAATATCGGGCTGCAGTACCAGTTCAATGGGGACTATGACAGCAAGGTGGTGTTTTTGGAGAAGCAGACGTGAGCTGTTCACCCATCGTCACCTTTGACCTATGGAACATCTAGACCTTTTGATGCATGTTTTGTTTTTCAGTAGCACTTGGAGTATTTTAGCATTCAGTAATACATAGCAGGCGGTAGCTGACTGTATTCACACATGAAGTCATCCACAAGGCGATGCTTTGTTGAGTTGAGAAGAGTCATTATGCGGTAAGCTAAGGCACTGATGTAAGGGCCCTTGATTTGGGCAGCGACTGAAGCATGTGATGATGGGTACAAGGGTCCATGTACCTTTTAGCCAACAACCTGATCAGGCTCCGTTACGGTTGGGTTTTGCCATTATCCCTGGCATCATCTGCCTGAGACATACAGTCATGTTGAAAGATTTCGGAAGTTTAGTCACTTCTGCAGCAGTAGAAGAATTTCATGAGAGTATGGAGAAGATGCTGTAATAGAAGAAACATCATGTGCTCAACGTGAGTGAGTGCCCATTTGTTCGTTTTTGGCTTGGAGTGAGGTACTTGAAGGTACCTGCACATGCGCAGATTGCAAGTGTGATTGGGATCAGCTGCATGCAGTGGCTTCGCTTTTTTTTGTGACGAAGATGCGGGCGTCACGTGCGGTGATTTGATGGAAGTTGCTGGTGGGAGTCATGGTTGAATTGCTGTGGTCTTTGTGGCTGAATATAGGTACTTTTGGAAGCTGAGTATTGAGAGAAGTAGAGGAATATGGAGATTGAGGAAAGCGATGGAGTTGGAGTTGTTCCTGGATGCTGTGAGTGGAGCGGGTTGAGGTTGATACTATTTTAAGGCTTTGAAGATGATTTCAAGGTTGTTTCGTAGGACTTTGTTGCGGAAAGATACAGGATGGCGGAAGAGTCTGGCCCTAGATACTGCAGTACCTTGCTTTTATTGAAAGTTCGAGGCGACATACATGGGGTAGTACACATATAGCTGAGGGAATGAACTGAGCCTCTGAAAGAAAGGAAGAAAGAACCGGAAAAGATGACAATTTATCAGCAAAAGGGACTTGGCAATGAATAGGCGGGAGTTCTGCTGAAGACTCATTCTTGTCTCCCTTCTCTCTGTCTAGTAGAGGACGTGGAAAAGGAGGGGGGGAGAGAGAAGGAAGAGGAGGACAGGTGAAGTGAGGGGGAAGGCTGTGATGCTATCCCGTCCAGGCTGTAGTCTGTTGCCATTTGGTCCTAGTACTGCCACCTTATCTTGTGGCTTTGATGTGACCACCTGGACGCCATGTCTCGATTTTTGTTTGCTACGGACTCGTCAGTTCAAGCCTCTCCTGTTCAGCTGCTTGCAAGCATCGTATCTCGACGCATGGAGTCCGGGTTGAGCTTATGCGCCATCTCGATTATTAGTAATGCCGTCCAGAACGCTGTCAACCAGTTGAGATCCATCCATCCAGGTTCCAGCGCTGCTCCAGCGGCTAGTGGCGCCTGCTAGCGCCCAGTTCCAGCGCCCTCCAGCGCCTGCAGGACGCCAGCGGCGGTCGGGTGCTACCTGTAGCTGCACCTGCAGCCTTGGGCTGCCGCCTGCTCCGCTTTCTGCTGCTGCGCTGACCACTGCCAGGCCATCGCCAGCCTCAACAAACGTCCACTGCCCTCAACTCCGTCAACCCTACAAACCACCATCTGCCGCCTCTGGACCAGCGCCCACGCACGACCTGCAGCCACCCCCTTCCAGCATCCAGCATCCAGGCCTATTATTTCTCATCCCGGTCCGGCTTCACTCCCGCCTGCCAGTCTGCCTGCGCCTCTGCTCAGTCCTTCTCCTGCGTCTGTCCCGCGCCAGCTCCAGCTCCAGCTTCGGCCTCTGCCTCTGCCTGTGTCTGCCGCCAACACCTGCGCTGTGCATACTTACTCCGTACATACCTGCAGCTGCCGTCCGGCGCCTCTCTGTACGCACAAGCACCAGCCCGCACAGACACAGAGACACAGGCACGGACAGACCAGACGGCCTCCGAGTCCTCACTGCGACGGAAACACGGCCCTCGAGCGGCAATCACAGACCGACGTCATCCAGCCTCTTCCCCCGATCCGATCACAAACCAGCTCGCTGGCCTCGCCCTGCTGATTTCCGCCCGCTGAGACATCCAGACGCACGCCTCCCAGTCGGTGTGCCCTGCCGCCCGTCTCTCGTGCCCAAGGAGAGCCTACAGCCCGCCTGGGAAAGGCCTTTGACGAACGGGACAGGACAAGACAGCCAGTCCTTTCTCCCCTTCGCAAGCCCCCCTTTCGAAGGGTTTCCTCATTTCCACCGTCTGCTTGCTCCGTCTCCCCAGACTCATTCCTAAAGATCCCTCGGCACGGCAGTCCTTGTGTGATCCTCCCCCGTCTTTTTTTGTTTTCTTCGTCGTTTCGTTTCTGTTTCGGCCTGTTTTGTCCTTGATAAAACACGAAAACGAGAACCGCCCGGATCGAAACCCTGCCGCCCCCCGATCGACCAGCCCCGAGGTGCTGCTCTCAACAACCCGACGAAGCCATCCAACGAGCGCCCATCCGCCGGAGCACGGGAGGCTCTTCGCCCCTTGCCGCCAGTCCCTCGTTCGCACGTCTTCGCACTTGAGCCCAACACGCAGCGGCCCTCTGCCCGCTCAAGCACACGCAAACGCCATGGCCGCAATGCCCTCTGGCGCTGGCAGCTCAGGCCGGGAGGACTCTCGGTCCTCTTCATCGACAAACTCCCCCGCGCCGGCCGACAACGAAGAGTCCGACTTCTTCCTGGGTGCCAACGACTCCCAGTCCTCGCTCGGCGTCCCCAACTTCTCAGACATGCAGGTCGTCGACGACGCCTGCTGGCCGCCCGTCAACCGGCTGCCCAACGAGATCCTCATCGGCGTCTTCTCCAAGCTGAGCTCGACGGCCGACCTGTACCACTGCATGCTCGTGTCCAAGCGCTGGGCTAGGAACGCTGTCGACTTGCTGTGGCACCGGCCTGCCTGCTCCAACTGGAAGAACCACCACAGCATCTGCCAGACGCTCGGCCTCGAGCACCCCTACTTCCAGTACCGCGACTTCATCAAGCGCCTCAACCTCGCCGCCCTCGCCGACAAGGTCAACGATGGAAGCGTCATGCCCCTCGCCGTCTGCACCAGGGTCGAGCGCCTGACGCTGACCAACTGCCGCGGCCTGACCGACACGGGCCTCATTGCCCTCGTCGAGAACAGCTCGTCCCTGCTGGCCCTGGACATTTCCAACGACAAGCACATCACCGAGCGCTCCATCCACGCCATCGCACAGCACTGCAAGCGCTTGCAGGGCCTCAACATCTCGGGCTGTGAGAACATTTCTAACGAGAGCATGCTCACCTTGGCCCAGAACTGCAGATATATCAAGAGGGTGAGTTTCTTGACGGACGGACCGTTCTCTTGGAGCCTAATACTCTCCTTTTGAACCGCAGCAGCTAACATCTTCTTCTCAACAGCTCAAACTCAACGAGTGCATCCAGCTGCGCGACAACGCCGTCCTTGCCTTTGCCGAGCACTGCCCCAACATCCTCGAAATTGACCTGCATCAGTGCGTCCAGATCGGAAACGGCCCCATCACGTCTCTGCTGGCCAAGGGTAACAGCCTTCGCGAGCTTAGGCTGGCCAACTGCGAGTTGATCGACGACGACGCCTTCCTCTCTCTGCCGCCGACCCAAGTCTACGAGCACCTGCGGATCCTCGACCTGACGTCTTGCAGCCGGCTGACGGACGCTGCCGTGGCCAAGATTATCGACGCCGCGCCTCGCCTGCGAAACCTGCTCCTGTCCAAGTGCCGCAACATCACGGATGCCGCCATCCACTCGATCGCCAAGCTTGGCAAGAACCTGCACTACGTCCATCTCGGCCACTGCGGCCAGATCACCGACGAGGGCGTCATCCGCCTGGTGCGGAGTTGCAACCGCATCCGCTACATTGATCTGGGATGCTGCACGCTCCTCACGGACGTGTCCGTCCGGTGCCTCGCCACGCTGCCCAAGCTGAAGCGCATAGGCCTGGTCAAGTGCAGTAGCATTACCGATGAGTCCGTCTTTGCGCTTGCCGAGGCAGCCTATCGTCCGCGGGTGAGGAGAGACGCCAACGGAATGTTCTTGGGCGGCGAGTACTTTGCTCCCAGCCTGGAGCGAGTCCATCTCAGCTACTGCGTTAACTTGACTCTCAAGGTATGGATGAACCAGACTAAACCCACCTATCTCATTGTAGGGATGAGCTAACGACACGGCAGAGCATCATGAGGCTCCTTAACTCATGCCCTCGCCTCACGCATCTCAGCTTGACTGGCGTGGCGGCGTTCCAACGGGACGAGTTCCAGCCCTTTTGCAGGCAAGCGCCAGCTGGTGAGTTCTGCTACAACATGACTTCTTCCCGGGCAGACGTAGACTAATTGGAAACAGAGTTTACGCAGCATCAGCGGGACGTCTTCTGCGTCTTCTCAGGAAACATGGTGTCCAAGTTCCGCGACTACCTGAACACGGCGCCGCAGTTCGAAAGCATCCGAGATAGCTTCTTCACACGGCATGCTTCCCGCTTGAGGGCCACGGTGATTCGTCGATCCAGCGGACTGCCTCCCATCCAGACGACCGAGGGCGAGGCTTTTGACGATGACATGGCCTTTGACGATAACGACTTTGAGGGCCTGGATGCCAGCGAAATGGTCGTCGATGCCCAGCCCCAGAACTTGCCCTTCCATGTGCAGGTCCCGCCAGCTCCCACACAGCACAGCAACCAGGGCCCGCCGGTACCGCCTCCGCTGGAGCCGCCCACCATCAACTCGTCGACCAACTTTCTGTCCAGCATGCTCAACCAGCCGTTTCCGCCTGCGCCGAACGCTTCAGGGAACTTCTTTGACGAATCTTCCATAGCCGTCAGGTCGTTCCCGCAGTACGCTGTCCCCTTGAGCACGGCCACGATTGCCGACGCTCGCGCCCATGGTTTCCCACATGCCAGTGTCGCCGGCTTGTCACAACCCTCCGTCTCTGGGCAGGGCAACTCGGCAGCCGCCGGTCCCTCGACAGGTGCCAGCACGGTGACGATTCATCAGCCGCCGAGTACGACGCCGGACCAGCAGCAAAGCGATACCAACTGAAGCGTTTGAAGCATGATCTGTACATGGGCTTGCAATAGGCAGCGTCCTTGATTTGATTGATGACAGGCACATCGGATAGATGGGAGGTGGATGGTGCGGAAGAGGCCTCTTAATGAAGCGAGGCCTCGCCCTCCAGCTCCCTGGGTTCAAGAGCACATCTATTCGCAGCAACTTTTGTTTTACGATGCATTGGGAAATAGTGTTATATACTTATTACAGCGCAGCCAAGGAGTTTGCATCGGCGTGCATGAATGGGGTTCACTGGGAGAAAAACTGGGCATGATTCGACGATGCATCCAAGCCACACCACACGCCTTCAGGAAGATTCGAGGCAATTTCGATGCTGGTTTTGAGGGTTGCAGCCGCTTGTCGAAGCTGGTGGTCTGTATGACTCTGAGACAACCGTAGTGATGGCTCGATGCGGGAAAGACGACTGGGCGGGATTCTGTTTGAAATTGTTTCTTTTCGTTCTATCTCAAAGGGATGTCTTGGTATGAGTGACGCTGACACCGACTTGGCTGGGCTGTTCAAAAAGGACACGCCAATGCCGTTGTTCGTCCGCAGCAGAAGCTATGGGAGTGTCGAGTGCCAAGTAAGAGAGGAGAAGGATGCTTGTTCATAACATACCTACGTTATGTTACCTACTTTCTCTGATGTTGTGAGGTAAGGAGGCACTTACAGAGTGGCTGTTCTTTTAGAGTCTCCTCTTTTCTAAATCAGATGGGGAGGTGAATTAGGTATACGCATAAAGGGTAGAGAAAGAGATGTTATATTGTACTCTGCACGGCATGTTGATACGTTTGTATGTGAACTCTTTGAGAGGCCTGGATGGTCTTCCAGGGACGGGGTTGGAAAGGGGAGGAAGTAACATGGAGAGGATTGGGAGAGACTGGGCGGTTTGTGGCTGATGATCAGATATACGAGGGCGTATGGGAATTGGTTTGGTATGTTTTGGGAATGTCGTGATAGTTCAGAGGTTGAGTGTTATGAGGTGTTGTGAGGTGATTATATCAAGATCACGAGATATAAAGCTTCATAAGTAGGCAGTAAGTTGTAAGATGGACCTGTGGGAGAAAAGAAAAAGGAGGAAAAGGGCCTAGAGTAGAGGATGTCATACTATTACTTACTCAATGGTCTTTTTAAAAGTTTAGAATATGTGTTTATAGCATAGTTGTATGGAATATCGCATTGTATTATATAAACTTATTCTAGCAAATGGTATCAATAAATGAAACCCCATCCAAGCCGATACACCAGTACCAGAAAACCACAATTATATACCCTCAATCAATCACACCTCCCACTGTTCTCTCCATCTCCAACACCCAAAAGCAAGAAAACGACAAAAAAACAACTATCCTTCTCGAAAGGAAGGCCCCTCTCTAAACAGGCATCTTCTCGGCAGAATGCTTCTCCGCCGTCGAACTACTACTGCTCAGCACGGCCGGCGTCGACGACGAGAGCGGCACCCCGTCGGTGACGTGCCTCGTCAGCTCGACGTAGTCGTACGCGAACTCGCCCAGCTGGCAGTCGTCCACGCCGACCTCCTCGTCCTCGGCGCTGACGCGCAGCGACAGGCCCGGGACGAGGTTCATGAGGAAGAGGATGATGCAGGAGAGGGTGAAGGACCAGCCGAAGGCGGCGCAGATGCCGGCGAGCTGGTTGCCGAGCTGGACCCAGTGGTGCTGGATCCAGCCGATGTGGGGGACGGTGCTGCCGTCGAGGGAGGCGATGGTCGAGCTGGCATTTTGACAATGTTAGCCGCAACCCTTACTTGTTGAGAGTTTGAAAGGGGGGGGAGAGAGCCGAAAAGACTTACGTTCCAAAGATGCCAGTCATGATGTTGCCCGCCATACCGCCGATGCCGTGGACAGCAAAGATATCCAGCGCATCGTCGACGCCAATGAGGAACTTGAGCTTGGTGGCAAAGTTGCAGCAGATGGAGCCGACAATGCCAATGATGAGGCCTCCCCAGGGCGTGACATAACCAGACGCAGGCGTGATGGCGACAAGTCCCGAAATGGCGCCAGAGCAGAAGCCAATGGTACTCCATTTCCTCTCCAGCCGGTAATCCAGCAGGACCCAAGTGACGCCCCCGACAGACGCAGCGAGGTTCGTCACGAAGCAGGCCATGACGGCGCGGATGTTCATGCCCAGCGCCGACCCGCCGTTGAAGCCGAACCAGCCGACCCAGAGGAAGACGGTGCCGACGACGACGTTTGTGACGCTGTGCGGGCGGTACGGCAGCCCGTTGTTCTTGCTGTAGCCGGTGCGCTTGCCGAGCATGATGCTGTAGGCGAGGGCGCAGGTGCCCGAGGCGATGTGGACGGGGCCGCCGCCGGCGAAGTCGTACGACGGCAGCTTGAAGAGCCAGCCGTTGCTGTTCCAGGTCCAGTAGGCGATGGGGTCGTAGACGACGGTGGACCAGATGAACATGAAGACGATGGCGGGGAGCATGCGGCCGCGGTCGGCGACGGCACCAATGGCCAGGGCTGGACTGTATGTGTGTATATGTAAGTAAAGTTTCTTGTTCACAGGGGGCTGAGATGGGGAAGAGGAGATAAACTGGAAGGGGGACTCACGTAATGGCGGCAAACATGCCCTGGTACAGGCAAAACAGAATGTCGGGAATGTTGGAGGAGCCGTTGGGCTGGGCCAGCGTCTTCATCAGGCCAAACTGCGTCAGGTCGCCCAGGAAGGCGTTGCCGGTGCGCGAAAAGGTCAGCGAGTAGCCCCAGAAGAACCACTGGAAGCTGATGACGCCGACGGAGACCATGGATAGTAGGATGAGTGATAGGGCCGACTTGCGGCGCGCGAGGCCGCTGTAGAAGAAGCCCACGCCGGGGATCATGAGCAGGACGAGGGCGGCGCTGACGGTGATCCAGGCCATGTTGCCGGTCTGAGATGACATGTCAGGGTGGTGTTACTCCTGTTTAGGGGGGGAGACAGAGGAAGACGTACGTCGTAAAAGATGTTGAGGTCGCTGACCCCGGATGAGCGGCCAGAGTCGGCCTTGCCTGCGGTGCCATTGTAGGCGACGACGCCTGGTGGTGTCGACATGACGGTTCTCTTGTTCCTCCTTCTCTGACTCTGGGTATCGTTCTGCTATCGGCTGGTTCTTGGTGTTTCGATCGTGTAAGTGCTCTTTGAACCGACGGCAAGCTGAAGAGTAACCCCAAGTGAGATCACCAGCAGTGAGGGATGGACGAGAATCCAACGACAGGGGAGATAGTGGCTGAGATGGGAGCAGGCTTGATATATGTAGATACCATCACCCCTTAGGCTATAGATAACCTGGCATGGCCATGCGCTCCGATCCTCAGCTTCACCAATCCACCCCCGACTTATCCCGCATGCCTTTCAGCTCGCTTGCTTTTAAAGTTGTGTGACTGGATGAACGCCAACCCAGAACCATCCATCGGCCAGGAGACAAGCAGCCTCATCCCACGCCCAGACATTAGTATCCAAGAGCTGCCAGCCAATATCCAGCTGCACGAAGCCCAATAGTCGTTCTCCCTCACCAGACAGGTACGATGCGAGGTCGGCGCAACGGGTGCGCCTCTCAGATGAGCTTATCGCCCTCGAGATGGATGGCAACTTCATTGGTGCGGACTGCGGTTAGTGCCCAGGGAAGAAGCCACAGAGATAAGTGATGCGACTCCCACAGGTTGTCCGGGGATTCGGTGCCATGTTGGGTCGATGCTTATCTGGGAGTCTTATCTCGTGCATATCAGGCCGGTATATGAGAGATGGGAGAGTATGGCTGGCTGAGGCAGTTTCGTATAGATGACAGCCTGGCGTTCTGCAATCCACATCCTTTGTAGGGCGCAAGATGAAGCGGTGACATGCTATGAAGGGGACCTTTCAGCGTTCTCTCAGCCGGCGTAAGTTTTCTCTGGAAAGTGTTGCCGTAGATGAGCTCCCGAAGGGCTGTTGCATGTCGTGGTTGGTTATCAATCTCTCAGATGGGGACCCTCCCTTTCGGTTCGTCGCACCGACCTCGAGATGGGGCCTGGGGACGATTTGATCGTCGATAGAACTGCTCCGTAGTAGTATTGAAGATGAGGCGTCTGCAGTGCAATGTTGCATCCCTGCACAGCTTGAGCCCCGTTTACTCTCCCCTGGCTTCGTCACTGTCGAGCGGCGTTCGGGTGTCCGTCAAACAAGGTGAGACATCACAGATCGTAGAAGCCAGTCTCTCTGTATGCATCAAATCCGGAGAAGAGGCACACCAACACCAAACCAGTCCTGCCCTCAGTATCAGTCTTCTTGGCCTTACGCAAAGCCATTTGTGCTTATCCGCCGTTGTCTGACACACCCGTCCATGGCTCTTATCAGTGGCATCTGTCTTTGCACGCCACGCCTCTCGCGGCACCGATGCCCAGTCTGGCGTAGACGCTCGATGTTGGCCGCATGGCACCCCGGCCTTCACAGGGCGATGCTGATTGGGCGACAGTCCTTATCTCTCGAGGCCGCGCTTGTGGGGGGTCGCAATCCGGACAGGCTGTCTAGCAGTAGCGTGGTTGAAGCCGTGCCTGATGCCTTTGTTTCCCTTGTTCACATGAATACCTGCTTCAGCTCTTCCCCGGGATATCCCCAGGTCTCCCCGTGCTTCCGCGTAAGGCGAAAACGTGGTGGCGTTGTGGCGTCTGGCACTTGACTGTTAGAAAGGTAGACGAAGTCGTGTCAGCCATGGGCGGAAATCAAGACGATATAGGTGGTGGATGGTAAAGATAGATTGAGAGCTCACTTTCACATGCGAATCACACAAGTCACGCCATTGGCGGCTCCGAGTTTTCGACCGACCGTGCAATTTCTTTCATATATTCATCCGGAGCCGATCTGGACGGGATTCACAGGTGCAATAATAGGTCAACTAGAGGCGGTTGAGGTGGTGTGAAATTGCTGAGAGTCAAAGCATATGCTTTCAGCTGGAGCTGGTCTTATCATTGCCGCAATGGCCGCCACTCCAGGTTGACGCAAAAATCATGCCATCTCATGGCACAGAACTTGTCACATCCTGAGCTTCACGTACTCCGGACTTTGTAGGTTGCGTAGGATATTGTCTCCGCTGCTGTAGCAGAGGTTAAGACGGACCTCCACGAGATGCGACTGGACGTTCTCCCACAACTTACTAGAGCGCCGGTGCCAGTGTCATTCTCATTGCGGAGTGTCCATCGCCTCTGCAGAAAGCAGAGTCCTGCAACTGTTTCAGAAAGTCCCGGTCCAGCGGCATGTCTATCCTAATGCTTCACTCTTCCTCCTGAGGCCTGAGGTGCCGATCCCTGGTCGGCAACAAGTGGCTGTCCAGTTTCGTGGGGCAGAGATGTTTTGGCGACACAATCCTCCGTCTATGCTGTATCTCATCATGCCATCACACTGGGACTTGCAGATTGCTCATCCATGGCGCGGGTGTAAGTGGAAAATGACGCTGCTCATGGCCCATTGTCCCCCCCTGAGCTGGCCTGGACGTCCTCCCTCCACTGCTTCTCCAGATCCAACAAGCATTTGACGACGTCCCATGGTGCCTCTTCTTCCAGAGCCGTCCGGTGCTCACGAGAGATCTTGTGGAGCACGTAGCGGCTCACTGTTGCCGCATCCCGTGCCTCGGGTCGCCCAATGCCGACGGCAATCCGAGCAAATGGCGATTCCGGATACTTTTTCGGTGACACTGAGCCCCTCACACTCTTGACGCCGTTGTGCCCCCGAGGACTGCGGTCCCAGGGAAGCAGCTTGACCACCCCGAAATCCTTCTCCAGCTCGTCGTGAACAATCACCAGGCTGAGCGACTCAGCGCCATATTTCCGGACAGTCTCCTGCCATGCACTGGCCACAAAGCCTCCAGAGACGTTCATATACGTCGGAGACTGCACGAGTGTGTATTTCGGGCCCTGAGACACCATGCAGGACTGCCTGCCCAGCGTCACCTCGCGAAAGGCCGGCTGGTGAAGAGCCTTTGTGAGGCCATTGAGGACGAAATGGCCGGCTGAATGTAGACTTTCGTACTTTGGCAGTGGATTCCCCAGGCTGATGATGAGGAATCGAGGATTGAACATGCTTTCCGCAGGTGAGACTGCCGTGTGAAGTGCTGATATGTGAAAATCATGGAATATTCCAAGCAAAATCCGGGAGCCGGTCGCTCACGTGAGATGCAGCAAGCGCGAATCACGGAGTCGCGGAACATGGTTTCCCCGGTGTGGCTGAGCTGCCACCGCTGACGTCGACGAGCCGATTGGGCGGAGCATCGTGGCTGGGCTTCTGGCAGTTCGTCACTTTGCCCAGCTCTCACGCCTCAGCCTCTCTCGTCGCAAACTCCTGAGTCCGTCATCTGCCGCAAACCGAACGAACGAGCACCAACCAGCCGAGAAGACAGTCGACACTCCGATACCCAGGATCAAGCAGAGAGAGAGAGACACCAGCTACAGTCGCCAGAAAGCAAACACAAGACAGGCAACATGTCGTGGGCGGGTACGGAGCTTGCGGATGCCCCGCTGACGGGCAACAGACAAGAGGCAGAGGGGCTGACGATGTCGCAGGATTCAAGAAGAATGTGAACCGCGCGACGACGCAAGTGATGATGAAGACGGGTGATTATGACCCTATAGCTAGGCCTTGCGAGGGATCGGAACTGTTGCTCACTATGCGATGCAGGGCATGTGGCAAAGACAAACGATCGCGACTACGAGGTCGAGGAAAGGTAGAAAGGGGGACAAACAAGCTGTCGGCGAGGAAGAAAACCCGTGCTGACGCTACCACAGGCGGTTCAGAACGATGGAGACAGCTGCGCTACGGCTGCAAAAGGAATCAAAGGGCTATCTTGACTCTCTGAGAGGTACGCAGACGCCGTGTCGCCGTGGCCGAACGCTCCGAGCGCAGGACTAACATGTCGACCTCTACGAATAGCCATGACAGCTTCACAGATGAGAATCGCCGAGACGATAGATGCGTTCTACGGCGACTCGGGTGCGAAGGACGGCGTCAGCAGGAGCTACAAGCAGGCCGTGGAGGACCTCGACGCCGAAACCATTAAGGCCCTCGACGGCCCGTACCGAATGACGGTGCTCGAGCCCATTGCCCGGTTCTGCGCCTACTTCCCCGACGTGAACGAATGCATCAAGAAGCGCTCGCACAAGCTGCTCGACTACGACGCCCTGCGCGCCAAGGTGAAGAAGCTGGTCGAGAAGCCGGACAAGGACGCCACGAAGCTGCCGCGCACGGAGAAGGAGCTGGAGATGTCCAAGGCCGTGTACGAGCAGCTCAACGAGCAGCTGACGACGGAGCTGCCGCAGTTGATTGACCTGCGCGTGCCATACTTGGATCCCAGCTTTGAGGCGTTGGTCAAGATTCAGCTGCGGTTCTGCGCGGAGGCGTATTCGCGCATGGCGCAAGTGCAGCAGTATCTGGATGCGGACACGCGAGACTTGTACGCAGAGGGGCATCTGGATGCGAGGGTGGAGCAGGTGCTGCAGGAGATTCGGGAGTTGAGCATCAGCGGAACGGTGTAACGGGGCGTGTCGAGGTGTTTGACGAGCAGAGGAGCGGAGAATGACAGGAAGCGAGGGGAAGCGAATTACGAAGCTACTGGCGTATGGTTTGGTTCCTTGTTCGATTATTGTTATTTAGATATTGGTTTGCTCAGGACGGTCTATGGATAGACTAGCACTTGCTCGCTGGAAGGCCGCCTTCGGTTGGCAGTATGTAATGAGATTCCCTTTTCTTCCGACAGGGACAAGCATTGGTGAGCGTGTCCGACTGTATCTGCTAGTGATTGGCTCGGCTCTTGACTCCTTGAATCATTTGGATGGCGGTTGGGCATCTTCCTGTCCCGATGTGATGTTTGGCTTGTGCCGAGTTGAGGGTGTTTCTGTGTGGTTTGTTCTTGGTCGTTCAACTTCCCGTAGCCTCTGCCTGTCTCCCAAAGAGCTCATTCAGCGTCAACGGTCGCCCGATGGCCTGCATTGCCGGCCCTGCCTCTGGTCCCTCATTCTCCACGGTCCCAGCAGCACGCGCAATCTTCCAGCTCTCTTCAATAATGGCCCCGTTGGTGGCCCTCGTCTCCGCCTCGTCGTTGTGAATCCACAGCCCCAGCACCTTTTCCTCGGCTTCATGATCGCTTTCCACCTTGAGAATCACCAGCTCGCCCATGATCTCGACATGTCCCACCCTTGCCAAATCAACAATGACATTATCCAGGCCCCGCCGACTCAGCACAAACACACAGGCTCGCGGCCGATGATGCACGTCCTCGGGCAGCGGCGTCTGCGCGCAGACGAACATGGTGCCCTCGATGCCCGACTTCTCCCAGCTCTGGGCGGCGGCGTCAAAGGTGTAGACGACGGCGTTGGCGGCGATGCTGAGGATCCGGCTGATGGAGGGCAGGTAGCGCTGCAGGACGGAGAGGTTGAGCTCCGTGTTGGTTCGCGGGGGAGGCGGTGCGTAGGCCGGGGCCATGGCGGCGGCGTCGGACTCGTAGTCGGAGATGGCGGGGATGCGGTTGGACGGGTGGCGGTGGTGCCGCGATTTTCGGGGGGCTGGACGGCTCATGTTTGTGGAGAGAAAGGAGGACGGAGGAGGAGGAGTGAATAAGTTCGTGTCTGCTGTGGTTGTGGTGGACGGTAGAGGGTGTGATTGTGTCTGGGTGAGGACAAGGAGAGAATGAGAGGCTGTGTTGGATGGTCAAGCTGAGGCCGTGATGGCGGGGAGATTGGTGCAAAAAGAGAGAGTAGCAATGGTTGATGGCAGCTAATTTGAGACAGTTGATTAATTGTTGAGGCAAATGTTGAAATAGCGTAGAAATGGTGATGATGTGTAGAGAGTTGATTCGGTCTGTGGGCGAGAAAAGACACGAAGGTAGTTGATGATGTCGCTTTGTCGAGGTTGGGTTGGCGTGACTCTGTTGACAGCTGCGAGCACTGAGAGACTTGGGCTTAGAGCAGCTGCTGCCGGCCCAGCGATAAAGTAGCGCCAACAGCGCTGGGGCTTATCGATAACGCCCCGAGACGGCAGCTGCTCTCGGCATGACGCGAAGCTCTGGATCGTCGCTTGAAGACGGGGAAGCTACTCTATATCGCCTGGGCTGCTTCATCGCTTTACCGCATTTCCTCTTCCTTGTGCTGCTCATTTGTTCTCTGCTTTTTCTACCATTACTCGCCGTCAGCAGCCAGATTGCCGTCTATCACGCAGACAGACTAACTGTATCAACATTGAACAATTGTCACAGCCTTACCCCCGTACGACTATACGCAACTGCTTCCTATATATGCGGCCCAACGCCCGTCTGCGTCGAATTCGACACCGTCACCATTACCCCCATCGCCGCATCATGATCTAGCAGCCAGGCTGTGGCAACAAGATCCCCGATTGCGAGAGCCGGCGACGCCGCAACCAACGATCTTCCACCCACTCTCTCGCGACCTTTTCAATGGAGGAGCCGGCAAAAGACCAGACGAACCAGTCCATCGGCTCGGATCCCGTCGATGTCGGCGTCCCCCAGTCTCTGGCCCGGGCCGTCCTGTCTCGGCGCTCTGAATACCTTCGCCCGTTCCAGATTCGAGTCAAGGTGGGCACTTGGAACGTGGCGGCTTGCCCCGGGACGGATAAGGACCTCGCCAGCTGGTTCGCTGAGGATGTGCCGGTCGACAAGGCGCTCTCCGGGCTTGATCTCTCTGGCGATGACCGCCCACGGCGCTCGACTGAGTCGGGCAATGGCGAAGCCCCAGAGCCAAGGCCGACGAGCCACGAAAGAGACGGAGGGTTCGATCTCTATGTGCTGGGGCTGCAAGAAGTGGTAGACCTCAACCGGACAGGCGAGTATATGAGCCGGTTATACGTCGACAACGGGCCCATGGACAAGTGGAAGGCGGCGCTGGAAGCAGCAATTCCTCAGGGGTACCAGCTTGTCGTGGCTGAGCAGATGACGGGACTCCTGCTCCTAATCTACGCCTCTCCCACGATTGCCCCGACGATAAGCAACGTCTCTACGCAACAGGTTGGGACAGGCCTTCTCGGCTACTTTGGGAACAAGGGTGCCATAGCCACTCGTCTTGTGCTGGGAGAAACTACAAAGCTCTTGTTTGTCAACTGCCACCTCGCTAGCGGCGTAGGACAGGCTGCCCTTGACCGACGGTGCTGGGACGTAGGCCAGATTCTGGCCAAGACTCAGTTCGACCCCGTGGTGATTGGAGGCGTGTCCGATGACGAAGGTGACAGAATCGGAGACGAAGACTTTGCGTTCTGGTTCGGAGACATGAACTTTCGTCTCGAAGGCTTACCAGGAGACGACATCAGACGGCTGCTGACATTGCATGCTCGCGGAGAGTACGACTTGAGCAACGACAAGCCGGCGCCCATTGAAGGAGACGACGGCATCATCGTCACGCGGTCATCCGAAAGCGACGACGACACAACCACCATGTCGTCGATGCACTCCAGAGACCACAGCTTCGATCAGAGTTTCGACTCGGAGAGTTCCCTACCAGATCCCGACGACTTCCCGGAAGACCCGAGCCAGGATCCAGCGTCTCTACAGGCAACCATCGACTCGCTTCTACCCCACGATCAGCTGAGACGAGTGATTGCAAAGCAGAAACTGTTTCACGACGGCTGGAGAGAGGGACCGATTACGTTTCTACCGACATTCAAGTACGACATTGGTACATTTGGCTTATTCGACACGAGCGAGAAGCAGAGGGCGCCTAGCTGGTGCGATCGGGTCCTCTACAGAACGCGCAAGGACAAGGAGGCGCACGACAAGAAGCTGGAGGAGCTGAGGGAGGCCAAGCTCAAGGACGAGGAGATGAGGGCAAGAGGGCTTGAGGAAGACGAGGATGTGCTCTTTAGTTACGACCCCGACACCGACGGAGAGGAGCAGCCGCCAAAGCCAGCATCCACCGAGGCCTACGACGAGTATGATGAATACGACGACAACGACGCTGGGCCTGCGGCCGATGTTCCGGAGCAAGCCACTCTTGATTTCTACAGCTCTCAGCAGCGCATCACATCGTCGGACCACAAGCCCGTGCTCTCCACGTTCACTCTGCGCTTCGACGCCGTCGATCCGGAAAAGAAGGCTCGAATCCATTCAGAAATTGCATTCGAGCTGGACAGAGCCGAGAACGAGGGCCGGCCTGGCGTCACGCTGATTATCGAGGGCGGCCACGGTGCGACGGACGGAGTTGTCGACTTTGGCGATGTGGGCTTCTTCGAGACACACTCGTGCTCCATCACCATTGCCAACACCAGCAGCGCTGCTGCCAGCTTCGAGTTTCTGCACGAGACCCAGGCCAGCGAGGACGACCGGGGCGCAGCAAAGTGGCTCAAGACGTCGTTCCACCGGCCTGACGAAGACGGCACAAAGAGCAAGCTCGGCTCATCGGTGACGCTGGAGCCTGGCGAGACAATTCTGGCCATTGTCGAGGCGCGAGTGTCGGAGATTTCGCATGTCCGCGCGCTGAATGACGCCAGCTCCAAGCTGGACGACGTGCTGGTGCTGCGTGTCGAGGGCGGCAAGGACCATTTTGTTCCCGTCCGCGGCACCTGGCTTCCCAGCTGCTTTGGCCGGTCGATTGACGAGCTCATTCGAGTGCCGGAGTGCGGGATCCGCAAATTTATCAAAGACAATAACATTCAGGGGGCCATTACGTACGACTGGGACGTGCACTGCTCTGCGCCCCGAGAGCTCTTCAAGCTCACCGAGGTCGTCCAGACCATGGCCGAGCGCTGCGTAGCCGACGAGGCAATGCTTGAAGACATGACTCTGCCGCGAGATCCCGGGTGGCCGCTGGACGCCGCGACGTGGACGGTGGAAGCGAGCAAGCGGGACGAGCTGAAGGCAGCACTCATAACAGCACTGGACACGAACGCGCCGCTGGCGGATGCTCTGCCCGTGGAGCTCTTGTCTACGCACAAGCTGGAGATGTACTCTTCCGTCTTGCTCCTCTTCCTCTCGTCCCTCATTGACGGACTCGTTCCACCGCATCTCTGGGCTAAGCTCTCTATTGAGCTGCCGAATCTCAATACGTTACCGGTGACGTCGTGGCCCGACGTAAAGAACCACATACTCGACCTGCTTGCAATGTCTCCGAGCCACAACATTGCCTTTGTCTTTCTGACGGCCACGCTTTCGCGCGTGGCTGCCGAGCTGAGCCCTGCGACTGCGCCGGGGCCGACTCCAGGCGCGTTGACCCGACGGCTCAGCTTCCGCCCCGGCGAGACTGAACCGGTTAGGAAGAGGCGGGCCAGGGAGAGGCGGTATGCCGAGATTGTGAGCCCGCTTCTGTTCCGATCAAGCGATGATAAGGACAAGACGAAGAAGGATCGGGAGCGGATTGTGCTGGAGATGTTTCTTAGGAAGGACGATCGAAGCTAGACGCTTGGAAGAGAGAGGGGCAGCAGATCATGGAGGAGAATGAGATGGCGATGACTCGAATTATTGGTGTTCACTGGGCACTGTTCCGCTCAAGCGATGATAAGGACAAGACGAAGAAGGATCGGGAGCGGATTGTGCTGGAGATGTTTCTTAGGAAGGACGATCGAAGCTAGACGCTTGGAAGAGAGAGGGGCAGCAGATCATGGAGGAGAATGAGATGGCGATGACTCGAATTATTGGTGTTCACTGGGCATAGATGGTTGCTGGGATGACATGCTAGCGAGTGTTTGGAGTTGAGATATGATGCGATGGATACCTCGTATATAGTAGACGGCTATGAGTATGTAGCTGGTAGTCTTATGACCACATGATGCCCTATTGTCTTGGACTGTCAATTACCCTTGTATTGCGCCGGCATTGCCACTCTGAAGAGTCTAGAGGAGGAAGACTATGGACAATAACTGGAAACGGTGTATTTCAGGGGGGTGCTGTGTGACGCAGACATCTATAGCAAAGTGAATGCGAAATCCCAACAAAAGGAGAGCCTCATTCAGTCCATCACATGCCTACGGATGCAGCACCAGCACTAGCACAATCGAGTGATCCAAAATTACTGCGTCATGAAAGCCCTCCCATGAGAGAGGAGGCACGTGCTCCTGAGTTCTCCTTCTCTCGCCATCTGCCGGACAGGCAATAGAGAATCAGCACTCTTCAAGCACGGCCACTTCAACGCACTCAGCCCTTCGTTTTCTTCTTTATTGTTCTCGCAACTCTTCTTCTCAACCTCCTCCTACTTCATCCTCAGCACATAATCATCTCTAGATCGAACACAACAGCACCTGGATATGCCACCGCTTCGGGGCGGTCAGGCAGCCTCAACTGGCAGGCACTGCTTCCACGAGGCTGCTTCTCGGACTCTTTTTTCTCTCTTCCTCTGGAAACTAGCCTTTTCCTTTTTGCTTTCTCCTCCTCTTCTCTGAATCATTTCCTCATCTTTTAGGGGGGCGCAGATAAGTTTCCTCCTGTGGTTAGAGAGCCTATTCCTCGTCAACAACTCGACAAGTCTATCCCTTGTTTGTCAACGCCATCTCGCTGCCGCCCAGAACTCTACAAACGCCTTCAAAACCTTCTGCCACGTGCTTCAACAAGCCGATATTAGAGAAAAACGAGGCTTGCACGTCGAATTCATTGCCTCGGGACGTCGTCGCAGTACTAGGCCCGACGAACGTCCATATGAGGCTACTTCGATCCCGATATCACTTAGAGCTGGACGCGCTTCTGGGACCAACGTGCTTCTAGGCTCTTGATGGCTGATGAATACCACGATACGCTATTGGATCGGTTTCCAAAGAGCAGGCAATGGTTGCCATGAGCCCCAAGGGACGAACGCCTCTGCGACAAGCCACGCATATCTCCGTTGACAGGCGTCCGTTCTGCTGGCCGCCGGAAGGACATAAATGGACGACTTCCGCCTGTCTTTCTCCTGATATGTCATCCTCCCATCAGCTCACGCCCCTGGCGACCCGGCTCGCCTACACAGACACTATGGATACCTCCAACAGCATGACGTTTCGCCGGTTCCGCGACACAGACCCCAACTCGCGCCTCCGGCGGCGCATAGCCTTTGAGAAACTGAGGGCCCAGCTCGAGGACCACTGGCCCCGTCGTGAAGAGATGGAGAAGCATCTCCCTCCGGAGTGCCAGACGTATTTGAATGGCAAGCCCTACGACACTGAAAAGCCATCGGTTCAGGTCGAGATGTCGTTTGAGACTGCTAGAGCCGCCATGGACATCCCCCGAATCACAATGTCGCGCCCACAGTCCGAGGTAAGCACTGCCACCAGGGGAGAGGGCGTCCATCATCGAGTTGATGTGCTGACGATTGGGAATCAGAAGCCCAACTCCACAGACAGCGTGGCCTTGCACGTGCCGGAGGAGCAGCTTCAGATGATAAAGTACCAAAAGGCCGTCGAGAAGAGGGAGGAACACAAGACTCTCACGGAAAAGGATCGATTCATGGTGTCGTGTCCCTCGCCCGCGGAGACGTGGAGGATGGAGAAGGAGTATGCCGACTACACTGCGGCCTCGAGGATGCTCAAGGGAGACTTTAAGAACGACAAAAACTTCCACTCCAGACGCGGCGAGCTCAGGCAATACTTGGCCTCTCAGAAGCTCACCCCGGAGCAGAGACGGCAGGGCCTGCTCCGGTCTGGTGGCCGCGCGAGCAAGCTGAGGGAGGTCATCTCCATTGACGAGGACTGGCCCCAGTAGGGCTGGGCGGATGCCGGTCTTCAACGGTTGGAGGAGACGTGGGACTTGCAGGGGAAGATGCAGACGAGGGAGCTTCTTGTGGGGGACAGGACAAGCAAGATACGGTGGTAATGGGTGATGAGTGCTAGGAGTTTGAATGAGGTTTTGGTCAAAGTTGGCTTGTTCTTAGATTCGGCTTGGGGACTTGGAGCTTGGAGGTTTGGACTTGGGCTTGGGATATTTGCTTTTCGATATGTTGCTACACGATACCCTTGTCGTAGCAACGGGATGCTTTGTTTTTTGCAGGTGCTCTTAAAATAGTCATCAATGAATACATTGTTGACGGTAACCTTACGTCGAGTTGCATGTAATGTTCAGCGTGTGATGTAGACGGAAAAGCGGCATTCATTTGCGTGCCTGCTGTATGTGATTTGTAGACAGTATCCATCCTCATGTGAAACTGGATCACAGGTATTGTGAAGCTGTGTTGTTTTCTGGTTCTCCCCTCTCTCCTTACTCGCAGTCTTGTATGCATGAGCGTTAAAGGAGCAAGGAGAAGAACTCATCCTTTGTGACGTGATTGCTATTGGCTTCTGGGAATACAGGGTTTTGCGTTAACTTATGAGTGACTCAGTATCTAAGTGCATAGGGCTTGCTGCAGAGTTTAGACCCCATCATGCTCGTCTCTCTTGACATCACGATGCCCTCACCGAATTCTCGGAGGAGTCTCCGTCAATAGAAAAGGACTTTGCTTTCACTTTACTTTTGTTTTCTATTTCGTGTACTATGGGACTTACCTAGTCGTGCAGATGGTGAGTGTTGGAAGAATCGGTAGCGAGACGTATAATTACCATGCTCTGCTCTTGGGCGGTTTGTGTCTCAGACACCACGATGCCCTCACTGGGTGTTTAGGGTCTTGTTATCACCCCACCGAGGCACAACGAGCCTTTTCGGTTCATTTACTTATATGTTTTTCTATCATCAAGAGGCCTGCTTGTGTAGACGTTGAATGTTGAACAGGGAATGGTGAGTCTCAGAGTTAGTAGTATGATTCCCGCTGGATGTTCGAAGATGTACTCTACGATATATAGACACCAAAGACACCTTGAAGTAGGTAGACAAAAGTACGGCAGAAGGTGACTCTGCCGATAAGCGGAATCTTGGATTCCAGAAGTAGATGCTCGGCCGGACACGAAGCCGGTAAACAGCCTACGTCCAGAGTCTGCTGAGGAAGACAATGCCTGCCCGACCTCGCTATGGTACTGTCTGACTCGGCCTTTGCCGCATACTGACTTACCTCCAGCTGTACGGACTAACATACAGTTATACACTGGTCTATCCGTCTCTCACTCACTTTGCTTTCTTTCCTTTTTCTTCTCTTTCTACGCACTATTTCGGATAGCCTCTGTAGGAAAACGAAAAAATTTGATGCCTTTCACTCAGACGTTCCAAATCAATTAATAATGGACAGAAAGACCCCCCGTCCCCGTTGGGTGATACAGCACTAGAATACCCAGTAAAAAGGGAAGGGGTCTCTCAACTAATGCACGATCGCACAACAACGGGACGACCCGTAATCTGCCCATCTCTACCCGCAACAAACAGGGTAAAAATCAAGCAATAATCCATGTCCAAGTATGGAGCGGCGCGCGCGATGGAATACCGGCACTAGAGAAGGCCACTAATGCCGCCTTTCAGCGAGATAAAAGGGGGTAAAAAGAGGAGAAAAGGCATCGTTAGGGCTTTTGTTAGTTAAAAGAAGAGAAAAAAAGGGGGGGCGGGTGAAAGCGGGAAGAGCGGGAATAAGTTGGCGGCTTTTGTTGGTTAGGGCCAACGACAATAGCATTGGCGACACGACGACGACGACGACGACGATAAACATGGAAATCTGACATGAGTGAGATATGAATTGGACGGAGAGGATTTGTAAAGCGGAATGCGTGATTGGAGGTGCCAACGCTGACACGAAGCCCTACAATGTCCTCCAAGTGGATGACGTTGTATTTGATACTCCCTGCATTCTCATATATATCTCTCTATACTCATTAAACCTCATATACCGCAATACATGCCCTCGACATGTCCCCAAAGTACTCTTCTTCAAAAGCCTTGTATATCCCTGCGTGCCCGTACCCGCTGACATGCATACGACATCCTCCAAACACACAATATCACTCACTCAGGCTGTCAGACAATATATAAAAGAGCCAAAAGAGAAAGCAAGGCAACGCAGTAATAATCCAAGGCAACAAAGCGCAAAAAAGAAGGCAACAGACGACAGCGCCTTGCATCGGAAGGAATTCTCCTGCGGGCGCTACAGCACGCCCAGCCTGGTTTTTACTTGGTACTGCTCCTCCTCCTCCTCCTCTTTTTCCTAGTCTTTGCGTCGTATCGAGGCAAGGGATGGCTCGGAGTATGGCGATTCTGATGATATGTGACGCTGTCGACTCTCTGTTTTCTACCTACTGACAGAAAGTGCTTGTACTGGTACTTTGTAGAGCCCTGCCCCCATGAATTGCGGCGATGGGTGTGCATATTTCGCATGTGATTCTCAATACCTTAATCTGACCAAGACTCGACAAGTCTCGATCATCAGTCGGTATACTGGGCTCCTAAGCCTTGTTCTGTCAAGCACGACATCCGCAATATTTCCTCAGTCGTAAAGGCAAAAGAATCATCATCATTAGAGAAAAGTAATATCCAAATCGTGTACCAGATTTCCCAGCCCTCCGGCCCCGTGAAAACCCAAGCACCGCGTCTATATGCGATGCAACCCAATCATTTGTCCCTGCACCTGTCGTGCTCCATTGCCTTACTCAATGTACTCCCGCTGATACGTCGCATGCGGATGCCAATCCTCCTCAAACAGCTGCGAAACCCAGTAAAACGGATGGTCCCAGTCGTAAAAGACCTGTCGTCCCTCGTACGGCCTTCCCCCAACGTCGTTGGGAGCAGGCTTGGTCACTGCAATGGGGAGTCAGCACTGCCTAGCCTGTTGCTCGGAACGCCGGCACTTACCATGTCCATTGTCGGCCTTGTAGCGTCTCCAGACGTCCAGTTGCCCCTGCACGGCACGATCTGTACGGGCCTGCATCAGCAGATCAAATTCAGTCGACGACATACCGGCCAGAGGGCCTTTATATCTCTCGGCTTTCTCATTCGCAAGTGGCCAGGTCTTGCAGTTGAAATAGTGCCAGTGCTGGAGGAGGTTGTTGCAGCTTTCATGCAGGCTCTCTACGAACGCCGGGATGGAATAGCGGAGCTGGAAACAAGAACTGATTAGTCTACCGGGCCCCATGCCATACCCCATGACCAGGAACAGAGCACATGGCGGAACTTACACTCCGGCCGAGATTGTTTCGCGCGTGACGATACCGGTCCTCGCTGATCCAGCTCGCTTCCCGGAGCAGCATGAACATGCAGGCATAGACGAGGAAGAAATGCTGTGGCTGGCTCCGCGACATGAGAGACTCCAGTTCGCTCAGCACGAGCTTGCCGTACTTGCTGAGGAGCTTTGTATGGTTGATGCTGTCGAACTGCGCCAGAATCATGCGAGGCACCGAGACTTTGCCAAACAGGGGATAAGTGTCGTCTCTCGTCTCGGGCTTCATCCCCAGCAGTTCCTCGCCTAAGAGCCACGAGGATCCGGTTGAGTGGCCTGTGCATCACCGAGTTAGATCCAGCGGCATCCAGCAGTTCCTGCCTCGACTTACGCATGGCAAACCAGAGAATGATCATGTTGCCCAAGAATTTGAGCTCTCTCTCTTCATTTCCAGTGACCGCGAACCTCGACTAGACAGCTCGTTAGCACTGCTGCTCCAGTCCGTGGACGGAACGTGACGGGCAGGTAGTCGTCCATACCGAAAGGTCTTGGTAGCGCTTGATAATGTAGTCGTACGTCCTCTCGAGCACGTCTCGAGGATCGAACTTACCGCCGGCCCGCTCCATCTTCATCACGTCAACTGCATGCTCCTTGATGTACTCCTCAAAATAGGTTGCCGTCTTATGAATGCTGGCCAAGCAGTAGTGCGCTAGATCCTTCTTCTTGCGCACTCCGAGCTCGCCGTCCGGCACCATCCAGAATCTTGCAGTCACATCCCCAGATTGCGGCTGAAATGCGACAACCTCCACCGTGATGGGCTCTTTGCATATGCCCAGAGTAAACTTGATCGTGCGGATGTCCTTGGGGTTGATTCGGTCCATAATGTCCTTCATCTCCGTGCCCTTCCAGCGTTTGGTCAGCTCGAGCCCTCCGCTGCGGAACAGGACGGCATCTGTGACCTTTCCGCGATAGCACGGCATTCGATGGATTGTCTTTTTCGACGTCCTGGAAAATGTTTGGCATCCCACACAGGCTCCCATCGGGTCTTTGGGGTCAGGGTCACACTATCCAAGTTAGTCAACGTGCGCGAACAGCATCCAACCTTGCACTTACCCGCATCTTCTGCATGCGACATCGTGTACACGCTTTGATTTTTCTCGTCATTGCGGCCTGCTCCCGTTGGTTGGGGCTGAGCGGGCTTCGCCTTGGCTTGTTCGACGTGGTAGGGGATGCCGGATCCTCCACTACCACAATTGAAGATGACTCCTGCTCTACCTCGCCGGCTGGTGAGGCATCGTGAGCATTAGGATCGGCATCGACATCGATATCAGCATCGGCATCGGCATCGATATCAACATCGGCATCAGCAGCGACATCAGCAGCGACATCAGCACCGACCTCAGCATCAGCATCAGCATCAGCATCAGCATCAACATCGGCATCAGCGTCAGGGTCCGCATCGGCGTCCATAGCGTCGGCCGTCTCCCCGCCGTCTGGCAGGCCAAAGTCGCACACAATAGTGCTGCCTTCCCGACGTTGTCTTTCGGTATCATGCTCGTTATTCTCAGTCAAGTTCATGGGCTGCCCGTACGAGGGGCTGTCCTGGCCTTGAGCATCCAGCTCGCCAATTGCCTTCCCAGAGCCGGTATGACTGGGGGAAACAGCGCTTCCCGGAGTCATAGAAGCAGATGGAACCGAAACCGTGGGCTGCTGGGCCAGATAGCCATCTGCGGGCGCCTGTTGACGGCTCTCGGGATATTGAGGTCCTCCACCCATTGTCAGCTGCCCGGGAGGTGGCGGGGGATATCCGAGTGGCGGTCTGTTGTCTGAAAACTCGTGATGCCTCAATCGCGGGTCATGATAGGGCGAGTAGAGTATAGGAGGCGGCACCTGAAAGGGTGACTGTCTGTCCGAGATCTGCTCAGGTCCAGGATGGACTGGGAGAAGTTGCTTGTAGATTCCAGGGTGATAGGAATGAGAGAGGGGCGGTGGTGGAGGATGATGAGGAGGGGGAGGATGATGAATATAAGAAAGAGAATGAGGGTGAGAAGGATGATGCTGATGATGGGGTTGAAGAGGGATACCTGCTTCACCCGAGACCAGGTGTTGACTCAGGCCAAAGACGTGTGGCTGAAACGCCTGGACGGATGGATAAGGCGTCCCGAGGTTGGCATCGGCTGGTATGACGTTCTCCTGTCCCGGAAGACTCAATTGATGCGGTGAGACTGTGTTGAAGGGCGGCGGAAAGACGGGGCCATTCATATGAATCGATTGCAGTGGCACAGCCTGGGGAGGCGTGTTCGACGGGACTGGCTGGAAGTGAGACTGGGCGACGGCATCGCCAGACGGACCCAGGACAAACCACGGGGCTTGTTGATATTGTTGGTTATAAGGCGAGGCCGGCGGCACGGCGGTGGAGCGAGGGCTGTACGCTGTCGGAGCTACAGCGCCAGCGATCGGCATGGCAGCGTTGTCATGGCCATAGACAGGCTCAGCACAGCCATCTTGGCCGCGAGAATGGCCTGATGGACCGCTGCCTGTGCTATGCAGCTGATAATCGTGATAGGCCTGGGGTTGTGATTGCAGGCCGGCTACGGGCACATGTACCGGTACGTGTCCGGGGCCTGGTAGGACCGCCACCGCCGCGGGTGGTGTTGCTCTGGTGGCAGCCAAAGCAGAGCCCGTGGGCGAGGACAGTGTGCTCGCATGAGCGTGTGTATGTGTATAAGCCGCATCGGCGCGACCTGGACTGGCGAGCTGAAAAGAGCTCACGTAGTCGTCATAGCCCCGGGGCCGAGAAGCTGAGGTGTCATTATTGGAGGCAGAATCGCTCTCACTGGTCCTCTTGCGCTTCGGCGGGCCGCGAGAGGACTCGTTGGAAAGGGCCTGTGATGAGACCGGTCAACCGTCAACTCCCTCGCTTTCTCGTGTCTGGTCAGGCTCTCTCTAGCCTGGCCCGGTTGAGGACTGAACCCCGGCGAAACAGGAAGAGGGGGCCGGGCAACTGCAACGGTAATGAGACGAGACAGATGCCGTCCATCCCATTCGCCGTATACAGATGGCACAGGGGCAGACTGATGCTACATGCAAACGGGGGTGCTGGTGGGGGGGAAGAAGCGTCTGGGAGAGAGGCACGGAAACGGGATTGGAATGTAGGGGGAAAAGGCGATAAATAAGACACGATGAAAACACAAAAAGGCAGGATTTCTGAGCAGGATGTGAAGGGGAGCAGGAAACAGACAAAGCCACGTTAACCGCGTCTCGAAAGGGCTCATCAGCAACTCGTAAAAGCCCAAGCCCACCACCCCAACAGCCACTACTACCCCATAATATCCCACACTCCACACGAGCATGTCCCTGTTTTCTGCTCACAATGTGCGCCGTCCGCGGCCGCAGAGGAGAAATCGAGGAGTGGGAACCAAGACTAAGAAAAGACGTTAACTTACAGAGACTCCAGGAGAGCGCACAAGTGAGCTTGCAGCAGGCGTTTCCATGGCTGCGGCAACGGACATGCAACGCTGTGACACTGTCCACGGGAGGGTGTGGTTGCACACGTCGAGGCCTTGAGACCGGTGAAGACAGAGCCCCAGCACAGCGCAGCACCAGGACGAGACAAGGCGTGCCCCGGCTGGCGATTGTAGGGGCGACGACGAGTTTCCACCGGGAGGAGCCCCAGGAGCGCTTCCGAGGGGACGCAGAAGCGAAAGAGCGGGCACTGGGTCGGCTCGCTGCGTCGGGGTCGGGTCGTTGGCAACGGGGGTGAGAGTGACGAAGGAGCTGCAAATCAGAGCGCATGAGGCGCAAGGAAGACGAGGACCAGTGTCGGGTCGAGTCGAGATGGAGAGCCCAAAGGAGGAGCGCAGCAGATGGGTGGGAAACCGGGATGACCAGGAGGCAGCGAGCCGCAGGGGGCCCGCCGTACTTGTACAAGTGAGTACGACGGCGATGGGCCTTGCGATGGCCGCGCGAGCTGGCAAACCAGTCTATCGGGTCGCAGGCGGCACCATCACACACACCTTGGCCCCGGATCCAGAACCGACCAAGCTGGCAGACGCCCGAGACGAGGCCCAGCCATGCCGTGATGCCGCCTTGTCTCCCTTGCAGCGATATCACGCATCGTCCTCTTGCCACCCGCGTCGCTAGCCGGCCGAGCTGAGGTCTGCCGGTTGCTTTTTCTGCCCTTTTGCGGCCCCTCTTCCTCGTCATCACGCCGTCGAGCCCACGGGCGTCAGAGGATTCGCCAGGATCTGCTGCGGCTGGATGCCGCCCAACACGGCTGCGGATCGGAAAAGGCCTCAGGCGCAAGGAGGGCCGACCGAGGCTGGCTTACTCTCTCTGTTCGGCGAGATTCTGGTGATGTTCGAGGCTTTGGTGGAGAAGAGACAAAGTCTTGGAGTCGTGATCTGGGCAGGCGGCATATCGGAAGCAATGCCGGCCCGACCCAGCGGCATCGAGGGAAGGAGCAGCAGGTCCATCTCAGAATAGCCTCACTTCTTTGTCTCTCATGCTTACTTACTACTCTCCTGCTTTCTTACTGCCTGCGTGCTAATCAAAGATTCGGTGTTCTGACATGCGGTTGCCCTGCCTCGTTGTGCCATCATGATCCAGGCCAGGGAAGCATCGCGATTCACGGCCTGCTGTAGCCAAGACAGCCACGGCTGACTCCATGCCGCAGACCAAGCATCCGTGACAAGCTCTTCTCTAGACAAAGACGACTCTGGACGATCCTTTGCTGCTCCGCTACTGCTTCTCCGAGCACGATGACTCGTACACGCATGTCTAGCGGCCGTTCAGCAGCGCGAAGGCATGCAGAAAACACTCGGCTCGATACAAGTCAGCGTTGCGACATAAGGAGATATCTGCAAGGACACAAGAACGATCACGAGCGGCATCACAGGTACGACCCAGAAGCACACCAGCATCATCACCACCACCACCGCAGGCGTTGCTTCAGGCCCTACAGTAGTACGTAGTACTTACTTGTGTGCATCTGGTGCTAGGCTCTTTTCCTACCTTACCTACCGAGGGCAAACCCAGCTGTCAGTCCTCAAATGTGATAGAGTTGCACCCCGTCTTCGGACCCCATGGCCGTTCTAGACAGTCCTGACGGGGCTACCATGCAGAAAACATCTTGGCCCCCGGCCACACGGCCTCCAATGGTGGCTGCAACCTCAACCTCTGTTACCCACTCGCCCATCTCGTCACGTACACGGACCCAATCACAGGCGGCAGCGCTTCCGCACGAGACCAGAGCCTTGCTGATGTTCGATTTGACAGGCCTCACCGGTTGACCTCTAGAGCCACGTCCCTGCCACCACAGCCAGCCCTGAGTGGCTGGGCTCAGCAGGGGGACGGAAACAAGATACATGTGCGTACAAATGTGTGTACCTGTCTCTCTTGTACATGATCGTACTCCGCGCTCCGCCAGCCGTACTGGACCTGCTGGATCCCGTCGGGGTATGAGAAAGCTTGAGGGGTGCTAGTAGAGCGACAGGTCGGACATTATCTTCCAGCGTCACTCGGCTTCAGCTCTCTCCCCACTGATATCCTACCGCTTTGAGGATTCTGTCAAGCGCTGTCCATGCGAGATGCGTCTGTCGTCTATGACACCTCGATCAAGCATGACATACCATTCATTACTTGCAAGGAAAGATGGGTACGACAACCGGTTTCTTTACTGACATGCCTTGTTGCGCCCGCTACAACTGCCGCCCTGCGTGGTGTTGTTGCCTCCAACGACGCGGTCAGGAGAAGAGGAAGCAGAATGAGAGACGGGATCAAGTGTTAAATATGTTGGCTGTTTTCCATATGCTGGAGATGTTTCCTTTTTTCAAACAAGTGGCCGTGAACCGCATCAGGCACGAGTTCATCCACGAGTTTCTGGGCCCTAATAAGGCGAGCCCTCCGTCTTGAGTAAAAGGATCCCTACACTCGCAGCCCCCTTGATCGAAGTTACTCTCGGGCACTCACATACGTGCATAATCCACATCAACGAAACAATCTCTTGTACACAGTGATTCTCTCACTCGGCGTGTACGAATACTGTTCGGCGGAGGAGGGCTGGCGATGGGGCGAGAGATGTGTAGTTTTGTGGGCTATGGATGATTGTCTTCCGTGTGTGCAAGGATTCCAGCAGCAAACGGCTCATCAAAACGCAGGGGAACGGCACTACCAGCTCCAAAACACGGGCCAAGCAAGTCTAGATTTGCAGCGAATTTGACCAGGCCAAGCCGGCCGGAAACTCCCCAGCGTGCTCTACTCGATGGGCGAGATACGAAGAGGGCAGGTCAAAGGAAGAGGTTACAAAGGGCTCGTGGTGCCTAGCGAGAACCGCGGCAGCGCCTTTCGCTGACCTCGAACGAGTACGAAGTGGCTGCAAGGACTTAGCTCATGGGATTCTGGCGAGTGTGGTGCTGCCCTCCTGCGTGATCGTCTAGCTCCGCACAGTCGTGACGATGCTGGTACAAGTATGCAACCCCCATCCCCCTCCATATCCATCAGTATCCGAGTCCCTGGACTGTACCATGAACTGACCTCACCAGTGCTAGCTCGACAGCGCGCGTGGATAGTCCGGGATCTGACGAAGCACTCACTCACTTCACTTCCCAGTCACTGGCTAAGCGTGAACGGAGTTGATCGAGGCAGCTCCACCGCTCAAGCCGATCCGGCATGACTCGATTTGTCATTTGCTTTGCATACTGCCTACTGTCTATTAGCCCAGTTACTGAGGGCGAGGGACATGGTGAGTGGGAGGGCGAGTGAGGGTTGAGGGCTGAGGCTAAGCGAGTCACGCCGCCTGAAAGGCAGTTTCCTCACACATGCTTTGCATCTTCACAGCTCGTCGTTTTAGCACAGAAGCTTACGTCTTGTGTTAGTACCTAAAGCCTGGCGTTTCATCGCAGTCGGGGAAATGCCACTCCCTTCTGATACGGGAGGGGAGCTGATGGCGATAGCTGTCTGATCACTGTCTCCCGGCCTTCGCTCTCCGCCACTTGAAGACCCCGTTCAACAGCGGCCCAGCAAAGTCGAGAACAAAAGCCTCCTCTGAATGGCAACAAAAGAACTCAGAGTTACAATTGGGCCTATCCAATCAGCGTTTGCTCTCTTCTTCCACCCATCCTCTCAACTGCTGCCGGAGTAGCTTTGGTCTTTCACTATGCCCGAGCAAAGGAACCGCACCCATATCATGTGCCATATAGTACCCTCCGAGCTCTTGTTACCCACTCTGGGCTGGTTAGTCGTCCGAGGCGTGTCGTAATTGGGTTGCTATCGCGGAAATTTGGTATGGTTTGAGGTTTTCCTTTCTTCCACCTCAAACGCAGAGCAGCCACCCGGCGACTCCTCTTTCTGCCTCTCGCAAACGATCAGCCAGTGGTTCCCCTCGCAACCTTGCTCCTGCTGCCTGTCTCCGTCTCTGGGCCACTGCAGACGTGCTCCCAAGGGCATTCTTGCAGTTGACAAAGTGCCCCCCCTTTTGGCCGGACAGTGCGGCTAGGAAACGGGGCCGGTTGCAACATTTTCACCACCAGCTCAGCAAACAGATTGCATTTGCTTCGTGCAGCTCTTTGGGCACTCTGCATCTACGTCGGGGATTCTCATACGTCCTCTGCCGAGTCTGATAAGCGATGTGCGTCGTGTCGTGCGCGGACAGATCATCCCTCATGGCGCGCAAACGACGAGAGATACGTTACGGAGTTGGTGGCCCACAACCCACCTCCACTTCCTCGGAAACATCGACGCATCGCGTTGACCCTGGCGCCGTGCCCGTCCTCCGCCGCGTCTCTGCACACGGTGGCAAGCTTGAGCTCGCTGGCTGGCTTGCCTTGAGCCCAAAACGCTGCTTGCTACCTCTCCTCCCCGTCCTCGTTCGCATATAAAAGAGTCTCCGGGCCACGCGCTCATGGTTGGGAAGCTTCAAGAACCGCAACAGCTCCTCCAGCGAAAAACAATGATCGATTCAGATACGCCAGGAGCCATGTTGTTTGACACATCCGCTGCCATGAGCAAAGAAGAGATGTCAAAACTTCAGGCTGCTATCAAAGGCCCGCTAGCCTGGTCAGGGGCTGATTTTGAGGATGAAGAGACGTTCACCCTGCAGCTTCAAGGCGAGGATATCGAGGAGATTGATGCGGCACTTCAAAGTTTCAAGTGTAAGACTTGTCAGAACAGACCTCGCTGAGCAAAGGAATAGGCGCAACTGACATGGCTGGCAGCTCTTGGCCTCGATGGAGACGAGGTTGATCGAGACAACTTCTGCCTTCCCAACCTCGAAGCTCGGCTTGCGCAATGTGCCGAGGCCATTCATGGCCAGCGCGGCTTCTTTGTGCTCAGGGGTCTCGGAGGCTCCAAGTATTCGGTCGAAGACAGCACCACGATCTATCTGGGCATCGCGAGCTACATTGCCGACAAGAGAGGATTGCAAGATCGAAAGGGCAATGTCCTCTGTAAGCTATCCAACTACCAATGTTGCGGATGGTGTGGATTCTGATATCAAACGCAGCCCACATTACCAGTTCGAAGCTCTGGAAAGTCCCAGTCGAGGAGCGCCACGGCATCCACTCCAGCCAAGCCCTGGTAAGCAAGTATACAGCTTCCTTCTCTGCTTCCATTGCTTCCTTATACAAAATGTATGTGACGTGGACTGATTGGAACAGCCTTACCACAATGACATGGGCTGCGATATCCTAGCTCTTCAAGTCCGGCACATGGCAGAAAAGGGGGGCTATACCTACCTGAGTTCGGTCAGCACTGCATTCAACGAGCTTCTTTCTGAAGCTCCCTGGGCGGCAAAGGCTTTGTTGACGCCTGATTGGCCGGTGCAAACGTAAGGACTCCGTTCTCTTCGACTCTCAACTGTTGACATTGAAGCAATGGCTGAGATAAGCGTTGTCTTATAGCTCGGGTCGTGGAGCAAAGTGGTACTTAGCGCCCGCGCTCACCATCCACGACGGCAGATTGATGGCTAGCATGGATCCGAATCGATTTGGACCTCACCCGTCCAGCGGGCCAACCGATATCCCGGCTCTGACGGCCACGCAGCTGTCCGCTCTTGAAAGAATATCAAAGGCCGCCTACCACTCGGAGCTGCGGCTCCGTCTCGAGACGGGGGACTTGCTCTTTTTCAACAACTGGGCTCTGCTCCACCGACGTGACTCGTACACGGACAGCGATGAGACATCCCGCCACATGGTAAGGCTGTGGCTACGCAACTCGAAGCTAGGCTGGTCTGTCCCCGACTCCATGCTTCCACCTTGGGATGCGGCTTACGGAGATAATGGGGCCCGGACGCGGCTCTATCCTTTGGTTCCCATGGCCGACTACAAGGTGCCCAAATACTCGGCTGGCTCTGCTGCATTCGTCATTGAGGATAGTGATGCCTCTGAGGATGAGAATACTGGTGTCCTCCCTTGACCCATCTGGAGGGATGCGAAATGCTAAAGGGGGGGGGGATGTGATTGGGAAGGAAGACGGACGGAATGGTATCATTCCTCCTGTTTTGCGTCGAGGTCTTGGTTTCAATTTCTTGATTCAATCGCTCTTATCCACAGCTGCTTTTTGTCTCAGTGTCCCAAATTGACTCTTGTCTACTTCTGACTCGAATTTGCCCGCCATCTGTTCGCCTAAACGGCATTGCCTCTACTGCTCGTGCTCCAGACCGTGATCGCCGCTATAGCTTCAGCGACGCGCCACGAACTGAGCCTGCCAGGTGTGCAGAAGGGGCTAAGGGCCCACAAAGCGGCTGTTTGTTTTCCTTTGCGCCGTTGCTCGCATCTCGTTACTATCCACAACTACCACCAACAAAGTTCTTAGGCAGGAAATGCGGCGGTTAAGACGATCGACCGTTGCGAGTAGTCGACTGCCGGACACGTTGGGCCCCCTTGCCGGCGGTTCGAGGCCCGTTGGTGAGTGAGGAACCAACAGCTTCGGTGAATCCGCAGGCCCCCTCCCCCCCTAGGAATTCTTCAGTCCTGCATCTCGCGCATTGTCGACCGCAACCCAACGTCCAACAAGCCATGGAGCTTCCTGAAACAGAATTCTTTGCAGGAGTCGGTTTGCGTATCTCGATGGAAGCGGTACGCCTCTCGTCAACTGTCACATTGCTGGATGTTACGATCACGAGAATGACGACTGGGACCTTTTCAAGTTGGTGACGTGTATCACTTTTCACGCCTTAGCCCAGGGAGAAAACTACATCTTGCCTGATGGGTGTGATGTGTACCTACGCCAGTCGCAAAGGCGTGGAGAATGTTGATGCCGCGGAAATGCGCAGGGTCACTGAGATTCGATTGGTCTTGATGAGGGAAAGGTTTTGACGCGTAAGTATATGACTGGTGAATGTGCGGGAGCGGCAGTCAGCCGACTGCTGCCACGTTGTTGGCCATGTCACGGCATTTGTTGGCGACTAATGCTGGTACTGCTTGATATCCCTGAGCGTCTTGGCTGTTCTTGTTTTCTCCATTCGGAGGAGGAGTGGGAGTGGGATGGATGTATGGATGGAAGGGAGAAGGGAGGGGGGGAAAAGGGAAGAGGGGTGAGGGAGTGAAAGATGGAGGGTCTACCCAAGACATTGTATATGTATCTCCAAGGGAGGGAAATTACATGGGTCATCTCTTTTGCTCCCTGTTAGTCCGCCCACTTGGATCTTGGAGAGGATTTTAAGATATCGGCATGTGGGACTATTGCCTGCATGCAAAAGTCTCCATAGCTTGTACTAGCAGGCGGTGGAGGTAGTGTCTCGGGCCTTTTGCAGGATTTTGGTGAGCCCGACAATCTGCATCGTGGAGGAGAGACGTAGATCCTCTTGCTCCGCCGTTAGTCAACGACTCGTGCTAGGATGTCAAGGATGTATGATATGCCACTTGGCACGCCTCGGAGCCTTGACGAATCGAGTCTGTGATGGATATAGACGTGGATATAAGATACTACATATATGAAGGGGTGTGGTTTTTTTGCCTCTCGCGATATTGCTCCTGACGTGATGGATGCAATGCTACCTGTTGCCGGCAGGTAGATTGGACAATCATGACTCAAGGGGAGATTGCATTCTTGCATTGCTTCACGTTGTTTCCTATGCTTCTCCCAACAAAAGACGGCGGGCAATATAGCCGACATGGACTTTGCAGGAAGAGGGGGGGGTTTCGAGCATGTGGCTCTCTCTCTTTGCCCTTCTCTTGGCGGTTCCGGATAGGAAATGGGCCAATATAGACTGCAATGTCGTGGTGATAAGGTGGGGGAACATGATGTGATGTGGCCTCGATACGATGCCCTCTCTTTCTTTGATAGGCTGCTCCCCCTCTTTGAAGCCATTGAGGAGCAAAACTTGAAGGTATGAAAGGCCAAGGCTGCTTCTGCGGAATGTGATGAGTTTTTGGCGCTCTTTCAAAGGACTACTAGGGGTAATGAGGGGCCACCAGACAGAGAATGGAGTGGCGCCGGCTTTGGGATCCGAAGTTCCCCGGCTCTAGGCAGATTTCACCCTGGGCATGTTTTGCTTGCTTCTGGGCCCAGTAATACTGTCTTCCCTTGATCCTCTTTGCCGCAACTACGATTCAATGAATACGATTGCTTTGGTGCGGGGGTAGACGTGTATGGTTATTGGACGGTGGCTGGGACGTTTGGGAAGAAGATGGTTTTTACCATGGGTTTAGGGGGGGGCGGATAGATGAGGATAGCTTCTGGGAGGGTCGTTGATTGGCTTTGAAAGGTTCGAGATGGACTGATTGCCATACTGGCACTTGCAAGTGTCGTGTAATGCTTGACGATGTCGGGTCTAGATGCGGACAACAGAGCGATAGGAGAGCTCTTGGGGGCCAGAAACATTGAGAGTAGCGAATTGCTTGTCCGAACATCACGGCCCACTGCCTGTAAAACAGCTGCATACTTGAGGGATGCTGCTTGGCATCGAAAGTGGATTCTGCCCCAGTGAGGAGTGCTCTTCTTTATGTCGAGACGCGTTGCCACCCAGTGCTGCATCTCCTCGTTGCTCTTCGGTCAACTGGGACTCGAGGTACAAGTATCCGTGCCCAAGCCGGGAGTGCATATGCGCGTGCATGCACTGGCATACTTGGAGCTATAGCTAGGGATGGCACACAGACGGAGGGCCCCCATATCCATTAGCTTGTGGGGGAGATGGGCATCGGAACGTGTGCATACATGCGTACTTCAGGCAGACGGGATAGGGGTCCATATGCCCCCTCGTCTATCTCATGGCCACGGCCCCCCCGGACGGTAAAGACACGTTGATGGACTTCACAGGATGGATGGAGATGGGAGCAGCTCGAGCAGCCGAGTCAATGACATGGTGATGGCGTATGGTGGTGGATATCGAGGACTCTAAGGGGGGTGCTTCATACCACACAGTATGCGCGAATTCACAGAACAATGTGCATGATTGAGCTCACCACTGAGGGGAATTTCACATTAGTCGCTTTCTAAACAAAGCAGCAAGTGGTGACATAAACGTGGTATCAAAAGAGAAAAGGCAGACGGCGTCTTGCCGTGGACGGGACCGAGTGATACTGTGGTGTCCGGATGCAGTCACCCCTTGGTTCTCATGTCATCCGATGCCCTTCTCCTCTTTCGAACGACAACCATAGCGGCTTACAAGACACCCCCCATTTGACAGCACCCGCAACACGCCCCTCTGCTCGAGCCAAGGCCGTAAAAAACAAAGAAAGGATGGGAGAAACCAGGAAGAGTGGATTCTGCACATCCATCCACTAGCTTTGACACGCACGCGTACATATGCAGAAAACGACAGGATTCCAAGGGAGAGAAACACAAAGAGACCTACATCCCGCGATCCGACTTGTCCCTGACAGGGCCGTGCCGGAGAATATTTTCTTACTTCCTTGACATTTTAATCTCTGAAGCTTCTTCTCTCCAAAGCGGAGCCCCTGTTGACGGACGGTGGTTGGACGAGAGCGAGGCCTGCCGAGACGGAAGCGAGCCGAAGAGACACGCGGCTGGACCGTTGTGGAGGCTGCTGTCATCATGGGGGGTTGCCTTGCGTTACCCTGGGAGGCCGCTTGATTGGGAAGATCGAAGGGGGGGATGTTTGGCCGACGGGAGACGCGAGATTGGCGAAGTTGTCTCCCGCTTCTTGCTCTCTTTCTTGCGTTATTTTCATTGGAAAAGACGAAACAAAGAACGAAACACGAGCTTCCGAACGTTTTGGTTGGGCTCTCTTCTTGGGTGTCAAAGCAGGTAGGTGATTCCGTTGGGGGGAGGGGGGGAGGAAGAGCAGACCGATGCACTTTGTTAGGCCAGGACGGCGAATAGCGCGGCTGCGGCAGCGAGGACGCGGGTGTTTGTGTTGTGGAGGGGGGTTGCTGCTCCTGTTACGACGGGCGGACTCTCGTTTGCTGTTGATGTTCCTGTTGGGGACTCGGTGTCTGTCTCTGTTGCCGTTGTCGTGGACGTTGACGTTGTGGTTGTTGATGGCCCTGATGAAGCTGTTGATGTCGAGGCCGGGGCGCGTCCTTCGTCTTCGGACGAGGGCGGGAGCGGATAGGCAGTCAGAGCAGGCGTCCACGTTATCGTTGTTACAGGTCCTCCCGACGACGACGACGACGACGAGCATCCAACCGCGTATTCCGAAGGTCTGTCCGACGCAGCGGCCGCACACGGATTCGAAGCCGATGAAGCAGACTCCGACTCTGTCTCCGTCGCCGACGTCGTCACCGTCACCGTCCCGCTACCGCCGCCCTCGGCCGCCGAGCCGCTATAGTCCGTCAGAGTCGAGTAGTACGTTTCGAGGATCACACTTGTGATTGTCGTCGAGCGGGAGATTACCCACGTCGTGGTGCGAACGGATACAATGGCTGAATAGGCGGGACGGGGCGTTGTCGAGGGCTCGGCGGCGGTGGGCAGGGGATAGGGAGACCATGTCTCGTCTGAGTATGGGTCTGGTTTTGGGGTAGAGTATCCGTCGTTGTCGTCTTCGTCTTCCCAAGAGGGAGTTGTGGTGGGTGCTTCGTAGATGATGCTGGGGGAGGGCGGCTGAGCCTCGCCATGGGGGGGCTGGGAGGATGAGGCTTGATCTGTGTTGAGGAAGATTGTTAGTGTTGATGGTGGTTGATGATCAAGGTAGGTCTTTTGCTTTTCTCTGCTTGGTATCTTGAGGAGCTGGCAGGGAATGCCTTCGTCGTCAATGCGTTGGGCGCGCTCCTGTAGAAGGTCATACCTCTTTTCGATGTTGCTTGGAACAGCATTGGCAAAGCCTGCTAGGACAAGCCCAGCAAAGAAAGATCTCCAGACCATGTCTATGTCTAGCTTCTAAGTCGACGTAGTATCCAACAAGTATCTTTCAGACGAACAATTAATAACAGAAGGACGAGGGCGTCTAGAGAGGGCTTTGCACATTAAGATGATATGGCCTTGCAAGTCAGACTGGAACCGGCCAAGCCCATCTTCAAGTAGTCCCTTGGTCGAGTGATAGCACCACAGAATCACTGCCGCAAACACATAATGTTTTCTTCTTTCTGGGTCTGCTTGCGTGTCTGGTGCGTCATGCCACGGAGTTGTGCAGTTTGTGTGATGGAGAGTCTATACAGGTCTTCCCATGTTGTCTAGTATATTGTGGGTGACGGGCTGCCGATGGCTGTGGCAATCTATGGGCAGGAGAGTCAGTTTGGGGGGCCTATGCTGTGCGTGTTTGTGTGCTTTGATGTGATATGTGAGCTATGTTGGCCGTTTAAGGGGCGATTTGCGACAAGATGATGAAGTATAGGGAAGAAAGGACCGTGCTATATCTTGATCCATCACAAAAGACATTGTACGCTAGGATTCTGTTGGTCATTGGCTTGTATTGCTCTATAGATGGTTTTCATCAGGCCTATAACAAGATCGGACAGGATAAATGGCATTGCTGCTCAACGGCTGACATCGCAAAACAGCTTGCTTGGCTTTTCAATTTTCTGTATGTGAGTCTCCATTAGCCTTAAAGTCAACTTTGAGTATAAACGGACAACTTCTTGTACTTCCTTGCCCGATGCTCGAGAACCGTAGACTGGTCAGAAATAACATGCAGTCACTGCTCCATTGTGCGTATATCGCACACAGGAGTCATGGGGCTCTCACAGATCTCAGTATGCTTATCAACCCATGTTTCTGAGCCTTTTGTTTGTGTTCGTTGGCATGTGTGACAACCATGATTCAAGTTTCCATCGTCTTGGATTTTGCCACTGAGATCTCTGATGAGCAAGGATAAGGAAGAATGTAGCACTTAACTCGCTAATGACTAAAGCTGGGTATGTCAATCTATTCGATTCGTATCGTCTTGAAGAGGATCAAGTACGAGATGCCTCTGTGAGCATATCATCGCTGACTCCCATGCAGAGAAAGTCCCCCACCATTGCTTGGCCTCATTCATTGCCAGTCCAACAAATCCAGAATACTTGGGTACTATGAGTCTCAGACAGACCTTAGATCAGTCTCGAAACCAGGCTAAATCAGGATCTTCAGGGCGAAGTGACAATGAGTTCCAAGACACAGCGTACGATCATCGCCACCACCCGGAACATTGTACCTTTTATCAGCGAGAGCAGAATGACCTCAACACACGGTCTCTGACATTCTGACCATGAGGGTCCCCCTCCTGCTCGTAAAGCTTACTCTGACGAGAAGAAGGCTTGCGTTGTGTCACCCCACGAACTGGAACTCTGCGCCACCCCTGGATGGTGTCTACGCTCGGCGACATCCGGACTGAGGTCCTGATGCCGTGTTGCCTAAAGATGTGTCACTTGATGCTTGCAAGAGCAAGGGTAACAAGAGTTGTCCCGCAAGATATCTCGGCTGTTTGCTCCAATGAGTGTTGGTTTTGGGTTGAACAACTAAAGGTTTGTGGAACATTCATGTGGGATTTGTGATTCGGGCTAGCGGCACAGGAAATGCTCATCAGAGTCTCGAGGGCATTGCTGCCCGTTCACTGGAAGCCTCCTTGTTGTGTATCCGTTCTCCTTGGCTCTCCGGGAGCAAGATGGGATGAGAATCATCTCAATTCGGCGCCGGGACCTCACCTTGATGTTGTGGTACTTTATCTTGTGAAAACCACTAATGTGCCTGGCCTTTCTTTTCATTGTAACTGTCAGTTTCAGTGGATATTGTTGGTTTTAATAGTATGAGGAGGTGAGTGTTCGCCTGAATGGGTGCAAGCAATGTCCTCGGATTCAAGTCTTGCATCAGTGCTCCCAGATATGCCTGCATTGACAATCTGACCAGCCTCGCTTTCATACAATCTGTTAAGCTTGCCAAGCTCATCATTCCCAGTCGTACGAGGCAAAAAGATGGAAGCACCTTTCTTCAACAGATGTGAGAAAAGCCATGTCAGAGCTGTCGAGGTGGACGGTGATGTCTGTCACCGTAGAATTAGCCACGATAGCATCCGGCGGGGCCAGACCCCTTGGTCTGGCGTTAATGGGCTCTTTCTTCGGTAGTATTCATATCAGGCTTTCCTCGTAATGAGAAACGTAGCGGTTGCATGTTGTTGTGAATCGGCTTGTCTTGTGCTCATCAGGCTCAGTACACTCGTAATGGTCATGGCATTTAGTCGTCCGTGCCTGTGGCTCAAAACATATTGAGCCCACTGCCAGCTGCTATGACATATCTTGCAAACGAGGTCTTAGGTAGTTGGAGACCTAGCGCGAATAGAGATTTGGAACCCTCTACTTAACTACCATTGACTGAACCGCGATTGTAAATAACCTACCCTACAAAGTTTGAGATGAAAAATCGGGGCTTTGAAAGGGATGTATGCCTTGGCTATGGCTTATTTCTGGTGAAAGAGCATCACATGTCTCTTAGTAAAACGTGTCACTGGATGAAAGCGCCGAGACGATTGCGATACAACACACAAGTAGTTGGACGCCGAACTGCATCTCCTCCGGACGGCCCCACTTACCCGGGACGTGGTCCGCAAGCACCGGAGTCGCTCCGTTTCTAAGATGAAGCAGGTGTCTCGAGACCCATTAACAATGCTGCTGAAGATGCCTGAGAATAAAGAATTGTAGTGCGGAATGACCTTACAAGACACAAATATGTGCTTCACACATGACTTCAACGTCACTGCCACTCCCAAGTTATCAATATCAACGTCTCGCAAAGCCGAGCTCGCAAAATTAGCAGACCAGAACATTATACATCAAAGAGAAACATGGACAAGAGCAATAGAGCGAGTACGACAAACAGCGGCATCACTTCCTCAGCATCTCACCTGAAACGCAGCCATTCAACCGGCAAAGAACAAGAGGCCTGTAACGCCAAACCCCCTGCCCAATCTCATGATGTGCAAGACTAAGGGTTCGAGACAAATGAGCACATGTCCATCAACTGAACAAGCGTTTCTCCCAACGGCGTTAAAAGTCTTGTTGTGCTGGCGGTTGAGAGCTAACCAACTGAGATAGAAGATTAGCACAGATGCGGTGAACGGTGATTATCTACTAGTCAAATTGAGCATTGGTGATCGGAGGGTAATAGTAGAAATGCCCCGTAGCGTTCTACGTTGGCCATGTCAGGGCGAATACTATCATGTCAGTTGACCTTGCGGATGCCCACTCGCGGAACCCGTGAGATGGGTTCAGGCTTCAGATTTAGTTGCGTTGGAGTGAAGCTGGTTGTTGGCATGAGCCTGAGGAACCAAAAGTGTCGGCTCGTCTTCGGATGCCAAAGACGTCCTTCGTTGCTAGCCTTAATACAGCAGACTCGCTTTGATCGAAGAGTGGTGGTCAAGTCCTCGAGTTCTAGAGAGTATAAGCGAGATCTGTAGCCAGACTTGTCGCACTCGGCTTACCCAGAAACACGCGTGTACTCGAATCCGACCTGTGCAAGTAAGTGCATGCGTGAGCAAGACGACAAGATGCTGCCTCGATCTGTTAGGCATTGCAAGGCAAGCAAGTGAGAAGCCAACATGCACTCGTAAGTCATCCTGCCAGGACAAGAGGCAGATGTTGCCGGTGCCAGTGAAGCCCCAGATCTTCTTCTTCTTCTTTTCCCCTGAGATGACTACCACGCTGCCATGTGCCAACACATCCCCCAGGCCCACAGACAACAAAGCATATACTTGGGACATGCAACTAACTACAATTGTGGTCCATCATCGTGACCAGTGGCATGGTCCGAGGGCCTTTGCTAGTACCATCTAGTACCATAGTGTCGGTCTGTCTGCTAGTGCTTTCTGTGCGACGCAGTCGGTGAGGACATGACGCAGTTTGGGGGGGCGGCACAGACCAGGAGGCGGGATGCATGTGGTTGCTTTTGGCTGATACTGTTGGGACGAGGGCTGGGACCATGGGATCGGGGAAGATGTTTGATGCTGAGGTGTTGCTGGTGCTGTTGGGTTCGAGAATTGGGGCAGACATGATGGATGCCTCACGTGAGAATGCAACGAAGGCAGCTTGAAGCATTAGTAGCCATGACACGGAATAGTGTCTTTGGATGCCGCAGGTTGGATGCGTCCAGTAGAGTCTGCAAATGTCAAGCTGATGCCCCTTGCAGCCGGACCCATGCTTGAAGAGAAACAAACGGACAGCTGCATTACAAGACAGATTGTCATGCATTTTTGCTCCAAACATGTTGTCACGGAGTCCTTTCAGGTAAAGCAGCGAAACACGACAAGGCCGTGGTTGGCTGCCAATCAGGTGCCTGCCGGTGCCCCCCCCTTTTCTGTCTGCTGCGTCTTCTGTAGCGGGTCCCCCTATATGCAACGTTGTCTTTGAGCCTCAGCCTTGCAGAACAAAGTAGCCTTTTCGGTCCGACTCGACGGAAGCCCGCATTCTCGCAGTCGTGCGTTTCGGCACGGAACACTCCCAAGATGCCGACACTGAGGAGAAGCAGAACCGGGCTTGGGGAAGAAAGGTCGAGATGAGACAAACACCTGAAGAATGGCTGAGCTGAAGTGAATCTTGCTCAGCCACGGCGCAGCCGTTAAACAAAGATGGTGGACTTGGTGTAGGGTTGAGTTTGGCAAGGCGTGGCGCGTGTGCTACGCCTTTGCCTGCTACTCGACGCCCCCTCCCTCATCTTGAAATCCAGATCGACGAACAATGAGATTCAGCCAATGCGATCGCCTGACGCTGAGGGTTTCTTCCCCGCGGGATGGAAGCATATTCGAAGCCATGCTAAAGGCGTCAGTCTGGACCGGACTCATCAGGTCAGCCAAGCTGCCGAGGTTAGTGTCAGAAAAAGAGAAGAAGAAACAAAAATGAATTTCTCTGTGGATGTCATCGGGATTGGTGACACACTGTGGGATTGGGCCTTGTCCGGAAGGGGACACAGTGGCCGGGCTGATGAGGGCTGGACAAGTGGTCACGTCGAGGGGAAAAGGCGTATCCAGCGGCTGCCCGAGATTAAACGGATCGCGGCTGTCAAATCGTGAATCGTCGCAGAGAGATTGATGGATATGACGAGTTGCCTTGTTCCGTAGCTGCCGAGGCTGAGACTTGACGTGAGAATCTTTGCTTGCTTCACAGCCTCTTGCAGCGGCTTCTAATTCTGTCGAGTCTTGCAGCAGGGGGAAGATGCCTTTGTCCGTACGACGGTTTCTGGCACCGGGAAAATGGCCCGAGTGGCTTTTCTTCTTCTCACCTTGTGCCGTGGTCTGCTTGTCTCTGGGGATGCTGTCAGCTGGCTGTGATTGGTGGACGGCCGGGTCGAATCACCAGCAAGAGGGCTAGAAGGATGGAGGAGATGAGCAAGAATCCATGGCCAGAATTACTGCTGCCGGTGATTGGTGGAGGGCTCAAGAGTTTCCACCGTCCAGGAGCAGGGAGGGACACACAAGAACGGCGTCTGCGCCTTTGCTCAAATCCGGGGTACGAAATGATACCTGCAGGCAGCGCATTGTCGCATGTTGGTTGGAGCTCTCAATGATGATCGAGGAACGGCGTCATGCGTTCGTTCTCTCTCATGATAATTGTACTTAGCGTGATGCTGCACATGAAGAGTTCAGCATCTGTATTCTCGACGCGTGCCGTCCCTGAGTCGCGTCTGTCTCGTCCTATTTTCTGCCTGCAACAATCCCGACAAGTCTTTGGCTGGCATGCTGCTCCAGACGGGTAAAAGGGCGCTGACTGCAGCCGCATTCCCCCCCCGTCCCCGTCGCTCTGCTCGAGTCCCAGTCTGGTAGGTGACATGCCGTGCCGTCTCTGCAACTGACAAGCCAGGAATAGCATCGGCTGTCGGACTGCCCCCCCTTGGCTTGCGCGACGTCTGGCGATGGTCGTGCCAGCCATGCGAGCAGCCAGTTCATCTCGAGCCGAGCATCAGATTTGACAAGGGACCGCTGCTGGAAGACAGAATGAGCACAGAGTCAGTCAGTCAGTCGGTCGACATCAGGTACCTCGACTTGCCAGCAGTATGAGTTAGCAATACAGCCTCCGGAAACTCGGAAATCATGGTTGCTGCTCTGGCATGATTCGCCACAAACGTACTGTATGAAACGAGGTGCTTCGTCTCCGTTAGTGCGCCGCCTCCGCTTTATTGGCGAGCAGCCCAGTTGAATCCGGTCCAGGCACGTCCAGCACGGTAATGATCAATATTGAAAGCCAATTCAGTGCGTCCTGCACAGTATGTACAGACTCAGTTGGGACTCTGACGTTGTCTCGTGATACCGCCGCCATGTTGGCTCTGCTGCGAGGTCAGACGTCTGCCCGTGTCTGCTTGTCCCTCGACCTGTGATCCATGGGTCCTCGCAGCGGCATTGAATGGCCTCCCTGCCTCCGTCGCAGCAGCACAGGTGCCTGGCCAAGATCAACCCGCGCAATGCTTCGATTCGATGCGACCCTGCGGCCTGCCAAGTGCTCGTACCGGTACGCGCAGCCCCTGCTGGGCATCACGACAGGCAGCTCGCCAGACCACGCAATGCCCGAAGCGGCAGCCCACGGTTGAGTGCTGATTGAGTGAGATGGACGTCAGAACTGCGTACTGGTACCTGCTGCTTGCAGCACCTCCTCAAAGCCTCTTTGTGCTCCGTGCCGCGCGATGCCATTGATGGGATTCGAGCCTCTCTGGCTTCTTGACTTCTGGCTTCTGGGCGGCATGACCGAGAGCGCTTTTGCATAGCCTGGGCGCGTGTCGCTGCGATGAATTTAGCCTCGACGCCGGCAACAGGCGTGCGAGCGAGCAGTAGTTTCGCACTGTGCAAGACCATGGAACCACTCGGCATCCCACAGTGTGATTCAAGCCCGCTAAATTATCCAGCTAAACTAGACACAGCCAAGCGCAAGCCCCGGCTTCCGCCAGTTTGTGCCACGGCTCCCCGATGCCTGCAGGCGCGCTGAAGAAAAAAAAAGGTATCAATCCAGGCAGTCGTAGCCGATGAGCCCCCCAGCGACACAGTGCAACTCCCACGTGGCTGTGCCCACAAAAACCCGCTCTTTGTAGGGGAGCACAGGCGGTGATGCGGGACACTGCTGGGCCGTCACAGCGGGCTTCCAGCGCTCAGCTCGCTTGTCCGGGTCGTCGCACAGTACGGACGCGCAGCAAACGGCACGGCTCATCTCGTCGATGCCAGCCCGTCTCCGCCCCCGCCTAAACCCCAAGGAGCAGCACTCCCAGAGCCCGCCAATCCGTTTCGATGCTCGTCTCTCCTCTCCTCTCTTCTCCTCTCCAGCCTCAGCCCTGGCCCCAAGCCCAATTTCTGCGGTCCCGCCCCCGGGGCTGTTCCATGTCTGCTGTGCTCCCCTGCTCTTCATCCCATTGTCATCCATGCTCCCCTCTGTCTCTGCTGCTCGGCCCCTGTCCCCTTCATTCCAAGCCCACTGTGTGTCTTCCGGTTGTTTTTACGTACTGGCGCCCCCCCAAAACTGCCTGAATCCCCATACTGGAGCCTGTCCTCTCCCCTTCTCTTCCCTCTCCATTTCTCCTCTTCCGCTGCTGACTGACCCGCGGCCCATTTCTTTTCCTCCTCCATACTCGTCTCTCTCCGTCGCCAGCGAGGCAATCGCGCAGAACCGCCAGCACCGCTCCTCGATCGCCGCGTCTACGGCTTCACTCTCGCGGCGCTCGTCACAGCGTCTCTGCAACCGCCCTCGTGAGCTCTGCCGCCCTCGACGCTGGACTCCCTGTCTTCGACCCCAGGATCCGCCTAATAAGCGACTCTCCCCGCGTTTTTTTTTCCTGGCCCGCATTCGAAAGGGCCGAATATCGTACATAGACATACATTACCCTCAACCCAGACTTGACCTCGATTCTTGCCGTCCGCAACCAGACCAAGCCGGACTACAGGCCGCCCTAAACCACCTGGCATCGCACCAGTCGCTGCACGGCGGCCGTAGAGTCGACGCTTTGCTCTCAACTTCTTCCCCGCAGATCGAAAAGGAAGCGATCTCGCTCGACGACTCGTCCCGGAGGCCGGACCAATTCCCTTGCTCGCCTCTTCCATAAGGGCGACATCTCCCCAGATCGCGCCGCTTCGTCCATCTCACTCTCCTCCCTTTCACCGCGGTTTGTCTCTCGTCTCCTGCCATCATGACGTCGGCCGTCAAGCGGGCGTGCGACGCCTGTCACCGGCGCAAGGTCAAGTGCGATGGCATCAACCCGTGCCGCAACTGCTCGACCGCCCAGCTCTCGTGCACCTACAATGCCATCCCCCAGAAGAAGGGCCCCAAGGGCTCGCGCGCCAAGATCATCAGCGAGCTGCGCGAGAACCAGCGACAGACGAGCCTCGCTGCAAAGGTCCATAGCCGCATCAACAGCGCCGGCCCCCCGCCTCCCGACCCGGGCTCAGCGCCTACGCTCGGCATGCTGACCAGCGACATGGTCAAGGAATGCCTCAACTTCTTCTTCGACAACATGAACGCCAATGCGCCCATCCTCGACCGTGGATCCGTCGAGCAGCAGGTCCTCTACATGGAGCAGAACCGCGACGCCTACTGCCTGATGGCCTCCATGTGCGCCTTTGTCCTGCTGCAGCCCGGCATGTCCATGCCCTCCGGAGAGCCCTACAACCTGGAGTTGGTTCCCGGCTCCAACATCATCGCCTCCCAGCTCCTGGCAGAAGAGGCGCTGCGAGTCCGCAAGGGCTACGACTACCTGGATCAGATCACCGGCAACGCCCTGGCGACCAACTACTTCCTCTTTGCCTGCTGCTACGCCCAGGAGATGCACGAAAAGGCCTGGTTCTATCTGCGCGAGGCCACCACCATGATACAGATGGCTGGCATGAACATGGATAGCTACTACCAGACCATCAATGCGGCCGAGGCAGCTCGCCTGCGCCGCATGTACTGGCTGTTCTTTGTCATTGAGAGGTATGTTGCCCGCGCCGGCTGTCGTTCTATATGGCCCGGCTAACCACTTGAAACAGAGCATATGCCATCCAGCGACAACGTCCCCTTACTCTGCAGGCTACCATCGCTCTCCCCAGTCCTGCGGATGACCCTCATGACCCCTTTGCTCACCAGCTCAGCGGCTTCATTCTCCTGGTGAACCTCTTCCAGCCATTTGATGATGCCTTCACCAATGCCTGGAACAAGACCCGCGGCCACCTGTCACCCCAGTACATCAGCAAGCTCCAGAAGGAGCACGACGAGCTGATGCAGGGCTACATGTGCCGCGACCCATCGTGGGACAATGTTGCCTCCAACCAGGACTGGCTCAAGAGCACGGTGTGGCAGCTGACCAACAGGGTTGTGGGCAACAATGCCGAGCAGCCCTTCGGCTTCCAGCACCCCGTCAACATGTCGAGGGAGATGCTTATGAACATGGCCTCGCATTTCCCCGGCCAGGGCATGGAGCTCCTCAAGTCGGGGCTCATTGAGAAGCTGCTCGAGTGTGCCTACTCCGTGACGGAGTACCTCGGCATGCAGCCGCCTTCCCGCGACCCGTTCGCCGTGGGACCCCAGCAGCACCTGGCCCAGATCATCGGCATTGTGGCCGCCGCAAGAGGCGATGACTACCGCTTCCTGCCCCTTCTCATGAGCAAGGTTAGCGAGATCCTCCCCCGCCTGGTGGACCCCGTGCTCCGCGACGCCCCCGAGACGGTCGTCCCCATGGCCAATCTCGACATCTTTGACGGCTTCGGCAACGCCGGCATGGCCCAGCCGCCGCAGATGCCGCTGATGGACGCCGACTTCGACCGCAAGTACTCCGTCGAGGAGTACGACAAGAAGTTCGCCATGGACATGAGCGGAGGCCTGGATCCTCACGGCAACCCGAGCTCGGCGCCCGTGGCCCGCCAGCCCTCGGAGATGGCTGCATCCTTTGTCAGCTCCCCGCCGATGATGTCCCCCACCTTGGAGTATCCTCACGGCATGAACGGCTATGCCTGCACGCCCATGCCCGGCATGGTCATGAGCCCCATGGGCAACCAGCCGCACCAGCACATGGGCCAACCGTCGCCCAACCATTGTCCCGACCCCATGGGCCAACAACACATGAATATGGTGACGCCGCCCAACATGGCTTCACCACAGGGCATGGTGTCGCCCAACCTGGCATCGCCACCGCACATGAGCGCCGGGCAGAATATGCGACCAGGCATGCAGTCGAACCTCCACCTGGGCAACATGGTCAATATGCGGCAACCGCCTCAGCGGCAGGGAAGCTTTGCCATGCCGGGCCAGCCGCAGCAGCAGCACTTTCACAACATGAATGCGATGACGGGCGAGCTCAACTTTAACACCCTACGGTAGCCTGCGTGGCGCCTTTGCTTCCCTTGCTCGATTGTTGTATTGATACTCTACTCTCCTTTGTGTGGCATCTTCCGTTTTACCTGCAAGCTCTGCTTTGCTTCAATTCTCTGTCTTTAATTTTTATATGCTTTTCTACCTTTTCCTTCCCTTTGTTCAAAAAAGAAATATTTGACTCGCTAAAAAGGAGATCAAATATATGATGACGACTACCGAACAAAACGCAAAGGGGCTTTGCCAATGTTGGGAATTTGACTTTAATGGGCGGCGTTCTCGGAGGGTTAATGCAGGCATTGGGCATGGGATTTGGATACCGGTCGAGGCGTTGTCACTCTTTGTTTTTTTCACTTCAATTCGTTTCTGGGGATTGTCGACTGGGGCATATCTTTGCTTTTTCACTTGGATTCGTTTCTGGGGTTTGTCGACTGGAGCATGTACAACTTGGATACATGCAGTTGCAGTAGATGAATACATCGGATGGCTTTTACCTGGCTGGTTTTCTGCCGTGTGATCTGGTAGTCTGGCGTGTCTGTCCGCAGGCCCTTGTGCTGCTTTGGCGGTTTACGGTGCTCGTGATACGCTTGACGTCGTAGAATGAAATGCCTAGGTACAATATGACGAGTCATGGAGCTCTATCAGAAGAGGACCTCGTTCCCTTTGTCAAAGTGGACGACACCAGGTCGTGCTCGTCAGCTCACAAGATGCCTGCCTGTGAAGCTGGACAATGTCCAGGATCCCTCCTCTCTGCCTTTGCCTTACCCTCTTATGAACCGATCCTTCTCTTGTACATGCATAGCTCTCATCTCTGAACCAAATATACCATTCAACCGCAACATAAAAGGAAATTCCCACGCTCAAGGCAAAAGCCGTCTAAAAGGATGCGCCTCGGTATTAAACACCCACTCATCCAAGCTCACCTCGTCCCACGCCGCAAACACGAGATAGAAATACTTGAGCGTCTCGCCCATCCAAAACGACTCCATCGAGTCCGCCATGCCGGCATCCTCGCCCACGGGCCGGGTGACGTCCCAGACGGCCGAGTTGGCCAGCCGTGTGCTCGTCGTGGCGTTGATGGCGGCAAACATGTCCCACGCAGACTCCGCGAGGGCAGGGTTCGCCGTGGCGCGGTACGAGACGAAGACGCTCTCGATGGCTTCGGGGCGGAGGATGTAGCGCCGGTCGGGGATGGAGGTGAAGCCCTTGGGCAGGCGATCGCGCGAGATGACGGCGTCTGCGGCGGATGCAGCCTTGTCTGCTGCGTCTTTGGAGCGGGCGAGGACGCCCCTTTTCCAGGAGGCTTCGTCCCAGGCGCAGGTCGACGAGGGACAGGGCAGCATGGTGAACGTCTCGGGCATGATGCCGCGCGGGAGGGCCTTGTACGTCCAGACGCAGCCGTCGACGAGCCTGCGCGCGGCATCGAGGTCTTGGTGTCTGCCGAAGAGTTTCCCGCCGAGGGTGAGCAGGCCGCCGAGGAAGCAGACGAGGTGCTGGCCCTGCGGATCGAGCGTGGTCGCCCCGTTGCCGTCGGCCTTGACGGTGCCGGCGATGAGGATGTCTTCGTCCGTGGGCGTCATCGGGCGGAAGAGGTTGTGCTTGAGGGCGGTGGCCATGGCGGCCTCGTACATGTCGCGGTAGACGGGCAGCTGGCCGCCTGTGAGGGCGGACATCTTGGGGAGGTACTCGTAGACGCTGTCGGCCATGGCGCCGAGGGTGAAGGTGTCGCCGACGTTGTAGACCTCGTCCTGGGCGCTGACGACGAGGGGCCAGAGGCCCGGCAGGGCGGTCGAGTTTTGCTGCGCGGCCATGCCCTCCGTGATGCGCTGCACGGCGTCGAACCATTTGGCGTCGCGCGTGAGCATCGACAGGCGGGTGAATTCCATGGAGAGGCTGCCGATTTCCGCGACGAGGAGGCCGGCCGGGGCGACTTGCTTCTTGCCGGCCATGGCGGCGTGGATGGCCCAGCGGGTGATGGGCATGCGGTTGGGCGTGTCAAAGGCGCGGTAGAGCATCTCGCCAACCTCGACGGCTTTAAACAGGAGGCGTGCGTCGGCGCTGAGGTCGTACGCGGAGAGGAAGCCGCCGAGGTAGCGGATCGTCGTCTCGAAGACGTTGACTTCCTCGAGGTCCGTCTTGGTGAAGTCGATGGAGGCTGCGGCGGCGACGGCGTCGTCAAACTCGGGCTTCATGTCCATGAGGTAGAGGGTGTCGAGGGAGTCGACGAGGGTGGCGGCCCAGCCGCCAAAGGGGTTCTTTTTCCCGCCTGATACGGGGGCGAGTTCGTCTGCCTTCCATGCGTGGCGTCTATATGAGGCCCAGCATTTGGAGAAGACGTTCTTGATGGCTGCTTGGCGCTGGAGGCGCGTTTTGAGGGCCTCGGGGATTCAGATGGGGGAGGGGCTTGGATCTTGGGGAATTTGAGGGGGGATGTTGTGGGTAGAGGGCGGATTTGCTTGGGGGGATAGTTTAAGGGGAGGGTGGTCCAGAAGTAGGATTCATATTGAGGAGTGCGCCAGAGGGCTGCTGCTGGTGGTGAGAGAGTGGTTGGGGAGGAGGTTGAGGATGTCCAGAGGTAGAGGAGGAGGAGGGTCGTGATGAGGGCGATGCCGGCGGTGCTTCGGGGGCGAATGAGGGGCATTGTTGCGATTTACGGCATGGACGCGTCTGTGGGCGTGATTTGAGACGATGAGATTGATGGCGATGATGAGATTGAGGATGGAATGAGTAGATGAGTGAGTGAGTGAGTGAATGAATGTATGAATGAGGTGGATGGAAGTCGGAGGTGGGGGCGACGATGCTGATGCCCCTGATGGGAGGCTGAGATATGCAGAGGTTGGAGGATTGACGTCAGTGTACATCGACGATGGCGTTGCACAGAACGCTGACAAGGCTGATGGCCGCTGAAGATACAGGCCTTTACCGTAGAGCAAGGCTCTCGTGAAAGAGCATGAAATGATTGAGATTGAGGGATTTGGTGGTGTTTGGTCTTGTTGGTTCGGGCCTTCGTACTAAAACGGCGGAGCTGGGGTTGAGAGGCGTTTGTGCTGTTGGGCGCCGCATTGGGAGATGAATTGGGCATACTATAGCAGACCGCTATCTTACAGCAAACAACTGCGGCTCTCGCCTTGTTTCACGGGCACTTACTTGTCAGGCAATCAGTGTCGGGTTTATTCGCTGCGGGTTCATGTCGTTCGGCGCCTATTCCCAGCCCCCATTTCCAGATCTGCCGCCTCTTGTCTGGCTAGCCTCGAGCTTCAACTTCTCCTTGCCACATAACCGCCTTGTATATCCGGATTCTATATGCGGCTGGCCTTGTATCCTTTGCAATTGTACGGGTTCAGAAGCAATCACTTCGATAACGATCATATCCCAGAGACAAAGGGCCTTGAGAGGGTTGCGGCGCATGTTTGCTTCATATTGATATGGATGCATTTGTCTTCCACCCGTTGATACCTGTAGCGCAACTAACAACAACCCACACCGACCCACGACAACCAAAAAAAGCAACGAAACCCCCAGTCCCTTGTCAACTGTTCGTTAAGACCCCTACCAAGACGCTTTGCCAGATATCAATTGGTCTTTTCCGTTGCTCTGTTGTTCCGCTCTTTGGCATGGTTCCCACTTATAGTAAGACGAACCCTTGCTTCTGCGTGTGTCTCATGGAGACTGTGAGGCTCTGTTGTCAGAGGAGCAGCGTAACGAAGACCATGTCATTTCGTAAAATGTAATCGTAGACGAGATGGAGTCGGATCCTTCTGTTATGCCTGTACGGCTGTTGAGCGGAAGGCTTTGCGAAGCGGGAGCGGCTTGTGTTTACACCGATTCCCTGGGTCGAGTACGAGGAGTGGCCGTGTTGGGCCGCTTTGGTTACTTTCACCTCCTGTCTTTCTGGAACTCTTCTCTGCTCTCCTCTGATCTTTTCCCTTTCTTCTCCTTTTGTTCCTGCGTGGTTCTCTCTAGTTCTGTTCGTTTACCTGCTTGTTTCCACTCTTTCCAGTATCTGGGCTGGGCTCAGTAATATGCCATTGAAGTCACAGTCACACGCGAGGAGGACCATCATCTCATAACACGCGACCACCAAGCCTGATCTATACCCCCAAAGAAACATGGCCATCATCAGCAAAATCTTCACCCTCCCTCTCCTCGCCCTCCTCCTCACCCAGTCCAACGCCCTCTGCTTCTACCCCGACGGCACGCCCGCCCCCGGCGACGTCCCCTGCACCGACAGCACCGCCAACTCCGTCTGCTGCGGCACGGGCTACGCGTGCCTCTCCAACGGCATCTGCCAGGCCACGGGCGACGAGCTCAAGAAGCCCGGCGCGAGCGAGTTTGTGCGCGGCAGCTGCACCGACAAGACGTTCCGCAGCTCTGCGTGCCCGTCGTTTTGCGGGACGCCCGGCCAGGACAATGTTGGTGGAGGGGAGGGCATGGCCAAGTGTGACAATACGAAGCAGGATCTGTATTGGTGTATCAATGCGGCGAATATTGCGCTGCAGGAGAAGGAGGATCCGTGTGGTGATCAGGATGCCGTGGTGTTCTTTCCAGGTATGTAGGGCGGATGGGCTTTGCTGAGGGATTGTCTGGTATGATGAGAGAGTGAACTCGGTATGACTGATTGTTATAGGAACGCCAACTGTGATTACAACAATCAATGTTGCTCCAAAGCCTACCAGCACGAGCACAACCTCACCTCCAACAACCATGGCGACATCAACGTCTTCATCGTCAACATCATCCACAACCACCGGCAGCTCAACCACAGCAACAAGCACGTCAACACCAACCTCCCAAGCCGAAACATCACCAGCAACGGAGCAAAAGAAGTCATCCAACGCAGGCGTCATCGGCGGCGCAGTAGGCGGCTCCCTAGGCGGCATCGCCGTCGTCGGCATACTCGCATTCTTGTTCCTGCGCAGACGGAGAGGAGGAGGAGGCTCGGAGGCGGCGGTTCACGAGATGGACTACACGCCCGTGGAGCCGAAGCCCTCGCCTTCGGTGGTTGTGGATCCGATGCAGGCGTATGGCGGAGGAGTGGTTCACGAGGTGCCTGGGTCGTATTATGCGCCCCCGAAGGAGCAGAGACAGGAGCCGCCTATGGAATTGCCGGCTTGAGTGCGATGGTTGGAGAGGGATGAGTAGGGAGATGCGGATGAGAGTTGTGTTACTATGATTCTACGACTTTGGGTGTTGCGGGCTGTATATCTTGGATAATCACTTGTTCCTTAATATCTCGTGTAGCCATATACCCTACTAGCAATTCTTTGACTTTTACTCAGCCGTTGTTGCTACACTTTTCTGCTGCATCTCGTGCGAGGGTGCATATTGCTCCAGTAGGCCTGAACACGCAACCTATTGATGCTAGTACTGCAATTCGAAGCGGCCCTCAGCAAGCCCGAGAACCCAAGCCAAGCAAATCAAATCCACATGTCATGTCTTGAAACGGCACGCGGTTCCCTAGCTTGCTCGCTTACAACGCGGTCACTGAGTAGGCTTCCCCTGCATAAGATAGATAAGTTAACCGACGTCTGCTGAAGACGTTGGTTGAAGATGGAGCTAGGGCTGGGATAAGGCTCCTGTTGCAGGGTGTATATCCGGAGGCTGGTATCACTAGAACAGGATAGTATTAGGAAGCATGAGAAAAAGACCAGGCCTTTGGATCCTTCTTGGTCAAGTTGTCGTTGATGGCGCTTAGGACGACTCGCCAAGGGAGCCAAGAATCTTCGTCGAGCGAGCTGCTCCACCACATGTAGCTGAACCCTACTCGCTCGAGTGGAATGCATACGATCTGCTATGTTACCTCTTGGTCTTGAATCCGGCCTTGTTCGTGCTGTGGGAAAAGGACTCATGGCGAGAGAAGCTGATATTCTTGTCAGGTGATACTTGAGCTTGGGATCGCCCTTGAAGGGCGGAGATGGTTGAAGTGGTCGTTTGAAGCATGACAGCAAGCCATTGTTCCATTCTTTGTTCCACTATAAACTTGAATGCGCCTGACAGGGCTGACGGCGCAACTGCAAGTAGCTCCATCATTAAATTATCGCGTCACCGGCGGGCTGCAGGATTCTCTCGCAACTGTCCAGAGTGTTGCGCGTTCTTCCATATGCCAGCCCTTCACAGTTGTGGTGTAGCTTTTATGTCCGACTCTTTCGGATATCATCATACCATTCTTTTGTGTGCTGCTCCTAGGAGACTATCCTGCTTCATACAAGCGCAGCTATTGCACATATATTGGAAGACAGATAGTGCCTTGACTTGAGAGTGATGTCCTACTAAGCTCCTTGGCGGGGTTGTATTCACTCTATGATAGTTGAAGGTGAATGTGGCTGAAGTTGGCTTGCAACGCCAACGTCTTGAAGCATCAATTGAGATAGTAAGGCAAGACTGCTCCATCGCCACAGACATATCAGGGTATCAGACAAGGTAGGTGAGCACCTAACCACCTTCAACCACAATTGTGCCCATCATGTAGGGTTCGACCTACACAGTGAATGAACGGCTTCATGATTGCCAGCCAGACGCGTGCCCGAAACTCCTCGTTTCTAGTTTCTAGATGCCTTAGATTAGGTAGTAGATTATCACGCTGCTAACTCCTTAGCTCTGCCACCGGATCGATTCGCCGGCGGAACGGACGAGAGAGGCTTTGTGTGGCGCTGTTCTTCATTCGCCAATTTGCCCTTTTAGGCAGGTTCTGGAAGCATCGCAGCGGGCAAAAGTGGGAATGGCGTCCCTGGGGTGAGTGGTGATGAACTAGGAAGTGACCCCCCTTTTCTTATACTGACGCTATAGGGACAGCGAAATCGACGACTGCTATGATACTTCGTACAAGGATTTCCCCACTGTTCGAGATAATTGATAGACTTTATGCTTAGGTTCGCCTAGTCCTTCGATACAGATGTCAATGTCAGCTCCCTCGCCGAAGTCTAGCAACTTAGGCACTATGATTTCACGCAATCCTCACCTTCGACACGGCTCCCCAGGAATGCTTAGCTGAGCATGAAGCCAAGGGAGCATACACAGAGTACAACGGTTGGCTGGGCGAGGTGTCGAAGCCGACATGGCATGTGTCGAGACTGGCGTATACACTTGCGATGAACCGCAAGGAGTTTCTCTTGAGACTTGCTGTAATGTTGGTGATGGGGGTGACCCTTGATGTTGTTGGGAAGCCCCAATTAGCGGAGGCTGGAGGGTGTGCTTTGTATGTAATTCTTTAGGGCTACAACTTAGTCGATCACATGGATATCATAGCAGAAATGAGGCTGTTGATAATGAGAGACTGTATTGAATGACAAAAGTTCCGCTCTATGTAGTCCATGACCCAATTCACACCAACAATATCCAACAACTCCGCAATAAGCAGCAACAAGAGAGTATCCAGCGCAGTCTACTGAAGCTAGACGATCCAGCGTCTTCGAGCTTCACGCAATGTCAGTTCGTTGAATAGGCATCGACTTGTCGTTGTTCATCCGAATTAGGAGCACTGCAGCAGATATACCCAACCTTGAACCTGGACAAGTGCTACTCCTTCAAAACACCGGAGCTAGAGAAAGCGCTGGCTCCAACAGGCGCGAAGGAGGTCGTCGCGGGCTTGGAAGCGACGGAGGAGGCCGTGTCAGGCGAGCCGTTGGACTTGGGATCCTTCGCATCGGCAGCTGCATTCGACTTGGTAGCGTCAGAGCCTTGCTTCGGGGCAAGGCGCTCCTTTCGAACTACAAGAGGATGAGGACTGTCAGAGTCAGCAGCAGGACCATCACTCTCTTGGTCAGAGGACTCAGGATCGGGAGAAGTATTGCGAGAGCCAAAAGAGCTGGGAGCTCCAGACGATGAACTGCATCCGTAAAAGGGATCGTATTCAGACGAGTGTTCAAGCGAGCTATCATAGCCAGGGGCGCTCTCGTAGCCAGAGCAGGTGTCGTAATCGGACGAGTCGTTGGACTCGGAAGCGGACTCTTGGGTGGCGGTCTGGAGGAAGTGGCGCGAGTGGATGTAGCTGTTGTCGTCGAGGCTCTGGGGGCGAGGGCGGTGGTGGTTCTGCTTGGGGAGGCGGTTGGACTTGGTCATTGTGGTGGTGGGATTGGGGGACTTGAAATGGGACTTGGGACTTGATGTGGATGCTTTGATAGTGTTGTAGTGTTGTTTGATGGTTTGGTGATGATTTGATGGTGGCTTCTTCGGGAGGCCGTGGCCGGATTATATCTACGTGGGATAACATGAAGCACGCCAACGTCGGTGATGTTCATTCAATGGTGGTTGAACATACTTGGGCAAGGAAGACCATCTTGGCTGCTGCATTGTCTACGGAGCAACTCCACGGTTGAGTCTGAATGCATCTTGCGCTCAGAGAACATCGAATTGGTCTACAAGAATTGAACTCACGATGTTCAGTTCAAATGTTGAAAACGATTGAGAGAAGGGCTATGACTGACGTTGTGGTTCAAGAAGGTGGACAGCGAACAGGAAATGGCAAAGTAAAGTGCATGTACATGTACGCTTTCTTTGTTCAAAGCGACCTACAGGGACATGATGAGGGTGCGGTTACACTGACCTGACCTCCTTTTCAGGCAAACTACTCTGTATGAACACTGCTTCCGATGTTGGTTCAAAGAAAGAAACAGCCTCAAAGGATACGGCGGCACATGATCCTACCACTTCCCGCATACAAATTGAACAACCCTCAGCCTCAAAATGGTAGAAACATTCTCGTCCAATGCGCCAGAAATAGACGCGGATAGTTGCTTGGTTTTGCCTTTTCTGCCTTTTCTGCCTTGAGTTCAAATAAGCAGCCATGGCGCAGTTCAAGGAGGTGTTCGACTTGCTGCCTGATAGGCGCCGAGCGAGCTGCATGTATGTATGTAGCCGCCCAGTTTGCCTCATGTAGACAAACATTTGTTCAAATGGTCATCACGGAGGATGCCTTCTTTACAGGTATTTCCTTTCACGCCATCTGTGTGACACTGCCAGGCTTCTCTTGTGCGATCTGGGGGTCACTGAATGATGGCAAGGCTCCCACCAGCGTTGTTGCTCCCGCGCATCTCGCAGGCGCGGAAGAGGCAAGCAAAGGAGCAGCAAGATCAATTCACGCTCAACTTCAACGCGCAAAACAAAAGCAAAGATAGCATTAAACTCGAGGAGTAAATACAAAGAACAAATTGCAAGAAGAATGACAAAACATGCAATACGTAATCGGCCGTGAACACAGAAATCAGGAACTAAACACCATAAGCTCCTTTCCTCCTCATCGAGGATCCAGCTTCTTGAGCTATCCTGTGACTACGCCGCTGCACCCAGCCCTGCCAGGATAACGACCATGTCAAAGAATCTAGTCACCCCGTGAGCGACTGCATTGTCTGGCTACGCCGCTGCCTCCGACCCTGTCAGATTAACGACCATGCCAGGGACAATGCAGGTGCATCACGGACGACTACCAGTTGGCAATACTCAAAGGCTGTCCGCTGCCCCCGGCCCTGCCAGGTTAACGGATATGCCCTCGAGTCAACTGAGACTCAGAACCTGGATCCTCATCAGTAGTTTACGTCTTGTTGACACTGCGCATTGCGGCGCCATCGTCGCCGAGATACCACAGCTCACACTTGCCGTCTCGTCTGGAAGACCGTGTAGATCGTAAGAAGCCTCCCAGGTATTTGGCATCAGGGCCGGAGTTCTGATCTGTGCGGCGTCTGTGGCCGTGATTCTTCTTCTTCTTCTTTCTCTTCTCGAGCGGTGGCATCCGCTTCTCGGGAGACTGCGGTGCGTGACGTGCCTCGGTGCCCGAGCGAGTGGCCGGAGCTTTCCCCTTGTTCAATCGCGGGCGAGAAGAAGATGCTTCCATCCACCGAGGAGGCGGCGAAGCTGATGACATCCTCGAAGCAGAGGGCTGTCCCGGCGAGGAAGGACTGTATCTTTGTGTGATGCCACTCACGCTTGCATGTCCGGCCGTAGGCTCGCGACTGTTGGGCTCGTTGCGGCCTGCGGCCACCTCTGGTTGAGGAGCAGGTGGAGGAATAGATATGAGATAGTGTGCTCCAGGTGCGGCGGCAGGTTGCTGGACAGCGTCTCCATTGACGGAAGAGCTTGGGCTCGGCAGTCCGTTTCTCTCCCGCTCGTCTTCCGAGTCCGTCTGTGGCCATGCAGCAAAGATAGCATGGACTTCTCTGGGAGCATTGCGAACCGCCTGCTGAAGCGGAGTCGGCGGCGGTCGCGGTTTGTAGTTGTGCTCTTTCCACTTGAAGTTGTACTTGGGCGGACTCTTTCCTCGGCCGAGGGCCTCGAAAGCTTCCAGGTCGAAGTTTTCCCAGTCTATCTCGAGTCGTTTCTTCTTTGGCTCGCGAGCCTGGCTCGGGCCGGCCTCGTCCGCCGCCTTGCGCTTGTTGGGACGCTCGGAAGCTGGGACACCGTGAGCGCCATGAGCTTGCGAGGTTCCGGCGTTGGCAGAGGCAGGATCAGAAGCTGAAGCCGAAGCAGACGCAGAGGCCGAGGCAGAGGTTTTGGGAGCTGCCGAGGCCGAAAGGGCTGAAGATGCGGTGCCAGCGTCGAGTGCTTGAGCATCAGGGGCATCATCGAGCGGCTCCAGCTTGGGCTTCTTGCAAGACTGAGCTTGCTCGCCATCAACGACAGACTTTCTCTTGTTCATGATGACGGTGGTTGAGGATGTGTGTTGGAAAAGATGTTTGGCACTCTGGCACTCTTGGTCTTGCAGTTGCTTTTGACTTGAAAAAGAATTACTGACGGAGGAGAATTGGGAAAGGAGCTCTCGAGGTGATTCGGCTCCCTTTTTCTTTGCCTCAGATGCTGCCATCGCCGGTCGTTGCACAAAGAGCCGCCACGTGATGCTTGTGGCTGCACATATCCAATGCTCAACCAACAACAGAGAATAACAGCCAACGACTTCACCAACAGCTTCATCTTTCGCAACCTGTACGACGGACAAACAACATCTTGGGCCTGAATCCCAACTACCTAATAGTCTGAATAGGGGCATTGGGCGTCGCCTGTACCACCTCACGCCTCTCTGCCTAGAAGTGTTTGCACTTGTATCACTTCGTATCTCGATATAGCATATACAAGATGTTCTTCCGAAACTTCACGTTCTGATTCACTTGCTTGAGGCGACTCTGGAAGCCAAATGGCATTCGTCTACATAAGTCTCCAAGCGTCTCGATGAAATCATGGATCTTTCTCTCCCTATTCTACAATCATCAACTACTCAAAGAACCATCGACATCTTCTGTGGAAACAAGAGACAGAGACTGAAAACACAAGAATTTCAACAATGACTGACGAAAACATTTCTGAACCCTCTTCGAGCATCGTTCGTACTCGCAGCCCGATGCCCTTGGTAGTCTTCGCTGGTGCGAATGCCGCGGCGAACCACCTCCTGGAACTCGTCCGGGTGACGACATCCCCTTCTGCCCTTCAATCCTCTGGCGATCAGGCCCGCTATGTCTTGCCAGTGCCTGTCTGGACGATGGACAAAAACAGCAGCATCACCAGATGGATGATTGGCAGCGGAGCGCCGCCAACGCCCGCAGAGGACGGCCTGTCTACAGCCCAGCCGGATATTCTCCTCTGTCCGCCTGGAGCATCAGCCAGCGCCTCATCTGCTCGCCAGGACATTCACACTCTACACGCTGCCCTCTACTTTCATCCTCGGTCTGGTGGGCTGGTCTTTGAGAACCGATCTGGGAACCTCATCGTTTACGAGGGAGGCGACAAGGACGGGCAGGACTTGACGATTACGAAGCACACGACCATGCAGACTCTTCTGTGGAAGCAAAAGAACTATCTCCAGTTCGGGGAGCATCGCTTCCTCGTTTCCTTCATCGCCAAGAGCACCGACCAGGCTTATATCGGCCAGCAGTTCGACAACATCATCGGCTGCCTCTATGGTTCCCTTGCCCCATCGACCTTGTTCAACTTTGCCCCCAAGCCTGATGCCCACCTGAACTGGTACATAGCAATTCACAAGCTGTTTCCAAAGGGGCAACTGGTCGCCGGAATTGATGTTCGCACGGGGCAGCCCCTCGTCGTCGAGAGGGTGTCGAAAAAGACCTCCATGGCCCGACAACATATCGTCACCCGACTTCAAGCCATATACAGGACCGATATCGGCCCGCAAGAGGGCATCATGAAGGCCCTTGACGTCTGGTGCACTGTTGGCAGGCTGTGTCACAACCTTCGCCACGAGCAAGGCGGACCATGCCACTGTGAATATATCGAATATTCAATGCCCGTCGCTGAGCACAGCTTCCAGGACATGCCGTGGGACGAAGTGACGGCCAACGACCGCATTCGTTACTTCAGGCAGACCCTGGTTGGGCTTGTCAAGTTACATGAAATGGGCATCAAACACGGCCATATCTCGCCCACATCGTTGCTTCTTCTCACCGAGGAAGGGCGTGAGATGCCCACTTGCGACGAACATTCAGCCAAGGAGCTGAAGGCTGTCCTATCGGTACGCATGCGGCCGACTAAGATGGCGAAGCAGAGCTTGTACATTGCGCCCGAGGTCTCAGTTGGGGTTCTCCCACGAGACTTGGATGAGATCACGCCTGATGAGGCCGAGGCACAGGGTACGAGTGAGAACGAGGTTATTGGTGCCGCAATTCCCGACAATGCGAACCTGTCACTTGAAGGGATTGACGACCAGACAATGGAGTTACTTCCTGCACCCCTCAACAGCGCGACCGCCCCTGTCCCTGAAGTCCCCGTCAACGACGCAGGCGAGCTGGTCCGATGGGTCTCCAACAACGTCGACACAACGCTCGGTGACGCGTCTGATGGCAATGGATGGCAGCTAGTTGATGACATGCAAGACCTAGACGGGACGGAGGCCGACGTCTGGGCCCTGGCCATGTCATGGCTCTCCACCATGATCGCCCTTCCAGCTGAGACGACAATCACCAGGGACATTCACAGTCGCCTCCTGGACGACCTGGACGCCAAGACCAGCAGCGGTGACTCCACTAATGACAAGATCATGGCTCTGATTATCCGCGACATGCTTTGTTGGGATCCGCGGGCTCGGCCAAGCGCAGGTGATGCCCTTCAGCATGCCGCCTGGTCCGTCATCATGAGAATGGCCAACGAGGAGGACAAGAAGAGGAAGCGAGATGGCATTAGTCGAAAGGGTAGTCAGAGCGAGTTGCGAGGAGACAAGAGGGCCAGAGTGGTCTCGTTGGATGAGTGATGGAGGAGGATGATCTGGTGATGAGCTTGGTACACGATGGGGATGGAGTCTTTTTTTCTTTTGACCGCGGTGATCTTTTGCAGGTTGGTTTTCGAGTCTTCGTTTTCAAGTAGTCTTTTCTATGAAACACGATGTAATGGTTTGTTTTGTTATTATATGTATTTTGTTCTCTTTCCTCCTAATGTGATGTTGTGAATTCCTTGAAGATGGCACAGCCTTGCTTGTCTCACAAGTCATCGACATTCCCAGGAATTGCAGAAATTGTACTCTATCCAGATGTAGATTGACGAACGATTAATTCACTTGACGTGTCCCTCTACTGCTACCGCTACCGTACAAAGCACAAACACTCATCACGGCGTCGTCAAATCCCACAGACTCTCTACCGTCACATCTTCAACCCACTTCCCACCCGTCGTGTCCTCCTGCAGAGTAAACCCAATCTCCTTCTTCTCACCCGGCCTCAACACAAACGCGTTATCATCAAAGAAGCCCAAGACGCCCTCCGGATGGGTCAACCACGTATACAGCGACACGCCAGCCGTAGCCTCCACCGTAAACTTCTTTGTCGACTCGTTGTAGGATAGCTTCAGCTTGGGGTCAGTTACTTTGGCCTGGTTGGGCCAGACGGGGAGGAAGTGGTTATGATGCGTAAACGTCGTGAGCTGCTTGTTGGACGCGTTGGGGAGTTTGCCTTTGGCGGTGAGTTGGATGATGAGGACTGCGTCCTTGGGGTCTGGAATTTTGAGATTGGATGATATGTTGGTGGAGATGATCTGGGTGGTGTTGATGGCGCCGACGTGGAAATCGACAGACTTGGGCATGCCGGCATTGTTCTCTAGAGGTTTGCCCTTGAGATCGACCCAGGTGAGAGAGACTTGACCAGACGCAGCCTCCCAGAGATCAGAAGTAACCCAGATCTCCAAGTCATTAGAAGTATAGTTCCAGAAAGCAGACGCAATAACATGCTCATACGTCCTGCGAGAAACATACGGCAAGACTTTCCAGCGCCCGTCATACTCGAGACCGGCCCAGGTGGGGGCCTGCCAGATGTCGTTGAGCTGCCAGTACAAAGAGCCAAGCTGTCTCTCCGGCAATCCGCTGCCCCGTCTGTAGAACTGAATCTCAGACTTGTACATGTCTGCCTGGAAGAGCTGCGTGGCGTGACACCAGGAGGAAAAGTTGGCCACCGGATCGGTCTTGTCGGGGGTGGGATAGTATCGCTCTACAGCAAGCGTCATCTCGACTTGTCCCAGAGTGCTGTTGCGAATGTTTCTCGTCAGGCCGCCGGCGGGATAGTGATGATTTCGCAGGATAACCGTTGTCGAGTTGAATGACAGATCGTCGGGGTCGACGGCCTGTTTCCACGTTTGGATGCTGGGCATGCTGATGAAGCCGAATTCGTTGGCAAACCGCCCGACTGGGTACACAGAGGTATCAAAGGACACCGAAGTATCGTAGTTGTAGAAGTCGGTGTCGCCGTAGATGTGTCCGGGGGTGGTGTTGTAGTACCGCTCGACGATGGGCACGGGGAGATCAAGGTCAATCTCGAGCCAGCCATTGTTTGCACTGCAGGGGCTGTACGAGATGGAGTGGCTGTTGGCGGCAATGATACTAAACATTGTCTTGATGAAGAGATCCTCGTACTGCCCCAGGACATATGGGTAAGTTTCTGGATCAGCGCCTTGAGCGATCGGCAGCATCAGGTTCTCAAACTCGTTGCCACCCATCCAGCAGGCCAGAGAAGCGTGGTGATTCAGGCGACGGACATTGTACGTGATTTCTCCAGCAGCGTTTTCCTTGAAGTCCGGACTGTCTGGATATAGTGTGTCACTGAATTGGAACTCGCTCCAGAGCAGTACGCCGCGTTCATCAGCGATATCGTAGATCCAGTCTGGCAGATACGTGCCTGAAGACCACACTCGAAGCATGTTGAAGTTCTGCGCCTCGACAGAGTCAAACAGGCGGTTCATCCTGTCGGACGTGACTCGCGGCCAGAAGGCATCCGGGGGAATCAGATTAGCCCCCTTTGCGTAGAATTCGTGGCCGTTGATCTCAAAATGCCAATTGTTCCCGGGAGTAATGCCACTGGCAATTTGCGCATCCGTGATGTTTCCCGAGCTGAAAAGAATGGTACGGAAGCCAATGCGGCGCGAGGAGACCAAAAGAGGCGTCTTGGACCCCGGGCTGCTGACCGAGACCGTGATGTTGTACAGCTGCTGGTCGCCCATGTCTCGAGGCCACCACAACTTGGGTTTGTTGGCATCAATGGTTACGGATCCAGTGACTGTCATGTCAGACTGCGTGACGCCCTCCAGTCTCCCGGAATGCAGCACAGAGCGACTGTCCTTGGCATCGGTAATGACCACCGACATGGAAGCATCTTTGGGCAGTGTTCCGACGAAATCAAGACTCGCGTTGACAACCCAGGGAGCAGTCTGGTCAGGCGCAAAATTGTTGAACTGGCCCTTTCGGAAGATGTCAATGGCAGTGTTGAGAGAGTACAGCTCGCCTCCCTTGCTGAGCTGGACGATGCGTCCGGGCTGCCAGGGTCCTACGGGGGAGAATGCCGGGCCCCAGTCCCAGCCAAAGTCGTTTTGTTCCTTGCGAACCCATTGACGGTTTGGATACTCGAAGGGATAGACAACAGAGGCGGGCCAGTCTGGATGACATGAGAGGTTAGTCACAAACCTCATGGTAACTGTAGTGTATGTACGAGACTACTTACGTTGAACGTCGTCGCTTGCATTGATGGCGTTGATGATGCGAGGCACGCTCCCAAAGTTGATGCTAAGAACGGGGTCGCTCTTACAGCTCGCGAGGAGGGAGGACACGTCGTAGAACCATTGTCGGAACTGGTTGTCTGGCGTTCCAACAATATGATCGCAGAACTTGATGGTTGCATATGTATCGAGGCCATCAAACACTAGCCACGTTTCCGTGTCCGGGTGTTTGTTTCTGTCTGTCTGTTAGTATCAGCCCAACTGAGCTGTTCATGCGCACACTTACAGTCCGCTGATGGGCTTGCTAGTATAGGTCCAATTCTGGGCCGCGATCCATCGCAGATCAAAGTCATTGAGGCCATGGTATCTGTGTATCGCGTCAGCTCCATTTCGACAGTGCTTCATGGTCCAATCTCAGAGAAGGTCATCTCACGGATCATCTGTGAGTGTTAGCTGATTCTCGCTCAGGTCATTCTGGGTTGTCATTGACTCACTAATCACACCAGCCGCATAAAGATCAAGATGTGCCTGAGACGGAAACTTGCCGGGCACGGTTATGTTGCCGTATTCGTTGGTCACTGTCCATTGCTGCTGGCTGAGGTCGTGAATCGATGCTTTGCCGGCATGCTCGGTAGTTGCAACTGCGGCGCTCGCACAGATGCCGAGCGCGGCGAGCAAAGGCCTGATACGGCCCATGGCTGGACGTCTGGGATGGCTTCTCCTCTTCTCAGAAGGTGGCTATTAATACTTTACTATAGGTAGTTACTCAGGAAGAGGAATGGTTAGAGGGTCATGTTGTATGGGTTGTTGTTGTTGTCCAGAAGCCACGGACGTGACTTGTAGGCGGCGTCTCACAGTCATCCCTTCCCATTGCGTCCCTTGCAGCCTTTATACCTTGCGAATACCCTCGCTCATGACTGCAACACCTCGTAAGACAACAATGAGGGGTCCGGAATAAAGCTCGGCCATAGTTGCACAGCTCGTGTTCTGTAGAGCATCGAATGGAGGCAACCCCATGCCGATCACCCAACATGCATGTAGTGCTATTATGCGATGCTCATTCTAGGCAAACAAGCCATGTAACTTTGCCTCTCTCTCGGTATGTACAGGAGAAGATGCGAATGACTTCATCGACACGGAAAAGCAAGGCATTGACCCCGGATTTCTTTGGTCGTATTGCCGATTCAGCCGGTACATGGGTTCCGGCAGATGTCGGTTTCCCCACGATTTCGTCGTGTCACCAATGGCGATCGTGTGTTGGGTGAGGGACGGTTGGAGGTTGTGCATGAGGTCCTTTGCGGGGAGAGACAGGTCCCGAGTGGTGTTAGGCTGGAGAGTGAAGCGCTCCTACTACAGAGGATTCGGGGATGTTGATCTACTTGAATTTGTGAGTAATACAATGCAAGTGATTCTCTAATCGTCTTGCGTCCGAATAAAGACTGGTGATGGTCGGAAAGCAAGGGAGACCTGCCGCTCGAGAGAGGGGTCACTTACCCGGTTGTTTATTAATTTGAAGGCGCAACAAAGAGGATAGAACAATGCAACTTTTGCTACTACATATGCACGCAAAGGGAAATATCAAAAACCTTCGATAGGACGTCAAGATCAGCAGAGAGATGTTGAGTGGGTTACATTTGTTTTGTTTGTTGTACACACAGATGCAGGCTCGGGAACAAGATCAATCTTTGTCTGTAAGCTTAAATCTAGGTGGTGGGCATTACTGTCAAGCGGACGAGCACTCCGTATGCATGGGTTCTGACATGCTCGAGAGTCAACTGAAGAGAAGAGAGTATTCCATGTCTATCTGTATGCAGTCATGGATCAGTCATTGGAGTCTATCACTACCGGGCCTGTGAAAGAGCCATCATAATGATCGTTCAGCTACAAAGACATACCATCAACCCTCCGCATCAGATCAAAGGTCCAAAGCCACAATCTTCCCGCCCTCACTGAACGTGCCATTGACGGGACTCAGCGAGCCACCCACAGTAACAACATAAAGAACATGCTTATCCTTCTTCGTCCGTCCGAAAGCCACCGAAGTATCTCCAGCAACAAGGCTTGAGTTGAGGTGCCCGGCAATAACCCTACCTTCACCCGTTGACAAGTTCACTTCGGTGACCACGTTGGTCGGGTTACCTGCGATATAAGCCGCGTGTGGCGTGACAGCGAAGTCATCGCCGACAACATCTGTTGCAATCGTCTCATAGCTTCCGGTGGCGTAGCCCGTTTTGTTGACGCGGACGCGGCCAAAGAAGGGCTTAAAGGAATTGGTGTAGTAAACGTAATGGTCGAGATAGCGGATACCGTTGATGCCGATGGGAATCTCTGCGTCAGCCGCGGGCTTGAACGTTCCGTCGTCGAGGACCACCTTGTAACTGCCGGTGCGTGTGTTCACGCTATACACCACACCCGCAGTCGAGTCCGCGGCGAGGATAGTGTGGGGGGTAGACGCAAGAGTTGTCATGCCGTTGAGGGACAAGGCCTCGGGGATGTCGACAACTTTGGATACTTTTGGCTGGTCCTTGTGGAAAGCGACCTGCCAAACTGCCCAAGATCCTGCAGCCGGGCCGGTTGTGAGAGAGAAGTTGCCGGCATTGAGGGTGAATACGTCTGGCGAGACTTCGGTGATGCCCAGAAGGCCGAGGTATCCCGGGAAGCGGTGGACGAGCTTTGCAGTCTTGGGGATGAATGGGTTGACTTCGTAGAGCTCTGGCTTGTCGGTTAGGGTGACGAGGAGATTGCCATTGGAACGGATGGCAATATTCTCAAGCATTGTTCCGTTGGCGAACTGGTAGATGAGACGAGCATCTTCATGATGCGGCCTGGGGTATCCGTTTCTGGTGCTGAGAACGGCGCCGGTGACTGAAGCTACGAGAGCGGAAAATGCGAGGAAGATGTTTGAATGCATGGTGTTTGAACAATAGTTGTTGTTTAGCTGATCTGGAGCCTAAAGAGTAACATTTCAAGATATGATTAAAGGAACCAGGATATCAGCCCAGGCACTGTTATATATACAATGAGCAGCAGCCCGAAGGAAGCGAGCTGAATGTCGACCTGAAGGAGGCAAATCCTCTCAAATCCTTATAGCTCCTACAGCAGGATTCCTCCGGCAAAGGCACCATCAATCCTCCTGTTGACAACATTACACATACGTGTTCGTGTCTTGCCTGATCCTGACGGGCGAAACATGATAATCCAGTCTTGAGAGCTGAGAGCTGACGGGCATGGCCAAATTGAATTGGAGGTCGCCAATTGAAAGGGAGTGCATCGATGTGCTGGATCGTCGTTGCAGTAGTGCCCTGCAGGCTGCAACAAGTCCGCCGTGAGCTTTGGCCCTGAATAGATCGGCGTTATGGTCGTTATGGTCGGCGGTGAATCTGATGGAAGACACCCCTTCTTATGATGAGAGGGAGCAATTACATATAAACCTTATGCCTCGCTATGTTGACCGCGATGATGAATGCTGCCGCTACAGTTGCTGCGTGGCAGTTACACACAGAATCGATGCTCCAGCCTTGCCAGCCTCTTTGCAGAGGATTGCAGTGATCGGCATGAGTGTGAGTCGGCTCAATGAGCTGTTGCTATATTTATAAACACCTATCTGTGTTCGTTCAGTCCTTTCATCCTTCCTCCCTGCCTAAGGAGCACAGCCTCAAGCCCAGCCGAGGATGCTGCGTCAACATGCGTCGATTCCATCATGATAGAGATATGCCTTGACAAGTACTGTCTGTAAATGAGCGTATAACAAACATCAACTCACATCTACCTGGTCTATTTTATCGTAGATTTCTCTCTTCAACGCCTCGTCTGCCCAGCTCATGTCGACCGCATTCCTCGCCAACTGTACCATCTCCAGCTTCGTCAGCCCCCCATAATGATACGCCTTTTCCATGTTGCCATCGATCCAGACATCGTGCATATACACCGGATCATCACTATTAATGCAAAACTTGACGCCTCTATCGAGCAGCCGTCGCAGCTTGGGGAACAAAACCTCGGTCGCCGTCCGTCGATGATACGCATGAGGGCAGAGAGTCAGGCCGATATTTCGTTCCACAAGTCCTGCTACTAGTTCCTCCCGATCGAGTACATCAAGACCGTGGTCAATCCTTTCGGTCTGCATTTCAAAGATTGCCTGGCGAATATGTTCGTGCGTGTCCTTTTGCCCAAAGTCGCAGTGCATCGTGATGTGATGGCCGTCTGCCCTGGCCCGCTCAAACGCCTTCTTGAACAATGATGGAGGCCGTTCATAGGCATTGCTGGCAAGACCAACTGCGTGAAAGAGGCCGTGTCCGGATTTGCCCCATGGTAGAGCTTTCAGATACGCAGCTTCACCATCTTCAACTGGCTCGTCACGGATGAAGCAGAAGATCCAGTTGGACTGCACGCTGTATTTGGCTGCGCCATCACGCTGAGCCCTGAGATAGCCGTTCAGCACATTCTCTGCTGGCACACCACGGCGTGTATGTGCCTGGATGTCGAAGAAAGGCTCGACATAGCAAACATTCATCTGCTGGCATCGCGCCAGATAGTCCATGCCGAGCTCGTAGAAGTCGTCTTCCTGGAGCAGGACCTCGCAGCCTGCAAAATAAGCCTCTAGGAACGTCGGCACATCCTTGGGGCCGCCGAGCTCGGGGCGGTGGTTGTAGGTGACCTTGTACGAGTCGAGGAGTTCTTCGTATGTGTGGTACTCCTGGGATTTGAAGCGCAGCGGGATGTTGTTGCGCTGGGCGAGTTTCCAGCGGAGAGATGGCTGGAGGGTGCCTTCGATGTGAACGTGGAGCTCGACTTTGGGGAGGGAGGCAATGAAGGGGGATGTTGTTAGACCGTTCATGGTGAAGATGATCTCATGTCAGTTCTCGTGTTATTGTGAATGGGTGAAGAGAAGACGAGAGCAGCTGTAGGTGGGCGCAAGGTAACGTGAAGTCCTGAACGTCCTCGTAACCCCTCCGGAGTGATGCTTATCGCCTTCATCGGGCAACTCTTCGATGAGCCTCATGCTATTCCCGGACAAGTCAAGCTTTCCAGCTATTGCTTTGTCTGAGATAATGGGTTCCATCTGAAGACGGGGTTTGGCGAGGAGAAGGATGAGCCAGAGCTGCTCCACAGGCCGTATCAGCGGGTAAAGCTGCTACTCCGCACTCTGTAAGTGGCGGCGATCCGACGGTGAACCTCTGAATATGAGAGCTTCGCTCAAATACCGATGAAATTCATGCTCGTATGCTAATATCATTCTCTCTCACGAATCATCATGATGTTATTGATCAAGCACAGAAGCCACAGCCAATACCTTGTTAAGAAAAAGACATCATCCATATCAGTTCTAATTGTTCGGCTGCTTCTCTCCAGGATAGTGGGCTTTGCGTCCAGGCTTTTAGCCGACCCATGTCCCCTCATTCTCTCCCTTTTACTCGTACAAGGGCCGGTCTCGGGCAACTAACAACCTCGTGCATGACCTCTACCGGCTTCTTCATATCTCGCTGCTATCTCGTCGACTCCAAGATAGATAGACCAAGATAAGCGTGAGGGGAAACGCATCTTGCAGAGATTGACGCCGGTGGCTGCATCTCCCTGCCGTTTTTGCATTCCGGGGTGCATGTTAAATACGCGTTCGAGGGCCCTGCATTCAATGAGCCGCCAACATGCTTCTGCATCCCGCGAATCTGAGCCTCTACTGGGCCGCCCCATTGACACCGACGGCGAGATGACTTCTCCTGCTGAGGCTGCGTCTCCTGTAGCGACCGGCGCGGATGCCGCTGTTGCGCGTCGCGTGGTGAGGAAGATTGACCGGGTGATTATCCCGCTGCTGTTTGTCACGTACATGTTGAACTTTATGGACAAGGTCATCTTGTCGAGTGCCGCCGTGTTTGGGCTGCGCGATGATACGGTAAGAAGACTCAATATCACTGGAACGAGAGGTCTACTATATATCTAACATGGCGTTGCAGCACCTTGTCGGACAGCAGTACAGCTGGGTCAGCAGCATCTTCTACTTTGGCTACCTCATCTGGGAGTATCCCACCACCATCCTCATCGCCCGTCTCCCCACGGCAAAGTACCTCTCCTTCAACACCCTCGTCTGGGGCGCCGTCGTGGCCCTGACGGCGGCATGCACCAACTTTGGCGGCCTCATGGCCGTCCGGTTCCTGCTGGGCATGGCCGAGGCCACCATCACGCCGGCCTTTATGTTCCTGACATCGACCTGGTACACGCGCGACGAGATGCCGGTCCGGGTAGGCATCTGGTTTGCCGGAAACTCCATTGGCGGCATCCTATCGAGCCTGATTGCCTTTGGGCTCGGTCACATCGAGGACAACGTCCATCCGTGGCGGTGGATGTACATTGTCCTCGGCGTTGCCACGTTCCTCTGGAGCATCCCCATGTTCTTCCTGCTGCCGGACAGCATCTCCAAGGCCAAGTTCCTGACGCCCGAGGAGCGACAGATTGCCGCTGATCGCACCGTCATTGCCGGAACTGGGCGCACCGAGAACACGCACTGGAAATGGGATCAGGTCGTGGAGTGTCTCATCGACCCCAAGACGTGGCTCATTTTCTTGATTGAGCTTGTCAGCCAGATCCCCAACAGCGGCACGCAGAGCTTTTCCAACATCATCATCTCCTCTTTCGACTTCACCTCGCTGCAGTCCACCCTCATTAACATTCCCTATTCGGTCATCACAGCAGGCATCATTGCCGGAGCCGGATGGCTTGCTGGACGATATCGCACGCTCAACTGCCTCCTCATCGTCCTCGTCCTCATTCCCTGCGTTGTGGGCTCGGCCGTCATCTACCGCCGCGACAGCGTGCCTCATGGTGTGCAACTGTTTGCTTACTTCCTCCTCTCTCCTGCTCCGGCCGCGATGCCTCTCAACATGGCTCTCGTTCAGTCCAACTACCGCGGCGTGACCAAGAAGATGACCGTCACGGCCATGCTCTTCTTGGCGTATTGCGCGGGCAACATTGCTGGTCCGCAGTTCTTTCGCGCAACTGAGGCGCCGACCTATGAGACTGCCTTTAAGACTATCATGATCTGCTACTCCATCGTCATTGTCCTGGCGGTGACATTGAGGTGCTACCTGCAATGGTTCAATGCGAAGCGGACGAGGGAAGAGGGGTTTGTAGGGAATGCCGGCTCGGCTGGTGCCGTGGCTGATGGGAAGGTGTCTGATGTCTTGGATGGCAAGGATATTGCTGAGGCGGTTACAGAGATTCAGCTCAGGCCGGAGGACTATGAGGATGTGACGGACTGGAAGACGGTGGGCTTTCGGTATAGGCTGTAGGCTGGAACAATGTCATTCGCGTATCTGCTCACTCCGATGAGAAATGGTATAAGTAGGCAACATGTGTGTCTCTTTGCTGTCGAGAAGTATGTCTGGCACAGTCTGCTATACCCTACTCTGTAATTAATGACTCTTGACTCAAGTCGATGAGAGCCTCTCCCCCGGCTACGATATGATGAACATTGCCCAAAGTTACCGTAGCCGTCTCCTTGCTCTTATCAAGAAAGTTGTACTCATCCGGCGCAATCACATTGACATAGTAAGGATCGGCAAAAGCACTCATATAGTGCTCCAAGCTCGAAATCTCCCATATCACAGCGCCATCATAGTCCATGACAGTAATGGGGAGTGGCGTTGATGTCAAGGACTGCCTGAGGACGTTGGAGGTGTGGACCTGAGGGGCACGACATGAGCCACTTGCATTTGAAACGATGGATATTCATGATGCTGAGGGTATTTACCTGAGTGTAGCCGGTAATTCCGTGTTTCTTGGCCCAGTATGCAATCTTGGGGGCGTGGACGTTGCGCCAGTAGTTGTAGAATTGCTCTTGGCTGAGGTCGGGGCGGCGCTTGATGAAGCCAATCAAGTACAGTGTAGAGCTCATTTTCGACAAGTGACCTTTCAAAATGACAAAATTCAACAAGATATGTCGAGATTCACAAGTTCGATATCAGTTAGTTCACATTGTTTCTTTGGCAGCTACAGACGCCATAAATACACATTCCGTCCTGCATGGCCACCTATCATCAAGCACATCTTCAACCGAGTCTCGGCCGAACACACAAACAGCTTTAAGGTGCACGTTGAAGCAACAGTGGACAACACAACTCTCAAGAACTCGAGTTACCAATGACCAGCAGTAGTCACTTGCACTTCTGTGTGAGGCCCTCAGCGAATCAATCCCAATCCGGCCGAGCTCGGCCGAATCCACAAGCAAGGGCACCACACCATTTCATGGGAGGAATGCAGTACCCGTATACGAGATACAACGTCAAACTCGCTGGTCAGGTTCCTTCTTCGAGAAATAATGTCACACTGATTGCTGCGACTGAAGAGACTCATTATATCTGCTCCTATCCGCTTGAGAAATTGTGCCTTTTGTTGCTACTACTGCCTTGGGTGATTTCAAGCCCATGGATCGCGGGATTCATATCTCTTCTGTCAGCGCCTTCCAGCAGTGTAATACGTGTCATGCTGGTTTGAGCGCAGATTGAACACTCAGTGAATACGCGGACAGGGTCATTTCCGTCCCGCGGAATACTGACTGGTTACGAGAGAGACGAGACGGTATCGTGCTGTTTCCACCTCATAGCTTCAAGTACCAGGGTATTATTGAATATCTCTGGGATGATCAACTGAAAATGCTAGTCACTGTTTCGACTCCGCATCTTTGTCCTTTCTCTCCTTTTGTTCTTCTTGCCGAATCTGATCATAGATAATGGAATAGAACCCTTTGGCCTCAATCTCCCCCACTAAGGATTACCCAGCTATCCGGGCTATTACATACATAAATAGCGCCTGCTGCGAGTTGAATGAACTAGTTGAACGACTTGAAGTGCAACTACTGCAGCCATGTTCATATAAGTAAGCCATGGATTCCTTTTTTACAATTCCGCGCCCCCAGGGAAGACATGCAACGGCCCGGGCTAGACAAAGCCTCAAGCAATACCGCCGCTTGATCAGGTCAAGGGTCCGTCGCAACATCTTGCCGATAAGTCGAGCCTTGCGTGGACAAATGCAGACATTCCTCATGCAGTAAGATGGTGGGGCATGGCCTACTCAAGGGAAAAGTCCCTTTACTTCTCACGTACTGTAGATAGAAGTCATAGTGAAGTGTGGCGCGGTGTGTCTGCGTTAGTGCCATATATATTAAGGATCCTTGAGCCTGGTATGAGATCTTGAAAGATAACCTTACATACTTGTCTAATGTCGAGAGCAGTGGCGGAGTTTGTCTTACCACAAGTCGGGAGAAGTTCCGTTTATAAACGGGTTGTTGGCCGACTCGTCAAAGCACGGGAGTTCCCTCTCCAACTGGCTCTTCGAGTTCACACGCGACTCGTTGAACCACGAGTCGATCGTCGGTACCATGTCGTCGCCTCAGCTGCGAAAGGTCCGCAAGGGGACTCGCAGCTGTTGGGAATGTATGTCATGAACAGTAACCCATCTGTCAACACCTTACAGTCTTCTTCGTCGTCTTATTCTCCTTTGCGTCTCTATTGACCCCCTATGTTCTGGGTTCTAATCGTCAGGATAAACATATACAGGCAGACGCCGCAAAATTAGGTGCTCGTTCAAACCTGGAAACCCGGCGACTTGCGTGTGGTGCACCTCCCACAACCTAGTTTGTGTCAGCCAGCGATTTCGAGATGAGGCGAGCGATGGCTCGCACAATCAAAGCATGGAAGACAGGATGACGCGGATGGAAAACTTGCTTGGACGGGTTCTCGCAAAGTTGGAGGCTGCGGGCACGCATTCCACTCAGCCAACGAAAGAATCTCCGGGGCGCCCAGAAACCGCCGAGGACGACATCGGGATTGATGTGGTCAACACGGATTCTACCATTTCGAATCCTTCTTCAACTTCCGCCGTGCTTTCCATCTTCAAGAACACAGCTGTAAGGACAAAGTTCACAACTCCCGCGCTGGGAACAAAACAGATACTGATCAGTACTCTTCTAGTTTATGGCAGAGATTGGAGGACAGAAGGCCTCTTCAACACCCACTTCAATCACAGCAACAGATGCCATCCAGTCCATTGACCACAGCGATACAGGCATGTGGCCAAAGTTGACAAGAGTCTCGAGCCTTTTGCTAGGGTTGATGCCATCTCGTTGCACAATAGAGCTTCTCGATAACCAGAGCTCACCTTGGATCTGCCAACTACTTCGCCCGCTTCCATCACTCAAACACTTGAACAACTTCTCGCTGCTGAAAATGATGCCGCTTGAATCATCAGCTCCAAGCCACCCTACGTTCATCGCGAGAGCTCTAATGTGCATCATGATATGCTTACAGCAGCTCCCCCAAACCATCGATGTCTCGCAACTTGGCTTACCATCTCCTCGAAATGAATACATGCAGTCTCTAACTTCGACGATAATATCCCTGGTTACCTCCGACGACGAGGTCATCGCCACTCAGGAAGGCCTCGAATGCCTCTTGCTGCTTAACATCTATTTTGTCAACTCGGGCAGACCTCGGCGTGCCTGGCTCAACAACCGAAGAGCAATGGCCATTGCACAATTAATGAACCTGCACAGGATGCGCGACCACGACGACCTACATGGAGACAGAAGCGACACAGAGTCCAAATTGTCTGACCTTTGGCCTCACATCATCCACCACGACCGCCATCTCTCCCAGATTCTAGGATTTCCATGCGGAGTAGCAGATACTCACGAGCCCTTTGTCCCAGGCAATCTCAAGCTCATTCAACACCTGGATGAGAAGAAACAGGACGCCATCTATCTTGCGCATCTCGATCGCATAGCCGCACTTTTAATAGAAAGGGAACAGCGCGCTTCGACCGCAGAGACTGCCCTTACCCAAACCGTCGATCATGCGCTTATGAATCTCTCCACGTCAATGCCCTCGTCCTGGTGGCACCCCTTCGACAGACTCTCGGGCACGCAACAGGAGGCAGTGGACATGCTCTACGGCCGCTATAACATCCAGCTATGGCACCGTCAGCTCGAAATGTCCAATCATCTACCATTCATGCTCGATGCAGACGAAGAGACGCGGAGCGAATACAGCCGGGTCGCCTGTCTCAAAGCCGCCCGACAGCTCATCAAAGTCTACCTCCCGCTACGCACGACCTTTGGCATGTTCTCCTGCTGCATGACCAACTTCCAAGCCTTCACAGCGGCCGTGATTCTCATCTTCAACATGGTCCTTCGGACGCCTGGTGCCGAGCTTGAGGTACTTTCGGGCCGAAGGGAGAGCGACTGGAAGCTCATAGCGGATGTCATAGCTGCCCTTGATGCCGCTGTCGAGCGGTTTGATGATAGAGTCGCTCTGCAGGCGCGGGAGGTGCTGAAGCTGCTACAGGCTATTGAGAACGACCCCAAGACGCTGCAAGGCGACAAGTTTCACTTTACGATTCCTTACTTTGGCGTCATTTCCATTGCGCGGAAGACGGGGCAGGACGGCGACGACAATTATAGAGAACGGAACCAACAGACGGAGAGTACGTGTGATCATCAGCCGGCTACTGCAGAAGCAGAGGAGTATCTCGACCACCCGCCCACGTTCATGACGACCATCGACTTCATGGGGCCCAGCACGGCGGCGGACGTCGACGAGCTGATGCAGCAGTGGCTGGTTGAGTACGTGTGATGCCATGTTGGCACGATTGCTACTATCCATATCCCTCAAGGAAGAAACAACCAGGATGCAGCTCGCATTATACAGTGTTGTCCCTGACACGGAGAATACAAACTCCATGTCCACATGCGTTATGATCCATCTTTTGTCAGTTCTGCCTGGAACCAAGTTATGTGAAGCTTCCATCTACAGGCAAGGTAAATCGAGATGTATGGACAGTAAAAAAAAAGTATACTGGCATGACTTAACTGATTAGCCGGTCACTGATGAACAACAACAGAGCTTGGAAGCCCTTATGTATGTGTTGCCCCTTCAAGAGGCTACAAATACTGAGCACCCACTGCTTCTCCTTAATCCGGCGTTCTCTCCTGTGTTCAACATTCTTTATCGTACTGGCATTGCACTGATTAAGGCAAAAGTAGCAAGCTCTCCATGCCCCGACTATGCACTCAGAGAAGTATTGCACTGACGACTGTTAAGCTTGTTACGGGCCCTGTTAAACCTGTTCGTTTCCTCGCCCATAGAATAGAGTATCCGGCACTTACCACCGGCATATGACAGGTACACTGCAGAAGGCTCAATTCCTGGCTCTCGGAGACAAAAGGGCTGACAAGGACAAGAATTGCCGCCGTAAGCACGATTTGGAGGTTATCTTACGGGAGTTTAGATCTCACTTGTCTCTGTCTGCCCTGGTTTGCAGGACATGCATGCATCTGAACGGTATACTACCTAACTACACATATGCTGACAATGAGATACTGCGATCAGATACCTTACTTTCAGGAGAATGCTTCACTGCGTCACTTGCCCGAGGCACTGCTGGAGGTATATTCCCTTGCTACAAATCTCGCAATTGCTCCTGCTTTTATAAGCTCTTGAGAAGAAGCCTTAGCCATTGTCAAATTCATATGGAACGCGTGGGTATTCAAGTTCACTCAATTCTTAACACAGCTCACGCCTACCGCGGCCGATATTCCCCGCTGAGCCAACGGTTCATTTCGCCTCCCTGGTTCTTCTCGCCCCATACCGTCATGGACTCCTCTCGATCATATTCTTGATACTTATTCTGGCTTGTCACAGGCCTAGGGACTACGGATACTTGGCGGTAAAAAATCGACGGGGGGGCACAGCTTCAGGCCACATGATTAACAGAAAACATGCCCAATTGTCCTCTCGGTGGCCTCGATTCTGTCTCCCTTAAACCCCCAGGTTTGATCCGACAACCTCAAGAGACAGCAACGCAACTCACCTGACCGGCCCCGACTCAACACGCGCGTTAGCCCCTAGCAGCACTATGGAAGAATTCATTCCAGGCCGGCATTTCCATCCCCCGTCCCGGGGGCCCGGCATTTATACCTGACATCCGTGATCTTATTCATCCTACGTTGAAGTTCTAGTTCTGCTTCTAGTTACTGGGTCCTCCCCACCCGTCATCAGCATCTGGAGCATGGACAACGGATGTTCTGATCAAGCATGCCAGCATTAACTCAGCCTCAGCTTGAGCCCCGTGTCAGCACTTACAGAAAAAGCCCACAACAGAACAGCAAGGGTTCACCATGCTCCAGGGGGTTCTTTAGCAGCATCTGCTGGAGAATAGCATGACTAAACGGCAGCCATCGGCCGAAGCCGTCCAGGAACAACGCCGGCCTTGCCCCTGTGTCATACAAATTAGCACGGCGACTAGCTGCTTAGTCCTGCCCTAACAATAGAGCCTGAGAGATGCTCAAAGGAGACTCCCGAGTGCCGATCGGGTGTCCACGCGGTGAGACGAAGACAGGGGAGCCTATCATAGGGCTCGTTAGGTTCTCATCTCCCTGACATTCTTACTGGGCAAACTGGGCAATAGAGAAGATGTTCAAGCTCTACTGCTGAGCCAACTTGCTGAGGATAAAAGCTTGGGGAAGCTATGGAAATCAGCTCAGGAACTAAAAGGCAAAAGCCATCTAGGACAGTCCATATGTCAGACCCGGCGCCGCCCCGTTCATCACGGAGCTCTGCCTTTACGGGCAAGTTTGACCTTTCTGCTGTCAGAGATCAGCGGATACAAGCAACAAGTTCCTGCGACGATCTGCGGAGATGAGCCTCCATAATAGCCCTTATAGGCAGGACGTCAACAAGAGGAAATATGATGGCTCTAGGGCAGTATAAATGCTACGGCTAGCTGCTGGGCATGTTTCTCCATCGGCCCGATGGGGGCATAAACAATGGCGACTGGGCTGAGCGAGGAAACAGACATGGCAGTGTGCAGCGGTAAGACGAGGGCGAGCGAGCGAGGACCATGTTCTTTATATAGATGATGATCGTGGGTTCGGGGACGTTCGCTTTCTAATGGGACCCCTTGATTACGCGATGAGGCGATCGTAGCGAGCATCCAGGGTGTTGATCGCGTTTCTTTAATAACACGGGCATTGTCCCGGTATCCGTTCCCTCTCTCCTGCCTCGAGGTTTCTGTATCGACGACAAAGCCTCGTTTTTGCTCGTCTTCCACTCCTTTTCCACCATGATGAAGTCGCTGGCCGTCGTGGCCGCCCTCCTCGGGCTCGCCACGGCCTCGCCCGCCGCCGTCCGCAACCAGACCCGCGTCCAGGCGCACGTCGACGCAAGCAGCACGTCCTTCTGGTACGCGGCCATGGACCACACCGGCCAATACAAGGGCTACGCGCCTCACGCCCCGAGCCCGGACTCGTACAGCGTCTTCGTGGCCGTCAACGCCGGCGACGGCGCCTCGCTCCAGGCGGCCGTCGACTCGGCCGGCAGCAGCGGCAACCGCCAGAACGAGTGGCTGGCGTCGCAGCCCCGGGTGGTGTACATCCCTTCCGGCACTTACACGCTGTCTAAGACGCTCAACATGCGCACCGACACGATCCTCATGGGCGACGCCACCAACCCGCCCGTCATCAAGGCGGCGGCTGGCTTCAGCGGCAACTACCTCGTCAACGGCCAGGACCCGTCCACGGGCGTGTCTGGCGAGCTTTCGTTTGCCGTCGGCCTGAAGAACGTCGTCCTCGACACCACGGCCGTCAGCGCCACGTCGAGCATCTCCGCCCTGTACTGGGGCGTTGCCCAGGCCGCTCAGCTGCAGAACGTCAAGATTGTCCTTGCGCCGTCAAGCGGTGGAAAGGGTCACACCGGCATCCAGCTGGGCCGAGGCTCGACGCTTGGTCTTGCGGACGTGAGGATCGAAAACGGCCAGACGGGCATCTGGCACAACGGACACCAGCAGGCGCTGTACAAGAGCATCTACTTCTACCGCAACACGGTCGGCATGCTCATCAGCGGCGGCAACACAATCACGCTGCTGAACCCGACGTTTGACACGGTCGGCACCGGCGTCTCCAACACGGGCGGCAGCCCCTTTATCGGCATCGTCGACGCCACGTCCATCAACTCGGGCGTCACCTTCAGCACCACCGTCTACCCGTCGATTGTCATCGACAACCTGACCAAGGACACCAGCTCCGACGTCGTCGTCCTGCGCGGCTCGACGGCCCTGGGCGCCTCCTCCCACGTCGTCAACTACAGCTACGGCAACACCGTCGGCCGTAACCCCATCTACGGCGCCGTCTCCGGCACCACGGCCCGGCCCAGCGCCGTCGCCCCCGGCGGCCGCATCCCGGCCGTTGCCGCGCCCAACTTTGCGCAGAACCCCGTCACGGACTTTATCAACGTCAAGGACCCCGGCCAGAACGGCGGCCAGACCGTCAAGGGCGACGGCTCGACGGACGACTCGGCGGCCCTGAACAAGGTGCTGCAGTTTGCTGCGTCCAACAACAAGATTGCGTACTTCCCCTTTGGCGACTACCGCGTGCTGTCGACCCTTGTGGTCCCCGTTGGCTCGAGGCTGGTTGGTGAGGCTTGGGCGACGATTTCCGGTGGCGGCAACCTCTTCAAGGACGCCTCCAACCCGAAGCCCATCGTTCAGGTTGGCAACGCCGGCGACGTCGGTGTTGCCCAGATCCAGGACATGCGCTTCACCGTCTCTGACGTCCTGCCTGGTGCCATCATTGTCCAGTTTAACGCTGCCGGCTCCAAGCCCGGTGACGTCGCGCTCTTCAACTCCCTGATTACTGTCGGAGGAACCCGAGGCGCGGATGGCCTGACCAACACCTGCACCAAGGCCAACAGCGAATGCAAGGCTGCCTTCCTCGGCCTCCACTTCACCGAGAGCTCGTCCGCCTACGTCGAGAACACCTGGAACTGGGTCGCCGACCACATCACCGAGGGCTTCAGCGGCGGCTCCAACATTGCCGCCAAGGGAGGCGCCCTCGTCGAGTCCACCAAGGGAACCTGGCTGCACGGCCTCGGCAGCGAGCACTGGTGGCTGTACCAGCTCAACCTCAAGTCCGCCAGCAACGTCGTCGTCTCTCTCCTACAGAGCGAGACCAACTACGACCAGGGCGACAACACCCAGCAGGTGCCCCCTGCGCCGTGGACTGTTGACGTGCAGGGCTGGGGCGATCCTGATTTCTCGTGGTGCGACAGCTCTGCGCGTTGCCACATGGGTCTGGCCAACTATGTGCAGGGCGGATCCAACATTTACTACTTTGGCTCTGCTTCGTGGGCTTTCTTCAGCGGTCCTGGATATCAGGGCTGTGCTTCTGGTGGTTACCAGTGCCAGGGTAAGTTGATGTTCCCTTTTCAGAGGAGTATATGATAAGGGGTCTCTTACTGACAAGATGATAGACTATATGCACGTTGTCAAGACGACGCCCACGAACCTCCAGATGTACGGCATGTGCTCCAAGGACACCAAGGTTGCTCTCCGACTGGGCAACGGCACCGATATCAATGCTCAGGATGGCTTCACTGGAGGCTGGAGCCCTGGTGGCGACATTGGTCGCTACACCACCTAAACTTGGATGGATAGAGGTTCATTTCGATATTAAAGACAATAATGTGTAAATCTACTCCCATACTTGGACATAATGGAGCTTTGCCAATAAACACTAGGTACATATAATCTGTATCCAAAATATAACGCCATCATGTAGATATCGGTAACCAGGCTTGCGAAGACACGGACCGAATGCATCAAGACATATAACCATTCCATAATCAGATCAGGTATCATTTAGCCTAGGAAGGTACTTGTCACATTGCTCATGTTCGACTATAGCAACAACTTTGGCTTCGTCTCTTGAGGACATTACGAACCGTGACTTACATGACTGGTTCAAAATCAAAGCTAGTCACCGCCGATGACGCCGTCGTACTAGAACGAAGCAGAGTCCCAAAAAGTCACCAATGACTACCCCTTCATCAAAGCTCTCGCCTCCCCAGGTTCAGCCCAAGAGCAAGAAGCAACGGTTGGACACTTTCCCGCCGGATGTGGCGTCCCTTGGGGACGTGGTGTCTCTTGAGGAGATTTTATCGTCCACCAGCGAGGAGTTTGATGAAGTGCCTCCGCTGGATTACATTCTAGTTCTTAGTGACGAGGATGAGGGCTTTGTGTCTTTTGCTGGAGCTTGAGTTTGTGAGGAAATCGTAGGTTTGGTAGGCGGGGAAGAAGAGATTCAAATTCAAGATAAACCAGGCAAGTGGCTGTATGTTGATCATATCTTACTCAGTCTGGTTCATCTATACTGACTGTTCACAGACTGATCTCATTTACGCCGTGGATGGCGACGAACGAAGTTCATCTCTCGTTTGAGGATTATAGGTACGCGAGGTAGACAGAACTGGCGAAGCATAACTCCGAGTCAACACCACGTAACTTACCCTGGGTCATTGTACATCGGCATCTCCTACTCCAGCTCTACTCTTAAACAATTAATTGCCTATAATTTTACTGCAGTATAACTGCGAACAGCTAGCGCCTGATGAGGTGTCTCGGGATTTAAAGACATCGCATGACTGCAAGCTGCTGACAGAACAGCACAAGGTCGGAGGCACGCGCATTTGTCAGCTGATCCAATTGCGCGAAACAGCCAGAGTTGAACGTCTATAGTGTCTCAACATCGGGAGGTGCTTTAAGTACAAGATATCCCATTTCTTGCTCTTTTCTGTTCTGTTATTCTTTCTCTGATGTGATTGACAGAGTCGACGCTGCTCGAATCTCAGGCACTTCAACGGCATCAAAGATGGACCAAAAGGGCATCATCGAACGACGCCTGCCCAACGCCGTCATCTACAACCTCACCGAACCTCACCAAGTCACAATCACCCTCCCCCCAAAATCAACATGGTCAAGCGGCCTCCACTGGCACGAATCCCACACCGAATACCTCAAACTCCTCAAAGGCAGCATAAGAGTCCGGCTCGGAGACGTCGAACAAATCATCACCGCGAGCAGGACCAATCAGCCCGAGATTACCGTTGAGCGATATGCCTGGCACGAATGGCAGCGCGCAGAATTAGACGGCGAGGAAGTGGTCGTGGTGGAGCGTACGGATCCGGAAGATGGTGAAAAGGCGCTGTTCTTCTGGAACTTGAACGGCGTTATATTGGATGCTGGGAGGGTGGTTGGGACGAATGTGCCTGGGTTTGCCTTTTTCCCGTCCAAGATTAAGGATCTCATCATTGATCTCTGGATCACGTTGAACCTCTTTATCGTGTTTCACACGCTGGACAACTTCCCTGTCGTTCTTAGCACGACGAGGTTCTGGAAGGGAAAGGCTTCGCGCGGGTTGTCGGCGGATTGGTTTGTCTCTCATTTGCTGCTGTCGCTCGCGGCTCTGGCAGGCAGGATGGTTGGACTGAGGGCTGTGAGAGCGGAGTACACGCCTGCTCCGCAGTACAACCACTGGAAAGAGCATCATTATATCGAAAAGTCAAGATAGGGCCTTGGGAATTGATGATTTGCTATGTTGTGTCATGAACTCGGGCTCCTGTTGCTAGCCCATGATCGTGTCTCATTCATATACTCTGTTCATGGGCCTAAGCTTCGCCCCGTATAACACGCACCTGGTCTAGAACGGAGCAGATCCTCCCAAAGTGTTCGGGCATCCATATATCATAGACGTTCTTCACAAACTGGTAGGCAGTCCACTTCTCTCTGCCATCGCTTGCCGTAAAAGAGAACTCTTTGATGGGATGGCGGTAGTACTTTTTGTCCCTTCCATCTATGACGGGGTAGTGTCCATATATCCTGACTGACCTGTCATCGTGTGAAACAGAGAAGGCGAGTATCTGTCGATGAAGCTCCTGCTCACGACCCACGATATAGAAGAGCAACGTCACGCCCTGCACCGCAAGGGTCATGCTGTGTGCATTCCGTCGATCCGCAACGTCGAGAGAAGCCATTTCGGAGGATAAGAACGGGAGGTACACATGAGGCGTGGCCTTGAAGAAGGACAGGCGAGAGGAGTCCGTGATGAGCCACGACAGCACCGCACGTTGCGTGTCTGAAAAGGCATCCAACCGGAAGCCAACAGAGTAGTCTGGCTGCGGAGTGGCAACCCCAGGCACTGCGCACGAGCACTTCCAGCCCTCGTTGACGCTTTCTGCCAGAATATCGAGGTGCTTGGCTCCGTATATTGCCAGAGTCTCTGCCGAGGGAACAATGAGCTGCGAGATGTCGCGGATAATGCGGGCGTAATTCCGGTTCCGGAGCCTCTGACAAGTCTTTCTAAAGAATTCATCGTGGAAGAGCGAGGTTTCGGGAACCGTCTGCTTCGTCTCCAGCAGGATCTGGCAGAGCCTCCTGCTCTGAGTCCCCACGCCCAATGGCGATGGGGTCATGAAGCTGCTGCCGTGGGTGGCGAGCAGTGTCTCGCATTGCTGGTCTCGGTACTGGGCGTGTTTGTCCTCGCGGGGGCCCTGGTCGACGAGCGTTGCGGGCGGATCAGAGCCTGCTCGCTTCCGCTTGCCGAGGGCAGACGAGGAATCTTGCTGCTTAATCGAGCCCTGCGCGTGCTCTGGTCCAGGCTCAGCGTCTTCGCGCGCCCGTTGCCATTCGGTCCTCCAGGCGTTGATGCGGTGGCTGGCGTCGTTGGCAGTTGATGGTTCCCCAGCGGGTGAAGCCGCTCTCAGCTCGGAGTAGGCAATTCGCCGGCCATCGATGGTGGTGAACCAGACTTCCTCAGAAGCGAGCACGGAGTTGCGCTGCCTCTTGGACGCTCTCTCGGCTGGTGATGGAGGCATCATGGGAGAAGTTGACGAGTTGGAAAGGGACTGAGCCGCGACATTTCATGAAAGCTATCAAGGAGCGGTGATGCATGAACTCGTGCTGCCTGAATTGGCGCTAAAGAGGCCATGGACACGTCCAGTCTATACACACATGGTATTAGCTCCTGGGAGAAGGTTACTCTCTGTTGATATTATGATATATAATATCTGGCATGAAATAGCAACTTGAAGAGCTGACAAGATTGATTCTTTCCATCACTATTCCAAGGGTGCCTTTCTCAACCTGAATTTCATATCTGATCCCGCCCTGCATCTCGATTCGCTTCAATTCTACTGGAGGTCTCAACTGCTACATGTATCCTGCATACAGGCCCCTCATGCCCTGTAAGGCTAGAGCTCCAGCGGCACGGGGCACTTTTGTAGGGGCCGCAGCAGCTCGGGCAAGCTGCCACCGGCCGCCAATCAGCGCGCCCGCCTCGACCGGCAGCTCCATCGATGACACCACAGCTCCGTACCTTGCCTTATCGTCTCCGTTTCCAGACGAGGCGCATCATCCTTCGTCCAACCAACCCGCCAGCCATCTTGTTTCTTCTCTTTTCTTCTCTTCTTCTTCCCTCCGTGATACATTATCGCCATCTCCACAGCTCAGCTTCACGAGAGGCGCTGGCTGAGATGCCGCATGAGAGATTAACCACGACTTCGTGATACTCCTAGTTCCTTGGAAACTGCTGCGACAACCTGTTTCCCACCTCTTGCGCCGCTCGATCGCGTTGCATTTGCGACTTGCAGTTGACCCTCGCCCTCGCCCTGCTTCATCCCATGATTGAGTCCTCGCCAGCTGTTGCCGCCATCACCGCTTGATCGCGAGGCCACCATGAAGCTCCCCAATCCGTTCAGCTTCCGGCCGGGGCCCGTCACCTTCTGGACCACGGCCATCTACCTCGCCCTCGTCATACCGCTCATCTACGTCCACGAAACGGTGCCGGCTGCGCCATCGAGCCACTCGCTCAAGCAAGGCCTGGACCTGGACGAGGCATGGCTCGATTTACAGCTCATGACGAGACAGTACCACCCGTACAACAGTCGAGCAAACACCGAAGTTCGCGAGTTTCTCATCAAGCGCTCCCACGAGATTCTCGATCGGAATGGCGTGCCCTACAAGACAGAGAAGACTGGAGGAGTGATTTGGGATGCCAGGTTTGTCTAGTGAGATCAAGCAGTCGTTCAATCGGAGGCTGACAGTAATAGTCTCAACACATCTGTTGTCACCAAGGCCAATGACGAGCCGAGAGCCAAGCGAGCGCCGGGTGCTACCATCTTCGACGATCGCATCTCCAACGTGACCTGGACCGTCGATTCGCTGCTGCAGAGCACCAAGGGCGGCCCCAAGACGTGGCAGGGTTACTACTTTGAAGGCGACAACTTTTACATCTACATCCACGGCCAGGAAGATCCCGAGGGCGACTGGTGGACATCGCAAGCCGGAGCAGCCAAATACAGCAAATCCGGAGGTGTCCTCGTCAACTGCCATTTCGACTCGTAAGTCTTGATGCAGCTCATGGCATAGCTCAATGATTGATGTGCTGACACTCCCAGGGTCTCGACGGGATACGGCGCCACCGACGATGGCATGGCCTGCGTGAGCATGCTGCAGCTCTTGAGCTACTTCACCACCGAGGGACACCAGCCGAAACACGGCATCGTCCTTCTCTTCAACAATGCCGAGGAAGACGGCCTGATGGGCGCCCGTGCTTTCGGTTACAGCCCGCTGCTCAAGTTCTGCCACACCTTTGTCAACCTGGAGGGAGCTGGTGCTGGCGGCCGTGCCATGCTTTTCCGAACCACGGATCTCGAGGCTGCCAAGGCCTACTCCAAGAGCCCTCATCCCTTTGGATCCGTCGTCGCGGCCAACGCCTTTGAGCGTGGAGTCATCAAGAGCGGGACGGACTTTGAAGTGTTTGCCCCTGACTTTGGACAGCGCGGCGTGGACATTGCCTTTTACCAGCCGCGAGCACGCTACCATACCGAGGACGACGATGCGCGCCACACTTCGGTCCGCAGCATCTGGCACATGCTGTCCGCCGCTCTGGCGACTGCGGAGAGATTTTCAGAGCTTACCGACACAGTCTTCAGCGGCGATCGGCGCGACGGCGACAAGAGCCTTGTGCAGAACGGCAAGCCAACCGAGGGTGTCTACTTTGACTGGTATGGCAGCGGGTGGTCGGCGTTTCCGCTTCGAGGGCTTTTTGCGTGGTCCCTCACTCTGCTCCTGGTTACGCCTTTGGTCTTGATCGTCGTCACCTATTTGCTGATCCGTCAGGACAAGTACTACTTCTTTGCCAAGGACGTCGAGCTCGAGAACTCTGAGCTCCATGACGATCCGATTGCTCTCGGCGGTTGGCGCGGCTTCTTCCGGTATCCTCTGGCTCTCATCTTTGCCGTGGGCCTGACGTTGGGAGCGGTCTTGCTGGTCGCCAAGGTCAATCCCCTCATCATCTACAGCAGCGGATATGCAGTGTAAGTCCATCCCTCTTGTTGCCCCGATGGCCTCGGACTAACAATGGTTAGCTGGGCCATGACCGTGTCTTTGTTTTACATCTCCTTCTTCATGATCATGCGAGGCGCCAATTTTGTCAGACCGTCTGCTCTGCACCGCGGATTTGCCCTCATCTGGCTGTTTATTCTCTCGTGGATCGTGCAAGTCATTGCTGCGGTTGCCGAGGATCGCATGCACATTGGTGGCCTCTACTTCGCCGCCTTCTTCCACACAGCCGTCTTTGTGTCGCTCTTCATCTCGCTGGTCGAGCTGTTCGCTCTGCCAGGAAAAGAAGATTTCGCGAACCAGTTCCAAGACGACGCGGTGCCCTCCCATATCCGGGTGACCAGCTCCGACAACACGATTACCGGCAACGAAGACGACCAAGATGACGCTACGGAGACGACGCCACTGAGGGCTCGGGGGCACAGCTACGGATCGAGTGACCACCCGACGTTTGCCAGCACGTATCGACGGACGGCTCATCTGGACGACCCTGCTCCCTCGGATTTGATCAGCTTCCCGCCGTACGAGCACGAGCAGGCGTGGTCTGGGCGTCTGCCGACGTGGACTTGGATCGTTCAGTTCCTGTTGCTTGCCCCCATCCACATCATCCTCGTGGGCAATCTGGGATTGGTGCAGACTTCCGCAATGGCCATGAACGGCGCCGACGGCGGCAGTCTCTTGCCTCCCATCATGGGTGTCGGGGTGATGACTATCTTGCTTCTGCTCCCTCTGACACCATTCATGCACCGCATCACACGCCACGTGCCGCAGTTCCTCTTCGTCGTCTTCGTCGCGACGTTTATCTGGAACCTTGCCGCTTTCCCCTTTTCGATCAATGCCAGGTACAAGCTGTACTTCCAGGAGGTTATCGATGTGGATGCGGGGACAAACGTGGCTTCTCTGACCGGTATCCCAGAATATCTTCATAAGGTCATTGACTCCATCCCATCTGCTACCGGCCAAGACCTGGCATGCCGGGCTGGCACGCGTGGAAGTTTGACTACTTGCGAATACGATGCGTCATCTCTGCCGCCGTATCTCGCCAACGGCACAGACCCCAAGGACCTGATTACCGTGTCGAGCTCGAGATCATCCGACGGCACGACGGCGAATCTCAAGGTCGACGCCTTGGAGACCAAGATGTGCATCTTGAACCTTAGCCAGCCTGTGTTTGGATTTACCATTAATGGCGGCGCTCCCCCAGACACCCGATATGGGACGATCCCGCATGGTGGTCTGCGGGGGATTACCCTCTTTAGACGAGAATTCGAAGGGCCATGGGACCTTGACCTGCAGCTGACGGACGAGGGCCACGTGCTGGATGAGGACGAGCTGGAGGTGACGGTCAAGTGCGCGTACAGCGACATGAACGACGACCAGACGATACCGGTGCTGCGCGAGCTGTACCAGTACATGCCCAAGTGGGCCGTCATCAGCAAGACGGCGGTTGCTCTTGTGGAAGTTAGGAAGAAGTTTACGATATCATGAAGGAGCTTGGAGTTGGATGAGTTTGTTGATGTTGATGTGGATATTCAGATCTGGGTATTGTGATTCTTCGAGGCCTGTTTGGCTATCTAGAGAGCGTATACCAAATAGGAGCTTAATTTAGTCTTGTCGTACACCTGTGGCTTTGGTAGCTTGATTTTGAAGTTCAATGTTGTTACTGTAATTGTCACCAAGTTTGAAGATCTACCTAATTTGGCGTGACCAGGTGGCCTACCGGTTGCCGCTTCCATGGTTCTGTGTACATGTAGTGCGACTTGAAGCGGAATGAAGCACAATCAGCCATGCTCAAACCTTATACAACATAAGACGCACAGGAGTTCTAGGTAATTAGTAAAGGAAAAGCTAGGCCATGGATAGCTTTTAGACCCTCAAAATCAGATCTGTGCATAACTGCCTGGTGGACTCGCTCACATGCCAGAAGCTCGGCATGACCCACTGTCGTCACTACCAGCGCCATTGAAGCAGCAACCTTGAACTTGAAATCTGTTCATCACCACCAACTGCTTCTAATCCGATCCGCCATCAGAACCCATACAGACATCACAAACCCTCTTCAACCGACTACATCTCCTCAATTGACAAGGAAAATTCCAGCCATGCCACCAACAATATCCCTCCCCGCTAAACCATGCCCGAACAACACCCGTCCAAACCAGCGTCAAGGCCTCATCTACTTCATCTGCGGCAACCCCGGGCTCGTGCACTACTACACCGTCTTTCTAGAGTGTCTGCGCGGAATGCTAGACGAGTTGCAGGATGGTCTGACCGAGGGCAAAAGCAGGAGCAGGACGGTGTATGACATCTATGGCCGGAATCTGTTGGGTTTCAGCGATGATGACCATGAGCCGTTTGTGCGTGGTAGCAACGAGCCGTGGGATCTGGATGGCCAGATTGAGGGCATTTACAGGGACGTTGCGGCCCGAAGGATTCCCTCTTCTCACCAGCAATCTCAGTCTCAAGAACAAGACCAAGGCCAACAAGGGAGGCCATACGACTTTGTCATTCTCATGGGCCACTCCGTCGGCGCATACATCGCCCTCGAAGTCTTCCATCGGCACACCAAGAACCCAACACGCGCTCCCCATCTCCATCTCCGACACGGCTTCCTCCTCTTCCCTACCCTGACGCATATTGCCGCCTCGCCGAGCGGACGTCGGGTTTCCCTTCTTCGCAGCATTCCCCGCTTTGAAGACAATGCTCACCTCTTTGCGAAATTCCTGCTAGGATGTCTTCCATATGCAGTTGTGCTGTGGGTTGTGAAGAATGTGATGGGTTTTACGGAGCAGACGGCGAGGGTTACGGCGGATTGGTTGAAGAGCAGAGATGGGGTTTGGCAGGCGATTCATCTGGGCTTATCTGAGCTGAGGACGATTTGCGAGGAGAAGTGGGAGGAGGAGCTGTGGAGGGCTACAACGGAGGATGAGGGCGATGCTGACAGATACGACTACTACCACGGCGATGACAACACCACGGAGGATGATGCTGTAGGAGGAAAGGGGAGGCAGATTCCAAAGTTTTTCATCTTCTATGGGAAGCACGATCATTGGGTTGCGAATCACCTGCGGGATGCATTCATTGAGCGGAGGAGGGAGAATGTGAGGGAGGGGCATACGAGGATTGTGGTGGATGAGGGGGATTTGCCGCATGCGTTTTGCGTCAAGGAGAGTGAGTCTTTTGAGCTTGAACTTGGCGACTTGTTGAAAGTTGTGATGATGATGGCTGACTTGGGAGACTAGATACGAGCTTTGTGGTTGCGAGAAAGGTGTTTGAGTGGGTGAGGGAGATTGAAGGGCTGTGATGTGAGGGATAGATGAGGTTGGAAGATGGAGCTGTGAGGTTAAAGACTCTTGGTTGCTAGGGGAAATCATTAACCTTACAGTTAGACTTTTCGACCTCTTTGTCCTTTTCATTCTCAACTGCTCCATCGACATCAAGTCATGCAGCTAAAACTAATGCATATTTCAGCCCTTGAGATATCGTGTCAGCGGCTGGCGTACAAGAAACGGCATAGGGACTTTTGTACATGAGATGCCCCGCTTTCAACTCCAGGCATCGACTCCTCGCGGCATCAGGCTCACGCAGAGTTGACTCCATCATCTCACTGTACATTCCCGCGTCAAAGTACATCAATCATGGGCGAGTTACAGCCAGAAATCAACGGAGCGTAAGACATCCCGTGAACAGCGGGTTGAAACAAGCGTCTGACTGCGTCCAGTAAGCTACCCGACCTTCTTGATGCCACACTCGACCAGCTCGCCGAGGGGCTGAAAGCCGGTCACTTTACCAGTGTGCAGCTCACAAAGGTAGATATTCATGCCCTCGCTCAGTAGAAGGACTCGCCGCTCACCATATCACAGGCATACCTCAAGCGCATCGAGCAAGTCAACGAAACAGTCCACGCCGTCGTCGAGACCAACCCCGATGCGCTCGACATTGCCCGCAGTCTCGACGAGGAACGGGCCTCTGGCTCCATCAGAGGGTAACTACACATCAAGCACACATCTCATACAACCTTCAAGCTCACCCATACAGCCCCCTACACGGAATCCCCATCCTCGTCAAAAACAATATTGCCACAAAAGACAAACTCAACACATCAGGTACGCCCTCCTCCTCCTCCCATCCTCACAACGCATCTCACACCACCAGCCGGCTCCCACCTCCTCCTCCACGCCACCGTCCCCCACGACGCCTTCGTCATCCAGAAGCTCCGCCGCGCAGGCACCATCATCCTCGGCAAAACCAACATGTCCCAGTGGGCCAACTACCGCGCCCGCGACTTCAGCATCAACGGCTGGTCTTCCCACGGCGGACAGACCCTCGCCGCGTACATCCCCAACCAGAACCCCTCGGGGAGCTCGAGCGGCAGCGCCGTGGCGGCCGATCTGGGGCTCGCGTGGGCGGCGCTGGGGACCGAGACGGACGGGTCGATTGTGTGTCCGGCGCAGAGGAGCAGCGTCGTGGGTTTGAAGCCGACGGTTGGGCTGACGTCGAGGAGTCTCGTGGTGCCCATCTCGGAGCACCAGGATTCCGTTGGACCGATTGCAAGGACGGTGAAGGATGCGGCGTATCTGCTGCAGGCTATTGCGGGAGAGGACCCGGATGACGAGTACACGGCTGAGATCCCGGGAGGGACGATACCAAACTACGTGGCTGGGTGCAGAGACACCCTGCTGGGAGCGTATATAGGCGTACCCTGGAAAGCCATCAACGAAGGGCTTGAGAAGTATCCGCATCTTGCCTCGGAAGTCGAAGTCTTCAAAGACGCCGTCCTCCTCATGGAAATCGTCGGCGCATGCGTCGAGGAAGACGTCAACTTCACCTCAACAACAAAAGACGTCCGCGACGCCGAACAGACCGTCATGAGGGCCGACTTCCTCGGAAATATCGCCTCCTACCTGTCCAAGCTCGAGTCCAACCCGAGCTCCATCCACACCCTCGCCGACATCCGCGAGCAGACGCAGAAGCACCCCCTGGAAGCCTATCCGCAGCGCGACACGGGCATCTGGGACGACATTCTCGACCATCATAACTGGGACAACACCGATCCGCGGTTCGGTCCGGCATACGAGCATCTACGCCAAGTCGGCGGCCCGGGCGGCCTCCCGGGCCTGCTGGAGAAGCACCGGCTCGACGCGGTGGCGATGCCGACGAGCATGGCGGCGATGTGGGCCGCCGTGTCGGGGGCGCCGGTGGTGACGGTGCCGATGGGGCATCACGCGGCGACGGAGCCGGTGCACGAGGACGGCGGCATGGTGGAGACGGGGCCGGGGGTGCCGATGGGGGTGAGCTTCCTGGGGGCGCGGTGGTCTGAGAAGAAGCTGTTTGGGATAGCGTACGGGTTTGAGCAGCGGATGAGGATGAGGGGGAGGGGGCCGGCGAGGGTGGTTGAGCCGACGGCGGAGATTGAGGCGGGCGAGTGAGGGCGTGATGATAGTTTCAAGCCTTTAGTTAGAACACTCCGTGGGAAGCCGAGTGGAAGGTTCTAGAGGTGCTTGGGCGGCGCTCTCTGGCTTGAAGGTGGTTTGGTGTGAAAGGTGTTTGGGAGGGTTGAGCCAGTCCGTATGCGGCGAGGGAGGGTGAAGTGGGTGCCGAAGGCGTTTGACGTCACTGAGTTCTTTCATGATGTTCGTTTGCCCTCGATTGTCTGGTGAATATCCGATTCGATGGAGTTTGTCCTGTTATTGTCATCGTGGAGGCTGATGGATGGAGATGAAACGTTGACTTGGGACTTACACGCCCTGGACGTCGTCACGCATGCAGCAGGATACACACAGCAATTGTTCGTGTAGGCATACCTACATATCTAGGCTGGAATAACCAGCCGGGCACTTGTGAGAGTTTTATGATACATGATAGGAAAGGCAGCTCGTCATGCTTGTCGACGGCAACGGCAAAGACCCTGTAGCCCAAGGGCTCGTCGACCATCCGGACAAAACCTGCCATGTGCCATATCCCGTGCCAAGAAAATCAAGGCATTGAGCCCCGTCCCAACATATCCGGCAGACGAAAAGCCTGATCAAACAAGAAGAAAGGAAAAAAAGCATAATCATCTGCCGTCTGACGTTTGGTTCGTGCAAGTGCCGGCAGCGAGCAAATGCTTAGCTGCCTTGGGCGTATGAAAGAAGGATGCATTGCGACGTCATCTTCACAGGGCACGCGAAGAGGTTTGGGCGTATCATTGTATTCGTGGATGAGCACTTGGGCGTATCCTCTTTCACTCTCATGACTTTAGTCTCGCCGGTGATTCCGCCCACATCTTCAAGGACGTCCATTTTCGAGGCGAACAATTCAAGGCACGCAGTCTTTTGGGGGGATCAAATTCGAACAAGTGCTGCCAATGGAAAGTGGCTGTCCTCTCGGGAATGCATCGCACACTCCCGACTTCAACCCCCAATAGCCGCCATATTCATAGACTGCTCCTCAAGTCACAGCTTCAAGCTCTTTCAAGTTACACTTTCTTCACCATTTCTCTTGTCCTCAATCCTCCCCTCTCTCCTTGTATGAAGTCAAAGCTCATGAAGAGCTCAATGCAACACGCACACAAACACACGCATAACAAAGCTGCGTCATAAAATCGCTCTCCACACCACCAATAGTCGCAACAATCTACAGAAGATGTACCTCGTATAACCTCATCAACGCGAAGGAAAAAAAACCAACCAACACCACAATGAATCTGCAGGTATCCAGCATATTTCCAACCTCCACCACTCTCTTCACCAAAATCACTAAATACCCCCCAAATTGAAGTCTTCAATGCCCGCGATTTGAACAAAAATCCCCATCCCCCATCGTTCAAACACACACAAGTCTCCAAGGAACACCCATCTGCCTTTTCCCCGGCTTTTCCCATCAAGATGAACCGCCCAATCCTCTTCCAGCACTTACTCCGCTCCAATACGAAGGAATGCCACCCTCCTTCTTTCTCTGCTGGTGTGTGCAAGCCACACCCAACTTCTCCCAAGCACAAGTCCGTCCGCTACTATTCGTGCGCCACCAAGGCCCGACCTATTTTAGAACCGCACGTATGTAACAGCTACTCATAGAGCCTCGTTGGAGTGATGGAGAAAGCTTGTACGGGATACCAGGTGCGTGTAGACGCCCGTTTGTGCTGCTTCATCACATGTGTCCAATGATGTGGCCGCAACGACTTACAAGCCCAGTTATGCGCCTCCGCCACAGTTTGTTCTGGCTTTTTCTAGCCCTTGTTCTGCCGTTGTCTCGCTTCATGAACTAAACCGATGAGAAGCTGTTCCAGTTCTCCGTAATCTCAAGCATCATATGAGTCAGTTCTTAACGGAGATCAACACCTTCATGTAAGTCAAACATCCTCTACTCGTCTCTGCAACAGCACATCTACCTGTGTATGTTCTCAAGCCTCTCCATGCCCATCACACCCTCTTCGTGCAGTCCTGCATCTCGTCCCTCAATATGCCGCCCTAGCGCCCTGCACGACGGACACCTCCCAGGCCGCGATGCGTCATTCTGCAAAAGGCGAGGTGCTGCAGCTCCCAAGCACTACCACTCCAACTCCTCGTATACTACAAGCTACTATAACAATCATTCCATGCTATTCTCATTCCATCTCAATCTCTGTCTTGTGACACTAATACTCTTGCTACTGCATTCGAGGACCAAGCTTCTATCGCTAAACACGAGCACCTTTCCAACACTTTGCCCGCATCCACAGCCCCCCGTACAAGCTCCAAGCTCGGAGCATCGCGATGCCTCGCCAACCGCCTTTGACCACGCATTGGCCACTGCAACACGCACCATTCTCTTCGTTCGCCTCTTCTTCATGCATGGCAGCACTCGTATTCTACGCACATGTAACAGCTCCTCGTTGCTGTCCCTCATACACTCCCATCCCCAATCCCCCTCAAAACAACCCACAGTCAACAAGTAAACGACACCTACAACTCCTCACACTCCAACATCAGGCCACCACCTCCCAGCACTCACCCAGCAAAAGGTCACTCACTCCTCACTGGCACGCTTACGTCGAAACCAGGATCCCATTCCGCCCGTTTTTGTTTTTCTCTTAGTCAACAGCAGCAGTAATAATAATACTACTACTAATAACAAGACACGGCCCTGCCCCCCCTTGTCATGTTTTCCGTCCTCGCTCTCGCGGAAGCTCGGATACTGCGGGTCCAGCCAGGTCTGTTGGTTCCTTTGACTGACTGACTTCCTTCATGGGTTCATGGTTCATGGATGTTTGGCAATACTGCGACGGTACATGCAGGTGACCTGCTGGATGCAGTAAAATGGGCGGCAAGTGACTCGGAGGTGAGTACCAAGTACAAGGGCAGTAACTGGAGGCATTTCGGCGACAGCCTGCACTCTGCATCAGTGCGAGTCATCCTTTAACCCAGCCCGGCTCTGTTGTAAATTTTTGCACTCTTTACCAGTTTTCGGGCTTGTTTTTGTAGGCATGTTCATTTAGACATCACAGACGAGCAAATGCATAGAAAAGTAAATCGTAAAAGCGTCCGAAGACATTAGCATTAAGCCAGTAATCTGGTAATATATTTTGCGTATTACAGTCCCTCGAAAGGGCAGATCCAAATCCAACAAAAGTTGTCCGGGTCCAGCTCATTCATCATTCCATTAGCCTTCCAGCAAATAATATCCTCCGGGTATTGCCCTCTCTCTCTACCACGCCATTTTCGCTCCCGTACTCGTCAAACAGCAAGATTGAAAAGTCCCTTACAGGGCAAGGGCGCCGAGGGCGAGCATGGCAAGGCCGGGCAGCAGAGCAGAGCCGGCGTTGGTGGGAGCCGTGGGAGCGCCGGTGGTGGTGCGGTTGCCAGCGGGAGGGGGGACGACGCCAGTGCCAGAGCCAACGGGGCCAGCGGGAGTGGTGGTGGTGATGGTCTGGACGGGGGGAGAGCTGACGACGGAGCTGACAACAGTGGTCTGGGCAACGGTGGTCTGGGCAACAGTGGTGGTCTCCTGAGCGGCAGTGGTGGTCTGCTGGGCAGGGGTGGTGCCGGCAGCAGAGGAAGAGCCAGAGCCGGAGCCGCCAGAGTTGGCAGCGCAGAGAGCCTGGGTGGCGGGCAGGACCTTGTCTGTAGCAAGCGGTTAGCATCTGTGACCTTATGCCTCTATAATGGTAGATATTAGGGGAAAACATACTGATGGCGACGTCAGTGCCGCACTTGGAGATGACACAGCCGGTGGCGGCGCCCTGGACGGCGTCGAAGTTCTTGCAGATGCAGGCGTAGTCGGTGGTCGAGCACTTGGTGTTGGCCTTGACGGCGTCGTCGAGGCAGGGCAGAGCGCACGAGGGGATGTCGGCGCGAGTCTGGGCCTGGGCCAGAGCGGCGAGGGCAAGGGCAACAAAGGCGGTCTTCATCTTGGCGGTATTAAGAGAGGTGGTGGAAAGTGGTGATGTGTTTTTTTGGTGTTTTTTGGGGTGTGATTTGGTTGCTGACAACGAATGTAGCTGGACTGTAAAAGCGAGCGAGTGGATGGAGAAGGAAGAAAAGAAGAGGAGAAGCGAAAGAGAGTTTGCGGATGGAGGGAAGGGCTTCTTATGTACCTTGGCTGAGATCGAGGCTTGCGACTCGAGGTAAGCCGCAATGGATGGATGGAAGTGAATCGAGGTGAGGAGCTCTGCCCACTTCCCTTGCCTTGGCCCGTCCAGCGCCTGTTTAGCGGTCGTTGCTGCAGCCTTTAGTGCCCTAGTGCCCTGCTAGCTGGTGCAACCCGCCTGTGGCGCCCCTGGTCGGCCGGTCGCTGTCGCTGGTCTCAGCTGGGGCCGCACGCCCCTCCACTCTGGATGTCCCCTATCGATCGTCGGGCCGGGGGTGGAAAATTGGAGGACAGCCCGAGAGGCGACGAAGCGTCCAAAGACGGCAGCAGGGCCGAGGACGAGGAGGAGCCTTGGAATAAACAGGGACGAGGTGACTTGGTTGGATGCTACATGTACCATTGAGTGTTGCCAAATCCGTCTGGCGTTGGCAGTGGCAGTGGCGGAGGGAGACCAGCAGGGAATGTACCAGCTAAACACACGGGACATCGGCGGAAGTCGCGCAGTACCTTGTCCGCGTTGCCCGTCGCAGTCACCAGAGGCGGTGTGCACTAGCAGCTGCAAAGTACCTTTACGCCCGCGGGTACCTCCTGCTGCAGGAAGTACTCACAATCCTCGTTAGCGCGTGCGCAACTGCGGAGCGCGACTTCTCTTCTGGGCAGCCAGGCAGGTGGAGCTGGAGGAACAGCGAAGGAAGGCGCTGTGGCCACAGGCCGTTACAGGGGATGAGATGTACCGATGACTTGAGTGGTGCTGTCTCTTGTGCTTGCAACATGCAGTCACGGAGACTTTGTCGCTTCAGCACCTGGCAGGCAGACGTTGTAGCGACTTGAGCGTGGCAAGGCCATGCATCGAACCCATCGTCGGACCAGGATCTGGCTATCCGTCTAACCCCATCTGCTACACACGGCCGAGGCGGGCACCGCACGATCGACGCTCCATGGACGCTGGAATATGGGGGATGACAGATGACTGCAGCTTCGTCTGGACTCTGACGACGGGTTGCAGGTACGCTGCCCGCTGCGGCCGCTGCCCGGTGATGTCAGGTTCCTGCTACGGCTGCCGCTGTATCTCGACGGAAGAGGCGAGGTGTTCCAGTCCAACAGCAGACATGTGAAGGCTCAACTTCTTGCTGCTGTACAGTACCGCGGGCTGGCATCCTGGGTTCCGCAGAAATGAACCCTCATCCTCCTCTTTCAGCCCCCAGTCAGACAAACCAGCTACTAACAGCTTGACTCCAGGGAGACCAGCGCGGAGAGGAGATGCCGCACGATGACCCGACGAGCCATCCGGCAGCAGCACAAGCAGCAGCGGTGCTTCCCCATTGGACTCGTGCCAGAAATTACCACAGAATCGACACGTCCAATTGCTGTCCTCGCGAGCCCGCGAATCGTCGCCATTGGCCCAGCCCCTCCGTCCATCTGCCATGGGGCTTGGCTGCTGCTCCCTGTCCTTCGACTTTTGCATCCGCAGATCTGGGGTTCCCTGGTGCGAGCGTGGTTGGCCAGCTGTGCCGCCGCTACTGTGCCATCTGCTGCGGCCGTCATTTGCCTCCGCTTCATGAGTGCGTGTGTGTGTGTGTGTGGGTGCTGGTGGGTGTGGGTGACGGCTTTGGTTGCAGACGCGCACGTAACCTTGCATGTCTGCTGTGGCTGGGCTGTCAACAAAGTTTTTCTGAGACGACGCGGTGCGACGATGATGGCATCGATGCTCTGCTGCAACCATGAGCGGCGAGATGATGGGCTGGACTGTACTCGTTACGACGATGCTCGCGGCCATTAGCCGTCAGGTCTCAAATGACAGGTTCGAAGAGCATCACCATGTTCGGCTCAGGTTCGGCCGAATTCGTCGTTGGGCCTGCTTCCTGCGGCTATAGGTGCTACAGCGGCCGTTCGATGAGTTTCCAGGCGACTTCCGGCGCCTTCAGCGCATCGAACCGCCTGTGGCAATCGGCGCCAGCGACCACCAGCCCTGTCTGGCCGCTGTAACCTCAGCCCCTGCCTCCGTGTAACTGGCGAGGTACCTCACGCGCAGAATCGCAGACGACGGATGCCGTCTTTTCGTCAGCATCATGTCATTGAGCTTCCAATGCTCCCTTTTCCCCAGGCTACGAAGTCCTGCAGCGTCCGGAGAGACGCTCGTTGTTGTCGAGAACCTACCAGAGCGATGCAGCGGGAGACCAGTTGAAGACGCTGGGCTAGGGAATAGCATCCATTGATGCCCCTTGAGTGACCCCAGAACTGGCGCTTTGCTCGATTCTGCAGGCACACACGCCCTTCAGCCTGTTTTCATCGAATAGCGCGAGTGCGACGAGTCTGCGGAGAAACCTATGCGTCCATTTCTGCCAGCTTCTCCTTTTCCCCTTGCCTGGTGGACTTGGTCCTGGGTCAACAGGGAGGCGATCGCCGGGCTCTTCATCGTGGCCATTCCAAGTCCGTCCGGCTCTTCCGCCAAGATTCGAGAAGCTAGCAGTCGAGGCATCGGGAGGCTGAGAAGCTCGAAATGAGGCAAACGAGATCACTAGGCTCGGCGGCTGGAATGGGGGAGCGGCTCCACCAGAAACAGACGCCGCTTTGCCTCAGACACGACGGAAATGGATGGACAGAGGGAGCTTTGCCCTACGAGGATACGAGGAGAAAGGAAGAGAAGATGCAGGAACACAACACCGGGCGCCCATGAGCTGAGCGCCTCCCAGTGCTAGTTTGAAAGGCCTGCTGCTCTTTACCCGGAGCGTCGATATCGCCCGCCAGAGTGGCGTGAAATTGCTGCCATCAAGGGACCTGGACAAGGCCGCCATGTCTCTCCCATCCCTCTCGCTGACGCAGATGATATCGGACCAAAATGCAGCTCAACTTCGGTGCCAAACGCTCTACCAAAGTCCCGGCCAACCCTGGTCCCTCCTCCTTGCAACTCGCTAACTCTAGCAGAGTGAATCGGCAACACAAAGTCCGGGGAACCAGAGGGTCTGTGAGCGCCTGGGCGACAAGCATGAATCGCTCGGCCAGAGACGCGATTTCCTGGGCCTCCCTGATGCGTGGTTCTTCTTCCTCTTCAACGCAATTTCCCCCGCAGCTACCCCCTGACGCCAGTTGCTTATCCCAGGCGCCTGATCCGATGGGATCTCCATAAGGTCCACGGCCCATCGGTTAGCTTGCTCTAGTCCTGGCCTTTCTGCAAGCTCCAGCATCATGTCAACAGCGTGCGCCAACCAAGTTTTTCTCGTCCTTTTGCGCGTTGCTGGTCCTGCCTGCCTGCTCTCCCCTGGTCCACCACACCTCTCCCCCTCTTCGCTCCGCTAGCCCTGATGGTACAGCTTCACTTCTCGAGCGCGCCGTGCCGAGGCCAATGGCGGGCACACAGGAATCCTTCCGCCATGTGATACTGAGCGGCAGAGCAAACCCCTCGCTTGGCAGAGCCTTCCTATTGATCTGGCCGATTGAATAGGGGCCGCCAATCTCCTTTGCTCTTCAACGTGGCAACTAGTCCGCAGGGGTGGTCGGACACTGATCAGAATCGGATCAAATTATGCTCCCTGCTGCGTGCAGTCGGGCCCAGAATGAGATGAATTCATGCGGGTCCGTCCAGCAAGACGACTGGTACAAACGGAGAACAAGCAGGTCAAATCTGCTGGTTCGGGGAACTTCCTTCAACCAGCATGGCTGTTCTCTCTCTCTCTCCAACCACGGAGGAATATCCCCAGTCTGGCATGAGACCTGACCCAGGGCCCGGTGGGTAACTGGTGACTTGCTTGGATCCTGGCTACAAGACGGCATGGCCTACCATTGAATGGGCGAGTTCCGCAGATTGAACCGCATGCGATGAAAGCTTGTCTTGTTACAAGTAATTTTTCTCTCCATTATAACTACAGTAAACCTTGGTTATAACGATGCATGACAGCAGCCCCTATACCATCGTTATAATCAGGATATTGTTAGAACCAGGTTTTGCAGGGGTCAGGTACTAGTCTACTAAAAATAGGTTAAAAATGCATATTAATATGCGCCTAGTGCAGTAAGAAGGTACTGCTTTATAGGTTATTATTATTTAGCCTAGTCCTATTTAATATGCATTTAATAAAAAAAAGCCTGCTATTACTAGTAAAGTAATTAAAAAAGTAGGAAATTAGGTATTTCCTACTGCTTTTAAAAGTTAATAAGCTTTATAAATATATTAAACACTTCTGCTATAAAAATAATAAGTAAAAGAAGTTAATTTAAGTTATTATTTTTATTATTTACTAAAGCTAATAAAAATTATACTATAATTTAATTTAGGTTATTATTATTAATATTAAATATATACTCTTTAACTAAATTAATAAAAGCATTTAAAATAGCCTTATTAAGGTTAGTAATATAGTTAATTTATATAAGCTATTAAATATATATTTAAGTTAGAAGTTTATAAATAGCCTTATAAAATTTATTTTAATTAGCTAGCTATTTAGCTAGTTTATTAAAGCTATTAAATAGCTAAGATTTAACCTAGTATATATAAATTATATTCTACTTAATACTATTATATTATATATTAACTAGCTAGCCTATAGCTTATAATAAGGTAACTTTTTTTAATAAATTATAATTATAAAAAAAGGTATTAGCTATAAACTTTAACTAGTACTTTTTATAATATATTTTTAAATTATTAATAATACTTTAGTTTATTAGCTAATATAAAAAGGTTATATTTATTAATAAAAAAATAATATATATATAGTAAAAAATACCTTTTTCTTTAGCTTTTATATAAGCCTTAATATAAGCACTAAAGTTATTTAATAATAAAAGGACCTTTTAGCTAGTTATTTAATTATTAAATTAGTAAAGCTACTTAAGAAATATCTTACTAGTTATTTATATTATTTTATTACTTTAATAATATATTAAATATATAGAAATTTATATATTATTTTAACTAAATATATATAAGTTAGTTATAAAGCTTATAATTTAAAAATTAAGTTAGTAAAAGCTGCTAGTATTATTATAAAGTAGGACTATTATTTATAACTTACTACTTTTATTACTAAATTAAGGCTTTATAGCTAAAGTAATATTAAGTAAAAAATGCTAAAAAAGGCTAGTCTTATTAATATTATAAATATTATTAAAATTATATTTATTAATAATAACTTAAAAAGCTTAAAGGTCTTTTATATAATTAACTTATAAAGTAGCATAAGCCTTACTATACTAATAGTAATATTAAAAAGAATAATATAACTTAAAGCTATTTAGCTAGCTAAATAATAATAATAATAAAGGCTAGCTAGTATAATTATTAAAATAAACCTAAAGCTTAGCTATAATTAATTTAATAATATCCCTAGTTATAAAGGCACTTTTTTTATTTAGCTAAAGCAGGGCTTTATTAAGGGCTTTTTTTAATATAAGGAAGTTACTAGCCTAGGTATACTTAATATCTTAAGGCTTAATTTTATTATTAAGGTGTTTATAATAATTACTTAATAACTTTAAAATTATTAACTAAAATAGCCTATACTTAAATTTAATAAAAGCCTAATAGCTAAGCTAGGCTTAGGTTTAAGTTAGATTTTTATTATATTTTTTTATAATAATTAATATTATTTTTATAAAATTATAAATTTAGTAGCCTTAGGTATTAGCAGTATAATAAAAAATATAAAAAAATATATAAAAAGATATTAATTTAGTAATATTATATATATTAAAGGAAGAAAGGTTAGGCTACCTAGGTTAAAATTAGGTGCCTAGCTAAGCTAGGCTTAGCCTTAAATAATAATATTTATATAGGTTAGTTAGTAAATTCTAACTAATATTATTATTATTAAGGTTTTTAGCTTTTTAGTGTGGAAAATAACCGATCTAGGCCTTCCTATTAGTATAGGCAGATTATTGTTATGGCCGGGGTTTGTTATAACCAAGGTTTACTGTAGCTTCCCGCAGATGTCGCCGTGCCCAATGCTCCTCTACCTAGCCGCAATGCGACTTCGTCCAAGGTCCCCCGTCCATTGTGCCAGAGTCAGGCCACCATTGTGCGCAGCCGGAGTCGGGTAATACTCCGGACCAGCACACTGACTCTTGACTTTAGATCGAGATGCCCTGGTATGTACGCTGCAGGGTTTGGCTTTTTGTGGGCGTCCACGCTGTCCGGCATCATTTCCGGGGCTCTTACGAGGCATCTGCAAGTGGTGATTTGGCTGATGGGCGGTGGTGCTGCTCGCTTGCCAACAGCCGTCTCCCGGCCTTTTCGCGCGCCTTTGGCTCGAGCTCGCTGGGTGGATGCTGTCATCCATCAGGCTGGGGGATCAGCAGTGCCAGCCAGCCTGTTGATGATGGACAAACGCAATCCTGCTCCCGTGAGACTGTAGATCGCCTCGGTCGTCTGTCCGCTGATGCTATTCTTATTGTCTTGCTGCCTCTTGGGATCGTCAAAAGTGCACTGCCGGCAACCACTACGCTGGAGGTCTCGGAGATTGAACATGCTCTACTTGATGCAGCCCGCCTGCAGCCGTGGTCTCATGGCTTCCATTGGACGCTGCAAAAACTGGCCGAAGAGGCCATATCCTTGCACGACGTTGTGGGCCTGGGCGGCACGGCCCCGGCGCTGCTTGAGGAAGACACCTTGCGTGGAGTTCACTAAGTAATAGTGCTGTGCCCTCGGTCGTTGTGTGTTGCACAAAGGCCGATATTAGGTTATCCTGCAGCAGCATTACTCGTGCTGCGACGGCGGTCAACCTGATGTTGATGAAGAAGATAGCTTGAGCTGCCTGGCGCAACTACCTCCTTACCTCCCCCTTTTCTGTCTGTGACTGATGTTTGGTGAACATTCAGATACAGATCAACTCAAATCCTCGTTTTTCCCGAGCTACGAGAAGCAGCAGACCAGTATGGCACGGCCAATCACCGGGACGGCTTCACATGCAGGACGGCTGAGAGATACAGCTCGAGTCCTTACTACTCCGTCGAAGACATGCAGATTCCAGACAAGGGGCGACTGAGCAGCGGAAAGTTTTCTTCCTGGCCATGACCGTCAAGTCGGGCGGGCAATCCATAGGTCCCAAACGCCCTGCGCCTTCTAGATCGAAGATCCCATCAAACGCAGCCACCCAGGAACACGGACGGGAGATTGACTGATGGTGGCTCGCCCTGGCGACGAACCACGATTCTGAAAGCTTCCCCCCCTTACAGATGAATGGGCGCTGCTGAGTTGGCCGATCCCTTTTCCCCCTGGACGGAACAAACACGGCTCGCGGGCGACCCCAATCATACTTCACGTTGCATGTGGCCGGGCAAGCCACAGCTGAAAAGATGCATCTGGAGGGTTCAGCCACCGCCGGCCGTGCCTTGGACTTGCTGCAGAGTACTCACCGCGATAACCGGCGCTACTGTGTTGCCTGGCTGTGCGGTCTCGAGAGCCGAGGAGGTGTGCGGGCGAAGCGCGAAGGAGCCCATTGAGTAATATCCGTACACGGTGCCCGGAGCTGCAGCCTGCAGCAGTACTCGACCATCTCCGCCTCAGCTGTCTCACTGACGGCTCCGAGTACAACATCAAGTGCGGTGGTACAGTCGGGGCGGAGGTGTCACTTTGGTTGCCCCCGTATCCTCCGAGGCGGCGGCTGTGTGTCTTACTTTGCGAAACATTGTTCCGTAAGAAGTACGAGCTTGGGAGTTTGAGTCGGTCTCCCTGATGTTTTGGATCCAATTCTCCGTAGACTGTTTTTGGGATGCGTCATTGGTCTGCGCGAGTCCTGTAGGTGAATATCCGATGAGTTTGCTGGTGAAAGTCATGGAGTCTGTTTGCCTTTCCAGTTTCTACCTTTCAGCTTCAGGCAATTGCTTCCCAGCCTCTCTTCCAGCCTCTCTTTCAGCTGAGTTCTAGAGCGGCACGGAGGATGTACGTATGGACAAGTACGTAAGCCCACCGCCGTGTATGCGGGAAGAAAGGCTATAGCCACACGCCCCCCTGTTTCTCGCAGGTGCTGGTGAATCCAAGAATCTGGGTTTGATTGGGGGATTCTCAAGGATGCTTGCTATTTTTGGGGTGGCAAACTTGGCTCTACTGTGAGGGAGACGGAGAGGCTTAGAGATGGAGAGGCTGGGATTGGGTTTGAGACATTGGCATGTATGTATTGATCATGGATCGATGGACGCTGATTTGTGATGATGGGATGTGGAAAGCGTAGAGCCTGATCCGGGCTTTGGTGAGACGTGGTTTGCTGTGTTAAGAGATGTATGTCTGCTTGCGTGTGTGATTGTCATGTTTGTTCGGACTGGATTTGATCGAGAGTGTACCATGAGAAAGTTTGTCGGCGATGGGACGATGAGGATTGACCTCTGTGACGTAGCATATGAGGGGAGGATTATGTGCTGTCTAAAAAGAGGCCTGGATATGCTTTGCTTAAGCTTGTTAGAGAGCAGATCGGGAGACGTAGTCTTGAAGAAATCTGAAGCTCGTGCGAATGGAAGGTCTGGCTGCACTTGGTGGAGGAGAGGAATCATTACCTGGTATCCATAATGGTTTATATGCCTTGTATGTATTCAGGAAGCTATATTCATACACTATTATATTCCTCCGTTTCACATTGCTCGGTGTCGGATATGTGCGTGATCAAAAATGTACCTAAAGTTTGTTAATTAGTTACTCTTTAACATTGCAAGATTGCTGTTTCCATAGGCAACTTGCTCAGTAATAGCTCGTCTTTCAGCAAGATAAAGCTTCGAAGACTGTAGTAGAAAGAATCTTTTGTCTGAGGACATCGGTGGCATAGGGGTAAATACTATAGAAGATCCGATATGTGTCTTGGTTTCGAAGTTCTAGAGATACGTGAAGATATATAGGGTAGAGATATTTATCTTTTAGACTTTGACAATTTTATCTTGCATTCTATATGTCTGATGAGTAGGTCTGCTTGAAATAGATGGCAGTCATCATATCATGGTTTAATGCCCTTGTGGCATGGATTAGATGAGAATTGAGGGAAGATGTTGTATGAGAGTTTCTGGTGAGCAACTCTGTGGATGTTGCTGCGAGTGGGCAACATAGAGGGGTTCGATGCAAAGGCCAGTCTGGGAGACCGCCATGTACGAAAGGATGGGACTTTTTGGACGAAATAGCGGTTTGTATGTTTTTATATTTTCCAACAGGGAAGAAGGAGAATAAAAATGATGGTTTAATATAGGAAAGGGCAAAAAGGGGGGACAGCGAACGGTTATTGACTTGGCGCCTTCACCGACCGCACAACCTCCAGCATCAGATTCCCATATACCCATTCGACTTCCGCACTCCCCCAGCGGACATATGAATATACAGCTTACTTGAGGCATGTATTGGACTGGGCTAGCAGCTGGTCAGGAGTGTCGATGAGCGAGTTGGCATCTGGTTTGGCAGATGGCGCGAGATTTCAGCTGGCGCTTAAGATTCTCTGCCTCGTCTGCTCTGAAGAAGGCTCACTGAGCATGAGAACGAACATAAGCGATGGAATACTGGCGGCAATGTAGACAGGATTGCGGTGTGGTGTCTTTGTGTACTACGTTGGGGCTTTGAGGGGGAGGATGAGAAGGGGCTATGGCTTCGCAAGTTGGCTGTGGATCAATGTCAGATACCTATGGGTAGAGGTTCGTTCAGCAATGAGAGATTGCCGAGAGTATTATGGAATGTCAGAAAGTTCTCTTGGGACTCGATATATCCTAGGTTTGCTCTTGCTTTTACTGGATATCTGCGTTAACGGTTGCAAGGCTCCTCATACAAGCTTCCACGTTGTGAGACTGCATGGACTGGGGATAGCGATGGCCATTCAAGGGGTGAGATTATCCCAGCTATGCCATCGAGGCTCTGGTTCCTATAGACCGTGCCGGTGGTGCCTGGTCATCAGAACAATGAGAGAAAAGGTTGTGCTGAAGGTCAATACCTCCTAAGCATGCCTAGCAAATACGGAGCTTGCGTGTCCAGTAAAGCAGGATAGTCTCAGATCGGATTTGACCCAAAACAAACCCATACGTGGATGTAGTTGAGTCGTGACATAGACTAAACGCCCCTTACATCTTCCCAAGATAATCCAGCCTTTTGCCCCATAATGTCTTGCGAACTTTTATTGAAGACTCATCCACTTAATGAGGATTCATCTCACATGATCATTATCAGCGTGATCCATCTGGCAGCCCTTACAGAACATGGCACACCGAAGCAGCGTCGGTCCAATCCCACGCCGGAATGCCAACACCAGGCTGCAGAAAGTGGCGTTTTTGTGCGACAAGCACCACAATAAATGCGCAAAAGAACAATTATTTCCTTGTTTTTAGATGCTTTGTCTCATGGAGGGCGCGAAGGAAGAAAAGTGGTTTGTGCGAGAGTTGATATGGTGATGAATTGGCTGATATGAAGTAGATACTGTTCAGGCATCCCCTTATGTTTCACGAAGAGCCTCGTTTTAGTATCATTTTTGGCGACTCCTGTGCTCCCACTTGTTTGCCTATTCTGTGGATCAAAAGCACTTGCTTGAGTTTTTCAAGATGGAAGAAGCCGCGGAGTTCTTCGTAGCTTACCTGTCTTCATCGTGGCAAGTCGCGACATGTGTTTCGCTTCTGGCCGGCATCGCATCTCATCATCTCGTCTTCCGACCCTACGAAACCGATACCTACGCATGGCAACTGGTATTCATCTACATCGCCTCAATAGCTACCATCTTTGCAACCCATGTCCATATAGGAGGGTATCAAGTTACACCTGCTCTGCTCCGAACCTTCTTCATCGCGAGTGTATACAACTGCAGCGTTTTAGCAAGTATTCTCGTCTACAGAGCGCTTTTCCATCCTTTGAGACACTTCCCGGGACCGTTTTTGGCTGGACTATCGAGGTTTGATGCCATGGGTAGGATGATACACAGTAGGAAGGGGTATGAAGATATCCAGAGGCTGCATCAGAAGTATGGGGACATTGTGCGAGTAGGTAAGTAGTACCGCGTCGCACCATATGTGGCCACTCACTACCTTGACAGGTGTTGAATCATTGTTAGGGCCTAGGGAACTGTCCATCAACCGTCTCTCTGCTATTCGAGCCATATATGGCGCCCATGCGCAAACGACTAGACCGCCTTGGTACGCCCAAATGTCGAGGCACGCCGCAAAGTCGTCTCTCGTAAACACAAGAGATGCGTTGAAGCATAAAATGAGGAAGAAGGTCTGGGAGAGAGCTCTGGGGTCTCGAGGTATGACCTACCTTTGCCCATACTTTGGGCACATGTTCTTGTGAGCTGCATATTGTCGTTGTGATGCTGACGAGCAGCTCGGGAAAGCTCTGGAGTTGTATGAACCTCGTGTCCAGGCCAAGACGGAACTCTTAATGTCCAAAATTGCAGCCGCGGACAGCAGTCCGATTAACGTGACAAAGTACTTTATGTACTTTAGCTTCGATGTCATGGCAGACGTAGGCAAGTAACGACTCGGTTCAATCAAGCCTTGGCTCTGCTTAACTGGCTAAGCCGCGTTTCACAGGGTTCTCGAAAGACTTTCGCATGCTTGAGTCGACGAGCTATCATCCCGCCATTAAAGGGGTTCATAGAACCATGTCCTTCATCGGGATCCTGAGTACCGTCCCGTGGCTTATTTACATGGTTGGGTCAATACCGGGTTTGACGACCTACAATCTCTTTTCGAGGTGGTGCCGTGACGAAGTCAACGAGAAGCGCATGGTGAGTATCTGCCCTCTTCCCCTCTTGAAGTCCTGATGATTGACTAGATGAACCTTTTAAGAAACTTGCCATAAACACCGAGAAAGAACCGCGGGATATCATGTCATGGCTTCTGAAAGCCATGGATGAAAAGGACCCTTCAGCACCCCCCAGCAAGCAAGCTGTGGAAGAAGACGCCCGGCTTTTACTGATAGCCGGCAGGTATGCCACGAGTCACTCTCACCTTTATCATGGATGCTGACATCTTGGCTTCTCAATCCATCGTAGTGACACGTCGGCTGGTGTCTTGACGAATGCGTGAGCCTTCTAAACCTTGTTGTCCCGAGCTTTACTTGACGTTTCTCTATAGGCTCTATCTCCTAGCAAGCAATCTCCCCTGTTACCGAAAGCTACAGGCAAAAGTACAGAAACAGTTCCCGGGGGGAATCTCGCAATGGACATACGAAAAAGCAAAAGCAATCCCCTACATAGACCACGTCCTCCACGAAACAATGCGTCTAAGGCCCATCGTCCCAGGCGGAATGCCCCGAACAGTGCCCCCACAAGGCATCTGCATTGATGACCAGTTCATCCCAGGAGGAACAATCGCTGCAGTTCCGACCTACACGATCCAGCGCGATGAGCGATACTGGGAAGATCCGCTTGTGTTTAAGCCGGAGAGGTGGGAGGGCTGTGTGACGGATGGGGGGCTTGGATGGCGTTTAATAGAGGGCCTTGGGCGTGTCCGGGGAGGCAACTGGCTATGATGGAGATGAGGATGGTGTTGAGTCGGATTGCGTTGCAGTTTGATGTTGGGTTGGCGTTGGGGAGGGGGGGAGGGTTTGAGAGGGATACGGTGGATAATGTGTCGATGACGCTGCCTGAGTTGAATGTTGTATTTACACCAAGGTTTTGAGTGTGTAATATCTTCAAACCAGGTGTTAACAATGTGTCTTTCTGTCTATCTCCGTATCCGATCACTCAATCGTTACCCCCTGACTACAACCACAAGCTCGTGATAGAGCGACGTGGCTTCCCTGGACAGTAGGTCGTAGTCCACGTCGCGTGTGTCATTGTCTTTCACTTCCAAGAGTTCCTCAATAAGGTTGCCGCGAAGTGTTCGCTCGATCCGTCGTAACTCTTGGACTTGTTTGCAGATTATATCAGTGTCGTGTAAATGAGGCTAGCCGAAATTATACCAACACTCACTCTTATCCGGGCTATCTATGGGAATATTCTCGTCAATCAGATCGCCCAGCTTTCTTATGATGCTCGACATTGTCACATCGAGATCTTTTGAACCATCGCTTAGTTTCGAGCGGTTTCCGGTTATTACTGAGCGGAAAGACGCTCTGGATCGTACGATATCGACGAGCGCCGATCTGCAGTCGACGAAGTCGGCCTTGATTTTGCGCAGTAATTCAGCAGAATCGACGGGTCTTGCAGGTTTGCTTATTGCCTGTTCTAGGGGATATCCATCGGAAGACATTGCGGCTGATAATGCAGGGTTGAGGAATGGTCAGAAAGCTGGGGATTGTTCTGAGAAATGGGATGGTGGTGAAGCTGGACGACGGTATGTCTGAACGGTTATTGTGTTGACCATTTATACTTGGACAGTCTCAACATACTGGACCAAGGCCCAGCACGGGAAATCACAGTAGTTGTTACAATTAAGCGCCGGCCTTCATTCAGGTCTCATGCACTGGAAACGTTGTGTTGGCTTCAAGACGTACCCAGACTGCAAATCACACGGACTCGCCGCAGTTTGCGGCCAACACCAACAACTGATAATGCCTTGAGGTTCTTGAGGCTCCGGGTGATTCATACACACACTTCAATACTTCAATGTTACATCGGCGTTCCCTTTCTGCAGTCTTTAACAGCGGTGGCTTACTGCCAGTCTCGGTCAAGGGAAATAGCCGCGCGCAAGAGTGGGGGGGGGGCTATGTACGCAGGTTTGAACCATCACCAACACCTCTTGCAGGACCCCTTGAGCACGATGACGAGTGCTTCGCATCTGGAACTTCTTCAATGATTCGACCTTACATGTATGCAGCTGTAACAGAGTTGAAACTTGGGCGACATGGAATCGGGGGCGGGTTTCCAACCTAGACAATCTACTTCGCTAGCTTTTGATGAATAACGCCAGTATAATGGCTTAAATACATCCAAGTCATGGTTTATATTGGGATGGGGTAAATAGTTTCGGACATTAAAAGACCCTCCATGGCTTACTTACAGTTCGAGCTGAAGGTTTCGGTGAGATTCTCGTGATGTAGGTCGGGAGCCACCCGTTAGTTCTCGAACGAACAGCTTTCCTGAACTCAAAACCATGAATTGAAGAGACTCCTTCAATATGTAGTAATGTCACCGATGGGCATCTAGCCTATCTTCGAACCGGTGTAGTGACAACTGTTCAGAGGTAGCCAACGCCATCCACGACACGAAGTGCCTCAGCGAACTACTAGGTAGAGTCACTCTCAAGGTTCGGGTGAGTATGCCACTAGGTACATATGACAAGCGAACTACCTCTGTCAAGGATAGAGAAGCTAACACTCTACTCCCGGCCACAGAAGATACCGGCCAGCAATCTTCTCTGGCAGGTTCCAAAAGACTCTTCTACCCAGATGTACAGAACCGAGTATTGTGAAGACCTAGCGCCTACCGACGTCTCTCTGTTCGTGGACAAACAACGAAGTTCAATCTTGCATTCATTGGCGGAACATCGCTGGTGGTGCCGATACTGAGTAACGAGGCTGCCCAAAGGCTCACTGGTGAAGAGCTTGGTGACTGTAACTGTTGCTGTCTTGCTTTTCGCAGTTGCTCTGTCCTTTGTGATGAGGGCACCTGATACGGACACATTGATCACGTTTATGTATGTGGCTGCTTTATTGGTCTTTTTGCAACGACAGCTTGATACACCTCAATTGGTAACTATAGAAGTTAAGCATGATATAAGTTTGGTAGTTAGCGTCCGTTGAAAGTGTAGACGGATGGGAGGACGCAAAGAGCTGAACAGGAACTCCAAATGGGACGGATGTTCACTTATGCCTGTCCGCCTGGGTAAATAGGTAGGGCTCTACTGCACTTCTAATATATGAAGCGGTAGTGCCTATTGTATCGTATTTTGTAAGTGGCAACTCTTGAAAGAGCTTCTTGATAGCAACTGAACTTGTAGCCTTGGGAACAGAAAATCCTTCTGCAAACAAGTACCTAGCCTAAGAACTTATATGGCACTTCCCATTCGTAGAAACGGTATCAGGAGAGTGAAGCGTTCCTACACCACTTTGCACGCTCCACCACCAGCCACTCATCACTAGGGGAATCTCCAACACAGTCATCTCAACTCAATATAATTACTCCGACAAATCTCCTTGGATTCCCCATTCCACGGGCAATAACCAGAATCACGAAATAACCATCTCCAAGATGCTTAACGCCCGCTAAGCCTACCCTGGAACCACCCCCAATTTTCCGGCGTCAGAAACAGACGTCATTCGATTCTGGACGATTCATGTCCATGTGGGCAGGTGGGGAAGGAGGGGTTGGAGGGGTCACGGATGGACTTGCCTGCTCCAGGCCAAAAGCCTCAGTGCGGCCAGAGTTGCCAAGATTGAGCAATTGGCCTCGTATTTTCGACTTGAAAATGCCATTGAGGGAGCCTCTACTGTCTGTCACTGTTGAACTGGTTTCACGATGATGGCAGTTTTAAGGGCCATGAATTAATAATGGCAATTGGGGTGGCGGAATGCTAAAATAACGTTCAAGAGGCTATAAGTCGAAAAGATATAAATACATTGTCTGCTTTGCTCCTTCCCAAGCTTGAAGCCGTCTCTAATCCAATCTCACGTCCACTAACTCTCTTCGTCTCTTGTCTCTGCCTAACATAATCACCACCTCTTCATCATCATCAACAGCATCACCATCATCATGGCCAGCAAGACATTCAACGTCGGCATCGTCGGCTACGGGTAAGTCGCACAACCCCCCAATTGGACTCCAATTCTTCACCAATCAACCAACCAACAAACAAACGACATACAAACTAACACAACAACCAACACACAAACAGCCTCTCGGCCAAAGTCTTCCACATCCCCTTCGTCACCTCCACCCCCGGCCTCAAGCTGCACGCCATCGTCCAGCGCTCGCCCAAGCCCAGCGACTCGGCGCCCGCCGACCACCCGGACCTCAAGCACTACACCTCGTCCGACGACCTCATCGCCGACGCCGACGTCGACGTCATCATCGTCACCACGCCGCCCGACAACCACTTTGACCTGACCAAGAAGGCCCTCGAGGCCGGCAAGCACGTGCTGACCGAGAAGCCCTTTGTGCCCACCGCCGCCGAGGCCCAGAAGCTCGCCGACGTCGCCAAGCAGGCCGGCCGCCTCATCTGCGTGTACCAGAACCGCCGCTGGGACGCCGACTTTTTGCTCGCCAAGCACCTCATCGCCAAGGGCGCCCTCGGCCGCGTCCTCGAGTTCAACACCCACTTCGACCGCTACCGCGCCGACGCCCCCGCCAACTGGAAGGGCCAGCTCGGCATCTCCAAGGGCGGCAGCGCCCTCTTCGACCTCGGCACCCACCTCATCGACCAGGCCTACGTGCTCTTCGGCCTGCCCCAGTCCGTCCACGGCCGCCTGCTCAACCAGCGCGAGGGCCGCCCCGAGTTCGAGACCCCGGACGCCGTCGTCGCCCAGCTCACATACCCCAACGGCCTGCTCGTCAACGTCAACATCAGCGCCCTCAGCGCAGAGGTCGACCAGCTGCGCTACTGGATCCGCGGCACAAAGGGCAGCTTCCGCAAGGTCCACCTCGATCCCCAGGAGGACTTTTTGCGCGCCGGCGGCAAGCCCACCGATGCGGGCTATGGCATCGAGAGCACCGACAAGAGCAGCCTGACGGCCGTCGACGAGGCCACCGGCAAGGCCAGCCGCGTGCCCGTGCCCGAGCTCGAGCCCGAGACGTACCGCGCCTTCTTTGCCCAGTTTGCAAAGGCCCTGCAGAGTGGCAAGGCCGAGGACGTGCCCGTCAAGGCCGAGGAGGCGAGGGACGTCTTGAGAATTATCGAGGCTGTGTTGGAAAGTGCAAAGACTGGCAAGGACGTTGTTCTTGCTTAAGGGGATGACGAATTCGAAAAAACAAGTGGTTTGATGTAAGAGCATGAAATTGGATGTACATTTGTTTTGTATATATGCAAATACCAGCTTCACAGGAGCAATAACATGTCAATGATTTAACGTCGAGTTTACATAACAGTGACAGTAAATTGCATCACAATCAAGGGATACACGATTTGAAGTACAGTAAAGACAAAAAGTCATGATTCTATACACGCTATCGCTATGCGCGAGCTATATCCTATCCTATCCTATCCCAGTATCCAACCCAAGTATTATCCATCCATCCAAAGAGACAAGGCCAAAAATCAAGTAAACAAGAAAAAAGAAGATGGCGGAACATTTGCCATAAGAAACAAAGCTCAATGCGCCAGATCCCTACATGAGCAAAACAGCACACACCACCGCCGCAAACGCCGTCACCAGCGTCGCCCCGCCGGCCGACCGCGCGCCCAAGCTCTCAATCTCAATGGGAGTGCTGAAAAAGGTCGGGTCGTACTCGCCCGGCGCCTGCTCCGCGAGCGTGCCGTTCCAGCAGTACTGCTGGAAGCACTTGCTGCAGGCGTCCGGCACGGGCGTCCGGGTGCGCTCGAAGCTGCGCGCGAGCATGGCGCAGCCCACGCACACGGGCCAGTTGGCGTCGCGCGTCGAGTTGCCCTGCGTCACCACGTCCCAGCCGTTGGTGACGATGGCGTCGCGCTCGTCCAGCTCCGTCGACATCTGGAACGTCGAGATGTTGGAGTGGAACTGGTACGGATAGTTGGGCAGATACACAATCAGCGGCGACTCGTCCGTCACGTTGGTCGAGTTGCAGCCGAAGAAGACGGGCTTGGTGTTGAAGCCCAGGTTGAGGAACGTGTTCTTGCCGGGCACGTACGGGAAGCCCGTGCCGTTCGAGATCTTGTCAATGGCTCGCTCGTAGGTGGCAATGATGGACGCGCCGTCCGGCCAGCCGTTGTCCGTGTCGGCCGACGAGTCGACGGAGAAGACAACGTCCACCTTGCGCGCCTGCAAGATGTGTGGATGGTAGGGGACGTTCTGCAGATCCTCGCCGCCGTCCACCAGCGTCAGCCGCTCGCTGCCGGCGCCCGGGTTGTTCTTTGGGTTCCAGCCCCTGAAGGGGTTGGGCGTCCAGTCGGCAATGTCGTTGTTGTCGTTGCCGAGCACCGTCAGGACGCCCGCCAGAATCTTGACGACAAAGTCGGGAACTCCCTTGGGCACATACTGGCTTCGGTCATCCCGGAGGTACAGCACAATCTGGTTGAAGAGGGAGCTGGAGGTGCCCATGATGTAGCCAACGTTGTCGAAGCCGACCATGCAAGACTCGTTCTTGGGCAGGGAGCCGTTGACGAACCTGGACCCGGCGTACTTGAGCGGCACGTAGCCATTGACCGTCGGGTCGGAGGAGCCCATCTCCCAGGGGTTGATGTCGAACACGGTCGAGTTGTTGGAGATGATGGTTTGGCCTGGTGCACGGCCATCCGCAACCAGGAAAGGGAGAGGCGTTCTCGCGCTCTTAAAGTCAGGGTCGTCGGCAATGGACGAGAATGTGAAGCCGGGACCGCCGTTGGTAGCATTGACGAGCTGGTATGAGAGCATGCGGCCCCAGTAGTCCGTGATGGAGCGGTCGTAGCCGGCATCGTCCTTGGCGTCGACGTCGTCAAAGATGTCGTTGTAGTAGCTCAGCAAGCTATACTGCTCAGGGCCTGAGATAAACATTAGTGTCCATGTCCCGGCTTCTCATGTGCGCGTGACCTACCCTCGAGGATGGAGTTTTGTGTTTGCCAGATGGTGCCCGAGTTGAGAGCGCCCTGAATCGTGGTGAAGTTGTTAGTGTAGATGCTGCCAACCAGCCAGCCACCTCCAGACAGGCCGGAGAGGTAGGTGGCACTTTGGAGCAGACCACCGAGGTTGCCTGTGTCGTTGCTCCCGGGTGATCGCGAGTCCCATGCAGCAATGGCTCCCGCTCCGTTCAACATGGCACGGTAACCGCCTCCCGAGACCGCAAGGCCGATGTTTGGCAGAGCCTTCGGGTTCTTCTCGACATCGGACAAGTACCTGTCGCTGTTGAAGCCTGGGATGGCAACCCGCTTCAGAAAGTCGCGGATAGGCTCAATGGTGGCATTGCGTCTTCGGGGCAGCCACTCTTTCTCCTGAGGGCTGAGTTCTGAACCGATACGAATCTCGGGACGATCGCTTGGGCAATCGACGGCAGAGGGAGCGTAGCCTTTGGGCGACTGATCGGTGGCTCGGCCCTCGAGTGACCGGGGGAACTCCTGAAAATCGCGGTAGCGAATGTCTTGGGGAGGCACTGCGGAGTTGTCAATATGGTATTCCTCAAGTGTGCGACAATCGATACCATTTCGAGGTCATGGATGAATGAACGAGAGATGGAGCCGTCTCGCAAACTTTTGCAAAGCGGCGAATAGGTCCCTTAATATCCAAACTCTTCCTCTTCTTCCTTCTCAACGGCATCGTGATAGTAGTTGTGACTGGATCCGTACCTGCTGAAGCACCGGCCGGCGCCAGGACAGCCGCCGCAGCGAGCAGAGCCGCAAGATGGCGACTCATCGCCAGATGTCGGGAGAATGACCTTGATAAGCTAGGGTGCGTAAAGAGCTTAAGCCTGAGACGCCAAAGCAGAGGTCACCAAAAATTTTAAGGATAAGGTGTGAGCCGCGAAACAAGATGAGATACACAAGAGAAAGACTGTGAGGGGGAAACACAGAAGGTCGCTGCCGAGACAAGGGGATTAAGAGGATCGAGCAGGATGGCAAGCAAAAGCAAAGAAATAATGGAACAAGATGAATAATATCAGCTCAGACCGTCTTGTGGCATGAACGCCGGGAACGAGCAACACCAGACGAGTGGTCAAAGAGCAAAGAGGGAGCTGCGGAGATTTATTTGCCTGTGACGGCCAAGACACGAAGAAAGGTATTCTTAGCACAACTCTTTTCTTACCAGCCCTTTCAAAGCACCCGATGCGGGTGGCTTAGTCGACGTTCATGGCCCTCCACAGCTGCATGCTAGTCGCTCTCCGCTAGATCATCTCACTTTTTGGAAACACCCTCCGTGCATCGAGCGGATCCGACAACAAGGCGGCCACAAGCAGATCCGCGCCAAGGGCCGAGCGTGGTGACATGGGCCCACGGCATGGCTCAGAGGCGGTAGGCGTAGGTGAATGCCGTATAGCCATCTTGCCAACCTCACCAGGTCGAGTTGATCGAGTCGAACACGGGCGGTTGTGGGCGTTTGTGAGCCGAGAGGACAGGTCCAAGGTGGCGCTTATTCCCCGTCACTGTCCGGCGCCATCATGTCATTGTCCGTCCCTTTGTCCTGAGCCCACGAAGAGCAAACACAACTTCTGGCAGGGGAGATTAGGTTGCGGGCGTGCCACCACCAATGGCACGCAGTGAAATTGGAGAAGCCTGCCAGCCGCCAATGGAACCGCCAAACCAAGAGCGTGCCAAGGGAACCAGCCACTTCACCTCGTCTTGGCGGCCTGCACACTGTGACGCCGTGACGAAACTGAGACCCAAGGGAGACGGCCTGTGGTGCCCAGAGGAGCGAGGCGGAGCCGTGGGAGCACGGCGCTCGAAGGACCACTGTAACACTTGGTAGGAGCCAGCATCCATCGCTGCGCGTTCCCTCGGTCAGGAGTTATTCCCATTTTCTGTCCGTTTGCCCTGGGATGTTTCCTCACAGCAGATGCTGCGCTTGGCCCGAAACGACAGGGCTTGACGGCCGCTTGATGTCCTGCGTCGATTTTGACTCTATCCGCTGGCTTGTTAGCGTCCATTGTTTCGGCGTCCTTGGCCATGTGCCTGGGCGTGATGCACCATGCATTTATGCTTGAATGCCAGCAGCCAACCAGGCGACACGGTCAAAGCCTGGTCGTGCAGCCCAAGATCTGCATGAGAGGGAGCGAACAAGAAGCAGGGCTGGAGTTGGACAACAGCCAAAGGCGGCAACCCGCTGCACTGTGTGTTGGAGACACACTGTCTCACGGGTCAGCAGCGAGAAACAAAGCCCAAGAGGCCCCTGTATGAAACCCTGTGAGCAGACCTGGCGTTTCACTCCCTCGGCCCGTGTGAATTGCCAGAAGAGGCATGCAGAATCCCTGCAGCGCCGGAGAGTGCATGTGGAATCTCGTGGGCTGAGGCACCACTTTTTGGCCCAGGCGCTGTCGCCCGTTTGCTGCCCAAGAGGGTCGCCGATTCGAGCTTTGACATGTCGATTCGCGAGCCGGGCTTGTTTGACAAATCGGGGCGCAATATTCGATGCTTGGGAGGATGATGAATGAGGGCAGAATTGCAACTGCAGATGATGTGGCCAGCGGAAGAGTGAATCTTGAGGTGTACATGCTCCCGGTACCTCTTCCACCGCCCTCGGGATATCTGTTTCTCCCTCCCTCAACTGCCGGTCTCCCTCTCTCTCTACCTGTGTCCCAATTTGACTTCAAAACACAACCTCTTCCATTCAACTCCTTCAAATGTCTCGCTCCATGCCCATCTTCTCTTGTCAGCCACGCAGCAACTCCACCACTCGCATCGCGTGCCCGACCGAGGCTGAGCTGGCAAATGAGAAGCAAGGACAAGCACACCGCCAACCAAGACTCGGCTGACTACATGGGCTTCTGTGCTACTCGCTAGTGCTTCGTTCTTTTGACTAAGAGTCGCACAAAAGAGGCTGCCAAGATGCTCGACTGTGCTCAAACTGTGCTCAGCTCTGCTCTGATCTGCGCTGATCTGCTGTCTCTCTCCCATCCATCGCCCTCTGCTGCCCTGGCATTGCCTGCCTCTCGACTCAGCGGATGCCCCGGACCATGGCGCCAGCTCCAGCCAAAAGACACCATCCCACCGCAAGCTAGCATGATAACCTCTTCTTCATGTTCCTGGAATTCCGTCATCGACTTCTCGACTAATATCGAGTAGCAGCGCTAATCCTTCGCAACAGGCCTCTCCGCCAGGCTAATGCCAGGCGGCCTTGCGCCCTGCCGAGCTTGCCGAGCCCAGCCCAGCCAAGCCCCATGCGCCTTGTCGACAACCCCTGGCCCGCCGGTGGACCAACCAGAGGCTGGACGTCAAACGGACTCGGAATGTTGTCTGTAGCCCTAGGTCGGGAATATCGGAGTCTTGCCGACCGATCATGTTCTTGACTATGAGTGATGGAGAACAGACGCCCATGTTCTTCATGAAAGATTGCAGTCGTCTGTGAGGCAATGATTTCGTCTGGCCGGTCACTCAGAGACAGAACCTCGATGGTCACATCACCAATAGAATGAAACAATTGCCCCTGGCTGTCTCTGCCGGCTAGCTCCGCGTTTGACATCTCACGTATTCAGGTCCGCGCAATGTTACCACCTACAACAAAAAATAGGCGTCTGTACTGGATGATTGGACAAGAAATGCCATTCTGCAAACTGCCGCTTGTCATACTCGATCCGCAGCAGTCTAATCTCCGCTGCGATGTGTTGGTGGGTGCCCATGCTCGATTTGCCTGTTGAGGCCTCCAGGTAAACAAACCGCATGCAGGCCAGAGCTTCCAAAAAGTCGAGATGCGATCCTCAACACCCCTTCCCACCTCCTTTCATGTGACAGACAGTTTATATTAGACGGGAAATAACCAAGTTCAATCCGTTATCTAATGTATCGGCAGGCCGTGAGTCAAAGGGGGGTTCATATGCCCCTTTCCAATTTGATATACGATTCGAAGAATTACCTTATGAACAAATCACTCGGAGGCCTTATAACGACTAGGTTCCGATTCTTCCAAGAGATAAGCTGGAGATGGAATGGCTAAGAGGCTTCAAGGCCCGCCACTCTCGAGACAATCTGAAAGATTACTGAGAAGCCAATCGTTCTAGACTGGCCATGCTATGTCGGACAATTCTCCGTTGCCATGAAGATACTTCCATGTAGTATTTTCTTGTGTATCGCGATCGACTCCGTTTTGCTTCTTCTTGTGACTCAGGTCCTTTCACAAAACGGAGGCTTCACATATGGCAAGCCCTTGATCTTGAGTAAATCAATATACAAGGACAAGGCAATTTGTACTATCTCCAAGAACAAAGTACCAGGAGTCAAACCGAGCATCAGCCAACACTTCCATCAAACTGATCCCACTTTCAAAGTAGCAACTCCATCAACCTGGGCTGCTATAGAACCTCTAGGGTACATGTAAATACTCGCTCTATTCCAGTTTATGCTAGAATTCTCTAGAGGAACCGACTTCAACAACCCAGGTGTCCAATCTGCTACTGTGGAATCCTCTCTTTTAACGTGCCGTTAACTCCTCTCTAGTAGCTGCAGTAAAGCCTTGCAAGCGTTGTATCCGTCGACCCTCCCTCGTCAGTCCTCAGGTCTTCTTACCCATATATTTTCCCAAGGCCGCAGCAAAGAGATCTGTAGAAAACCATGGCCCTGGATTCCTGAGGAGATCATTCCTATACTTCTACCCCAAAGAGAAGCCCTTTGTAGGTGACTAGTATCCCCGTTGAGGGATTAAAGCGTTATTGCACAGATGCTAGATATTCCATGAAGAGTCGCTCATCCATTCAGTAGCACGACGTTCATGCCATATACACACAGGTAGTCATACAAAATCAGCATATAAAGGACAAGCCAGGACAAGCCAGGTGCCACATCATCTACTTCCAAAAAAAACAAAGCATTATTCAATACACAGATACACTTTTTTACATTCGTATAAAATAGGTAAGTAATGCAGAATTGCGGAAACAGATAGGTAAGCTTAAGTGCCTGTGCGATTAGTCTGCTTTCCCAACGGGACAAACATCAGAGTAAGGCCGTCTACGAAGCCTTGACAACCTGGAAATGATGTATAAAAAGAGAATCCTAAGCTCCGGACCAAACAAAGTGCCTTGCTTTTCTCTCATTCAAAGGCAGAAAAGTATCCGTCCAGGTAGGAAAGTATGTGTGTCAGATCCCATGTTACTGTGTTCCCTATTACAGTTTGTTGAGTATGTCTGCGCAGAGGCAGGTAGCCTAGGTTAGAAAACCTCCCGTTTACGCGCCAGGGGGAGGAGGAGGAGGCGGCTGATCGCTCGGGGGCGGAGGAGGAGCATCTCCAGATGGTGGAGGCGGAGGAGGCACCGCTCCGGCATACTGCTGAATGAGAGCATTCAGAGGGCCCAGGCCTGGCGGAGCAGAGAGACCAGCACCAACCTGGGGGAGGCCAGGAGGCGCGCCCATGCCTGGAGCGGCGCCGTAGGCACCATAGGCGGCGTAGTTGGGGTACGCGCCCATTCCGGGGGCCTGGTGCTGCGGCGCTGCCTGCTGTGCCTGCTGGTGCCACGGGGCTGGTCCGCCAGACGAAGAAGAGCCATAGTTGTTATGTCCGTAGTAGTTGTTCTCGCCGCCGCCGTGTCCGTTGCCGTTGGTGTTATCATGGCCGCGGTTGCGATCGCGAGCCCAGGGAGCCGCAGAACCTCCGCCACTACCTCCGTCGTTAGAGTCTTGGTTACGGGATCTCCATGGCGCGGGCCCGCCGGTCGGTCCTCGTTGCCATGGCTTGGCGTCGCTGTTGCCGTTGTAGTTGTTGCTGCTGCTGCTGGGACCGGCCTCGATCTGAGCCGGAGCAGCTCCGCCGCCGCCGAGTTCCTGCATGAGTTGCTGTGGAGTGATGTCAGTACCGATGGGGCCAATATCAACCGATAAACCAAGAGTTCAGAGCAGTTACGTACCTCCATTTCGCGATCAACGGCATCGCCACCCCCAATCCTACCTGCGGGTCGGCCGCCTGCATCGTTACGCCAGTTGGCACCCCTCTGGCGGTCGGGACAATCTCTGGCCATGTGGCCAGCATTACCACAAACTCGGCAAATGATGCTGGCAGTGTAGTTCTGTCGCTCGGGGCAGTCGTATTTGCGATGGCCAATCTTACCGCAGTTCTGACAAGCCTGGTTTTCGTCGTCTCGGAGAGTTCCGTTGAGCGCGGCGAGTTCTCGAAGCTGGTTACGCTTGAGCTCGTTTTGGCCTTCGGGAATCGAAGCTGCCTGAAGTGGGCATCAGTATCAGAGGATATTACTGGTTCGGGGGGGGTGGGAGGTTGAGAGAGGGAACTCACGGTTTCAATAACGTTGTGGATGAGCTGCTTCGCCTTGTTGACCTTTTCTTCGGTATCTGCCATGATCAAACAGTGAAGGTCTTCCTCCTGGTTGCTGGAGTGAGCTGCATCAGAACGACCCTTGCCCTCTTTGACGGAGCCCTTGCCACGAATGGCAATCTTGGCTCCAGAGTCATTCTCCATCTTCTTCAGCGTGTTACCACGGGGTCCGATAAGTAAGCCAACTTTGGGGGAGAGCTATGTGTTAGTAACGAACTTTTCAGGGCGCGGGTAGCAAAGACTTTAGGATTAGACAGGCACAATCAATCGACGGGAGAAGCCAGAGCCCCTCAAGACGCCGCATATCGGCGTGATGAAGAGGGTCCGGCCAAACTCCAAGATGAAAGAAAGAAAGGGGGAGTTAGTGGTTAGGGTTGAAGGGTTAGCAATCATACTGAAGTTAATCTCTGGATAGTCGTTGACAGGCACGTAGACCTTCTCCTGGGTCTTTGTCGGCCTTCGGTAATCCTGTGGCGGATGGTAGTTAGGAATGGTCTTCATGGCCTTTTCGACCAGCTTGTGGCGTTCATCTTCGAGGCGCTTGCGATAGCGGTATTCTCGTGTGTTGATACGTCGGCCATGGTTGTCGTACTGAGGAGGCGGCGAGGGGGATCTGCATGGGCCACAAGGTCAGAGTCTGTCTGTTTGAAAGCAGAGAGAGGGAGGGGAGAACGAGTTTGGAAGACATACCGATCACCATCGGCGGGCACCACGTCGTCGATGCGCAGCTTCTGACTAATCTCCTCGATACGGAGATGCAGCGTGTAGGCCTCGAGCTGCTCGCTGGTCATGGACGAGAGAATGGCGGTGGGAAGGCCCATGAGGCCAGCCGCCTTGTTCTCCGACGCGTCGCCCCAGCGATTGCGCTTCTTGCGACGACGAGGCCCGTCGGCTTCGCTTCGAGGTTCGGGATCGCGGCCTCGTTTGAGCTCGCGCTCTTCAGCGCCAGCGGCGACGCCATCTTCGCCGTTTTCGCTTCCGAAGCGGCGCTTGCCGAGCGGGATGTTGTTTGAGCCGGTGATGCCTTGATTTCTCCACGACATTTTGGCGGTTTGTGTGATGGATTCTGAGGCAGAGTCGCGCAGATGAAGGAATCCGGCCTGATGAAGCCTGGCAGTGGCCAAAATGCGCCTCAGATTTCGAGCTTTCCTTGGGGTCGGAAAAATGGTTTATCCGAAGTTTTCTCGGAACAGGATCCCATTTGACGCACGAGCAGAAATCGGATGGAGAAGTGATGGACAAACAGCTTCTAGAACGACTCAGGAGGTACCTTGGTGCGTCCCCATGGTCGAACCGCTACCTGTGGTTCCGTGGAGGCGGCGCCGGGAATCAGGTAGCCGGTACTTTGATGCAGACGATCGTAAGTTCTTTCTGTTGCCTCCCGTGGACTTCCATTTTAGGGGATGGATCCTGAGTGGCCTCATGATAGGTACCGGGTACATGTCTGTGCCATACAGAATTGGGACAAACAGAGGGATATGCCTCGAATCAGATTGACTGCAATATCAACCGTTGAACTGCCCTTGAGTGCTCAGAGTTGCCAATATTGTGATATCGGAAACCAGCACATGCAATACTTTCCTAGGTAGGTATCTGCCTTATCTCGTCCGGGTCTGCGGAGTCCCATGTTGCGTTTTGCCGAGGCGACAAGCGTTTTCCCACCTTGACAAGATCATCACCATCCTCTTCCAGCGACCAAAGCCGCGGCTCGCTTCCCGAGAGTGGGACATTCCCACTGCTGCTGACCTTGCCTTGCTCGATATCGACAGCTGAAGTGGATAAAGCAGCGTTCGACCTGCAGACATGGATATGGATGCCGGTGAGTCGTCAGTGCAGACGGTTGGACGCACAGCTTCCCCTCGTTCTGCCCTCGTCAACCCCCAGGTTCCCCCCATTAAACATATCTCCCCAGTGCTATCATGCAGCCTCTGTGACATTGGACGCGGTCTATGTACTTACCATCGTCGACCTTTGATGATTACTTACTGTACGGTGCACTATAGAACGCAGTGCTACTGCTACTGCTGCTGCTGCTGCTCCCTCCATCTACCACCACGGGCTACAACGTTGTCCGCGGATGTGGAGCGCTTACTGCGCCACTGACTCGGCCTCGATGCTCCTTTTTCCCCGATATCCTCCATTCCAATCTCCAGAGACTAGAACCGGTGGGCTGCTGCACGGAATCATCGAGATTGGAAAGGCGTGCAGCCTGTTTGGTCTGCCTGCAGGTCGTGGGCTGTCTGTCCAAGCCCCCCCGTCGGTAAAGTGCTAGCACAGAATGGCTTGTCAACCGTGTGTTTTGCGCCTGAGTCAAGACCAGCAGCCGACGATCGCAAAATCGTACGTTAAAGCGGCACTACCTGAAGTGCTAAGGTAGGTACCAAGAACACACAGGACCTCTTTGTGAACAGTGAGCTGCGGCGGCTGGATGACGGCCCTTGCTGCTCTTGCTCAGCCGGATAGCTCGCAGACTGGGAACTTGAGGCCATCTACGAGTACAAGGGACAAATCGGCACTCGAGCATCGCATGTGGCGTGTCAGCAACTGGTTCTAAACAGCCTGAAGCCAAAGCCCCCCCGAGCCGCCGTTGACGTGGTTTCCTAGACTACCTTTATGGACTCCTACCGCTGCCATCCTGGCCATCTCGGGGCCTTGCTGGGGGGGGGGGCGAATGGGGATAACCCAGATTTGCGTGTGGCGCCATCTAAATCCGCTGCCTGGATTCTGGACCAGATCCTTCCGTCGACCCCTCTCGAGACGAGTTGCCTGTTGGCCTCCGGGGCAACGTGAATCCATCAATGTTCTGCTCTGTTGTGCCAAGTCCTCGTATTGAACAGATGGATGGGCAATCTAACCGGTTCTCAAGCGAAGCTTCACAGTCCATGGCCTGGTCGCAAGCCGAAAGCCGGCATCTTGTGGCATCTGCAGCGTCAATGGCCGTACACTAGCAGCGTATTACATGTTTGCACAGACTCCCGCGGGTTCCAGGAATCCCAGACTCGTGGCGTGGCTTGCGGAGACGAGACGGAGTCGGCTAGTGATGCATCGACGGTAGTATTCCTGGCGGCTTGGGGGCCTTGAATCGACAGTGCCGGGACTTCGTGCCTCCAAGGACCCCTGCTTCCCACCTGTCTCGGCGGCATGGCTTCGGAGACGGACGATATCAGAGGCGCAAGGCGAACGGTGATTGGCGACCGCCCTCACCCCCCCAAAAGCCTGGCGACTGACACATTTGCTCAGCCATTTGGCTTTTTTTAATGCTTATGGGCTGCTAGCATGACCCGGTCTGAAGCTTGGTCCCACACGAGCTCGACCTTGTTCATTCTCTCGTTGTGGTTCTTATAATATCTGGGGTTCGGGAGAGCACATGTCTGGGGCCGGCTTTGTCCTTGTCTCTCATCAGCGAATCCTACGGCGTCCGTGACAGAATCGAGCTGCACAACGAAACATCTGAATGTTGTCTGATTGCGGACGGTAAAGCCAAGACCAGTTATCGGCAGGCCCAAGATCCGAGGGTATCCGAGATCTTTCGATCGGTGTTGATTGCTGGCGATCGCGAGAGGCGGACTTTGATGAGGGGCTGACTCAACCGGGGGGACGAACGGCTGCGAACCGGACTCCACGCTCTCCTGATAAAGGGCATCATCCATAGGAGTCATATTTCGACGGCAGAGGCTGGAACTTTACTTTTGACTTCTGGCTGTCGCTACCACTCACCTGCTATTCCACCTATCATACATTATCGAGCTTGCACGCGGACCGCTGAAGGAGTGAAGACGAACGGCCTGCTATTAAGCGCTCTCAGAGTTACATCAGAGGGGAAGACTCCATACTGGGAGGCTTGATCCCGCGTCTTCAGAGCGCATCTCGTCTGTCTATTGCCGGGGCATCAATAAGGAGACTGCCCACATCGATTCTCATCTGCATCACCACCGACGGCGACATCACCTGCAATTCCTAGCCGCCGCTCACTCGATCATCCAGGGGATAGACGGGACCGAACAGACTCAGCCTTCAAGGCCTGGGACTTGGTTCCCGCTCCAGAACTTGACTTTCTTCTCGAAAGATAGTGGCCTCTGCAAGGGACCACACGGGTGACCCAAGATGGTGGGCGTCCCTGGAAGATCTAAGGGCTGCGTCACTTGTCGACGGCGAAAGAAGGGTGTAAGTCCCCATGCTGATCCGTCCCGTCCCGTCCCCATCAACGCCCGCAACTACCCTGACTCGGGTCCAACTTACGGATGTGTCCGCACACGATCTATACCTCCCTTTCCGATATCATCAGTAAGCGAGATCCGCATTTGCTGACTGTGTCCTCCCCAACAGTGCGATAAGAACGAGCCTGCATGTCACCAGTGCATACGGTCCGGCCTGAAGTGCGAGGGCTATGGACGAGAACTCGTCTGGGTTAACAACACGCCAAACGGAGAAAATGGCAAAGCCGTACCGCCGCCGCCTCAGGGGAAAGGCTCATCTTCCCAGCAGAGGCCATGGAGCGTCATCTACACCACCAAGAAGCACCACAGCAACGACACCAGAGTTGCTCTCCACGACTCGCTCGCTCGATCAGCCAGAGAAGAGCTCTTCTTCGGATTGCTCATCTCCATGTCCCTTCCGTATGGGCATTTGCTGTCGCCCAAGGCCTCGGCCATCTCGACCAACGGGTGGGTGGCGGCCGTCGACGAGTATTACAACAGAGAGCCGGCGATTCGGTATGCGGCGCTGGCTATGAGCGCAGGATTCATGAGCGTGGAGGACAAGAAGAACCAGGTCGCCCAGCACAGCCAACTGACGCTGCAGGGCCTCCAGGCATATAACAGGGCGATACACGAAATGGTCAAAGGGCTTAACGACGAAAGGAGGTCGAAGAATGATGGCGTCCTCGTGGCCGCCCGGATATTGCAATCCTACGAGGTATGGAACATGGCTATTGCTTCACCACACTCTTCAGCCGAGACAGATGGCATCAGGAGGACTAGCTAACACAGGCTGGCAGCTGTTTTTCGGAAGGGCACCTGACTGGCGCGCTCACATCGAAGGCCAGCTAGCTCTCTTCATGGCCAGAGGCCCGGCGTCGTTTACGTCTGGGCAAGCGCATCAACTCTATGTTGATGGACGAGTTCTAGTAGTATGGCTACAACCACCCCTATTTGTGCCTGGCTTCTTTGGGCAGCTCTGATTCGTTTTTACGCATAGGTCATGTTATCGATCGGCAGACGAACAAAATCACCGCTCAACACGCCCGAGTGGCGCACCGTCCCATGGCGTATCGTGCCCAAGTCGATCAAAGACAAGCTGATGGACGTCATGGAGGACATCCCATACATGCTGGTCAGCTACGACAACCTCTGCGCCTGCCAGGACCCGGATCGCATGAACGAGCTCTATCAGATTCTCATGCTCAACTGCCAGCACATCTCCAACTGTTTGGACGCATGGGAAAGGGAGATTGGCGCGGATCTCGACCGCTTCGACTACACCGTGGCGGGCACTCCCGTGCCCACTCCCCAGGACGACACGGAGATCTCGCTCGTGTATCTTTCAAGCGTGTACTGGGGTGCTCGACTGATGCTGTACAGCACTCTGGGCATGGCCATGAAGTATGCGGCCGAAGCCATGAGCCCCGGCAGCGACAGCGTCCCTTCTTTTGGCAACTCCCCAGCATCGTCCGCCGCTGCCTCGACACCAGCTACCTCGCCCGAAGACGCCGCCGCCTGGTCGACAAGATCATCCTACAGCGAAGTCCCCCAGATCAGGATGCTCAACCCGGGCATCTTTGCGCGCAAAATCGCCCACGCGGTGCCTCTCCTGTACGGGCCCGCCGCCGGGGCCATGCAGGGCGCCTCGGGCCTGTTCCCGATGGCGCTCGCGCTGCGGTACTTTGCGACGACGGAGCCGCCCGGGCAGCGGAGCGTGGAGTCGCAGATGGTGTACGACCTGTATGCGAAGCCGTTTGTGGGGAGCTTTGTCGGGCGTTTTCTTAATGACTTGCAGGGGCCGCAGCTTTCGGAGGAGCAGAAGCGGGATGTGGAGGCCAAGGCGCAGAAGAATGTCTTTTGGTATGCTGTTTTGGGGAGTGAGAATATCGTGCGGACGTAGCACAGAGGAGGAATAGGATATGACGAGACCTCCTTTCTTTACTGGATTCGTGAATCGTTGTGGTTCTTGCTGGAGGATCCAAGGACCTGCGTGATGAGTTGTTGGGTGCGTCGTTGCACAGCACAGCATGGTGGTCTTGCGGTGGTCTTATCAGGATTACCACATGTTGAGCCCACATGACATTACATGCATAACATAAGACTTGCTCTATTTACCTGCTGGTCTAGGTATCTCTCCTACGATGTGATCAAAACAACATAAGCCGCAGCCATCTCCCACGTCTACACCACAGACTAGGTAGTAAAACCACAAACCTGGAGATGGTTCAAAGCAGACTGGCTTACACGCTTTTGGCCACACGAAGAGCCTCACGGTACCTCTCGCGCCGGTGCTCGAGCTCTACCCTTGCCGCTGAAGTTGTGTAGCTTTCAGCAGCCATCGCGGCCAGCCGTTGATCAGACATACCTCCCACGCGCTCTGATGAAAAGTACTTGAGCGGTCCCTGGTCACCCAGCAGTCTCTCGACCACCGAGATTACCACGTAGTCCCCGAACCTCTTGACAGCCACCTTGTAGTAAGCTTTCAGAGCATCGTGAATGTCGTTGACGGCTTGGTCCTCATTACTCAGATGCAGAACACTAGTAAGCCCCCTCAAACTAGTAACAGAAACTTCGCCGTCTCCAATGCCCAGAGCTTGCAGACGAGCAATAACACGCTCTTGGCGGATCTTTTCCCGCGTTTCCGCGAAATAGTGGTTGACGGTCTGTAAAATGCCGCCTCGCTCATCTTGTAATAGAATCATGAGTCGTGACTTGGCCGAGGCGCCTGTGCTTTTAATCTGGAGCAGTATAAGAGAGGCTAGATTGTCGTGGATCCTTTCGTCTTCCTCCGTTCGGCGGGTTTCCAGTATAGCATACTCAGTAACGAGCTGGATTACTTGGTCAAGATAGTCGCCAGCTATCTGTTCCCATTGAACCGTTTGCTCTCGGAAAAGATTAACTAGCAGTGTCGGATTGATCATGCCGGGCAGTTCTGCACCGCGTGCGTCCCTGTACCTTTCTTGGATCCATCGCCTGATGTCGGGGGCTTCTGACTCAATGTGGTCGTTGAGGTAGTCTTCATCGACTGATCCATCGGGATGCTGGAAGGGCGACGTATGACCTTTCAACCGAAGGTCTTTCTCGAACTGATCTGCCAGGTCGCGAAGATGCATTCGCAGCTTCAATGGGCTCTTCGCACCGAGATCTGCGGCATAGTTCCCCTTGAGGGCATGATCCACATTGCGTTGGTACCGATTCGCAAGACGCGTCAGGTATTGGCGCTGTTCTGCTGCGGTTTGGCGAGGGGCTCCGAGTCCTGCCACTTTCCGCTCTGTTTCTCGAGCAAGGTCCTCGATCTCCCTAACAAGAGAAGGGAACTCGCGGCGACTGTGCTCATACAGCAATTGGCCGAGAAATGGCTTCAAAGCCTTCACACCCACCCGTTCTTTCGGCAGCTCATTCCGAGGAGCTTGTTGGAAGAACTGTCTTTCGTTTTCGTGACGCTCGGGAATCGTTACGCCTTCTAGTATTTCTCTGGTCGACCTGTTCCGCACCACAAACCACCCGTGTTGGAGATGCTCCACACTGTTCTGAGCGATGTTGAGGACCTATCGAGGTCAGTCTGTATTCCCAAGACGCCTTCAACGTCACGTACCCCCTGTTCATCTCCATCTTGTAATGCGTCGCACTTGGTGATGATGCCAACTGTACGAATACCAGCGGGATCGGCTGCGCGGGCCATCTTGAAGACCTCTTGATTCGCTAGATTGTTGCGTGCGTCCATTACTGCCCTAAGAGATAATGAGTACAATCCTGGCCCATCTTCGAAGAGTCTTACAAGATGATTGTTCTCTTATCTGTCGTATAGTCCTCGATGAGCCTTCGAATAATCGCCAGGTCTTCTCTAGTCTGAAACTTGGTAGGATCTTAGAAGTTAATATGACTGAAGAACCTATGTAGAGGAGCGGTCTTACTATGGAAAAGCCCAGGCACATCGACTACGCTCAGATGATGTTCTTCCGGCCCGGAAATCTCAATACGCAGAATATCGTCGGAGAAGCGCTTCGTCAGGTTCTGTACGTCCTGGTCGTCCGAGCCGGGCAGTCCCATGCATTTCGCGGCCTAACAGCATCAATACCCTATCTTCAGGAGCTTGGAGCGGCATATACCTCGTCCAGAACCCAAGCAAATTTGGTTCCACTCAGCTCATCAGCGTCCATTTGTATATCGAACTCCGACAACCGTTTCTTCTGGTCCTCATCATCCACACTGGAAGGGCCAGGCACAATGGAGGCTTTGGCCGCGGGCTCTTTCCCAGGAGTTCTATGCAGGACAATTTGGGTCGCAAAACGTGTACAGAGGTCTGAGGCGATCGGGAATGAGAGACCAGTGAGACCTTCGAGTAGAGATGACTTTCCACTGGACTGATCCCCAACCACAATAATCTAAGAATGCGTGTTAGTGGGCTTGTAGTTGATGGTTTGAGGCGAATGCTTGCCTGTGGGAGAGGTAGTTCTTCATTGACACCGAGGCCGCGAAGTTGATCAATCGCCTGGAAGTATCGAAGGCGTTCTGGGTTGTCTATGTCTTGTATGTCTCGTATGGCCGTCATCGTTCCAGCTGTCGTTCTGTGCTGTGTTCTTGCTGTTTGATGAATATTAATCAGTCTCTTTTGTTATGGAAATAATGAATTGGAAATCCGGGGTGTGTAAAGCTTTATATTTCCCTGGAGCCGGATGCGGACACTTTGTTTTGCCTCTTCCGCAGTCAGTTGCTTGCCGCTTGCGGACAGATCTGTTGAACTGGAGAGAAACGACGCCACAGTGCATTTAATAAACAATTTTCTTTTGCCTCTGCTTGAGGCCAGTGAATCTCTCTCCATCACTGGTTAACCCGCCTCCAGCACCATAGAAACTCATGCGGTACAACAGACCCGGGGAGTGAAGCAAGTCAGTCGGCCTCCCAGCCTCGCACAACACGAGAATCAGATGCCTCTTTGCAGATCGACACAACGCGCCCCGAAGAAACCAGTCAGCCAAAGCAACCGACTCCTTGTTGCTTGCAAGATGTAGGACCTCACCACAGATCAATCATCAGGAGCCGATGATCGTTGGATAGACTGGGACCTTTGGTCATGAGTCACTGGGAACGGTATCGTGCATCTACATTGCCGTGTAGTATGCAGACTTCCACACAAGTGTATCAGTCACCGCCTACTTGTGCGCACAGGTAGCTGCGGTTAGCCAGCAGCAAGTTGTAGGCAAGCCTTATACCTTTCCATATCTCCACAATCGCCGGGGAAGCGGCAGCAGATACCTTCACAGTCCGGAAAGCAGGGTTATCGATACTCAGTCTCACGGTCGTCGGTAAGATCCTGGCTGATAGGATCCAAAGGGTTTCACACGATAAGGCGCGGGTCATTGTCTCCTCCTTGCGATGAAGTTGCCTTTCACATAAAACACCTGGCCGCTGTTCAGCTGGGCTCACCTACGCCTGCTACTTCCCTTTGCTGGAGAGGATGGTCTTCTCAGCAAAAAGATGGCACAAGAATGCAGCGTTTGCGCCGAAGTCAAATCGCCAGAGCAGTTCCCTACGTCTCCTATTACTCAAGAGTGTGCTCATGAACCGACAACGTGCCGGCCGTGTATAACACGCGCCATCGAGGCCGAACTCTCGAGCAAACCGTGGGAAAAGGTTGGGTGTCCCGAGTGCGGCGCCACGCTCGCATACTAAGACGTGCAGAAGTATGCCGATCTGGAAACGAGAGTAAAGCACGACAAGTTGATGGTTTTGCATACTTTACGGCAATGTTCTGACTTCATCTGGGTAAGCCATGCTGTACTCTTCTGAAAGACCTCAAGTAGTTAACGTGCTGGTCTGACTATTCAAAAGTGTTCGTCTGGCTGCGGCTCTGGTCAATTCCACGATAGTGGAGAGTCAGAGCCCATAGTCAAGTGCACCTCGTGTGGGCACTTGACGTGTTTTCAGCATAAAGTTACCTGGCACGTGGGCGTGACGTGCGAAGAATACGATCTAATACAATCCGACTCCGAGGAACCTCTATCACACGAACGATTCCTTGAAATTGCTGAGGCGCGTCGTCATAAACAGGCCAACGACGCGAGTGAAGCGACTATCAAGTCGACGACAAAGGCTTGTCCCGAATGCAAATCACAGATTGAGAAGGATGGAGGATGGTGAGATCCTTTGCTCGCCCGAACATGACTTTCAGCTAATAGCTCATGATCAGTTCACATATGACGTGTAAGACGCCGACACATTTCTTTATCTTCCTACATTTCCCTATATTGTTTCCTTATGCCCAGCATGTTCACCTTCCACCCTGAAGTTGCATACGACGCATATCGAGCTGTCAAGCGTATTCCTGCTGACATTTACTATTGCCATTGTTGCTCCTGATCAGGCAGTCGCTGCAGGCACCAATTTTGCTGGATCTGTCTCCAGCAATGGCGTTCATGCAGGCACTGAACTTCCCGAGCCTCCCATACCCTACTTTACCATCGCTCTCGAGGAAGAATTGAGTATCAGGCGACTAATGCACTCTCAATGATCCCCTAGGCTCTCGGTGCAAGTACCAATTCTGCTGGGAGTGTTTTGCGGATTACCAAAAGATTCTTGAGACCGACAATAGCTGCCACGATGAGTCTTGTCGGTTTCATACAAAGAATCTACCAGAATGATTATGCGACCAGACAACCATTTATAGGTGGAATTATGGTATCTCACATTAAACACAACACATGTGCACGTCATTTACGTGAGGCATAGTGGAAGGCGACGTTATCGCTATGGAAGCTAGAGTTAGAGACTATCTATATAGGTAGGCTTATAAGCTTTCAGGCTCTTGTAAGAGGTTATGATCTTCAAGGTTCTGAGCACCCGTACAATGCCTCTTCATCCGCCTCAAAATAATTTTCGATACCCAATATCTTATCAGTTCGTAGCCATATGCTACTTACTGCGGTTCAAGCAGGTTGTTACTGCAAGACATTCGAAACCCAGCACCAAGTATTTCGCAAGCTGATGGCAAAGCATGCTGGGATCCAAAGATGCGGTCATTGGACTCGCATCATGGCTCGTGGCGAAACTCTGAGATTTTTGAAATGCTGGCATGTGCTGTGGCAATGATGACGGACCCGCTGGCGGTAGGGTGGAATGGTGCGTTGAGTGACGATGTGTTTGTCGTTCCCACTTCCTCTGTTTTGGTTAAGAGGGCCAATCTAAGTTGACACTGATTCAATACACCTTTTTCGAGTGCTGTGTTACTGATTGTATGCTCGACGATATGTATGTGGTTTGACTCACTGATATCGCATGCTTATATCTATATCTCCATCGAACCACACCATGAACTCATAAAACAATACAAACGAAAGGCAGAATACAAGTCGTCCTCCGAACGTTTCATTCAAAATTGACTTTCTATCCAAGAGTTCTCGATCTTCAGCATCTTCGTGGTTATCTTCTTCTTCGCCCTAAAGTGTTCAATATGCACGTTTGCAATTGTGAATGCGGTTGTCAGCGGGTCGTTGAGGTGGGAACTGAGGATCGATGCCACTACTGCAATATTCGGCACTAGAATCTCTACCTGCGGCAAAGATGGGTATTTTCTTTGATAGGCGGATGTCTTCTGTCATTGAATACGTTCTCGGGGATGATCTGGGAGAAAAGGTCTGGAGGATGACGTTGGAAGTTCTTCATGGGCTGGACTGCTGGGCATGAGGTGTGCTCCTTCAGGAAGACAGACTGAAATGGATATAAAACGCAATGAGTTAGGGGGAACCGCTTTACTGAATGCTGCAATTGTGATTTCAATGGTCTTGTCTGTCACTGACCAATTTGTCTATCGTTGACAGTATACAATTCTTCTCTGGATTACTGTGACCCAGGTCACATATGCCACCCCTTTTTCCCAGTCTCTCCCGGAGAAGCAGTTATCAGGACTCCTTATGCTTACATGGCTGAATCATGTCGTGGATACTTGAAGTGCTATCATATCCTCTTTATCAAACTCATCGTAGGAGTGTAACTCATCGACTCTTAGTGTGTATCAAATCCAGTATCAGCATGTGCTTTAATAGCATGGCTACTATAATAAAAGGTCACATGAAGCTCCTCCCTACCGTAAGGTACAATCAGGGGTAAATAGTAGTCATATCCATATCATATCTTCTCACTCGACACTCCCCACGCCAACAACCATCGGGCGGTCTCAGCACTAGAAACAGCACCAGTATAAAAGTCAGATGCTGTATCAAGAGTCCACCATGATACCTCAAAAAAGCAAAAAGAATGCAAAAGACATACAACAGCCGGTGTTCGCCAGTGGTCACCCACCTGACTACTAATCTGCCTCTCATTGGCTTGACTCTGGGAGAGCAGACGGGATCCCGTATTTTCCAATGGATATGGTCGTATGTGGTGTCTCGTACCCATACCTGCTCCTATGTACGAAGTTCATGACTCGATCGTCTGGCCAAAAAAAGGAGCAAAAACATACAACAGCCGGTGTTCGCTGGTGGTCACCCACCCAACTACTAATCTGCCGGTTAGAGGCTTATCTATGGGGGAGCAGACGGGACCCCGAGCTCTCCTCTACCTATGGTCGTATGTGTCAGTAGAACAGAGATGTTGCGCTTATGTACATCATGGACAGGTTATTGCGGCCATGCCGCCCTTCTCACGTCGTGGAAATGAATTTTGGACAGACTGTGATCCGAGGACTAAAGGTGAATGACAATCCTGGAATCATGTAAATGTTTTAGAAAATATAGCATCTCGATCAACCTTCCTTTCGTAAGTTGCGTCAAGGATATTCAGCGTAGTCACAGGAGAGCGGCATCTATTCTCCCTCGAAGTTGTGTAAGAAACCCCTCCAACGGATATCCGTACCCTGATGAATGAAAGGGAAAAATAACTATATAAAGAAGTGCAGTTTGTTAATATGCAGCTGAACGCAGGGGTCTCTATTCGTCAGGGGCGAGAGAAATCAATAGTGTCAAGCCACACGACACAGAATGCTGGCAAGGATTGGCTGGGAAAACGCCAACACACACTCAGCCCTCAACAGGTGGGTAGGATTCTTGCATGATGTAGTTTTGGATTGGACATAACTTCAAACCCTGCGCAAAGCCTTTCAACCAAGCACAAACGCTGGTGTCTCAGGTGTGCCCAACGATACCCAACCTGACAAAATGAGGGGGACTGCATCGAGGGAGTCGGTCATAGTTTTTGTAGGCCTTTGATTTGGTTGAATGCAGAACAATATCAACCGCTTTGTGACTACTCAGTACGTGGATTGTTGATTAAGCATCTACGACCTCGAAATAGGCATGTCGAGATTGTTGTTGAGAACCTCGAGAGTCAGGTTTAGAAGGGCAGTAGGGATTTGTTTTCTCGGTTACACCTTCTACGACCACCTTCAAATCGGGAAAGTTACAAAGCGGGAACAACATGCCGATATTCGCTATTCCACGATTCATCATACGAGCAAAATGGATCGTACTTACGACCCCCTTCCCAAACTCCCTCATCAGCGAAGCATCCGTCTAATCAAGCTTCACGGCGCTGCGACCCGGGATGACGAAATACACATTGATCTGGCGACAGTGTCTCTCGATAAGCCACCGTATTATGAAGCTCTGTCATACGTATGGGGCGCTCAAAAACCAGATCAAGTCATATACGTTAGCGGAATGAAGTTCTGCATCACTACGAACGTTCAGGCCGTTATGAAACAGCTCCGTCTTGAGCCAGGGAAATCGCGGTACCTGTGGATTGATGCCATTTGCATTAACCAAGAGGATGTGGCTGAAAGGAATTCACAGGTGGCAATGATGGCTGAGATATATAAGAAGGCAACAAGGGTCAATATTTGGCTTGGTGACAGTAACAAGTCCAGCCAATTTATGTTCTGGTCCTGCCGCTTACTTACTTTACCCCTTGCGCCGCTTCTCTGGTTGGAGCGTAAAATTCTATACCTTGATTGCCCGACGGATCGTCGCTCGAGAAACAGATCTTTCTTGTGCGAAAGCGCTTACTATTGCTTTGTGATCCTTCTCGGTGGACTTGATTTTTTCAATGTTTTGCCTATGCGGGGTTCTGACCCCCATTCTTCACTGCCGACGTCTTGTTCTTCTACTTACGCAGGTATATAGGCACCAGGGAACTATTCACAGATATAGTGGCCGAACTAGAGTCAAGGCCGTACTGGGAAAGAGTGTGGACGATACAAGAGAGCAACATGAATCCAAATCGTTTCGTTCTCTGCGGATCGTCCATGCCTCTACACTGCCAGGTACTCTTCCGAGCCCTGCCTATCCTCAATCTCTTGAAGGAAGATGAGAAAGGCCAGGATACGCTTTTTTCAGAGGTCTGCGAGTTACATATGCGTCGCCATGACTCACGCTTGCACAGCGGCTCGAGGCGCGATGAGGGAGACTATTTACTGCGCCGACTTTGCATCAAGGAGGCTAGGGAAGAAGTTGACAAGGTCTTCGCCGTGGGGGCCTTTTTCCCAGAGACGTTTGGTACGCTTAGACCCGACTACTCTCTCACAGCCGTCAAGGTCTACACAGCTGCCGCTCGTAGCCTCCTCGAGGCTCATCGCAATGTCAGGTTTATGCGATTTGCCTCTCACAGCGTCAGGAAGGATGGGATGTCAACCTGGGTCCCGACCTGGACACCCATTCACACGCACAACTGGATATGGGGCACCGGTCCTACGGAGCGACGACTCTATCAGCCTGCTCTGGTTGCCAAAGACGTCGACGAGAGTGTGCTTAGAATCAGGGCTCTCAGGGTTGATCGCCTTACGGCCACAATCAGCGACTTCATCCCGAAGCTGTTTCCTGTTGGGAAGGAGCGGGACGACTATAAATTCAAGGACCTTTCCACTGCACATGCGGCTTGCGCTGTCTTCAAAGCTTGGGTTGAGAAACTAGATGCAATGGGCAACGGGGCTGCATACCTCGACCGGCTTGGCTGGTTGGTTCGCTGATTAACTTCTCCGATTGTGGATTGGGAGCAGTATTTACGGAGTGTGAAGACCTTCGAATACGACACAGATAAAAATTACAGCATCCGGGCGCCGCCAGGTGAGGCCAGGTGGGTGGAACGGCGTCTCCAGAGACTTCTTATGGAGATTGAAGATAGCTGTTTCTTTGTCACTGCTGCCGAGAGGGTTGGCATATCGCCGGTACCAGTCCGTGAAGGAGACGAGATTATACTCTTGACGGGCGAGACGCTACCGTACATCATCCGAAAGAGCCCCGATCGGCCAGGGAAATTTACAGTCGTGGCGCCTTGTTTGTTTGCCGACGAAATATTGGCGGACCCTAGAACCTATGTAGTAAAGCAACATCCATTGCAGGAATGGTTCTGGGGAAAGCCTGGCGAAAACCTGATCAGGCACGCTGGTTGCGACAACTGGAGGTATATTGATTTGGTCTAATAGTACCTTGGGCAAGGACGCCTCTGCCAATGAGCGTTCAACTTCCAAGGCCTAGGACAGGGGCGATAGGTTCATGTGAGAAACAGTTAGAATGAACGTGGAGAAGGAAGCCAATATTTGACAGCTGGTATTGATTTGAAGAAGAAAGTTTCCTTCGTAAGTAAGGTGATAAAGCTAATGATTCGTACCTATTTGTAAGTAGTGTAGACTCAGGCGGATACATCTGTCATACTGACCATCTTACTATGTCAGAACGTGGAAATCGGCCAACGAAGAGCGAGGAGATGGAAAGAAACGAAGCAAGCTCTGCATAAGGAGCTCTCATAGGTGATTCAGATAATTAGTGCGGGCGGATGGTTTTTTTTTCTCAACCCCCGTAAAGAGGGGGGTGGAAGGATGACCTTTTCATAGACGGGAGGTTACCGCTGGCTGAAAGAGGTAGAATAGGGGTGTTGTCCAGTCAATTCTTTAACTAATACAGCAAATCTTAAAACAGCATTAGCCCTTAAGCATCAATATGTCAGTTGAAAGTTGTTCATCGCGCGTGTCTGTGACGGAGAGTTGAGGAGCAGTATCCCTGTAGCGCCTTCAGATGAGAACGAGTATCTGGTCCGACTAGGACCAATGTCTCTATCTCGATGGACTATAGATGTTGAGATAGACAAAAAAGAGCAAAAACAAGGTTGCTCTGTCGCCACTTCAAGGAGGATCCACCCTCAGCCGCAATACGGACTGCTGGAATATCGGGCCTTTGTTGAAGAACTTGGGTCCTTTTGTTTTGAATTCGAAGAGGAGCCTCGGATGTAAAGTTTGCAGAGTCTGGGATCTTGAGGCCTGCAGTTGCAGTCCGCAGCTCCCCTGGCCAGTCCCCGTCTCCCAATCTATTGCTGGAAAATCCTGATCTTGACATGAACCTAGAGAATAGACCGGAGCGTCACAAGCAAGAAACCAGTATAGACAATTAAATGGCTCAGCTGCTTGGGCCTATTCCCGGAGAGCATGTCGCATAAGGAAGCCGGAGAAGAGACAAAAGGCCGTTCCTAATCAGGCAAGGCAAGTGAGAGGATAAAGTGGGCTTTCTCCTCGACAGAGCCACTCGCACGCCAGGATCAGATCTAATCTAATCAGATGAGTCAATATCAATCTGATAAGATTTTCATCAGTCCACCTTTACCTAAAGAATGGAGTCAAATACGACCCTAGGACATGCATCAACTGATCTAGACCGCTGATCAAGCCCATGTCGAGCAACGTGCCTCCACCTTGACGAAGTTTTTTCTTCTTCTTATATTGCGGGTATGGAACCTTGCGTCTGCGAGTGCTCGTGAAAGGGCGTGCCAACTGCCTGGGGGACGGAGTTCGAGTGGTGATGAATACGGGCTGGGTGGGATGGAGATTCCCCGGTTGTAGGCAGAAATATTGATTTTTGAAAGCCCACAGTGGCGTGAGCGGACACGGTTATACGGCTCACGAGCTGCCGAGGGATTGTAGAGTTGTTATATAACGCAAGTTGCCGAGCTGATGTATATCTGCCGTTCCGTGCCGTGAAAGTTCTTATCTGTTTGTGGGACAAGACGACTTCCCAGGACCTGAAGATCACCCAGCCATGATAGCCACACGGTATCTGCTGAGAATCAGCCTGCTTCTCGTGGGCTTATTCTCATCACATGCCCTATCGAGCACCATTGGTGTCGATCAGGAGTGTGTTTCCGCCGTCTTCAGTATTGTTGGGGGTCTCAACTTTGTAGGTGTCGGCTATGGCATGTACTACGTAGCCAACTGCCAGAATCCGCTCAAAGTTGTTTCCATCTACGCCGTCTCCAAGACCTATTGCCCGCCTTCTGACCTGGATCCTGGCATTGAATACGTCAAGTCGTTATGTCAAAAGTATGGCGGCGCAGAACTTATATCGGAAGCAGATCTGGCTGCCAACCTGACGGATGAAGCAATCAGCCTGTATCCTATCCTTGATCAGACTGATGACCTGGTCTTGACGAATCTTACCACGCCGGTTTTGATCTCGAAAGGATGGTTTGACTTGGGATTCAAGACGGAGGTAGGTTTTCTTTGCCCATGTCTCGAGGTATAACTACATTGCTAAACTTGTATAGGAAGATTGGGATACTGCGGCTCGAGTTCGTGAAGACTATGGGTGAGATTGTCCCTCCCTACCACATCAGGAAAGCAGAAGCTGACGTGTATGCCACTATAGATACGCCATGTACGGATTCTGGGGCATCGTTCTCCTCTTCGGAACTCTTCATCGACTCATTACCCATATTCTCGAGAGCCGAGTGCTTCCCTCGTCCACCGGCCCCGAAGATACCGGATCGGCTGATAGCCGCGAGAAAGCCGGAGCAGGAACCAAGTCACTTGGGCATCTGTACTCAAGAATAGGCAAGGGTCTTGCTACTCCCAGTGTTTTCCCTCCGTATCACCGCCAGCTCCTGTTTGGGTGCACCATACCCACGCGGCTTGAGTTTTTCATTGTGGCCTCGTACTGGATCGTCAGTTTTGTGCTCTGCTGCGTCAACTATCGTGCATTCGATGGCAACCTATAGTAAGTAGTGACACTGAAGATTGACCTAACTTCTTGCGAGATACAGAGGGCTAACACGGGTTTACTGGAAGCTGGCCCCAGGTTTCCGCCCAGCTCTGGCGATACATCGCCGACCGAACGGGCGTCATGGCGTACGCCAACCTGCCGCTGATATGGATGTTCAGCGGCCGAAATAACATCTTCATCTGGCTGACAGGCTGGCAATTTTCCACGTTCAACCTGTTTCACAGACACATTGCGCGCATAGCGACATTGCAGGCTATCATTCATTCCATTGGATACACGGCGTTTTACTACACTGCCGGTTACGGTACGTTGACTGCTCGTCTTTCATTGACAATTTTGCATTGAAGTTCTCCGTTGACAAGGATGATATCAGGGTATCAATTCCGGCCATTGTTCAAAGAGCCTTGGTTTTACCTCGGCGTTGTGGTAAGCCGTTTCACTATCGTCTTTCAAGGCTTATACATACTGATGATGATTCACTATAGGCAACGTGCTCAATGAGCTTTATTGTCTTCTTCTCCTTCAGCTGGTTCCGGAGAAAGATCTACGAGTCATTCCTGCTGATTCACATCGTCCTATCCGTCGTAGTGATTGTCGCCCTGTTCTAGTACGTTCTTCCGTCACTCTAATGCTTCATCATGTACTGACTACAGTTGGCATCACAGTCACACATCTATTTTTGACGGCCAATATGACCCATACCTATGGCCTCTGGTTGCCATCTGGAGCTTCGACCGTTTCTTGAGAATCGTCCGGGTGGTCTACTGCAACCTCCACGTGCGGCTGCGCAAGACGAAGCTCCAGCGTAGCATCGCAGCCATAGCTTACGACCAGGACGCCAACATCATTACCGTCCAGATCAACACACATGTGAAACCGGGCCCAGGACAGCACTATTATCTGTACCAGCCCTTCCGTCTCAAAGGCTGGGAGAATCATCCCTTCACATTGGCCCATTGGCACCAGCCTGGAGGAAAGGCAGGGTCACCAGATGTGCATTCAAGGACCGTGGATGGCTCTGTTGTGACATCGTTTGAAGCTGGTTCGCCACATGGAGCCATGGAAGGCGAGCATCTTCTTTCCTTCTGGATTCGCCCCTATGATGGCTGGACTCGCCATCTCCGCGACGTCTGTCTCAAGGCTCAGACTAAGTCCCAGCTTGCCGCAGTCCACAGGGAGACGGTTCTCCTTGAGGGCCCCTATGGTATGGCAGAGCCCTTGTGGACTTATGACGAGGTGATTCTCTTCGCCGGCGGGTCTGGTATCGCGACCATGGTTCCGTACATACTCGACCACATTGAAAGGACCGCGGCGTCAAACAAATCGAGACGAACACGCACACGCGGCTTGACGCTCGTGTGGTCAAATCGCAGCCAAGCTTTCATCAAGCGGATTGCGCAGCGGGAACTCACGGAAGCGCTTGGGCGAGACGACATCGAATGCATGTTTTACTGCACAAACACTGCAAAGGAGTCGCTTGACTCGTTGCCCTTGACGCCAAAGGATGAGATTTCGGTGGAAAAGGAGTGTAAAGTGATGACGGAGAGCAGTGTGCTCAAGGGCAAGGAGGAGACGGATGTGTCCGAGTCGCCAGATGCTGCGACGGTGTCGATTAGGACGGGCAGGCCGGATATCGGGGTCATGATTGAGAAGGCGGCTGAGTCTGCTTCCGAGTCTGGATCACGGCTGGCGGTGTTTGCGTGCGGTCCCAGCGAGATGGCGGATGCGGCGAGGGCGGCGACGTATCGGGCGATGCGGCAGAGGCATTCTGTCGAGTATTTCGAAGAGGCGTTTGGATGGTAAAAGTTTGGAACTGCTAGTTGACTTGATGTTTTACTATGTTCAAGATGTTATCTTTGCTGAATGTTAGTTCGTGATATGTGATGGCTGATGGAGGCGATGAAGAAGAGAGTCCACCCAAGGAGAAGAGAGCGGCGTGGATCGACGTTTGAGCACTTGATTTGTCATACTCACACACCTCTATCAATAAGCGTGAGTAATGAAACGAAGTAAGGTAGCTTGGTTGAGGGAAAGCTTGCTGTTGCTACCTAAGGTATGGGCGAGGCTGAGGTGTGAAGAGAAAGGACATTCACGATGATCGAGAACGAGCTGACTAAAGCTCGCACAGCTGGCGTCTGATTATGTAGCCAGCCCGATATGCGGCTGGTGAATTGAAGGAGTGGCTCACCAGCAAGAACAGCCACAGCCACATCATGATAGCAAGTGTTTACAGTTGATGGCATCAAACGCCAAACCTCCAAGCCTCACGACGACAAGCTTCAACATGGATCATCAAGCTTCAACAATCCGGTTCCGACGACCGCGAGTCTTCTCCATCGGCGAGATGCAAGCCGAAAAAGCACAATGTATCCGTGTGATTTATCGATGCCCTTGTAGCCTGGGGACAATAAGGAGAAGCGGGTGATTCACGCAGAAGTGCGGTGCGCTTCCATTTCCCAAGTGAGCCCAGAGCGAGAATCTGCACGGTGACAATACCGGCCATTGGCATTGTCAACAATGCTCAAGCCTTGAAATGGATCAAACTGCTGCCCGGAGATGCAGAACAGGGCGCACTCTGCTTATCAAGGTTGCTTCTCGTGGAGTCTTCACTCTCACTTTCTTCTCCTCAACTTCTCACCTCCCTGAAGATCGTTTTTCTCACCACAACCAGCCTTTTCAGGCATATTTGAGGTGGCTTCTCTGTCTCTTCTTCTATTTGATCTCCCCTCCGTTTCCTCACGTTTTTTCTTCTCTCGACTACGTTACCGCCTTCTTCTTGCGCATCTCTCAAGCCTACATCTGCATCTCTCTTTGCATACACACAGTGTCAAGAACCACGGCTTCTCGCAATCACCACCAGAGATGGCAGCCAACAAGCGAACGGTCATCGAACTGTCCTCCGATAGCGACGACGACAACCCTCTCGTGCATCGCCGCCGAAAGATCCGTCGACGATCTCAGGCCCAGCGTTCGTAACAAGGAAGAGCTCTCATACATTAACAAGGCTAACTTCCTTCAAGCCAACGAAGTAGACCCAGAAGATATCAGGGACAAAGTGGACGACTTCCTCAAATTCCTCGACGACGCGATCCCGCGGCGCCTCGTCGCGTGTGATGTCGCAGACTACATCCAGCGGGAGTCCAACACCCGTCTTGCTGTTGCCAGACAGCAAGGCGTTTCGCTGCAACAGATTTTCATCGGCCGAGATTGCTTGCCCGCCTGGCCCGACATGCACTGGGACCCGGAACAGGAGCCCCTGCACTGCGCTATCCAGAACCGTCTGCTTGACCTGGATGTAGCCAACGCTTTGGGAGATACTCTTCGACGCCTTCTCGTGGCCAAAGGCAATCGGAAGCTTGAAGAGGCACGACAGCTCGGGCTTCGGCTCGAAGACATCACCATCGGTGCCGGGCTTCTGGCCACATGGATTAGTCCAGCTCTGGAGCTTCACAATGGCCACAGGCCAGAGAACCCTCTCAGTGAACAAGCCCAACGAGAAGAGCTCATGGACGATGACATGGGCCAGTCAAGCATTGGCACTAGCATTCCGCACTCGCTCATCTTCAGCCGAGCGGGAACGCCTGATTTTGGTACCTCCAGCGTTGCGTACGACTCATCCAGTGATGGAGATAGCAGCTCTGTTTTCAGCAGCGGCAGCGACGAATACAGCGATGAATACAGCGAAAGCAGCAGCGACGAAGAGTAGGACTCTGACGCTGAGATTTGCTTGAACAACGCAGTCGATCCCCAGCCCGAGTACTCGGAGAGCGACGACGAAGCGCCGCATATCCTCCACGATGTCGAGGTCGTCGGCTGTCGCGAGGGTCATCCGGATATTGATCTGGAGGTGTACGTGATGGAGGACGACTCCGACGTGGACGATTTGCCCGAACTCGAGCTTGCCATAGACGGGGATGCGTTTGCCTATTACTTTGGCGATGACGGGGCTGTGGAAGTGGAAATTCCCGGAATGGAATTGCGTTGCTCACTCGATGTTCCTCCCGATACGAGCTCTGATGACGGCGACGCTGATATGGAGGATTATGAGGATTATGAGGAAGAAGTCAACGACGATGGAGACGAAAACAGCCTGTTCGACGGGGATGAAGATATGGGTGGACAAGACGATGATGCTCAAGTCAACGGATACAAAGCGACTCCTACTATGGCTCAAGATGACGAAGAGCAGAACTCGGTGATCCAAATTACTGAGGAGGGCTTCATGTGGTGAATCACGGGAGACACACATTACATTTCCGGGACTTACGACCTTGCCTCTCATTACGGTCTACCTCACTTCTCTTATTTGTTTCTTTTCTTTACACAGTTCTCGGGAGGCAAATCTTGCAACCTACAAAGGACGCTGGGTGGACATTGTCGCATGTTTCTTTACCTTTCTGTTTCTACTTTTTACGTTATTAGCACTGGTGAAGATCGAGTTGGCAGACGGGCTACGTCTCTTACGGGATGCTTTAGAGTCGGTCAAGCTTCTGCTCTTGGGCTTTCAGACGTCAACAGCTCGGGCGTGTTTACGAACATGAGAACATGCGATTTGGACTCTAGGCTTGGGGATTCGGATCTAATAGACTTTTAAGTTTGTCCGCTTCGCGATAGTGGGAGGTGGAATCTGGAGAGGATAGGTGGATAAGGAGTTCAATATATCGTCTTGCTTCAAATTGCCTGAGAGTGAAATTCCTACGTCATGTTCCTGGATTAACCGTTACCAACGATACAGGCCTTTGCCTCCCCGTGGGCTTACCTAGGCTGCGCTGCAAATCGCAAAGGTTGATGCTATTTCTGCATCATGAAGAGTCTCAGCGATACAAGAATAGTGACGCGCAAATTCGGGAAAACAATGTAGCTGGGCATTCTGCTAAAACCTTTAGTCAGTGCCTCTCGTTGCTAAACTTCTGTCTTTATGTTCTCCAACCAAGGTGATTCGCTCGTCAGATGAGTCCGGGCTGAAGCCGAGCATCTTGACAACAGCGTGGTAGTCATTGTCAACTTGCAGAATTCTAGGATGCAACTCGAGCATCGGCATGTCGGTCGCGCGATGAAGCACGAAACGAGAGCAAGCGACATCTTGTAGCATTTCCAAGTACTACGTATGAAGCAGACAAAGCGGAACAAGGGGCGTCTAGACATCGCGGCTTATCCTTCCGCCGGCTTATTGTCCCTTCAATGTTCACTTCACCAGAGTCACCTCGCGCTGCAAGAAACTTCCGTTGGATGGCCCCTGCCTTTCGGAGATATGGACGAGCCGAATGACGGAAAGCCGAAGCGGTGGATGTCATTTTTCTTTGAGGAAGTTGATGCAGGGTTTCTTCGGCAATAAGTGGGATAGGGCTGACGGGAGGGACGGGATAGGCTGGGGTTGTGACTTGTGCATGGTTTCAGGCTGACTTGGACCTGTCATGAAGATACCGAACAACCGAACAATTAGATGACAGTATAGCTGTCATTGGAGCAATGGAGAAGAGATATTGTAATGATGGATGCTGAAGATGGCCACCATCTCTCTGGTAAGCCACCCTGCGTGTATGCATACATCGTGCGTGACCTCAATGCCTCTAACACACTGCCTGCATAACTTGCTCCTTCAACTTCGTCATCTCTAGGAGTAACAGCTTCTTCCACGGCATTCTCAATCCTCTACACTCCGTTCACTCACAACTATGTGAAAGTCGGCGCGTGAACGGTGTTCGCTATTCCTTACGGAGCGAGAAGAGACGTCGGATGGCTCCCTTGGAGCAGCGTCTCTCAGATGCCGAGCAAGCGAGCGCTACTCACGGAGGGCGAGCCGCCGACATGTTCGACCTTGAGAGGAAGTCAGGAAGACACTCGTCTAAAGTCGAGCCCGGGACTCGCTCGATTCGGCGTTTCTCTGCTTTGTGTTGACGGGGGTTGAGTCGAGTTGCCTTGCTGGGGTGCGACTTGCGCCATGGATGTGATGTACTGCCTCCGTGGTGATGTTTTGTACCGAATGGATGGTGATCGGAGGGATCGTAATCGATGCTGTACAAAGGATGACAGATTGATATACAGTTTGAGCCATCTATATAACCATCGTGAATTCCTCTGAAGATGGAAATAGAGAACCACCAGTATCAGCAACTAACAGCAGCTCCTACTGTGATGATGACTGTGAGCTAGATTTGGGCTATCTGACTAGCTAGCTAAAGGAAGGAAGAAAGAAGGAATAAAAAACAATAATAAACAGGATCGTTAACATAACCCTATAGTATTATAGATTAATAGGCCTGACTAATCAGGTGGACTATATAACACATCCCCCTTAGGGCTATTAGACTATAACCTAATCCTAATATAATAATAATAATATAAGAAAATAACAGCATTATGCTAATTATAAGATATAGGCTATTCTGCTGTATATAGGGGATATAAATTAAAATAGAAAATAGCTGCTACTTCCTTTAATTAAGGAGAAAGAGCGCTAATAAAAGTAAATAGATTAATTTAAGGTTTTCTAGTTAATAAAGTCTAGATATTACTCTTGCTTACTAAAGTATAAGGCTCCCTTAATTTAATATTTAATATAATAATAAAAGCTTTAGCTTCTTCTTAAGCTTCTTACTGCACTAAGCTATATAGTAAAACTCTTATATAGCTTCTTATTTATTTATTTATAATAAAATTTAATGCCTTTATTAGCATTATTATATAAAAGATGTATTTTTAGTAATACCCTCCTAGTTTAAAGTAAATGCAGCCTTTATTATTTAGTAAGCTTTTACCCTTTATAAGATTAATTATATTTATATAGTTAATCTGCTTTACTAAGCTAAGGATTTTTAAAAAGCCTCTTTTAAGAAGAGATGCTTATAACCTAGAGTGTTTAAAGCGTAGGAGATAAACTTAGCCTTATTAGTAAAAAGGATGCCTTTTATAATAAAAGGAAGGAAATAAAAAATAGGAAATAGGCTATAGCCTAGGTAATAAAGTTAGTATACTTACTATAGTTACCCCTGCTAAGGAATAAATACTTAAACTTAGGATATTTAGGCTTATTATAGGTTAAGTTAATCTAGGCTAACTTAAGGCAAATCTTAGCTATTAGTAATGCAGGGTTAGACTTAGTAAAGTTATACTATAAGATGCTAGGTAAATAAGGGTATAAACTTAAGATAGATCTTAGCTATTAGTAAGGTAGGGAGCTTTAAAGGTAAAGCTATTACGCCCTGCCTTATTAGTAATATTATTAGCTATAAGTAGCTAGCTTTATTAAAATAGGTCTTAAGCTATTAAATAGCATTAACTATCCTTAAAAGCTTTATAAATTTAGCATGCTTAATTTTTATAAGTAGCTTTATTAAACTATTAGCTGCTATCTTTTATATACTAATTTATTAAATTTTAAAATCCCCTCTTTCTACTTTATTAATAATCTATTTATATTAAATATCTATATGCTTTATCTATATTATATTATATTAATTTAAAATAGTAATTTTTATATTTTAAGAATTTATATATAAGATTATAGGCTTCTAGTTACTAATACTTATATTATTAAGGATCTTTTTAATTTATATAGCTAATATTTTAACTAGCATAAGGTTTATAAATTTAGCTTTAGTAAAGCTTATTATAATAATAATCTATTTTTTACTTTTTTAATAAACTAGACTATTTTTAACTATTATAATATAGCCTGCTATATTAAATTACTTAGCTAGGTTATTTATAAAGGCAGTGTTTATATATACTTTTAGGTTTAGGTCTTTAAGGCTATACTTACCTCCTAGTCTAATACCTAAATAGGTTATAGCTTAAAAATATTAAAATAAGTATTTAAGAATTTCCTTATAATAGACTATTAGTTTAAAGTTAGCCTTATAAAGCTTTTAAACTATATATATAATATCTAGTCTTATCCTTATAAAAATAAAGTTAAAGCTGCCTATTCTTTTTAACTACTTTTTAGCTAGTATAATAGTTTCTTATTATTTCTAATTATATAAAATAACCTTATTAGCAGGCTATAAGGTCTTAGCTATATTTTAAGGTAATAAAATAAATTTAGTAAGAATCTTCTTAATATAAGTCCTTTAGCTAAGTGTAATTATTTATTTATTATAGTCTTTATAAACTTCTAGTCTAAAAAAAATAGCTATATCTCCTAGCTTTTTAATTTTAAATAGACCTTCTAGCTATATTACTATATTATAAATAGTTAATATTTTAAGTGCTATAACTATTATATTATCTATATATAAAATTAAAATAGCACTATCCTTTTATTTAAAAATATAAAGCTTAAATAATAAAGGTTAGAATTTAATAATAGTAAGAAGCTATATAGCTTTTTTAAACTACTAAAGTAGAGTTTTAAGGTAGCTATATAAAGCTTTCTTTAAATAATAAACTCTTCTAAATTTATTATTAAAGCCTTAAGGTTAATATATATAAACTTCTTCTTTAATATTTATATTTAGAAATGCTATAATAGTATTAAATTACTACTATTTAAGATTATAGGTTACTATAATTAAATAAAACACTTTAATAAAAGCTAAATAAGCTATAGTAGTATAAAGGTCCTTTATAAAATAGTCTATCCCTTAAAGTTAGTTTTTATAAATAATAAAACGCGCCTTTAGTATAGGATTACTATTAATAGGATGCTTTAAATTATAAACCTATCTATTATATAAGATAATAGCATCTTATAGCAGCTTAACTAGGCTTTAGGTCTCTTTTTTAACTAAACTTTAATATTATTTTTTTATAATAAAAAACTATTTAGTTTTATAATTTAGCTTTTTTTTAATATTATACTAATTCTTAAAAACCTTTATGCCTTTATTAAGTTATTACTTAACTTTAATAGTTATAAATACTATTAAAGTAGGTTATTTATTTATAAACTTATTATTCTTTTATTATTTAACTATTTTAACTATTATTATAAACCTTTTTATCTTTTCTTTATAAAGTGCTTTATAGTTAACTTAAGCAATGCCTTAAGTAAAATAATACTATAGTTAGTTAGCTATATATATATTAATTATTTAACTTAGCTTAACTTATTTAAAAGGAATAATTAGCTTTTAATATATTAAGGAAGTTATAGTCTTAAGGCTAATTATAAGATTATAAAGGGAAGGAATAATAGTAGTAGTAGTATTTTTATAAACAGCTTCTAGCTTAATTAAGTATTAATTATATAAATTATAATAGTCCTAGTTAGCTTAAAGAACTTAGTTTTATATCTTTTTTTATAAAATAAGCTTTAGGGTTTAAAAATACTTACCTTTCTTATAGTTTAATAAAAGTTATTATTAAAAGATATTATTATTATCTGCTTTAAAATATATAAAGTCTCTGTTTTTATTAGCTGCTTTATTAGCCCTAGTAATATCTTAAATAGTATTAAAGCCAGCTTTATAGCTAGGCTCTTATTATAATCTTACTACTTAGCTAATAACTATTTAACCTCTTTTTTTAATTTTAAGGTTAATAAGTATAGCTTTATACTTAATCTCTAGCTTTTTATAATTAAGGAGAGTCTTACTGCCTGTCTTTTAGAATCTTATATTTTATAATTTAATAACTTTATCTTTTAATAATAAATAGACCTTATAAATATAGCTATTTAAGCCTTTTATATTAATTAGATATCCTTTAGTAGCTTTAGGCTATATTTTTATACTCCTAACTCTTTAATTATTATTCTTTCTTATATATACTATATAACCCTAGGTCTTAATATATTTAATATTATATTTATATTTAACTTAAATAGCTTTAAATATTATCTCTAAAGGTAATACTCTATCTTTATTAAAGGATATTAATAGTAAATTATAAATATATACTGCAGACTTTATATATAAAGGCTAAAAGGTCTTAGGCAATTTAATTTTAATACAGGTTGCTTATTTAGAGTTTATAAAGGTCTTCCTAGCTTATTTACTTATGCTATTTTATTAAGGAGTATAAGCTATTAAGGTTTTTAAGATAAAGCTATTCTTTTAAAACTAGTCTTATATTTCCTATAATATAAATTCTCTAGTATTATTAAATACTATAATTTAAACTTTAAACCCTTTATTAAATACCTATACTTATAGCTTCTAGCTATAAAGCTTTTTTATAGCATTCTTATAGTCTATAGCTAAAATTAGCTATTAATAGTATATAAAGGCATTTATACTATAAAAAGTAATTTTAAATCCTTTATATTTAATAAGTATAACTAAGACTATATTTTAAAAAATAATTTATAAAAATTTTATAAGCTTAGCTAGTAGGCTATAACTAATAATAGCTTTAAACTTAGCTAAATAGTAAGCCTTATAATAGAAGTTTTTAATTATAGTTATATTTAGCTAAATCCTTAAGTATTAGTAAGCTTTTAATACTTATTACTTACTTATATAGCCTAGTCTTTTATATATAAGACTAAATTTAATATTAATAGTAAATAGCTTAATAAGTAATATTATAAAGTTATAGTAGCTACTAACTAGCAGCATTAGTATTTTTAAAACAGTAATATTATATTTTTAGTAAACCTTTATAATTATAATAATCTTAGTTTTTTATAAAATAAGTTATTTTTTTAAAGAATTATACTAAATATCTCTTTATTTAAGAGCCCCTAGGCTAATTATATTAACAGCGCCTTAAAGAGTATAGGTAATATTTTTAAGCTTAAGCGTCTTATTATTAAGCAGCAGGATAACTACTATGCCTATACCTTTAGTTTATAGTATACTTTTATTAAATATAGCTATTATGCCTGCCTTATTTAGTAACTAAATAAAAATAAACTATTTAAGGTTATTAAAGTAATATAGGTTATATTTAAAGTTAATAATAATATTATCTTAATTAATGCTATACTTAAAAAAAGTAAAGTTATAGTTAGAAATATTATCTTAAATAATTTCCTTAACTTTATTTTTATAAGTCTAGTTCTAGTCTAGCTTAATAAGAATATTAAATATAACTATTATATTAATAAATAACTAGCTAGCTTTTATAATATTTAAATTACTTTTAAAAGGTCTTTTTTTTATAATAGGCTTAGCTTTATCTCTTTTATTATTATTATCTTCTAATTCTTATCTTTATAAATAAAATCCTTAATATAAGTCTAGTTATAAAAGTTTATTTCTAGTAGTATAAAGTTTAAAATAAAATTATTAGTAAGTCTTTAGTATATAAGGCTTTCTATTAACTAGAACTTAGTAGCTATATTCTAGCTTTTTAGTCCTAGTGCCCTTACTATTATTATTAGACTAGGTTTAACTACTAAAGTTAGGTCTGCTTTAGCTATATTAGCTGTATTAGGCTTTAAATAATAATAAGAAAAAAGCCAGCTGTTTAAATATACTAAAGGTCTTCTTAAACCTAGCTTCTTTATTAGCTTATAAATAAAGGAACTTAATAAGTTTATCTTTTTTAACTTCCTTACCTTAATAAAGATCTACAGTTTAGTATTTATACTAGGTCTTATTAATATATTTAAGATTAGTAAGGGTTATAGTTATAAACTAAGCCTTTAAGGCATTTAGGTATTAGTATATAATATAAGTCTAAGCTTTTATTAATATATTAATATAGGCTTTAAGGGACTTAAATTAGCTATAGTTTAAATAATTAAACTTTTAAATAATTATAAAAATGCCTTTAGCTAAAGCTTTAAGGATAATAATTTTTATTAACTTAAGCAGCTTTTATAAGGTTAAGATATTATTATTAAAGCCCTTATAGTTAAGCTTTATATATATTTTTACTAATAGGTTATTTAAGATAAATTCTATTACTATAAGGTCTTTTTTCTTTTAAGCAGCTCTTTTAGCTTAAGTGCTATTAATAAGTTTAGCTTCTTTACCTTTAATAATATCTTAGACTTTTATTAAGGCAGCATTAACCTTTAAAGTCTGCTTTTAAGCATTTTAGTTATCTAGGCCCTTAAGTAGTATAGCTAGTAAGAAAAAATTAGCTTTTAAGGCCTTAATTATATTATTTATAGTAAATAACTATATTATTTTAGGTAATTTAGCCTATAGCTTTAGGTTAGGATCTTAGTTATCTTTTTTATTAATAATATCTTTATTATTACTTATTTCTAAATTAACTTCCTTATTAACTTTAATTTCTAAGTTATCTTTAACCTCTAATGCATTTTAGCTTTATTAATTATCTTAAATTAATTATATATCTTAATTTAACTAGTTATCTTAAGTTAAAGGATTAAGAGATAACATTCCTTAGGATCTAAATAATATAAATATATATCTATGTTTAAAAATTTAAAAATCTATAGGATAAGGGCTGTAATTAATAAATGCGTTTTTTAGGCTTTAAAACCTATATTTTAATAAGAATAATGGCAAAATAAAGCATTAATGGCTTTTAAACTGTAATTAATAAAAAATAATTAGGAATATAATTTTATAATGGAATTGCATAGGCTTATAACCTGTAATAATAACTGTGAGCTAGATTTAGGCTATCTAACTAGCTAGCTAAAGGAAGGAAGAAAGAAGGAATAAAAAACAATAACAAACGGGATCGTTAACATGACCCTGTGGTGTTGTGGATTAATGGGCCTGACTAATCAGGTGGACCACACAACACCTACTACCTGGGAATATCCTCCATCAGACAGGCACCTCGACAAACCTCGATATTATAACCAACGCCCCAAGATTTTCATCATGTCGTTTGTCCAAGGCCCCAACGGCGAGCAAGTCATCCCCATCAAAATCGACGGCCTCGCCCTCCCCGTCCACAACGCCCGCCTCATCCCCGTCGAATCAGTCTCCCAAGGCAAAGTCATCCACTACGCCCACAGCGCCACGCCTGAGATTGCCACGCTGGCGGCCGACTCCTCCCAGCGGGCTTTTCTCAAGTGGAAGACGACGACTCATATCCAGCGCAGGGACCTCCTTCTTCGCACGGCTGATGTTATCGACTCTTGGGTCGACCGCTTCGTTGAGATGCAAATCGCCGAGACAGGATGTTTTGAGGGATGGGCCCGGTTCAATGTGAGCAATTTGACGCGTGGCATGCGTGAGATTGCCTCGCACATCTCCCACATGGTGACGGGGGAGCTGCCGCCTCTGGAGGTCCCTGGATCGATCGTCTTGGTCTACAAGGAGCCCATCGGCCCTGTCCTCGTCATCCCGCCGTGGAATGCGGCGATGGTCTTGAGCGGACGCGGAATGGCTGCTCCCATCGGTGCTGGCTGCTCCGTCGTGCTCAAGGCATCCGAGCTGTGCCCGCGAACTCACCGCCTCATTGTTCAGGCCTATGAAGAAGCCGGTATGCCCAAGGGCCTGATCAACATTGTCCAAGCGGCCCGCGAGGATGCCCCTGCTGTAACCGAGGCGCTGATTGCCCACCCATCGATCCGAAAGGTCGAGTTCATCGGCAGTGCTGCTGTCGGCCGCATCATAGGCCAGCTCTCCAGCAAGTATCTAAAGCCTGTGCTGATGGAGCTCGGCGGAAAGGCGCCGGCCATTGTCCTGAAGGACGCCGACGTGAAGCACGCAGCTGGCAAGATCATCCAGGGCATGATTATGCACCACGGCCAGATCTGCATGTCTACCGACCGCATTGTTGTGGTGGAGGATGTCGCAGTGGAGCTTATCGGCCAGCTCAAGATGGCTCTTGCTACCACCTTTGCGGGTAAACAGGGCGTTGCTGTGTCGAAGGAGCAGGCAAAGAGGGGACAGGATCTCCTGCTCCGAGCTCAGGCTGCTGGAGCCCGTTTCATCGTCGGCGATGCCAGCCTGAATGCTGAGGGAACGAGCCTGACTCCCACCATCATCACCGACGTGAAGCGCACTGATGAGATTTTTCACGAGGAGATATTTTCCCCTGCCGCTATTCTGACCATTGTCAAGGACGAGGCTGAGGCCGTACAAGTTGCCAATGATACAACATACGGTCTAAACGCCGCCGTTCACAGCCGAGATGTTCTCAACGCCCTTCGGGTTGCCAAGCAGATCGAGGCCGGACAGGTTCACATCTGCGAGACTACGGGGTACGACGAGCAGACTCTGCCTATTGGCGGCACGAAGGACAGTGGCTGGGGGAGGAACAATGGCAAGTACGGACTTGCGGAGTTTTTGGAACAGAAGACGATTTCGATTCATGATCCTGCTGTGAGCAGGAATCGCTTTGGAGATGAGAAATAGGGGGCGTGTTCATCGAATGACGTGTACTCGAATTTCTACGTAGAATAATGTTGACAAAGTTCTTAACGCTATTAGGAAGAAAATGAGGTTGTCTTACGGTGTTTTGTCAGAGTTTCTGGATTTTCCTTGTTTAGTGACTGAATTCAAGCCACATGTAAGACGTGAGAGGATGAATATGATGTATAACACCGGAAGGCCGCAAAAGCTTGATACGCCGCAGAGGAAAAGCTCACGAATGGCTTCATTGCAGGTGACACGGTAGATACGTTCGAACTCATCGCTTCATACTCTATATTGATAAAGACTTCGTGCGTTAGACTCGGCCGGCTGTTGCTATTCCTGATTACGGAAATTGTTAGGGAAACATGTTGAGTAAACTTTGTGACTGAAGAGTTATAAAAGGATGCAAAGTTCGCCAGGACAATTACAGCATGCAACAGCAGACGAACTTGACACAGAAAGCATTATCTTAATCCAAGACTTCAAGTGCCCATCATCATCATGCCCTACGTCCCCGAGCAGTGGTCATTCGACGATGTCCTCAAACTCACCAAAATCAGCCCAGCCTATTGGCGAGCCACCTTCAACGCTCCCCCCTTGAACCTCTTCACGCCGCGAACATATGCCGCGTTGCGCGCACTGATCGAGACGCTTGAACACGACCGAGCCGTCAAAGTCATCGTCTTTGACAGTGCCGCCGAAGAGTACTTCATCGCTCACTGGGACTTGCTGGCAAGCGAAGGCGAAGACGCCGATGAAGAGACTTCGCCCATATTTGACTGGGGCAACTTCGTGCTTCGCCTCGCGCGCGTCCCAGTCGTCAGCATCGCGGAAGTACGTGGTCGCGTTCGTGGCCACGGAAGCGAGTTCACACTCGCCTGCGACATGCGCTTCGGCAGCGTCGAAAAGGCAATCTTTTCACAACCGGAGGCGGGCGCGGGAATTCATTGCGGCGGAGGAGCGCTCGAGTGGCTTCCTCGCTTGGTCAACCGCTCGCGCGCATTGGAGATTGTCCTCGGCGGTGACGACTTTGATGCCGTGACTGCTGCGCAGTACGGATACATCAACCGCGCTATTAGGGATGCGGATTTATCTGCCTTTGTGGACCGTTTTGCGAGGAGGATTGCCGGCTTTGACCGGCAGGCTTTGCTGGAGACGAAGCGCGCGGTGAATGATCGCGCGGGACTGCCGCGTTTGACGGATCTTTTGTCGTCGATGCAGACATTTGTGAGGCTGTCGAAGAGGCCGGAGACGGAGAGGAGGATGCGGACGCTGGTTGAGATGGGGTTGCAGCAGGATGGGCCTGCGGAGAGGGATATGGGGAGGGTTCTTCATGAGGCGTCGTTGAGGATGTATGGGGCTGAGGAGGATAAGTGAGGTGAGATGCTGAGTATAATACATATGTAGGGTTTAGATTTCTCTGAGTTGAATGGAATGCTATCCAGCATTGAGTAATGATAGGTTGACAAGTGCCCGAAACTCAAGGATCTCTCTAGTATTGAGATGACCCGGGCTGTGAGGCGGGCCTCTATGATGACCATCAAAAAATACTGAATATTATTATCCGTTACGTCTTATTGTGAAATCTATAGATCATGAGTTGATTCACCCAATTTGAGGAATGAGTGACAGTCCTTGCAGCCGCAAGCCATTTGTAAGAGTATACGGCACAAGGAGCCACTTACACCATAACCCAGAGAGTGACGGCCATCTCCATTCCTCGCACTGACTAAAGCTGAATAGTAATCAAGACGCCCAATGGCACTTGGACATAATCCAGCACTTATAAGTCCGCAGAATCCCCACGCCGCTGCTGATAAGTCCGCTCACCTTACATCTTGCACCGCGCAAAAATGTCCACTCCCCACGAAAGCCCGTCGCCGACGCCGCCGGCCACGACATACCAGAGCAATGCTGGCGATCCGATACTGAAATGGTCATGCTCTGCCTGCCGGCAGTCGAAGAGGCGCTGTGATAAGGTATACCCAGAGTGTACGCTTTGCACTCAGTGAGTCTTATTTCTTGTATGGTGGACATGTAAGAAGACATGAGCCCGTTATAGTGACCGTTTTGTAGGAAGAATCTTCCGTGTAATTACCCAGGCCGACGGAAGAGGCAAAAGCTCAAGGACCGCATCAAATCAGCTGCATCTGCGGCCAAACTCGCTCTCAACCAGCCCTCTATCGGCACCACCAAGAAAGACCACAAAGGCGCTCACCAGCCATCCTTGCCTTCTGCCAACGCCAACTTCATCGCCGAGCGCTTTCTGGATCCCGACATCTTTTCCCGTGCGCAGTTGACAGTCGTCAATGTAGAGGTACCGGTGACCGACGACATTGCTCAGCTCGTGGGCAGCGTGATGGACATCCAAGCTACATCTGCTCAGTTCTTCAAGTCGGTTCATACGTGGATGCCAATTATCTCAAAGCCGCAGTTTTGCGCAAATCTTCTGAATCGCTTGACTTACCAGAGAGCCGAGTTGTTTCTGCTTGTGCTTTCTATGAAGCTATGCTGCGCTCGCCAGAACCCATGGAATGCACATTTATATGAGACGGTGAAGCTGTTGCACTTCAAGATTGAGACTTCGGGGGTGTTGTCTGTTCTCGTGTTGCAGGCTGGTATACTGATTGCGCTGTATGAGTTGGGACATGCGATTTACCCGGCAGCTTTTCTCTCGGTGGGATCGTGTGCTCGGTATGCGACTGCGTTGGGCATTGACAAGACTGTGCTTTTGTCGACTTCGGGAAAGGCTCAGTGGATTGAGGAAGAAGAACGCCGTCGTATTTGGTGGGCGATATTGGTTCTCGACAGGTCAGCAGCTTGTTCTGAGTATGTGTAGTGACTGAGGACGCTGATCGATGTCCAGATATCTCAACTTGAGCGATCCCAAACGGCATCTGATTACGCCAGATGCGGATATTGAAAGCTATCTACCCGTCGATGATGAAGCATGGGAAACGGGAGTGAGTGCTCCATCGACCATATAAGAACCTTAGCATCGCTAATCCATATAGGTACCTGATTCTCATCATATATATACCCTGGCTACGGCCAACAGCTATCATCTAGGGCTCTTTGCACGGTTCGCTCAAGCCGCGCACTTGCTCAGCAAAGTCCTCCACCAAGTATCCGAACCATCCAACGAAACTGCTCAGTTGCGGCGCACCATCTTCGCGCTCATCAACGTTTCCAAGATTGAGGCATCAATGAGACGATTGGAGTATTGCAGTCAAACATCAATATGCTACAGGTAAAGCTGCTCCTGCCCGCTGTCGGCCTTGCTTTCTGCTAATGATACAGTGGTATCCTCTTGCTCGACGCCTCCTCGATAGATAAGGACACAGATCATTCGGGCACGCAGCTCTCTCCTGAAAGTGCTCACATCTCGCAAGTAACGCTCGACATGGCATTATCTTTCGTTGAAGGAGACGCCGAAGAAATATGCGCCATTGTCAGCCCCTTCCTGATTCACCTGCTGTATCGCGTGGCCTCATTACACTTGAGAATCGCCCATGAGATGCCAACAACAGCCGCTTTGGAAAAGGTTGAGCTCTTGAAGAAGGCAATGAGAATCGTTGGCAGCCGGTGGCTTTGCGCTTGTAAGTATCTGACGAGTCGTTGCGGCGGCCCTTGTGCTAATGGTGTCTTTAGCAACGTATTTCTCGCTGTTGGAAAAGCAAGAGATTTTGCTCGTCATGCAATGACACGTTTCTGGCATGCATGATACATGCGCTCAGCGGCGATCAAGGAATAATTAGAGGGCTAGTCTAATATCAACGGAGGAGCAGTAATAGCATGCCATATTCCTTCAGGGACAGAAACATGCACTACACAGCGCATAAAATGGATAAACGGTGGTACACTCAGTGTTGTGAATTGCTGATACTATGCAGTAAAACAAATGGGTATCATTTTCGCTAATTCCTATTGCCTCAATCCTCTTTAACACCTCTTAAACATCGAGAATGGCATACAATAGTCTTCTCCGTCGCTGTCATCGTCTTCTTGCCAGTCCTTCACTGCTGGAGAAATGGCGCCAATTTCGCCTTCATCTTCCTCTTCCTCAGACTCTTCCTCTTCAAAGTCTTCCCCCTCAGACTCCTCTTCTTCTGACTCTTCCCCCACAGAGTCTTCCTCCTCTTGTTCTGCCTCCTCAGACTCTCGCTCCAAGCCTTCCTCTTCCATCTCTTCCTCTTCCGTCTCTTCCTCTCCAGACTCTTCAGTCTGTTCCCCCACATCGCACGCTCGAGTGTTCTCAACCTCAGCACCCAAGTCCACCAAGCAATCCTCTTGCTCCCAAGTCCTGGAGACACCAGAAAAGGCCTGAATCAAGCTACAAGCCCATCTTATATCGATGGCCAACTTGAATGCCTCCACCAGAGGCTTTACCATCTCGACTTCGACAATCAAGCCGCTCTCAAGCTCACGACCGGAGGCTCTTCTCACCGAAGGAATCTCTTCTCCTTCGGGATGTTGCGAGATGTCCTTGACAACATCTCCCAGCTCTGCCATGAGCAAGCTGTCCGGATCGCGATCATGTTGCGGCATCCAGTGGAACTGCAGCTGGACCCTGCAAGTGCCGGTGTGAGATGGCCTGATGCCGACGCACTTGAGTCCGAAAAGCCCTTGCTTCCACCATTTGATGAGGCCCGGACGCAGGGAGAGCATGTTCCAGGCTTTGTCGGTGGCACCATGCATTGCCGTGGCGAAGCCGAAGACCTGACTGGCCACATCGGGCCCGAGGAGGGCGCCCAAGAGAGGAAGAGACAGCTGGAACAGCTCCAGGTTCATGTCGCTCTCGTTTGATGGCATGATGTGGCAGACGTCGGGATCCAGCCATCCTGTCAGGACGCAAGAGTTCTGGTCTCTACGAAGACACTACAATGTGGTTAGCACAAGGTCCTGGTGAGGGTCGGTTGACATCTATTCATACCTTTTCGCGTCCAACTGGGCTTGGAGGAAGATTGTCTCTCTGCTGGCTGAGACCTGGCCACGACCCATTTACCACTGAAACACCATGTTAGTGAGAATTCAGTGACAGAAAAGAACATGAGCCACTTACTGAAATGAAGAAACGAGCTCATTGTACGACCACAATAAACGCCCAGATCCTCGGGAACTGCGTTGAGCCGGTCGAGAGGCATGACCAGGCTAGTCGCGAGCTGGAGAGTCGTATAGAAGAATGGCTTTACAGGTAAATGCCCGCGTTCTTCCCACATTCTGCGCCATTTCTCCATGGTTTGGAGTCTAATCTCCAGCTCCCCCTGAGCCGGAATGAAGGAGTCCGGCGGCGAGAAGGCGGCGTCGTCTCGGAGGTACTGCAGGAGTCCTCCCCTGGCCGGCATCGACTTTGTCCAGAAGGCCATGGACGCAAGAAGATTGTCCTTTGGCGCCCCGGAAAATTGCTCAGATGCCGGCAGCATCTCTATGTGGTGGCAGAAGCCACAGACTGTGAGCACCGATTGCTCAGGGTAGCCGTAAATTTCCGGCGAGACGCTGTTCGGATGGAGACAATGGGGGCAAATGGTGAAGACTGACAAATGGAAACAATCAAAGTTCTCCATTGTGACCGAGTTTAGCCTCAAGGTATTCCTTGGGAGGATGTTGATTGTGGCTTTTCACGAAATTGAGATCAAGCTTTGCGTTGTGAGAGTGGTGGACGAGAGACCAATCCTTGGACGGAGAGATATTGTGATTAAGCCAGCGGAAAGTTGATTCGGAAACATTTGCTTGCTGGGGGGCAAGGATGCCCTTTTATATCCTGGATGTACGTGGAAAGCCAGATCAAGATGTTTGTTGAGTGAAGCCTCACGGGGCTATACCCAATCTTCACTGTTGGCTTTTTCGCGCCCTAATGTTCCTGCCTTGATGCGAAACTTTGATCATTAGAACTTTGGGGGTTAGCCCATCATATGGTACGGACCATGGCATGTTGGACGGAAGCCAGGTATAGCCAGTAGAGAAGCTGTTGGGGTATCGATGTTCCATGTTGTTATGGGTAAGACTTCTGGACGAACATGCTGATGTGACCCGCTATCATGAGAGCTCTTTTGACTAAGAGTAGCCCGGAGTAGCCATGTCACTGTGTGCTTGTGTATCGCTTCGTGGCCATCGTTCTTGCTCTTCGTTCTCGGTCACTCTGAAACCTCGACCCATCGACGTTCTATGTACCCATTTGACCACTGCGCCACAGTCACGGCAAGTATGTACTTCATCAAACACGAAGTACTCCAAATTGTTTGTTGTGACAAGCATTAGGCCCGGATGTCCAAATAGCTGAGACCGGACCTGATCGAGGCAGTGGAGCATGTGCGCCTCATCCCACGGAGGAGGCGTCTTCGACATGAGGCTTTGGCGGTCGGGTTCTCAAACCCTCACTTAGCCTTGCGATATCAAGCTTATAGAGTGTGAAGTTAACGTACCAAGCAGTGAAGGGCGTGGGAAACGTCCACTTAGTATCTACTCTGGGGAGGATCTGTTGGGGACAGCGCTGGTGGCCTCAAACCTTGATACTGAGGCTATTCCCTGACGAGCGATATGGCGCCTCCAGAGCCGAGAAGATCTCTCCCGTCATCGTCGGCATCACGGGTGTTCGCCATGTGCTCGGAGGTATTCTAGAACAAATGGAAGTATTGTAGGACGCAAGCTACGATACCCCATCAAGGGGAGTTTCCTGCCACGATGCCCGTCTTGCCTGATGAAGCATAAGGAAGCCCGATACAAGCGCGGCAAGCGGCTTTATAAAAGCTTCCACCCTCTTTCACAGCCTTACATCGGGAAAGTAGAAGCTCTACGGGCGGGATAATTACAGAGGTCATAAGAATCCTCAAGGGCTCATCTGCGGGGGGGCCATATTCGAAGATATTTAGCGGAGTGGAAAGGATCCTACGAACGAGTTCACACATGAAGGGAGAATACCTAGTTCGCTTGCAAAATGGCAATTTGTGGCACGTATTAACAAACCACATAGGGGTTATTTGACAAAGGTCTTGTCCTAAAATCCTTCATATCGTCCGGATCTTTCCCAATTATCAGAGTACTATAGGGGCCTAAAAAGTTGTGCTGGACATCAATAGAGGACTAAATATCTTGATAGTGACTTTTCATCTTTGGTAACATTCTATTCGCTCTTCTAATTGCACTCCTACGTGGCATTATCCCTACTACCCAATCTGCAATTGCAGCCCATTTGTCTTGTAATAAGCATGGCTATCGTGGCCGGTGCTTACTGAAGCAGCATTGCAAGGCCAACGCCACCGGCGACAGCGCCATACGGCAGCAGGGTTGCAAATCCAACACCACCAGTGCTGGTGATAGTCGCGACGGTAGACGTAAAATCGGACGAAGCGATCCCGGAGTGAGTAGCATTAGGAGTCCCCGTACCCGGAGGCATGCCCCTCGTGCCGTTACCTCCTGGGCCGCCAGGACCGCCAGGACCACCGCCCATACCAGCATTTTCGTTCGTGACACCTCCATCCTTATAGTAGTTTGCCGCTGGGGTGACGTGGCTGGAATAGCTGGTGTTGATACCGAAAGCAATCCAAGCGAAGAGGCCGCTGCTGAGGTCATCGCCGAGATAGACGTAGCTCATGAAAGGGTCAACATCGTCCGCCTCCTCTGCAAGGATATCGTCATCGTCGTTCTCGGTCAGCTTCTGGGTATTGGTCGAGTACGGCGAGGTCTTCTCCACAGCCGTGATGAGATCCTGGTCAAAGAATGCCTGGCCGACGTGAGATGCGTAGATCTCGTCGTTGCCGAGTGTCTTGTTGGCAAGGAGCGTGGCGTTTGTGTGCACCATGACGTGGATGTGGGTGGCACGGCCGGTGTAGTGACCGGGGAAGATGGACTTGAACTGTGCAACACCATCGGAGTCGGTCTCTTGAATTCCTCGAAGGAAGGTGTTGTCGAGATTCGTCTCGTCGTCCGAGTTACCGTTGCCGTTTGCAAGGACACCGGAGTAGACGCCGGTGCTGTTACAGTGCCAGATTTCGACATACACGTCAGGGACGGGCTCGCATGTGTCGACATCGATGACCTGATAATCAAGGGTGATGTCGACGCCTGGCTGTGAATCTGTGATGTCTTTTCGGACGAACTCGCCGCCAACATCTACACCAACTGGTCAATTCCGTGTCGTTTTGAACATTGGGTAAGAGAGTTCCCTTACAGTATGGTCCCTGAGTCACCTCAGGGGTCAACAGGCACGACGAATTACCGCTGAAGAGCTTCGAAGGATCGGTATCCGCCGTGTAGGCCAGACTGGACTGGTTGTGAGACTCGGACAGAACGTCTTGGAGATCCTTCTTGGAGAATCCCCTCAGAGCGCGAGCCTCCTCAACGGCCGCCGAGCGCCGGGCAACGCTCCGTGCCTCAACACCACGAGCACGGAGTCTCTCGGCGCAATGCGAGAGATCCTTTCGGTGAACGGAGTTGACAAACTGCCGACGCTCGAGGATCTCTTCGGTGAGGTCATGGCCGGGATGGGCCTGGGACAGGCTGGTGATGGCAGCTATGGCAGCGATAGAGGAGAAGCGCATGTCGACCGAAAGAGATATGGAAATGCAAACAATCAAGTAGTCTAGTGATGATGGCACAGAGAAAGAGACTATGAATTGTTGAAAGTGTTGAGACTGTAACTACTCTGAGGTGTGGGCGCAGATGCGACTATATACATGTTAGATGGTCTCCCTGCACCAGACCAAGTACATAGACCGTAGATGGAAACCTGGAGTCTCATCCAAAGCGCTGAAGCAGGATTGGATGCTCCAACCGGTCATAGCACGCCAACCATCTTGATCAGGCGTTTGAATCTCGTATTCCCCAGAGCCTCTCGAGTCAGTGCAATGGGAGCCTTCTCCCCTTCTCTACGGCCGTCGATACAGCATGAAGGCATCTCGAGAGTGTCGGCAGTGGCTGTGGGAACCCCTGCATTGCCCCTCGGCAACATCCCCCCACAAACCCGGCACTGGTCAACCCCCTGGCATCTAGCCCAGGGCGTCCAGGATGAGGCTATCAGAGCCCCGTCAACGGAGGGCTGGCAGCCGTCTCGATGCCAAATGGCTCCCTCCTCATTGGTCTACACAAGCAAGTTGCACTGCCGATGTTTCAAAGCTTCCTCGGTACTAGACCGAACGTCGTGAGCTCCGGGGACGAGGTGACGACGACTCTCGTGGGGCCGTGGCCGCTCTCCACTTGTCGCCGCGATAGTCCAACCACACGACCAGGCTTAAAATCTGTGCTTAAAGCAAGGGCAAATAATCAGATTCGACAGGCCTTTGGATTGGATGGTTAGGCACTAGACCTTGCGTGGCTTGCAAAGCGTACGTGGTGGACGCGTGTTGCCGCCTCCACTACCTCGTAGGCTTTGTATGCATGTCCGAGGGACATGTCAGGAAACAATGGCAGTAGTACTAATCCTCAAGGGGCAGGACTCGATGATGCTGAAAGACGGTCTTTCATCGGCATCAAGCTGTACGATGAGACTGCCAAGACGGTCTCGGTAGGAATCTAAGCGCATACGGTCATATCGCCGTGTAAGTCTAGGGCCACGAACGAATATCGACGGGACGTTGGTTGGCTTGATTCAACTGGCGTCCCAATTTTAGCAGAGCATGGGCCATTGGTATCATGGCGCCCTCAGATTACCAGACAGATATTTATCTTTATGCCTTGATATCTATTTGCTGCCGTGCGGAACCAAATGTAACTGGCTTCCTCTTCAGGACCAAAGATTCTTGCCCTGTGATTTTCCAGGAAGCCAGGCATGCACCTTCGTGACTGATCTCTCCCCCTGAAGGATATAGAACTATGCTGAAGACGAATGGGCAGCATAACAGCCACCGAGATTTCGGTCAGATTCACAAGTTTGTAGTTGCATGGAGCTTCGAACAGCCACGTAATAACAACCGTCCCTCGATTCCAATGATGGAGCTTCTGGGCCTCCTCTAGCTATCTATAATTCATCGAAGAAACAGGAGACTCAAGGAGGTGAGGTGCAATCAGGTAAGGTTGCATTGGGGGGCGAAAGACGTAGGACTTCACCCAGACTCCTGCCATGCCCACACGTCTAGCCTGCCATTCCCAGGTGACTGTCGTAGTTAGAGGCGCCACCTCCTGGGTCATGGCATGACGAATAGCCTTGATATGCGCTAGTTGCCAAGGGATATGGCGGCTGCTGATCAACAGTTATTGTAGCATGAGGATGCAATATATGAACGGCTCATTGACATTCAAAGAACGCATATCCCAGCGTCTATAGGAAGTAGGTATACAGCTGGTTTGGCCATGGCGTTACAGGGTGACTTAACGGCCGCGCTGACTTTCATACTTAACGTTCCGCGTAATGAGAAGAGCCTCATCCGTGGAAGCTTCTCGGGCTTGGGCAACGTGGACTCGAGTAATAATCTAGACAAACAGCCAGTTCGCCAAATCGCCTCCGGTATGCCAGATACTTGAGCATTATTCGGGCTAGACCCCAGTGGTTGCGGGTTACAGCGCATGCTTGCTGGCATGCCCCCCTTTATGCTAAGCTGATAATCAGACGACTCGAAGCGAACCCTGTGCAACTGAGATGTACTTATAGAAGTGGGCTATGTCTCGCATGTCATTTGCCACGTCATTTCAAAGGGGCTGTGATACAAATCCGGTTTCAATCCGTTCCTATCAAATATCGCAGCATAGGAGGGACCGTAACAGATAGCGCTTTCACGACCCTTTAAGACAAGCCAATAGTGACACTATATCTTTCTATGTTTCTTCGCAGGTTGCCTTCTACTCGATTCCAACACAAATCGGTGTTTGGGAGTGAAGATGTCAAGTGCCGATGATGCACACGCCTTTACGAAGAATTAGTTTAGCTCCTCCTCATATGGTCATTTCGCGGAAGATCAGCTACTTGGTGTGATACTGCAAGTCAATACCTCCCTAATCAGGCACTACATGTTTACTACGGAATGATGGGAGAGCAATTCACAGTGAGTGTGATATGGCTTGTGTGTGTCAGGCTCATAAATAACTGGCTTGCTTGGTCAGTTCTAGTCCGGTTATCTTATGGGGGCTCCTTTCACCTTGTGAGACTGATCAAATGTCTCATCTAGCCTATGCTAAGCTGCCCACTCTCGAACCTTGTCAAGGTCCTTTGCAATGTATGCATTGTTCAGAGGTCTCCAAACCTGTGAAGACCACTGTCTTATACTCGACTGCAGATTTCGACGAAGCTATCAGCCAAGTTAGGCTATCTGATTGAGATACGCTTACCGACAGTATACCGCGTTCAATATCTGTGAACTAGCAAATTGCCGATATGAAATCGCCCACATTGAGAATAGTGCTTTTAATAGCACAGCTTTGAGGGCGACAGAATATAGAAGAAGATTTTGCTCGTGTCACGGCTTTTGGCGTTCGACCTTTGAGATCCCTCCTCTCTCCATCGTCAGCGAGTCAATATAGGACTCTTCAGAGCTCTCTCGACATGTTGACTATTTGGTCTTAACACTATTCAACTCGTCATAGACAAGAAACAAAAAGAGAAGTCTAACTTCTAAACGCAATAATCTCACATCTTCGCCATTTGAATCATGCCTTTTGAGCTGGCGGAGTAGTGTCGCAAACTGCTCCTCCGCAAGGACGAAGGCTACAATTACACCAGCAAGGCAAAGGCCTTGATGTGCCGAATCAAGGAAGGTTTGATCCCCATCAAAGAGAAGTTGTTTCCGGTACTTTTTCTCAGTCTACGTGGACTCTCGCAACATTTGCTGATGCAGAGAAGTTGAACTAGCCCTCATGTAAGATTCGACAAAGGACGAGAGGCACGCACCTAGTTCTGCGAAGCTATTGCGGATCGCATTCCAGTCATTAATAAGCTTCAAAGCAGACCATTCCCTCACAAAGGAGCCGCGGGAGTAATGGGAAAGGCATATTCTCTCACAACTCTTTGTGATCATTGGCTGGGGGCGGTTGACAACTCAGGATAGGCTCAAGGCTGGCTGTGCAATGGGAAAGAATGTGGGTGAGACCAATGTAACGTATCGTCATCATAACTCCTGCTGATTAACAATCATCTGGTATCAAGCGTCAGCAGTCTTACAGATAGAACCGGATAGTCTTCTGCGTTGGACTCTTCTCAACTACTATAGCCAGGATCCTCGTGATGAAATATGCGGTGTGCTTGTCAAGCTCTGCATGCGTGCCGAATAAGCGCACAAGCGTCCACCAACATCAGCATATAACACGAGCGGCAGGTCTCCGAAACCCTGCATAGCGATTGACACAATACTCCGTCCCTACCTTAACTTCGGACACTCAACACACTACAATCGAACCTTGCGGTTCTCACAGTTCTCATTTATCTCTCGATATGAAGATATCCCAACTCCTGCCTCTTACCATTGCTCTCCTGAGCGCTGTCGACGCCGCACCAGTCGAACAACGTGACACCACGTCAGTCGACCTAGCCGATAATGAAGCAGGATGGGGTCGACGAGATACAACCGTCGACTCTACAAGTAACCAGGCAGGCTTGGGAAGGCGGGATACGGACGATAACCCTGTGAACGGTCATCCTGCTTGGGGTAAACGAGGCACGGCCGTTGATGCGACGAACAATCATGCAGGCTGAGGAAGCATGATACTTCGGTTTATCTCGCAAATACCCAGGCGGACTGGGGCAGATGAGGTACGGCTGCTGACCCTATCGAGGATCAGGTTGGCTAGGGAAAGTAGAGTGATATCAAGCTGGAGGGTGAATATCGTTCGACAGCTGAAGAGGGGACATAGCTGACAGATGAATGGACTCGATGAGAGAATCTCGATGTTATCTTTAATGGAACCTGCCCACATGATGTGTCGTGTCAAAAGTCTCCTCAAGCACCCTCATTAACTGCATGAGGTACTCCTCGACTTGGCAGCCTGGAAACAACAACCTGTAGCTAACCGATGTCATGATCTCGATGCTTTCCTTCTCACCGCAATTCACTAGCCGGTGAGCGCTTCAGTGATGCATGTTCTCATACATGAAAATCTTTCCAACACCATCTACCCGATGGCCTACCTAAGAGAATGTTACCGAATCACCTACGTGTCCCTCGGGAAGTTGCATTTCGACAATGCCAACTGCCGCATGGCGAAAATATCTGAGGCTATTGAGGGGACGCGGGAAGAATGAACAAGGTGCGTCCAATTCACTCGATAGGGGTGGATTTCTATTCGTTTCACTTTTAAGCTCTCTTGAAATTGATGACTTAGAGATTGAATGGACACAAAAATCCCAGCCCAGCCAAGGGGAGCCTACCCATCTTGTCTTGACACCGAAAGCAACTCCTGCGGACTAGAAGCGACGCGTATCACCAACCTTGCATACTCCGATTCAACTCAGTGATAGATTTCAGAGACGATGGCTGCATCCGGGCAGAGCAACGAAGAGCCTCCAGATGGAAACTTCGACCACCTCCGAACCTCCAAGACCAGCCATCGCCTGAACCAAATCGAGAAGATCAGAGCTCATGGAGTCGGTGATATGGTAGCCTTGCCCCAACTGGTTGTGTGCGGAGACCAGTCGGCTGGCAAGAGCTCTGTTCTGGAGGGCATCACAGGATTCGCATTCCCTCAAAAACACGGCCTTTGCACCAGGTTTCCTACAGAAATCATCCTGCGCCATACAGATGGAAAGTCGATTGTTCGTACGGCCAGTATCAGGCCACATACTTCGCGGCCGGCAGAGGTCCAGCAGACACTCTCTACGTATCGCAAGGACATTGATGATCTATCAGAGCTGCCTAAGATTATTGAGGAGGTATCAAAGTTGATGAACATCCGTGGATATTCGAACAAGGACGACGGGCATGCTTTTGCCCCTGATGCTCTCCGGATTGAAGTCACCGGCCCTATCGGACTGCATCTCAGCGTGGTGGACCTACCAGGACTCATATCCAATACCACCGAAGAGCAGACCCAGGAAGACGTCGACGCTGTGCACGATATGGTCACATCGTACCTGGAAAGCTCTCGAACCATCATTCTCGCTGTTTTACAAGCGGGCAATGATATGGCCAACCAGTCAATCATCAAACTGGCGAGGAAGCATGATACGCTTGGTGAGAGGACCATCGGAATTATCACGAAACCCGACCTAATCAACGATGGCACTGAATCCCTGCTGGCACGGATCGCGAACAATCAGGGTAACATCAAATTCAAGCTGGGATTTTTTATTTTGAAGAATCCAAGCCCCAAACAGCTCGAAGGAGGTCTCAGCATGAGCGACCGATCAAAGCTAGAAGACGAGTTCTTCTCAAGTCCTCCTTGGGCGACCATGGGTCTCAACACGGATCGAGTAGGGGTCAAGAAGCTCCGAGTCTACCTCCAAGAGTTGCTCGATACCCATATAGAGCGAGAATTACCCAAAGTGCGAGATGATATTAGGAAGCTACTGGCCTCGAAAGAGGAGGAGCTGCGATTTCTTGGAGTTGCTCGCTCCTCTACTGATCTCATCAGAACGTTTCTGACAGGCCTGAGCATGAGCTTCTACGGACTATTGCAGGCGGCTCTTGATGGGAATTACCATGGCGTCGATGCTGGCTTCTTCTCCAACAGTGACAGGTCGAGACTGCGAGCCTGCGTGCAAGAGTTGAACACTGAATTTGCACAGTATATGCGGTTGTCAGGGAGCAGGAGACAGGTCATGGACTCAAAACCTGACGTCGGCGAGTCAACGGAAAGTCAAGAGACCAATATCACCTCTCGGCTAATAGTGAACAAGGCTGAGATGATGCAGTGGGTGAAGAAGGTATGTTCATTCTCTCTTCCTGCATAACCTTTACTAAGTCTCGATGCAGGCCCATTCACGTACAAGAGGAAAGGAGTTGCCTGGAGATTACAACTCAGCGCTCTTAGCTGAACTCTTTCTCGAACAGTCATGTCGCTGGCCGGGTATCGCCAAGTCTCACGTTCATTCTATCGTCGACCTGGTTGCAAACTGGATCAAGCTTGCTGTGGGAAACCTTCATCCCGAGGAAAGTATACAGACTCAAATCCAGGTCATCTTACAAGAGTGGCTGGAGGATGCAGAGAAGAATGCCCTTGAAGAACTGGGAAAGCTCATTGACGACGAGCGACGGGGTCCATTGACGTATAATCACTATTATACGGACAACGTCCAGAAAGCTCGCTTGGATGAGCAACGACAGGTGGCACAGGACGCTGTGCTTGCTGAGAAGGACTATCTGGGGAGAATATTCCTCGATAGTCACCAGAAAGTTAAGGAATTTGTTGAGAAATTGGGATCCAAGATCGTGGTTGATATGGACCAACAGGCTTGCAACGAGGCCATCACTCAGCTGGACGCCTATTATAAGGTGAGGACCTTCAGCTTCGTGTCCTGTCAGCAGATACTCACCATGACAATACACAGGTCGCGATGAAGACATTCATCGACAATGTCGCCCGCCAAGTCATCGAGCGCCACATATTGTCGCCCCTCCCAAAGGCCTTCTGCCCAACATCTGTGTCTCTCTTCTCCGAAGAGGACTTGAAACGAATTGCTTCAGAGTCGGAGAAGCAGATTGACCGACGCGAGAAGCTGGCTGCACAGGTGCAGGGGCTGAAGAAGAGTTTGAGAGACCTGCAGAAGTCGGTATGACCTCAGTGTTGTATCACGTTCTATTTTTTGTCATCAATATGATGGGCGTACTTGCTATTGTTTGCGCTTTTTGTTGGATGATAGGTCATCTTTGGTTGTGCTGGAGTTGGAGTAAGGTAGACAGCTTGCCCTCTTGGTCGTGGTTTTCCCACCGGGTTTTCCCACGATCCTAGCGCAAATGCGGAGAGGACAACACTTGGACGTGAATAAACGAACTTGATACCAGAGCAGTACAATTGTAAAAAGGAGCTGTAAGATGTGAAGCGCAATTACGAGCTCTCCATTCTAGCGAGGAGTCTTTAGTGCTGTGATTGGACAAACCTTCAACGCCACAAAGATCGTGTGCTTATGGTATTTGCGCATGATGCGTTCGTCGAGCACACGGTTGGCCCTTGATAGTTGTCAGCGCTAGGTAATCAGGCAATTTGAATGGTCGTCCTAAAAGATGGGAAACAATCTTGAAGTCGTCTCGGTGTAAGAGACTGCGGGGGACGTAAGCTTATTCAACAGGACCTTACTTATAGACCAGCTCGGGTTGTGGTATTTCTTCCTAACCAAGATTCAAGATACTACACAGCAGCATAGAACTGATCATCTAGACTATTCCATCACCATGAGTTGGAAACCTATTGCAAAAGCGATCCATCACGTCCACCACGGACCAGACAGCACCACATACACCTTCAACAAAGACCACAAGCCCACCCTCACAGTCGACTCCGGCACCGAAGTCACCTTCGACAACACCCACGCCGGCTTCGTCAACCTCACCAAAGAAACAACGACGGCAGACGTCGTCGCACTAGACATCAAATCTGCCCCAGAGCTCGAAAAGCTGGTAGGCCTGCTCTACGTCAACGGCCCAGTATACGTCAATGGCGCCGAACCAGGCGACATCCTCAAAGTCGAGATCCTCGAACTGCAACCCGGCACATGGGGATGGACGGCCATCATCCCTGGAATGGGGCTCTTGCAAGATGAGATTCCGGGTCCTCATCTCATGACGTTTGATCTTCCCGAGGGCCAAGACTATGCCGTGTTCAAGCCAGGCATACATCTCCCGCGTCAGCCCTTTTACGGAACGATGGGTGTCGCTCCAGCAGAAGGCGACCAGTATTGTTTGTTTCCACGCAACGACATTGGTGGTAACTTTGACTGTCGATACCTAGGCGAGGGCGCGACATTGTTCCTCCCGGTCAACGTCCCCGGCGCATTATTCGGCGTCGGTGACGCACATTTCTGCCAAGGAGACGGCGAGATCTGCTGCCTTGCGTTGGAAACGACGATGCGCTCACGGATGCGACTGAGCGTCATCAAAGGCAAAGACAGGCTGGGCGGGCCACACTATGAAACGAGTCCGGAGCGAGTGAAGGAGATGGTGAGTGTCAAGGGTAAAGGAGAGCACGGGGCGATGATTACGGGGCATGACCGCGACACGGTGGTGAAGCAGGCTGTGAAGGAGATGCTGAGATGGCTGGAGGAGGAGAAGGGCCTGACGAGGGTGGAGGGGTATATGCTGTTCAGTCTTGTTGGGAACTTGAAGATGATGCATGAGATTGGGCTGGGAGTTTACACAGTGTCTGCAAGTATTCCCCTGGGAATCTTTGTCGACTGCTGATGGGAATCATACGGGTAAATTTTATCATGGAAGACAATAGCTAAAATAACAGAACAATTATGAGTTGCACAGAGCGATAATGTCTTCTGGCACATACACCTTCAGAATGGCAATCAACTGGCTTAGCGGAATCCAGTCCAGGGTGCTGTGAATGCTGCGCAGCATGTGCCCCGAGTACAGAACGCGAGCATAGTACGCCTTCTCCTGCTTAACTGTCGTCTCCCAAACTTCGATGGCGACGTTCGACCCCATGGCAGGCCATCGCAGCTGGTTAATCCCCAGGGCGCCCAATATGGGCCCAATATCGCCGTCATGGAAAAATGTGTGAGAGTATGAGAACTTCTGCTCCCTGTTCAGCACAGCTACCAGGCGTCTGACAACTTCGCCGATGAAGAGACCCTCGGTGGCCTGGATATACTTGACAGCCTGCGGGTTGCTGCGCCAGTAATAGTTCCACTCCCAGTCACCCGCGCGGAAGACTTCCTCAGCCTGGCTCTCGGAGACGCACTTTGAGGGATCGGTGAAGCTACAAGGGAGCTTGTATCCGTTACAAAGTCGTGCCTGGAAGTTGTCCGAGAAGTGATCAAAGGTGTTTTGCCACGCACTGCTGGTGGCACCGAGAATATCTCCCAGCGACTGTCGGAGCTCAGCCGTAACGCTGAGGTGCTGCTTCCACTCGGGCGTAGATTGGATGGAAGACAGCGTAGCGCCTTTGGCATTGCATGGAATGCCTCCATTGACCGTGTCGGGTCCAGGTTGCTGATGGAGAGGCACAGGGCCCGAGTAGTGAGGCCAGAGACCGCGCAGGACGCCTCCAGCGCTCTGCTGGGTGAGGGTCGCCGAGCTGGATCGCAGCCAGACCTTGTCGCTGGGTGCTTTCGGGATCAGGCCCAGCTTCTCGCCGTAAAGCGCCCATAGATCCTTGCCGTGTTGGACGCCGTCGAGGAGACCGCCAGTTGTTAGCTGGGGGAAGAAGCATGTCGAGTTGACGTATGGCATGGCATCAACGAACGGGTTATCAGGATCCGTGTAAACGCTGGCATAGACCTGAAGGCCATTGGCGCCGTGCGCTTGACTGCCGTATGAGAAGGCTTCAAAACTTGAGCAATCAAACGGTTGGTTCTACATTGGATTAGCAAGGCTCCGCGCTCTCAACTCCAAGGCACAAGTCATTCTCACCTCTCCGCCTGGGGCCAGGTTATACATGGTGCGTCTCTGGTGTCTCTGCATATACTCGAGATACACCAGCTTGGCCTGGCGATCCTCGGGCATCTCATACTCGCTCACGCGCGGGTGCGGCATGGAGCAGTAGTCGTAGATGCCATACGGAGAGCCCTGCGAGGCCTCGTTGGCCGGCGCCCTGTAAGTGCCTCCATACGTGCCCAGCGCGCTGTTGCCGATGTACGAGGTGTCGTTGAGGCCAGCGGGATAGAAGGTGTCGACTGGCGACAGACCTGATGCGGGAGCCAGCAGGAATTGGGACAGGATGCCCGCTATAATGGCGCGAGTCAGCATTATGAGGGAGACGATGGTGATGAAGATTGAAGTGAGGGCGGTCATGTACCTCCTTGCAGCATTTCTTCCTGGGAGACGCCAGAGGATATGACGCAGATGGCCTGCTGTAACGCGAGCACGTGAGTGTAGGTGAGCAGCTTCATCCCTTCATCCCTTATTGATGCAGGGGCAGGAGCGATAGCAAGGACAGAGTCCACGGCTAAAAGAAGCTGTTGACAGTGATGGTGATGATTCCGTTTAGGCCGTGCATGCAGCTATTCTCAATGCGATAAAGCCAGTCAATATTGCGGTGTATACGCATGGAGTAGACTTTACCAGAGTCGAGTTGGTAGCCTTGCCAGGACCTACCTAATTGTACCATGAAGATGTCATTCCGGTACTCAGCTCGCAGGCAATTGTGACTGTTGTGATATTGTTTGGGAGTTCAGAGGCGTGAATCCGATCTGACGAGCCACTTGTCGGAGGCGCTGGTCGCACGTGTCTGTTCCTGTCGTTATTATGGGGGTAGATGCGCCATTTGACATTAGCCGGACATTTGTATGCAGCACTTTTGCATCTCGAAAACACAAGTGGAAGCTGGATAGTTGACCTCAAGGATTGGCGAGAGTATTCTTCGTCCTCCCATTTTCCACAAGATGAAATGAAGTCCTAACAAAATACACGGTAGCGGGTGGTAAGCTATGTAAAGGACAGCCACGATGGTGCTGACGGCATACTCCAATGCTTGCTGAACAGTATAGTGAATATGCAGATCGAGATTCCGAGAGTGGCGTCATCACCAGTTTGATAGGCATCTTTTCATGAGAAATAGGTCTGTTTGTTACCACAGTGTTGGTTCAAAAACCGTTCCTTTACAGCCACTGGCTTGTTAGTAGTCCATTGTGTTCTCATAATATGAAATGTCATTGAACCTTAGCTGCCTCAAGACGTAAAATGGTAATGGTTACCGGGTAGTCCAACGCAGATGAGTAACTTAAGTGAAGCACATTGCTGACTACGAAATACCTTTACCCTGATATCACAAGAATCTGTAGGTATCTCTAGCAAGCTACACTGATTTACCATCTGACATTTCGTTGAGCAACAGTCTACATCCACCAGCTGTTGACAGTCTGACGCCTTCGGCTTGTCGGAGCTATTCTTGTTGCACCAACAGGCCAAAGATAGATCCGACCCCCCCTCTTGCTATCACCATGTTACACCATCTAGAAATTCGGGTGCGGAAAAGCGGCTGATCCACGTCTTAGGATGGGGAAAGCCCTCTTCTCCCGAACCTGAGACACTTACCGATCGCCGAGACGTGAGACATGTTATTTCCATCCTTTGTGGGGGCCAAAGCGCTGCTATTCGCGAGAATGAAGAGCTGAATCCCCTCGCATTGCGTACTTATGCAGCTCTGAGACTTCTACGGCCTCTTGCAATAGTCCGAAGAGCTGAGATGCTGGAGAACTCGCCTTCGCTCTTCTCTCCCACCACCCACCACTCTGAACACTCAACACCACCCACCACCTCTGTGGAAGTATCGAGGCTTGTGAGGCTGACATATTCTTACGCGCAGGCTTCCCTACATATTTGTTACAGCAAGAATACCCAATCCTTACGGAATTCGTCCTAGATACATTACAAATATAGCCTTTGACAACAATGTCTGGAAACGAAACACTGTGTCAACACATCCCTGGGGTGCCGTTGCGAGCTCAGAATCCCGTAGCCCTTGTCTCCTCCCTTCAGTCAGCAGAGAGCTGGCGACGACTAAAGTGCTGCAGGGAGGACAAAACAGCTTACTTTCGACTCGCGTCCTATACGTCGACCATACGGCATCTTTCGTACGCCCGAAACTGTAGGCTGGGCAGGGAGAGCTGAGGGAAGACTTGCAGCAGCTTGCCGTCTCGCTTAGCCGCATAATGTTCACCGTGGTCGAGGCAAAGCTGGATAGGATAATACGCCGATTGATCGGTTCCGAGTCGGATGGCCGCATACAACAACCTATTATGTGGTGAATGTTGGTGATCGAGATCGTCCAACAGACGCACAAGATTCCGGGGCAAATGATTTCGCGTCTCGTCCATGCTCCAAAGCCTTGCCCAATCAAAGCGGATCAATGCTTGTCGTTTATTGACCTACCGATACCTCGACTAGAAGATTGAGTGGCCGTTTTCGAGGCCAAGGCTCGTTCTCTCTTCTCCCTACATATCATTGTCTTAGGTTGCTCAATTCAAATGCTCATCTAGTACTCCAAGGACACTTTGCGTCAGCTTGGCAATTTTCGCCTGCTGTAGCATCTGAAATAGACGTCACAATGGACATCGCGGAAAGAAAAGAGAGCTCTCGCTACAATGACAGGGGACCGATAGGGCCAAGTGCCAACGGAACCGTTGGGTGTCTCACGGGTCGCGTCATCCAACGACCACAGACCAGAGGCACAGACTGAGATGTACCGCTGGGTTCAATGAGTAGATACGCCAAGAGACTGGCAAACATGGCAAACTGTAGACTACAATGCCAATTGCCGCAGGTATCTTATATAAATGCCAAGTACTACATCTCCATAGCTGTGAATATGTGGTCTCGGGTGTAAGACGAACTTCTCCATCGCTTGTGCCATTCCCCACGGCCGTGGTCCCCCATTCTCTGCGCAATTCCAAATTAAAACAATGTATTGTATGCCGACATCCGTCTTAGAAACAGTTGCCCGCTGCGAGGGGACCCAACGCCAACCCGCAGAATGACAAATTCGGGATCCCGAGTCCTTGGGTTGGGCCACTCAACATCGGGGAGAAAAGGCGTAACCAGCCCCCAACTGCAGCGAAGCAAAAGGCCCAAGCATCAAAAGACAACACAACATCTCAGACCTGCCGCGAGAAGAAAAGCCATTGGTCTACAACGGATGCTTGGACCCGGAGAGTTTTGCGCTACTGCATCTTTCTTTGCTTTTGAGATTGACGGTGGAGAAGGTTCAAAAAAAGAAACAGCTGCAAATTGCAGGCATGTTGCGAAACGGAATGTCTTACCTGGGGCGGAGAGCGAGCTGCGAGTCGACGGAGAGACATGGCAGCTTCCGACGCTTGCAGGTGAGCCTAGTTTGTCTTCTTGTGTTGTTAAGAGTTGTTTTGAACTCTTTAAAGGGCGCCATCAGCCCCTCCAATCTACATCTTCTTGAAAGTCGTGTATAGATGCCATCTATATCATTGTGCTTCAAACTCTCTCAGTAGTATTCCTATCAATATGCTTTTCTTCGGTTCTCTTCTTCCATTTACGGCCCTTGCTACGGCAGCATGTGCCGCCAGATTCCCAAAGCCACATATCAAGCCCTGGGTGCCACCTGGACCTGATGATTCTCGAGGACCGTGTCCTATGATCAACACTCTTGCCAACCATGGCTACCTGTAAGGACAACGTCAGAACGCAGTCCTGGAATGTGTTGCTAACATACTTCCAGACCTCACCATGGCCGCAACATCACAGCCTCATTAATTGAGCATGCCTTCACCTCATTTCTCAACGTCGAAGCAGGCTTTGCAGATCCCGCCAGAGACTTTGCCAAAGCCTTTGGTCATGATGTTTTCGACCTCGTCGACCTCAACACACCAGGCATAATACAGCACATAACGTCCCTCACGCGGGACGACTATACCCCTGAGCAGCCACATTTGAAAGCAGACCCGCTCCGAATAGAGAGTCTCCTCGCTGATAGCGACACTCCCTTCCTCACCGTCGACTCCATCGCAAAGACGCGTTTGCGCCTCCTGCAAGAGTCAGAGCCAAGAGTCCTTCCCGCCAACGAAGTCACATTTACTCTTTTCGAAGCTGCAATGACTCTTACCATGATGGCCGATCACAGCCCCAATGCGGACTTCAACCCCCCTCCTTCAGCATACCAGGGCCCCAAGGACCGTATCAGGACGTGGTTTGAGCAAGAGAGGTTTCCCACCGAGTTTGGCTGGAGACCGTCAAGGAGAACGATCAAACTGGCCGATATGAGCCCTGCAATTGACGCGATTGTAAAGTCGATGGAGAAGCAGGATCAGAATGGCAGAGTTGCGCTCAAGTTTCACAGTTGATGAGTAGTGCTCTTATTGTCCTTGATCTGGACAGTGATATGATTCCATGTATATAATGTCGATAGCGAATTGTATCACTACATTCCTATCGAACAAGCTTCATCATTCGTGTATCCAATCATTCACAGCAAGCAACGCTCAACGGTGATTGTGCCAGGCCCCTGCCTTATGCCTTCCACGGACTCAGATCGTATGCCGCTTTCCATTTCTTCACCACCTCCGCATCGAAACTCACAAGAACCTCAAGATCGCCGTTTGGCAGTCTGGGAAACACTACCGGATACCGCTTCGCTTTGAACGACGGCAGTCGTACGGCCTCGCAGTGCCCGAGTTCAGCGCCCCAATCGAGCTCATAGACTCCTTGGTCGGCCCACGAGACGACGGCAACCCTCGGTGCCGGCTCTTGACAAAGCTTGAGATTCGTGACATCTTCCTGAGCAGTCAAATGCTTGACGATGGCCTTCATTTTATCCCCATCTACGGAATTGACGCTTTGGCGTACAGATGCCGCAACATTTGCGATTGCGGCGAGAGAAAGTGTTTGTTCAGTTGCCGTGCCTATCGCAATGAGGTCGGCCTTCTTTGCATTCACCAGTGTCACTCCAAACGCTGCGCCGAGATAGTTTGAGGGCAGCGGTGGATTGAAGCGACTGCGGCAATTGACAGCAATGCGCATGAGGCATGTGTCGTTGATGTCACAGCCCTCAGCTGCATCTTCAGAAGTGACGATTGTACCCCAGAGAATAGCACTCAAAATATCGCTCGTCGATACCCAGGAAGTCCCTTCAGGCAGGTGTTTGCTCACTTCGACTTTAAGACCTTTCAGATATTCCGCAGAGTATCTAAAGAGGTGGGTTTCCAGGTTCGGAGGCTTTGATGGCTGGCCAGCCGAGTTGCTGCTTTCTTCCTTGTGGAGGAGAAGTGGCGTATCAACGGGAACATCATGAGACTGTCTGACAATTGCTGAGCGATCAAGCCAGCTTTGATCAAACTGGATATCCTCAGAAGAGCCCGTTCTGCAATACGACGCCCATATTTTCAGCAGCGAGCCGAACGCGGTGATGTCGGCCGTTGAGTGATGCAGACTGATCCAGAGCAAACAGCCGCCCTTCACCAGCGATAAGACTGCGCGAAAGACTGGGCTCGGCGACGTGTTTGCGGGGTTCAGATCGGGCGAAGATAAATCCAATCCATCGAAAAGTGAAGGCTTGAATCCGCCCGATTTGAGAGTGTTGTAGTCAACCGTCGTGAGGAGATCGTTGACGCGAAACAAATCGCTCAATGAGTCGCGTGGCGGGCTCAAGGCGACGGAGCCTTTTGGATGGTCCTTGGCCACTACCCTCGAGGCGAGATATGGGACATCTCGTAATGTTCCTGCGAAGCCATCGAGAAGGACCTGGGATATTCGAGGATTTGACGACGGGAAGCAGAGGATCTGGCTGACGTATGATCGTGGCATTATCCACTCAAGTGGAGAGAGTTGGCTCAACTCTTGAGTTTCCGTCGTTGCTGGAACCTCCGCCATAGTCTGCTGAGACGAGGTGGTATATGTTTAAGGTATGAAGCGTGCTCGTTTCAGGAATTGTATAATGCAAGAGAAGGTACCTAAGTTGAGGGATCAGAGACGATATCGAAGGGTTGCATACCTTACCTTAGTTTGGATGGAGAATATTGTTTGTCAGCGATCGGCAGTTGTATCTAGTCTAATGGCTCCCAGATGCTCATCTAGACTATGGCATGGCATCGAGTGTGCGACCGAAACTGCGCATATACAAGCATAATCTGCAACGCAATATTGATCAGTCACCTGTTCGGCATCGAACGTACTCTGCATTGTCAATGTATACTTGATGGCGGGAAAGCCGAGTTGTAGGTAAGAAGATGACGGATTTGCAGAAGCTGTCAATGATTTGAGCCATGCGAGTTGAAGCCCGCAAGACGAAGAAAACCAGGCAATAAAGCCAGTTATTGTAGGTATTATTCGGTCCATAATTCGTATCTAAAATCGGCTGTTAATTATGTACCATGGATACAGTGCAGAAAATGGTTTAATAATAGCATCGCACTGCTATACAAGGTTTCCAGAACAAACAATGACCACCCATATGAGACATGACATAACATGGAGTAAAAGAGAGACCATCCCCATCGTACCCAATTATATCTTGGATCCCGTCTTATTGAAAGGGGATGTTTTTGAAGTCTGAGATACTCTCAGCTTTACGTGGTAGCTTAGCCCTTCTCTTCAGGTTGTCTTTGGAGCGTCCACGGATACTCCTTATCCTTTGTCTAATATCCTTCCATTGAGCAGGTAGAACTTTCAAGAGTCTCGCCGTGACCTGATACCCTTCGTCGCTTCGCTGGTTGAGAAGGAAATTTATCCAGAATTCTTGATTGACGACCTTGTTGTCAAGTATGGCCTTGACTACGTTGTCGTTAATGTAGACTTGACCCCCGGATTCGTCAAACAGCAACTTCAACAAGCTTTCCGATTGGTATCCATTCCCAGCTGCAGCTGCGACGACTTCTGCAGAAATATGGACCTCTTGCCTCCACCGGTCAAACAAAAGCCTTATCACCTCGTGGGCAGAAGTTTCGTTTTCAGCTGCAGCTTGGAGGACATCTTCGGTGATCTCAAACTGCTCTCCCCGCCGGACAAGAAGCAGTTCCATTGCCAGGTCATGACTTCCAACTGCAGCCTTGAGCACTTCCTTAGTGATTCGGACCTCTTCTCCTCGCCGATCAAGAAACTTCCTCAATATCGAGTGAGCAAAGGATTCGTTTCCAGCTGCAGCCTTCAGGACTTCTTCAGTGATCTGGATCTCCTCACCCCGCGGGTCAAGAAGCAGTTTCATTACGTAGGAAGCAGAAGAAGGATGCCCTGCTGCAGCCCTGAGCCTTTCTTCCGTGAGTCTAAATTCTTGTCCTCGCTGGTCTAAAAGCAGTTCCATTATCTGGTAAGCACAGCGTTCATTTCCAGCTCCAGCGCTCAGGACCTCTTTAGTGATCCGGATCTCTGCTCCCCGCGAGTGAAGAAGCGTTTTAACTACAGCTGGTGCTCTGCTGCGTGCGGCTGTGAGCTGAAACAATCTTTGTGATATTTGAAATTGATCTCCCAACCGGTCGAAAAGGAGTTCGAGTACCTGTGGCTCAGCCCATTGTAATTCTGCACGTTCAAAGAATTCCTCCGTTACGTGGAGCTTGTTCCCCAGCTGGTCGAGAAGGAGCTCTATAACACCCTTTGGAGCGCCCTTAAAGAGTGCGATCCGCATAGTCTCTTTTGTAACATGGGACTTGTTCCTCAGGCGATCAAGAAGAAGCTCAATTACGTCCTTTTCAGCGTTGTTGGAAATTGCGAACTGCACGGTCTCTTCTGTAACATGGAACTGGTGTCTTCGCCGGTACAAAAGGTGCTTCGTTATACTTTGGTATCCATTGTCGCTAGAGAGCGCGAGCTTGATTGTGGATTCGGTGACCTGGATGGCTTCTCCTCGCTTTTCCAGAAGCAGATCGATGATATCTCTTCCCTTCCGGTTTGCGGTGGCTGCAACTAACGTGCTGTCTGTAATTCGTACCTGCGCTCCTCGCTGATCTAGAAGTAGTGCCATAATTTCTCTTCCGGCCGTTTGGTTCGCAGCTGCAGCGCTGATTACATCTTCCGGGATCATCACCGTCTCTCCGTATCGGCCAAGGAGCAGTGCCACGACTGTTGCGTCGAAGTACTTGACAATTAAAGAAGCTGCTGCCTCTGTAATTGGGGTATTTGCCCGTGGTTGGTTGAGAAGCAGCATTATGATATCTCTTTCGCGGCGATTAGAACGTATATCTGAGATCACTTGTTCTGTAACCTCGAAGTGTCCTCCGAGCCGGCTCAGGAGGAGGCCCACGACCTCCACGCCAACATGTCGAGTAATGACAGGTACCGCCGCTTCCGAAATGTGGATGTTCTCGTGTTTCTGCTGCAAAATCACTCTCAGAACCTGCTCCCCATTTCCCCTCCTCCCTAAATCACCTGCCAGTTTACTTGTAAGCTGGATTGGCGTTTGTATGTGTATCTGCCAGTGATCAAGAAGGGTTGATGTGATCTCGTCAGCATCTCTCTCATTCGATGCTGCGGCTTCGAGCAATTCTTCGACTCGAGGCGCCTTTTGGACACAGTCCAATAGCGTGCTACTGATTTTATATCCGTTTCTGCAAGTTACTTCTCTTTGTGGCGAGCCATTCAAAATGTAGTTTATGACCATGCTGCACCCCTTTGCTACAACGAGTATAACATCTTCGCTTGTGACTTCCTTCTCATTGTTTCCATGGTCGAAAAATCTTGATTTGAACCCATTCTGGGAATCGGAGGTCGAAAGATCCATGTGTCTCCACGCCACGCCATCTACCTCTATAGTGATGGCGATTCCCATAGTCTGTTCTGCTTCGCGGTGCTCGAAGAGAAACTCAGCACATGCGAAGTCGCCATTTTCAAGTGCCCACTCGAGAGCTTCTTTGCCTTGGATCATAAAGTCGGTCTTTGACTTGAGCTGGACTAGCAGTTCTGCAGTTTGTCTCCTGTCAATTTTTGACCGTCGGTTATTCGAAAGTGCAGCATAAAGAGGGGTATGATGGTTAATATCCATGAGATCAGCTTGAGCTCCATGTTTCACCAGACACTTGATAGCCTCATGGTGACCATTGATGGCTGCCAAGTGAAGTGGAGTCCGGTTTTCTATGTCTTTGGAGTATACGTTCACTCGCTGATCGCTCAGTAGCTTTTCAATGACTGACGCATGGCCCTCACCAGCAGCGTATGATAGCGGAGTTCGCCGTGACGAGTCCTCAGTAATTGGCAGAGCATTTGCTTCCATGAGGATGGCAACGACGGACAGCTTTCCATGTTCTGCGGCATAACTTAACGGTGTCCGGCCATCATTGTCGACAGAGTCCACGACAGAGCCGATCTGGAGCACTGTCTGAACGAGTTCGAACCACCCCTCCTGGGACAGAAAGGACAGTACAGTTCGACCGCTTTTATCGTCAATGGGAAGAACGCTGTCTTTTTCAAGCTGACTGATTGACCAAAGGGCCTCTCCCCTTTCACGCGCCATGATAGCATCGAAAACGTGTTTACCAGTTCGATTTCCTCTAGGCCGGTTCTCGAGTGACACATAACGGTCTATCACTTCGTCTGTCAAGTGTGACGTTGAGAACTTCTTCTGTTGATCCATCCAACTGAGTCCTAGCTTTCCAAAGTCCTGCCAGTCATCAGAGAATAGAGCGTAGCGATAAAGCTCGCCTAGCTCAATCATTGCACTGTCTTGAGGTTCGCCAGATTCGGAGATTACTCCCCATGCCCATCGAAGAACCCCTTCTGCTTCTCTTAGGTTGTCCCCTTTTCTGAGATCCTCGGCGATTCGATAAGCAGTCGGGATAGCTTTCGCAGCACGTGGGAGGACGGAAGTTTTCTGCAGCGCTGGGATTATGACTTGGCATGCATCTTTCCTCGAACCTAGGCCGCTCGCCTCGAAAGATTCCATCAGTTTGGTGATCAGCTGATGCTCCAAGAGCATAGTATCCCCATTTCTGGTCACTTTGGTTCCTTCGCTATCGAGGTCAAAAGATGCTGCAACAGTGCTCAGAAAAGACTGGTAGATGTCTTGGGAACATAGCGTAGGAATGTGCTTCGAGCTGATCTTGACTGCTCCCACGGTAGGTCCTTTCGAGGCATCAATGCCATGCCAACCAAAGAGTCGTTGATAAGGATCCGATTTGCCGAACAGCGGGACAGGTGCGTAAGGCTCATTTTTGGCGACTATTATGGGCTCATAATGCTGCCAAATGGTTGTTACATCCGTGCCCTGGTCATCAGCTGGAGATGTTCTCTTCGTGAATGATGTAGGAGTAAGATTCGGATGCCTCCCCATCCAGAACTGGATCTCTCTCCATGTCTGCTCCATTTCGGTTTCGGTTCCCGCCGCTATCGCCCTATACACGGGTATGTCTGAGGCGCTCGACGTTTTAAAACCAAAGGAATCCCCTTCTGTACGCGGATCAGACATGATGGACCATGACCACAGTCCGATGATGGCTTCAAGAAGGTTTTGATCGACGGTCCAGAGAGAATCCTGCTGCTTAAGCGGGATATTAATGACTTGGTAATGCGGACAATGATTAGACATTGCGTTGAAAGCCCCTGTCGCAATGTTTAACGACCAAGGGATGGTATCTTTGCTCTCAATATCAAATTTCGCCTTGGCGTGCGCAATGAAAATGAGCATGCTATCTTCAATCGCTTTCTTGAGCTGTTGAGCCTGCAACCGACCGCTCACCAAATCATTGTCCCAGACATTGGATAGCTTTGAATCGGTGCTTGCTGGCTGCGCCGTAAGTTTCGCAAGCCTGGATCGATACTCCCATGCTTTGCTTTCGGACGCGACGGAGCCTTGTCGTGACACCACTGAAGGCATCTCCGCAACGGCCTTCCAAAAGCTTCTCGGTTCGTCCGCACCCTTGCCTATTTGTAGAGCAAGCCAATCCAGTTCGTGGCTGCTAACTTCATCAGGGCGATCGCGAAGGACATTAGCCTCCATGCTCAAGCGTTGCGTCCTCAACAACGCTCGAACAACACTCATCATTATGGTGACTGCGAGTTGCAGCAGTGTAACGACCGAGTGCATGGCTCTTAGGCCAACGAATTGCAAGACGAAGCCCACTGTAGTTACAAATGTCGCAATCAACACTGAGACCTCATCAGATGGCCTTTTGAGCTTCTGGAGAAAGAACAAATTCTTGCGGCTCGTCATGAGGTTCTGCGGCCCATAACTTGAGTCGGAAGACGAGTGGACCTTCCATGAGGTCATGTAGCTGTCCGTGGACTTGGAAAGCAAGAAAGGATCAAAAGTCTGATCTCCTACCACCTGATTCCCGGGTTGGACAACGTATAGTAGAGGATCAGGTGATGCGGTTTGGCTTTTTGTGTTGTGTTTCCTCTTGAACACCCTCTCTTTGGTACTATCATTCACCAAAGTGGCACAGAGAAACATTCCGAGGCTGACACAAATTGTTCCAGTTAGAACAAAAGGAAAAGCCCACGGATCGATAGTATTTTCGTTCTTCTTCCACTTCAGCTGATACTTGACAGCAGCAGCCAATACAATGACTGAGGATTGCGCGAAAAGTCCAAAGACAGCTGCCGTGCCATAGACCCATGAAGACCGCTTGATGATTCCAATGTTAAGAGAGAGATTGGGGTTTGGTGCAAAATTAATAGACAGATTGTTTGCTGGCGACAGAATGGTCTTCGATTCATTGTCTGAATCTACTACTCCCTTTTCTTGCCATTGTTCATCGCTGACTATCGACTTTTGGAAATACTCCCGGGATAAGTTGATGCCAAACTCATCCTTATCGCCGTTTTTGTCAGCCTCAAGGGCCGGATCATAGACAATCTCCAGGATCTTCGGTCGTCCAAAGACTCTGACAATGGCACCGTTGTGATAAAGCTCGCACACGTCTCGACTCGTAGATGAACACAGTTCCGCCTCCGCAATGCCGCCTCCCTCTTGCGCGCGGCCGATGAATGCCCGCAGAGATGGGCTCCCGCAAACCCGAATGGCGGAAACGACTCCAGTGAGGATTCCAAGCGGCGCCATGGCGAAGATGAAGTTGTCCAGGATAGTTGTTGACTCGCTCAGGAACTGCTTGGTTGCTTGTTCGCCGAACAGCGCAATCAGCGGCGTGAGGTCCGTTGCCAAATTGTTGGTGAAGTCATCCCACCATGATGCCGCAGCGGGCGTAGCCAAGCAGGCTACCAGAAGGAAGTGAAGGCAGATCTTGTTGATTTCTAACATGGTTGTTTCGCTCGGGCTGGATGAGAATCTGGAGGCAGCAATGCTCAGCTATTCATTGAAGACAGAAGATGGAAGAGAGTTTGTTTAGCACATGATGTTCAACTTGACAATTGCCAACAGAATCCTGGTTGCAAGGCGATCTCGAGTGACTATGCGTCAAACGATGCGGCTGAAGTTGAAGTTGGGGCCGGGATCCTTGCTTACCTGCATATACGTACATATCTTGTACTTCCCACGACCGTAAGGAATTTCGATACAACTGCAGACGTGGCAATGGTTTATAGGCCGCCACTGAGTATGCCTGACAGATGCCCAAGGCCGTTCGATTGGTTTATGCATTGCTCAGCTGCCATGGTTATGTTGCAGTGCCGAACATGGGGCTTTCTGCAAGGTTGATTCGACAGCCTGATAACCCAACGAACCAACAGAGCCACATGAGAGAGCCTGATATCAGAATTGGCAAAAGTTGGGCTCGCTCGACACAGCGCGTATAAATTCTGTGTCCATACGGGATTTTTCCGCTTGAAGCTTCTCATCAAGTACAGCCTCAAGATTCCTGAAGATGCGGATGTAATCACACTCAATCTACCATCTTAACTGCAATTCAAGCCATTTATAAGTAGACAGATAGATCTCACAAAGTAGTGAGCCTTAACCGGCTTCTCATATGGATAGGTGCATAACAGGATAGAGCCGCAGGGAGATATACATTCAGTTGACCATAAAAATTCACACGATTTACAAATCGGTGTCCCTGGACCTATGTAGGCTAAAGCAAGGCGTTTAGGGCGTTGCGTTTCCATCACAGACTTCCACTCTCTATTTCAATGGGTTTATGGTGTAATGCCGGCGTGGTTTGTTATGGAGATGTATCGCTCCAATCCCTGTTTAGTATCTAACGCTGGATATACAAGTCCATGACAGTAGCCGATTCTGTCGTTCAGATGTTCGAGCCTTGTGAATCGCTTCTCCGGGAGTAGTAGTCCACTTGATGTACGAAAATACTGACCGAGTGGCCAATTCGACTCATCTGAAAACATCTTCATAGGTCTAGACGGGTTCGCGGTGTATTAGAGTCAGGCAGACTGTAAGCCCGGAAATACCAACGAGAACGACCAAGTAATGAGAAATGCGTTCATGTCATCAATTCTTTTCATGAAGCGCTTATATACAGGTTCTCAACAGGATCGTTAAACTTCATCGCCCAGTCCAAGCGCATGAAAAAGTCCTCCAACGAAATACACCAAGTTCTCCTCCATCAGCCAACGCGCTGCAGGCGTTTACTGACGAGTCCAGAACGCAACATCCGACCAAGTGATGCTCATAGGACCAGTACCGCTATCAGTGGTATAAGCCCCAAACTTGTCGTAGAAGCTCCCACCCGGCGCATTGTCATCCCGGAACGCCAACTTGCCGTTGACGTAAACCCGGTAGCTGTGAATATCCGCATTGTGAACCGTGTTAATGGTAACGCTCGACCCAACGTTCGCCACGCCCGTCACCAGCGTCGCACCGCCCTCGACGCTGTACAGACGACCGCCGGTGTCCACAGCAAGGATAAAATACGGGCCCGTGTCGCCGTTGAAGGTCTGCTTGATGGCGATGCGGCTGCCGCCCATGGAGTTGATCTTGAAGGTGCCGGCGAACTGGTGGACGCCGGAGCTGTAGTCGTTGTTGTAGCGGCGCTCGGCGCGGAGGTGGCCGTTGGAGCAGCCGGCGCCGGAGTTGTTGCCGTTGGGGCTCGTGGGGATGCTGAAGGTGGTGCCGCTGACGCTGCCGCCCTCGCACGTCTGCGTCTGGAAGCCCGGGTTCACCGAGACCCAGTTGCCGCTCTCGAGGGGGGTCGCGGCGAAGACGGCGGAGGCGGCCGAGAGGGTGGCGAGGAGGGTCTTGACGAGCATCTTGATGGTGATGGGAGGTGGTGGTGAGGATAAGGGGAATAGGACAGCATCATGTCGATCCGGATGGTCTCTTATATAGATGTACGAAAACTATCCATCATCAATGGGCCGACGTCAGGACGACGTGAGTAGCTACGCAATAAGCAATACCCAGTCTGAACGAGGCAGCGGAGCAGATGGAATATTCCACCTATAACAACCTCCAGCCTCCCGGTGCCGTCGTTTGAGACTTACAAGTCGGGAAGGTCTTAAAGATGAGCCCCTGACAAGGCTAGCGCTGGTCGGCGTGTGTAAGTCCCGTCGATCCGCCTTTTTCCAAGCAGAAACACGTGTAGAATCCCGATCGAAGCATCTTACACCATGGTCTTGTTCGGGACACGAGCTGGAGAGGCGGAGCGGTGATGATTGGTGGAAGAAACAAGGCAGGGCATTCAAGGCATTCACCTGGACACTCACCTGCTGCATCCGAGGGCTGTACAACTTCTTGCGTCTTTGCCAAGGTGAGAAGCTTAAAGCTGGCCTTGCAGGGGTGGTTAGTTGCAGCTATTATTTGAGGACTCCCGTCTCTGCGAGGGCCCGCCAGTAGACCAGGGGCCGTTCATCAAATTGCCAAGAAGGGGAGAGACTGGATCCAGCATCATTGCGGGCCTGAGAGCTTAATAAATGTCCCGTAATAGCCGTAAAGTCAGGCGGTGATGGTGATGATTCCATATAGATGGATTCATCTGATAGTGCTGATGCAAGGTGTTTGGGAGTCAGCAGTTTGTCCAAGGAAGAGCATTGAGCCAATCAACTGCATTGCCTGCTTTGGCTCTATATTCTACCTTGGCATTCCACTGAAGGCATACTCGTAAGTCTTACACGGCATTCTCTTCGTAAGATGGCGCAGTCAGACACAGGCGCAGACCAAGAATTCTAGGCGTGTGCACCCGACTATACAAAGAGCAACAGCGTAGAGATGGTAAACATTATAGCCGCGTCATATCAAGTTGAACAGTTTGGTGACCTGTAGAGCTAATTCAGCTTCAATTCCTGCCTGTATAGTGACTCTTCTTACTTGGTACCTTCAATAGCTAGCAAGGAGTTACACGAGATGTGAAGCTGTGAGACTCAGGCCCGCGACACGACTCGCATCAGCTTGTCAGCATCCTACGTTATACCCCTTATCGACTAGAAATAACAACTCTGAACAATTGTGAATCCACCACTAGCAACTCGGATTCCATCAGCCTCGCATCCAGCGTAACCACTCAGACAAACATACCACCTCTCGACAAGCCATCTATAGTTTTCACACACAACGTCAAGGTACTCAGTCATCTCGCACACTTCGGTTCTGTGTCTCTCCCAGAGTCTGAAACAAAGAGCTAATCTGCTCTTGATAGGTATTCCGCATTCGCTCCATCTTCTCCTTCGTCTCCCTCAGCTCCTCTTCCAGCTCTCGGTTCCTCTTCTTCAGTGACTCCTCCCGTCGAGACGATGGCGGCGGCGACATCATCACCACGTCTTTTGCCGGTCGCTTGGTCGGCGTGACAAATTGAATCGGGGCGAAAGTCCTCGTTGTCGGGCTGATGGGCGTAAACAAGCTCCGACTCCAGATCTGAGGCGTCATCGGAGGCGCACGTTGGGCAGTCGGTGTTTGCGGCTCTGGAGTCCGAGCTTCCGCATTGTCCTGGCTTCCAGTGACAGACTCAGCCAGCTGTCGCTTCAACTCTCCGTATTCAATGGCTCTCTTGTGGGCAACCGAGTTTGTGTGTTGCCCATAGGCGCCCCTGTTGAGGAAACAGTGCTCAAACTTGGGACATTCCGGTTCGTCGCAAGTCAAGTTAATCTGGGCCAACTTCAGGCGAATGTCTGCCGTTGGCGAGGCAGGGTTGGACTCGGCAGAGCGCCCATGCAGATGCTGGACAGTGGTGATGTGATGATAGAAGCTCTGGCTGGTTTTGAGCTTCTCGCCGAAATAAGTGCAGTGCTGAGCCGTGCAGCGAAACTCGCGAGCGGCTTCTTGTTCAAGTGTGATATCGGCGATGGACTTGCCAGACTCGCGAAGAGACTCGGAGTACTTGATGGCGTGGATGTGGCCATATGATCCCGCGTGTTTAAGGAACTCGGCTTCCTTGTAAAACACATGCTGGTAACGCCGGCACGATGGTTCAGGACAGATGCGGCCTTCGTCATCTGACGAGCTCTCGTCACTGCTCTCGCCCTCCATGAGATTGACAACTGCAGCATAATTGATTCGTTTGGCTGAGCCGGGACTTTGGAGTGCCTCTTCGGGGAAAAGATGCTCATGGCCCGGCGTGTTGAGCGCGTGTGATACAAACTCGGCCTGATTGGCAAAGAGAATGCCTTTCATGACGCAGTTTTCTTCGATGCAGACCCAGTTGAAGTGGCCGCTCATCTTCAGATGTCTCTTGAGCGCTGGTTTTGCTGCAAAATTGGCACCGCAATCCGAGCAAGTGTAGGGAGGATTGTGCCACTCGTCGTCGTGAATCTGACACTCTTGGACAGTCTCAAATGTGAAACCATCGCAAGATGCATGAGGACAAGCGAAGAGTTTGGTCCCCTCTCCTTCCGGAGCGGGACCTTCGACGAGGTAGTCTTTGAGCGCGACGTCAACGGGGGTATGCGCTGGTTCACTGGCGATATCGTCCGCCATATTGTCAGCGATTGCCTCCATCGTGGTCTGTCGATAAGGCGAAATGCTCGAGGTGATGTAAGGAAGCGAGAAGTCGAAGCCCGTGATTGCCGCAAACAGAGGCAAGAAGCCGCTCGATGCCGCAGATGTTGAGGCTAAGTATGACCATTGTGTTTTGTGATCGATAGAATCCTAATGGTTGTAGTGGAGTGAAAAGAGAGCCGTGATGTGAGTTGAAGGTGAGGTGAGAGCGAGGTGAATATCTCAGACTTTTATTGTTGACTCACAATCAGGCTCACATTCAGGCCAACAATGCTCTCACTCTACTCTAGTAAAAACGGCCATTATCTGCTCATAGTAGCACAAACAGTGTATTGGCAACATCACAACTACACCAACGTCTGTCCCGTCTCCCTGCTCAACCTGCCCAAAAACTCAGCCGTATACGCCGTATCCAAAAACTCGACAATCTCATCAACCTTCTCCCCATCCTCACTAACCGTAATCACAAAGAAATACTCGTTCCCATACGGCCCGACATCCGTCTCCGCCGTGCTCGTCAAATGCATCACCACCCTCCTCGCTTCCACATCCACCACCATCGGCGTCGTGTCCACGACATGAAAACGGAAGTTGCGTATGACGGGAATCACGCCCTCAATAAACCTGCCGAACTCTTGGTTGTTTCTGGGGGGTTGATTGCCAGGGAGGACGTGGTGCTTGCAGGATGGGCTGCGGATGGAGAGGATGTCGGGGACGGTCCACTTGTTGCAGGCGGCGATGAAGGCGTTTGCCGTGGCGATGAGCTGCGATCGAGAGGGAGGCATTTTTGTTCTTTGTTCAAGTATGCTTTATCCTTGATGTTCCATCTGCTGAATGATCATGTTACCTCCAGTTATATACTTCTATATACCTACTTATAACCATGCATCATCTCCATATCACAGCTTACAAACGCTTCAGCAACTTCCACCCCATTTCCGCCCCTTTGCCCATTCTGGCCATGAACCCTCTTGATACCCCAGCATAATTGGTCACAAGCTGCATGTGCCGTTGATCTCCGCCAAACCCGTCCGCTTCCTCTTTCACACCGTCAGCTCCGCTAGCTTGCCGCCTCTTAACCCCGTCTGCATCTCCGTCTCTCGACCGAACCTCAAACCAAGTCCACTCCTCGACTCTTCTTACCTTGCTTTTTACCTTATGAGGAAGACATGGTCGCTCGGAAAAGGTCAGAATCCTGTGCCTCATGTATAATATTGAAGCGGCGCTGCGATTAAGTCCGGCCGTTCTGTCGGCGATGCGTGGACAGGGGGTTAGACTGCCGATATCCGGCCCCGATCCGGCGAATAGCAAAGCCCAGCCATATTGATGACTCCATCGTTGGACCAGGCATGTAACATCAGCTCACTGTTCCCTATGATGGCTTCTTTATAGATGCTCCAACACCAATCTCTGCTACCGTTCGGCATTCGTCCATGCCAGGTCTACTTCTCCAACACCATGTATCCAGCCTCTCATCAACCTCTAAGCCATGGTTCCTCGCCCATGAGACCTGGACCATTGAAAGATCCATCACTAGAGCTCCCCCAATCCCTATTGCCGCCCTCAGGACCTTTGTCCAACGGCTTCAGAGCCGGCTCGTTGAATGGACTTAGGATGGCCAATGCCCCTTTCCACCGCCAGCTCTACGCCAACGGCTTCTTCCCGTCTTCCATGCAAGACGCCTTTTCCACTACCAGCATCCACCACTCATGCAACAGCCGCAATCAAGACATCATTGCACGCAATATCCAGGACCGAGCAAATCCACTGACCGGGAATGCCAGAATCGAGCAAGGCAGCCTCATGCCAGCCGTGCCTCTTAATACGTTATAGCATCTTAGCACGCGTCCAAGCACTGCTCATCAACCAAATCCTCCGCCTCTTTGACAACAGCGTATGGCAACAGACTCCGCGCCGAGGAGGCCATGCCAACGCTGCTCTCCGGGTGCCAGCAGATGTGGGATTCTGCCACCTTGGACTGCATCGCCTGTCATACTCCAGGAGCTGTCAAGGAGGCCAGCCAGCAGAACTGTGATTCCTCATCCCGACTATGGAACCTATGGACTTTGTATGAGAGCGTCCGCCGGACATGGCCCACCGTCACGATTACCGTTCCTGCCTACCGCACAATCAAGGACGAGTGGTGCGAGTGCACCCGTGGCATCATGTTCACTGCACGTCGATCTTTGTGACTCGCATCAACGTCGTCCCAGTGGAAGATGTTATGCAGGACAGGAGATCTCATCTTTGTGCCTTGCTTGGGCAGTCAGACAACTCTAGAGTCATGCGACCCTAAACGAAGTCGACGACGTTGCACTCTGCTGTTTCACATTGATTTGGGGCCCCGAATGGACAGAATCCTCCAGACGACATTGAAGGCCACGCAGCCTGGCCCTCGACCAGTACCGAACAGCTGAAAACAAGCACCGCGACCACGTAGTCTTACCATCCCAATCAATTTCCATCAAATCAGCCCTCGTATCGTGTACTTTGTGCCTCCTTCTCCTGCACCACCACGAGGCTGCGAGTAACATGCCGCGACGTCATCCTGCCGCGGCCGCAATATCGACAGCAATATCGACAGCGAATCTCTCGAACCAATAGGCGTCGCATCCCAAACACCCAAAGAAAAAACAGAATCCTGTAGCCTACCACAGAGAATCGGATGCTGGTCGACCGGCAGAGAGTCACTTGTACTCCAGGCAGAGTTGGGCAGCCATGTCGAAGCCCATTTAAACATGTTCATTTCTTTCGGTTTTCGACAGAATCATCGTATTGCAGGCTCGATTCGTATACCGTCGACGCAGATATGGCTCCTTCTACCGCTCTTACGCACAAACGCTCCCCAGCCGTCGAAAAGAAGCGAAACTGGTCCCTCATGCTTCTCTCGTCCATGATTGCCGCAGCTATAGCCCTCGGCGCCGCATTCGTCTTCGCTGCCCTCATGGAGCCCGGCCCCGTCCTTCTCATAGTCGGTACAACGATAGCCGGTCTCCTCTGGGGCGTCACTACAAAGATACTCAGCGAGCTCTTGGGATCCGAGACAGTCTCCATCGTCCTTCAAAGCAATCCCATCCAGCAGTCGTACCGAAAGACCATCAAGCAGTATATCGGTGCCGTGTTGGACGATGTCACGATGAGCATCCTCACCAACACGCCCTTCGACCAGCAGAACAGCGTCTACTTTGACGTATGTGACGAATACCGCTTCGAAGACAAGGAGAGGCACATGTTCTTCGAGTACATCTTCAAAGTCCTCCCCGAACCCGGAACGCTACCCCGATCCGTCGACGAAGGCATCCCGCCACTCGACCTGCCCACCTACGACCCCTCGAGCACACACACCATACAAGACGAGAAGCCCACCACCACAACGGGCATGATTAGCAGCATCCGTCAAGGCACACTCCTGGGCCTCACCAGCGGCGCCTCGGCGAGCCTCATGTCCCTCCTCCTCGGAACGGCAGGCGTCGTCCTGGGTGTAGTCTTCGCCACGATGCTCGCAAGGCATCTCGCGCCTCCAAAGAGCCCCGAGAAAGCCGCTCTCGTCAAGGAGTTTGCAACCGAGTTGAAGCGTCACGCGGATCGCTTGATGTACTGCGCCAAAGACAACAACATTGGGCTCGAGGCTGAGATATATGTCGCGTGGATGTCGGCGGGTGTTTGGAGGTCAAAGAGTGTGCAAGTCAATACGATGGCGTATGTCAACAGGAGCCTTACCGGAAGGATTGTCTGGGCTGATGAGATGGTTGAGAGGGGCGTGCGTACGAGGAGGGAGAGGAAGTCGATAGCTGACGGCACGTTAAGTTTGGAGTGTTATAGGACAGATTAGACATCGAGTTACTATTGCTTAGAAATTGATACTATAAGCGGTATAGAATGATTGAATTCTTGTTTACACTTGCTTTGGCGAAGTGATTACTTGGTGGTCGTCTCAGCCGCGTTCGTTACATAGAGGCGTCTGTTTACATGACATGTCTCAACATCTGCAATCGTCAAACCAGTAAATCAGCCATCAGTCTACACGACGTCTCTTCCTATCAAGTACCAAATCCATCTCACCTTGATAGTCCTCGCACACCCAGCCTCTTTAGCAACAGGCCCACAAGTTGTCTCCCAAATCTCCTCCTCACCACCTCAACACACCAGAAACACAAATAACCACTACGATCCAGATCCCAGACTCTCTCCACAAGCGCACGTCCCAACCCTTAGTACTAGATTCCATCCCAAAATCGAAGCCAAAGCCTTATTAATTAAGCCAACTCCGATATTCATCGTAAGTCTCCGTCTACCGATGCAGAAAACACACAAAAAAAAAAGGCGTCAGTGCGCGCAAAAGCGGCTCGTGCATCGCGAATAAGCTCAACCTAGAAATATCCCCTTGTTATGGAGCCTTATTCACGTTTCGACGTCAATAGAAGTAACAACCTAAAGTTTCACAAATTTCTATCAAGGTTTTTGGTAGAGGCTCCCCAATTGGTGGTTTTTTACTGGAAGATGCAGGATTTTGACTGGATGCTATATTTGAAGATGTAGAAGAATTGGCGGTGGCAATGTGCTCGAGGCTGTTTCTCTGTCTACATCGGAACATCGGTGGTGCATATGAGAGTATCAATTTCTTGTCCATACCCAAAGCAGAGCATCTAGAATTGCAAAGAGAATGGAGTACTAGCCGAAAAGATAGTTTAGCAGGTGTAGAATCGCAAATCAACCCCTGAAAGGTCCTCGCCCAACAACCTTCCCATCAGCAGTCCTCCACAAACATACTCTACTGACATGCATACAAGCACTTCAACCATCCAAACAGCTTCATCTCAACTCACACACTTACGTAGAGCCATTGTACACATCCAAACCATATCAAGTCTAAATTTACCCTTCTAAGTAGACTAGTAATACGAGCCCGGCAAACCTTCTCCCTTCAAAACACACAACGATCCATCCAGGAGAACCATCTCCCCTACCAAGTCAATATCAAGACCAAACAAGTCAGCTTCGCCACATGACTCTCGACATCAGAGACTCTCAAACAGCCAAGACCCAATACGCCGAGATAGCTCCATTATACAGCTCTCCTCCCCCAACGCTCAAACCACCATACAATCCCTCCCCATTCATCAACACAGACCCCAAATCCCCCTCCACTCATCACACAAGCAACTTCCACTTCACCAACTATCACACATCCTCTATCCCAAACATCCCCCGTAAAGCCCTCATCAACCCCCATCTATAAATCAACCCCATCCCTTCCCCCTACCTTCCTCCTCCTCACCACCACCAACCTCAATCTCAAACCTCGACAAACCACCACAAACCAAACCAAACCAAAACAACCCAAATCCTTCAAAATGAAGTTCTCCCTCGTCCTCGCCCTCCTCCCCCTCGCCCTCGCCGCCCCCGCCGCCGAGGCCGACGCCGCCGCCAAGCAGCCCTGCTGCTCCACCTGCGCGACCAGCTACAAGGCCTGCCGCGCGGGCTGCTGGGACCAAGGCGTCTTCAGCTACTGCACTTACAACTGCCTTGGCCAGAGTGTACGTCTCTTTGCGTCTTTCATCTTGTTCTTTTCTTCTTTGCAAATCTCTCGCCTTCCCTTGACATGTCGATGTTTCCTTTATGCCGTTTTCCCCCTTGAGTATTCATACCTCACCAACTCGACCTCGCCAATCTAGCCCCTTCTGAAATCACATACCTTAACGTCCTCTTTCCTTCCCAATCCTAAGCCTCTTACTCTTCCACTTGAAGCAAAGTAAACACCCATCAGGAGTTTTCACTAACATACATAAACAGGCCGGCTGCCTCGACAACTGCAAGGAGTGCAAGGCCTAAACGACCACACAACCGCCATGCCCCAGCCCAGCACGACCACTCAATCCCCTTCAGCCAAGGCAAAGGATACCCGGCTCAGGCGAGGATATTTTGAAAGTACCAAAGTGTGTGGACTGTATCTATAAATGCTTTCAAACAAGATTGTTGAACTCTAGGGGTGTGTATCAAGGGGATGATGAGTTGATAAGATATAGAATAATGGAGTAGAAACACGATTTGCGACATCTTTGAGCTTACAGAGTGATATCAAGCGAAACTATTTGCATCTTCAGTAGTTTGACTTTTCTTCGAGACAAATATCGCATCCATATTTACTACTCAAAGATTCGATGGTGCCTGAAATGCCGCCTGGACATCCAGTCCCCCCGATCCCGCAGTCAAGCATCTCATCCCAGAAAACCCCCTCAGCCATTCCCTCAAACCTCGTGATAAGCCCTTGACATCACCATTGACAGCCATCACCGCATAAAGCACCTTAAACATGAAGATACAAAACATTAACACACGGACAAGCATCCGCGTTTATATATCCCCTCTAACACTACAATACTCATACATCAACAATGCCCCCCTCCTCAGCAGCAATCTCGTCAAAGAAACCCACCCTCTTTCCTTTTTGCTTTTGTATTCCCCCTCTAGCAAATCCTTTCGTGTAATGATCCACATTTCACTCACAATAAATCCTTCCGTAAAAAGGTTCGTTTTGGTCTCTGCGCCGTGCACTCCAAATTCCTCATGTCCATCCGGTGCCGATCCTCGAAAAGGACGAAAACAACAAAAGCAAAAAAGTATTAATCATACAAACCGTGAGGTTGTTTCACAAGCCACCAAGTATCATGCTGTTTCGACTACAAGTGGCTTGCATTCTCGAATCGCTCAACCGTCAATCATCCCGTCGGCAATGGCCAGGCGTTGCTTAGCCGTCTTTGCCCGCTTGCCGATGCTCTTTGCTCTGCCCTTTTTGCCCTTGGGCTCAATCTCCGCTGGAGTAGCAGTTCCCGACGCACCAAGCTTGCTTCCGTCGTCAAAGTTGCCCTCGCCTGGAAACAACAAGTTAGCATAGGTACACTCCACATACACAGTAAAGAGGTTTATAATCTCACCTTCGTGATACATGTCATCCAAGCTGGCGGGGGCATCTGTTCGCTTCCGCTTGCCGCCCTTCTTCTTCTGCTTCTCGTACTCGCCAGACTCGAGCAGCTCCTTCTCGCGACGCTCAATCATCTCGGCTTGCTCGTCGTCGGCCAGCCACATGGCGATATCGCGGTTGCGGTTCTCGGGAGCACGGCGGCCAGAGAAGTCGACGCTGGCACCGCCGCCCTGGATGACGACGCGTTGGACTTCTTCCTTCTGCAGAGCGCGCTTTCGGATCCGCTCCTCGATGGTGCCGCGGGTGATGAGTCGGTACACGGTGACCTGCCTGGTCTGGCCCAGTCTGTGTGCTCGGTCCATGGCCTGCGAATCAATGGTCGGGTTCCAGTCCGAATCGTAGAAAATGACGGTATCCGCAGACGTGAGGTTGATACCGAGACCACCCGCACGAGTGGACAGCAGGAAGATGAAAATCTCGGGTCGCGTCTGGAAGTCGTGCACGGTGTCGCGGCGGTCCTCGAGCTTGGTTGAACCGTCCAGTCGGCAGTACTTGTAGTTGCGGTACGTGAGGTACTCCTCCATCATGTCAATCATGCGAGTCATCTGGAAGTACAGCAGCACGCGGTGGCCTTCAGCCTTGAGCTTGAAGAGCAGCTCGTCCAGCTTGGCCAGCTTGCCGCTGTCGGTGACAAAGCGCTGCATGGAGGGGACGGCAATGTTGGTAAAACGCTTCTTCTCGTGGTCCGGCGCGGGGAGGACCTTGTTGACGGGGTACAGCTCCATCGGCACCTTCTTCTCGACCAAGGCCTGCTCATCGTAGATGGTCGGTCCGTACAGCGTCTTGCGGATGTGAGTGTTGAACAAGACGTTTCGGTGCTCGGCGACGGCGTTGGGGTTGTTGCAGGAGACTTCAATGGGCGGAGCCGATGCACGGGGTCGTCCTGCAGGCTCCAGGCGCCCGAGGCCAGAGTCGCGGTACGTCACCTTGGCAACGTTCATTAGGCTGCTCAGGACGCCCTCGCTGGTGACCTCGGCCAGAGGCCGCCAGTCGCGTCGCTCCCGGATCTTGAACAGGCAGTGAGCCGGGGTGAAGTTGTCGTCCTCTTCATCATAGGCGATGCTCATGGGGCCGAGCCTGTCACGCTTCGAGAGCTCGTCCACGGCGCGGTCGAAGAGGCCGCTGTGGGTCGCCTTGTAGACGTCGCCGGCCGAGGTGTCGGCGAAGCGAAGCCACGAAAAGGCCTTGTCGGCGTCCACGCTGGCTTGGATGTGCTCCGGCGTCCAGATGTTGAGCATGTGATTCAGGGCCTTGTTGCGCCAGCCGGCCGTCTGGTTATCCCTTCCGGCCTTGTCAAGCCGGCCACCCTCTGTCCAGACGAGTGACGGCAGCTCGTAGTCTACCAAGCTCCTGCTGGAATAGCCCACGGAGACGGTGCTGCCCTCCCTGACGAACGAGGCGGTCTCGGCAAAGTAGCCAAAGGAGTAGGGGGCGGTGACTTCGGCGCGCTCGAACAGGTCTGGGTGGTTGCAGACCTTTCGGAACTGCATCACCAGGTTCATCAGGGTCCCCGAGTCCTGATCGTCGCCCATGGTGGCCTTTTCAACAAGGTCCATGATGTTGATCTGGTTGCGCAGGTTGCTGTAGTAGGCTCTCTGCCGGTAAGTGAGGTTGCAGAAGACGTCCAGCTCAATCTTGTCGCCAAGCTCCTTCTGCACGTGCTTCTTGACGCGACGAAGCATAAACGGCTTCAGGATCATGTGAAGTCGCTTCAGCTGGTCCTCGTTGAGTTTCGTGTTGCTCTGGGCGTGCGACTCAATGTCCTTGGAGAACCATTCACTGAACTCGTCGTGGGAGTCAAAGAGTGACGGCATGATGAAATGCAGCAAGGCCCACAGCTCCTGCATGTTGTTCTGGATGGGGGTACCGGTCAGCAGCAGGCGGTTACGGCAGTGAAAGCCGAGCAGGCACTTCCATCGGGAGCTGGACGAGCTCTTGATGGCTTGGGCCTCGTCGAGGATCATGTACTGCCACCGCATCTTCTGGAAGTAGGCCACATCGGACACGACGAGCTGATACGAGGTGACGCAGACATGGAAGGGCGCGTCCTTGCGGTACGTGGTGTGCTTCCGGTCCCAAAACTTGCGCAGCACCTTTCGATCGCTGGCGCTGCCCCAGTAGGGGAGGATCTTGAACTCGGGGACGAACTTTGCAATTTCCTGCTGCCAGTTGTGCAGCGTGGAAGCGGGCGCCACGACCAAGAAGGGACCCCAAATGTCGTGCTTCTCGGCCAGGTAGGCCATGACGGAGATGGACTGGACAGTCTTGCCGAGACCCATTTCGTCCGCCAGGATGCCGTTGATGCCCTGCTCGTAGAGGTTGACGAGCCAGTTGAGGCCCTTGAGCTGGTACTCCTTGAGCTGGGCATTGATGAGCTTGGGCTGCTCGATCTCGACGTCGCCGAGGCCTGTCGGGTTTTGGAAGTTCATCTCGCCCTCGTCATCCATGTCCAGACCCTTGTTGTTGAAGTCGCGAGCCTTCTTCTGGGCCTCGGCAATGGCATTCTGCGCGTTGGCCATGGCAGCCGCCTGCAGAACCGACTCGTCCTCGTTGTCAAAGTCGAGATTCTCAAAGTCGGTGACCCTGGAGGCCAGGGGGCCGGTGGGCTCCTGGATGGAAAGCTTGTTTTCGGGAATCTGCTGGTGCTGGTCGGTAGCAATATCGGGGTTGTCGGTACTGCGCTCGACCTCGTCCGTCTTGATCTTCTTGCCGATAAAGTGCGAATACAGTTCTGTCTGGGAGATGAGGAAGTTGAGCTTTCTCTTCTGGCGAGCGGCTTCTCGATCGGCTTCTTCCTTTCGGGCGTTTTCAATCTCCTGCTTCTCCGCGGCCTTGCGCAGGTCTCGCTCTTCACGTTCGTTGCGCTTCCAGAAGCTCATCATGTCACGCATGACGCGCTTGGCGCGGGCCTGGAGGTCCTTGGTGCCCTTGTTGGTTCGCAGCTGCCAGCGCTTGGCTTCCTTGGAGGCGAGGATGGCCGTCTTCTTGAGGTTGGAGCCCCTGGTCGCGTACGAGTCGACGGCGAGCTTGAAGGTCTTGCTGACGTCCTTGCGAGCCATGTCACGCCAGATCTGATCGTAAATCTGATTGTAGCCCTTGGAGATGAACTTCTTCTCGAGATCCGGCACGTCGTCGACCTTTTCCTTTTCCTTGGAGGCTTCGGCCTTTTCCTTGGCGGCCTTTTCTCCGTCGCCGCCCTTGGACTTGCCCTTGATCTTGATGCGGACGCGGCCCTCTTCCTTGGGCGGCAGCTCTTCGCCGGCATCCAAGGCGGCCTGGGCAGCCTCGGCAGAGTCCTTCTCCGCCTGCTTCTGCTCCTTAGACTTCTTCGGCCGTGTGCCTCCGCGGCCCTTGCTCTTCTTTGGAGTTTCGGCGTCGGAGGCGAGGAAGCTGGACATGGTGCCGCCTTCGAGGTTGAGCTCAACGTTGCGGGCCGGGCCCTTGATACCCTTTTGCAGGATGAGCTTGGTCTGCTGGGCCTTTTTGTTGGCCCTCTCGGCGTCGCGCAAGTGCTTCTGGCGCTCTTCCTCATCTTCTGCGGCTTCGGCTCGGGCCAGGGCAGCCTCCTTTTGCTCAATGGTGACGGCCATGGACTTTTCGCGTCGTCGCTTCCGCTGCATGTCCTTCTTGCGCTCCTTTTCGGCAAAGAGCTCTTGCTCGCGGACTTCTTGGAGGGCCTCGTCGTAGAAGACGTCGTCGTATCGCCGCTTGCCCAGATCCGAGTGTTCTGCTAGTCTCTTTCCAGTAGTGTTGGCAAACTGTTCGCGCCGGGCATAGGCTTTGTCGGCATCGAGCTGAGCCATGGTGCGCTGGCGCTTGAAGGCTCCCTCCTTGTATGCTCGCTCGCTAAACTCCTCCTCGTCAAGGGACTCGGCCTGCTTGTCCAGCAGTGCCTCGTGGTGCTGGATCGACCTCTCCATCTCGCTGGACCACGTCTTCGGCTTGGGCTGGCCGTTTGCCTGTCGCTTCGAGGGCGGTCGAGGAGTGGGGGATTCCTTCTTGATGGATGGGCGGCGGTTCTTTTTGGACGCGTCTTCTCCCCGAATCTCGGATGCACGGCTCTTAGCAGGCTTCTTGGCAGGCTTCTTCTTGATGATGATTTCCGACTTTTTGACAGGAGCGGGCTCGGGCTCGGTATCGGCCTCCTTTTCCATTTCGGTATCGCCGTCGTTGTCCGGTTCTCGAAGTTCAAAGATGGGGGCGGCCAAGGTGGGCTCCTTTTTGGGTGAAGGTTCCCTGGTGACGGGCTTGGGGGCGGGCTCTGAGTTGGAGAGGATGTTGGAGAAGGACATTGGGTCCGCAGCTCGGCTCTGGCATGCAGCGTCAGTACGTGGTCGTTTTGCGGACGATGGATCCATGTATCAATCGCTGGGGCAGCGGGTGGCATGGGGAATGAAAGAGGTGAAGAGACGATGATAGAGCAGTCGATGATAAGGAAAGGCAATCGCCAAAGACTCGTTTGATGCGCTGGTCTGTTCTTGTCAAGCAGAAAGTGTACTTACCGAAGCCGGCTTCGGCGGTGACGGAGCAGCCAGATCTGTCTTCATAATGGGCGCCAGGGAGGTGCCGTTGGTGGCATGCGTCGCCGCGGGCGCATGCCGGGACACGGGCGAGGTCATGTGGGAGTGGCGGCTGGGCGGACTGTGGGAGCCCGTGGCGAGGCTCGGGTGCGAGTGCGAGAGGGAGAGAGGGCTGGTCGGGCGGCGTGTGAAGGACGAGGCCCTCTCGCGAGGCGATGGATAATTGTTGTCGCCGTTGCGGTACGACGACGGCTGGTGTTGCTGGTCAATTGGCTGCGGATACTGGAACGGCTCGCGAGGGTGGTACGGCTAGAAAAGAGGGAAAAGAGAGAGAGAGGAAAATCACGTTAGAAAGACGCGTTTGAGAAATCAGGGATGGGCGGAGGCGGGAGTTGGGAGTTGGGAGTGCAAGGGCCGAAGTGAATTTGGGGGGGCGGGCTTGAAAATTATTATTTTTTTCGGCGGCGGCTAGCGATGCATCGAGCTGTGGTTATGGCGGGAGATAGACGATGGATGGAAAACAAGAGGCATTGATGGAGAGGTGATGGAGGAGGACAAAATGCAATGGCCAAAAGGGCGGAAGCGAGTGGGTTCTTCAAAGCCAAAAAGTGGAAGTGGACTTTGTATAGCATGACGGGAGGTGAACGATTGGAGTGCTTTGTGTGCCTGCTTACCTTTGGCGTGGCCACTTGGGGCGCGTGTTGCCTCGAGGCGGCGATGGGGCGCTCCTTGGTCGTGTCGGTTGTTGGGTCGTAGACTCTGCCGCCGGCGGGATGAAGCTCGGGGGCCGTCAGGACGGGCGCGGGCGGTGGTGATGCCGACAGCACCGAGGACACGGTCGAGCGCGGCGGAGGAGGCGGGTAGTAGGCGCCTGGCGGGTGCAGCGGCGAGGCGGACGGGCCCTGCTGGTGGTGATGCGGGTGTTGATGCTGGCTCTGGCTGTGGCCCTGGCTCTGGTGATGGCCCGGCGCCGGCGCGAGCACCGAGGGCAGCGCGTGTGCGGCAGCGCCCGGGGCGGCCGGCGTGGACGAGGCCATGTAGGGACTGCGGCTGGCACTGGGATTGGGGTTGGGGTTTGGGTTGAGGCGCGGCGGCGACTGGTGATCGCTGGCGTAGGGCAGCGGCGGATGGAACTCGGCCTGGGTGTGCGTCGACGAGGGCGACCGCAGGCTGAAGGCGGAGTGCCGCGAGCTGGGGTTCATCACGTCGCGCTGGGCCAGGCGATGGCGCTCGCGGTCTCTGTCCTGCTCTCGCTCTCGCTCCCGTTCGCGGTCCAGGTCTCGATCTCGATCTCGGTCTCGGTCTCGGTCACGCTCTCGCTCGTCGTCGCCGCGCCGGTGCATCACCGTCGATCGGAAGCTCGAGTCCATCGCGGACGCACGGGTTCAGACAAGGCTGAGGAGGAGGAGGTTGCCGGGCGAGCTTTGCGAGAGCGTAAGAGAGTGCGAAAGAGACGAGAAAAACAAGCTTGAGGCTGGAGAGGAAAGTCTAGGTGGGCACACACGAGCCCATGTGGCGTGCGTCTTTTCGCTGTTCTTCCGCCTGTGTGTCTACGCGCGCTCGCGGCCAGAGAGCATCAGTCGAAGCAATTGCTGGCAGGCAGACGAGAAAGATTGGCGGGATGGTGGAATCGCGTCGGATGGATGGATGGATGGATGGATGGGGTTGAGTTGGCTTGGTTTGGTTTGACTCGGGATGATGGGTGGATGACAAAAAAGCCGGGCTAGAGTACTCCGTAGAGCTGGCAGGAAAAGCCTCGCTAAAGAATGAATGGCGATGACGAATCTGCGGCGCGAGAGAGTTTTGGATGCGAAGGAGGCGCGGGCGTCGTTCCTTTCGCGACGATGCGGGAGTGACTTTGAATTGAAGAAGAGAGGACAAAAATGATTATAATGGAAATTGTCAAGCAAAGAAATTTAGTTATTGACGCTGTCGAGCAGCCTAGAGTCACGTCCGTCACGTCAAGGCACCAGACAGTCGGCAGCCCCCGTCGATGATTTGCGGATGACGCTGGCGATGGCGATGGCTTCACACGAGGCACCTCTTGCGCGCGATGAGGAGACGCAGGATGCAGGTGGCAAAAGTCACGAAGCAGCAACAAAGCGAGAGTCGCAGAGTCAGAGAGTCAGAGCGAGAGGCTACGGAAAAGGGAGGGCCCAGCTTCTCAGCACCAGCACCGGCACCAGCACCAGCACCAAGGACGAGACCCGTGGTGATGGTGGACTGATTGGATGCGTTGGCTCAACCGAGTCTGGACTCTGGACCCGGGCTGTCCGCCCTGACCTCTGACCTGACCTGACCTGGGCCGTCTTTGGTCTTGGAGATCCGGATCTACACCAAACAAGGGCTCCTCACTCAAATTTCCTCTTCTTCTTTACATGCCCTGCTAACAGATGCGTTGGATCTCTGTACCTCTACTCTTGCACCTCCGTTCCGCTGTTATTTTTGTACCAGCTACAGTCACTCAGATAAGAGCACTCTCCACCTTCTTTGTCTTCCCAAGCAATCAGCCCCAACAACGCCACTCCCAAAAGCCACCTCACAAGCCCGCAACCAAATCACGACCAAATCCAAAACCTCCGCTTCCACATGGACATCCTCTAGCCCGAAGATGGACTGTAGACACACGGTGCGTAAATTACGATGGCATCTCGCAGCACAGGAGAGGAGCCGGAAGACACAACCTATTATTATCTAGAAGCCAGGCTTCGTCCCCATCGCGATGCCTCGTCGACTAAACTCCGACCCTCAGCCAATCACACACCGAACAAAGAACTGTGGGTTGTGACCCCTGGCTCTGGCATCAGCCACGGAGTGAACGAGTGATCAATCCGAAACCAGCATCTCACTCAGCAGAAAGATGGGCTCAAAGTCTAGAGACGGCAGTCTTTATCATCCTCACACTGATCTCAGAACGACCCTTCATGCAACAGCAGGCTCGGCAGAACCATGAAAACTCACCATGCAACTTCGTCTCCTATATCTGCACACATCGGGGGGCCCCCATTCCCCATGTCACGACGGGACCCTTGAATCGCTCGCTAGTCTGGCGACTTGCATGCTAGTCTTTGCAATCTGACAGACTGCGCCGTTTTCTTCCAGAGCCTCAACGGCGGGGATAAGCAGCGGTGCTCTACGAGTATACTTGGCTAGTATGCGGTATCACCACAGCACTCCATACTGCACCTACATGCAATTGGAATCGTGGCACTTCAATCACTGCAATACACAGAACCATGCAGTCGTACAAGATCATCTTTGTCGTCCGCTGTGAGGAGTACTAATCAGGACTAAAGACTCTTGACAAGTTCAACACACAGCAACCCGGAATGAGACCACAGAGAACGAATAATACGCCTCAAGCCAATCATACCAATCCCAACATCTCCGAGTAATGAGGACAAAGTGCAAAGACCACTACGTGGAAACTAAAAGAAAATTAAGCTTCTTGTCTTCTTTCTGCTTTTGCTTTTCTTTTTCTTCTATTCTTATTCTTCACTCATAGCATTTTGACGATAGCATCATTCTTCCGGTCATTTCCCCTCCGTGTAAAGTACGGTGTATATATCTACTTAGCACTGTACCGCCTTTCTGATTAGCCGGCGAAAGTGAAGCATCTCCTCGCCATCAATCAAGTATCTATAAACAACAGTTGAAGGTATTAGGTAGGTAGTTATGCTACTCGTATCGTGTCATCCAGTATCTAATATATACGGCTTCCACAAGTGGCCACCACCTCAAGCCGCCACTCATCCCACATCCCAATCTCTACACACACAGTCCTCAGCAACACCACAACACCAACCAACAAAACGCAAGTCCCTCACCTCGCCCACCTAACCATAACATCCTCAACCTCCCCCACCCCCCTAAACTCCTCCCTCAGCCCTTCATTCCCACACACCCCCAATCCCCTCTCAACATCCACAATCCTCCCCGCCCAAGCCCCATTATCAACCCTCCACGTCCCCAGAATCTCAAACCCCATCTTGCCGTACAAACCCCTCGACTCAGCAGACGACATCAAAAACGCCGGAATGCCCTCTTTATCGCTCCTCTCTAGCACTGCGGCGAGGAGTAGTCTGCCGATGCCTTTGCGTTGATGGGCTGGATCGACCATCAGGTGGTTGATATCTAGAACACAACAACTTCGTCAGCCATCCACATCCAACCCAACATGAAAAAAACCAACAAGATCAAGAATGACGAGTTAGATGTTAGGGGCAGGCGAAGGTAAAATGGGGGAACAAACAGATGTGTCTCCGTCCATCGGCCGCCTTCTCATAACACTCATCCATAGCAACCTGCTTCCCATCAAACTCCTCCCACAACCCCTTTAAATGCTCCTTCACCGCAAACAACGACGGCCCATCAGCCTTTTCCCCTTCCTCCTCCTCATCCTTCTTCCCCTCATCATCAACAGCCTCCTCCTCGTCCCCCGTCTCTCCCTCGGCAGTCCGTTTCCGTCCCTCCTTAACAGCATACCTCACAAACCCAACAACCTTCTCACTCCCCCCCTCAACAGCAACCAAATACACATTCTCAGCCTTCCGCAAGGCGACCTCCGTCCCCCGGGTCAAAATCTCCCTCGGACTATTCACGAAAAACGCCCCGTAAAAGTTATGATATCTCTCCTGTGCGCGGTAGTGCACTTCTGCAATTGAGGCTGCGTCCGCGGGTGTGCCCGGTCGTATCGTGATCGGGGCCATCGTCTTTTGCTTTCCCTCTTGTGGTGAAACGTCTGGTTGAATGGAGGAGCACGGCTAGGAAATGTTGGCGGAGTGACTTGTCTGTGTGATGTGATTTTCGGAGCGCGCGCTCGTTGTGATGGAGGCTATAGAGAGATTTCTTTGGGACATGTCAAGATTGCCACTAAAAGCCTGGTTCAACCCTCTCAAAGGGCGTACATTCCACCTAGAATGCGGAAATTCCCATCAAAATCAGTACTCATAACCAAACGACGAGATAGGGCAATCTCTTGATCCGCTTCTTCCGGCAAGTGAGTCATTCGCCGACGTCTGCACTTACAACGATTCATAATCTACATAGGCAACAAATGGACATCATCACCAAAGCATCAGTTCAAATCCCTTCATTCAGTCTAAACCTCCATTCAAACCTAGTAGTAGCTAAACCCAAGAAGAAATCTCAAATGATACTACCAAGTCTATCCCGAGAAAAAACTGAAAATCGAAGAAAGAAAAAGAAAACCAAACAAATGATCATGAATGCATGCATCCTGCATCTCTAGGGTATCGCGGCCGTGCTCATGCGCACTCTTTCTGCTGGCAACTGTTCAGCGCGCCATCTTCTATGATGGCTTTTGTGTTGCCGCGTGACATCCCGTTCCCATGTAGCCGCCGTCCAATTCCCTGTGTCATTCATCATCCGTTCTATAAGCGATTTCAATATGCACTTTTAAACCTGCTGCTCGTCCTGCGTCAAACCGCATTTACACGGCACCGGCCGTAATCATCTTCTTGCGGAGGTAGTTCTTGTACTCGCCAATGGTGCCGTCCCACTGTCGGATCGTCTGGTTCTCGCAGACCAGAATCTGCTTGGCAATCTTGTCAAGCAATCTGAAGGATTGGGTTAGCATGTGTTTTCCATCAACCAGAGTTACGAGGAAAAAAAACTCACCTAAAGTCGTGGGAGACGACAATCACACCACCGCTAAAGGCGTTGATGGCATCAGCCAGACTGTCAATGGTGGGGATATCGAGACCGTTGGTAGGCTCGTCGAGCAGCAGCATGTTGGGGCCGTCAATGGCCAGCAGGGCAAAGACGATACGGCTCTTCTGACCCTCGGACAGGGTGCCCATCAGGGCGGTCTGGGAGTCGCCGGTCAGGCCGTAGCGGCCGAGCTGCTGGCGCCAGTACTGGTAGTCCTGGGACTTGTCCTTGTACTTGTCTCGGACAAAGTCGAGGGCGGACTTGGTCAGGTCGAGCTGCTCAGCGCTGTGCTGGGAGTACAGGCCGAGCTTCAAGTGGGTGTGGCGGGTGACGGCGCCGCCGGTGGGCGACAGCTTGCCGGTCATGAGGCGCAGCAGCGTCGACTTGCCAACACCGTTGGGGCCGACCAGGGCAGTTCGGGAGTCCATGTCGAAACCGAGGTCGATGTTGCGGTACAGGTCGTCCTCGGGGTTGCCAGAGTAGGAGAAGGTGACGTTGTCAAAGGACAGGACGGGAGGGGGCAGCTTCTCGACGTCAGCGAAGCGGAAGGTGAAAACACGATCGGGGACGACGGGCTGGATGAAGCCGTCGGCCTCCATCTTGTCGAGAATCTTCTGGCGAGACTTGGCCTGTCGGACCAAGTTGGCGTAGGTACCGGCGCTGGCAATGAACTTCTTGATGTGGGCGATTTCCTCCTGCTGCTTGGTGTAGGCCTTCATCTGGTTCGTCTCGTTCTCTTCGCGAGTCTTGGCGTAGGAGTCGTAGTTACCACCATAGTAGACGAGGGCCTTTTCGCGCATGTCAATCATGTTGGTGCACACGCCGTTGAGGAAATCCATGGAGTGGGAGACGAGGACCAGCGTTCGGTCCCACTTCTTGAGGTACTCTTCCAGCCACACGCAGGCCTCGAGATCCAAGTGAGCGGTGGGGTCGTCGAGCAGGAGCAGCGAGGGCTTGACGAAGAGAGCCTTGGCCAGGGCGACACGCATTCTCCAGCCACCAGACATGTCCTTGGTCTTCTTGTGGATGGTCTTTTTGTTGAAACCGAGACCGGTCAGAATGAGGGAAGCGCGGGTGGCAAAGGTTGAGGGGTCCATCTTGTCCATGTGCTACAGGGCATTGTCAGCATCCGAGACGTAAGTACTTGAAAGGGTCATGGGAACATACGTCGTAGAGGTCAATCAGGACAGGGCTCTCAGGGCCCTCGTCCTCGAGCAGCTTCTCGGCCAGCTTGTCGAGGCGGTCCATCTCGTTCTCAGCCTCCTTGACGACCCATTCCAGGGCGCCGAGGTCGCTGGGGGGCGCACCCTCGTTGAGCAGGTAGATGTCGACGTGGTTGGGGATGGGGTACTCGCGGGCGGCGATGGCCTTGAGCAGCGTCGACTTTCCGCAGCCGTTCTCGCCGAGCAGGCCGTAGCGGCGGCCAAAGGACAGCTCGAGGGTGGAGTCGGTGATGAGGACGCGGCCGTGGAAGACGAGGGAGCAGCTGGTGATCTTGACGTCCTTGCTCTGCTGGGTGGAGGACAGCACGCCGGTGGTGACGCGGTCCGAGATGCCGTGCTGGTCCATCTGGTCGGCCAGACGCTTGACCTCGTCCAGCTTGTCATCGGTGGTGGCGGGGCCTTCGCTGTCCTGGACGGGGTTCCCGTGGACGTCGAGCTCGGGCTCCTTCTTGCCCAGCTTGCCGACCTTTTTCCCGCTGGCAGCGGCCTTTTCGGCCTTTTTCGCGAGACGCTTCTCCTTGGAGGCTGAGGGCGGCATCGTGGCGGTCTGGGGTGGTGGTTGATGGGAGTTGTCGAGGGATTGATGAGAGAGATACAAAAGCAATCCCAATTGCTTTTGTGTTCCCAGAAGATATTCAACAGACGCTGAATATGCTTGTTGTTTGATGGAAGAGAGAAGAAGCAGGCAAAATGGATTTGCTGGCTGGTCGAATCCGCTGGCCTTGAAATTGTTTGGCTTGGGCGGGGTGAATTTTTTTCTCGTCTGCGCCGTGGTTGGTGGGGCGTCGGCCGTATCAGACGGCGCTGATTGTGCGATAAGGGGCGCCACAGTCAGGCATCAAGCTAAGGCAAAAACTGCGGCCAACAGGCGATTGCGGATTTGTTACGGTGAGCCTTGTCTTGTATCAGCGTCTGATGCGCATTTAACAAGTACCTCAGGATATATGTATTGCTACGGCATATCCTGTAGAGTGTCAATTAGATCAGATTTTCTCTCACAATTTTTCGATCATCAAGATCATATCCTCCGTAATTCATAGGCCAATTTTACCCTTAAAGTTGGCCAAAAGTCTGACCAAATTCCTCTTCGCACATGCCAAAAAGCCTTCACGCAGCTTGACGTCACCCCTCGCCTTCTAATAAGTGGATCCACCGCAGCCTCATATTACTGTACTGCAAAATTCTAACAGCATCCTACCCTGTATCACTGCCAGATGTGGCAATTCCAACCAAAAAAATAAACCATATCAACAATTTCATCGTGGTATCAAACTCCTGCTAGCCATTCCTCCATATACAAAACTCAAGACCCTCGTATATCACCTGCCAGTGGCGAGAGCGGCGCCTCAAGCGCTGTCAAGGCCGTCCTTGTTTCGCCCCTTGGCCGTGTGAAGCATCGTCTCAATCACGTCCGTCGGCACAAGCTGCGGTTGCGCCTCTCCATATCGCTGATGCTCCATCTCCTGAGCCTGAACGTCTTCTTCCGATGGCACATCTGTGTTTCTGGAAGCGTCTCTCCGGCCTTGCCTTGCTGTTGAGTCTTTTGAACCGAGTTGTTGTCTTGCTGCATCACCGTCTGGTCGTGATGGTCGCAGCGATGACTTTTCTTCTTGTATACTCGGCATGTCTGCGTGGCGACGGCCGTAGCTATCGATGACAAGAGCCTTGTCGGGTTGAGGAGAATGGCTCTCCCGGAAGGTTGAGATTCTCGAGTGAAGTCGATCAAACAAATGACGAAGCCATCTAATTTTTTACACCATCATCAGCTCAGACCACCATACATATATGTATGTATATCGCATCGCGTCTTACAGAATGTTGGTCATCATCAGCAACGCTATCCTCTCGTGCATAAGCAGCGAGTGTTAAGAAGCAAACAAGGCGCACTTGACCTGCTATATACAGCGTAACAATTGAGAAGACAGTGGCCTCCAGATTGCTTATTACTATGCCGGTTGTTCTGCATGGAATGCTCGGCAGGGCGAAAAGCTGGTGCCTAGCCGCCCGTTTCAGCATCCGGCCTCTTGCCATGTAAGAAGTGGCGGCAACTATTAACTCAGCACCCCGGGGACAGCAGGCAGCAGGTTAGAGGAGATTGTTGGACAATCGAGTTCCATATTTGCAGGCGATAATCACTCATACCTTTGGTTGGATGAACCTGGCCATTCTGTGATACCTACAAATTGCTAGTTGCTGTACGAAGTATACTAACACTCATACGCGCAATCCCCAAGGCGCAGCATAGCATCGTATCACCGGGTACTCACTCCAATGCAACATTCTCCAGCAGGCAAAACCCTTTTACAATCTTTCATTATAACGCTCAAATTATCTCATCGATCCATCAAATCAATCACGAAGAAGTCTCGCTCTCCAACCCATCATACTTCGTCCCCCCCTCAACACCACCCTGCCTCGGCCCAGCCCCCTCCGCCCTCAGCGTATCCCGCTGCAACATCCTCTCCTCCGCAAGCCGACTCGGATCGTTCTCGCTCCCCGGCTCCGCCCTCAACGCCTTCTGCAGCCCATCGCTCTCCTTGCCCTTCAGCTCCGACTCGTCAATGCCCTCCTTGAGGTTCTTCCCGTGCGGGCCGCCCTTGCCGGTGAGGTACTGGTCCACCACGTAGCCCGGCGCCGTGGCCCCGTTTGAATCCTCGCCGCCGCGGCCGGTCTGTGTCTTGAGATCGGAGCTGGAGATGGCTTCCGTCTCGGTGGAGCGGTTGTTGGAGAATTCGCCGCCCGAGTGCAGGGACTGCGCGGCCAGGGACTCGGATTGCACGACGCCGGGGCCTTCTTGGGTTTCGGGGCGGTGGTGGCCTGGAGTGACCTATTGTGACATTGTCAGTAACATGAAATCATGTTTTTTTCATCTTCTGCTGTGATGTTTTGCAACAAGAGCGATGTGGTAGAGGTGTAATTTGTCGGTGTTTAGTGTAAGTGACATACCTTGGTGCCATCAGGGCCAGCCTTTTGCGCTCGAGTAGACATGTTGATCAATTGATGTGTCAAAGTTGTAGAATAAGTGTTTTGATGATGATGCAGTCGTAGTTGAGGTGTTGTAGATGTTTCAATTGCAGAATAATGGTCTCTGTCGTGTTCATGAATCCCTTCAATCGCCAGCACTTATATATCTGTCTGATCTGCTGCCACCGGGGGTATATGACATCACTCAGCCCGCCATTCACCCACCCACGCAATACTCACGTCAAGCCAGGCAAATCAAGTCACCATAGCAGAAAGGATCTGATCGAAAGCAAAAACGTTCGACAGGAGTCCATCCTCCGACTCTCCACACGGTTCCTCTTTTTCGTCGCTCTCGCTTCGGTGGGCATTGCATCATAGAATTGCTTGACCTGTCTCGCCTGTTTGACTCAGCTTGCTCAGCTACTGCTACCTTATTGTACTGCTACTGTACCTTGGGGACTGCTGCATGTCGATCACAGGTGACGCCTCAATGGCCTGAGGAAACAAGGACAAGACTCCATACCATGGAACTGGTTCCATCTCTGATCACCGGCCTTGTGTGTATCATAGTATGACTTGGCGTAAACTGTCTTCAACCGTCCGTAGAAACCAATCGCCCTGAACACACATCTACTCTTCCGTTTTGATATCAATTCGTCACACAAACCGTCCGTCCTAAGCCAAACCCACGCCCCCAGACCCTGGAAAAATAGATGTTAAACTCCCACAAGGCCAAATGCAAAATACAAGTTCAAACACGATGCCCTCCCTCGCTGCATGAAACAATCCTCTTCGCCCTGGCTATCATGAGTCTGCCTTCATCTTCTTGGTTGCCCTTGCTGTGCCGATATGGGTATTGTGCACCTGAGTCATTGTTAGTCAAGCATTCTTTACGTTGGCATGGACCGAACTAAGATCAAAAAGCTCACCTTTGTAGCAAATCGTAAGCTTGTCAGAGTCTCCTTGAGATGCGTCTCCAACGGCGACACCATGACAAACATGAGCGTTTTGCTGTTTCCTCCCAGGCTGTATTGCAGCAGGTGCGTCAGCTTGGAGTTTCGATACGGAATGTGGCCCGAGCCTCTGCCCAGTGCTTCAATCACGTCTCCCAGACAGCTCAGGCTCTTGTTGATGTTTTGCGTCTCCTTCATCCTGTCGCCCTCGACCTGCGAGTGCTTGAGACGCTCCGAGCCTGCCAGGTCAACCAGATTCAGAGTGCCCTCGCACCGCTCACCCGTTGCCGAGTTTTCGCCAATGAGCTTCAGGATGAAGACGCTGTGAGATCGCGAAGATCGTTCGTTGGCCTTGGTGGCCGCCACGGACCGATTCCTCTGCGCTTCTTCTAGCATCAGCTCCACGGTATCGGCAGAGTTGAGCTTAACAGACTTGCAGCCTAGGATGGATGTCTGCTTCCGGGCCTCATCATGCCTTATCTCCAGCTTCTTCGTGAGTCGCCCTTCTGCAGTGCGCTCACTGGGCGTCAGGAGATCGTTCAGCTCCTCATTGTACACCTCGACAAAGGAGCCCTCCATGGAATACTCCCACGACTTCTCCTTGAGCTGGGTCACCGTGTCGTAAATCATGTGTGTCGCTCGCGGAATCATGCCATCTGGTGATGACATGGTGTACGTCTTTCCCGACCCCGTTTGGCCATAGCAGAAGATACAAACGTTGTACCCGTCGAGCGCGCTTTGCACCAGCTGGGATATCTCGTCAAAGATCTCGCTGTTTTGAACCTCGGGCGTAAACACTCGGTCAAACTCAAACGGGTAATTCTTTCTCTGCACAATCCCAAGGCTCGACTTTTCTTCTGGTCCGGCCACCATAATCTCGGTCGACGTCTTGTCATCGGGATAGGAAAGCTGAGCCACCTGGCCCTCGCCGTTTCCGAGGGGCGGTCGTACTCGGCACATAACGCGAATATTTCCCTTGAGCTCCTGGTACTTGTTGAAGAGGACGCGGCGCTCGGTTTCCTCTTTGATGAGCTTCTGTCGTGCCTCCTCGGCGAATCGCAGCGCATCTTGAAGCCTGGTTTCCATCGCCGTGAATGCATTAGATTGCGCCTTGGTGTCCGATTCCAGAAACTCGACCTGGGATCGTAGAGAGTTGATCTTTGCTTCTAGTGTCGTGTTTGAGGCCGAGAGCTCGGATATGCTCGTTTGCAGGCTGCCGGTAAGAGACTTCTCACGTTGTACATCTGACCGCAGGCCCTCTGCCACTGAACGGATTTCCTGCAGCTCTCGGTCCTTCTTTTGCAGAACAATCTCCACCTCGTGCTTGTCATTGCCCATCTGGCTTCGTAACAGTTGAATCTCTTGTTCTCGCTTCTTCTGTTCATCCTCCAACTCCTGCTGATGCCGCCGTATCAAAGCCTCAATCTGTTGCTGATGCTCGTTCGCTTCCTGCGTTTTTAACCGCTCTAGCTCGCGGGTCAGATCGTCCATTGCTGTGCGGTGCTTCCGTGACAGATCGTCTAGTTCGGCCTGGTGCTTTCTGGTGAGATCGTCAATCTGCCGTGAGTGGTCCCATTCAAGCTTCTCTAAATCATGTTTCAACTTGCGCCCTTCTTCCCTGGAGGAATCGAGATCGGATCGTAACACTTCGGCCTTGCTCTCCAACCTTGACTTGTCGCTTTCCAATTCGGACACTAAATCACGACACGTCAGTACTACGATAGTCTTGTTGCAGACTCGCCCTGTTCGTACCTCGTTTCTTAGCCAGTTCCAGGGCATCGTCCATGCCCTTCCTGTCTAGAAGCGTTGTGTCCACCATGGCTTTCAGTTCTTTAAACTGCGACTCAATGTCGCCGACTCGACCATCGACATCAAAGGCTACAAACCCAGTGAGGTTAGAATCCTTAGTTAAGAAACTGTTATAGCGGGTTGGTGACTTGGTGGGGGACTTTGTGGGAGAATTGGCCTTGAAGAGAGCGATGCATCCTTGAAGCTTTTCAACCTGCCGCTTCACCTGCTTATCGCTTGGTGTCATGGAGGGGCCTTCCTAGGCTCCCTGGACGGTCACCATGGCGGATGAAGGTTCCTTGCTGCTTCTCTTTTCATTGCCGGGACGGTGGATGGTGATGTTGTTGTTCAAAGCAGATGTAGTGTCTGAAAGCAGGGCTGTCACTTGACGAGTGCTATGAGTGGCGACGGCTTCGTCGAGACAGAGCTTGTGAAACCTCGTCGTCAGGGAGCTGTCCCTTGTAGAGGAGAGTGTCGATGAAGACTTTGTAGTTCTTATCTTGCGGTTGGAAAGCGCGCTGAAAGTCATGTTGGTGAGCTGTTCGGAGGCGGTCATACCATTGTTTCCCGTCTCATCTTGGTCCTCCTCCTCCTCTCGAGAGCCTTGTGCCGTACGGGGCCGTGACGTCGCCTGGCTTTTCGATCTCGCGTGGCTGGCTCGGGTGACTGGTCTGGAGATGGGCGGCTTCTCTGCGGCGCCGGTTCGTTCGGGGCCAAAACTCTTTGCGAAGCTGCTGCTGACTGAGGAGCCGAAGGCGGAGGGGACGGGTCGGGGTTGTTTGAGCTACGACGGAGCATTAGCAATCGAACGAGCCACGTTCGCCGTTCACTTCTGGCAGGTCTCACTTGGGAGATACTGGCCAAGGTCTGACCCTTGACCGCGGATCGGGGTATTCGAGGCCCGGGAGTCGAGATCTTGGACGGATAGTCGAGCGCACGTTCGGCGAGGGGTCTTCGCTTGGACTCGGATTGCACGGCTGACAGACGTTAGCATATCGCGACACAGCGAAGCGCATCCTTGGTTCGTACCGGACTGCGGCAGCTCGCGCTTCAGCCCCCGCGTTGAGGGCGGCGCGGGGATCGAGGACTGGGATCGAGCATTCTGTTGCGACTCGCTCCATTCGGTCAGTCCTCCGCCATGCACTGTCGTCGTCGGCCCAGGCAGGCGACTGATTTTCGAGGGCCGCGAGGGCTGCTGAGGCGCGCGGTCAGCATCTGGCGCTCTGTCGTGCGGTGGCGGCTCTGGCTCTGCGGCATCGCGAACCTGGTTCTCTGTAGCTTCCATTGTAACAATGCCCGAAATGAAGTCGTTGTGTCTTAGATCATAGGAGGAAAAAATAAACAAAGAAGCCAAAGAGTTGGGGAGTCGCGTCGGAGTTGGAGCAAGCGCCCCGTCAATCGGAATCGTGGCGCGACAGGTGGGATAAGTTGGAACAATGAAGTCACAAGAAAGGACCCAAGGGAGCGAAAGGCACCTCGAAATCGTCCCCTGTCTCGTTTGTTGACCGTGCAGTTTCTGTGGATGGAGGCGCCAGCTGCTGGCTTGCGAGTCGAGGTACCTTTGCGGTATCAGTGTGGAGAAGGTCAGGCATTGATTGTTCGTTTGGTTTGTTTAGTCTCCGTGGGCCGGGCAACGGTGGCTGAGTGTGGCTGAACTGGATATGTGGCGCAGTCTTTACCACCGACCATCAGCAGCAACGTCTATTACCTTAGAATACAATACTGCTAGGAAAATGGTGAGAAAGATAGGCATTATTCGCAGCGGTACATAGACCACTAGTATGGTCAAAGAATGAAGGGAAAATGCTAAAGAAGCCCTAGAGTATCATTGATCATTTCTGCCTACACTGCTGCCTTTATCGCGTAAGAGTACCTCTACTAGATATCCATGTGCATCCATCTCATCCCGCAGTACAAAGCGATTCCAACACAAGGAGCCTACAATGTACCAACGACATAGTGCTTATCTTCATTGAACAGCAGCTTCTCACCATTGCAATCTGCTTATTTCACATGTCAACGCATGACGTTTCCGCTCGCCGAGCTCAAAATGGTCGACACGTCGGACCAGATACCGGGCTGGACTGACTTGTCTGAAGAGGCCTAGTGCTGCCGCCGCTGCAAGGGAGCCGACGCTTGTCACATGCCAGCAACATATCGTTTCTGTGAATTTATAATATCGAACTCGGTACCTGTGATGACATTGACATCGAGACCAGTAAATGAGGACATGCAATCAGGTCGGAGTGCTTGAAGTATTACCGCTCGATATCGCAACCGTAGAACCTCTGAAAAGCAGACTGGTGCTGCGGTATGGTGGTGAACTCACGATTCCCCGTTCTGGCAGCACCTGTCTCAGTCGTGTGTAGACTCGCCGCCCTATGGACTGTACAATAGAATTCCAATGACGTCTTTTCTAAAAACACAATGATCAATTGACCCATCCTCCGGAGATACTATCGCAACCAGGACATCATAGTATTGTGACTTATTCTCCATGTTGCACACATGCACCACCCCCACAGGCTGGTCCTAAAAGCAGCGCTGCTGAGGTAATCCCACCTCCAAGCATCACAAGTCAAGCGCAAGTTATGGAGACCTCTCTCCCAGCAGCTTCCCCAGTTTCACACAAACATCTTCTACTACCGCTGCAGTACCCCTCGAGGCGATACTTCTCCCCAGTCCTTCTCTTTGTTCCTTTCTGTGGCATTCTCTCATATTCTGCCAAGTAAAGAGGGGAGAAAAGCTCCATCCTCTCTTCTTGTCGTCATCAATGTCTCGATAACGCCACGCTGTTCCATTCAAACCTCGATATCCAAACAAAGACGCCTCTCCACGCAACATTAAGCGGCGCCAGCACAAGAAGCAACCAGCTTCCTCACCTCCCGTCACCATGGAGAAATACAGCCAGTTCCGCGATCGAGGTACGCCCAACTCCTTCATCCCCTCTTCTGTTGTACGCGCAAACAAATCACTGACTTACACCCAAAAGCAACCGGCATCGCGCCCTTCCTCCCCGTCTCCTCCACCAGCTCCCCCCTCTCGACCCTCACCCACGCCCTCCTCTTCCTCGTCCGCCTCCCCATCTTCCTCACATACGCCCTCGGCTACTTCCTCCTCTTCCACCCCCTCCCGCTGCCCGTCTTCGCCCGCAAGATTGCGCTCTGGGGCCTCATGGCCATCCCCGGCATCTGGTGGATCGACCTCCAGCTCGACGGCGTCAAGCGCGGCACCCTCTCCGAGCAGCCGCGCGAACGAGTCCCCCATCCCGGCTCCGTCATCGCCGCCAACTTCACCAGCCCGATCGACGCCGTCTACCTCGCCGCGGTCTTCGACCCCGTCTTCACCGTTTCGTACCCCGGCGAGCGCAAAGTTCGCAAGATAGGCTTGCTCTCCGCCATCATGATGGCCCTCGCACCAGTCACCACCGGTCCTCCTCCTCCCCCCGAAGGCGCACACCTGATCGACCTAAAGGACCTCATCGCGCAGTACCCGAACCGCGTCATCGCCGTGTTCCCCGAATGCGGCACCACCAACGGCAAGGCCATCCTGCCCCTCAGCCCGAGCATCCTCCAGACTCCCCCCGACGTGCACATCTTCCCCGTCAGCCTCCGCTACACGCCCCCCGAGATCACGACTCCGCTTCCCGGGAAGTGGGCTCGCTTCTTGTGGACGCTGCTTTCTCGGCCGACGACGTGTATCCGCGTGCGCATTGCCGAGGGAACGACGAACAAGGCTGCGTCGAGTTCAGCCGGCGCTGCTGGGTCGAGCGAGTTGACGTATCGGGGTGCGTCTAGTGGGGGAATTAGCGGCGAGGAGCAGAAGCTGCTGGATTGGATAGGGGAGGCGCTGGCGCGGTTGAGCAGGGTGAAGAGGGTGGGCTTGACGATGAAGGACAAGGCTGCGTTTGTGAAGGCGTGGAGCGGAAAATAGGCGTCACTGGAAAGGAAACATGCTGCCAGCCCAGGATGGGTTTCTGTAGGTTATTGATGGATTGTACACTGTATCATGTATTTGCATCGTTCATGCGCTTTGTGCGAAGTACGTAGGGCGCATCATAGCAGGAATTGCGTTCCGATTGACCATATCAGCATCTCTTTTGACATGTTGTTGTATACATATAAATGAAAAGTAGGTACTCGGCCCTCTCAAGCCCATCCATCTGGATATCCAAGCAAAACTCCTCATGCACAAACCATCTTAAATTCCGCAAACCACAGCCCCCCTTTTTTGACAACTAATTCATTTTCTCCATTTACGCAATTGCACCGTCCGTGACACATCCCGTGGAGGCATTGCTCACCAGCTTGGCATACTTGGCCAGCGTTCCCTTTGTATATCTGGGCTGGGGAGCCTTCCACGCCTTCCTCCGCCTCTCCATCTCCTCCTCCGAGATTTCGACGTCGATGATGCGCTTCTCGGCATCAATGGTGATTTCGTCGCCGTCCTTGACGAGCGCAATGGGTCCGCCCTCCATGGCCTCAGGGACGACATGTCCGATGATGAAGCCGTGCGAGCCGCCCGAGAACCGGCCGTCCGTCAGCAGCGCCACGTCCTTGCCCAGCCCGGCGCCCATGATGGCGGACGAGGGCTTGAGCATCTCGGGCATGCCTGGCCCGCCCTTGGGTCCGTCGTAGCGGATGATGACGACCGTCTTCTCGCCCTTTTTGATCTCGCCCTTCTCCAGGCTGTCGATGAAGTCGGACTCGGCGTCGTAGCAGCGGGCCTTGCCGACGAAGCGGAGGCCCTCCTTGCCAGTGATCTTGCCAACGCAGCCTCCCGGGGCGAGGGAGCCGCGCATGATCTGGATGTGGCCGGTGGGCTTGATCGGGTTGGTCAGGGGCCGGATGATGTCCTGATCGGCGGGGAAGTCGGGCGCGCTCTCGACGTTCTCCTTCATCGTCTTGCCGGTGACGGTGATGCCGGAGCCGTCGATGAGGCCCTCCTTGAGGAGGTACTTGAGCAGGCCGGGGGTGCCGCCAATCTTGTGCATGTCGGCCATGACGTACTTGCCGGAAGGCTTCAGATCGGCAAGGAAGGGGATGCGGTCGGAGACGGCCTGGAAGTCGTCAATGGTGAGCTTGACGCCGACGGAATCGGCAATGGCAATCAGGTGCAGGACGGCGTTGGTGCTGCCTCCCAGGATGGTGGTGACGATCATGGCGTTCTCAAAGGCCTGGCGGGTCAGGATGTCGCGCGGGCGGATGTCCTCCTTGAGCAGGTTCCGGATGGCGGCGCCGACGCTCTCGCACTCGGCCTTCTTCCTCGGGTCCTCGGCAGGGCTGCTGCTGCTGCCGGGCAGGGTCAGGCCCATGGTCTCAATGGCCGTGGCCATGGTGTTGGCCGTGTACATGCCGCCGCAGGCGCCGCTGCCGGGGCACGCGTGGCGGATGATGTCGTAGCGCTGGTCCTCGGTGATCTCGCCCGAGATGTACTGGCCGTAGGCCTGGAAGGCCGAGACAATGTCGATGGGGTCGCCGCCCCTCGTGCAGCCGGGCTTGATGGTGCCGCCGTAGACCATGATGCTGGGGCGGTTGACGCGGCCCATGGCGATGACGACGCCGGGCATGTTCTTGTCACAGCCGGGCAAACTGACGTTTGCGTCGTACCACTGCCCGTTCATGACCGTCTCGATGCTGTCGGCGATGATCTCCCGGCTCTGCAGCGAGTAGCGCATGCCGGTGGTGCCCATGGAGATGCCGTCGCTGACGCCAATGGTGTTGAATCGGTAGGGGACCAGGCCGGCCTTGGCCACGGACTCGCGGACGAGGCCCGACAGGTCCATCAGGTGCATGTTGCACGGATTGCCCTCGTACCAGACGGAGGAGATGCCGACCTGGGCCTTGTTGAGGTCGGCGTCTGTCAGACCGGTGGCGTAGAGCATGGCCTGGGAGGCGCCCTGGGACTTGGGCTGTGTGATGTTGGCGGAGACCTTGTTGAGCTTGTCGTCGGCATGTCGGCCGGATGAGGTTGACAGCAGGCGGCTGGACGGCTGGTTAGCAGTTGTGCGTGTCGACTCGGCCGTGGTTCGTTGTTGGGCTTACGTCTGGTTTCTTGCAGAGAAGGGGCTGGCTCTGGAGAGGGCATTGAGGCCCCTTGACGGGGTCCTGAGCAGCGTTCGGGAGAGCATCGTGACGATGTTGCACAAGATTGGTCCTGTATCGGAGCGGATGTTAGATCAGGCTGATGCTGGACGATGAGTAACGTTGCGGAACACGCTGGAAGAGACAAGGTCAAGGCAATCGTCTCAATTGATACTGAACAACTGCTTGAAGCGATACAGCCTCTCGAAGACAGGCTCTGTAGGGGAAGAGGGAAATCGACAAGAGCATGGGCATCGTGGACGCTTGGGCAAAAGCTTCACCCAGCCCACTCTGACGTACCTGTCACTCACTCACTCAATTCACTCCCAATATCTTGCCTCGCCAATCCTGAAAAAGCAACTCTGGAGATGTCAAAGCAAGTCCAAGTCGCAGCCCGTGTGACTCTTTGCAAGGCTGAAGTCCAGAAACAAATAGTCGGACCGCAATGGCTGACGTGAGGCTCCGATCTAATAGTATGTGTGTGTGTCTCTGTCCCTGTGATCTTCCCTGTGATCCGAGCTGCTCCCAGCCAGAAAAAGCTCCCCACTAAGAATTTCCAGAGATCGCAGCCCGGCAAAAATTGTTGCCCCGCTCTGGGGCCCTGGAGCTGCTGAGAGCATCGAATTGGCGAGGGTTTGATTGGCTGGGGTGGGTGAGTTACAGAGGGCGGATCCCCCTGCTAGAGGCAGATGGTTGGATTTCGTGCATTATCTGCGTGTCTTATTACTAGGAGAGTCATGTAGTAGTAATACGTATCGACATCTCGACGAGATGCTTTACGTGAAGCATTCTGTCGTTGAGTCCATGACAGCTCTACGAGTCAGACAGTCACCTTAGCTACTGGGTTCTGAGAACAGAGTTGTGAATAATAGAAGCCAGATGCATCCAAGAGGCTTCATGAAGCTATCCCACTTGCCTGAGCTGCCAGTGGAGATGTCCAGCTTGTGATGTGCCGATATCGGCTCCAAATGTCTCGAGCACCTCAACAAGGGAGCATTACCAAGTAATTAATTGTATGCAGTCCCCATCGCCACTTGACAAAATAATGTCTATCAGCACTCGACAATTTCAGCACTGAAGCTATTCGCGCATTATCTCTGTTCATGACAGTAACGAGCGGTACTACCTTGCCAACATACCGGCTGGCACATTCAAGGCCAACATTTCAGCCCTGAACCACGACGTCTGCCACTTCAGTATTACCTCTCCTCCTCCTCCTTCTTTGGCTGTTCCCTGTCCTTCCTCGTCGTAAACACCTGGTCAATGACGCCCAGCTCCAGCGCCTCTGCCACGCTCAGATACTTGTCCCTCTCCATCAGATCGTTAATCTCTTCCAGAGTATACTTGTCGAAGCCCTTGGCCTTGTTCAAGTGGTAGCGCATGATTTGGTTGGACTGCTCTCGAATCTTTTGTATCTGGTTCGCATAGATCAAAATGTCCGATGCCTGTCCTCGGGTACCGCCCAATGGTTGATGGATCATGATGGAGCTGTGCGGGAGAGCACACCGTTGGCCGGCCGCGCCACCGGCCAGGAGGATGGCTGCCATGGACGCCGCGCCTCCGATGCACACTGTCGCGACGGGCGACGAGATATAGGTCATCGTGTCGTATATCGCCATGCCTGTGCCATTGTGAACTTCTGCGAGCGCGTTATGTATGAAAAGGGAACGCACCTGATGTGACGGAGCCACCTGGTGAGTTAATGTACATCGTAATCGGCTTGTCGGGGGCGTCTGATTCCAGCCAGAGGAGCTGGGCGACTATTGAGGCGGACATGTTGTCGTCAATTTCGCCGTTTAGACATATTATTCGTTGCTGAGCTCGTCAGAGGTTGTCCACACGATCGTCGAATGATCCATCGAGGATTACCTGTAGAAGCTTGGAGAAGATGTCCCCTTGGGCATGTAAGCTGTTTGATCACCCTGATACAAGTCTATGGGGAGAGCGTACATGTTTTCCTGCCCGTTGCCTGCTCCGTTTTAGCCCATGTCCACGGCAACAGAGCTGAAGCTGCCGCTTACTGATGTCTCTTCGATGTACGGCATGGGGATGTTCATCGACGGGGCGGAGCTGGATGAGCTGGAGAAGCCAAAGGATCGCGCATGACGCATTGGAAGCGCCCGCAGGCGTGGTAACAATCTGGATCGAAACATTTCTGGCGGAGAGAGGAGGGAGGAATGGCGGATGTGTAACCGGCAAACAACTGGGAGATGGCAGAAGAATCGCGAGCTTGGCTACAAAGGTACAGCCGGAGATGCGATGATGCTATGGCACTTCCCCACATTATCTCAGCACTGTAAGGCTTATCGTTATCGCGTCACCTCGAAAATTGATCGTATGCACTTCGGACAGCGTCGGCCGATAACCGTTTCCTACGTACTCATGCGACATGATTGTTGGGCACGCGGTCGACAGGCGATGAGACGATGCACAGCGCTTCGCCCAAGCAGCTTTGGGGCATCGAGTTCGAGTCCTCTCCAAGCCAAACGATGGCACTCCTACGATAAGGCCGCTCTGACGAAAGAGGCTCTGCTACAGAAGGTCGAAGCTGGACTCGGACGCGATGCGGACGGCAAGCCGTTGAAGATCGATGCCGAGGCCAAGACGATATCCACGGCCGTAGGGAATCTCCCCATCTCGCCGATATTTGATCCGGCATGGATGCAGGCCAGGCGAAAGGTCGCAAAGGCCGCTCCTGGCCCTCCCCTTGGCAGGTTTCGACGCAAGCTGGCGAACAACCCCTTTGGTACGACAAGCTCGATTTACTGACGAGGAGAAGAGGAGGCTAATTCTGAGTAGCACAGGCACTCGCTACGCCAATACGGAAATGCCCCAATAGCGCCCTCAGCTTGCCGCGATACTTCTTGCAAGACTTTGAGGTGGTACAGCACCCGACCACCGGCAAGCCATGGTGGGCTCCCGGCCCGTTATCTTTCGAGCATGTCCAGCCTACGAAGCGACTCGACGAGGAACAACCCGATATCAGCAAACGACTGAATGAGGAGGCCTCGGCAAGGAACCCCGAGGCGGCCCCTGTGGCACCCCGGAAAGATGGCGCAGCAGATTCCGAAAAGGATGCCCGACGGCCACGGAGAGCACCCATCACGAGCTACACGCTGAACAGCAAGTCGCTCGTTGACATGATTGGCGGCAAAAACAAGAAATACCTCTCCCTGCTGCTGGCGGTCCGATCCGGCATGGCTGTAACGCCGGAGACTCGGGAGGCCGTGTGGAGAGAGGACATGGGAGACGTGCTGCTGCAGAAGATACGCCAACAGGCAACTGATGCACTGGTTCTTCGCGGCAACAGACTACAGTCACACGAGGACAAGCACAGGTTCATTGAGCCCTGCGCCAGCTGGAAGGACGTCGAAGGAGTCAAGCTGCGGGGTTGCGTGCTTTGGCTGCCGGAGAAGAGAGACGCCGCGGGTCAGTACGCGACGCTGGACATTGAGGGCGCCCAGTACGGAAAGAAGATGGCTGTGCATAACCTCTGGTGGCTGCTCGGCGAGCAGGAGGTGCAGCGGCTGAGGGAGTCGGCCGAGCTGTTTCGGGAGGGAGAGATTTTCGTGCTGAAGCAATGGGGGAGCACGAGCATGATGAGGCTGCACATGCTGCTGTGGAGGCTGCAGGGCTATTTGGCAGAACCCGGTGCAGACGCTCCGCAGTAGGACATGGTACGACCACGAGAAATGAAGCCAAGCCTAGAGGATTTGGATATCTATGCTCCGAGAAGGATCACGGCTTGGACATTATGACACGAATCATCCGATTGTAGTAGCTTCTGGAATAGAACGGATGCCGCGCACGTGTCCTGGTCGTAGCAACCTGACAGGGTACCATCGTCGCATTCTGGATACCACCGCTTCACTTGCCTCTACCTTTTGATCTTACTCCGATATATTTACTCCGTACTCCGTAGCTGTCTGTCTTGACACTCGATAACGCATCTCATGTGACGGCGATCCAAGACACCCTCACGAGTGCATCGTCTTCCAAAAGAGCAATCCTCTGGCCATTCCAACCACTCACGGCGCTGCTCCAACCCCCCGGAGGCGCCGGGTGCTCTGCAGCTACGGAATCGGACTTCGTTTATGCAGTATCAAAAGCAGTGGAAAGCGAGGCCGTTTGGAGGATAGCACAGACAAGGCAGACGGGTGGTAAGCACAGCAGCCCGTACATATTTTGCATTTTGGCCACCGTCCGAGCAGTAATCAATGCCCCGGGGGAAGGATTGTGTCACCCGCAATCACGGAATCGCGGAGTCTGTTTGGTAGGATTCCGCTTGGCTGGATGTGCTGCATCATGTCGTAGTCCCGAGGATTGGCACCGGGCGATACGTATCTATGGCTTTACACCTTGACTTAGGTACCTTAAGCACAAGGGCCACATGTATAATGGAGGTGAGATTGGAGAGGGTGTGTTCTGTTGGGACGAGTGCATTCCGGTAGATGCCTTGCCCTCATGCGGGCGTGACGCACGGGAATGCAGATAACGGAGCAAAGATGAGCTGTCGATATTCGCAGTCTTGGCTGTGCGAATGTTTAAAATATCGGAGTTGGAGTAGATTCCCACAGCCTGTAATGCATGCACAAGGTACAGATTGACCTAAGTGACCAATCACAGGCGACATGATGAGATGCAGGACCTTTTTCGGGAAGTTTGACACAGAGATGGGCAGAGATCGATTGAATTCGCACAGGGCTGGACGTTTACCGTTTGCAACACCTAAGTATACTGATGAGGGTGTAATCGATCGAGAGCACAGGCACAGGCACAGGCTCTGTTTGACTTTGTGTAAGCCAGATCCCTGGATAGTTACCTCTGTTGATTGCTTATAATATACGTACACGGCTGTAGGACTCGGTGGACTCGTCATTCCCAAGTTGATGCTCTGCTTCTCCCGCATTCTTTGATCGGCCGTCTTGTCTCATGGATATTCGTTTACATCATCTGGCTGATCTGATGTAGGACAAGACAGTGTCACCTGCATCATACGCAACAAAAAAAGAAACAGCATCAACAACTCAGCAAGCGAAAACTCCGATTTACTTACGTCAAACCATCATATCTGTCCCAAGCCACACAACCCTCCCTTTGGTCCGTGAACAGCAGAAAAAGAACGCCGGCTTACCGCGCCCCAAATCCGGGTCTCTCCCATCTCACCCTTCGTCCCTCTCCAGGTACCGCTCTCCTCGAATAAAATCCGCCGAATAAGCAAATACATAACCCTTTCGTCCCCGGACTATTTTAAAAACAGACCTCGTAAAAGACAAAGTCTGTAATTGTTTTTTGTTTGTTCGGGCTGTTTTACCTCGGCCAATCGCGGCATTGCTTGCAGAATTTCCGTTGAGAGTTTGGAACCCCAACAACGGCGGCGGCGAGATCCACTGATAAGCGAGCTAAATTCCTGGGGGTCCCTGGGGAAGAAGAAGAAGAAGAAGAGGAAGAAGCGAGCCGAGCGAAGACGGGGACCGTGTTCAGTGCAATTTGAGATTCTTCTTCTTTTTCTTTCTTCATACTAGTACTGCATATTCAGATCTCAGATCTGATCTGGCTCTCGTTTCCTCAGGACTGGTTCTTACCGTCATCACCAGCTCTTCTACTCGTCAATCTGTTGTCTTTGTCCCTACCTTACCTATCTGAATTCAAGCCACAACACAGACAACAAACAGCAGCAGCACATCACAGCTCTTATCGATAAAATCATGCGCGGCGCCAACCCCGAGCTGATCCAGCCCGAGGACTGGGCCCGACCCGACAAGCCCTCGCTCAACACGCCCGTCTTCCTCATCCACGACGGCGGCGGCACCACCTTTGCCTACCACTGCCTCGAGGTCCTCGGCCGCTACGTCTACGGCATCCACAACCCCTGCTTCTACTCCGGCGATGTCTTTGACGGCGGCATCCCCGAGATGGGCCGCCTCTACGCCCGCTGGATCCGCCAGACGGTCCTTGAGGATGGCTTCCCGACGCGGACCAGGAACCACGACGGCACCGTCAGCGTCATGCTCGGCGGCTGGAGCCTGGGCGGCCTGCTGAGCCTCGAGGTGGCGCGCCAGCTGGCCGACGACGCCGTCGTGCGCGTCACGGGCATCCTCATGATCGACAGCATCTACCCGGGCAAGTCTTCGGGGTCCTCGCTCCCTCTCATGTCCACCGCCGGGCCGCCGGTCAGCAAGCGATTTGCCGAGCCCAAGATGCGCGAGATCAAGCTCGACGACGACGTCTCCAGCGAGGAGGACACGTCCTCCGACGAGGCGTCGACGGTGGAAACCGGCCTGACGCAGAACCAGATCCGGTCCAAGCGGTGCATGGCTGAGGCGGTGCGCATGATTCGAGAGTGGCGACTGCCTGAGTGGCCTGGCAGCTTGTACGATCGACGGCCGAGGGTGGTGCTGCTGCGTGCGAAGGAATACGTGCCGACAAAGGACGGCCGGATCGTTGGGTTGGATCTGAATCGGGAGGACGAGATGCTGGGCTGGGGGGACTACGACGACGACATGTTTTGCGATGTGATGGATGTCGAGGGCCATCATTTTGATATCTTTGCGTTTGAGCGGATAGATGGCATTACGAGGGCGGTTAAGAAGGGCCTGGACAGGCTGGAGGAGTGTTCCCAGATGATGATGTACGGGGCTTGGTAGAGAGCATTGCATGGGTTCAGGCGTTGCTTTTTGGTATTCCACGGGCTTGTGGTGGGTTTGGCATTGCGTTTGGCTTGGTTTTTTATACCTACATTGTTCGAGGCATAGCCGGAGTTGGCGTTTTCGATTCTTTGACTCTGATGACGGTGCTTCTCAGAGAGGAATTGGTCATAAAGCAGTTTCGGGGTGTTAGATCCCTTGACGCTATCGAGAATAACATTGCAATTACATGAATCTCTGCTTCTTTTGTCAGTTGGAGTTGTACTGTACTCTTACACGCCAACAGAGCTCTCAGCAGCTCCTTGGAGCATCCCGTACCGCCAAACTCCCTGAATCAAACCCCTCGACCAACTTGCGGGATATCAAGGGCATCATATCGTCCTCAAGGTGGGATCCCGCTCTAGTAGCGCCCGTATCGCCGCCATGCCCTTGTTCGGCGCCGCGAAATCGACCCAGTATCCGCCCTCGGCCTTGGACATGATGGCCGCGCTTACTGATTCAAACCCAACATCAGCATACCATTTCATGTTGCACCATGTCAGACGTTAGAAGAAGGAGAGACTCACATCGATTCGGGTGGTTTCGCTCAAGCGAATGCCCAAGGATAAGTGGCGCCGAAGAAGAAGACGAGGAAGAAGAAGCAGTCCCATCCATCGTCCGCTCATCATCCCTACTGCTCCCATCACTCTCCTGCTGCTGCTGCTGCTGCTGTTTCTTTTCAACACCATCTTCTCCATTTCTCGTTCTCCTCACACTCGCCGCCGAAAAGTCAACCCCATGCCACGCATTACACCAATTCGTCGTCCCGTAACTAAACTCCCACGGCTCGCAGATATGCATCGAGATGCCCCTCTTGCAGAGCTCCCGCGACACGGCCAGCCCGCGCTCCATCTTCTCGGGCATGAGGGCATCGTTGACGGCGAGGCGGAAGGCGTATGCGAGGTCGGACGTTGGCGGGTGGGAGCGGCTGATGGATGTGTGGGTGACGGCGAAGATGAGGGCGTTGTGGAGGTAGCGGACTGTTTGCGGGAGGAGGGGGTGGTGGCCTCGGACTGGTGATGTTTGGTTAGTTGTGGGATGTCTATGAGGAGAATATGGGGGAGGCGTACGGTTTGCTGGACCGGTAATGACTTGTTTCTTGGTCCTTTTCCGATGCATATTGGCAAACTATCTCGATATCAGCATCAGAGACTCGGGACAATAGGTAGGGTAGAAGAACACACCTTTGCTATAATCCCAACAATCACATCCCCATTCGTAATGTCACTCGCCTCAGCTCCATACTTGCCCTTCAGTTCCCTCCTCCATCGATCCCTAAGCCCAGTCACCAGTCCCACCGGTAGAAAGAGAATACACCTCGTCTCCTTGGACCTCACCACCAGCTCCGGCACAATCCCCATTAGCACCTCAGCCCGCTCCCTCTTCGTCCTTAGCCGGTACTCGTATTTCCTGAAGAGATCCTTGGTGGAGATGTCCTTGTCGCCTTCGAGCCCGTCAGGAGGAATATCGATGAAGGGAAGGGGTTCTTTGCCCTTCATTACGTCGATCCAAGCGTTGAGGACGCTGCCGTAGCCCATTTGGTCGCTGACGCAGTGAGGTAGGTTGGTGGCTACTACGGTGGCATTCTTGTAGTATGTTAGATGGACGAGGAGGAGAGGTGTATCTGGTGTATCCTGGCACCGGAGGACAGGCCAATGGGACGGTATCCAGCGTGGTTCCAGGGTGGTCACGTCAGGTAGAATGGTGATTCCTCGCTGGGGATTGGGTTCGGGTACGAGATGTGCTCGTTCGAGCGTGTATGAGACGGTGCTGGTTGACCAGCCGAATAATTTGTGCTTGGGAGGAAAGGGAGTGGTGAGGTGGTATTCGAGCCAGCCGTCTGGTCTGGTCTTTATGCGTGCGCCGAGGAGGGGGATGTGTTCTCTGATGAGCTTATCGAGTGAGGACTTCATGAGGGATTCGTCGAGGATGTCGCGGACGACGATGAAGAGCAGGGAGCGGATGTTGTTGATGGGGCGCCATTGGTCTTTGGCGGATAGGGGGATGATTGTTTCGTTGATGGTTTTCGGTTTGTCGCCCATTGTGTTGTTGGGGTCATTTTACATCAGTGGTTTCTACAAGGGTAAAGGTGAGACGGTGAAGAGGTAATGGGAGCAATTTGCATTCTGTCAGCTATATCTTATATACATGTCATCAGCTGATGGTCCAGAGTGCTCGTGAAGTTAGCTTCGTCACCCGCCTCCTAGTGCTTAGGGGCTTCGTTCAAAAGCATGCAAAACGAACTGGGAGACGAATTACGAAGCTTGAAGGGGCGGGCTACGTGTGGCTCATCATGTCTGATATATGCTATAAATATCTCATCTCACAATGGTGTTGATTGTTTGCCATGTTTCGTCCTGCCGTCTCATGCGGCTTATCAAGCGGGCAAGCCCTATGTTGTCGGTCATGGTCGATGGAGTTCACGATAGCTTTCGGCAGTCATCTTATTAAACGCCATATTTGCGGGGTTGCTAGTGCTGTCCATGTAAGCATAGTTGCCCATGTTTGGCTGTGATGAAAGTGGGCGATCTTCACATGCCGTCTTCATTCGTTGCGGTTCATCGGCAGTTGTCTGACTGGTTGGCTTGACACGGGACGACTGTACGATCGAACCGGGGGGGTTCGCACATCAGGCTGTCCGATAGGGAGTCATATAAGTCGCAATGAAGTGCTTCGAAAAGAAGGCTTGTTGAACTTATGCTCAAGACCACGAGTATGGACCATCAACTGTTGGAATAGCATTCATCACCAGAAGTCGTCAATCCTTGCGCAGCAGTGTCGTAGTTTAGGTCAACAATCATCGCACGCCAATCCAGTTCTGTTGATGTACTGGCGACTCGATCATCCTCAGGCGAACATGGCATCTATATACCCGTGATCATCTATTATCCATCTGCTACTGAAGCTTCAATAGCAGGGACTAGAGACTCTTTGTCCAATCACGATGCTTCATACCAGGCATTCAACTCTCGCTGCTTCGGCTCGTGCTGAATACCCTATTCGTACATTGTTTGAAAGTCACGGGAAGCACAATGAGCCTCATGCATGCGACTGACGAAGTAGTGCTTAGTGTATGGTTAGGTAGAGTGTATTCTAGACGTTCATTTACAGTACGATCTTCAGCTGTCCTAGTATTCTTCCTTGTATATTGGAGCATTCCTCTCGTCCTCATCATACTTGCTATACTCAGACACCCCGGATGATCGTTGTCAAAGACTTGAAGTTGCTTCGCGAAGGCCTCTTCCTTGATGTCGCTGTTGAGAAAAGCCGTGGCAGCGTCACATTTACGGCTATTAAAAGTCCCAGATTGCCATAATGGAGCAAGAAGTACGTCCTCAGAAGCATGCAATCCCTAATGCGTAGGTCTCCTCCCTATAGACAAGATAGGGCCAAGTTCTCTTGGATGGCTGTGTTGTTGTATACCTAAGGATCAAATAGAGGTGTGTTGGGTACTCCTTTGGGAGATCTATATGCCACAAGTGTTGAATGCGCTTGCCGCTGGTCAATTGGGTGACATTGGCTTTGATGATAGCTGGGAAGACGAGCCGAAGGTCATCATAGGTACCAACCATCATCCACTCCAGTGTTCCTACAAACCGGTAAAGACACCCCTCTTTTCCGAGACGCTTGTCAATGTCTTTCGAGAAGAGGTCGGCATGGTGTTTGATGCGAGCATCGACGTTGGCTTTCCAGAGGGGGGTAATGTTGTCGATGGAAGCCGGGCTTTCAATCGTTTTCTGGATTCGGGTTGGTGTTGTAGTAAACTTGCGTTGAGGCGCACTTGTTTGGGACAAATCTGAATATGTCCACCTGGAGGCTCCGGAGCTTGTACATCACTCGCGCGGACGGCGAGGCAGTAGGTTCGGGGTCCCCGATCACCAGCACCCTGGTTCTGTGTCTCCTCTTGAATAGTACGATAGTGAACGCGTGCCATGCCTTCTCTATATTTCTGCCCTTCTCTTGGACTGCGTTATTGACAGGCATTATCCAAGGGTAAGTATAGTTCCTGTTGCCGTTTGACTCTGTATAGAACTGGCTGATGGTCTGTATTTGGTTGGCGCCAGCGTCCTCCAGCCGGTCGTAGTTGGATGGTTAAGAGTTATGCTTCAGGAGCTCTCTGATGTTACCACTCGTACGTAATAAGATGGTAAAGTCATGGTGAGCGTGAGAGGCTGACTGATTAGAGCGTGGTATGGGAAGATCGAGGTTGGTTTGGGTCGTTCCAGTCCTCTCTTTTTGCGTTCTTCCAGCCAGGTGAGAGTATCATCTTCCTCCAGCTCGTTAACTCAATGCGCAAGATGTTCTAAGTCTCCGTGGATTTCCTCCAGATCAATATCCTCCAGCGCCCTTATCTAGGCTTCCTATAGTTTCTTGATAACCATTCCCTTATTCTAGACCGCCCTGTACTTATTCCAACGCGGATCGTCACCATCTGCGTCGTCTTCAGAAGAAGCGGGTCGCTTTTGTTTATCATAGGCAGGCGCTGTCACCCTGGGGACGTTCGTCTTCGGTTGTCGTTGCGGAGTCGGGGCTGGGGATGGCGACGCGGCAGGTGTGTTAGGCACCTCTGGCAAGGTGATCGTGTCCAGCGCCTCGCCGTCACGACGTTAAGAGCATAGTGAATCAGAGTTGATTTTTTACCCTGCGTTTGCTAGCAGAGGGGTGGACAGGGCGAGTTCATGCCAGTCTGGAAATTGGTCAATAAAAGTTGGGTACCATGGTGCTGCCGACACCTTGGCGATGCCGAAGATCACTTCATGAACCAGAATTTGGTGAAGGCAACGTCTTTATGCTTCAGCGAGCTTGCGGACTTGTTCGATGCTTTCAAGTCTGATTTTCAGTTGCCCCATGGGAAGAATGAGAGTGGTTTCTTAGGGATGACAGCTCGCTGCTTGAGAAAACGTAGGATCCGATGTTCTGCTCTTTGCGACGTTGACGGCCGAGAAAAGAAGGCTTTCGATGCAGGCAGGCAACTTGAGGCAACGTACGCCTGCTTATGGAGCAGATATGCCTCTGCCCTGTCTTTTCTATATGACTGTGCAGAGCCAATTGTCGAGGCCATGCGTTCGATTGGTTGTTGCTCCATAACCCGCAGCGAGCTGATCAGGAACGACTCTACTGGAGAATTGGTGTAGATGCTGTGTTGTTCCTCATGAGTGTCGATAAAGGGGAGGACATGCTGCCGGATTCTGTAAGCTCTCGTCATCTTCCGGCATTGATTTCAAATGGGCCGTTTAGCTCATCCGGGTCGTCGCCTCCAACTACGTTGCTGGGATAACCTCAACGTCCTTGGAGTCACGAGCTAGAGTGACACGCTTTCGTCCTGTGCCGTCTTGATCTCATCATATGCTGCTGCATGGCCTTTTCGCGCTCTGAGGCAAAAATGAGCTCAAGGCATATGTGTGAATATGAGGCTGTCGCTGGACGATGGGAGCGTACCAGGATGTCTCGGACACCTTGTGAATGCCAAAAATGACTCGTATGACCCAGAATTTGGCAGACAACGTGCCGCCCTGTCGCTTTACAGATCTGTGGTATCTGGAGGATGAGAGCTTTGTGGTCTCTGGTGTCATGGTCAAGTTGATAGTCGGGGCTTCCTCTCGGAACGCTGCGAGGACGTCTGCTGGCCAATCCTTATGTTCCTCTTCGCAGTCCCAGGCCAAGGCGATACCCACGCGCGTCTCCGGTTTATCGGCAATGTCTGTAGTATGTAATTGCTCAATATCCGCGTTGTAAAGTCTTTCATTGTCGGCTTACAGTCGAAAATTGTTAGTGATGAAGGAATGTATTGTTGCTGATATGTTCTTACCTCGGCTTCTGTAAGATGTATGCAATAATGATCCAGTTCAAAGGTGGCAGCTATTGAGATCGTTGTAGTTGAGGGCTTGAGGAAGCATCGTGATGATCTGGATGATATGTATTGGAATGTATAGTGGCAGGGCGTATAGTGTCAGTCTGTATGATTGCAGCTGAACCGTATTGATAGTTTATGTTGGCGGTTGTCGTTCCTCACAACTCGGCCAAGTGAAATGGCACGGTAAAGAACTGGGATGTTGAATGGGTGGTCGTAACGCCATATATGGCCTGCGCATTTCCACGGTGCCATTCAGAAGAGGGTCAAATAACGGTGAAGACGTTGATGAGGGAGTCATTGCATATATGTATGATTTTAACCTTGTGGGCAGGCATGTCACGCTTCTGCCTAATGCTATGCGGTGAGCCTCCGTTACACAGTCACTAGTGATTTGACACGTAAGCTCTTGATTTCTCAGGCACGAGGCCAGGTGAATATGCACCGTTGCTCCTAGGGAGCGGTGAAGCGTCCAGTAGCCGTGCTGCATACGCGGCATATGCAACCAAGTGAAGCATTACGCAAACGAACCCTGTTATGCCTTCTAGTGATGGAAGAACACTTCACTAATCTCTGAGAAGACACAAGTCACAATGATATAGCATACGTAAGGATGGGTTGCTAAATAAACCCTTCCCTCTGACGTAGCTTCACATTGGCCGTGACAGTTGTGAGATTCTGAGTACAAGCTTAGTCCGAGATTACGGGTACAAATCTCCCCTTCGAGCTCCCATAATTAATGGTGCCCTTCCTGGCTTGCAGCAGCTTGTCAACTGCGTGATGCCCTTGCTCTGATGACCTCCACGGCTCTGGTTCAGCTCTTATCTCTTTTTAAACTACCTAGGTTATGACTAGAGTACTGGGGGGGAAGGACCAAAGGCCATTCACTGCAGCATATGTAAACGCTGTCATAATCTGGAGTCTCTTTGAGAGACCCCAATCTCTGGATGAGCGAGTAATATTTCTCGTGAGACGTTATGACGGTTTCTGCAGCATAAATCACCGGGGCTTCCCTTTATCATTGGGCGCCTTGGCCTTTACGAGCGGATGAGAAAGCAGAAGTTTCACCATATCGTCGTGCCCTTGTTCAGCCGCCAATGATAATGGTGTCCGTCCCAGCTGATCTTCGAGGTTGGGATCGATAAAGTAGTGGGATAATAGTTCGGCGACAGCGCCCTTGTGGCCTTTCTCAACAGCCCATAATAACGCCGTTTTGCCCTCGTTATCCTGATGGTTGACAACAACAATGTTGCGTTTCACGAAAATGTTGACAACGGCATCATGTCCATTTTCAGCTGCCAATGAGAGGGCTGTCCTCGCCTGAGCGTCCTGGAGGAAGGCTTGAATATCTTTGTGAGTCAATAGCGCGATGACGACGTCCTTGTGGCCCTTGTCTGCAGCCCAGCACATGGGTGTCTTTCCCTTTGCATCTCGACGGTTTACGAGGACGTCGTTGTGTGCCAGTAACACATTGACAACAGCCGCGTTTCCCCTTTCTGCTGCCAACGAGAGGGCCGTCCTCCCTTCTTTCCACTCATAGTTGACGTCGGTTCCAGCGGCCAATAGGATTTCCACCGCGACATGGTAGCCGCCCATAACAGCAACATACAACAAGTCAACCCGGAAATTCGTTGCGCCATTCAAGGTTTTATCCGCCGGGATACCCGATTTCTGGGCTCGGGGACGTATGTTGAGATTGGAAGACATCCATTTCTCGAGCAAGTAGACGAATAGGGTGCCGGCCCTACTTCCTTGATTGAGCTCACCAACAAGGTCTAACACTCCAAATTCTCCATTGCCCCTGTCCCCGTAGTGTTCGAAGAAGGACAGAGCATAGCTCACGAGAGGTCTGCTGTTCAAGTAGCGGACATACACGTCAAAGTGCTGCCAGTTCCACAGCGAGGTGGCAGGTATCTTCTCTGCCAGAGTAGTGCACCTGGAGCAAAGGATGAGATACCGTATACACATTCTTGCTACGTGTTTAACGGCATCCTCTTCGCGCATCTGAAATTTTGTCTGTGCAGCGTACCCATGAGGACGGAGAAAGAAGTCGCGGACAGTTTGGTGCATGATTTGAACTGTTTCAAAGCCTATCCCATAGACTAGTTAGGTTATGTAGCTTGATGATATATATACAGATGGGCCAAGCGCCTACCGTTGGATTGTTTGAACTCTAGAAAGTTTCCCCCGCAACGCGTGATGCGACCTTTGAGGGGGATTCGCGTTTCCAACGACTCGTCGGTCAAGGATTCCATACTTGGGATGTTGGAGACGGCCACGGCTTGCAGCAACTCCTCCGCCGTAACTGGCCTTGCTGCCCAGAGGATGCTCTGGAACATGGTTATTGAGTCCGCTGTGTATGGCTTGTTGTCCAACCTCGCAAGCATCAGCTGGTAAAAGTCGTCCAGTTCAGTCGGAAGCTGCTTGAGGCGCTGAAAGATGACATCTTCCGATTCGCAGTCTTCCAGGGAAGCTTCCAGCTCGCATCCAACCAGCCTCACCCATAGAAACACTCCGTTCGCGTTGTTGATGATGTACTCGGTCGCCTTATCAAGCAGCAGTGAAACATTGAGGCCGTCTAAGATGGAGCGTGCGAAACGCGAAATATCATGCAGCGTTTCTGCTTGTAGCTTTATGATGCTGTTGATATGCTGCCGGCGGACGTCGAGCTGCTCCACCGGCCGGCTCGCCACGAATATCTTGACGATGCCCAGTGTGGTTTTACCGGTAATCTCGAAAAGCAGCTTGATGATGCTTCGTCGGTCTTCCTCGTCGGATTCATCCACTGCGTCAATGATCAAGTACAGCGGTCGTGGCAGCGGGTAATCGAGAAGAGATCTGAGCGCCCGCTTCAGCGAGTCATAGTCCCAGTCGACAAGGCTATATCTTCTGTCATAACCTTTTTGGCATCGATATTCCGCTTGAACGTGGTAGAAGAAGGCCTCGTCCTGACTGATGATGTCGTAGAGCAATGACCGAAGCATGCTATAGTGGCTTCTCTGGAGACTGCCATCTCTATAACTGTAGAAGAACTTGGCAACAATGGCTGAATCCGCCGATGGCTGCTCTTGCAGCATGAAATCGTTAAAGTATTTCGTGAGTGTGCTTTTGCCGCTGCCAGGTTTTCCTTCAATCAGTAATATGCTGGAGGCCTTCGAGGTCGACCATGCCTTGTATTGCGGATGCTCCCACAGCCACTCAAAGGTGCCTTCGCATGCTTTCACGATCTTGTCAAAACGTGTGTCGACAAACGAAAGACTGGAAAGGCATTCTGTGCCTGATTAGCGACAATTCATGCTTGGGCAGATCGGTGAGATAGCCAAACCTTTTCTTTCATCATCATAGTTGATATAGAGCCACGAACCAAGGATCATCCGAGTCTCAAGGTCAATTCCACTAGCGAGTAGCACTTCGGCGCTGGTAAGATGTTGTAGGACTTTAGTGTAACCGTAGATGTCTCGAATTACATCATCGCGGATATTGTCGTGTCCATTGAAGAGAACCGATAGTCTCAGGATCTGCCCTCTTGGCAGAATAGTTAATAGAGCTTCCCACAGGCTCCCGTCCGGAGCCTTAAGCAAGTCATAGATAAAGTTGTCGGAGCAGCGTGAGGACCATTGAAGAAACATATTCGAGGCTGTGCTCTTGGACATGTGAGCCAAAATACTCCGCAAGAAACCTCGGGCAATTGATGTCTGCTTGGCTTCAGCCGCAGACGAGATAATCTGGTGAGCAAGTGTTCGGACAAATGATGCGGCAGGCGACAGTTTCGTCGCATCAGGGGGGCAAAAGTAGTAGAGGATTTGCTTCTGTGTCTTGCGACTCCTGTCAATGTCCCGCTGCAAGATAGACGATACTACCGTTCTCAAGTTACACGCAGGTGGCGCAGTCAGGCAGAGGATCCGAGGCGAACTGCCACTATCCCAGTTTATGAAGTCCAGGTTTCTGAAAACCCAGTGGTATTTATGGTCTTCATAATTTATGGACGGCATTTCAATCTTGAGCTCTGGCTGATCGGCGGTTGGTAGGACGGATAGGAACCAAGCCAAGTCCACGGCGTCAATCTTGGATTCAATCTCAGTTCGGGTCGTCTCCTGTAGACAGGTGTTTCAGTCAGCTTGACTCTTCCTCAGTTCATTAGGGAGTGGTTATCATACAGCTTTTATGACATCGTCAACGACTTCCGTCGTGGCTACCTCATCTCCAGGTATGACTGTCAAAACCTCCTTGGCATATGCTGCAGCAGTGATTGCCGCGTAAGGCTGCCATGCCTTGTTCTTGTGGGAATCTGAATAGTCGCAGATCCCCCGGATGACGAGACAGGGAAAGCTATTCATGAGGCCGGCGGCTTCCATTTCGAAGCAGAGGACGCCCCCGAGCTTCGAACTAAGGTCATCTCTCGTCCTGCCGTCTCTCATGACCTGATTCCCAGACGCTATCGTGCCATAATGGACTGCAACGCCTTGTCTCCGCGGTTTCCTTTTGACAAGTCGATCTTCACTGCAGCTTTGACATGTTGAGCCTCCGTTATGATCATAGTCCGCCTCAAACAGCATATCAGTTCTGGGAGTTTCGAGCGCGAACTGCAGCTGATGAATCGCCACTTGTAGATATTCCGCCAAGCGGCTCCGCCCAATTAAGTGCCTTGTTTTCAGCACCGACAGAGCATCCAGCAGAGCAATCGGCGGTGCGTTGAGAAAGCCAGTCGTCTCAAACTCGCCCGGCCGTGCTTTTCCAAAGTCATACTGAACAACACCACCGTTGCCGTTCTGCGGTTGACTGACGACAACGTCTCCAAGTCGGATATCAGAGGCTTCGCTTGGAACACCGCCACCGATGCCCACCATGAGGCCGAACCGAATGGACGGGAAATTGAGGACCATCTTGGTCGCGACGGTGGCGGCTGCGTTGGTGCCTATTAAGCCTGCCGGAAGACACGCCATGACGACTTTGTGGTGGCGGATGCGGCCGAGCGTGTACTGGCTACTGCTGTCATCTTGGTATCTTTCGTCGAGCATGGCCTCGGCCGCGACGAGCTCGATCGGAAGGGCACAGATCCATCCTACGGTATACTCTGTGTGGTTTTTATATGGCATTCGGAATTAGGAGCGAAGCCTTTGAGCTCTCGGTGTGCTGGCCGGCTCGTGAGAGATGCCGACGGTAGAAAGGCGCATCTGATGATGTCGCACGCAGCTATGGACAGAGCTTTGTGGACAATTCTCGAGCTGAAGACGTTTGTGTTGTCGGACTGAGGATACAGGTCGTTGTCGGGGATTTTGTTGCTCTGCGGGGGATAGGCGCTTAGCCCACAAGCTCTCTTCGACGAGTACTGGGCGGATGCTACTCCTTTGCTGGGATGCAACTGGAATTATTCAAGGAGTGAAGATGCTGTTCAGGAGCGTCGTCAGCCGAAGCTGGAATATCGCATCAGGAGAGGTAGCTCATCAGAAGGCAGAATCATTCCTCCTGCCTTGGCCTCATGGAAGCTTTAGGCACTGCCTACTGCTTACCCAATCCCCTCATCTGAGCGACTCAGCCGCATTGGCTTCCACGAGCTGATAGGCCAGGCGGATCATGCATCCGAATCTGCAAGACGTACACGGATAAGCCTCAGGCGTGACCAGCACCTGTGTGGCCCGGAAGAACATTGGGCGGAAAAGAAGGCAGACATTCGCATCTTGCTAGAGTCGGAAATGCACATCCCACCAGCCAACTGTCGGCTCCGACGATTCATACTTGAAGCCCTCGTCCTCTGTCACAAGCCCTGTTCTTTAAAGGCTTCTACCTTGCCCCGTACAGAGGAGGGAGTACTTTAGTACTTTCTTATAAGCACCTCGCTTGCTCCGATTCTCGTCCAATCATTTGCTCGAATCAAAGCGGCGACGCTAGCGGCCCGTCGCCGCCGCTAAGACAGAAGCGCCGACACAATCGTCCCAATCTGGCAGTGCATCACATACGGAAACTGGCTGTAAGTTGCGTGTAAGTCGAAGCATATAAAGGCGACCATCTTCCACAACAATCTCAAGGCTTCCTTGGACAAGATCAGCAGCTTTGATTGCATTATTTGTACTTCTTTCATCTCTCAACCAAAAGCCTGCTTCTTGCAACAGAAAAGACTCCTTCGACAGACGTCGAGTTTTGTTCATCACCATCATCATGTCCGCCCTCAAATACGTCAACAAGCTCCAAGGCCGCCGCGTCCTCGTCATCGGAGCCTCCACAGGCGTAGGTTTCTGCGTCGCCGAAGCCGCCCTCGAGCACGGCGCCCACGTCACCATCAGCAGCTCCAACCAGGCCAAGCTCGACAAAGCCGCCTCCCGTCTCCAGGAGCACATCAAAGCAGCCAACCTCGGCGACGCCAGCAAGCTCCTCTCCTCCAAGACAATCGACCTCAGCAACGCCGAAACCATCGACCAAAGCGTCATTGACCTCTTGGAGTTTGCTACCAAGGACGGAAAACTGGACCATGTCGTCTTCACAGCAGGCGACGCCCTCAAGACGACTACTCTCAAGGAAACCACCGTCAAGGACATCCAGGCCATCAACCAAGTCCGCAACGCAGGCGCCATCATCGTCGCCAAGCACCTCCACAAGTACATCAACCCCAGCGTAACCAGCTCCTTCACCCTCACCGGCGGGACAAACACCTGGCGCCCGCTCCCCAACTGGTCCGTCGTCGCCTTTGCCGGTGGCGGCACCGAAGCTCTTGCACGAGGTCTTGCTGTTGATCTGCGCCCGGTGAGGTGCAACTGCGTGCGACTGGGCGGTGTGCAGACGGAGCTGCTGGACATGATTCCCGAGGAGCACAAGGAGAGCGTGCTGCAGGGGTTCAGGGACTGGGCGATTACGGGGACGGTGGGGACGCCGCAGGAGGTTGCGGAGGCGTATGTGTATTCGATGAAGGATTCGTTTGCGACGGGGGCGATTATCGGGAGCGATGGGGGGCGGCTTGTGGGAGAGAGTAAGAGCTCTTTTGGTACTATTTGAGGTGGAATTGAAAGCATTACGGTGCTTGTCCTCAGGGGGGCTTGTACAAGATGGCGTAGAGACTTCGATGAATAAGAGTAGTCCTCTTCTCAGCCAAATATAGCTTCTTCAGAGCATGCGTCGTGTCTTCATTTCGGAATGGTGAGATCAAAGTCATCAGGAATAGTAATCCAGGTATCACACACGCCGAGCAAACTCCTCGCACCACCAGCCTTTGTCTCACGCGCAAACCCCTCCCCTTGGTGTAAGTAGAAGTACATCCCCTTACCAAACTTTTGCCCCAGACCTCGCCACTCTTCTTTGAGTCTGATATAGGTCAAGGCAACAACCTCGAGATCCTCACGGAGTTTGGGATCGCGAGCGCCTTTGCCGCATCTAGAGGGATAAAAGTACTCGACAAGGAGGATTCTGGAGCAGGTGAATAGCAGACACGGAAAGTGTGCGTTGCTCACAAAGTCGATGGATACTCGCGAAGCGTCCCGTAGGACAGATATCGTGTTCCGCGCGGCGGCAACGCAATGGGGCCAATTCTTTGCTGTATCTGTTTCGTCATCGTCGAGGGATTCCCCTTCGCGGAGAGGACGGTGATGTAAAAGCACTGTGCACGCGTTCAGGAGAATGTTGAGCCAAACGACCTCCATGAACTCATCGTATTTGGCCATTGAGAGCTCAGTGGCGGAGCGAGGGAGCATTAGTCGGACTTTCGCAAGTTGTGCGCAGAGGGCGTCTAATCGCTCTTTGCGTGCCTCATCGCCGTCGTCAGTGTGGTCGAGTGCTTCGCTGATGCGTCCTAGGAGTGCGTATCCCAGGATAATGTACTGCAGCTGCGTTGCCGATCCCTGTAGACTTCTATCGCGCATCGTCGTTATAAGAGTGTCCAGATTGGGAGTGAACCGATTCAATTGACAGGAAGGCGGTGCTTCAGTGCCTTGAAAGTCATCCTCTGATATGGGAAACTCCATCTTCATCCTCCGGTCGTCGATGGCATGCATCAGTCCTATAGGATAGCACATCCCCCGATCCATGATGAAGAGCATCCATGAGATCCGCGTAATCTCCTCTTTCTCTATCCACTTTGCTTTTTCTTGCGTTCCCAGCGTCTGTACAATCAGGTTCCGTAACCCGTCACCGTAGCTGTGGCCCACGGCAACAGTCTTTCGCCACGCCTCGCCGAGAATGACAATGGAGGATGAATAGTCGACGAGGGCCAGCCCTAGGTAGATGACCAAGACGGCGCTTTGTAGTGTCTGAAGTACGTGATGTGGCTGTTGCATCTCTTTTGAAACGAGACTCTTTGCTTGTTCGTACCAGGACTGCTGTGCTTGTCGGATCTGGCAGTTGGGGTGGACGCCAGCTGCCACGGCGATGATAGCATAGAGCAAAACCGACGGTATTCCCTCGGTTCCTTCGGATTTTATGGCATCTAGTATGGTCTGCTTGTGGATTATGGGAAAGTAGCGATAGCATTTCTCAAAGAAGAGATCGACGAGCTGCAGAATGTCCAGTACATCGGGCAGCTTTGGCTCTGACGGCGGCGTTGCTGATGCACTGTCATGAGATAAGGTGCTGACTGTTGAAGGTCCAAGACAGGGATTAGTAGCATCAGCCGCTGGCAACTCGCCATTATCAGGCATTGGCCACTCGAATGTGTCTTGTAGAGGCGGACCAAGGTCCATCTCAGTGGCCTCGAGTCCCAGCAATGCATCAACCTCGTCTACTGGCCACGAGCTCCAAAATTGCGAAGCGGAGGGATACGACATGTTGCTACTTGTCCGCCCAATGACCCGGTCACCGGGAAGATGCCTCCTGTTGCTCTTCTCATAGTAGCAAAGCTCGCCTCTGGCCAAACATGAGGAACAAGACGGTCGGCTGCCCTGATAATATCACGGATTAGGTAAGACCGGGATGTCAGTTGGTGGTGAGATTCTTACATCGCATCTCTTTTTTCTCGATCTGCATCCTCGGCACACGTTTTGCGGCTTTGCTGGCGTCGACATTGTATCTGGGAGAAGTCATATGGCAGGCATCACATTTGATTTGAAATTCGTTGGTCATGTCGTGACACGAATGAGATGAAGGATGTACCGAGTTCTCAATTCAGCTGAAGGATCACGTAATGCATGCGGCTCGGACAACACTCTCCTAACTCCGTCCCTCGTGCAGATTCACTATAAGCTACACAGCACCATTCAGCTCTCTGTTAAATGAGATTACAATGCACACTCCAGGATTCAAATGTAGATGAAGTCTCGAGACACGACCTTGTTGTTGATGAGTTTAGGAGGAAAGTTGTTGTTAAGTGCAAGATGACGACGGCTTCATGCAGCTGTTTGTGTATGGATTTCGGACATCAAATGCTCCGACCGGCTCTCGGGCTCTCGGACTCGTAGCTGCCGCCAGCAACTCATCTACCATCATCATCAAGCTTCACCAAGACACCGCGATTTGACGCAGTTTCACACATTTCAATTGCTGCAAACTCAAAAGATACTCATTTCAAATCAAGCTGTTAGTGCTCCGTGTCCATGCTCAGCTGCCTGAAGTGCCGTTTATCCCGCTATTCTATATTAACATCGTGAAGCCACGTTGTCGATTCCATTACCGAGACGCCAGAATCCCATTCCAAATCAAATTGCCGATTACACCCTCAGTTCATCAGCCACAGGTAAGGACGTACTTTGCACCAGTTTCTCCTCTTTCGGACCCGCGCAGCAAGTGTCCTGCATCCAGCCTCGTTCTGGCCCATCATTCGACCCTCCCGGGTCATCCATCAAGGTGCAAAGTCGCCTCACAACCTTGATGGCCCCCTCCGTCACTCCTGCGCCATCCCGAGAGACGGCTGGACCGTCCTGAGAAAGTTGACGCCCACGATGCCCTCGGCGACGACTCTGCTAGGGGACAGTCCCGAGTACAGCGAGACCCGCCGCCCGATGATGCCCTCGTTGCCAACCTCGAGCAGAAGCGGCCTGCTGAGCGGGAACTCGACGAATGCCTGCGTCTGGCTGAACGACCCGACTGTCGTGGGGAATCCAAACTTCTTGAATGTGCCACAGTCCTCTATCCTCGTTCTCGGGTCACCGCTTGAGCTGTGTGCGACGTTTAGCTGCACGAAAGGCTGGTACGAGGGGGGGGACACTTCAAGTGAAGCGAAGCACGCACTGGATCACCACAGAGAGGTCTGATAGCGTTCTTGCGTCGTAGGCGGCGTCTGGCATGAGTCTCACGTGTGTCGCCTCGTTGCTCTCGGGCAGGCCTGGGGTGTGAAAGGCGAGGTCGCCGCAGGTTGTTGCGTGGCCGGCGTCGTCGAGCGAGCAGAGGGCGGCGAGTGCGCCTCCGCGAGGCCTGTTGGAGGTTTCTGGGCCGCACATGATGGATTTGTACGTGTTCCGGTGAAGACGTGAAGAATGTGATGCTGGCGATGCGTGTCTCTGATAACGAAAGGCTGTTGAAGAGAGAGTTGGTGATGGAGCTTCTTCTAGGCGACCTCAAGTTGAAGAAGAGAGAAAAGCCCAGACAAAGAAGCCTTTATACCACCGACAATCCCCTTGGCAACACACAATCGCCTGCCTCTTCCCTGCAGTTTGTGCTTGATCCTCGTGAGCATGTTTCACGGCTGCTCATCTCACGCAGACAGCAACAAGAGGCCCGTTTGAAACGGTGTGTCGCGGCGGCCCAATCACGGCGCTCCGTTTCCCGCCCCCCTTCCCCATGCGGCAACCGGGACGTGAGCAAGTTTGAGCGCAAATGCTCGCGATTACATGCGATGATCCCGCGAGGACCTTGATGGACATGGAAAGGAGCTCTGCAGATGGATGACGAAAGCGAATATTGGATGCTTTGTGAATCAGCTCGTGCATTAGTCATGTGTGCTGACTCTGTCTGGTGTTGTGTTATAGCCCGTGCTTCAGCGAAAATGGCCTTTCGACTCGTCCTCCTCACGGCTCTCTCCGTGCTGCCTCTTAGCTGCCACTCTCGTCAAAATCCCGCCAAACCAGACTTTGCCAGCATCAACGTCCCAACCGACTCGTTTGAGCCCACCATGTCCGTCGGAACCTTTTCCCTGCCGGCTCTGCCCTATGCCTACGATGTAAGTCTTCCCTGCCCTGCTTCATCCATCCTCAAATCATCTTCAACGTGCTCACCATCATCAGGCCCTCGAGCCCAGCATCTCGGCCCAGATCATGGAGCTTCACCACAGCAAGCACCACCAGACATACGTGACCAACCTCAACAACGCCCTCAAGACCTACTCCACCGCCCTCTCCGCCAACGACGTGCCCTCCCAGATCGCCCTCCAGGCCGCCATCAAGTTCAACGGCGGCGGCCACATCAACCACTCCCTCTTCTGGGAGAACCTCTCCCCGGCGTCCTCCCCCGACGCGGACCCCGCCAGCGCGCCCGAGCTGACCGCCGAGATCGCCAAGACCTGGGGCAGCCTGGACAAGTTCAAGGAGGCCATGGGCAAGGCGCTGCTTGGCATCCAGGGGAGTGGCTGGGGGTGGCTGGTCAAGGAGGGGAGTGGGCTGCGCATCGTGACGACCAAGGACCAGGATCCGGTGGTTGGGGGAGAGGTGCCGGTTTTTGGCATTGATATGTGGGAGCATGCGTATTACCTTCAGGTGAGTTGATTTACTGACGGACATATATCGTCTCGTTTTTTGATCACGTCTGGCTAACGGCGTGGGCTCGCTAGTATCTCAACGGCAAAGCTGCCTATGTGGACAACATCTGGAAGGTCATCAACTGGAAGACTGCTGAGCAGCGCTTCAAGGGCGACCGCGAGGACGCCTTCAGGATTCTCAAGGCTTCTCTGTAAGCTAGGCGTAACCAAAATGGAAATGAAATCATCGTACGCATAGGAGAGCATTGCATATGCAGGTCAATCGTAGCAATCTCCGCGATCGATTGATTTAATCGACTCCTTCATCGCCTCTGTTAGCCCATGTGTAACCCGCACAGAGATCGTATTGCTCCCATTAACTGCAGCCGCATAGCAGCAACGCAACACCGATGCAGGACGCTGTGCCACCACCGACCAGATCTCGCTCCTTGATAATCCTACGCCCTCCCACATCTCGTTTATATCTGCAATATGTGATTGCCGTACATTAGCTCGAAAGCATTCGCCATCGTATGTTGGCGGAGGTTAACGGTGTCACCGCCACGCGAGGGGGAGGCGTTGCACAAATCACTTCCTTTCTTCTGCGCTGCAGGTTGAGCTGGTGAGGATCTACTGCGCCACCAGAGAATTGCGCACGTGTCTAAGACCCTTTTGGCCATGTGTCTACCCATATGAGCTGTTTGTATCTGAAACAGACGAATTTGCAATGCCGAGGGGCCTTGTTGGTGAGCGCTGCTGTACTTTGAACTGCCCCAAGGGGGACCATTGCGGGTTATACTCATGAGAAGAGTACTCTACTGAGAGAAAGCATGCAGACATATACTAGCCATAACTTCAGACTTACTCTACTCAACAAAGCGCGCCCTCGCAGGCAGCTCTGAGACTCGAGTTCCCCTTGATCTCGCCTTGTTGACGGACTCGGAACAATAGCTCGACGATCCAGAGGGCCGAGCCACGACACCAATGCAGGTACCCAAGATTCAAGAGCACAAGAACCAGGTGGAAACGTGCATATCTTCGGCAACCATTCCGAAATTGCCTTAGGAACCATTAGCTCTTCGATCCATCGTCTCATCAACTCCAACCTAAGCTTACCAGGTCATACCTCGGTCCTTGTAACTACTGTTGAACGATAAAGGTACACGGTATGTGTTATGCAGAGGGAGGAGCTGCATGTTCGAGAGCCCAAAGGGTCCACGGCAGCTGAGAAGTGTCTTTCCTCTGCGGCTCGTGGCATCTCGTGCGACGGATCGGCATGTCCCTGCTTGAAACAATAGCTCTGGATTCACGGCATCACGAAAGACTCCAATCGATCGCAAGATTAAGGTGAAACAGGACTTTCCTCTCGTACTCAAGTTATGATGTGCTCTACCGGATGACAACATGAATTCTATAGCTATAGCACCATGAGGTTGAAGGAGCTTGGATCATAGGGAGTAACGTCAGGCGGAAATGAAGGCGCGGTGCGAAGCCGTCGGGAGGCGGAATCGTGCAGCGTTGCCCGTACGGACTCGAGCGGAGAAGCTCTTTGTTCCATCTTGGAGGCCTTCCGAGTCGTCTCAGAGGTATATAAGATGAGACCTGCTCGATGAGACTGAGTTCTAGACTCTTGGTTCTTCACCGCATCGACTCAGCTCGAAGCATCAGAGTCCTCTCGTTTACCAGTCACTCGTTCTACTACCCTCGTTCAAACCACTTTCGCTGAAAGCAGTTGCCCATCATGGTGAACAAGACAGTTGTTTTGGCCTTTCTCGGCCTCGGGTAAGTTCTCTCCCTCCAGAGAGGAAACTTGAAGATATATCATACTCAGATGACAGCAGAGCCAACCTCGTCGCCGCAACGGATCAAACCGTGACCGTCACAACCACCAAGACGGAAACCGTCACGGCCTGTGCCTCGTCCTGCTACTCCGTCGTGATGAGCTGCACTTCCACCGCCACCCTGACCGTGTCGACCTCCTCGACGCAGAGCGAGACTGCATCCAAGTCTGCCTCTACGGGCACCTATCCCACGGGCTCTGCGTCTTCTGGATCGAGCTATTCAGGAGGGACGTATACCCCCCCGACCGCATCGTATAGCACCTATGAAACCGGGACTGCTTCTTCTGTGACCAAGACGGACACGTACCAGTCCATCAAGAGCGTCACTTCTTCGACTGCTACCGGCACGGCTACTTCCGGTGTTAGCAGTGACTCGAGCCAGCTCCCGGGCAGCACGTCCTCCGCTACTACGGAGAGCACGGGATCGTCTTCTTCCTCTGCTGGCTCTTCTTCTGCTGAAACGCTGACTTCGTCCTCGGCCTCTTCTTCATCTTCTGCTGCGTCGACGTATTCAACGTCAGCCTCTACTCGGGATACCACCTACAAATTCGCTACCACGACACAAGCTCGCGGCACTTCAACCAGCTCTGAGAGTGCGACCGGGAGTGTGTCTGAGGGCACGACGTTGACAACGTTGACGACGAAGGGGTCGACTGTCACGCAGACTGTGACTGTGTCGAGGAGCTCCGGGTCGCAGAGCTATAGCTCTGTTCCGTCGGGCAGTTCGTCTGGCTCTTCGGTTGGGTATTCCACCGGATATTCGAGTGAGGCTTCAAGTGGAACTTCTGCTGAATCTTCCACGGGATACTCGACTGGATCTTCTGGAGAAGCTTCGACTGGTTATTCCACCGGTACTTCAACTGGTGCCTCTACAGGATCCTCCACCGCGTCCTCCGCGACATCCTCCACTGGCAGTGCCACGGGTACAGAAACGGGAACGTCGACAGAGACTACGACCGGTTCTTCGGCAGCAACCTCAACTGGATCCTTCACAGGATCTACGGGCTACTCCACGGCGACGTCTGGCACATCCTCTGGTACTTCCGCAGGATCTTCTACCGAGGCTTCCACCGAGACTCCCACACAGTCTTCCACAGAATATTCGACTCGAGTTTCGACAGGTTCTTCAACAGGTTCTTCACCAGGCTCTTCCACTAGATCTTCCTCGATGGTTGTTTATACCACCGCCTCTCAGTCCACCGGACAGTCGTCGGCTGCAACTTCAACGGGATCTGCTTCTACGGCCACCAGCCAATCATCCTCTGAAACAGCCTCAACCTCAAGCGGTCAATCATCCACAGCATCGACAACGGGAAGCTCTCCCGGATCTTCGTCCGCAAGCACCAGCGGTTCATCCTCAGAAACATCGTCGAAGAATAACCAGCCTCCTACGTCCATCATCACCAGGCATACCACTACGTATTCTGGCACTCCCTCCTCCTCCTCATCAGCCGGCTCAACCGAGACCACCGCCTCATCATCATCCTCTGGCTCAACCCAATCCACAGCCTCATCCACCCAGACCGCAACCGAAACAACAGACTCCTCCGCCCTCCCCGGCACAACCCAAACCCCGTCGTACACATCATCCTGCGCGGATTCATCCACCCCCATCTACACCCTCCCCAACTCAACCGCCTCCACATCCTCCGGAAGCTACTCTTCCCAGTCAACTTCCGCCTCCACATCCTCCGGGAGTTTTTCGTCCCAGTCAACTTCTGCTTCCACCACAAGCTACTCCTCCTCCCAATCAACATCCCTCAGCACAACAACCTACATCCTCCCCTCTTCAAGCAGCATCACAACCGACGCCTCCGCCGCACCAGGGACAACATTTTCCACTTCCACAACCACCAGCTTCAGCACAGAGAGCGCGCCGTACTCGCCTCCCTACAGCGAAACTCCCACAACCGATGCTTCCGCTGCTCCAGGCACCACCTTTTCGACCACGACGACGACCAGCAGCACGGGCACGGAGAGCTCGCCGTATTCTCTGCCTAACAGCTATAGTGATGTTCCCACGACTAACTACTCCCCGCCTGCGTCTTCTACAGCTTCAGTGTCTGGCGGTAGTTCTGCTGCTTCTTCCACGGCTCCGTCTTCCTCGCTGTTCACCATTCTAACTACTTCTTCCGCTGTAACGTCTACTTCTACAGTCTCGTTTGCCTCTTCTGCAGACGCAATCACGCAGCCCACGACGACAGCATCTTCTCCTGCTTCTTCTTCCTCTTCTGCTTATTCTTCTGCTTCTTCCTCGTCTTTCTCATCATCTTCAACCACACTCTACACCTCCACAACCACAAAGTCCTCCAACACCGAGTCTTCCACCACCGAGACCGCGTCTTCCACTGAAACCCCGAAGAGCGAATACCCCGTTCCCACCATCCCCTCGTACGGCCCGCCGCCGTCGTACGAACCTCCGTCGTACGGCCCGCCTCCTTCTTATGGATTCAGGGGCCGCAGAATCTGGTAAAGCGACAAGTTCCGTGAAAATGGGAGATGGAAGCCGGGAAAGGGGGTGGTGTTGGCTGAGTTTTGATGGGTAAAACACGAAGGGTTACCTGGTATGGATATGTTTCTTTCTTTTCTCTTGGAGGACTGTGACAATATTGTAGTTAAAATAATAGTCAAAAACAGTATTTTTGTCATTTTCTGTACTTTATATAGGTAGCTAAATACTGAGTTGTCTTTCCTTGCAATCTGATGACGATCATTCTCCCGACCAGTTGTGCAGCATACATTGAAACAGTTACGATCTGATATGTGATGTATATACCTCTCTTTTCTCTCTATTTACTCTAGCCATCTATAACCTTCTTTCCAGTTTTATAGATTAAACAAACTATCATCCGTGACAATATCGCTCAAGTTCCAGCGCGTCTATTTGCCCTCGGACAGACACACAACCGCCCACTTACCACCCCACGCCCACTTCCTGGCACCGGTATCGCCGCCGCCGCCCTCGAGAGCCCTCAGCTCCTCGTCTTTCCCAGGAGGCAGCCCGACAACGACATCGGCTTTGCAGGTCCGGAGCGCCAGGACGTTGACACCAGAGCCGGCACCCATGGGCCCCAGAGCTTCTTGGAAAGGTGTAGTCGGGTCCCACCAAGCCTACAAGTCATCAGTATTAGAGTCCCAAAGTCAGTCAAAAGGGTCACTTACATCGGCAGTCAGTTTTCGGTAGTTCAAATCGCCCTTGAAGATGACAAGCTCAGCTTGCTTCAGATCCTCGTACAGCTCAGGGGCCTCCTTGGGAAGTCGCCAGAAAGAGCCAGCCGCGGTCCAGTATCTGTTGGGTCGGATAGTCAACTGGCCCTCGGCATGCAGGTTTGCCCAATCCTGGAAGACGAAGAGCAGGTTCTCAACCTCCTTGTCTGATAGAGGAGGCGGCGTCCTATCCGCAACCTTTTCTTCCTCCGTCGGAGTCTCGAAAAACTTCTTCGGGCTGGCGAGGGCGCTGAGCAGGGCAGCAAAGTCGGCGGGGAGAACGTCAGAGACGAACCAGGGGATGGACTTGGGACGAAGCACAACGTGGGTAGCAAGGCCAGTGTTGAGGAGGAAGCCGGCCAGCACCAGGTCGACGTAGAGCTCGAACCCGGCATTGTCGAGGACAAAGTCCACGCGGCGCTCTTTCTTGCCCTCTGACTGGGCCTTCTTGAGCAGGTTATAGGTCTTGGGGAGGTCGTTGACGAGGATGTTCTCCTCGGCGGCCTTTCTGGCCTCGCTGCCCTGGAGCTTTTGGATGTCGTCGTAGGTCATGTTGGTAAGGAGTGACAAATCGGTGGCGTTGCCCCAGAGGCAGACCTCGCACATTTCGGTGAAGAGGATCTTCTCGGCCTCGACATCTTGTGCAGCGTTCTTGTCACTGCGGAGTTTCGAGATGATGTCGACGTATCTGGCGGCGAGCTCGACGACGGCATTTCGAGAGGTTCGGAAGGTGTCGGTCTTTTGGCGGGCAAAGATGTCGTAGCTCTTCCAGTGCTTTGTCGTGGTGAAGAAGGAATTGATGCGGCTGTACGAGAATCAGCTTTGTAAGTTGAAATTAGAATGCATTGGTGCAACATACCGGTACATGTAGCACTCGGCAAAGAGCCAAGGGACCTGGAACCAGGAGGGATTGCCCAGCTGCTCCAGCTCCTTGTTGTAGGCCGCAACCTCTTCTGAGAAGCCATCATCAGGTAGGGGCCTGGACATGATCAGCATTCGAGTTCGTTGTACATCGTCTCTGGGACTGGCGCATACGTCAGCTTGCGGTCGTGCAGCATCTCGTACTTGAGGTTGCCCAGCTGCTCGATAATCTTCTTGCCCTCGGCCTGCTTCTCGGCGTCGTCTGTGCTGGAAATGGCCTTGTATACATCATCCACGGCGCCAGTCTTTTCAGGAAATGTCCAGTTTTAGTAGATAGTTCGTCGAGGTCGGGCTCGGGGGTGACGGGCATCACTCACGATGATGACGGGCCATCGCATGCGAACGGAGTCGCTGGCAAAGGAATGGGGTTCGTTGGTCGCCGACTTTGCTGCATCGCAAGTTAGCTGATGAACTTGTACAGGTCAAGGAGCAGCATCTGGATGCTCGACATACGCGTCTTGGGATCGTACTCCATTTTGGCGAGGCAATGGCTGTGGAAGGCGGTGATGATGGAGGTTGAGAGATGCGATTACGGACGGGTTCCAATGTCAGTCAGGTCGACACTTTTTGGAGGGGTCGTGGCTTAAAGAAGAGGCCTGGATGGCGGGATGGCGGGGTACATGGCGGGGTACTCTCGGTACCTGATCGCGCGCCGAAACAAGCCCTCTTTTGAAGGTACCCTGCGTCTCGGCAGCCTGTACCGTCAGGGCGCAATGAAGAACTGCCGCCAAAGGGGCAATCCCGAGCTCGTGAATCCCTGCCAGCTCTCGACGTCATACTGGAGATGCTTCATGGCCATTGTCGATGAAAGGATGTTTCTTATAAGAGACTTCTCTGCTGATATAAGTGATGATGTACGGCACTGTGCTGGTTCTTGGCTGCAATTCTGCTGTCCCTGAATATCACAGTACCAGATTGTCTTGTCCCATCTCCTGGGATGAGCATTCCTAACTAGACAGTTAGCGTTGATATTGCTGCAGAAGAAGGCATCGTTTGAAGCAGCATTCTCAACATTATGACAGCAACGACTGGATGACCCAATTCACTGCCATATCTTGAGATCCTGATATTTGACTTTTTGAGTTATGAGGTCCCGAAGCAATCAATTTGCCCTTATTCCCGGGGTTTCATGGCAAATTGGCGACTATTGTAGGGTAGGGCTGGCCGGCTCCTAGCAGTTTCATCTCCGGAGCCCCAAGAAGAAGAACGCCTCTGATATGGTAGAGGTATGGTAGAGAGCAGTGGGTAATTGTACTCTCTTGATAAGACACTTTCAGTCTGCGATTATTGCCACACATCTGGGTTCGTATTGCTAGCACAGAGCAAGATAGTCCATCCTGTTTGAATCACATGCTTGGAAATCAGCTTGATCCCAACTCCTAATCCACCCAATGCCCATCCATCATGATGCCCAACCAAAGCCGCCCTCAATCAGAGCTCAAACGCCTGCACGTGTATGACATGCCGCCACTGCAATCTCCCACGTCATTTGCGACCCCAAACATGTCACCTTAAAACCGTCACTCCATCAGGCATGAACCGAAATACCTTACAACAAAACAACCCAAAGCAATCAAAGTCATTCAGCTTCCCCCCTTTCACTGCCGACTTCTCTCTTGACACAAACATCATCCTTCCACTTCCCCATCCTCCGCAATTTTGAGCAGCCGCAGCCGCAGCCACTGCCAGCCACCCCCACACCCAAATCACATCTTCGTGTCATTGATCTACACTCTTATCTTCAAGCTTCACATCTCATCCCTACATCTATACCCGACATCCCTCAATCCTCCACATCCCTTCGTCAATCACTCAGCAAATCACATTCGAACCATACTAGTCACATACAAAAACATCGTTCATCTGATTCAAACTTGTCCAGAGGAAACATGTCCGACTCAACAACCCCCAAGAGCACCTCCTCAGACTCTTCCAAACCCAAAAGCAACCGCCCTCAAGCCCTCCTCTCAACCGCCTACTCCTACGCGCAAACCTCCCTCGACGCCGCCATCCCACCGCCCACCCGCCAACGCGCCTACAACAAACTCTCCTCCTACGCATCCAACCAACCCATCCTCTTTGTCCGTTTGAACCCTCCCTTCCCCCACCCTCACCCTTTTACATGACAAAGGAACATCACTAACTTGACTTCATCAAACCAGTCCTTCTCAGCCTTCCAGCTCCTCTTCTCCCTCCTCCCCCTAACCCTCTTCCTCTCCTTCGCCCTATCAACCCTCCTCCTCGCCCTCTCCGCCGCCTTCGCCTTCGCCCTCTTCTGGATCGGCGTCGCGAGCCTGTTTCTCGTCCCCACGCTCTTCCTCACGTCTTCCTTTGCCGCGCTCTGCTGGGGTGCTTCGGTGGGAGGCTTCGTGTTTGTGAGGAAGTTGTACCACTATGCTCCGGCGGGCTCTCATCAGGGCAAGAGCAGTGGTGTCAAGACGTTGCCAGGCGGAACGGAAGATGGGGCTGTCAACGGTGATCATGGCAAGCAGTAGAAGGGTCACATTGGTTAACATCAAGAACCTGAGGTATTGACAAGAACTTGAAGTATGATATACCAAGGAAAGGCATCAGCACGGTGGTCGCTTCATGCATGTAACTCAATGTCTGCAACGCTTCAATTGAACTTAAGCATCACTACAGCGTCGCTGATATTCGCTTTACATCCACTTATAGTCGAGTCATTGGCCCAATACTTGTATGCTTATAAATATACGGCCAGCATCATGTCCATTCCAAAAGACCACTACCTAGAGACCACAATTACAGATACAGACCCTCCGGCTCACCCTCCTGCTTGGTGCGTAATACACGCTCCCTAGCTGCCCTGAAATCTGCCATCTGCACCCGCATGCGGCGCTCACGCAGAGCCATCATGCCAGCCTCTGAGCAGATGGCCTTGATGTCTGCACCAGACAAATCGTCCTTTTGAGAGATGAACTCATCCAGATCCACATCGTCGTTCAGGTTCATCTTGGATGTGTGCAGGGTGAAGATCTTGCGCTTGGTGTTCTGGTCGGGATTCTCAAACAGAATCTTGCGATCGATTCGGCCGGGTCGGATCAGCGCGGGATCCAGAGTGTCAATCTTGTTCGTCGCCATGATGACCTTGACGTCGCCGCGGTCGTCAAAGCCGTCCAGCTGGTTGAGAAGCTCCAGCATGGTTCGCTGCACTTCACGCTCTCCTCCAGACGTGGAATCGTATCGCTTTGTACCAATGGCATCAATCTCGTCGATGAAGACAATGGAAGGTGCATTCTCGCCAGCAACCTGAAGTGATGAGTTAGCATCAATAGACCTCTAAACACTGCTTGCTGCAAGAAGGATACACACCTGGAACAATTGTCGCACCAACCGGGGACCATCTCCCAGATACTTCTGAATCAGTTCGCTACCCACGATGCGCAGGAACGTAGCGGATGTCTGGTTGGCGACAGCCTTGGCCAAAAGCGTCTTGCCGGTACCAGGAGCACCGTAGAGAATGACGCCCTTGGGAGGCTTGATGCCCATCTCCTCATACAGCTCAGGATGGAGCAGCGGCAGTTCAACTGATTCTCGCACTTCCTGAATCTGCTGCTCCAAACCACCAATATCGGCGTATGACTCCGTCGGCGCCTTGTCGAGCTTCATGACGCTGACGATGGGATCCGTGTCGTCGGTCAAGACTCCGACAATGCTGACGCTCTTGTGGTGCAGCAGAACGCTGGCGCCAGGCTCGAGAAGGTCCTTGTCGACGAAGCTCATGATGCTGACGTAGTATTCAGGGCCCGTGGTGCTGCTGACAATGGCGTGGTCGTCGTCGATGAGCTCCTCCAGGGTGCCGACGCTCATGGGGCTTCCTCTCATGTCGTCAACGCGGCCACGCTCGTCGGCTAACCGATCGACATCGACATCGGGGCCGGCAGTCTGGCCCTCCTTGGCGGCCTTGGCCTTGCGCAGCCGCTCCTGGTTCTCGACGTATTCTTCCTCGAGCAGCAGGTGGTCGTGGATACGCTGCATTCGGAGCAGGCGAAGCTTGCATCGGCTTGTGGGATAAACTGCAGGGAGCTTGGCGGCGGCGCTGGTGCCGCCCTGCTTTCTCTTCTTGCGGCCGACGCGGGTGGTTGGCCTCGGCGGCGGCTCGTACTTGGGCTTGTCCTTCTGGGCGGGAGTCAGCGGTTGTTCGTTTCTACGGTGAGAGGGCAGTAGAGAGAATGGCGAACCTTTTTGTCCTTCTCATTCCGTCCCCCTTCACCACCCATACCAGACTGGCCTTGACCCTAGAGAGTAAATGTCAGCAGAGATGCATCACGTCAAGAGCCGCAGCTGCTGCCACAAGTGTTGCTTACCATCTTGACCGGTCAAGCTCTGGAAGGCTGTTGGCTAGATTTGTGTTGAATGCTCCTCTTGTCCCGAGCTGAATTTCCTGTATCTGGATCGAAACAGCTAAGAGAGAGACAGGATTGTCGATGGTGACGATGAAGAGGCGAGTCGGCTTGCCAGGGTGATGCTGCACAGAGCACCCATGCCTGGGCTAGGCGACAGAGAGACACGACAGCTCCGGCCTGGTCACGTGTATCAAACGGTAGCTATCACGTGATGAAGCGAAGGTGATCTCATCAATGGTTGTCAGCTTCTTCCAATGGCCTTCTATCCTTGCTAATCCCCAAGCGGATTAGACCCTATGAATGACATCTGGTTTTCGATATTTGTCGATCCGGGCAGTTGGGGTTTGGCTAATTGATCAAGCAGCGCTGCATCTCATAGGCCATCATGGCTTCAACGCACCTATACCACCTGAAACACCTCCAAGTCTTTCGTCGACATCCTGGCTCTATTCTAGGACCGCGTTCACATGTGTCTAGGCAGCTCTTCTCTTCCTGTCCAATTATGTTAGCTGTTGAAGCATGCCTTTACCTGCCATATCTTTGATATGCAAGCATACGAAGAGGTAAAGTATGTCACGATGAACCGTTTGTGGTGTGCATGTAGACTCTAAACTGCCTGAACTGCTGGAATCCCTCATGCACCAAGGTACCCAGTAGAAATGTCCAGGTACACGCGGGACGAGAAGGCAAACCATCAAGGTGACAACGTCAATGCCAGGCTCCCTTTACATTTGCTGCTGAGCTGGGCTGGCCTGATCGGATCCAACGTAACAGAAAGATGCTGCTGTTGCGTGGCGCTCACTGCCAGGTCTGCCATTTCAGCCCCTCCAGTGCTGTAAACCGACATCCAGTCGCATCAAGTCGGGAGCTGCAGGCCGCTAAAGCGTCCCGCTACAGGCCTGACGTCGAACGAGCCGCAAAATGCCCCTCTTCCGCTGCGACTATTCCCTCTGTATGGTGCGCCAGTGCTTGGACTCCAACCTGAATCTGATTTGATAGGCGACTTGAGCCAACCCTCCAACTCGCCCAAAGCCCTCCTCGTCCCGACCTCTCTTCTGCCCTCAGCCCCAACCGCTTCAGTTACATACTCACCTTGAATCAGCGGATATTATTCCTACAAAAGCGAAAAAACCCCTCCTCTCTCCTACCGGCACCTTCAACCCTCCAAATCCGCGACCCCCCAGCGATCCCCGACCAACACCGTCACCATGACCAGCAGAGACCGCCGCATCATGAAGGAGCTCCAGGACCTGACCGAGGACAAGGACACGTCCGGCATCCACGCCGCCCTGGAGCACGAGGGCTCCCTCTCGACCCTGATGGGCTGGTTCTCCGGGCCCCCGAACACGCCGTACGCAGGCGGCAAATACGTGATCAGAATCCAGCTCCCTACCGAGTACCCCTTCAAGCCGCCCAAGATGAAGTTTGAGACGAGGATCTGGCATCCCAACGTCAGCAGCCAAACCGTACGTGTTGCGCGCAGGATCATGACCCTAGCCCTCGGATCAATCACTACTAAAGATCGCTGGTGTGCAAACAAGATGAGACCAACCCTGTACTAATACGCTGCTTTGCTTCCAGGGCGTCATCTGCCTCGACACACTGAACAAGAACTGGTCTCCCGTCCAGACGATCAAGACCGCCCTCTTATCCGTACGAATGCTCCTCGAGAACCCGAACCCCACAGACCCCCAAGACGGAGAAGTGGCCAGCATGCTGCTCAACCAGCCCGAGCGCTTCGTCGAGATGGCGCACGAGTGGGCGGTCCGCCACGCCGGCGCCCCGCGCCAGACGAACCTCGACAAGAGCAGATACCGGAGCCTGGCGAACCCTACAGGCGGCCCGGTCGACGAAAGCAGGTATGGCGACAAGAGTTTCCCAAGGGGAGGCGAAGGAAGGTTGGGGGGTTTGATGCTGACGAGTTTTGCGATTCTAGATATCATGGGTACAGGCCGGAGCTTGTCGAGCAATTTACAAGCATGGGCTTTAGCCTGGATAGCGTTGTCGAGGCGCTCGAGTATTGTAGGGTCGATCGCCTGCTCCCGAGTCTACCGCCGACGAGGATGTCGGATGTGACGACTCGGATCTTGGGTGAACAGCAATAGAATGGACAGGTCGTCCAAAGCTAGCTAGATGAACGATTGGGCGGCGGAAAATGGGCTGGAGTTTTAACATGGAATTGGGGATTTCTGATTTGCCATCTTGGAATTGATTTCTTTTTTTGCCGGGGGATTTGGTTGATTCTTTATATCGTTGCGTTCTTCTTGTTTTTCTCCTTCGATACAGCGATGGTGTGGATGGAGCGTTGAGTTGAAGAGCTGACAGAAGACCAGAGGGAGAGATCTGGCTCAATAGGGGCCTGGAGAGCGCGCCCATCTTAGGACAACTTCCATTTTCGAATCTCAAAGGTTGGACTGAAGTAGCATATATACTGGAATAGCGATTGTGTTTCTTGTTTCAAATCCGGCGTTTGCATCAACGTCTGGTCGACTCGGTATGAAATTGGAGGGAAGACACCCGTCACTACTCGCCGGGGAAAGCATAGCAACTGGACGCATAGTCCGTTTCGGACAACCAATACATCACACCTGCTAATAAAACATAATTTGAGTACAAAGCAAGCAGTCCATTTCTCTCGGGAGAAAGAGACGACATGTTCTTCCGTTTCCCCTTGCCTATCTACATGCTCCAGCCATTGAGGTAAACAGCCCACCACTCCCTCCTGTAATGATTTTTTATATGTTTTGAATTGTATCTAGGGTAAATTAAATAATCAAGCTCAACTCTTCGTTGCCTCCCCCTTTTTCCATTTTTTGTTGCAAATGAAACAAAGAGAAAAGGAACCAAAAGCCGATTACAGCAGATCGCGGCGGACAAACTCATTGTACAGAGCCTTGCCCAGACCAGCGGGGGAGCGCTCGACAATGACGCCGGCGTTCTCGAGCGCGGCAATCTTGGAGTCGGCACCGCCCTTGCCGCCAGAGACAATGGCACCGGCGTGGCCCATACGGCGGCCGGGGGGCGCGGAGATGCCGGCGATGAAGCTGACGACGGGCTTGCCGCCGTTGACGGTGTTGGCCTGCTTGAGGAACTCGGCGGCGTCCTCCTCGGCGGAACCGCCAATTTCGCCAATCATGATGATGCCGTCCGTCTCCTCGTCCTCGAGGAAGACCTTGAGGCAGTCGATGAAGTTGGTGCCGCTGAAGGGGTCGCCGCCGATGCCGACGACGAGGGACTGGCCGAGACCGGCCTGAGTGGTCTGGTTGACGGCCTCGTACGTCAGGGTGCCGGAGCGCGAGACGATGCCGATGCGGCCGCGCTTGTGGATGAAGCCGGGCATAATGCCGATCTTGCACTGGCCGGGGGCGATGATGCCGGGGCAGTTGGGGCCGACCAGGCGGGTCTTGTCCTGGGTCTTGAGCATCTGGGTGATGCGGACCATGTCTGCGGCGGCAGGGTTAGCCATTGTCACTCGCATTGTGTTCCTATTGTGGGCGGGAATAGGAAGTCCCATGGTGGGGCTGGCGAGTTCTGACCATGTTGAGGAATTCCCTCGGTGATGCAGACGGCGAGAGGGATCTCGGCCTGGAGAGCCTCTTCGATACCGGCAGCGGCCAGGGGAGGGCTTTGTAGGTGTTAGTATTTCATATATATCGAGGCTGTAATTAGGGTGGGTAGTGTCGCATACGGGACGAAAAGCGCGGTAGCGGTAGCTCCCGTCTCCTTGACGGCCTCGGAGACGTTCTTGAAGACGGGCAGGTCCAGATGTGTCTGGCCAGCCTTCTTGGGGTTTGTTCCACCAACAACCTTGGTTCCTAGAGGCGACAGCGCGTAAGTATCCGCAGCCAGCAGTCGTGCGCAGCGGCGAGGCGAGGCTTTATCGTACCGTACTCAATGGCTTGCGAGGCGTGGAAACTGCGTATCCTCCGTTAGCATGTCATTGCGCCCTCTTCCCCGTCTCAGAACTGCCCTGTCTCGGCAGCCGGTGTTCGAAGACGTACGTTCCCTGCTTTCCGGTGAAGCCCTGGAAGATGACCTTGGTGTCGCCGTTGATGCGCAGGTTCTCGATCGTCTTGGCGTACGGCGAGCTGGCGGTGCTGTAGCCACGGCGGGCGTTGCGCAGCGCAGAGCGCGCGGCAGTTCTAGGAATGGCCTGCATTGCTGTGAAGGGAGGGGGAGAAGAAGAGGGGAGAAAGGTCCAAGGAGAGGAAGAAGAAAGAAGTCGAGCAAAAGCGTCGCGGGTTGCAAAACGCTGGAGGACGGGGAGCGAGTTGAGGCTTGGAGCTTGTCAGAAGGGATTATCGTCGATATGGCAGCAAAATTACCGGCTCTGGCAGCTCTGCGGTCGGGTGCTGCCGGGGCCACGGCACTTGCTTTTTCCGAACTGACGGTTGGGTGGCAGGGAGAAAAATTATTTACGGTGAGGGGCTTGTCCGTGCATGAGAGCCCACCGTTTACACTGATGTGCTTTTGCTGAAACTTCCGTCTAATACGATACTGTATCTGTATGCCGTTTTGGTTCCGTAAACGCCAAAAATTCGAGATTCAAACTGCCCCACCGAGGCGATAGAAGTGCCAAAAGTTCTTATCGACACCATCAGCGAGGGGCATCAAAACCACCTCCAGTCATAAATTCACACCAACCCCGGCCGTCTGAACGAGCGCTCGATACGGCGCACCAACTACGGACACAATGGCTACGACCACGATGACGGCGGTTGCGACGTCGCAGAAGAAGACGGTCGAACTGGCGCCTGAGAGCGAGCGCTTCCTGCGGTGCTGCGCGGATCTTGCCAACGCCCTCATCGAAGACCACGAGGCTACCAAGAATGGCCGGCCGGGCAGGGACATCAACCTCAACTCGCTGCGGGCGAAGCTGGCCAAGAAGCACAAGCTGGCCAATATCCCTCCGCTGACGGCCATCATTGCTGCGATCCCCGAACACTACAAGAAATACATTCTGCCGAGGCTCATCGCAAAGCCTATCCGTAAGTCTGCCCTGTATACACTACTGGCAACTGGTTCAAGGCACTGACCTGAAGTTAGGAACGTCATCTGGTATCGCCGTTGTCGCCGTCATGTGCAAACCGCATCGGTGCCCGCACATCGCATATACGGGCAATATCTGCGTCTACTGTCCTGGAGGACCCGATTCCGACTTCGAATACAGCACACAGTCCTACACTGGATACGAACCCACTTCAATGCGAGCCATCCGCGCGCGTTACGATCCTTTCGAGCAGGCCCGAGGGCGAGTGGACCAGCTTAAGTCATTGGGGCACTCAGTCGACAAGGTGGAATACATCATTATGGGAGGAACGTTCATGTCATTGCCGGAGTCATACAGAGAGGACTTTATCGCCCAGTTGCACAATGCTCTTAGCGGGTATCAGACATCCAAGGTCGATGAGGCAGTGGAGGCTGGTGAGATGAGCAACATTAAATGCGTGGGCATCACCATCGAAACACGACCAGACTACTGCCTGCAGCCCCATCTTACAGACATGTTGAGATATGGCTGCACGAGATTGGAAATTGGAGTCCAGTCACTATACGAAGATGTTGCGCGAGACACAAATCGAGGACACACAGTGGCGGCGGTGGCAGAGACGTTTTGTCTGGCCAAGGACGCAGGCTACAAGGTGGTCAGCCACATGATGCCTGACCTGCCCAACGTCGGAATGGAGCGCGACATTGATCAATTCAGAGAATATTTCGAAAACCCGGCCTTTAGAACCGATGGCCTCAAGATCTACCCGACACTTGTCATCCGAGGGACGGGCCTATACGAGCTGTGGCGGACAGGAAGATACCAGAACTACACCCCCAACCAACTGATTGATTTGGTGGCACGAATTCTGGCCCTCATTCCCCCGTGGACCCGCATCTACCGTGTCCAGCGAGATATCCCCATGCCGCTGGTCACATCTGGAGTTGAGAACGGAAACCTGCGAGAGCTGGCATTGGCCCGGATGAAGGACTTTGGCACCACATGTCGAGACGTGAGGACAAGAGAAGTCGGTGTCAACGAGGTCAAGCACAAGATCAGGCCAAACCAAATTGAACTAGTCCGCCGAGACTACACCGCCAACGGCGGCTGGGAGACATTCCTCGCCTACGAAGACCCGAAGCAAGATATTCTGGTCGCCCTCCTGCGCCTCCGAAAATGCACTGAAAAGTACACCTACCGAGAGGAGCTCATTGGTCAACCTACCAGTATGATTCGGGAGCTCCACGTATACGGCACTGCCGTTCCTATCCACGCGCGCGATCCTCGCAAGTTCCAGCACCAAGGATTTGGTACCCTGCTGATGGAAGAGGCCGAGAGGATAGCGAGGGAAGAGCACGGAAGCGACAAGATTAGTGTCATTTCGGGTGTGGGCGTGAGGAGTTACTACAAGAAGCTCGGCTACTGGCTGGATGGGCCGTATATGAGCAAGTGGCTTGATGGGCGTGACCAGAAGGCATGACGGGGTTGCAGTGGCTGAAAGATGGAGGGGAAGAGTAAAATGTGCTTTTTCATGGCGTACAGGTTTAGGATATCAATGTTTGGGCTGGCTAGAACGGGTTCAGTATACAAGACATTTGAAGTACGAGCATATGGCATGACGTTTTCCTGTAAACATGTCGATAGCGTTCCGGTTGTGACAAAGTCTGCAAGCAGTATCCCTTGCCTTTCACGGGCCGATAAAATAAGAGATAACCAATCCTTTCTTGCAAGCTTGATAAAGCGATCATATTGCCTTCTACCGCCTCGTAGGAAATCATGGTCGATGCATTGCGTCACGAGAAGCCAGCCCCTGAGTTTCTTTCATCGGGCTATGAGACTGAGGACCTGCACATAGGCTTATGACAATACTGTAGAATGAAGAATCACATGCTATTTCCAATGGTGATAACCGCGACTTCATCAAGGCCAAAGTGTTATCTTGTATCTCAACTGTATCACGCCGTCCCTGAGCTCGTCGTGGGTAGGCCCAGAGGAAGGAGGTATCTCGGCCCAATTGCAGGAGGAGATCCTTCTCAGCCATAAACTTAAAATGCCAACCTACATAAACCTGACAGGACTTCCTCCATCTGTTCAGCCTTTCAGCTCTTCTAGCACCATATCCAGGCATGGCTTCTTCTCAACAACGCACCGGCCCCTTGCGGGAAGACAACCTCGTCTTGGGACATCTGCTGGGATATCATCATGAACAGGTCCGCGAATCAGGGGGCAGCATACTGCCCGAAAAGCTCCGCCAGTTGGAGAAGCTGGAAGGGTTTCTGATGAGAGATGTTTTGTTCATATCTATCGATGTCGCTACAGGAAGCGATTTCGGAACTCGTTTCTCACCGGAAAGTCTCTGCATCGGCATCTCCGTCTTGGACACCCGAAGCCTTACAAAGCCCATTGAAACAGACCAAGATGCCAAGGGCGCAATTAAGTCCTGTCAATACGTCACGAAGGAATACAAATTCCTCGATTGGGCTTGGCAAACTTTTCGTTACGGAACGTCGACTTACCTGGACCCTAAACAGGCTGCAGACAACATCGCCAATCTCACAGAGGGTCGCAATTACGTTCTCGTTGGGTCAGACTTACAGCGGGATTGCGAATTCCTGAAGCAGCTGGGCTTCTCGAGTTGGAAAATCGCCGAAAGAGCTTGCTTTCGACTGGACATTCTCCGGGCTGCGCAATATCCGCTGCAGTCGAGGCATCGGCCCAGCTTACAGTGCTTGCTCGAGGCGTTTGGGATCAAGTGCAAGAGAGTCAGCCTTCCTGGAGACTACGCTCATTATACTCTGAAAGCTATGCTGTTGCTTGCTGTTCGCCATTGGAAGATGGACGGCGACGCTTTGACGGATGCGGATCGGAGACTGGAGCAGAATCTGCTGAGAGTTGCCACACATGAGCTTCCCTCGGCAGGAAGTGCTTCTGCGCAAGTGTCTTGGGAGCTGCCTTCTGCGAACGCCACAGGCGTGAAGGATGAATGGGATGAGGAAGAGGTGTCCTGGGTTCTTACGCCTCTTGTTTGAAGCTGATCCGGCCCTATAACCATGGCAACTAGAACTTATGCGCTACAAGAAGAAGCCTATGAGTAGGACAATGCATGGAAACAAACTGTCGGTGATATCTGCTACAAAACAAACAAAAGTGAGGAGGACTCTTTCGCGAATGGGTGATGAGAGAGATAATTGTGCAGACCTCATACAGTCAGTAGTACAACAAGCTCACACGACAACTATATATAAATCTTCCAACTTGTATTGCCTTGAAAATGACGTTGACACTGTGCTTCCCACTGCCACCAACTTCATAAAACATCCTCTAAGACGTGGTCACAACCACCGTATCCGCAGGCACAAGCGCCCAATGCTGCCCCGTATAATCCCCCCCAGCCAAATGCGCCTCAAACGTATCCGAATAAACATCAAGATGCGCATTCAGCCCCGTAAAGTTATTGCTCAGACGATACGGATACGTAGGAATCGTATGCCAGTCGTCGAACCTCCAATACTGCCCCGAGTACTCGCCGGTCTTGGCCAGCTCGAGGTTGACGCTCTGCACGCCATTGTCGTTGATGACATCGAGAGATTGTTTGACGCCGTTGGCGATGGTGTGGAGGCGGTAGAAGCGCGGCGTGTGGGTGGGCGTGAGGAACCAGAGGCTGTCTGGGCTGACGTTGCCGGCGTCGATCATGGAGAGGGATGGGCTGCCGGTGTTGGTGAGGGCGAGAATCTTGGCGGCGGCTGTGAAGCTGTTTTTGAGGACGTAGACTTTGCCTGTGGGGATGGACGACATCTTGATGGTGGTCTGATGGAAATATGCTTGGTGGTGCTGGTGGTGCTCAGTCTGGATGAGGAAGTTTAGAATGTGATGGCATTCGTAGGGGTCTTTTATATCATGACCCAGATCAGACCGCCTTCTTTGTTGCAAAGATATCACGTAATTGACGCCCAAGCCACTTCATCGCTTCCTGCAGAGCGTAGTACAACGTGGTGAGGCTGTCAGCCCCCTTGCCTCAGTAGCCAGCGCTTTCTGTCATACGCCCCCCAACGCTACTGGTTGGAGAAGTGAAGCTTTGCGTATGCGTTGTTCGAGGGAGGGTGTGGTGTTCCAGACCCTTATAGATGCTCACGTTCCGTCCTCTGGTGGTTGTACAGACAGATGATGGGATTGTTCTCACTGTTCCCTTGGGTACTAGACGCTTAGATCTGTACCAGAGGGGCTCAGCAATGCTCTGATCCCGTGTTAGATTATGCGATTGTCACTCGTAAAGCATCCGTAATATTATGTAACATTCGGCTACGACAGCTCCATGGATGGGCATTTTGTAGTTGCTAGAAGAGATGATTTATGCTCATTCACGACCCTGTCCCCGGGCAACCAGAGAAGGGAAGCATTAAGAATCGTTAAGTGACTTGAACTTTTCAAGACTTGTTGCAGCTAGCAAGTTAAATCTATTCTCCAACGCCGGCTATCCCATTGCCACTGCTGAGCCAAGATTGACACTCGAGAGACTCTCAGGACTCGGCTCAACGACACCCATGGCTTGACTTGAGGGTCAGAGCGAGGCTGAGTTGTACTTCGGTTCGATGCTTTCAAGTAGGCAATGTATTCTGGTCTCTTGCAGATGTGCGTCAGAAATAGCCCGTTAATGTCCTATGCTAAAGGTTGATTAGTTTCCTCACTTTACTGGTGGGTTCGAGAGGTAACAATAGCCGTTATATCCTGCAAATCGACCTCTCTAGTCCTTCCAAGAAGAAAGGCTTCCTTATGTTCCTTATGTTGTTGCGCATTGTATTGACGGCGTTGATAGTGAACATTAACTAGCTGCTACACTTTAGAAGAACAAAGGACTATTTCTCTTCAACCGGCAACGGCAGTTTTAGCAAAGTCAACTCTAGAATACTGGTGGCGAGGCATCGTGACAAGGCATTTTTCTTCACCCAATATTCACACAAATGACAGCCGAATTCAGCGCCCTGATTGGACGCCAATTGAACGTCTAGAGCGTAAATGGACGCGGAATTTCAGGTGAAGGCAACTAGTCTTGCCACTATTGAGACGGGCCGGGGGAACCGCTGCGGCTGGGAGCCACGCGCCCCCCAAATAAGACATATCCTCCCAATACTGGAGAGCTGAGGGTGGTTGACAGGCGCTCATGTTGACGATCTAGAACAACTTGAACCTCGAGAACGTCGCCAGTATGGGTCGATATCCCGGGAGCGAGTCTCCGGATTCATGTATCATGGGCCAAGTGCTTCAGCTAGACTCAGGACTGAGACTAGATCAACGTTCAATTCGCCTTGTCAAAATGGTTATAAGACCTGTGAAGCTCTCGACTATAGCGATGTAATTCTCTCAGACTTTCACATTCAGATCGACTCAAAATCCCGTCTTCTCTTGTCCAGTTGGTCAGGACATTGACTTGTTAAAGTTTCAGTAAACGTCGCCGCCATGGATTACGACGAATACATCCGAGAAGCCCTCGCGGACGGCATCACGCAGGAAGCGGCCGAGCTTGAGCTCGCGGAAATCCTTCACTCGCACATGAACGAGCTCGCCAAGAATGCCACAGCGCAGTACGAACTCGCCCTAGAAGAGCGTTGCCAGCAACAAGGGCAGCGCTTCGTCGAGAATCGCCCGATGGCGGAGGAATTCCCGCTGGAGCTCTTCACAGCACACATCAAGACAAACAAACTCGACGATAGCAAGTGGGTGGCCACCATCAAGGACTATCTGCTGCAACACATGCCCCAGGCTACTCGTGACGTGCCTCCTCCCCCGGCAGAGAGCGACAGCGGGAGCCATCAAATCATGCACCGCGTCGTTTCCATCGACAAAGAAATCGACAAGTCTCAGCCTCTGAAGAGGGACATTCCCGAGGACGCACAGCTGTTTGTGCCGCTGATACCTGTTGCATACTTCGTCGGGGTAGCCGTCGCAGGACTCGTGACACAAACTGTGGGAGGCATTGCATACGCCCGTTACCAGCAGAGCAAGAGGCGGCCACCGGCGGTCCAGCCTCCCATCGTCATCCTGCCGCCGCAGACGACTCCAGGGCAGCCAGCTCGTCCGGGCCAGCCTGGAGATCCCCCTCCGCCTCCGCATCCTCCGCAGCCCGAGGAGAGGGATCGCGAGAGGAAGCGCAAGCGGGATCGCAAGAGGGGCAGAGACGTCCTGCGGAAAGCTCGGTCGGACTGCTACTTTGGCTATGTGGACAGGATTGACAAGCTGAAGCATGGATATGAGGTCCGTGTTGAGGCGATCACGGAGAACTCCCTCTCAGATGAGCTGTTCATCCGCGCCGTCGAGAAGATGTCCGTGGCAGCGGGGTCTCCTGGATTCGGTCGATATCACCTTGCCTTGGTATGGATCTACTTGCATGCCGTGCCTCCGGGCGTCACCGAGGGGACGTGGATCAACTTCAAGCTCAACCAGCAGAACAAGCAGCTGGTCACAAAGCAAAACTTCGACTTGGAGCAGCCGTTCAAGGATGGAATGACAAGGCTGGAGCTGCTCGAGCCGCGACTGAGCTTCAGAATGTTCCGCTTCGAGTCGTACTTTGAAGACAACCATGGCTACGTCGTCCAGACCGAGGTGCAGACGATCAGCAAGGACATTGCTGCCAGTGCCGTCACAACACTGCAGCAGGCCTTTGGGAGCTTCAATGCTGTTGGAGAGGCCGTCCGGGATCTTGTCCAGAAGATTGTCCATTCCGACACTTCCGGCAAGGGGTATCTGCAGCAACTTGACGACGACAAGACGACGGAGTCTGAAGACCAACCTCCAAGGCCAGCGGCTCCCATGGTGTCCGCTGCAAAAGTTCCATTCATTTCTCCCGCGACGGTGGATGACATTCTGGGCGCTCTTCTGCCCAATAAGGCGGATATCATTGCGTATCATGTTTATGATGTCGGACAAGGTGAGTGTCCCAGTTTCCATGTTGTAGTCTGCTCCCTTTACCAGGCTTTTAAGCCTGTAACTGCTCAAATTGGTCCTAAGTTTGTCGTACTGAGCTGACTCTTTGTTCAATTCAGGCCATAGTGCGCGTGCCTTTGACAAGTACGGGGCAGCCTTTGCCAACGACTTTGGCTACGGTAAGCTGGACGACGAGGACAAAAAGGTCTGCTACCACATGATCCGCGGCCAAGCAGCCGTTCCCATCCTTCTCTCCCACTGGGACGCCGACCACTATCGCATCGGGAAGAGCAGCCACGCAAAGGACTTTTCGGGCTCAGCAGACGACATCACGCTGCGCCCCTGGATCGCCCCTGGCCGGAGCCACATCACGGGAACCGTCTCCAACGAGACGGCGTGGCTGATCCAGCAGAATGGAAACCTTCATCAGTGGACAGATAGCGTTGATTACGTCCAGATGAGGAACGTGACCGTTGTTCGCTGCATGCGCAACACCCAGTTCAACTTGCCCGACAAGAACAACTTTGGCGCTCTGGCGCTGTTCGTCGGCAAGGGAGACAACCTGCTGCTCTTCCCAGGCGATGCCAACTTTGAGTCTATCCCGGAGATCAGCTCCGCCAATGGCCGTGTGCGCTCCGTGATTGCGACTCACCACGGCAGCACGAGGTCGCTCGGCACGGGCGCCAAGATGGGCGCCAGCATCCCGAAAGCAAGCAGCTCAGGGGAGACGTACGCCGTCTTCTCGTATTCGCAGGGCAACAGCTATGGCCACGACATCGCCAACGCCTATCCGTACTACGAGGAGAAGGGCTACGGCGAGCCGGAGACCACGGCACGCCTTGGTGTTGACGGCAACGATACTCTGGAGCTTGCCCACTTTGGAACGGGCTGGGACACGAAGAAGGCGACCCCAATCAAGTTTCACTTTCGGAATAACCAGTTGAATGCCAGCACGATCTCTTTTGCTGATAATCAGCTGAGCGGGGTGGCGGCGGCCGAGGAGGCCATAGATGAGGAAGGCTTGGATTCTGCTGCGCCGGCTCCAGCTGCTGGCCCAGCCATCAAGGGCTCCAAGCTGCCTGAGCCGCCCTCGGATTGGCAAGCACAGGCACACAGCACGCCGGCTGCGAAGCTGCATGACAAGTATCAAAGGTCGTTCCCAGAGGTCATTACCTTGACCGGCTCAGGAGGCGCAGACCCGAACCACGATGATCTCGCCGACTATGCCATCAAGGATGCCGACGGAGACGTGATTTTCTACGACATCACGGCAGCAAAGGTCGTGATGGATAAGCTGCCACTCAATGTCCCCTGCAAGACAGACTATCCGGTCACGGTGCAAATCTCATGTCAGGACATTGAGCTCGTCCACGACGCCGCCAACAAAGAGGCGATTCTCCCGCTGGTGCGCTTCAACGTCGCCAGCGGACATCCGTCGGATCACGCCGCGAACCCCGGCACGAACGGCATGCAGGGAGACGCGGGATACGCCGGCGGACGTCTCCGTCTGGCCGTTGCTGGGGATTGGCTCGGCACCACGCAGGTCCTTACGAGTCCTGTTATGGGAGTCAGTGTTCAGTACCGGGGCGGACACGGCGGTAATGGACAGAAGGGCGGAGCGGAGACGCAGCCAAAGAGCGGCGGGCTTGTGGTCATCCTTGAACCTGTTAAGGGAAGCCTTGATGGATCTGGGGATGGAGGCGATGCCGGAGAGCCTGGAACGGTGCCCGACTCTGAGATCCTTGCTGTGGCTGGTAAGTGGCCGCAGGGATGGAAAGTCCAGCTCGACCTGGGACAGCCGGGGACGGACAGCGAGTTTGGCAGGCCCGGTGCTGTGGGTAAAGGTATGTCGACCCCTTAGACAGGTCTTTTCCTGATTCACTCAGATGTGACAATATGTACTGACACGTGTACCTTGCTCAGGAGGCGGTTTCAGCATCGATATGGGCGGCGACTTCATGCCGAGCGACAAGTTCATGTTTCACGGGACAAAGTTTTCTGGGGCAGATGGGAAGCCGTTTGATCGGTCAAAAGCGCAATTTCATAAGGCTCAGGCCAAGTTGACGCTGGTGGCGACGGAGAGCGAGATGCTGTCGCGTATGGCGCCTGTTGACTGGAGGTATTTGTCTTGATTTGGAGAATGAGTTGTGAATTAAGGTTGATAGCTCCGTATACGATGATTATGTTAGATGCTGTCTATGAAGAAGATGGTATACAAAGATGAACCATATCTTGTCAATGGATACCTCTCCAGCTTCAAGTCAGGGATGTCCTGGGATGCATGTATTGGGGAATTCCTTCATGACGACACTGCTTGTTGTGGATTCGAGGCTCGTTATACCTCCTCTCTTGATTTAACGATCCGAAGTACCTTCTCAGCACACTCCTCGGCCGTCATGTCCTTTGTATAAATGATGTGCTTCGCAAGCCTCTTGTTGCTAGGATGTTCCACAAAGTGCCTGTTAAGACCAAGCTCATGCCCCCTTCTCTCCTCTGTAATCCTCACCACTTCATCCACATCCTCACACGGCAGCACCAAGAAGACATTCTCATATGGTTGCATCAAGGCCTCTATGTGCGCCAGCTCTTCCGGGTTCTCGAAAACCGAGTGTCCGGCGCCGAAATCGAGAATCTTGCCGTAAAACTCATCGCCCTCCTGTTTTGCATTCAGCAATATGTGCGTGACGGCCTTGTATTCAAATGGTTTCCAGTGCTGGTAGAATGGCCATAGACCTTGCTCTTCGTAGATCCTTTCTGCGAGGGCTTTGTCATAGCCATATGGTGCGTAGAGCTCGTCGCGGTGGCGGTCGAGACTGTATAGTTCCCTCGAGAGGGCGTCGGCGATGATCTTGCCGATTGTAGACTTTCCAGATCCTTCTGGGCCTATCAGAATCACGGTGTCGGACATTTTGACCTTGAGATGTTCAGTTTCTATATCATAGCTTTGGTAGAGTTATCCTTGCGAGAAAAACAAGGTGTTTGTAGCAAATCGCGAGGTGAGTCATACTGTATCTTGTGCCTGGATATTGACAGGGATTGTGCCACTTCTATTACTCTGCAACTGCCCAAGCTACCGGAACATGAAGAGTGTGTTCTCTATTTGCAATTTCTGGCAAAAGAAACTATTGATGTCTGAGTTATTTGTCTTGGCTACTTTCTTAGAATGATATGAGCTCTCCAATGTTAATGAAATAACTGCATTTCGAATCCCGAACAATTGTGTCTTACGGCATATGGTGAACGGCGTACGGGATGGATTTTCGAGGCTGAATTTCAAGCTCCTCCAACTGGCAATACCGCACGAAATCCGTCCTTTCGCCGAAAATCCAACAGACGCTCTATGGTTCAAGAATGTCAATACTCCGCCACTTTCATCTTCCCCCTCTAGAAGTAGAATAGAAGCATGCTTACCTCACTTCTTGATGCCTGCCATCCAAATGCTGAATCAGCCCATTCGGGAGCGAGGTCAAAGTCAACTTCTTCCTGGGAACTTTGAGCATGATAAGCTTCTTCTGAGGTGTTGGCAACAATATCGACCATGTAGCCTCTACCATCCCCAATACCGCTAGGGCCCTTCTGAAAGAGTAAAGAAGTGAGAGGTGTCCCATTCGCAGAATCGTATATAATTGTCGAGCTCGCTGATACGTCCCATTGTCCCAGAACCGCTTTCGAGCCATCCAAGTAGCATATGATTAGCCCTGTACACCGAGGCCTTAAGCTTTCCGTCCGGCTTGTCTTCTGAACTGCGAGCTCCTTTACATTAAGAAGCTCGGCAACCGTTAGGTGGTCAAAATATCCTTCTGAAGGCCTGAGTTTCGGAACTATGATGGATTGGATGCTGTTTGAAGCTTGACCTTGAGCCTCATAGCTTTGTTCCTTCTCTGTGCGGATGACATGGATCCCCAGCGTGATGAAATCCGCGCCTTCACCCAACGCCAACGGATCTACGATCAATCCCTTTAGAACACTTGTATCTCCTTTAGCCGGACCTGGAAGCAGAGATGTCCAGTTCATGTCCCTCAAGGGGGCAAAGAGCAAGTGCGCAGGACCAAAAAAGACGCATCGGCGAGTGACATCCTGCGTAGTTGTGTGATTCTCAGGCTTGACCTCTGTCTCAACCTAGCATATGATATTCCTGGTCAGCATCATTCATTCTCTCGTACTGGGTGGCAGTGTCAAGACGGGCTTCCGCAACACTTACCAGAAGGAAAGGGCCCTTTTGATGTTTGTATTCACTACTTAGAACAGATAGCCGTACGATTCTCTCGCCATGGTTGAAAGGCATGTACATTGAAAGTCCTTCACGTAATCCAGCTCCGTGAACGAGCTTCTGTCCATGTATGACAATGCCGTTAGTGCCATTGTAACCGAGGTATACAGTCATGCCCGTAGCATGGCACCCATCATCAAAGAACGGCAGATACTGGTTCAAAGACCAGCCTGGATGATGCATGAGTGGAACGTGGATCGAAGGCGACTGAGCAAGACGCAGCTCATCTCCGGTGGTTCGCCGCGGTAAAATATTCCAGAGTGTTCTCGAAGCAAAGGTTTTTGGCGGCTGGTCATGCCCATTGGAGTCTTCATTTTCCCTGCTATGAGGAATGAGACTGAGTACTTTGAGATCCTGATGCCCATCGATTAGCCATGCAGTCCTATGTCACGGGTCAAGAGAGGCATACGTCTTGCCAAACTCGAAGGTCAGTGAGGTGTAATCCACGAGTTGATCCACGCCACCCTCCTTCGGGGTCCCCCAGCCAGTCGGACTCTGTACCATCTTTGTAGGCGATTTGTATGGCTGAAATGCCAACCTCCTGGACCGTGAAGTGCAGATGAGAGATTCTGCGGATATCGATCTCGAGAGCGCAGGATCCGCTAGGAGGTTGAGCCTTGGAGACATGGATCTGTTGCACATATCGGCACCCCAATATTGAAATGAAAGTCGTATAAAGCCAAGCTCTCCCCAAAAGTCCTTCCGGTATCAGAGGCCGGTAGGAGAAGATCGGTGCCGTCACTTCCAATGTGTCCTTCGAGTCAGATGCCACAGCTACAGTTTCAGCAGCTGCTAGCAGGTAGGATGTTAGAAACTTTGCGGGGATTTGCCGCCATATAATCTGCTGTAACTCTCGAGGCAAGCTAGCAAACCCCTTGAGGAGCCCCTTGAGGCCTGTCGAGCCTTTGGTGCGATAAGAGCTTCCAGTCGGGTCAGAAGATGCAATGGAATAGTACGCTGCGGCCCGGTGAGAAAATAATGCCAGCCGCCACTGCTCATCTTCGACCTCGCGTTTTCTTGGGATTATCGGATGCACCTGTCTCATGAGCCTGTAAAAATGAGCACGGGTAAAAGTTGGTTCCAGCTTCTGAGCCAACCCCCAGCAGCAGGCGTGAGCTAGAAGGAGTGGTTGTTCAATAGTGTCCATGTCCCACTCCAGAGGGTTCATTATCCCCTTGAGGATCTTCACATGGCCATCTTCATCCGTTAGCTGTACTTCACCGTGCGTTTGGAGCAGAGTTGCTTTTTGGAGGAAGTTGAAAAATGCAAGATGGGCGTCCGACCGGTTGCGTTTCCCAGAGATATCGGTCCGGAAAGGATGAACTCGTGAACAGTGTCTATCGTCAGAGGCTGTGTTGGCAACTACCCACAGATGCTTAGCATATAAACGAAGAAGATCTTATTCTCGGAGTGACAGACGGCCAATGACGTCGGTTTCCCAGTCTTCACAGCCGTCACAAGCTTTTCCGAAGGGCAACTCATTTCGACAGAAGCAGCAATACAACTGAATTGAATAGGACTTCATCTCTGAGATTTCCTGTTATGAGGTCTTTGAGGATACTGAGCCATCTACCTTTTATTGTAATTGACGTTCTGGAAAAGCTTTCGCAGCTGATTTATACCTCTCGAGAGTGATGACCTCCCAGTCCTACAAGGGTCTATACTGGGCAGCTTTGCAGCAATTGTAAATGCTGTCGCAAAGTTTGCGGAATTACCCATGTTTGCTCGCATGGCCAGATACGTCCACGTACTTTAACGCCTGTGCTGCTGAAGTTCCTTTGTACTACATGTGAACAGTTCGAGCCCTTTGTGCAGCAAATCACTTGGCCCTGAGTATCTGAACAAAGGCCTCAAGAGCTTCTAAAGAGACCAAGGCATAGTGTAATCATGCTTTGATGTCTGAGTGGTGCGAATATTGAAGGGGGATGTGATTCAATTGCCGGACGAAATCTGTCGCGTGATCTATGTTTAGGACAAGTGTCTGTTGCCATCTTTTTTGAGAGATCACCGAGAAGGTAGTGTTACCAATTGATGTCAAATGAAAGAGAATTTGATGCTGGAAAGTAAAGGATGAAAGACTTTAACCTTTGGATAATGGGTCGATATTAATCATGCGACAGAGATGAAAGGTCTTTGTCGTTCACACGTCGCCCTAGGTAGATCGATTAAGTGGTAGCTGATGGGTAATCACACGACCTACTCGTACTGTTTGCTACCATACAGAAGAAAGTCTCATGATAAGGTAGGTGAGATGAGATTTGGCCTGAGGCTACACCATGATAACCACCTTGTAAAAGGTAGTGAAGGGAAGAATAACGTGGAGCGACAGGCTGATGATGGATCATGGTACGGTGAACTACATGTCCAACCGACAAACATGAGGAAGTAGATACAATATCTGCAGAAAAGAACGTATCAAGCATTGCCAGGGGGATTAAACAGGTTGTCGATGCAAAAAGCAATTCTTGTGGACAAAGATAGGAAGAATGAGGACGAGAAGTTGATCAATCTATGGCTGCTTCGCATATAGGGCACACAAGCTCAATGATTTTTATCGATAAGAAGCCGATTATGCCTTTATAGCTCAGGGGTAGAGCGTTGCACTCGTAATGCAAAGGTCGCTAGTTCAAATCTGGCTGGAGGCATTCTTTTTGCATTTTTGCATGTCCCTCTTGTTGACCGACGAAGGCGTCATAAACAAATATTTGGGGCGAATTCTCGCTGATTTCAAGGGGTTGGACGACATGGTGATTCTTCCTTTTGTTGAAGGGATGATTAGCTGCAACCTTCCCCGCGATTATACCCCTGTTCATGAACTGCCCCTCACCTCGTCCATATCGTCGTCTTGTGACCCCTCGCTCGTGCTGGATTCGATCTCATTCATCACTGATCCATAGTTCACCGATCAATATCTGTGAGCATGACGCAGCTTCAAATTCCCACCATGAACGAGAAGCCAATTATTCCACCTTCGGTTTTCGCAAATAGCGAGACAGAACCGGATCTCATCAAGTCGTGGAAGTTGCCGCCGCAGAGGACATACGTCTTCAAGAATGCGAATGTTGTTGATACTGTGAACGGGACGATTATACCAGAGCAAATTGTCAAATTCTCAGGAGGGTTGATTCAAGGGATTGGCAACCACTGCGGCGAGTCCTCTGATGACGCCGTTGTGGTAGACTTGGCGGGCAAATATCTCAGCCCCGGTTTGATCGACTGTCATGCACATCTGTCTTCTGTGCCTGGTGAAGAGGGTCTCTCGGCAAGCATTATTCATCCCGACTTGGCCGTCTCTTACTTCCGTCAGCCTTACATGGCAGCACAGGCCCTATACCGTGGCTTTACTACCATGAGAGATACCGGCGGTGCAACACTCGCTTTGAAGGAGGCGATCGCAGACGATGTATTCCCCGGCCCTCGCCTTTTCATAGCCAATAGGGCGCTCTCTCAGACTGGTGGCCATGGAGATTCAAGGTCAGCTCATGAAGCGTGTTGCGGCACAGCGAGCTGTCTGTCAACTATCATTGATGGCGTTCCTGCTGCGATACAAGCTACCCGGGAGCAGCTCCGTACGGGAGCGGACTTTATCAAAATCATGACGAGTGGTGGTGTTGCTTCTCCAACCGATAAGCTGGACCAGATTCAGTTTACGGCTGCTGAGATTCGAGCCATTACCGAGGTTGCAGACACGCACAACACTTATGTGACGGCTCACGCTTATACGCCTCGGTCCATCAGGCATGCGGTGGACAATGGCGTCAAAGGGATCGAGCATGGCAATCTCATTGACAAGGAAACGGCAGAGTACATGGCTAAGCACAATGTCTGGTTTACTCCAACGCTTGTCACGTACCATGCCATGGGCTCGGACAAGTACGCCGGGTTTCTGCCCCCCGCCAATCGAGAGAAGAATCGCCAAGTCCTAGAACAAGGGCTGAAATCCTTGCGTCTTGCCGACGAGGCGGGAGTAACGATTTGTCATGGATCGGATCTTCTGAGGCCATTAGGGGTCGAACAGAGCAAAGAGTTTGGCATCCGGGCACAGGCGCTGAGTGCGGTCAAGATCCTCCAGGGGGCGACTGTTAATGCGGCGAGGATGCTGAAGCAGGAGAACTTCCTAGGACAGATTAAGCCTGGCTTTGCGGCGGACTTGGTGATTTTAAAAAAGAACCCGCTTAAGGATATCACGATCTTGGATGAGCCGGAGAGGAGTGTTCTGGCTGTGATGAAGAATGGGCGGGTGTACAAGAGCCGGTGGACGAAGCTGCCAGAGGATGTTGGCCCAGCTCGGACGATAATTGAGTGATGCAAAGAATGAGTTGCGTCAGTAAGCTATTACACGGGTTACAACGAGAAACAACATTCTATTTTCCCACATATTGTCTCAGTGTACCAAGGCAAGCAAGTGAGAAAGCCCGTGTAAGTGAGATCTGATAACTGTGGCTTAGTCAGCAATTCCGACGTCAGCCTGCAGACTTTCTCCCAACCTCAGCTTCGTCCCTCTTCTCTCTTCTTCTCGTCTCCTTCATGCCCAAGCTGCGCAACTCTCCACCTCCGCCCGCGTCTCTCCCACGATGAGCCGCAACAGCCGCAAGAGCCATGACCTCCGGCCGCTCTGACGCTCCCTCTCTGGCCTCCTTTCCAGACTCGACCACCGGCGTTCTCCCCGTCCTCCCGCCTGGCGTCGACCTGCCGGATCGCAACCCTCGAAACAATGCCGCAACAGCCGCCTCGGCCGCCGGAGTGCGGGCTCTGAGTGCGCAGCTCGTCGCCTTCTACTTCCGCGCTCCGGCCAAGTCCTTCTTCCGAACCAGAGTCGACTACTTGGCGTATGCCCGCACGATCCACCAGCTGCAGACGAAGAAGCTGATGCAGGCCGTGGCGGAAGATACGTCGCCGTCGAAGCTGGTGGCTGCGCTCAGACAGACGTGGTTCTGGATGCGGAGCACGACACCCGGCGTCTTGACGTCGGCCATCCGCCATGAGGGCTGGAGCGTCGTGCCAAACCAGATCCTGCCGCCGTTGATCGCCAACGTCGGTGTCAACGCCGTGCTGTATACGGGATACCTGCAGATCCTCGGCCATCTGCATGAAGAGAGCTCCAAGGCCAGCAAGCGGGTGTATCCCCCGCCGCCGCCGCAGGCCACGTTCATGGCTGGGTTTCTCGCAGGCGGGCTGCAGAGTGTTCTGGCGGCGCCGCTGGACGCCCTGCAGGCGCGTTACGACCATCGCGACATGATGCCCAGCGACGGCAGTGGGCGGACGCGGAGCATGTGGACGTTCAGTGCCGAAAAGCTGAAGGAGATTGGAATGCGTGGTATATTCGCAGGATGGGGGCTGTCGTTCTTGAAGGACAGTTTTGGATGTGCCATCTTCTTCAGCACATTCGAGTATATCAAGGCCCAGGCGTACTACCGCTTCGTGACGTGGTATTACGGGGGCCTGGAAGAGGACATTGTCGATCTTCTTGCTATAAAGCGTCCAACTGATAGACCGAAAGATGACGGCATCCAGCTCATTCGGCCACATTATGCTATTGAGCCCATGTTTCTCTTGGCGGCCGGCATCAGCGCTTCATTTGCGCAACAGCTTGTTCTCCATCCACTCACGCATTTCCAAGTTAAACACTGGGACCATCTAGAGGAACTGGATGCAAAAGCTGCGCGGCTCCGCGCGTCTCGAGCCGCCAATCCGGATCAGCCCCGGCCGCGGTGGAAGATGCTCCGGGCGTACTACCGCGCATATCAGGAGACTCTGGCAGGGTGCACTGCCGAGGCATCGGCGGAGGGGCTGAAGCTGGGCAGGTGGCTATACCGTGGTTTCTGGTGGAACACGATCCGCCAGGTACCCAGCACAAGTGCCGGACTCATCATCTTTGAACTGATTCGGCGCAAATACGGATTTGGCATGGAGGAGGTCCGGATCACCAAGGACGGATACGACCTTTTGCTGCATTAGAAAGCATCTCACCTGTAAGTTTTGGACAAGAGTATATACCACGTATACATCTCGGATAGACGGACGCAATAGAATACCACCTCACTTCACCTATAACTGTCAACATATCCAGATCGTTTGATCCTTTTCTCATTAACATGCTCAAAAACCCAGCCCCTTCTATGAAACTCCCTAACTGTGACAAATCAAGCATACTCATGCCTCAGCCGCCAAAAGCTGCTCAAATGAGTCCTTCATGGTGACCTCCAGGGGGATGTACTTGATCCCTAGTACTCGCTCCGCTTTGCTTCCGTCAAGCTGGTAGATATCCTGCGTCTTGCCCGCGCCAGGCGTTCCCACCGGCAGACGCTCCCTCAACTGGGGCATCGTCTCGCGCAGGGCATCAACAGCACTCTGGTAGTCAAAGTGCTGGCCGCACAGGAATCGCTCACCAGCAGCTTCAGGACGCTCAAAGGCCTCGATATGCGCCTTTGCGACAACGCGGACATCTGCAAAGCCGGCAAAGTCCGCAGCGGGCACCTCCTTTGCGCCGACGAGATGCCAAATCGCTTCGTGCGACTCGTTGAGGCGAGACAAATCTTCAATGGGCGTCAGGTGAGGGCCGAAGATCCATGGGGGCTGGATGGTCGTCAGGCTGAATGAGGGCTTCTCCTTCTCGACCCAGTCCCACATGGCCTTTTCGGCGAGGGCTTTTGAGGCGCAGTATGCTGTTGCGTTGTCTGCCTTTGCGGCTTCTTCGTGGGCCATTGGGTTCCAGTCCTTTTCCGTGTATGTATATCCGGGACGATATCCCTTTGAGAGATCAAGGATACACGCAAAGGACGAAGTATTCACCACACGACGAACGTACGGACCGAACTGCCTCGTCGCCTCAAGCACAGTCACAGCAGACTTGACCGCAGGATCCAGCAGCTGCGTAACAGGATCATCAACCTTCAGGGAGAACGGCGCAGCGACGTTGATGACGCCCGTGATGGGCGCCGGGCTCTCTGCAAAGGCGGGCGCGTAGAGGTCCTTGTTGGTGAGGTCGGGGACGACGGCGACGGAGAACTTGGCGCCGTGGGAGGAGAAGACGGGGCGGATCTTGGCGGCGGAGGACTCGGAGCGGACGGTGCCGCGGACGTTAAAGCCGCGGGTGAGGGCTTCGTTGATGATGTGTTGGGCGACGAAGCCGTTTGCGCCGGTGACGAGGAGGGTTTGTTCGGAGGGGGAAGGCATGTTGGGACCTATATGAGTATGTTTAAGGGGAGCTTCTAGTATTCAGAGGGTTGTTACTTGATTGAAGGAGTTGATTGGGCTTGTTATCGAATGAAGACTGAGACAACAGGAACTGAAGATCAACTCCATGATATATATATAGAGACCTCACATATATAGAGATATACAAGTCCGGAACATCCCCAAACCACGATATTAATCTCATCATAACTATCTTGGCTTACGAAATTTTCGCCTAACGCCTACATCACGCCGAGTTTACAACTTCAGCTTCTCCGATGCCTTCCACATTAACGGCTAATGCTGTGTCGTGGCTGGGCCAGCCAAGGATGTGGCTTTCGGTGACTGAAGCTGTAACAGGGCGAGGCTAGGCGATAAGCTTGACATTAAGGCCGATGTCGTCCAGTCAGCAAGTCCGAGTGACAGCCGCGTGGCGGCATTCGGGAAGTCTGATGCTGCATTTCTAAGTTGTCAAGGCAGCCAATAAGACATTGTGGCGTGAGGAAAGAGCTGAAATCGGTTGATGGCTGGTTTAGTTAATTTGTCGATAAGGCTGGGTGTTGCCGTGGTCAGGAGTTTGTTAAATAATCACAAGAAGAGAGGAGGGAGTTCGTGTAAGTGCCAGTGGGGCTGTTTAACGCCGATGCAGGACGACACTCAACTGCCGACGGCGTGGTTGCAAGCTCGGGATGATGACCTGTACCAACTGATTACATCTTGTTCAATGATAAGATTCATGGTCTAGTTAAGACTGGATTAGCAAAAACCTGCGTTGGCGACTGATCATATCGTCACGGACCTGAAGCTCAAGCAGTAGGGATCTTTTGGAATTCGGCGATTACAAGACTAGAATAAAAGCTTCCTTTTTCGGCCGTTCGACAAGGAAGGTTGATGGACAATGACGAGTTCCCCTTCATCGTGCAGGAATGAAGACAACTTGGGGGTGGAATGATTATGAAAATCAACCTCGAACGGATGTTACATCGGTAGTTGAGAGATTCAGAAAGAGAAGATAAAAGATGGTTGGTGCCGTCGCGGTTGAAGAGAAGAGACGAACGAAGCAGCAATCACTTCTCTACTAGACCGACAACCCTTTCAAGGCCACTGAGCATCAAAGAGTCCATTATCTGTGTCAACCAAAATGAAGTTCCAAACGCTTGCCTCTGTGTAAGTCCCCATACATCACATTAAACCTCCCCAACGACTAACAGCCACCAGCCTTTCCTCCACCGCCGCCATCTTCGCCCACACAACCACCGCCCAAAAGACCATCTGCGCCGGCAAGACTGGCGACTGGTTCTCCATGGCCGTCTACCCCCAGATCCACAACGCCACCTACGACTCGACCTTTGACATGGACTACTACAGCCAGCAGCAGATGCCCCTGGTCTACTCCCTCTTCAAGCCCTTTGGCATGACGGGCTACACCATCACCACCTTTGGTCAGGACGCCCCTTACAGCACGCTTACGCTCATGTACTTTCCTACCGCGGAGCAGTTTGAGGAGGCGTTGGCTGCGCATGGGGACGAGATTTTTGCGAGGGTGCCGCTGTTTAGCAGCGAGTTTCCGCCTCACTATATCGGCCAGGTTTACAACATTACTGTTTAGTTAGATGAGCGAACTTGATGAGGCCTACTTCATGACATGGTCAAGATATAGGCGGCTATTACAGGGAGTTGATAGAGGGGAAGTCAACTGAGAGTTTGAATCTATTTCTTTCGCTGATGGTGATTCCATTCTCCACATGCCGTACACGAAGTGGATGTTTGTCTATCAGCATCAGGCTTTGATTACACATGATGATCACTGTAAAAGACAAGCAAAAGAAAGGCAAAAGAAGGATTAAATGACAAAAATAGAATCAGACGGCACTGGAAGCTTGCTCCCGGCAGGGCTTGAACCTGCGACCTTCGCATTACCAACACTAGGCGTGAAGCCGAAGTATTAGTACGAAGCTCTAACCAACTGAGCTACGGAAGCCCTCTTGATTCTTGGCACTGTGCGTCCAAACGTGCCCAATATGCGCCAGCAGGAGATGAGGTTCAGCATGACTCAATTCATCGTCTGCCTTTGTAGGGGATATCTGATCTCAAGGTTTAATAAGCTCACACGCATATTATACGACTGTTCCAATCATTTCCAGACTAACATCCCACAGTCGTGATGCACTCTCGGCATCATGGATACGGGGAGCATAACCAGGTGCCAAAACAGTCGCATCTCCGTCCCAAGGCTCGCTCTCCTGACAATCTTCCAAATAGACGCCCCCCTTTTTTGCCCACTCTGTAGCCACAGCCGCCCAGACGGTGGTTGCCGCTCCCTGTTCTGCACTCTTCATCTTCCGTGCGATGTTCGGATCGCTGATCACGGTGTTGAGCTGCGCCTCAGGCGTCATTCGATTGAGCCTCGTGCCGGCAATTCCACCTGGATGAACAGCCAGACCTCGAACGCCCTTGGCACCATACCGTCTCTCGATTTCAAGAGCCATGTAAATGTTGGCCGTCTTGGACTGGGCGTACCCCAGGAGAGGTTGGTACTCGTCTTCCTGGTCAAAGTTGATGTCGTCGAAGCGGATGCCGGATTGACGGTGACCCGAAGCTGACAAGCAGACAACACGAGATGGGAAGGATGGCATGCTTGAAGCAATCAAAGCATCTTTGAGAGCCTGGAAGAGAGTAAAGTGCCCGAGGTGGTTGGTTCCAAAGTGCAACTCGAAGCCATCTTCGGTCTGTCCTTTGGGATATCCGCGGATGCCTGGGAGTAGCGCTGTTAGTCTAACAGGCATGATGATGAGAAACGCTGTGCTCCGTATTCAGCGTCTAACTTACCGGCATTGCAAATCAGAATGTTGACTCGACCACCCGTCCGCTTCAGAAACTCAGCCGCAAACCCCCGTACGCTCCGCAGCGAATCCAAGCCCATCTCCATATACTCAACCTTTCCCGATTTCCCATCACGCCTCAGCTCCTCCTCTGCTTCTTTGCCTTTTTGCTTGTCTCGACCGGTAAAGTAGACGTCCGCACCAGTGACATGCAAGGCACGCACCGTCTGGAACCCAATGCCGGAAGTGCCGCCGGTCACGAGAATCACTTTCCCGCTGAGCTGTCCGTCCAACGCCTGGTCCCGGACAATCTTGAGGGCAGTAGGACGGGCGTCTCCGGGTCCATTGGTGTCCCGGTGGTCGTTTGCGTATGGTGCAATAGGTGACATACTTGTGGCCGTCTATAAGAACCTTAAATCGTGCAAAGATTACCTAGATGCAGAATAGATCAAACCTTTTACAAGACGCCATGCGGGTTCAGCCGCTAGATATAACGTCAGCTCAGCCTCCCGCTCAGAGGATCTACACTGCGTGAGAGCCCACGCATGAAACATTGACGCCCCGTTATGCTAATTGCAGAGTCCAACTCTTCGGACATTGTTCCAAACTGCAATCTCTTGAGCATTTTCCATGGCATTCTGAGGCCAGCCATGAGCCGAATTGGGAGACGCGGCCGGCCGATTAGCGTGCCCGGCCGAGAGTGGGGCCGTGGGATACGGACTTACCGGCAATAGAGCTGCCTTAAATTTACGAAGAAGGGCATCGTCCCCAGCAGGAAGCACGACGACAGTTGTGTCTTGCTCGGGGTTATCGTGATGAACTGACTATATAGAGGACGCGACTGAGTCGAAACAAGTAGCTGAGAAAGAAACAAAGAAAACAAAGAAAAGACGAAGGAATTACATTGGAAACAAAACCAACTGAATCCCATCAAAATGCCTTCCACAACCACCCACGCAGACTTCGGCCCTCACACAACGGCCCTGACCGTTGCCGCGGCATTCCCGTCATCCATCTCCGGCAAGACCATCCTCGTCACCGGCGTCAACCTCAAGGGCCTCGGCTACGCTACCGCCGAAGCGTTCGCCTCGCAAAACGCCGCCCTCATCATTATCGCCGGCCGTACCCTTGCTAAGCTGCAAGAATGCGCCGACGCCCTGGCAAAGCAGTATCCCAACACCAAGACACGTCTTCTCGAACTGGATTTGGGCACACAGAAGAGTGTCAGAGAGGCTGCTGCGAGAGTCAACTCTTGGGATGATGTTCCGACCATTGACATTGTTGTGAACAATGCGGGCATCATGAGTGTGCCTACGCGCCAGCTCAATGAGGATGGTATTGAGCGCCACTTTGCTACGAACCACATTGGCCACTTTCTGTTCACAAGCTTGATCATGCCTAAGATTATTGCGGCCGCTCAAAAGCCCGGCGCTGTAAAGGGCGCCACTCGAGTCGTCAACGTGTCGTCCACTGGTGCAAACTACAGCCCCATCCGCTGGAGCGATATCAACTGGGAGAAGCCCACCGGCACGTTGCCCTTAGTTGAACAGCCCGACTACGCGGGTCTCTACCGACTAGCTAAGCTGGAAGAAGAGGCCGTCAAGGCCGAGAGCTACATCCACCAGGGTGCCTATGGACAATCCAAGACCGCCAACTCCTTGTTTAGCCTGGGTCTCAACGAGCGTCTGTACGAAAAGTACGGAATACTGAGCTTCGCTGTGCACCCTGGTGTCATCATCACCGAACTGAGCCGAGAGGTTCCCCACGATCAGTTCCAAGCGGGAATTGAAGCACTCAAAAGCAGGGGTTTCGTTTTCAAGGAGCTGAGTGCTGGAGCTAGCACATCTCTGGTAGCTGCTGTTGATCCCGCTTTGACATTGCCTGCCAAGCGGCCGCTTCAGAGTGAAGCAGATCTGGCCAAGACGGGTCCGGAGGTGAAAGGCGAGGATGGAGAGTGGGATGGAAGGGGCGTGTTCTTGAGTGATTGCCAGATTCTCGACAACACCAAGATGTGGTACACGAGCTGGAGCCAGGGAGAAAAGTTGTGGGCAAAGAGTGAGGAGCTTGTGGGCGAGGGATTTGCATTTTGAGTGCTGCGATCGTGTATATTGTTCTTGTAAAGCTGTCATTCAAGGCTGGGCAGAAGTTAGATATGATATCTGCCTCTTACAAAAACTGTTTTCAATGCAATCTTTGACTAAAAGGCTTCCACTCAGCCGCGTTTAATATGCCTCCGCGGCATTCCCCCTTGTAAATCTGCTAATATCGCTTCTGATTCAGCCGCTGTTCTCAGCACTAGGTTGCGCCATCTCCCCCTCACCATCAATGAACAGGCCTGCAGCAATGTTGGGCATAAACGTAAATTGGCACTCTCACAGCCCAATCCCTCCCCCTCTTGCTTATTCCTCATCAAGGCCATCCAATCATTCATCGGCGCCACCCTAAGAGGTGGCGTAACCTGAGACATGCACATCCATACAGAACTGAAAGCTAGGCTTGTGATATAGTTTGTATGTCTAGAATCCGTTGTGACTGATCGAAAGAGAATGTCAGAGATAGGAACGATGAGTTGAAGGAGCTTAAATACATTGTTTGTCTTATATTAACCTGCTCTCTTAAGGCAGTAAAAGCCGGATACCTACTTGAACCGTCGTGGACTTGCCGGTCATTATTGCCACCCACTGCCAAGATACGAGGCTGTGATGCAACATGAAGCTCCAGGCTTCAACGGATGGGTGCCGATGGCGCTGGACTTATTACCGATTGCCACGTAAGTAGGCATCCCACAGATATGATTGGGTGTTCAATGGAGTTCAGCTTGCAACAGGGCCTGCAGAAACAAGAAAACCGGACAGGGTTAGCAAGCTGAACGCGAGCACACACTGGGAACTCTTATGACAAGGAGACTTCCTACTGCTTGGGCTCCTGATGCAAAACTTGTTGACTGGCATAGATGTTCTCCTTCCCGAGCATACTGTAATATCAACTTTGCTCATGCTGGTTTTATCATTATTCTGCTTCTCTCCAAAGGCCGCCGAGGACAATTTACCATGCCTTCCAAGAACGTCAAAGTAAGAAAAGGGGACAAGTCCTGGAGATTTTGGCGGAAGTGGTACAGGCCTCCCAAGAACGTCAAAGTAAGAAAAGGGGGCAAGTCCTGGAGATTTTGGCGGAAGTGGTACAGGCCTTCTTCTCCCTCGCCAAGTGGAATGCAGCCTGCCCCTTCTGAACTTGTCAGTGCAACTTCGCACTCGGTTATAGACGCGGCAAGGCTCTTTCTGCGTTTCGCCGCTCTGCCTTCTTCTGCACACCCCAGGCTATCTACAGCTCTGGCGGATCAGCCGTCTGACGCGATTGAATCCATATCGATCGAAACGCTTCCTTCGGGCCTCTGTCCAACAGGTCTACCTCCAGGTTCGACTCAGGCTCCAGAGTTAGAAACACCTCAACCGCCTTCAGCTCCTGCCACGCCTCAACGACCGCCGACCTCAGATCTTTGGACTCGAGCCTTTGCCAAAGCAAATGAGGAAACCCAGAAATGGATAAAGAAGCATGGACTCCAAGCATCTGTCACGCAGTCGCGAGACCAAATACACGAGCTTCTCAGCCTCGTCAAAGGGCATAAGCTATCCGAACAAAACGAGCAGCCATTCAAGCTTGACATTGGTAACCAGAAGATCATCGTCCGCGACTACGTTGCGGATGCTGTGGCCTTCATAACAATGGCGGGCGATGCTGCCATGGCTTTCGCACCGCCACAGGCTGGCGCACCGTGGGCGGTCGCTAAGGCAGTCATCAAGGTAGGCATTCATACTCTCGTAGAATACCTCGATTTCGTCACTGTTGGATGCCTTGAGACGGGTATTATTATTATCAAAGGCTATAGTTTACTTGAAAAAATAGATATTGGAGTTCAAAGGCTAACGAGCGTTAGATTCCGGTCAAACAGATAGAGCAAAAGGCAGCTCTTCTCGGAACAGTCCAATGGTTTACGCGGATTGTACGCAGAGGAGAGATATACGAGGCTCTTTATACTACCGCGACCACCAACGAAGAGGCGGCACTCAACTTACACGAGTCTCTTCTTGAGACATACATCGCCGCATTGGAGCTGTTAGCCCAATCAGATACTTTGTTCGAGAGCGGAGTTGCCAGACAGACTTTGACGGCGATCCTACGACCAGACGGCGCTACTGGTGGCGTGAAGAATCTGGCTGAACGTGAACAAAGACTCGATAGAGAAGTTCAGAGCTGCGAGGCCTTGCGATCTTCAGTATCATCCAAGCAGACAAGGGATGGAATAGACGCCCTCAAGAAACAGCTGGATCAGCTGTCTTCGCCACTCCCTCGGATTGACAAGAGCATTGCCGGCCTTCTGTCCAGAGTCGAGAAACGGGAGCGAGATGAACTGATGGACTTCATAAGCAAAGAGATGTTTGGAACAAGCCACGACAATGTGTCCGAATCAAGATTAGACGGTACTGGTGAATGGCTTCTAGCTAGCAAAGAGTTCTGTGATTGGCAAGGCATTCCTTCTTCTTCAGCTGCTTTATGCCTTAAAGGAACCGGTATGTAGCCATCCCCGTCGCCCTACTTTTCCGAGTCTATTCTTCTGACTCCCCTCTTAGTCGGCACCGGGAAGACATATCTCACCTCCAAAGTCATTGACCATGTCAAACAAACACTCAAAGCGGCACAAAATGATGAAGGGTTCGCGTACTTCTACTGCAAACGGTCCGGCCTTTCGATGCAGAACCCGACGGTCGTCCTGAGAAGCTTTGTTCGTCAGCTGGCTAGTAAGGCATTTGACAAGCATGGCTTGATCCAAAGCAGGCTAAAACAGACATGTGAGACGGCAAAGAGTGAGGGGAGGAAGCTAGGTTACCAAGACTGCAGGAATCTCATTTTACAATCCTGCAATCTCTACTCGAAGACGACCATCGTTCTTGACGCCCTAGACGAGTCGGACATCAGCACATACAATATTGGCACAGTTCTTGTCGACTTGATGGAAGAATCGAAGAAGCCGGTCAAGATATTCATCTCAAGCCGTCCAGACAGGGAGTATCTGGAAAAAGCCTTTGGGGGTCGCAGCATCATTACTGTGGATGCTTGTCATCAGCAAGGAGACATTGACAAATTTCTGGCAGTGAATCTCTACTCAACCCCGTTCTTCGAAGAACGAAGTCTAGATGTTCAAGGCAAGGTTACGGAGGTTTTCACGAACAAAGGATGTGGAATGTAAGTCGCACTCGCATATGGTTTGACTCTTACCAACACGTTGGCACAGGTTCCGATGGGTCGCCTTGCAAGTCAGGAGCCTAAAAGATCACATTTCGGATGATGCCATTCACAGTTGGGCTCATAAACCACCTGTGGATCTGACGGAGACTTACAATCAGCTGTGGAAAAACATACATGAGCGTGATGAGGCCGACGTAGCATTGGCTGAGCGAGCCATTATGTGGGTGCTATGTTCTTTCGAGCCACTTGAGATCAACGTTCTTTTGGAAGCTATCCAGTATGCTGTCCAGGGACAAGACATTGTGCGCAAAGAAAAGCAAACACAGCAACAAATACTATCACTGTGCCAAGACCTCTTGACGGTCAATGAGGTTGAAGGGGTGTGGACACTGCCACATGCCTCTGTGGCTGAGTTCTTTGAATCCGAAGGGTGGACGACCTGGAAGTGTGACGCCTTTGCCTCAAAGGTATCTGTCAGCTTTCTTATTGAGTATCTATCGGAAGACGCAGATGATGCAGAAGACGCAGAAGACGCAGAAGATGCAGAAGACTCAGAAGACTCAGAGGACTCAGAGGACTCAGAGGACTCAGAGGACTCAGAAGACTCAGAAGACTCAGAAGACTCGTTAGAGGCCAAAGCGTTTGCGCTTCACACTTTTGCATCCTATGCGAACATTTTTTGGGGAAAGCATGTGTCGCGATATGATGAATGGCTGGGATCGACAAAGAAAGAAGAGGCAGATCCAGATGTTGCCGCACATCTTAAGCGCTTCCTTGGGTCACCAGATAAGGGCAGCCACAGCTATCGAAGATGGGCTAAAGGTAACCCCTACACAACCCCAAACAGTTTGCCTCTGTTGGCAATTTGCCGTTACGGGATTTATCATACCTTGCGCCAGTGGTGGCTAGGAGGCACAATCACCGAGAACATGGCCTTATCGGAAAATACGTTAGGACATACTGCATTTCAGCTTGCTGTGATGCAAGCATGCATACCCATGTGCAGACGTTTGATCCAACTCATCGATATCAAGCATCCAAAAGCGGGAATGCACTACGTGAGCGCATTGAAGCAGGCATTTCTGAAGGATAAGACCGACATTCTGGAGTTTCTGATCAAGGAGGCGAAAGCAGATGTCAACTTTGCACCGAGTGCATATTTATCTGCTGCACAGTTTGCGGCCATGATGCATCCCAACATGCTGCAATGGCTCATTCGACAAGGCGTGGTCGACCTGGAGAAGGAATACACCGGCAATCCAGTTGGCAATATCCTGATCACAGCAGCAGCAGCCAGCAATTACCAGTCAGTTGAAATTCTGCTCAGGGCTGGAGCCAACGTTAATGCTGCTGTGGAATCCGGCGCGTACGGCAGTGCTCTTGTTGCGGCAGCAGAAATGAATATCTACAGCCGGCAAACGTATGTGGAAACTGTCCAGCTGCTCCTCAGCGCTGGCGCTGATCCGAACCCAGTCTTTAAAAAAGGCCCTTGTGACAGCGTGCTTATGGCCGTAGCGACAGAAGTTAAGTTTGAAGAAACCTTCAACCAGGGAAGTCGTGGAGAAAAGATCAAAGAAGTTCTACGATTACTGCTTGCTGCTGGTGCAGATCCCACCGCCATTCCTCGCCGCAGTTGTTACGGAAGTGCCTTGGCAGCTGCAGCGTTCTGGGGGCGCAAGGAGATGCTACAGATCATGATTGGCCATGTCGGTGAGGAGAGAGCTATCGAAAGCCTTCGTCAGAGCAAGCGTCGTAGCCGACGACGAACGTTCTGCAATGGAGCATCCGTTGAACGCTGGAAGCAAACGGCCACGTACCTTGCTGAGGAAGTGGGAGTAAGTCGGCAGATTCTTGATCAAATTGGCTTGTGGGATGTAGAGCCTCAAGCTGTGGAAGGAGAAGATTTTCAATTTGTTGTTGAGTATGGTAAAGGCCGCCACTAGAATGCTTGGATGAGATTCGACTTGATCGAGACAAATGAAAAAGAACGAGCAACGAGTCTTGGTGTGGAACCGTAGTGGAACATGCCCATACTGAAATTCCTACAGATACAACAAGGCTCCTATGGGGCACGCCCATTCACAGTGTAAGCTCATAGCACATGCAATATCCTTTACTCATATCATAACACCAAGGCTCATAAACCCACCTAGCAATACAATAAGGTCCTGCTGCCTCTGCCGCAGCCAAGTCCTTGGCCCCTGGATAAAGATCACGCAGCCAGCTACGCAAAGCACTTGAATAACCTGGCGACGGCTTCAAGCCCTTGCTGCTGCCGCTCTTATGCCCTTTCAGTTGATGTCTCCTAGTGTGACATACTGTATCCAATGTGAAGGCGTGAGGCTACATACTAAGGGCGTTTCTCTAGCCGTGGTACAAACCATTACGGTTCAAATAGGAATTCGTTATGGTTTTAATGGGACTGCTCTTATGTTTTTACAATACAAAGCTAACCATTATTTCCAGACATGAGATGCTCAAGATCATGAACGACCATTTGGCCAAGGGATACTTGAAAAACCTTTGGTAATAGCAGACAGCCTTAGGAAACAATATTGGAATAATAATTATATTAAGCGCCGGAAGCACACAGCTACGTACCTCGCTCAGGACGTGAGAAGTGAGTTGAGATGTTCTCGATGGCATTAACTTGATCAACCACCAGCTCCAGTAGTATTGGAACTATTCTCACTCTACCTCGCTTTAGTTTACTCTGGCTCTGCTTGGACGCTCATAGCCCAAGCCGTGACTTGTAAAACTCCAAGATACTATCGATATCAGGTGGTCATCTAGAGATGGAAGCTCATACCACCTCACTCTTCAACCAAGGACGGTTCGCAAACATCAAGTCACCCGCCTCTCCACTCGAAGATTGACTAACACCCAGAGTAAACAGCCAATGAGAAGCTGCATACAACAAGCCACACTTCCGAATCGGGCCACTCATAGTCCGCCACCTGGACCTCTCCAACAAGCATGAGCGCAACGCCCCGAATCGATAAGGCATGCCACGTCAATCGTGACGAGCAACCTCTCCAGAGTCATTCCTCCCTGCATATCGATCGAAGCATCACATGTCAGTAGCATTCAGTCATTGAATAAAAAGGAGTCGGTATCATAACCACCCTACATGTCGCCCCCAATACATTATCCATACATGAATATCTACAACGAGCCACAATCTTCAGCCAATGCAACGCTCTTTGGGTGTGACGCTCCATCAATTGCTGCACATAAGACAGCACCGTTGGGTGCATGTATGATTGATACCCAACTGCATCCATCTTCCAACTCGAAGCAGCAACAACGCTCTCCTGTTACACCGTAAACTTACCAACATCAATCTTCCTCTTTCATCCACCATCATCACCATCATCTACAAACGCCAAACACCAAACAACGTCTCCTCACCACCAAACAACCTCACCATGCCATCCCTCACCCTCCCAACCTCCGCCTCCACAGAAACCCTCCTCCTCAAATGCCAAAAAGAAGTCCGTCCCCCTTTCACCCCCTCAACTCCTCTCCTCCCCCTCTTCAACGGCAAACCAACTAACATCATCATCTTCTCCTCCAGACACACAAATCCCCCCTCCCACCAATATGGACCTCCCACCCCCCCAACCAAGAAATCCACCCCCCGCCCAACACCCTCGCCCTCGCCATCCGCATCGACGCCGCCTTCCCGACCTCCATCCGCTTCTACGAGTCCGCCACCAACCGCCCCGTCGGCGCCGTCGGCCCCGAGTTCCGCGGCTCCCTCGTCCTCGTCCCCTGGCGGCCCGGCCTGAAATTCGTCGTCGCCCCCTCGTGCAGGCGCAGGAACGGGTGTCTTGTCGGCGTCATAAGGGAGCGGGGCAAGGGCACGCCTAGGGGGGATTATACTCCTCCTGTAGAGACCTCCCCTCGGGTGGTTCCTAGGGGGACCTCTGAAGAAACTCCTCAGGTAGTCTCTCAGGAAACCCTCAAGGAAACTCCCAAGGTGGTTCCTCAGGCAGTCTCTCAGGGAATCCTCAAAGAAACTCCCAAGGTGGTCCCAGAGCCATCCTCTATGCCCTCTCCAAAGATCACACCCAAAGCAACTCCAACCTCGATCCCAAAAATCACCGCAAACATGAAAGTCAAAGTCCTCCCAAAGACATCCCCAAACGCACCCCCAAAGAAGACAGGAGGAGGAACCAAAAGAAAGAGCCTCATCCCCGTTGCCACTCCCAAGAAAAGCACCACCGCCTCTGACCCCGACGGCAAGGCGCACAACGGAGGAGGAGAAGGAGAAGAACGACCTCCTCGTCATCATGGCACGGCAATTCCCACTCCCGTCTGCAGCAGCGGAAGCCGGAAGCGCAAGCATGTCAGCTTTGACGATGCGGTCGTGACTGGGAAGCGATCTATCAGGATGGCGGTGGTGGGACATTAGAGGAGAGATACGGCAATATGGTTCAGCCTGGGCAGCAAGTTGATGGACGATTTTTGACTTCTTTTCGGCAGACTTTGATTGGAATAAGTTCAACGTTTTTGGGGGGAGACATGACTGGTATTTCCGTAGGCATTCAATATCAGGACAATCCACAACAAGACAGCACCTCAAGAGCCCAACAATTACAGCTTTATTCCTTCAGCTAATCTAAGATAAGGTATACATCGCTCATCGCTAACTCAAACATACAGAAACAAAGAGTGATCAAAAAATGAGCGACAGATGCAACACCAAAGACGTCAAAAGTAATCAGTCCCCCCATCAATGTCATCCACAAGCCCCTCGTCCAGCAGCCGGCAAAACCTCTGCGTGTGCTCCCACAGCCCGTCCCACGCGGCGTCCTGAAACTCAAAGAACCACTGGTTTGTGTCGCCGTAGATGCTGGGGTTCCGGTAGTACGACATGAAGGAGTCGATGGCGACGCAAATCTCCTCGACGTCGTCGACGCTCGCCGACTGCGGCATGAACATGGCCAGGCAGATGTAGAAGCGAATGCCCAGCGCCCTGCCCTCGGCCCACGACGAGCGGTTCATCTCCGTCCACACCTCGCCGTCGTCGCGGTTCCAGCAGCGAGCCATGGCGTGCACGCTGCAGCACTACAGCAGCTCGAGGAAGCTCTGCACGCCGTCGCCGGGCGCCTCCTCGCACATCCACTCGGGCACGTCGTGGCCCAGCTCCGCCACCAGGTCGCAGCGCAGCTTCAGCTCCGCGGAGAACATCTCGCGCTGGAACAGCGTCATGAGCTCGGCCGAGTGCTCCGCCCTGGGCTCCGCGTCGGGGCTGTTACCGAGCGCGGCGTCTCGCACGTTCCAGAGCCGGGACGCAACTTGACGCAGCTCCTGCTTTGTCACGGAGTCGATGGAGACGAAGCCATCGGGAACGTTGCCGTCGGGCCAGCGGTTGGCGTACTTGCGCAGGGCGCGTCTCCAGAAGGTGTCCGGATGCTTGGGATACGTGTAGATGGTCAGCATGTACTCAATGTACAGCGTCAGGTCGAGCATGTTGCAGAGCGTCTCGGCGTCGTGGATCGTGTCCAGGGTCGGGCGCTGCGAGAGAGCCCACAGGCACTGCCACACGTCGTCGCCCTTGCGGGTGACTTGCAGGATGCCCATGGTCAGCAGGCAGATGTCCAGGTTGGACGGGTCCAGCATCTTGCCCAGCATCGTCTTGAGGATCGAGATCTTGTGCTGGCTGAGCACGGCCGCGAGGTAGAACGAGCTGGCTCCCAGGTTCCGCAGGTCGAACCTCGACGTGAGGTTGCCCATGACCATGCAGATGATCTCGGGCGGCAGGTGGTCGATGGAGCGCTTGGGGTGGTCGCTGATGACACGGGAGACTCTTGGGTTCTTAAACGTGCCGGTCCATGGAATTGGCGACTTGGGAGGCGTCGGAGGGAGCATCGGTTCTGCAAAAGGCAGCTTCATCGTAGATCCTTAGGTGTTGCTTCGTAAACGAAAGACGCAGGTATCATGTTAAGAATGAAGAGTATCGATGCTGGCTTGATCCGCGCGCTGACTGACTGCGGACGCGTCGCAGTCGGGCGGTTTGGGTGCCAAAGGCTGAAGTTTTGGAGTTGTGCAGGTTGACAGTTGGCGGCTGGTCTGGAGCTTGCGCGAGTTGACCATTTCAGCTGCACCAAGCCAGCGGCAGTTGCTGCCTCGTCACGACAGCTGCCTACGCTTGGGTATGCTCGTTTGATCAGGAACAACTGGCAGACAAACAGTGGCACGGCTCGAAAATCATCGAGGCAGTCGGTCATGATTTGCTCATCAGCCATAACATTAAAAGAATGAGTCTATCAACGCCCAATCCTCGCCAACACCACTCTCAGTTGCCACTCGGCTTCAGATGCCATCACTTCTACCAGTACATAATCTCTAGATGCCCTTTGTCACAAGGCTCTTACCCATGTATTCTCCCCAACTACCCAATATTTCCAGGCCAGTTACCGATCCATGTCGAGTCCAGCCGCTATCCTCTTCCTCTGGCTCCGGCATGTCACCAAGTTGGGCAAGTTTCCCAGGAGTCGGTGCTGCTCACTGAGCCCTCAAGCTCCCTTGTTCCTGCTTTATAATCGCCATGATTGGAAGATGTTTCAGCCATCTTCCTGATTCTTTCATCCTTCATGAGCTCGGCAAAGAGACCTCCAGTTTCCGCTCCCAGTACCTCACGGTCCTCCTCGCTGCCTCTCTGGCTCACCACGGTGTTTCCGCCACCATAATTGCTCTCCTCTTCCGCGAAGGAGATGAGCTCCTGATGGCTGGACTCACCCTCGTGTCGAGACTCGTTCAGGTGATTTTCCTCCGTCCATGTCTTCTGCCGTTTATTTGCGTTTTCGAGACCCCGTTCGTACCCCATAAGAAATCCACTGTCAAAGCCTGCTTTATACCCAATGTCATAGCGATCAGTCGTTGCATCTAGAGCATTCTTCACGGGTTTAGAGCTCGTGTGATTGCTGGGGCTGGGGTTCACATAAACACTCTTCGCCGCGGGCTTGATCTCCTCTTGGTCGTAATTCCCTCCCCACCTAATCCTCCTCTGAAATGCCCAGTCTTCCAGGTCCTTCGGCCGCTGAATGCACTGCAGGGCAAGCTCTCTGGCTGCCAGTGCGTTCTCTAGCACATCGTGAATGCCGACCTTGAAATGGCGGCCTTGTCGGAGACATATGCCAAGAAACTCCGAGCAAATATGATGCATGGGCGTCTTATATTTCCCCTTGAAAGAAAGGGGTACCCCGTTGGGGAAAGTGGCAAATGTTGCAAGGAGTTCGGTATCAACAATTCTTGTATGAAACACACGCAGCAGCCCTAAGGGGGAGCGGATGCCGTGTCCGACGAGGATCGTCTGCTCGTCAACAAAGCCAAAGATTCTCGCTCGAGCTTCTCTCCACCCACGAAGACACTCGCCCTTGGCCCTCTCGGCATCCATCTTTGGCTTGTCAATGCCATGAATTTCGCTTCGCCAGTCATGCAGCGGCCGAGAAATGCCGACAAGCGCATGCACCAACGTTTCGCCAGTCAGACAGTCGATGGCGCATATTGCCAGCGGCTCATGGCAAGGACCTTGGGCTATGCCGAATTCGCAGGCGATGGCTACCGCTTTGCGTTTCTCGCTGTGATCATGGTGTTTCGGGGTCGCCCTGTAATCCTCTATCTTGATGATCGGAGTGCCGGGAACTGCCAGGGGCAGTGGTCCATTCGGGAGCACGACGCGCTTCTGTCGCAGAGCTTCGAGAGGATGGCATCTCTTCAGCAGCCCTTCGTATAAGGTGTCTTGTTGCTGGATGGAGAGTCGAGAGTAGGAGTTGCCGAGGTGAACAATCTTCGACGATGGATCTTGCTGTGAGTGGCTCATGATAACGACGCAGAAGAGTTGATCGCTTGAAAGAGGAGGAGTGGCTCAAGGCATGGGCAAGGCTGCGTATGTCATCAGAGCAGCTCCTTTCTGTTCTTGGACACGCGGAGAAAATGTACGAGGATCGGAGTGCTTGACGGGTGAATACGAGAATCTGAGGAGCATGGAAGAGAGGCAAGACGTGAACTGCTTCGGACTGGCACTGAACGGAACAATCCAAGGGCCGAGTTACGCGCATGCACCTCAGGCAGCAGTAACTCATGCTACAGCATAAAGGCTTTGACCTGTTCATTCCTCTCCAAGTAATGCTTCGACCAGATAAGATTTCGCAGTGTTTTATTACCTTATTGCCTGTTAGTTTGAGTACAATGATGATGAAGAGATTGATGGGCGAGCGGAAGCGTCCTGCGCGTCGAACATCACCACGCTCAATGTCACACCAAAGAGAAGCGATTGAGTCAAGACAGCTGTTGTTTCCACACCAGCAAGTGAATTTCGTCATGTATTTGTTGTAGTATATCATCAGAGTCCTCCTATTTAGACAGATCAAAGTCTCTATTTAGACAGACATACCTACCCATTTTCCTAAGCTAGAGTTACCCCCCCAGATCAGACTTGCCATACACCCACAGCAAGATACAGTATCGCACACTGGCGCATTAGATTAAAGAAAGCATCCGCAACATAAAGACGGCCATAATACTCATACATCTTTCTATAGCCAATTTAGAGCATTTATTTTAAACCTCTATAGCGTCAGATTGTATCTATATTCTTCTCTTAACAGATACTACCGCTATAGCTGCTATAGCTTCTAGTATATATAAGTAGCTTTTATTATATATATCTATACCTGCGATGCCAGGAGTTAGCACTGTAATTAGGTATAGCAGACTGGTGTTGCTGGTATATATATACTGAAAAAGTAGATTTATCTATCCAAATAGAGATTTTTATCTGTTTAAATAGGAGGACTCTATCATCACTATTAGTAACTGAGTCCCTCTAGCACCGCGTTCTCCGCCCCTGAGATGGCCTTCCACTCACTCTGACCTCCCCATCTCCTGCTCTCAGCACACAATCTCGTCCTGAACAACACTGAACCCACAACTGTCCTGCAATGCAAGGCATTTGACGTTGCTCTTGGTCTACTCTTGTTAACATAAGACAGAACTGCCAAGCCGTTCTTCCTGTCCAAAGCTGAATCGATACGCCTGCTTTGCCCAGTCGTGCAGAGAGCTGTTCTGTCTTTAAGCAACTGATGCATGTGTGATAGTGGAGAGGCTCGATTCGGGAACATCCATCATGCATCAACCTGGTGCTATTCCATGCGCCTTACCCTAAATCACACCAAGCCAACATGTCAGATCCCCTTCAAAAGGTAGCATCACACGGCACAGCACAATCACGAAGCCCAAACACAATCATGAAGAGGAAGAAAAGAAGGTCAACTCCTACCAAAGCTACTTCGTACACATTCGCTTCCCACCGCCTCACCACCTCTCCATTACACATACATGGTTACATTCACCTAATGCCATCCTGCCCGAAACCCCCCCGCTAAGCCCAAAGGCCATCGCTTTTCAAGCCACGCGAGAAGAGAGAATGTGTGTGTGAGAGAGAGACAAAGACAAGAGATAGAAAGAGAAGAAGTAAAAAAGATGCCGTAGACTCCAATTTACAAAACCCAAAACTACATCCAGATTTTGAGGCATAAGAGGTTTTCCATTCGTTCAGTCACTAAACGGTTTCGTCCTACCCTTTGTATCCTTCTATCCACGCGACACCGCCCACCTTGCCAACCAAAAATGAAAAGGAGGAGGAAAAAAAGAGATGACGACAGGCAAGAAAAGACAAGAAACGCAAAAAGAAGAAAGGACCACGGCAATCACTCGCGATTATCAGACACTTGTTTCTTGTCTTTTCGGTTCTTGATGACAAACTCGGACATAATCTGGATATGATCGGCCGGGAAGTGCCAGTTGGGGAAAGCTGGGATTCGCTTCATGTATGTCGGATCGGGAGGGCCCAGCAGCTCGACAACTTCCAGGGTGTTGGCCGAGTACCAGATGTAGTCGATGACGTCTGCGAAGCCCGGCGTGTAGTTGGTAAACGGCAACTCGTCTGGCGTGTTCTGGATGGGTGCATATGCGTCTCGCAAGCTGAATGGGTGCTCGATGCCGTCGCGGGTGAAGCTTCCGTAGTGGAAATTGTTCAGCTCCGCGTGGTCTGGCGGCACACGACCAAGGCACATGAGTTCCCACACCGAAGAGTCCTTTGTTGAGTTGAAATCACCGCAGACCACCAGCGGAATGTCGGTATTGGAACGGTATTCCTGGCTCGGGCCTGGCTCGGCTTGCGGCGGCGGCGGAGGCTCGTCAGCGTCGTCGGACCTTGGCAACGTAATCATCTTCTTGTCCTTGACGGCCGGCCACCTTGCATACTTCTCCGCCAACTTTGTCACATGCTCCATGAGGATACCCGTCTGGATCAGCTTGACGTCTGCCAGCGCTGAGTCCCATGTCAGGTGCACATTGACCAGGATGATGCGGGCGCCGGTCAGTCGGGACTCGAAGAAGCAGATGACGGCAATGTTGTCCTTTGGCATGACTCGATTGAAGACATCATGCTGATTCTTCATGTCGGGACGGTTGATGGCAATCGAGGCGAATTCAATCAGCTGCTTGTCGAGCAAGATGAATTTGCTCTGCTTGTAGAACACGGCGCAGCCGTCGACGGTTTGCGCATCCTTTTCGGACATGGTCTTGGCTCGCGACTTGGGCCAGTGTACGCCCTTGTAGTCCATCTGTGCCAGCTCAGGGCTCAGGTCCTCCTTGAAGGCGTCGGTGGAAACTTCCTGCAGGGCCAAGAAGTCTGCGTCTCGTATCCGCAGCTCTTCCAGGATGCAGTTCTTGCGGTATTCCCAGCTCAGGGCGCCGGTGGGCGTGTACCCATACGTCTGTGTCGTCGCATACTTGTCGCAGAGGATATTCCAAGAAAAGACTCTGATTCTTTCCAGATTCTCGGGCACGTCCTCCTGAATGATGATTTCTTTCCGCGGAGTGGGGGGTAGGGGAACTATGGTACAAGACAAGTCAGCAATCGAACGAGGAAAATGATTATTGGGGTGAGAAACATACTCGGAGCTCCTTCCATCAGCGCATTAATCAGGCTCTTGGTGCCCTTTTCCATGATTTCCTGCTTAATGCTCGGCTCCAAAGGGTTGCCTTCTATGCCTAGCATTTCCAGTTGGTGGAGAGAGCCGAGCTCAAAGGGCAGCTCTTGGAGGTTGTTGTTGAAAAGGAGCAGCTGCTTCAGGTAGGTGCACATGCCCAGTTCCGGGGGCAGCTCACTGATCTGGTTGAAGGAAGCATCAAGGTGGCGGAGTTGGCGCAGCTCTCCTATAGCGTTGGGAAGCCGAGTGAGCTTGTTCGAGGCGATGTAGAGTTCGTTGAGGAATTGGTACCGGAAGAGCTCCGAGGCAAGATTTCGCAATCCCTGGCCACTCATGTCGAGGTTGTGCCAGTCCTGGCGGGTCGTCCCCCTTTCCACGTTCAACGGCCTTCTCATATCTGCCGGGTCGTTTTCGCTGTCTGCCTGGGTCTTGCCGTTGGAGGGAGGCGGGCCACCAATGCCCCTGTTCTCTGACGCCTTAAGTCTTGCATAGTAGTGAGGCTGCTGCTGTTCTGTCATGGCGGAGTGCGCCCTCTCAGCCTCTTTGTGCAGCCGCAACTGTTCTTGCCACATCTCGTTCTGCGGAGCCTGCCCGGCCCGGGCATTGTTCCCGTGCCCGTTGGATAGAGAGGCGGAGTTGAAGCTGGCCGAGGTCGAGAGGAGTCCGGAGGCGAAAGACGAGTGGTGGCCCAGGCCATTGGCGCCGGGGAGCATATGATCATGTTGCAGCCCTTGGTGATGCTGGGGCTGGGAGGGGTGCTGATGTTGCGCATGCTGCTGGAAATTGTACAACATGTTGGGCATCCCCCGCCCGGCCCCATTCAGCCGGGCATTGTGTCCCTGCTGGTGGCTTTGTGAGTACATGCCGCAGAGGTTGTGCTTGACGGTATTTTACGATTGTCGGCTTCGGAGCCGCGGCTGTTCAGGACCGCGCCGACGAGCGGTTCTGAGGGTGGTCTAGGCTAGACTATTGGAAGCGCGCGGGTGGAGGAAGGGAGGTGATGAGTCTGTCGTGGCAAGCCAGTCGGGAGCAGAGTGTCATCTGTTGTTCAGTATGCGTTGAGAGGAGTTCGGGGCAGAGCCCGGGTCGTAGACAAGGCGGAAGACGGCTTTCCACTAGACGCGGTGTTCGAAACGAAGGACGCTGGACGGATATCGCGTTTGCGCATGGGAACGGCGAGAGAACGGCCGTGACATGTGCAATGGTGAGGGCCGGTACAGTCGAGTCGAAGTGAAGCCGGGATCGACCTCAATTGTCCATGAGCAGCGCAGCTGACGCTCTCGAGATTACGTCTGCCGTTGGCTGGCTGGGGTGAGGAGTAGCAAGCCGCGGGGTTCGAGGGGGGGGATTGTGGCGTAAAGCTCTGATCGGACAAGGAGAGTCGAGAAGCCGGCGAGGCAAGGGGTCGCGAGGCGAGGGAGTGGTGCCAAAAAAAATATACTGAGGGCTGGATATAACAAGTGCAGACGGACTGCTGCGAGCTGAAAGCCGACTGCTCAGGGAGGGCGAGGTCAGCCAATGTCTTTCGAGGTCAGGACACGCGAACGAAAGCGGGAATTGGCAGAGGGTCCCGCTGCAAAATGGAGGGGCCACGTCCGCGGCGGCGGCACAGCGAACTCACAAAGATGAGAAAAAAATATAACAACGAGCGAGCGCAGGACCGAGATGTCGTCTCTAGATAAGATGCAACTAATACCTGGTGCGTGAAGAATAGTGGCTGCCGATATCGAGGAGGAAAAATCCGGCCGCTTTGGAGTTGACGATGAGGCGGGCTGGCGATGACAAACTGCGTCTGGAAGCTAGAAGGTGCAATCACGTGCCGCTGGTGCTCCGCATGGCCGGATCTGCGAGCTGCCAGTCACGTGCCTTATCGGTGGCGCTGCCGCGATAAGGACAGCCTCGACAATTGGCTTTGGGCTGTTTGAACTGCCGTCATTATCTATCCAATTCTCGAAGAGACAAAGGCGACAAGACCATTGTTGCATTACATTATACCTACGAGTGAGGTACGGAATTCTCTAAATAGAAACATTACCAGATCTCACATTGGGTCTAAATTGGAGTCTTGATGAGATGAGTTCGTCACCCGATATGGATCTGGTTGCATCGGTACGAAGCATCAACCAGACGATATCAGCCGTGCGCGTAACGGGACCTGCCTTTGAGCGATAGCCTGAAGCCGCGCCATCTCAGTTGCATGTATGGTCGAAAGAATCCAAACGTCCTTTTCTGTATGCCTTCTGAGCGGTTGGTATCGCTAATGCTTTTTGTTGAGAGAAGCGGTGGAGCAGATATGCAAGCACAGGCACCTCCAGCCTTTGAACACATGTCCTAGGGAATATTGAAGATGTCGTGAGACCGCGAACTTGCGGGTCACAATGAGCACTGATTCGTTTGCATGATGGCTTACATAGCTGCAGCCAGCACGACATCTAAGCCCCAGTGGTTCATTGACATGGCATTGCTTTTAGCACCCACAGCTTTCTTCTTTTCACATGAAAATGTGTCCTTAGAAGAAGCTCTACGGTGAGGATGCCGCTACGGGAGTTCTTCCACATTCGGCTCCGGTTCCGAGACTTTTGTCGCGATGCACGCTCTACTTGTATCCTTTGTCCGCTCGCTTGCCTTTGACATCCCCGACCCCTCCATAAAGCGGTCGTTGCAAGCGGAAACTTTTAGGTAAAACAATGCCCAGGCCGTCGCAAGACTCTGCTAGTAGTATCAGATTGACACGACCCTCGGATTCATGTTGCTGTGTCAGTATGTAAGCAGATAGTCGGTGACGGCTTGGCTTCGATTTCAAAGACAGCCCCGTCATGTCTCTTGCCGGCAGAAGCACATGTGATCATCGGCTAGCTATCCGCCTCTACCGCTCGCCTGCCTGTTCCTGGAACATGTCCGAGAGCGATGGATGGCGCTGATCAGCCAACAGGACATGGACATGTCGTGCCGTGGTTGGCTGGCTGAGACAAAGGAGGGTCTTATCGGCCACGGTGAGAGATCCCCGGATTGTCACGAGGCTGCGCTCGGTGAGCCGCTGATCCATTGAACCGCAACGGTAGCACCGACAACTGCTGGGTTCATGACATGGCCTGGTGGTTTGTGCTCGCAGTAGCGGGCAAGCTGTGCGGAATACGCGGCAAGCCAAAGCTGCTGTCCTCGTCCGTTCGTCTGGCGGGGATCTCATGAACATGCTTTCCGAGATGGAGATAGATAGAGACGTGAGAACGACACGTGTTTGAGTTGGTCAGTCCAGAGACAGACAACTGCTTGCCTACCGTGAAACACTGACAGCATGCTCGCGTGCTTGAATTGCCTCCTATCTGGACAGCCATTGGTCGAGGCGGCAAAGGTAGAATCAGCTTGGATGACGGGCGGATCCAGGCGGGAAGAGCCAAGAGCTTTGAGGAACTCACTAGAGCTGCAGCCAACCAAAAGGGCGAAGCGACGTGCTGCACGGGCCCTCAATCTGGACACTTTTGCTAGCTGCGAGAATCGATTTGGCCGAGATGCATACTAGGTAGGAAAGCTGTTGTACCAGGAGACCAGGAGAAGACAAAAGGGTCGGAGAGACTCGACGAACGCGGGGAAACGCAGACGGTCTGCTCCACATAATCCTCGACGGTTTGCTGCGCTTGGTGAGATAGGGATGGCGAACCATTTGCGTAGTTGCAGCGAAGAGAAGCTCCTGGAAGCACGCTCGGTGTCAAAGGAGCTGCAGTGGCAAAGCCGGCAAGCCAAGGAGACAGCTCAAACCAGGAGACAAAAGGAGGGTAACAAAGGAGAAAGAGATGCAGAGAAATGAGGTTCAATGCACCTTTGATGAGATGGCGAAATGCTTGCAACAGTTGGATACAACACTCCAGGAAGCCGCATAAACGGTGGCGGCAGCAGGGACGGGGCTGGTTGATGGATATGGATGGGCTGAAGAGCATCATGCCGAGATAAGCAGGCCAGCCGCGGCCCCGGACCAGATTGCATTGAATCCAGCGCGGGACCAGGAGGGATCTTTTTTTCGTCGTTGGCATATGATGGATGTCCTTTGATCCGGAGCCGCGAAAGAACGGTGTGACGTCTGATAGGTAGAGACGTGCGATGAAGGCTGGGAGAAGCAAGTGAAAGTGGTTGACTTGGAGGAGGCTGGCGGGAGCGGCAGCTGGAGCTTGTTTGGCCGCCTCCAGTCATTCTTCTCCAGCTTCTACTTGTCCCTCCAAGCCCAATCACTCTCTTTCCCTCATACTGGACCTACTCATTCTCCCTCTCTCCTCTCACCATCTTGCTCTCTGCTCATATCGCTTTTATACGCATAACGTCGCCGTCTCCAAATCATCTGCCGCGCTGACTCGAGTGCATAACAACGACACCGTCGATCAGATGCGGCAGGCTCGCTAACGGCTCAGATACGACTCGTCTCCACACAGAGGCCGGTCGGCCAAAGACTGCCTGTCCTGAGCCTGGAAATTCCCGCGCAGCCCTCAAGGTTGCTCGCAGGCAGAGAGAGAGAGCATCCAAGACGAAGGATTGCTCCGGACGCTTTAAAGCATACGGCATCCCCAGAGTCGACGGGCCTGGAACAGCAAGGCAAACCACCGCTGCTGCGACGTGACGGGTCGAACAAAGAACGGCGCGGGCACCTTATCATTATTACGACAAAGACAGACACCGAGTCCTCCGCCACAGACCGCACTGCGCCGCGGCACTCGCTGGATCGTTGCATCGATCGTTGCATCGTTGTATCGACGTGCGCACTACCGTGCGCGACTTGGCACCTCGTCTCACCCTCTCTTGGTTCCAGTCTGTCGCCGTTAAGCTTCTCACGGGTGTCTGGGCAACTTTGGCTGCCAATCCGACGCACGGCTGGGGGGTCCATGCTGGCTGTTGGATCACTGTGATGGAGCGAGTGCTGCCGCGCTGCTCAAGACAAACGGCATTCTGACAGGCCGTCCGGCACACGACCGAGAGATTGGGGTGTGACGCCGACAGCTTGCAGCAGGTTGAAACGCGGAGACACTCGGTGTGATACTGTGCGGTATCTGGTTTGGCGAGGCATTCTTCAGACTCGGCCGGTTCCTGGAAACGTCTTGTCGAAGCGTTGCTGCACTGGCCGGAGCGAGGACATCGCATGTACACTCTACGGCTACATCCTGCTACTACCCAGTAGCACCAGGCCAGGGCACTCAACCAGGGCATCTCCTGAGGGAAGCGAATGACAAGGACTGCCGAACCTGAACCCAGACAACGCGTGGCAATTTCGGAGGCGAAAACAGCAAGCGAGCGGCCACGTTTCTCGCCATCGCGGCAAACCATCAGGCCGCCAAAGGGAACTTGCACGAAGGTGTCGGTCCTGCTTACAGCCAGCTGCCAAAGCCAGGCCCTTTGCGCACATCACTATCACCATACCGGGCCCTCATCGCGTCTGCACAGACGATCGAGCGCCAGGTCAGGCCGTACCTTGCGAGTCCGGCTTCACACAGCAGAGAAGGACCGTCCACAATATCGGCCGTTTCAGCACGACAGGCCCAGGGAGGCAATTCGCAGTTCCGACGGAAGAGGCTCGAAGGACGGGAAATAACAGCACGACAGGCACCAACAGAAACGGACAAAGAAGGACAAAGGAGCAGGATCAGCCCATTTGCTTGACCGGGCGCTTGTCGGCGCAAGCAAAGAGCAGTTTTCCGCTTGCGCGCCGGAACCGACTGCCCTTGTTTCCGCGGTCTCAGAAGCGTTCTAGAAGGCCGGATCAGCGTCCCCTAGAGGGCATCGTCGGCGTTGGTGAGCCTTGCTCGACCAGCAGGCGGCGCTGATTGGCCCGCACAGCAACCCGGCAAGGCCGCGAGCGGAGTCTACGTGCATGGGAGAGGCAGTCCCGGCAATCAAAGACAATTGGAGTTGAGAGATTTGGGCGTGACAGAACGGCTTGAAACACGGCGCGGACTCGGGAGGACACGCGCCAAACCCTGCCGCTGGCTCGTCGTCGCTTGTTGAAGAGGTTACTCGACAAGCCCGGCCCGTCATTTTCTACCTGTTCACTGCCAAGAAGCAGAAAACCTGCGTTTGCCGCGCCCCTGGACAGGACCGGAGATACTGAAGACAGGACTGGCGCCACAACGGGCGGAAACCCCTTGGGACTTGCAGCAACGAGCCCAGGGGTGCAAATTGCGGGCACACTTGGCCGGCATCGAGTCGTGACGAGTCGCCTTTTGCGAAGCGGTTGAGGCCGCGCGCGAGCCACTGACGGCAAGCAAGCAGGCACCTGATCCCCCGAGCACCGCACGAGAGATCCCGTACGACGGCTTGCCATTTGATCCCTCGTCTGCCGCCTGCCCAGTGCACCAGGCCTGTGCCGCCCCCCGTCCTGTCGCTTGCTGTCACCTGCGACACAGCCCAGGACACACGACAGGAATTGGATAATACGACAGGATCCAATACGACAGGCCCCCCCCCGAACCGCTGTCACTCATTGAACCGTCGCCCCCCCAAGGCCCACCGCCCACCATGTCCGACTACACGTACGCCGCGCTCTACCTCTACTCCAGCAAGGTGGCCGCGCCTGTGCCCCTCGACACCAGAGCCTCGAGGACCGCGCGACGAGACAAACACGCCCGGCGCCCCCAATCGACGTCGGACGCGGCCACGCTGCCCAGCTCCAGCTCGCAGCGACACTCGCGCAGCTCCAGCAGCCACTCGGGCTCGCAGCTGTCCAAGACCAGCTCCAGCTCCAGCTCCAGCGCCCACGGCCCCGCCGCCAGCGCCTCCGTGGGGCTCGACAGCGCCAGCCCGCGCCTCAGTCCAGCGACCTCAGCGGCCAGCGCCAGCGCCAACACCGCTGCAGCCACCACTGCTACCGCCAACACCAGCACCGTTGCCAGCGCTACCAGCGCTGCGACCACCTCCAGGCCCAGCGTCGGCAAAATCAGCACCAGCGTTGGCGCCCACTCTTCATCACCACCAGCATCATCATCATCATCAGCGACAACAACAGCAGCAGCAGCTTCAGCCTCTGCTTCCTCCTCCCACGTCCCTCTCCCCTCCTCACCCGCCGTCGCGCAGACCCCAACACAGTCCAGCAGCAGGGCATCAAGGACCTTCTCGCGCTTGCATCGCGCCAGGCTCAGCGGCAGCGCCTCTGCCGTCGTCGATGCCGCAGTCGCAGCCGCGGGAAGAAATGCAAACGCGGCGTCGCTGCCAGACCAGGACCCCAACAAGTCGTCCGCCGCCCTCAGACCAATGACGGGCTTCACCACCAGCCGCGCCGAGTCCATCTCGTCCGCCAGCGGCCAGACGTCGACGTCGTCGCGCACCATCCTCTCGACGGACCCCTCCTCCGCCACCGACGGCCTGCTCCTCGCGCGGCCCTTTGTCCAGCGCAATGGCCGCACCTTTCTCAACGACCACACGCTGGCCTACCCGCTGCCCTCCGACCTCACCGAGCTTCACAGGCAGGTGCTGCGCACGATGCTGCTGATCCAGGTCATTGGCGCCCCTGTGCTGTCGCCCGGCCTGATCAAGAAGCCGCCCCAGCGCGTCCTCGAGATCGGCTGCGGATCGGGCTTCTGGAGCACCATGTGCCACCACTACTTCAAGAGCCGCGGCCACGGCGGCATCTCCTTCACCGGCATTGACATTGCGCCGCTCGCCCCCGACAACAGCTCCAGCACCTCCAACGACGCCATGAAGCCCGGCGCCGACATGCAGTGGAGGTTTATCCAGCACGACCTCCGCCAGATACCGTGGCCCGTCGCCTCGGACGAATACGACCTCGTCATGGTCAAGGACGTCAGCTACGCCGTGACCAACAAGATGATGCCGACCTTTATCGAGGAGTGCGTGCGCATGGTCAAGCCGGGCGGGACCCTCGAGGTCTGGGAGTCGGACCACGCCATCCGGAGCCTGCGGCCCCATGTGCCCACGTCCACCGTCTCCGTCGAGGACGCCGAGGAGCAGGCTGCCGCCGCCAGCCTCGGCGCCTACGTCATCAACCCGCAGACGCCGCTCTCCGTCCCCTCCAACAACTACATTGCCGAATACAACTCGTGGTTGTCGCGCGCGCTGGAGCGGCTCGACATTAACCCCCTGCCGTGCACGGTCATTGGACCGACGCTGTTGCAGGAGTACGAGACGCTGGGCGACGTCCGTTCGCGAAGAATAGCCCTTCCCCTGAGCGAGTTCCGCTGGGAAAAGGAGGGCATCGGCGGTGTCGTCACCACCGACGCCAAGCCCGAGTCCAAGGGCAAAGAGCCGCCGACGCCAAGGCTGGAGAAGAAGACGCTGACGCCGGGGCAGATTGCCCTGCGCCAGACGGCCTTGCTGACCCAGGTACAGGAGATCCAGGCTCTGGAGCCCATCTTGCGCGAGGTCAGCGGCAAGAGCCAGGACGAATGGGACATGTGGCTGACCAAGATGATGAGCGACCTGATGGACGAGAGCGGCACGGCGCTGGGGGAGTGTCTCGAGTTTGGGGCTTGGTATGCGAAGAAGAAGAAGGCGACTGCGTAAGAAAGAGAACAGTGGCAGCCGATCAATTTCAAGGCGCAACCCATTTCTTGCCATTTACTCTTTTACATACTCTTTACATACTCTTTTTTTTTTTTTTGGTTATTGTTTCTGGCGGAGGGAAAGAAGTCTCTGGATATGATTCTATACAATTGTGTGCATCAACTGGCCGCAACTTTAGCGGGAGGTGTTCTCTTGTTCTCATTATATACGGCTCTGCAACTTCCAACACTTCTTGTTTCGTTACAAGGGAGATGCATACGTATTTTATCCATTTATTTCTCCTCAAAACTCAGGCATCGCTGTCATATCGTTTTCGCAGTGTGCGATAGCGCTTCAAGTAGTACCTATACCCCCAACGGAAGAGTCAGCTGCTGGATCTTGATTTTTGCAATTATTGGACTTTGCTTCGATTGATCCTCTAGATGCTTTTTTTCTCGGGGGCAAATTGAATTGGAATTCCATTCAGAGCTGGTTTTGTTTTGTAGTCTTGTCATGATCATGTATGCGTGTTCAGGGCTGGTTTGAGTATGCCATTGATGACCATCTGTTGGGTTCCTTACAGAGCTTCTATTTCTGCAACATCATTAGCCACTTGTCTTTCACGCTCGACATGATATGATGATGAGGAGTTGTGGCGGGAGTGAAGAAGTGCACGTGTTGTCAGTAAATACCTTTCTTTACGTATTCGGCCTGTTTGATGCCCGACCGGATCTTGTCTTCGTCTGTCTCGGCGGCGCGAGACATGAATGCCTTGTGGAGGCGGGGACGGAAGTAGTTGTTGTATCCTAGGGGGTATTCGCGGCCTAGGTAGAGGAGCTCTGGAGCCATTTGCCGTCAGACTTTGAATCCCTGAGAAAGCAGTAGTGCTGGCGTGGAAATATGTCGAGTGTTTGTGTGATTTGTGTGAGACTGGGGGAATGGTGGTGATGGGACGTGATGAGGATGAGGATGGGGATAGCCTCGGCAAATTATATGACGATGTAGACTTGAGAGTCTGAAGAGAGAAGGACAGGAGTGTAGGGGTTTTCGGTGGAAGACGGACCTTTGTAAATGGCAATGACCTGCCTCCGCAATTCATTATTCACACCCATCATGAAACTCTCTGTATCCTCTCATATATATACTCGTTGACAAGAAGATCGTGTAGATGACAAGCACACACTGCAAGCTACTATCCTGAGCTCGAAAGCAATGTCATCACCGCCCCGCCAACCCTGGACGGAGCTAGAGCAGCTTCCCGCATCCAGCCTATCACAGCGGCTGTTATGCAAGGCTGAACAAAGAGGCGCCCGCTTTCAATCCCGCATCAAACGTGCGATTTCTCAACACCTTCAATTCCTCCTCCCATATACATGTACTCTTCCATCTTCAACGACTGCATACCCAATTGCGCTTCTTTTACATATACTTGCCACCCTCTTCTCACCCCTCACTAATTCTCTCTTACCCCTCATCGATCATCAATCTTTTCTTCTTGAGACGATAAGAAGGCCAAGGATAAGAAGATGCCAAACCTCCCTCCAGCATTACAAGTCTTCCCAACCCTAACCCGCTACGCCCTGCGCCCGCGCCGCCTCGCCGAGATCCCCATAGGCGGACCCTCAGCGCCGCAAATCTCCGCAAAGGCCCTCCAGCAGAGCGCCATCCACCTCTACCACGACCTCGGCGTGCTCGTCTGGGTGGGCTGCTCCGTCGAGCAGGTCCGCCGGATAGGCGACGTCCTGAGACAAGTCGTTGCCTGGGGGACAGGGAGGGTTGGTGGCGAGGCTGGATGCGTGGGAGGGGGACGTCGTGCGGAGGAGAGAGGGGGGGTTGGGGGAGGGGGATTTGTATAGGGCTTTGGATGAGAAGAGGGTGAGTTACAGTGGGAGATGAATAGTGACTGGGAAAATAAACGAGTGCTGACGTGGTAAACAGACGGGAAATATCAAGCCTTCGGCGGTACTGCGACTTGCAACGACACGGTTCGAAGAGACGCTCCACGAACGGATACCCGAACTCAAGACGGCAAAGGATATCGATGTGCGGGAAACACAGATTATTGTTCCGGGGTCACCACCTCCACGCGGCATAATCCACGTACGGTTACACTCCTTTTCTCAACTCACTTTGACAGAACTACAGCTCACAATGGCGAAACTAGAAAACGGTCGACGGGCCACGGCATCTGCCCATTGAGTCATTCACAACAATCGGCGTAGACCGCATCAGCGGGCTAACCATTGGCGAAACGCGCTTCTTCACCGTCGGAGCGAGCAACTACGTGGGAGGAGCAAGAGTGGACTACATGATCCTCAAGCAGACCAAAACGGACAGCTCAAAAGCCTCAAAGGATGCAAAGGGCAAGAGTCTGCAGGAAAGGATCAGTGTGACCCTGTACTGGGGCAATGGAAAGCTCAAGCAGCGGAGGAGAGCCGGCGACGAGGCGCAGGGCGCGATATTCGAGGACGTGGTGAGCAGGGTGATGCAGCCGCTGTGGGATATCGAGGGGAGCACTTGGGCGGACAGGGCGGCTGAGCTGGAGGCCAAGAGGGAGAAGAAGAATTGGGGGGTGAAGACGAGGCCGAGTACTGCTGCGGTCTAGGCGGCCTTGAAGAGGAACAGAGGAAATGGCAGATCATAGTATGGATCTAACTGATGAGAGGAGGGAGGAATTCATGCTGAACAGCGAGGGGGGCACCATCAATCGGCATCAGACATGACTTCAATCCTGGCATCTCGCAGCTCGATGCAACACCCCTCATCTGCAGCCTGGAGCCGTGCCCGGCAGGTCACTGGCCGACGGCAGATGGGAGAGCGACATGCAGCAGAGAGGAGGAGTATGTAGGACTCTGTACCACCGCACAAGGTAGCAGTCCAGCATGCCATTCTAGAGGTCCGAGTGCCAGCATACGAATTGCCGAGCTTGAATGATCTTGGGCGAGTGGAAGCCGGTTGTATTCGACGCCGGTACGTGTATCGATCCAAACGATAATGCGAGTTATTCGTAGAAGTACGTTTGTAGCATTGAGTTCTGATTGTAGGCGAATAACGCGGGAATAGATCGCGATCCCTCTGCATGTGAATTAGTCAATCGGAGCCGCAATCTTAATGCCGCCCTCTAGCTGGCGCAATAGCAGATGCCACCATTTAAGCACGAAAATCCAATCCCACGATAAACGAAACCGACCATAACAAGCGGGGACCAAAATAACCAGGAAAAATGCAATTTTAAACACCCAACCGATGAACTATACGCACATCAATGGTGAGACTGTTTATCGGCCTTTGTGTGCTGATATTGCCAAATATGTGCACTTATTCATTTTGCGGTCCCTATTTTTTTGGTCCCCGCTTGCATAAAAAGGTCACGAGCCGCTTGTCCGGCGTTTCTGAGGAGATTCTAATAGAACAATTGGGCAAAGTCGACGACGATCACTTTGGAGGTCATCGCGGGGTATTATCCTGAGCCGAGGAGGGGCAGCCGGTTCATACCTTACTACATACATACATACATTAACCCTGCTTCTGTGAGAAAAAGCCGTTGTGGTGACACAGCATCCTTTTCGCTCCGGCATGTCAAAAGGGGTGTTCCGTATTGATAATATTGTGTGCTGCCGGATGAAGTTGACGGGGCAATGCAGCGGGTAGCCGATGTCCGTTTTGTGTCCGTATTGGCTGTTGAGGGTGATGCTGTGTCTGGATTCTTGGCCTGGGGATTTCGAAGTCTTGTCATCATTCGGCTTGGTCTTTGGCGGCTGAGAGGCTGGACCGGACCATTCACTTCCACGTCGATTCGGTCACCGATTACGTTGGGCTGCCTTGCCATTGAAGACAAAGCAGTTACCTTACTGTATGTAGAGGAGCGGTCAGAAGGGGAAAACTGCATGGCAAGGGGAAGTCAGCAGCATGCAATGCCGCCTCATGATTCGACTCCTTTTACCAGGGATGCCCGCATGCCCATACAAAGTACAGCGGCTTTTGCGAGCACTATCCAGACGGCATGAAACTGTTCGCTCGACTCCGTGCCAGGAAACTCGCAGAAAAAGACGGACTTTGCTCGTCGTCGTCGGTGTGTTTCCGATACTACTACAGTACCTTGACTACATATGACTTGAAACCCCCACTTCTCGTGTGATAGCTGCGAAGAGGCCGTCCAAAGGGCCTGGGAAATTAGAGGCTCCATCGCGGCCGGATTTTCTTTCATGTTAGCGCTTGGAAGGCGAGCATGGCGAGAAAAATCAGCGTTGAAGATGTAACTGAGTGGTGGCGCGAGTCAAATAGCCGGTGTCAATTCTTTCTAGCTGCTGCGAATTCTCTGCAGAGGTTGAAAGGCAAGACAGGGTGAAGTTTTGGCTCCCGAGACAAGCGTCTGAAAGCGGGGAGAGTGAAGGTCTTTGCTGCACATGCAAACGGGAGTTGAAGCGAGATGGTGTACGGACGTCAAAAGTACCGGGTACATGCACGGAGGCGCTTGTTCGAATGGGACAGTTTGGAGAGCGCGTGCCCATCAACCCTTTTCTGTGTGTGTGGGATGGTGATTGGCTTGATGTCAAAGGCTGGCAGCATGAGATGGTGAGCGAATTGATGCTGAAAGGGCAGGCAGGGGATATATCTCTCATGCCGGCTATTCTTCTTTGGCTCTACTACTTGTATGTATGCTCATATGTAGGTAGTGGTACTGGTCGTAATTCCAGCAGATGTACATGTTGATCGAGATCCCAAGTATCTTCACCTTTGCCCGTCCAACAGCAGAGACATCAACCGACTGGGGTCCCTCGGCAGGGGCTGGCACGACGTCAGATCCCTTGCCGCTGGCCCTCCTTTCTGCGGTACGTACCTGGCTGCTCTTCGCCCAAGTACCGCCTGGCAAAAAGCTTAACCTGGTGCTTAGCCTCCGCGGCAGCCAATCGAGAGTTTTTCCGGGCTGCAACAGCCGACAGCCTCAACCCAAGTCCCGACGTGGCCAAATTGCATGACATGAGTAAACTTCCATTCAGCTGCTGCGCTAAGACGCCCGGTGAGAATTTGACAGCATCTGGACTGGAATTCCAGGCGTTTTGGAAGTTGACTGCTGTGAGCTGCGCATCCGGCAGCTCCGGGGCGTTGTGCACTGAAGCTGGTGCTCAAATTGATAGATGAGTGAGCCATTACCATCTCTCACTGCTGACTATCACCTACCTTACAGTACAGGTTCGAGGATCGTAGGCAGTGCTCGAGCCTTGTCTCGGTGTACCTCCACGGAGACGCAGAGACGGACCACGGAGGTCGCTCGCGATGCCGAAGACGGGAGCTGCAGGGAGAGACGACCGTGACCTCCCCTGTCTAACTTTAGTTGCCGCGCTTGCAGCGAGTGGTCAGACAACCGGTAGTAGTCAGTCTTTAATACAGTTCTTTGCCTGACGCTGCTTTACTTGTACAAGCCCGATTCCAGCTCTCCTCCAGTGGATTATTACCTATACAGCTGTTGCCATTGTTCAGCCTCATGTGTCGAATTTGATGAGGCGTCACCAGGGGCGTGCATCCTCGGTACTCTGCCTCCTGGTACCCCTTAACCCGGATTGTACGCTTTCGCCGGCCCTAAGCCGCAGGCAAATGCCCCAACCGGTGCTAGCAGCAATACGTCGGCGATAGGTACCTCCATCAGATGCTAATCGACACAAGGCAGTCCCCGGGCGTCTGCATCGCGGCTCTGGCATTCAAGCAAGGATTGCGTCAGCGCAGAAACGATGAGCAAATCCTCTGAGTCGCCCAGCGTGCATCCATCCATTGCCATCGCCTCATTGCCTTCTGACATGTCGCCTGCAGAATAGGGGGAAAGAGGCAAACAGTTGAAGCGCTCTTCCGTCCGCCCAAGGGCATGAGGTAAGGTACAGTACACTCAGTACCAAGTACATCCGCCGGCTTTGTGACGCTCTCAACTGCATTCCATCCCCACAGGCCCCGTTAGCGCGCTGTACACGGTAGATCCAGGACCCGCCCTAGCGCTGCTGTGCCCTGGAAGCCCGCCCAAAGGCCCTGGAGCTCTAGCGCTGCGAGCCCTGGAAAACGACACCCGCCTCCCTCTAGCACGCTCTGATATTCCCCGGCCCGCGGGCAAGAACTTTTTTTTCTTCCCTTCGCTTCCTTCACCACTTCCAGCAGCTTCTGTTTTGGGGGGTCGGAATTTCACTCCTTCAACCCCGAATCTCCTCGCAACAAGCCGCCAGGACGAACAGCTTTCTTTCGATCAGCGCCAACGAGCGGCAGATTGTTGTTGCCGTGCACAGCGGGTTCCGTTGGCTTCTCGAGCCGCAGACCGATACGCACGGCCGAATGACGACTGCTTCCTGGGAGAAGCACTGAGGGAATCCCTTTTCGTCAACGACTTCGCTTTTTCCCCCACCACCGCAAACGGTCCCTCCTGCATCCGCCCACAGCTCGCAGAACTGCACGCGCAGACTGAGTACAGCGAAGAGAGAGAGAGAGAAGGAGAGATAAGGAGAGCAAAGAGAAAAGGAGGACGAAGAACCAAATCGGCTTCCCGCTGCTGCTGGCCCTGGCCTCGACACAGGTCTCCAGGGTTGCCCGGCAGTCAGTGGGGGAGAGAAGAGCAGCCGCATGCCTCGCGCATCGGGATCGAGCAAGCGACAGTCTGGCGCCGGTCATCGCGACACCAAGGAGAATGGGCTCGTAGCCCCGGCGAAACGAGTCACTGGCAGGAAGGGCCTCAACCACGCCGAGGGCCCTGCGAGGCCGGCCGATCATGGCGCCGGCCACGCAGGGCCGCAGTTTGTGCTGCCCAACGGCGTGTCCAAGGCCGCCATCGACTTCCACGACCGCCCTGCCGATGGGCGTAGGGCCTCTGTCGGCAACTACTCGGAGACGTCGACGTCGGAATCGTGCACCTCCCACCTGGGCTCTGCTGCCAATGCCGCCGGAACCGACGCCGGCCACCGCCAGATCGATGTCAACGCCCTCAAGAACGCCGACGTCCACCGCGACTCGGGCCCCATCGACATGGTCGCCACCGTCCTCAAGACGCTGCCCATGCAGGACACGCTCGCCATCCTCATCATCCTCATGCAGCTGCCGACCCTTTCGCTCTCCATCATTTACGGCATCTTTACCTGTCTGACCTTTGTGCCCCCGGTCACCACCAGCTCGGGCATCAACCTCAACTTTGCCGAAATCTTCGATGGCCACTCCACCATGCCGTCCCTCGTCACCGTGCTCTGCATGGACTTTTTCTTCCTCCTCATCTGGCTGTTTCTGTGGCAGCCGATTCAGGATGCCATCCTGGATCTGGCCAAGCCCATCATCGCCATCACCCTCGGCGGCGGCACCACGTACCGGAACGGCGGCTCCCGCGGCCTCACCACCTGCTTCGTCTGGATCGTCGCCAACCATCTCATCCGCAGCACCAGGACCCACTGGTCCCGACTCGCGAGACACATCCCCGAGGACTGGCAGGTGCCTTCGGCCATCAGCAACACATTTGAGTCGACATCCGCCGTGCACGATAAGAGAAGTGCGTTTGCGTGGGTGCGAAGCGGACTGGCTATCCACATCCTCACCCAGGGGCTCGTTAGATACATCCGTGAGTGGTACCTGCGGAGGGAAAAGGCCAACGCGGCGGCCGGCCAGCACGACCCCGAGGCAGGCAAGCCCGTGGCCACCATCTCCATCAATGGCGAGCTTGCCCACGACACGGGCTTCAACACGCCGGACACGGAGGCGGGATGCCCCCCTCTGCCCCCGGCCCCCGCCTCCACGAACAAGAAGAGAAGAAAGCAAAGCACCCAGGTCCGGCTGCAGCAGCCCCTGTGGGCCGCGCTGGCCAGCACCAAGATTGTTGTCATGAAGGAATACGAGTCGTCCCACGTGCCGTCGAAATCGCTCGGCGTCAACACGACGGACATTCACAACCTCGGAAACGCGCCATTCAACACTCAGCCCAAGCAGATATGGATATCGTATATCGGTAGCGACGAAGTATGCTTTAACACCAGTCACTTTCCCGATTTCGACGACGAGCAGCCAGCGACTACCAACGGTTCTGCCTCGACACGGCCGGCCGGCGTCGACGCGTCCAAGCCCTTTTACGTTAGGGTGAATAACGCATTTTGGCAGCCCACACGCATCTTTCCCGTGGTCGAAGCCGATGACGGTGGTCGAGGTGGCACCCGTTGGACGGGAGACATTTACGGCCTCCGCCCGTTGTCCAAGTACGTCTGTGAGTTTGTGGACACGCAGACTGACAAGGTCATCTTCACCACGAGCATTCGAACCATTAAGGAACCCACGCCAGAGAACAACAATGCACCCGTCACCGTGTCTGGCTCGCAGCAGTCGCTGCAGCCCGATTCACCCGCCACCACCCTACGCATCTCCATCGCCGCCGCCGAAGTCAAGCTCAACGACGAGAAGAACCGCCTCAAGACGTGGCGCAAGGAGTGGAAGTCGAGGATCAACGCCATCAAGAAGGAAAACGAGCTCACCGACAACCAGCTAGCCTCGGCCGGCCACAGCGACGACAAGTACCGGCAAAAGATTCGCCAACAGGAAACGCAAAAGGCGCAGGCCGAGCGCGAGACGGCAGCCCTTGCCGAGCAGCTCAAGAAGTTTGACGCGTCGCCAGAGCTTGTCGAGAACAAGAAGAAGACGGAGCGGTCGTACTCGAACGAGAAGAAGCTCTACGACGCGGCCCAGAAGAGTTTCCGCGAGTACAAGGCGAAGCTGGAGAGCGAGGTCAAGTCCAAGGACAACGAGAAGAGCAACCTCAACACCAAGCGGAACAAGATTGCCACCCGCATTGCCAAGGTGGAGAACGAGCTCGCCAACATTACGGATGCAAACAACCGGGGGCTGAACGAGGTGGAGCGGCGCAAGCGTGAGCGTGCCGGCTGGCAGGAGCAGATTGTCAACCAGGACAAGACGTACAATGACCAGCTGACGCAGGCATATGCGTCCAACAACATGAAGGCCGAGCATCTCCGCAGTCTCCAAGCGGACGTGCAGGCCCTCCGCAGCTACATGAGCCGGGCCGCCGGCTTGCCCGACATGGGCATGCTCGATGCCGCCGCCCCCGGCCACGTTGCCTTTCACTCTCCGCAGCCCCAACAGCAGCATCAGATGCAGCCCCAGCCGCAGACGCCTTGGAACCCGAATCCGGCTGCTCCCGCGCACTTCCCGTCGAGCGTAAACTACTGGGGAGCCGCTGACAGCAACAACAACCACTCGACGACTTCGCTGTCCCACGCGCCCCCTGGGCTTGCCGCCTGGCAGTCGCCGCCGATGACGTCGTTTGAGCTGCGCGGTGCGAAAGCGCGCGGCCGCAGTTCTAGCATGCTCAGCGACGTTAGCGGTTTCACCCAGCCCAGCGACGAGGAGCCGCGGTCTCCCGTCGGCATGGGCATCTCGCGGAGGCCCTTGTACACGAAGCGCTTCAGCATGCATGATAGCCGAGGAAGCACTGGTAGTGGCAGCGGCGGAAGCGGCAGCATGGGGGATCCGGCTAGTCCTGCTTGAATTTTACTTGATGGCTTTGGTGCTGGGAATGTGTGGAGGTCGTCCGAACGGTTGGGAGTATGTAGTTTGGCATAGTGTGGCTTGGTTGAATGAAGCGCTTTGCAGAACTTTCGTCTGATGTGATTGTCTTGTACTACGTGAATGTCCTGTGTTTCTGGATGGTGTAGATGCTCCTATTACAAGCGTAGGTCTGTTGTGAAGATGTCAGTGCACCCTCGTGATTGTAGGCCTCGTTGTTCAGATGGGAGTGCTGTCCTTGTAGGCCTCCCGCAGATAGAATGTACTTGGGCATCATGAACAGCCAGGCCAAACGTACCCATGAATACCTAAGATGTGTATATCAAAGGGGGGAGCCGTAAAAGCTTACATGTAGAATAGAAACATGTAGATGGAATCATACCCGTCTAGATCTATTCGTCCTTTGTACCTTGTATCAAGGGAACAACCGAGGCCCGGTGTTACCTGTTGGTCCTAGGTAGAAGGTAGGAGGAGTACGACGAGGCCAAGTATATCGTACACGCAGTCCTGCATAAACGGAATTCCTATATACCTTCTCCGCGACCAATTACCTCGAGTTTCTACCCCATATTAAGACCGTGTTTTGCCGCTGAGGCTGTCTACGAGGCTGGCATTGTTTTTTCTGGGTGGCTGTGAGCAAGGGGCCTTGCGAGTAGGCCAACAGGCGGCCCATTGGTTTGGCCACCTGGCTTGGGGCAGTCATTGGATATGAGTTGCATTTGTTGGCTATTGGATTCAAGTAGGCCTGTTATCATTGGTGTCTTTGTGTTGGTTTTGTTATGTGTGTGTGTGTGCCTTGGGTTGCGTAGATGGGTGTGGCTTTTGCTGCCTGATGGGGAGGCGGGGATGGGGGATGGGGGATGAGGAGAAGTGAATTGGTATTTAATGTTTAGGTGTGACTACCTGACATACTCTTTATCATCTATTTCTTTCTTCTTTCTCCTCTTGATTTATGCTTTCACGTTCTCGTTTGTCCCATCTTCGTATACTACTCTTCATCGTAAACTACCTCCCTACCAAGCTTCCGCAGCCTCAAGCATCTCCTGATTCCACCCCTGAAACCACCCTCGACCACTCTTCATCAGCACCTCCCGACATGGCCCTCCCTTCTGAATCCCCTCCCAGAGCGCAGACCCCCCTCGACACATTCTTCCTCTCATTCTCACACCAAGGCTTCGTCCACAACCCGGCAAAATCCCCCGTCAACTCATGGAAAGCCCTCTGCAAGTTCCAGTCCTGGTCCAACAAGCCAAACGACCACCCTCCCAAGCAGAAGGCATGGAAGAGGTACCAGGCCGCCCTCGTCAAAGAGGTGGAGCTCTATTTTGGTGATGTAGATGATATCACGGCTTGGAAGACGGTATGTCGGGCAGTGGGGTGTGAGGAGCCGCCGGATCAGATATCCAAGTGCAAGGCTGTATGAATCATCCCTTCTCCCTGTTCTTCATTCCAGATGATGGATAAATGGTTCTGTTGGTATTTAGGTGAAGAAAGCTAACGTCGAGACAGATCTTGAAAACCACGCACGTCAATCTCGTGGACTTAATCACCTGGGCCAAACAAGGAGGCGAAGAAAGCGGCAACAAAGTCCGCGTCTTCAAGTCCGTATCACAACTACGCGACTACACTCGGAAAACGGGAAAGATCATGTCCAGGAGCCAGACGAAGAATGCTGAAGGACGAAATGTGGTGTTGAAGTTCCTGTTGAGACGTATATTCAACTAAGAGCCTTTGGTAAAAAGGCAACCATTTGGACACCCAACATGTTTTATATGGCGTAGACTTGCAGAAACCTGTTGTTTTGAGTGAATGCTGATTTGTGTCCATGAGCTTACATCTGCTCCTTGGATAGCTTACCTTTGTACCTTTTAATGAACATCCTGACAAGTGCTATACATTTCCTGTCCGTTCTCCTTATTTGGGCAGACACAGAAATCTGGCGTGTCCTTGCCTGCAGAGGTTACACATCAAACTTCCAACAAAAACACGGATTGACCAATCGACTTCCCCTCGCAAAGTCGCGTCTCGACAAGGCTGTAACATGCTTTGCGTGCATTCTTGCTGCCTAACATAAGGTAAAAAAGTGAGAGAAAAGTGAAAAAGAGTGCTCAACATACCTCACCATACAGTAGTAGGTAGGTGTGTATATATTTATTATATGTATGTGCCTGTCTAAGCCTTCACCTCCTATCCTCCATTTCTCCATCTTCATTCTGTATCTACCCTTCTTCTAATTTACCTTTTCCCGCCTTTTTCTCCCTCCCTCCCTTCTCAGATTCAGGTTTTGCTCGAGGTGATTACACAATGGCTTTTCGATTCACCCACCACTTCCTCAAATCCAAAGCCCAACCAAGAAACAACCCGCTCGTCAAATCCCCATCTCCATCATCTTCCACATCATCATCAGCACCGTCACCATCAACATCTACACCCACACCCACCGAATCAACCAAACAACCCCAACAACCACCACCCCAAAGACCACCAAAACCCCCAAGCAACCCAAACCCCCCAAACCCATCCGTCCACAAACCCCCCTCGACAAATTCTTCTCCTCCTTCAAATCCTTCAAATACAAACCCTCCCGATCCCCAAGCGCCTCCTGGAAACAACTAGCCGCCTCCCAAGGCTGGCCGCCCAAGAAGCCCAAAGCGAATGCCCCCGGTCGCGATGCCTGGGATCGGTACCAAAAGGCCCTCACCAGGGAAGTCGAGCTCTGGTTCGGTAACGAAAATGACCCCAAAGCTTGGAGGACGCTTTGTCGGGCTGTGGGACGGGCTGATGCGCCCGAGGACATAAAGAAATGTAAAACTGTACGCTTTCTCCTCCCTCAACACCACCTCGGCAGTCAGGGCAGGGAATAAATGATACTGACAAGACGGCAGATTCTTCGAAACACACATGTCAATATTGTCGACTTGATTCACTGGGGAAGAAAGGGGGGCGAAGAGGCTGAGGACAACGCAGCTCCAGAAGTCTTCAAATCGCTCCAAGAACTCAAGGATTACACCTTCACATCCCATAAGGTCTTTGAACAAGACCAACTGAAGGAGTATAACGGGGGAAACGTGGTTTTGAGGCATCTGCTGAGGCGACTATTCTCCTGATAAACCTCCACGTCACACTCATCATGTCTACATGTATTCATTGACTCTAGCATACCACATAAGCCTGTCTAACATATACTGCTCTCGGATGTCCCCGTCACACCACAGTATCTAGATAATGGTCACAATCCCCTTGCCCAGCGGCTCTTGCAGCTGCGGAATGCTCCGCAACGCCGGCAGCGTGAACGGCTCCGTGCCATTCAGCGCCTGCACCCTCCCCAGCAGCTTCTCGAGCTGTCGAAACGCCGCTGCGCCAAGATACTGCGGCCCTTCATGACCCGCCAGCTGCATCGCCACGAGCGTGAGTCCTCGCTCCGTATGCACCGTCCCTTGGACTCCCGATCCCGATGGCAGGTTGTGGCCCCAGTAGCCGATATCGTAGGGATAGAAGCCGTAGAGGGGCACGTAAAAGGGATCCTGAGGCTGGCTCTGGAAGCCCATTTCCCCGCCCCAAGTCATGTTTTGGATGCCCAAGAGGACGCCCTCTGTGACCAGAATCCAGTCAAAGGAGCCCTGGGCGAGAATGACATTCTGTGTCTTGTCGATGACATATGGGAGTTGCTTCAGCCCTGATGGAGGAGAAGTATCCTGGCCATCGGTTGTATTGAACACGTCGTGGTTGCACAGATTCCAAGTCACAGCATCGGGGGCATTGATGGCCTTTTTCACATCGTCGCGGTTGAAGTACGGCATGTACCCAAGCGGGTTGAAGGGCGAGGGGCAGTGGTCGGTGATGCTGTAGATGTTGAAGCAAGGGTTCTTGATGTACGCCTCGTCTGTGATGTGATCCCACAAGTCGTAGCACGTTGCGTTGACAACAACAGTGCCATCGGGCAGCAGGTCCAGGCCAGGGGTGAGATAAGGCTGCGGGCCAGCGGGAGGAAACATGAGATACTGGTTGTAATAGTATGTAAAGCCGCACTCGTTGGCGATGCTGTCCACGCGCGCCTTGACGACATCGTCCAATGCAAACAGCTCCTTGTAGCGGTTGATGTACGACTGTGCGGGTACGTTCATCTGCAGATTGTCATCGAAGAAGATGCCGTCGTAGACCATGAGGCCTGCCACGTTGAAGTGGTCGTTGTCGTTGGCATCGATAAAGTTGCTCGCAATGTAGGGGCCGTAGAAACCGCCGTATGACTCTGCCACAATGTACACCTTCCAGCCGTGCAAGCCAAAGAGGTCGACAAAGTTGCGCCAGAAGCCCATGAACTGGGCAGCCAGCTCGTCTTCGTTGGTGATGCTCGGCGTGCCCTTGGTGAAGCCGACGCCGACGGGCTGCTCGACGTAGATGACGTTGGTGAGCAGGTGCCAGCTCCATGGGTTGGGCTGGGGGCCGGGCGTGCCAGATTGCCACAGGAAAGGGCCGTTCTCTTTGAGGAGGCCGAGAAGAGACGAACAGCCGGGCTGGTCATGTCAGTAAGGAAACGAGGACAAGGGTGAAAGGGGAACATACGCCGCCGTTGAGCCAGATGGTGATTTCCTCCTTTGTTTGATGCTCAGGATTGGCCGTGGGAAAGAACCAGTAAAAGAGGCTGCTCTTTTCGTCGGTGTTGTTGCTGATTGGCAAAAGGCCCGCGTACGACTCGCCGACATCGAATTGGACATCGGGGATGGTGCTGCCATTCACGGCGAACTCTGTCCATCATCAGTGGCCGAGTACATGGAGTTTGAGGTACGAGGGACATACTCTTGGTGGCATCTGTAAGAAACCGCGTCGGTGGCAAAGGGGCTTCAGTCGATGCCCTCTCCTTTGGCTGCTGGAATTGCCGGGCCTCGGGACGGTTTCTTAAGGCCTTGGTGAGTCTCTGGGAGGCGCCTCGCAAGGATGTCTGCGCGGTGACGCTGCTGGCAGCAGCCAAGATGGACAGCGTCCAGTAAAACTTCATGGTGAGACGTGAAGAGTGCTGTTAGTGATGAGTTTGGCCAAAATATGATGTGTATCCTGAAGAATGGTGTCTTGTTACTCTGTGAAATGAGCTGCCAGTATTTATACGTTAAGCAGGAGTACAGGTGCATTCTGGTCATCCTGCCTGCGTTCCTGTGCTCGTATGTGCCTGTCTCTTTCTTCTGATTCCGCTGAGATGTGTGCCCTTGCAAGAGCTCTCCTTGTCACCTGGAACTGCTTTCTATCATTCGGAAGCAGTCGGCAAAACGCGTAGTAGCTGAGCTGCATCTTTCCGTGTGGATTGTTTGTGCTAGTATATCAGACACTGTTTGCTGGGGCCAGGCAGGGGTCTCATGCCAGCAGCCGCGGATTCGGAGACTTTAACCCTCCATCTAGGTATATACTTACATAGTGCTTCAGTTCATGTATAGGTAGACTTATATCAGCTAGGTCGGTTCAGCCATCTCACAACTGCGCTGAGGCGTCAAGCGTTATAAGCCTAGATACACCACTCTGTATCAGCGGAGGAGCATCCCGGGCCGAGTCATGATAGAGCTGAGTGAGTCGCGGTGGTAGTTCCATAAGATTCATGTATGTTGAACCCAAGAAGCGCCTGATACTTTGCAGGATCAACGTCATGCCTATGTCAGTGGGAACAGAGAAGGCCGTGCCTCGTCCTCCGGTCGAGATCCTGTTTGCCTGCACCGGCCCAAGACAGGTCCTTGCACTCAGCCGCAGCGTACGACATGTCACATACTTGTCCAGTATTTCCTTCATGCAAGTCCTTTACCAATAATGTCTTACATACACAATGTGCTGTTTGATCCTGCAAGTCACTGGGTGACTTACATACATTTGCTCAATTGCACGTCATTCTATCTCGCATGTGTCGGCCCACCGGCGAGAGTCGATGTATTGAAGCTATCGACTGGATAAGTCATTTAGCTTCCCCAGATGAGCCGATAGACGCCTATAGCTGAACGGCATAGCCAGCCACTGGCCACCAACGTCCAAGAAAGCAGTCGCTAACAACGTGTGACCCCAGATGCTCAATAGTCAACTTCTGTGGATTGCATCTTGATGGAAGTCGGCGTGTTATACAAGGACCTGATCAGCACAACAGCCATGCATTGCCCTGGACGGGAACACCTGATCGAGAGTCCATCTTGACTACTGAGCCTTCTGCTTAGACAGACAGTGATTCTCGCATCAGCATTGAGTATATTGCTCAAAGCTATCGAAACTCATCAGCATACCTATCTATCACCACTGAAGCTCTCTTTGCACCAAGAGCCTACCCTACAACGCCCCCAAATTTGGCCGTTCTTCCTTTCTCGGCCCCTAAAGACGGACCGTCGTTAGCGCACGTGCTGGTGCTGGTGCTGTAGAGTCGTCCAACTGCCCCTGACGACAAGTACACGGTACCTGAGGGCCCGCGGGCAGACGCGCGGACCAGTAGGTCCAGCTACCCCACCGCGTTCACCGCCCGCGATTCGCCAGGCATCATGCCCAAGGCTCGCGCCGCATCGACGACGTGCTTAAGCGTGTCCCTTGTCCGTGCCGTCTGTCCGTCCACCTTCTGCGTCTCCCCGCCTGTGATCGGACCCTCCCCGCGCCTCAGACGAGCTGCGAGGCATTTGGCATCCAGCTGGAACCTGCTGCCGTCAGAGACAGAGCGCGTCAGCCAGACATGACTCGGCCAGAGCCATGGATTTCGTGAGCAGCCCCCCCGATTCGACCCCGACGTGAAGAAGAGAAGAGGGATATAGGGAAAGAGGACGAGGCTGGGAGAAGAGAGGAAAAAGTTCTAACAATCCTTGTCTGTGCAGTGGTCGCGCTTGTTAAGCCCCCTCTCCTCCGGGAGCTCTCGTCAGGACCAGGCAAAGGACCCTGCCAAGCGTCTTCATCGCTTCGAGAAGGAGTACGCCGGCTTGTTGGTGAGTTCGAGCTGTTGGCCCTTGTGCTCTGCCTCTGCGTTGCCCGCGCTGACGAATCCGTGCCGCCTTCTAGTCCATCTGGCGCAAATCCACCAACCTGTCCCAGGACATTGACGCCGCCGAGACGGTCGAGATCAGGCTCCAGGAGCTCACCAACATCCTCAGCGACGAGAGCCGCCGCCCGCTGCCGCACCCCTGCATCCAGTATGCCTCCATCAAGCAGATATACGTGCCCATCGGCAAGATTGCCACCTCGTCGTACAACGAGTGGATCATCAAGGAGGCCGTCCTCTTCTTCGCGACCCTCATCGAGAGCGAGGAGGAGGCCTTTGTCGAGAACCACACCTTTTCCGCCAGCTTGACCAACCTGCTGGTGCGCATCACCGGCGTCAACAGCGCGCGCCTCGGGCTGGATACCGAGTCGCGCGTTGTCGAGCTGGCCTTTAACATCACCACCAAGATCCGCCTGGATCCCGACATCCTGCCTGCCTGGTTCAAGACGCAGCAGGACGTCAACCGCCCGAGCGACCGGGCGGCGAGTGTTCGTGACAAGTTCGCTGGCCGAACCAAGAGAGCCGACTTCCCCCTCTTCTATATCCTGATGGACTACATCCACCACGAAGGCAAGGTGGGCGACTTTGCGCGCACGGGCTTGCTGTACATCATCGAGGCCGCCTCGAGCTCCGAGTCCCTGGAGCAATGGATCGTCGAGAGCGACTTGTCGACGCTCATGGCCACCGGGCTGGGAGCCTTGTACAGCCAGCTCAGTCGCAAGCTCGTCATTGATCACTTGCCAAACAACCTGCCACCCATCCTCGCCCTCTCCGACTACGAACACCCCACCTCCAACTACGAGATCGTCAGCTCCTGCTCGGCCGAGTTCCAGTCCCACCTCGAGACGTTCTTATCACACCTCTTGTTTTGGCAGGATGTCTTGAATCACTGCAAGTCAGTCGAGGTCAAGTCGACGCTCCTCGAGCACTTTCAGGTTATTTTCTTACAGCAGCTCTTGTAAGATTGCCAATCGTCGTGCCGTCGTGACTTTTGCGCTAACAATGCCAGATACCCATCATTGCTAGAGTCTTCCGATATAGACGGAGGCTCGTCCGTGGCCGTCTTGACCTACCTCCGCCGCATCATCGAGTCCCTCGACCACCCCGACATGATCAACCTCATTCTTCACTACCTCTTGGCCTTGCCCGACGCCGTCATCTCGCACAGCCCCCCTTCGGAGACGGCCATCAGCGCCGCCCGGCAGCGCAAGTCCATGGACCTCGCGACCATGATGGCGGAGAAGCCAGACACGACGGCGACTCCGCTGCTGTTCAACCTGGTTGATCTGATCCTGGCCTGTCTCAGGTCGCGCAACCAGCAGACCATCTATGTCACTCTCCAGCTGGTTTCGGCCATCGTCAAGAGGCACCACCGTTACGCAGTCCTCACCCTCCTCCGGACCGACTCGTTCCCGAGCAATAACATCAACCGAACTGTGGGCGCCCATGAGCAAGAGATTGAGTACCTGATGGCGCTGGCGGAGAGCATTGGCGGTCGGGATGACTTTGACGAGACGTACGAGAGCATCCTGAAGGATACCATGGCCCGGCTCGAGAGCCACCCGTGCTCCCTCAGGCTGGTCGCCCCACGGCTGTCTCAGCACAACCACAAGCTGCCTACGATTCCAGACAGTCTCCCAGGTGCACCCAAGGATGTGCGGGAACACACGCTTCGCCACGACGATCTCCTACTCAACTCCATCCTGGACCTGATGGAGAACTTTTTCATGAACCCGGTGGAGACCAACCTGTCCGTCACTGATACCATCATTGACATGGCAATCTGCGGCTACATGAGCATCGAGGGCTGGCTGGCCCGGAACCCCAAGAGCTACACCTACGAGGAGGATGAGCAGCAAAAGTCAGAGGAAAAGAAGGAAACAAAGTCACAGCAAGAGGAGGGAGAAGGCGAGGAAGCGACGGAGACGGGCACACAGACGGGAGCAGATGCCGAGACGGAAACCGGCAACCGGTCGCTGGCCGACGAGCTCAACTCGCAGGATGACGGCTACTCGGAGGGCGGCTTCTCTACGTATTCAAACAACACGGAGGCGGACCGGCTGGAATCGATGGAAAAGTGCAGGCGGCGCCCCAAGTGGACTCAGGAGTCTCTGCCCCGGATCCTCATCGTGCTCAAGCGCCTTTGCGACCAAGTCGAGGCCTTTAGGCAGACGGTGCCTCGGTTTGACGAGCTTCTCCAGCAGCGGCGCGAGGCCTTCCAGACGGCCGACTCAATCTTGGACAACCCCCCCGCTCCCGTACAGCAAAGGACGCCAGAACGGCCTAGCTCCAGCTTCGATGACATGATCCGGTCGGTGTCCCCATCGCGCCCGTCTGGCTTCGAGGGCTTCGCTCAGCGGCTGTTTTCCGAGTTGGGAAGCCCAAGTCGTTCAGTGACGACCAGAGAACGCAAGAATAGCACTCGGGCACGGTCTGGGTCATCGACACCGGGCTACAACGTGTCGGACCTCCTCTCTCCCAGCCCCATGCCCAACACCTCCAAGCCGCTGCCCGATCCCACCAGGGGTGGTCTGAACCGGGGTCTGTCGCCGGCGAGTGCTCAGTCCGAGGCCGGTCGACAACACCGAGGCAGTAGGCAAGGCTCCGTGGTCGCCCAGCCGGCCGACTTTGCGGCCGTGGACCAAAGCATCCTGGCCCGGCGGGTAGCCCTGCCGACGGAGCCGGCCAAGCCGAACCCGGTGGAGTCGGAGAGCAAGCGGCAGGATGCTCCCGAGGCGGCGGCCCTCTCCGGGGAAGAGCTGGCCAGCCTGGACGGGTACGACAGCAGCGCGGACCGAAGCGAGGTGGCGACGGAGCCGACGGTGGTGACGGAGACGACGGACAATGCCGAGCCGACGAGCCCGGCGCAGGAGGAGAACATGGTGTCGGTGTCGCACGTCATTACCAATGTGCTCATCTTCCAGGCGTTCCTGATGGAGCTGGCTAGCTTGATGCAAGTCAGGGCGGGCCTGTTTAACGAGGTGCGTTTTGTGTGAGGCCATGCATACGGTGGAGGTGTTTTGAGTCGGAACGTCAACGAGAGAGATTGTACGGGGGGTTGTTGTTCAATGATACCACGGTGTCTAGGGAGCATGGTGGAGTGGGATGAGTGTGTTGTATTAGCATTGCGTAGTACTACGAATACCTTGGCCTTGTTGTATGAGTTACAATATACATTGGTTGAGATGCCATTTTTACGTATCTGAGGCCTGGAGATGCTTGTTTAGAGGTGAGAGGCAAACAGACGGTTTACGAGGGCTGTCTTGTAGCTCCGTGATCGTTATAGTAGGATTTACTTCCTCGTGTGCTTGAGCCCCGCATGCAAGTAATTTATGGGATGGCAATGGCATGACTGGGGATGGTAGAGGTGGATGTGGATGGTGCCATTTAACCGACGGAGGAACAGGTTCCGTAGTAGCAGACGAGGTGATGTTACCGGCCTGAGGGATGGGGATGTTGATTGAGGAGGGGAGGGCTGGGAAGGGAGCATATGAACATACATGTAGGTAGGTTGGATGAATGAGGTTTGCCGGATGCCGGCTTGGCTTGGGGAGGGCTTGCTGATGGATGGCGAGGGAAAGGATAATATCTTGTGGCGAGGTATCTTTGGGCTCTCTATGGTACGTCCTGCGTGAATGAGATGATGTGTATGTAATAGGAGGTATACTTGTCTGATGCACGGAGGGTACTGTGGCTCGTTGGACCGGAGATGGGGTTGTGACTATTTGAGTGAGGGCTTGTTTTGATCCTTGGTGATGTAGAGGATAGTCCAGACGAGGGTGGAGGTGGTTTATTACAACTATTTTCCTGTTGCTGTTGAAGAGTATACGTGTATTTGCTTGCTGAATCTTGTAGGGCAGTGGATGGGGTAGCTTTCCCGATTTGGATGGAGGAGTTGGTGGTGGAGGATGAGGAGACTGGGCCGAACTTGCGAGGTCAGAGAGTTGGAAGAGCACATCTACAGAGGTCGTTAAATGAAGGGATTGCTGGTAAGTTATAGACTTGCTGGAACGTACATCTACAACTCTGAAAGTGCAGACAAATTATGTGCTCGTAGGGCTCACGCCGCTTAAGCTTATCAGATCCCTTCTCTAACTGCCATGTCGATCTTTAAAGATGATTGGCATACTTTTTTACCATAAGCATACGATACCCGAACCTCCAAGGTACCATAAGCTACGGAGTGCGAAGTCGCGGTATATCCCGCGGGTTGCCCACATGCCTATTCAGGCACGTCCAAGTCCCTCCGTACACACAGACTATTGAACGCACTCGTGATGCCTGTTATCTGTGCTAACGCTGCATGCACTCCATATTTTGCCGTCAATTTCAGAAATCACAAGTTGCCGTGTTGAGAAGTTGGCCAATGCTGAAAGAGCCGGTTTAGCCAGCATGCCGGCAATGGTTGCATTTTCATGCTACAAGGACGTATTGGTGGACAACACAATGGTGGGCAAGACGTTTGATTCGCGATATCGTTGTGCAGAGCTTTATGCGAATAGTACTAACTAGTGTTGTTTGATGAAAAGCAAGGGATGGTAGAAAGAAATTGTTTATTGTTGTAGGCGGTCAAGACAAGCGTAGGTGAGACACGGCCAAGATTGAGACGAGACAGCGTCAAGACGAGACATGTTGATACGAGACACGGTGCACCTGTGCTGCAGGACCTGTCCTGTACAGCAGCTGAACAGGGGGATGACTCAAGAAACATACTACTACTATCTTTCTGTCAAGCAGGATTCTCGGTAATACTATCCATCTAGTATCTCCGTCTTCTCATGACTTCGTATGCCTGCTTGGGGAAATGCCACCACGAGCAAAAACGCAGCACTCCAAAGTCGGGGCTTGGCGCGCGACAAATGGGGATCCGTGTGCCTGTCGTCTAACTGTAAGGGGCAGGGGCCGGTACTCTAGTCTAGTGGTGTAGTTGTCGTGATCTTATCCATCTGACAGGATTTTAGCGAATCCTATCGAGTCTCTGTGTGTTCGGCTCAAGTCGAACCTTGATCTATCCATCACGTTGTATTTCTTGTGAGGAAAACAATGAATAGACAGGCAGAGAGATGAGAAGACCCAGGAAAGAAAAGATCCTAGACCGCATACTAGACTGCAAGTTTCTCAAGCCAAGCCTCCAACGTCCCGCCATCTCCAGACTATCCTGCATGGAAAGGACGCCACCACCCCTGTCAAATGTGAACCCTTTATCCGCTAGCCGGACCATTTTACCAGCATGTTGCGTCTTTCTTTTAAGCTACTATTGGGGGCATGTCAGCTTATGGGCCGGTTCTAGACGCGGCTGAGGCACATTTAAACGAACGACTAAAAATTCATGCTCCTCCTCCTCCTCAGGGTCTCATGCTCGTGCTCCTCCTCGTGCATGGGCCCCGCCGTCGTTGGACATTCAGAGCGAAAAAAAGCAGTCCAGAGTCTCTGTCATGAGAGTCATGAGAAGAGGCTTAAATTCAGAGTTATGTTTTAGCCAGATTGTGCCGGTGCCGGCGTCGTTTCCCCTCCAAATGGGCTCGAGCAGGGCGAACAAACCCCCCCTTTTGACAGCAGAGACAGATGCTATTACTATGTAGTAGCTCCGATAACACCACCACCGGCACCACCACCATGGCCGCGGCTGGCGAGGGATTTGTCCCGTTTTGCCCGCAGCCTGAGTACAGAAGACTACTATGACTCTCCCAGCCGTGCCGTCTGAGACATGACTGGACGACTTGGATGCTATACGACAACGATGGCTAGCCCAGAGCCCGGCTGCACTAGCTCGACGGGCTTCAAGACAGCTTAATCTCACTTGACACCTCCCTACATGAAGGGCCCTGGGATCCAGCATGTATGTAAAGCCGTGTTGGCGCCGTCGTCGTGCCTGATGTTGGGTTTGCCCTCTAGCTTCCGGCCGGGGGTATTCGACTTGCCTGACTGGTGTTTTGACTCGGTCTGTCTGTCACTTACTCTTCTCTTCCTTCTTGTCATCGTGAGCCTTTCTGTTGTCGTTGTGTTGTAGCCCTGAAGAATCAGGTGGGAAAGAAGAAGAAGAAGCATCACCACCACCACCACCATGTATCTCCACGAAAAGCAAGACTCCTTCTCCCCCCTGCGGCAGCTCCTCCACCACGTCTCGCAGCGCCGCTACCGAAACTACGCCGCCGTCGCCGTCGCCCTCCTGCTGCTGTCCATGGTCTGGCTCAGCGGCCGCCTGACGACGCACTACTACTCCTCGTCCAGGCAGATGTGGAACGACGGCTACTCCTTTGCCGGCGCCGGCTCCGGCTCGCCGGGGCAGCAGCAGCAGCAGCAGAGCCGGGTCGGTGGTGCCCACGCTGCCGGGGCTCAGGGGAGGCATCTGATCCCGCCCAATATCTGGCAGATTGTGCTGCCCAAGACGCAACCCTACCGGTGGGATCTGAAGCACGTCCGCATCGACCCGCGACAGCTCGAGAACACGGCGTCGTGGCTGGCCATGAACCCCGACTGGCAGTAGTACGTTTTTTATGGCCTCTCACCTCTACCACGAACGATCTCTCCTTTGAATGAAAAGCTGCTAACCGGTATGGCAGCACCCTCGTCGGCCAAAAAGGAGGCGACGACTTCGTCAACAGCCACTTCGGCGCCGACTCGCGCATCGCCCAGGCCTACCACAACCTGACCAACGTGGGCATGAAGTCGGACCTCCTGCGGTACCTCGTGCTGGGCGTCCAGGGCGGCGTCTACACCGACACCGACACCGTCGCCCTCAAGCCCGTCGACGCCTGGATCCCGCAGCCCGTCCGCGACCGCGCGCGCCTCGTCGTCGGCATCGAGTTCGACCGCCGCGACGGCGGGCCCTGGGCCGACATCCCGCACTGGCTGCAGTTTTGCCAGTGGACCATTGCCGCTGCTCCGGGGCATCCTGTCTTTAAAAGGATGGTGGACAGGGTGCTGCGTTCGCTGGATGACTTGTCGGCGGCGCATGGGGGCGTGCCGGTCGAGGAGCTGCATCCCGAGAGCTTTGAGGTGATGAATTCGACGGGGCCGGCGGCGTGGACGGATGTCGTGTTTGAGCAGCTGCAGGAGTATAATCCGCTGCTGAATGACACGCAGGATTTGTCGTTTATGGAGGAGCCGACGCTGATTGGGGATATCTTGATCTTGCCGATTGATGGGTTTGGGATGGGGCAGGATCATTCGGCGAGCACGAATGATGGGAGTGTTCCTGAGGCGGCCATGATGCAGCACTTGTTTACGGGGTCGTGGAGGGATGAGTAGAGTGACGTGAGTTTTATTTCTTTCTTTGGATATATAAATTGGGACTGGATTGGTGTATGGGAGTGTTTAGGTATATGTCTTGGGTAGCATGCTTGGGGTTGGAGATTTGGTTTGGCGATATGGTTTTTGGGTATATACGAACTGTATGATCACGTAGCAATTACACTATCATGTTTGAGTATGAACTCCCTCTATCCAGCTTGTCAGCTTCCTCAAGGAAATAACGAAACGGTGTATGCTGGAGGGTAAAGAGAACCAACTCTGGAACAAAGGGTTCAAGTATGCACGAACTTACTCTGACGAGCAGTATGTTGTGACACGATACGATAGTACGACATGCAATGGTACCGGACGGCCAGATAAGGGCTGTATGGCCGTCTCAGTCCGGCTCGAGTTTTTGGATCAACTGAAGCCTTTACTGTCGTTCTGCGAAGGCTATCAACCGCGTACACGTGGGTGGACTAAGACTCATTTGCATTGCCGCACATCTTATCTATGGCAGGCCGCATAACTTAGTCGATACGACATTGTCTTCACAATAAGTCGGTGAACATTCCCCTGATCTCGGTACTGCGGGGAGGGAGCAAAGCGGTGGACCTTTCGGAGCAGGCACGAGACAGACTTGAGGCTTCCAAACGGGATGATCGAAGCGGCTGTGGTAAGGGGAGTTCGTCTTTCTGTGAATTTGTCTCTTGGCTTAGGAGAGACGGAACAAAGGGTGTGAGTCTCAAAACTTCCACCCACCCTCAGCGATCATCGTTCAATGACTTGATCAACGCCATCTACCCATCTGACCCCCGACTTTCCTTCCACCAGCGTTGCCTTACGGTGAGCCAGAGTTTCAGTGTCGAGACCAAACGGTGTCGAAAGTGGCAGAGCTGTGCGCAAAGTCGTACAACAGAGCTACCCAAACAGAACGGAAGGACTCGTACAGGAGTTGTTGAGCGAAGAAGCTAAAGATTGAGTAGAAACGTATCGGTTTCCTGACTGGAATCCCACGTATAGAAAGATCTCAGGCTGATATACTGTAATCGCATGAACAGCCAAAGAAGCTGCGAGGCATAGACGGAGCCAAACAGCACAACGACCCCGTCCCAAAAGCAATCCGATTGCTTGGCCTGTAACATACATTCTCCCTCCCAAATGGAGAGCCAAAGCGCGCGCTTGCTCTTTCAACAACAGCAGTGGACAAGCCATGAGATTCTCGTGTTACTCTATAGCCCAGTTATCACGTTGTATAGTCGCTCTACCTCAACCCCCCCTGAAAGCAGCCGTAGGACTGCTCTCGAGAGTGTCCCTCATCTAATCCCCATCGTAGAAACACCCACAGTCCTGAAAAGCCCATAATTGCGCTACCAAGTGAGCAGAAATGACTCAGACACTCAGAGAGGCCGAGAGTCAAACAGGCTCTATGAATCGCCTCTTATTCACAGCATAATCCCACATCCGACGTGATACTGTATGAGAGAGAACATGAATGAAAATACAAAGAAGGCAGTGACAGGGCATTCGGCCGTCCAACTTACACAGCAACATACTTTGAGCATCATTGTCACGCCCAAGGCTGTCTTCACAAGCTCGTGTACTCCATTTATCCTGGTTCAGAAGCAAAAAACCGCAAGCCTTTTGTATTGCGTACTGGTTGTTCAAGGTCAGAACATCGGCCAGCTTGTTCTCACTCATTTGCTACCTCGCAAGAAATATTCCATCTCGTACAGATATGAAGTCCAGGAAAAGGTCTCTCGGGATGCAATCATACCATCTATGCCAGCTCGAACACGACAGAAAGTATAGTATGTATCTTATTTAGCCTCACAGCATTCATCAAAATCGGCGGCGTATCCTCCGACATGGCCCCAGAAGTTATACAATTCCAGAAGAGTCTCCCAGCGAACCTATCCTATGTCACACGAGGACAACAAGATTCTCGCCTAAACATACCTTAATGGTGGCCAGCCTAGGTCACTACCACAAGAGGAGTCTGTAAATATTGATCATCTCGAGAGGATTCGCTCCTACGTCCTCTATACTCCCCCGATCCTTGTGTGATCGTTCCCTCGATAAAGGTTGGCGGTGCAACAGACTTACATACAATCTAGCCTAGAATATTGTCAGCGAGCAGGTACTCCTGCTGATTCCATGGCGATCCTGATGCTTATGAGAGATGCCAAAAGGTTTGTTATTCATCTCAAACGTCCGTCCGAGGCGAAGTATGTTCACAGTAAGGTAGCTTATGCTCAATGAGTCACCATCATCAAGCATAGCAGACATCCTCAACTAGTCCGTTCACGGGCCCGGGCCGTACGGTGCTGTTGTTTGCACTCCATCCTTATCAAGTCGGCAATCACTGCTGGGGCGTGCATAAACATCCATCTCTCCTGAGCTCATCTGCTGGCCACCTACAAGGCTACATCTCCCACTAGGGCTCGGCGCCGAAGGACGAGGGAAGCACAACCAGAGGTCAGCTAACAAAATCCTCTGCATACCTCAAGTAACCTCACGGAGCTTTCCGCACGCGGCATCTGCGTATACATAGACTACACGGTATGCCCAAAGACAGCAGCGGGCATGCAAGAGCTAAAGACCCCCTCGGCCCGATGTCATGCGCTCCTCATGCTCAAGCGATGCAACTGAGGAGCGCTCCAAGGATTCGGGACAGGTTACAGGTCATCATGATCATTTCTGCCGACGCCGAGAGTGACCATTGTCGGATGTTGTCCGAGAACAGCGAGCTTTCGGTTTCCAATAAGAGATTGACTGGTAGAGCTGTCGGATACCATTGCAAACACCTCTCGAAGAGGCATTCAAGCCTGGCCGTGAAGAAACGCTGTGATGAGCCAAAGCCGGTCAATGTTACACATCTTTTGACATGTGATCAACACTGCTGGCTCGGCGTATCAGCTCGAGTAGATGGCTGGCTATGGAAAACCAACCCTCGAATCTGAAGCTTGTTGATGCTGGAGCTGAGCAATGGTCCAAGATGCGAATCTGCACGATCAACTATATGCACCCTTGAACTCTGAACAGTCTTCAACGTCTGGTTCGAGGTGAAGACATGACATCTATCTAAACAATAACGGTTGCCAAAGGGCAAAAGGCCATAAAAGCAATTGTACTTGCTGCTACTAGACAGCTTCACGAGTATTAGCAAATAGAGAGCTTGTCAGAATGACAAACTTGACCTATAGTAATCGAGGCTCAGGAATGCGAGGTCTCGGATGAGACAATGGCACAGGACGAGAACCATTCTTTGCCACGTGTCGGGAGAATCGCCCTTTCAACTCGGGACTGTACATGATGTACTCATGATACACAAACGTGTAAGTGTAGATGCCTTGGCTGTGCATGTAAGTTGAAACTTCGAAAAGCAAATACCGTTGGCCACATGGCGTGGCAGCAGGACGAGCTAGCACCCGTCCCTGGACAGGCCCGATTGTGGTGTCAATCCCTCGCCGCCCAGCCGACTTGGCCGTGGAGCTCGTGCCGCTTTGCACCGAGACCAGGGGCCTGTGGCATCCATCCTCGTAGAGAGAGAGGAAGGGAGGGATGCTGTAGGGCATCGCTTGCGCTACTCGATGCGGCCAAGTCAGCCAACATCGCGGGCCACCAGATGAAGCCGTGGCTTGCCGCTTGCGAACGATGCCCAAACAGGGGATGCATCGGACTGGTGGCTTGATGTGGCGCTCCTTTACCTCCGAGACCAAATGAACGGCGCCAAATTCTGCTTGACATCCAAAAGTCGTGTGTGGATGAGCCCGAGCCTGACGATGTTACGAGATCTGACTTTGTTGAGATCCTCGAGGTAACAGCGAGCGGGGAAGCGAGATGTCCATGCTCTGCTGCAAGATTGGTTGCTGTAGGATACTGTGTACTGCACATTTGGAAATATACTTCGTAGATACGAAGCCAAAGGGGGTTGATCCAAAGAATCTGTTGGCTCTGTCTAGCGCAGACATCCCTTCGCATCCATGGCATGATCCAGACAGACCAGGCTCGCGCTCCCTCTGCGAGTCAACGTGCGGAGACGGCATCGAGAGGAGGGTCACAAGATGGTCACCATTGGCCATGCCCCAATTACGGGTGGTTTGGCCACGCGGTTTTAAGACTCGGAAGCAAGCTTAAGGGCGCGATACAACGTTGTACGGTAGCAGCCTTTGCAAACCAAGCTCGAGTTTCGACTGGGAACACAAGCAGCGCGGCTACGCGCACTCTTCACGCCGCAGCTGAAGTCTCTTGCAGAGGTTTGTTTCGATTTCTCGTTTGTGAAATGATGAGTCGACGGAATTGCTATTCCATTCTTCTCTGTTCATGCCAGTCAAGCTGTCAGCATCATACAAAAGACCGACGGAAAACATCACCGGAAACCCTCATATGCTAGAAGTCGGGAAAGGATAACAGGATATAAAAGCGGAGAAGCACCGAAGACTGGAGATCCGCTCCAATGAAACAAGGCCGGGCACCCAGGATGCGGTTTGCCTCGCCTCGTGTTCGCACCGTTGCAGCTCAAGAGGCTGCTGGTTGATCAGTGGGAGAGATGGCAGAGCTGACTGCTTGTGCGGCTCACGCCCGTGCACGTTAACCGACGGCCCTTTCGACCGCACCGTAGCTAGCCAGTACACGTATCGCGGCAGGCCAGCACTGTGCATGAATCCAGAGAGGGCCAATGAGGGCCCCTGGTAGGCTAGCTGGGGTATGTGCAGCTAGAGGATTAAAGCCCGCGGAGGTATAACTCTATAGAGAAGCGACAGAGCTGCCGCTGGAATTGATTGGCCGCTCGGAAACATGCTGCTTGCCGTGAAAGGATTCTAGGCGAGGCGAGGCAGTCGTTGAATGCCGTCGGCTGGTGGCCTTGGGGTCTCTGGTAGGAAGCCGGTCTGGACGAGGCTGGTGTTGGCGACGTCATAAAGTCCGAAGAGCGGGGAATCGTGAGTGAGTTGAAGTTGGTTAAATGCGTCAAGTGACGGGCTGGCGTCAGATTGGAGTTGTAGATGTTAAGAGGCATCGTTTCGTGGAGTCGTTGGTTAGCAAAAGTGACAAACACGATGGGCGATTGGCGATGCAGAAGCATTCCTAGGCCTGGGGAAGCTGCAAAGCTTTGATCGCTGCTGGCACCGTGTCGACCTAACTGTCCTCACATGCAAGCATCGCATCCATGCCATGTGCGACGTCTCCAACCATGAGGTTGACGTGTCAGAAGTCGTGCGATACTGTGCAATCTTGTGTTGCATCGGACCATCGCAGTGGAGAGAGCTGAATTGGAGACGGGAAAGCAAGGGGTGTAACTGAATTTGCTCCCCTGATGACTGGAGTGGTGAGGGCGAAAGAGAGCAGAGCTCGAGGGCGGGAGCGGATCGGCAAGGCTCGAGCAAGGACAGGCGGAGCGGAGGAGAGAAGGACGGTCGAGTAAGCAATGCGGAGCTGGAGACAGTGGTGTGACAAACAATGGCCGAGAGTGAGGTTATACTTGGATGTACTTGTACATAATAAGAGAACAGAGCAGGATTACCTAGACAAGGGGGAACAGCAAGTCCATGGTTGGATGGATGATTGGTTGTGTGGTTGAAGGCGGAAGCGTGAAAGAGGAGAAGAGATTCATGCTGGATGTTGCTGGAGCGAGTCTGTCTGTGCCTGGTCATGTGCATGTGCCTGCCGTTTGAGTGCTGTACTGTGCAGTCATGACAGTATAGACACTGTGTGGCCTCCTCGCAACAGGCGATCACTGCCCTTCTAAGCCGGTGATGGACAGAGGAAAGAGCGTTCGCCGTATTTGCTGCGGGGCAGCAGCCTGGGGTTTGCGAGTAAATTTGACGAATAACGCCGATTCTTTCGATGGGGGGGTTTTGGTTCCTGTTCTTGTCCTTCTTTTTAGGAGCGGTTATCCAGCACCCCAAGACTGTTATCCAGCATCCCAATTATAGCGCAACACCAATTTCAGCCCCACCCGCTAAAATGCCTTAGTAAAAATAAACAAATGTCATAAGTTTATTCTAACCCTAGCTGCTAAAGGTTATTAAGCTAAAGCTATTTGCAAGCTATTATAGCCTTGCTGCTGCCGCTGCCGCCACTGCTATCACTTAAGACTATTATTAGCTAAGTCTTTAGCAGCTTTAACAAGTATAAGGCAGCTATCTGCAAAGCTATAAAGTCTAAAGCAGTAAGACTTATATGCCACTTAAAAAAGCCAGCTACTAACTTTAAATGCATTATCTAGTAATGCTATAAAGGAATGCAATATTAGAAGGCTAAGTCTAATGCCTACTAGTTAAAGTAATAGAAATTAAGCACCTAGGCTATAAAATGCAAGTTTAAGATTATAGCTAAGCATTAAGAAAGCAGCAACTAGATTCCTAAGTAAGTTAACTCTTTAAAGGCTTATTAACACAATTATCTAATACTTAAGTAATTAGCATATGCATATTTCTACAGCAAGGCTATAGTAACTTACAGTAATAACATCCTTAAAATATTAAAATCTAGCATTACAGCTACTAGCATTCTCTTAAAGCTGCGCTAAAAAGACAAGCCCTTAGCCTAAGATATTATAAAGCAGGATATCTCTAACTTCCTTAATAAAGAATATTAAAACAAGCTAAACGGCTATATACTACTAGAGTAGTTATATAACCAGCTTTAGCTAAAATCTAGCTTTTTCTTCTATAATAAGAGAGATACTAACAGACGCCTTAAATATCTCTTTATTATGCCTAAAAGCAGTATTAAACTTCTTTATAAGTTCCTTAAGATCTTGCTCTTTAATTTTATATATAAGACTAACTGTTTTTATATGCCTCTCTTTAATATTTATAGCTTAACTTCCCTTAAAAAGTCATTCTAGGTTACTATAGTCTTCCTTAGTATAAAGAGAGAGGGAGACTATAACTAGGCTATCCACTAACTTACCTAACTTTTTATAAAGCAGCAGATCCTACTGCCTTATTATATAGTTATAGATTAAGAGCTTGTATTAATTAATACCTTAAATTCTTATAAGAACTTTAAGGAGATCCTATTAATCCTCTGCCACTAGTATATTAACATAAACATTATCTTAAATATAAAAAAACACTTCCCTAAGCTATTATACAGCGCTAACAGGGTTATTTAAACAGATCTTAAATTTAATAAATTTATATAGGAATAGCATTAGCTTATTATAAGCAAGTTAAAAGTTAAATTTAAAGTAAAGCTTGTAATATTTAAGACTTTAAATCACTATAGCAAGGAAGCTATAGATTATTATATTAACACCTAGATTAACCCTTAAAAAGAGAAGATTATAAGATACTTTATTAACTGCTATCTACACTTTAGCCGCATTACTACCTTAATTATTAAGTCCTTATACGCTAGCCTTAAGCATTTCCTATAGTAATAGTTAACTAGTAATCTTAAAAGCATTTTTAAAAGGCTATAGCTCTTCTAGTCTTATTAAGCTGCTAAGGCATAACTTAAGGCTTAATAATAGAGGAATAAAGTTATCTTAACTTCCTACTTCCTTTTATAAGAGCTCCGCTTCCTTATCTCTCTATATATAATTAAGCTTATATAACTGCAACTTTATCTATTACCTTGTAAAGGCAGCCTTAGCATAGCCTGCTATTATATAATCTAGATTATATATAGAATTCCTTATAAGCATAATCTTAAGACCTATTTACAGAACTTGCAGCTACTTTAGAAATCTTATATTAATCCTTATTAATAGTAGGAGAAGACTGCTGCAGATTAGTAAGAGAGATAATCTTAAGCGCCTCTTAAGCCTCTAGTTATAAGAGAGCAAGGCTAGCCTCGCAGCTCTATTACTATATAACGCCCTTACTAATAAGGCAGAGGCATTAACTCTATACAGCACATTCCTTCTTAATTTAAAGTAGTTAAAGCTTAGGAGCAGGCAAAAGCTATAGTAGTAATGCCCTTACCTTTATTAATGCCGCTGCCTTTAACTATGCTAGCGCTCCTTACTAGCAACCTTATCTAGCTAACTGCCTTAGACTATAGTCTTTAGCATATTTAGCAGCATAGTAATACCCTTATTCCTAGCCAGCTGCAGCCCTAAGCCTATTAGCAAGCAATTTAAATAAACCTCCTAACCCTAAGCCTAAGCTAATAACCTAAAGCTATTGCTAAAAGCAACTTCCTAATTAATAAGACTAAATTTAAGGATTATTTTAATCTCCTTATACAGTATGCACAGCAGCTAGCTGCTACTACACCTTAATAATTATAAAATAGCTATATAGGAATAGGAAAATGTGTTATTATTAGAGGAATTTAATTACTATATGTTATATATTCTTATAGATATGCTATTCTATTATGCATTATGAGATTTAGTGTATGCCACACTAATTTGCGCGACATTAGAAGAAATGCCACAGCGAGTGGGGCGTTAGGATGCTGGATAACAGTCTTGGGGTGCTGGATAACCGCTCCCTTCTTTTTTTTCCTGGGGTTTCACTGGGCCCTGAGATCAGAAACAGTCCCCCTTTCACCAGGAACATGGCTGTGAAGACGACGACAGATCTCACGACTCTTAACTGACGAAAGCGACCAGAACTCTTGCCCTCACAAAGCAGCTGCTACCACTACCGACTGCCGCTCGACTGCATTGCCGTGCCAAAGCCGGCGGAGGATAATTTGAGCCAGGGCGACGTCATCTGGCCAAAGCCGGGGAAAGTGGAGAGCCCGCTAAACCACAGACCAGGCGCTTCTTCAGTGGCGCCGAGGCCTAACAGGCCCTGGGCGTCGGGAGCTAGGCCGCGAGCGGACAAGGGCGGGCTTGGGCGAGCTTGAACCTCCATCTTTGCGAATGCCATGATAATACGAGCAACCTTGGGAGTCAGTTTCAATTTCACGGGTGCTCTTGGGCGTGTAATACCAAGTACTCAAATATGCATACAACTCATTCAACAACTATCATTAGTACAGTACTTGTACTACCAGAAACAAGGTGCTGCTGGTATCTGATCAGACTTGTTGTGCATTGAAACGCCGGTATGGAGGACAGACAAGGATGGAGCGAAAGCGCCCCCAAAACAGCCAGAAAGAAACATCCACCACACACCACGCCGCAGTATGCATGTTCATCGGTGCTCTCCTCGAGACTTTCAAAAAGAGGTACTGTACTAATGGTAAATGTCCTCGAAGCACCGGCAACTTGCTGCCGACCGCCCAACACAATACCTTCACAGCAGGCAGCTTGGCAGACAACACGAGGCATCCTCGTTGAAGTCGCCTTCAGACGACCCAGCTTCTAGTGGCCATCTAGACGAACCGAGTCCCCTCCCTCCCCCAATCTCACGCCCCCCCTCCCCCAACGGCCAGACTCTCGGCGACATGCAACCCCCCAGATGACTCCGGGGGACGCTTGCAATGACCCAAATGGAACCCGCCGGCGATCCTCCAGCATGGGGCTTAGTTCGGACCCGGATTAGCACGAGCTTTCCCAGGTCTCGCGCCTTGGAACCAGACGTTGAACGCGCATTCTGCGTGTACGTACCGCAGGGGCAGCAATGGGCAATTACATTGAAGAAGCATGCGTGATACGCGTGAGGAGTCAGAGCTGGAAGCTCACTAACCGGGCCCAAAGGATTCAGAAATGGCAAGATTTCGGCCGTGTGACGGCGGGTGGTGTTACCGGCCCTTGAAGTCATCCTTGTTCACTATGGAAGTACCTGTGGTCGTGCTCGCACAAGGACTGCTCGTAATGGCACCACGAATGGCGGAGCTGGTGCTTTTCTTTCTGCTGTTAGTCGATAGGATGATGAGCGGCGATGCTGTCGTACGTGACACGGCCTGTAGCTGCATCAATTGGGTTTATAGGATCGTGTCATGTGCAGAGATGCGACTTGATGTTGGGCACGTCGATGATGCTGAGCTGAAGCACAAGCGAGAGATCATCTCAACTTCAACTTGTTAGCAGGTACACATGCTGGCACAATCATTCCACCACACCTCTTGTGTCCGTCATCAATCTCATATGATTGCACTCGCACCTCGTACTGTACCCCAGACAGCCACACTATTGATCAATATCCAAGTCCTTCCCCAGTCCAATCCTGGGGGCACGAGCAGAAGAAAAAACTTTGGAGGGGAGGCGGGGAAGCAACTGGCAAGCCTTTTAGGCCCTTCTTGGGGAAATTAATCCTTGGAGGTCAAGGGGGTGTTGAGGCGTTGTCCAAGGTACAAAGCGCCGGATGGGGCAGTACTCGAAGCGGCGCGTACAGGTACTTGTAGGCGCGGGCCATTGCAAGGCGAGACAAGGCAGAGACGCCGATTTGGCGGAGGGCTTCTCTCCCATCATCAATTCGCCCATCCCGCATGCGACTTACACGCGCTCCCCTCGGCGACAGAACCCCTGCGCGTGCTTGTACCGTTGCAGCAGGGCCTCCCGCAAGCGTCGGTACCTGCTACCGCGGCAGCCAAGTACTCGATACCGTACCCCGGATCCTGCAGACGCAAGTGGCTTCAATGCTCCGAGCATCTCTCCTGATGGACTCCATGGGGAATCTCCAGGCCTGGGCCAACAGCCTAGGGGAACAGAGTTGGGGCGAGGGTGCAGCAGCCAGGAAGAGGAGGATGACAAGAAGACAGGGGTTGGATCAAGTGAATCCGGTCTCGTTGTTGCTCTGCCCACTTCCCACATGCCTGGCAGCCGCTTGCTCTGCCTCTGCCCTGCTTCCCCTGCTCTGCCCTGCTCGAGCCAGCCAGCTGGCCGCCATCACTATCGATTGGCAGCTGCTCGCACAGCTTCCGGCGTAACAACCACCCGAGCACACATATATAGCCCATCTCCCCGTCTCTCCTCCCCCAATCCAGCTCTTCCTCCTCTTGACGCCCCCCCTTCCTCTTGTCCTCCCCGTCACCAAACCGTCTATGGTCAAGGCCCCTCTGCAAGAGAACCAAAGAGTGACAGCCTGAGCCATGGCTATCGGCAACATCTACGTGATCGCCGGCGTGTCCGTCGTCGGCGGCGCGCTCTTCGGCTTCGACATCTCGTCTGTGTCGGCCCAGCTGGCTGAGCAGTCGTATCTCTGCTACTTCAACCAGGATGAGAACCCGCCCACCACCGTCGACGGCACCTGCGGTGGCCCGCGGTCCCTCGTCCAGGGCGGCATCACGGCCTCCATGGCTGCTGGTTCCTGGCTGGGCGCCCTGATCTCGGGTCCCCTGTCTGATCGCCTGGGCCGCAAGTACTCCATCATGGTCGGATGTATCATCTGGTGAGTGAAGCAAAGTCAAGAAGAGGGAGAGAGAGAGAGAGAGAGAGAGGCATTGCTAACAAATCTCAGGGTCATTGGCTCCACCCTCTCCTGCGCTGCTCAGAACATTGGCATGCTCATCGTCGCCCGTATCATCAACGGTATCTCCGTCGGCATCGAGTCTGCTCAGGTGCCCGTCTACATTGCCGAGATCTCGCCTCCCTCCAAGCGTGGCCGCTTCATCGGCATGCAGCAGTGGGCCATCACATGGGGCATCCTCATCATGTACTACATCTCCTACGGCTGCTCCTTCATTGGCAAGCAGAACCCTCTCGAGTACAACACGGCCTCGTGGCGTATCCCATGGGGTCTGCAGATGGTCCCCGCCTTCTTCCTCTTCTTCATGATGATGCTGCTTCCCGAGTCCCCCCGTTGGCTCGCCCGCAAGGATCGCTGGGAGGACTGCCGCGCCGTGCTCACCCTCGTCCACGGCAAGGGCGATCCCAACCACCCCTTTGTCGCCTACGAGCTGCAGGACATCAAGGACATGTGCGAGTTTGAGCGCCGCCATGCCGACGTCACCTACCTCGACCTGTTCAAGCCCAACATGCTCAACCGCACATTCATTGGTCTTTTTACCCAGATCTGGTCCCAGCTGACGGGCATGAACGTCATGAGTGAGTATCCCAAAATTGTCTCCTCTGGGCTGAGCAAAAGCTAACCCTGATTCTCAGTGTACTACATTGCCAACATCTTCTCCATGGCTGGCTACAGCGGCAACGCCAACCTGCTCGCCTCGTCCATCCAGTACATCATCAACGTGCTCATGACCATTCCCGCCCTGCTCTGGGTCGACAAATGGGGTCGCCGTCCCACGCTGCTCATCGGCTCCGTCCTCATGGCTCTGTGGATGTATGCCAACGCCGGTATTCTCGCCACCTATGGTGAAGTTGTCCCCGGCGGCATTGATCATGTTGCCGCCCAGTCGATGCGTGTCTCGGGAGCCCCCGCCAAGGGTCTCATCGCCTGCACGTACCTGTTTGTGGCCTCGTTCGCTCCCACCTGGGGTCCCGTCTCGTGGACGTACCCTCCGGAGCTGTTCCCCCTCCGCCTCCGAGGCAAGGGCGTGGCAATGGCGACATCCGGAAACTGGGCCTTCAACACGGCGCTGGGTCTCTTCACCCCGGTGGCCTTTGCCAACATCAAGTGGAAGTCGTACCTCATCTTCGCCATCTTCAACACCGTCGCCTTCTTCCACGTCTTCTTCGTCTTCCCCGAGACGGCCGGCAAGACGCTCGAGGAGACGGAGGCCATGTTTGAGGACCCCAACGGCATCAAGTACCTGGGCACGCCCGCCTGGAAGACCAGGGTGGCCACCAGCCTCACGGAGCGTGCCGAGCACGGCGACATTGAGGCCAAGATTGGCCACGACACGGAGAAGCCTCCGGTCCACACTCACGAGGAGGAGAAGGCCAGCACTCCCCCTCCCCAGTAGATGGGGACAGCTTAATGAGACATCTTGATGCCGATATGTAAGGGGGAATGTGATTTGTTGATACCCGATGGGAGGTCCTGGCGTTGCCAGATATGCAGCGCTTAATAGTCGTCTATACCAATGCATTGCATTTGCATTCAACCAGTCTCTGTGCCTTGACTCGTGATTGACTCGTCTCGTTAACCAACTGTTATATGTAACATGAGAATGAATGGCAGTGAAAATGCTGTCATCGTAGAATGAAGTCAACTATGACTAAGCCGAGGCGTTGTCAAATCTCATCGCCAGACTTAACTTCATCCCCTCCGCCAAGACATACTCATCCTCAAGAAACGAACATCATGTTCATCGAAAAAGATGCTAAAGATTCTCATTCTATGTATAAACGCTATGTACTATCTATCCAAGTATTCTCATAGTCTCTGTATCTGTGTCTGTGTCTTGTCTGTATCTGTATTCTTCATCATGAAAGAACAAACGCCATGCCATGCCATCATCCCATGCTCATATCAAAACATCCATCAAACCAAATCCCAACATCGCTTCAAATCATCACCATCAATTCTATGCCGTCATCAAGAAATCACACTGCAAAGTACACTCATCGCCCATCGTCCCAACCAACCCACCGCCGAATAATATCATCCACAGTCCTCACCCCGTCCCTCGAAGCCTCCACCTCAAACCACTCCTTGTGCTCCCGCCCACACGTCTCGCAAGCACCCAAGTCAGCGCGCAGGCCCATGCCCGTGAGTTCAATGTGAATCAGGCGCTCCACCTTCTTGACGTGCGGCGTGGGATGAGGCGACGCGGCGCTCGCCGGAGACGGGGATCGACCTTTGGCTGCTGAAGGCGCGGACGTGGCGTCAAATGAGGCAGGGTTTGACGAGGAGGACATGTAAGGGTAGAAGCGGAGGAGCTGGATCGAGTGGCCGCACTGGCGGGACCATTGGTTCATGCGGCGCTGGACGTTTGCCGCGCGGCCAATCTTGAGGAGCATCGTCTTCGGCTTGTTGTTGTTGGGGCTCCGGCTGTTGGACTTCTTGCCCTGGTTTGCAAAGGCGGAGACAACGTCGCTGGGCCGCCTGCTGGCTGCTCCGCCAGCGCCGCGGGGAGGAGGCGCGAGGAGGTCCCTTGCGGCGTCGACGGGGGCCGGTTCCGAGGCGGACTCGGGAGTCAGCCAGAACATGTAGATGTAGCCCGGCTCGTCGGCGTCCGAGGGCGGCTTGGAGACCTCCGTCATGAGGGCGGACGTGGTGACGGCGTCGAGGGAGTCTGGGATGAGCGACTTGAGGTGGAACGCCGTTGGGGCCGAGGAGCTGGACGGGCGGGAGTGCGAGTTTGTGGCCCCTCCTTGCGAATGGGGATGCAGATGCGAGGGGCGGGCGGAGGAGGTCGATGGGCGGGCGTATTGAGGCTGCACGGGGTGCGGCTGCGGCCGGGGCTGGTGAGGCCGGGGAGCGTCGTCAAAGTCTTCTTCGGAGGGGATGCTGAAGCAGAAGCAGAACGTGCTCGACTTGGGCTTGCTGGGCCGCTGCTGCTGCTGCTGGTCGCCGAGCTTCTCGGGGTCGAACCGCCCGGGACGAGCAGCATTGATGTCGACCAGCCCCAGGCGATCCGCCAGCGTGTCGAGGCTGGAGCGCTCCTCAGCGATGCCGGCGGCGTGCGCCGAGGGTCGCGGGCCGGGGCTCGACTTGCGGGAGCGGCCGGCCTGTTCCTTGTGCTGCCAGCAGTACGAGTCCTCCGTGTCGTCGCCGCCGGGAGAGGGGGCCGGCGAGAGCTTTGCGTTGTTGTTGTTCTTCTTGCGGGAGCTCTGCTGCGTGTGCGTCTGCTGCTGGGAGTGGCCCGGCGAGCTGAGGAGGGGGCGGCGGCAGGGACGGCCGTTGGAGGTGATGCCGCGGCATGTCGCTTCGGGATTGAGCGAGTCGTTGCGGGCGAGCATGGACTCGGGCGTGGTGCCGGAGAAGGAGGGCATCGTGAAAGGGTGGGGGTTTGATGCCGTGTGGTGTTTCTTCTTTGTCTTTGTTCGTTGGAAGAGGTGTGAGAGAGGAATCGATGTCCGTGTTGTCTTTTGTCTTCGTCTTTAAGTACTAAGGGAGTATCGGCTGCTGCTTGCCGCCAGCTGCTGCTGCTGCTGCCCTATGATGCAAATCGGGCGAAATCCGCGAGACACGTTTCCCCCTTCCCTCGTCAAGTGCCCTCTTTGCTGTCTCTTTTTTTCTTCCCGCGCCAGGGCATCAACGCATTTAAGCGAAAGTAGACAAGCAACAGCAAAAGAGCCCGGCCAAAGGCAAAAAACGGCTGCGTGGTGAGCACTGATTCACCACCAGCTACGAGGCCCCCTGACAAGCGCCGACTCGCCGGTTCACCTGGCGGCAAATGGTTGGTGGCACAAGGGGTCCCCCTCCGCCTGCTCTCTCCCCCAGTTCTCCCAATGGGCTGCTGGTTTCCATATTCCGTTGCCCAAGCGGAACCTTGCAGGGACCCTGTCTGCAGGCCATCGTGGATGCTGCTGAGGTGGCTGGTGGTGGATACGAGAACAGGTGAGGATTTTTTCGTTGGGTGCTGCATGTGGTCTGGTTTGTGAGCTATCGATGTTGGTGAGCTATCAGTATTGAGGGCGTAGGATGCCCTGGGGCTGTTAGGCTGCTATCTTCATGTACCTAGTGTGCGTTGGGAACTGGGAGATGACCTCGACGGAGTCCTGAGTCAAAGGCTTGCAGACGTGGAGGATGATGATGCTGATGATGATGAGGGACACGACAGGGCAGGGATCTGCTGGTTGGGCTGAGCACATTGGATCAAATGGATTGCATCACGCTCACACTCACGCTCACACTTACACTCACACAAAAAGTCAATCAATGTGCACCGCCATCGAACCGCCAGGCTTCCTCGCTTGCACCGCCACAGTCCGCGGCGTCCCCGGATTGCCATCCACTCACTCCATACCTATGCAATGCCCCTGAAGAGGTTGATTGTTTGGTTTATCGATACGACGCTCTTCCTCTTTCTCTCCCTGCATTCATCGTCATCAGTGAGATTGATGAGCAGTTCGTGAAAAGCCCAATGCAGTGCCCAATTAGCTCTGTTCACTGCCCTGCAGTTGGGCTTTCCATTGAAGACTTTGGGTAGCAGTCAGAACAGGTGCAACTGCATGTACACGTGCCTTGGATCACATGTGGTGTCTCCAGACTTTGTGACGCCCAGTTCTCAGAGCGACGGCTGCCCATCTCTCACTTCATCAAAGGACTCGACCGTCTACAAAGTATTGAGCGTCTAAACATGAGATGAAGTCCTTGACGATATCAGAAGCTTGGTTGCCATGATCTTTCTGCCATTGATTCAGAGGTCAAACCTCCTTGCCAAGTTTAGTAACTGATAGCCTGCGTATTCATTGTTTGACGTTCTCGGCATTTCCAGAACACTTGCCGGCTTCGAGAGAACAACAAGAGAACATACATCGGCTTTGATGGATCAATCGTTACCTTGAGGGCCTCCTGCATTCTCGCTTCTTCACTCGTCTCGTCTTTGTACACCATCTGTTCGTTTCAGGCTGCTGTAAGCATGCTTTTGTCGCTGGGGAATAAAGAGCAGGCGAACAAAGCTTCGAGAAAAGGGCTTCCTTTCAGGACCTACCTCTACGTACCTTGATGGCCATATCTTCTTCAGAATTAATTCTGTCTTACATAGAACAGTTCAAAGAATCTTGCCCAAGTCCTGTCACGCACAGGCATGTCAAGAGACGCCGAAATGTGCGTATGGTTGAACGCTTTTGTATGTGTATTTTTGGCTGTCACCATCCGCTAATGTGTACAAAGACGGTGATGTGTGCGTATGGTTGAACAATTTTGTATGTGTATGTTTGATTGGCTGATACATGTCCCCGCCGTGCCATTTGTCTGCTCTAACGGTACGTGCGCTGGTGGTTCGCCGGTTGACGACATCGACTTCGTCTCAACCTTGAACGGGCGCAAGACGTCGCTTGGTTGACGACTTGGATCATCATGGAATGCCCGATCGATGTAAGGGCATCTGTTCAATCAAGAATCTGTTGTCCATCTAGATGCCCTCAGTCAAGCTAGATAGACTCACACATAGCGTCAAACCTCTACACTCAACCACATTACGACTACCTAGGTAGGTAGACAACCTGCTTCAATAAACAGGATAAAATCAATCTCTCATATCCGTAGCCTCGCTCAGCTCCCCAAGTCCAGCACAGATATGCCGACCTTGTTCTCTGAGTCCTTTCAACTTCCGTTCAGCATGGTGTTTCAACTGCGATATCAAAGCCATACCAACAACTCCTTCTCGCTACTGTACTACTTTCGAAACCAAGAATCGAACAAGACTCACACTCTTGGAAACTTGAACAAAGCCTTCGCCAATGTCCGTATCCACGCAAACTGTCGGGTACCTGCATCTCGACCCCAACATCGAGGGATAAATATCCCTCTTCGACCCGTTTGTCTCTCCCCTGATCCAACTCATCACTCACTTCATTCTTCATTAATCTACAACTACTACAACAACCACTTCTGCTGCCTTCGAGCTGCGTTTGCCAGACAAATCTCGACTTCCGCTTACCACTTGTCCACAAACATCTTTCCTCGCCCATCGTCCACCATGGCCACCACTCCTCTCGCCCGCCAAAAGGCCCTCGGCTACTCCCTCCTGCTCTTCTCCTGGCTCTGGCACGCCCTCTTCGCCGCCGCCTTCGTCTTCTTCTCCGTCTGGTCCCTCAAGGGCGCCTTCCACACCTTTGACGCCCACTTCCGCGCCCTGCTCAACACCAAGGCCCAGGCCGTCGTCATGTCCGTCTTCTTCCTCGCCTACGCCGTCTTCCACATCGCCGCCGTCTTCCCCAGCTTCTCCTGGGTCACGTCCCGCGAGGTGGACGTCGAGCAGGCCGGTCGGGCGCAGGGCAAGGCGCGGGTGTATGGCATCGCACAGGAGGCTGGCCACTTGTGCCGTGCGGCTCGCTACCTGATTGTTCTCCGCACGGTTACGGCTATTCTCAATGGCGTGATTCTGGCTGTTGTTTGGAGGTGGATGGACAAGTTCCGTGCCACTGGCGACAAGGAGAACGTTCCGTACTGCATTGCGATTTTGGTTGTGTTGGCGGTTGAGACTTTGGAGAGCTTCCTTAGTGCCGCCGTTTTCTGGGTCCCCAAGATCCTCGGTGTTTGAGTGGAATATGTGCGTTGAGATGGATTTCTGGGGATGGTCTCGAGCTGGATCTCGAGATGAATCGGGCAGATGCGTGCCGGGATGAGTATAGATAGATGCTGGCAGGCTGGAACTGTCAGCGAAGTCGTTCGTTTTGAATCTACTAGATTAGTGAACAATGAGTGTCTTCCTCAACTTTTTGCTTAGGCTTCCCAGAGTTGATGCGATGTGATGTTTCTTGGAGGTTCTGCTGCCTGCTGCAAACATGAAGTGTGGAGGCTCTTTGGGCGGCACAGTGACAAAGCTCCCAAGCACCAGCTTGATCATCTTCCATCTTCTTCCCAAGAGCCACCAACTCGGGCCTTTGCCATCATATCTTTCTCACCTTGATTTGATTCAGACATGCAACTAATTTATGTGTAGGTAAATGCGACCGTATGTCCTCGGCTTCTATACAGTTTCAGGCTTGAACTATTCACGATCGACCAGACCCTTCGAAGCCTACTTTTGTTTCTCCTCCACCTTCAGGAGGCTCAAGCAACTACTACAACTCCAAGAAACAATTCCAGACTGTTTACTTCTATCAGCATCGCTTATAACGCAAACAGTATTCCTGAGATATAGCTATGCGCATGCCATCCTTGTTGGTCAGGTTGCTCGAGAATCATCCTTCTAAAGGAGAAGAAGGAAATGCCACTTGGTGGGGAGACCAGAGTTGCAAAGGCTCATATCGGCCGTGGAAATAACTCATTCGAGGAAAGACGTGACGGTACCTGCTTTTGCGTGGAACACGGCTGAGAGGGCGCGGATAGCAGAGGCCAGCCCTCTATCGGGGGTTATGCTCGGCAGAATAACTACTTCAGGGAATGATATTAGAATGTAAGTATCTCTTTGTTCCTGTTTGTTCACAATTCTCTCTGCTATGGCACGTTCAGGTTGTTACTTGTCGAACCGACTTCTTGTTCTGCAAGGTTGCTGCCTGAGCCTCTGGCCCCCTTGTGCGGCTTGTGGATCTATCGTGCTGCTGATGTCTTTTTGGTCTTCAAACCTTCATATTGTAATCTGATTGTCTCAAAGGCTTTGAGATGCCTCAACTGTAGCCACTCCTCTACAAGCTCGTCTGCAATCCCTAGAGTTTCTTGCTCCCCGGCCCCAACTCCTCTGCGAATTCTCACCCAGCCTCCTTCTCCCGAATGACCCGTCGAATCAGAAGCTACTGGAAGCAATGTCATGGAACATCATAGCATTCACTCGTTTGGTTTCATACCCACATCATCCCTCCAATAGGCAGCCATAGGCGTTCATAGCAACAGACCAGCAACCTGTGACCCCCTGAACCATTGTCCCGCCTATCAATTAGCAGCATAGCAGCTGCTGCACGTGGCCAAACCCCCCGAGAGCTCACATCAGTCATTCCGCTACAGACAAACGCACTACACGTCGCTGCCTGAAAGAATTCAATGGAAAGTCCCGGGGCCAATGGGGTTGGTCTCCCAGCTCCTCAGATTCACTCGCCAGGGCTTGAGCCCCAGCGTCTCCCACCTCCCTGACGCACCTGCTGGTTTCCAGGCGTTCTTCCTCTTCTCCTCCTCCCCATCCAACTCGCTTCCTCATCCTCATGAACATCCTCCGTCTCAATCTTCATCCACGGCATCAGCCTCATTCAAAGCTCATCCTCCCTCTCTTCAGTCTGGTGTTCCATCAGGAGCGCCCTCCATGACTGCCACCCATCGCAGCCGCGTTCCTGCCGATGATCACAAGCTTCACATACGATGGCGATGAGCCCATATTACTGGTAAGCTCATCTTGACCTTTTCAATCCACTCACCCTCGCTAACCTCATCCAGGACCACTCACAACACTCATGTGCCCCTCGCGCTTGAGCAACCTCTCGCAGTGGCGACCTCCACTGACAGATGAGGATTTCGAGCTTGGTCTTCTGCTGGTACCAGACTGGCAGAGGACCAAGTTCGAGTCGAAGCTTCTCCATTGCCTGCTCTATGACCTTCGTGCTGGTACCAGACTGGCACGAGGCCAAGCTCAGGCCGAGGCTGACCGTCCAGCTTCAGCATCACTGGCTACCTGCTGGTACGAGACTGGCAGGCTGCTACAATCAGGCAAAAATGTCGCTCTTTGTCCACGGTGAGTTTCCAGGAATCAACATCTTTTGTGCTGGGCGATGCTGACGAAGCCAAGGACGACCTCTCGAAGGGGTTCCCATGCTGGTGCGAGACTGGCAGGGGCCTCAGTTTTTCCATCTTGGAAGTGCATGTTCGATCTGTGCGACTGGTCTTTCTGCTGGTACAAGACTGGCAAAAGACCAGACTCAAGTCAACCCTATTCGTTCAGCTTCAACATCGCTGGCTTCCTGCTGGTACAAGACTGGCAGGATGCCGTGATCAGGCGAAAATGTCGCTCTTCGTTCATGGTGAGTTTCCACGGATGGATATTCCTTCACGCTGAACAATGCTGACAAAACCTGTAACGACGAAGGCGCGTCTGGTGCTTGTGTGAGACTGGCAGAAGACAAGGTGCAAGTCACAGCTCTTCATTGCTTGCTCTATGACTTGTGCTGGTACCAGACTGGCACAAAGTTACAGCTAGCCACTGCCCACTCGGCTTCAACCTGGCTCCCTTTCCTGCTGATAGAAGACTGGCAGGCTGCCGCCCTACGGCCAAGACGTCGCTCTTCGTGCACGGTGAGTTGTGAAGGACGTGATATGCTTTGCGGCGAGCAAGGCTGACGAAACCCAGGACGACCATACATCCACCAAGATACCCGTGTAAGATTCGCCGAGCAGCCGGAAATTTTTGAAACTGAACCTTCTCATATGCCGCATTTGGAAGCTTGTTCAGTGCATTATAGATGCCTGGACTGTGTCTCGCGGATAGACAGTCAGCCGAGTCAGGGGTCATGGCCTGAGCAAGCCAGCCCCTGACTTCGTGCCACGGCGCCATTTGGACATGCTTCTCGGCCAAGGCGCTCCCCTGCTGGTGCGAGACTGGCAGGGTCCCAATACGAGACTCCAATTCGACTCTCACCAATACTCTTCGGTTTTCAAACAGACGATGATGACGCTGGCCTCTGGTAGTCGTGCTGGTATTAGACTGGCAGGCTCCAGGGCCCTTTCCACCACGTTTTATTCTTTTCGCGGACAGACCATTCGCCGACTCCAAAACGGCTTGGTTGTTGCGCTGGTACAAGACGCCGACACCCTATTCCATCGCCCCCTTGCCGGTCTGCGAGAAGCCGGAGTACAGCCCCCTCAACCAAGAGCGGCCTGGTCGTCGTGCTGGTACAAGACCGGCAGGCACCAGCGCCGGCTCATCAACCACGGCCTTGACATCCAAGCTTGTCCTCGACAGCATGCTTAAGGCATGCTTGATAGCTCCGTAGAGAAGAAGCGGGAGGGTCGGCCTTCCTGCTGGTACTAGACTGGCAGGAGGCTGGCCGCCGCGAACATCTTGAGACTTTGGCTGCTGAGCAGCAGAGGCTCGGTTCTTTCACCGTATTGACCTCGCCGATGAGACTTGTCTCGCTGCCCTGGTGGTTGGCGCTCTGGGGCGTTGGGGGGCAAGGATATGTGTGTCGGGTCCTCTGCTGGTACGAGACTGGCAGAGGATCCCAACCATTGTTACCCTGTATTGGGCGTTTGGGGGAGGAGGATACGTGTGTCGGGGTCCTCTGCTGGTGCGAGACTGGCAGAGGATCCCAGTTGTGGTGACGATCTGATGGGGCGCGGTGAGTTATACATGCTGTCTTTTTCTATACAAAGGATAACGTTACTGACTATATGCTTAGGCGGAGACATCCATGTCTGGTGGCTGAGACACATCCGCTGTTTTTCCTGGCTGATGGACTTCCTCGGCGATGATGTTCCCTTGCGGCTGCGTTCTGTCATTGGCTGCCTTCTCTGAGGGCTGCGTTTTCTCTTCTCTCTTCTCTTCTCTCGTCTGCGTTTTCTCTTCTCACGTTGTCCGCGTCTTCGCTTCTCTCAAAGACGAGATGGACACTCTCTTTCTACAACGTCGGTCGGACACCTCAACTCTACAGATGAACAGCATCAGACCGCTCCAGAATCCACCATGAAGCGAGCCCACTGCAAGGGAACTTTCAGTCAATTTGGAGCGGACGTTTGGAGTATCACGAAATGACTGATGGTATACAAGCTTTGTCAAAGGGGGATCATATGGGTTCATCTATCTTAAGCTCACATATACATATGCTCCTCCACCATAGCTTGCCCTCACTATGTGGCGTTCAGTACTTGTGAAGCACTTCCCGCTATAGCCAAGCCTTCTTGATCTGTCCTTTGTATATTTGTAACCACTGTTCTTCTACGACGCCCTCCCAAAAGATCATGACAAACAATCTGAACACAGACCGCAAGAAAGACCTATTCCCCCTTTCAAGAACCCTCCCCATGGACAACCCTCCCCCTCACATACACCCTCACAACATTCCGATCATCCCCCGTCATGACAAACTTCTCCAGCATCCTCTCCGGCCCATCACCCTCGTCCAGCGGAACATTGACGCCGCCCACCTCGTCCCTCAAGTCCACCACCAAAGCATCAAACTCCAAGCCCACCCCAAACGCACCAACCCTGTCCTCGAAACCAACGACTTTCGCGCCGCCCCTCGTCGCCATGTAAAACACCTCCTCCAAACTCAGCGTCTCCCCTCCACTTCCCTCACTTCCATCCTTAGCTGTGTCCTTCTCGGCGCTGTCGAACTTCGGATACAGTGCATCGCGAGCATACGACGCAACAAGAGCATGCCTCATAGCATTAACCATACTCGAACTATACCCACCCCCCGAATCCGTCCCCAGTCCAACACTCATCCCCCTCCTCAGAAACTCCTTCACAGGCGCCGCCATGAAGCCCCCGCCCACAGTCATGTTCGCCGTCGGACAATGCGCAACGCCGCATCCCAGCTCACACAGCCTCCCCATCTCATACTCCGTCATAATCGTACAATGCGCAAGGATGCTCCTCGGCGTAAGTAGCCCAAACGAGGAATACAAGTCCGCCTCGTTGCTAAACTCTGGGAAGAGTGATAGCGTGGCGTTGATTTCCTGCGCAGCCTCGTTGAAATGCGTCTGTATCGCCAGGGAACCATCCTCGCGCGCCATGTCCCCCAACGACCGAAGCAGTTCCCTAGAGCAAGATATCGCAAACCGCGGCGTCAACACAGGCCGAATCAGTCCCCCCTCCGGATCAATCCCCCGAACATGCCTTATACAATCCCTCGTCTCCGCAACCGACTCCTCCGCAGACGCCTCGCAGTAAAACGCCGGCGAATTCCGATCCATGTTGCACTTCCCTATCAGCGCCCTCTGGCCCGCCTTTAGGCACGTCGAGGCCAGCACGCGGGTGGCTTCGCCGTGCAAGGAGGCATAGTACGACGCTGTCGTGATGCCCTGTCTGAGCATGCCCCTGACGAGCTTCGCGTAGACGGTTTCCGCGTGGACGGGGTCTGCGAATTTGGCTTCGTTGGGGAAGGTTATGGAGTCGAGCCAGTCGAGGATGTGCATTCCCTGGCCGAGGCCGCGCTGCATCCATTGCGGCGCGTGGTTGTGCGTGTCGACGAAGCCGGGGATGAGGAATTGGCCGTGGGACAGGGTTAATATGGGGATATCATTTTGGATGTTTTGCTGGCCGAGAATGGTGGGGATGTCGGAAGGGGGGATGTTGGGTTGGAGAGTGAGGATAGTGCCTGTGGAGGAGATTGTGAGGAGGCTGTTGGGGAGGACCTGGAGGTTTGTGGGGGAGAGGGAGTGGATGAGTGTGCCGTGGACTGCTTTAACGGGTTCAGCCATGTTGGTTGTGAATGCTGGTATCAAGGGAGGTGTTCGTAGACAGCTAGATGAACGGATATACTCAGGGTCGAGGGGATATCGTGGACTATATGTTGGATGAAATATGACGTTGAGAGGCCGGAGCGGGGTGTCATCCTACAAGTCTAGAGATGCATGTGCCGTTCAAGGCGGGGGCTGATTTCTGATAAGGCTCTGTCTCACCCTGAATCTAGTAATTCACATGCTCCTTTCATTCGTTTATACATGTTCACGCATCGTTGAAGACGGGCCCAGCTAAACCGATATGCTGCAAACATTGCTGAACCGACCACAACCAGACTCTCTCAAACAGAATTACACCTCCAAGCCAAAATCAATCCACACTTACATACATACTTAAGCCTTCACGTCCACATCACGACCAGATGATTAACAGGCGATGCAGTTCAAACACAAAGAACCAACCAAACCCGCAGCTAACAACAGCAAGCAACAGTTATAGAGGAAAATGCAATAGGTCAAAAAGGAAAAAAAGGCAATAGGTCAAAAGGGCAAAAAGAATGTCCTCGGTGAGGCTCGAACTCACGACCTTCAGATAGCCCGAAACTAAGCCCGGATCATATCGATCAGATATGAGACTGACGCGCTAGCCAACTGCGCCACGAAGACTCTTTGATGTCTAGCTCGCTCTCAGGATTACTTCATATGGGCTTGACGCAGCTGAGCCACAAGGAAACAAGCCCTCAGCCTCAACCTCACTCGTTTCTTCAGCTGTAGACCAAACATCGAATCGCCACGCAGGAAACCGCGATTCAAGTTTTAACATAACATACACCTTCTCAGACACATTTTCATAGACTGTGTGAGACTACGTGAGATAAAGCGATCCAATGTGTCAAATATCAAGAATCGTAAAAGTCAATAACTGCTATCAAGACCATCCGTTCTAATAGCGCAAGGCGCATGACACGCAACCCAAAGATGCCTCTAGCAGTCTAAAAGAAGCCTCGCTTCCCACAAAAAAAAGGAACTGATCCAAAAAAGAATACAGGAGAATAATCAAGAACCAAAACAATGAATTATTTCACTTTCCTATAAAGAACCTCCAAATCTACATACACAAAAACCCGGCAGAAATTTTCAAAAACAGGGCCTAACCCCCTTTACAGGGCAATCATGGCACCACCGGCCAGCATGGCGACACCCATGTACAGAGCAACGGAGATCTCGCCCATGCTGAGCAGGTGAGCAACAGGGCGGCCGGCAACAGCAGCGTTGGTGCTGGTGGCAGCGCCCTTGCTGCCAGAGGTGGAACCGGCGCCGACGGGGGCGGTGGCAGTGGCGGCCTGCTTGTTGATGGCGCTGGCAGAGGCCAGGGCGGCAGAGCAGGTGGAGGCGGCCTTGGGGCTGACGACCTGGGCCTGGCCGTTGAAGTCGCAGGCGGTGGAGGCCTTCTTCTGGGACTGGTAGTAGGCGTCGAGGACGTAGTCGAGCTTGGCAGCGTCCTCGCACATGCTGTAGGCGCCGTAGACACCAGTGGAAGGGTCACCGTTGATGCCGGCGCAGACCTCGGGGGACTTGCCGCAGATGAAGCCAAAGATGTCGCCAAAGTCCTTGGTGTCGAGGTCCTTGGAGTGAACGCAGGACAGAGAGCTCTGCATGCAGGAGCAAAGGCTGGCATCAGGGGTGGGGGGGAGGCTGTTGATGGCCTGCCAGTCGTCGGTCAGGGCAGGGCAGCTGGCGGGCTTGTTGGTGGGCTTGTAGTCATCGGCGTCAACACCCTTGGGGTCGGCCTTGGTAACCTGGGTCTGGAGAGCGCTGAAGTCCTTGAGCTTGGAGACGGCACCGTTGTTGACCTTGACGAGACCTGGATTATGTTAGCAAATGTGTGTGCTGATTCCGATGATGTAGGTAAGAACATACCATAGTCGTTGTCCTCCTCAAAGTACATGTAGACAATACCACCGCTGAAGACCTTGGTCATGTCGTCAGAGTACAGAGCAGCAGTCTCCTGGAAGATACGGGCAGCGGCGCCGCTGGGCAGGTTGCAGCCGTACTCGGCGAAGAAGACGGGGACGGAGTAGTTGGAGAAGAAGGTGGTCTGCTCGTCGTAGCCAGACTTTTGCATGGAGCTCTGGCCACACCACGAGTAGATGTTGTAGCCCCAGAAGTCAATGGCCTCATCCTGGTCGCCGCAGTTGAAGTAGTCGGCAATCTCAGCGCGAATGTCGACGTCGTCGTTGGCGGCGTAGCCAACACCCTGCCAGCGGTACTTCTTGGACTTGATGTAGGCCTTGGTGTCGCGGACGGCGGCCTTGACGTAGGCGGAGGCGCCAGTGTTGTTCTTGGCGTTGCTCACCTCGTTACCGGCGAAGTAGCCGATGACGTTGGGGTACTGGGACATCTCGTCGACGACGGCCTTGTAGCGGTCGAACAGCTCCGTGTTCCAGGCGGGGGTGTCACGGTTGATGGACAGGGAGGGCTCGCCCAGGTCGGAGAAGACGTAGATGCCAGCATCGTTGAGCAGCTTCATGCAGGCGGAGTGGTCGGCCTTGGGGTCGATGGCGTAGGTTCGGATCACGTTGGTGCCCAGCTGCTTCAGCAGAGGAACGTCACGCTTGCAGTTGGCCTCGCTGGAGAGGGGGTCGATGAAGGTCGAGGTGCTGGAGTCGGTGCTTCCGGCCTGGCCAACATCCTGCTGGTACGCAACACCCTTGATGAAGAACTGGGTGCCGTTGGGGTAGAAGAACTTGGAGCCCTACAAGTCGGAAAAAGATGGTCGATTAGCGGGCTGATCTCAAAGGTCGTTGATGATCGGTTGCTCGATCGTTTCGACAGCTGCTCTGATCTCCCGTCGAGACGAGAGAAATCTGGAGACGAAAAGTGGCTCACCTTGGCCGTGATGGACGGGAGATCGCCAGCAATGGCGCTGCCAGCCAGTGCGAGCAGGGAGACGGAGAGCTTGGACAAGCTCATCTTGGCGGTTCTGGTGGGAGTAGTCGTGAAACTTGCGGTTCTTGAGTTGATGCTGTAGCGATTGGACGTGTATTCTCGTGCTCGGCGAGGCGACGAAGTTGGTTCAAGAGAGCGTCAAGGAACGATATAGAATGTAAAGATGCTGATGGTTGTTGTCTAAGGAGTGACTGAAAGGCCAGAGAACTGTTCGAGGCGGCCGCCCTCAAAAAAAGAATCAAAAAGGACTGATGAATTAAGTTTGCAAGAAGCAAAAAGGAAAGATGCGAAAAGAGGTTCTGCTCCTTTCAAGCGGCGCCCAGGAGCAGACGGCGAGTGTTTTGTTCGCCGGCCAGGAGAGCGCGGCCCTGGACGGGGAAATTGAAGCCTGCGACAGGCCAAGTCTCGGGACAGGGGTCCCCTGTACTTGGCCCTGCCCAAGCGCTGCTGCAGCCACTGGCCGCTACTGGGAGGCGCAGCATCGCAGCCAATGGCGGCGCCGTTCAGGGGGCCGTTGCAGGGGACCTGGGGCCGCCGACCCCCTGGCGCCGGTCTGGCTGCGCTAGGCGAGTTTACGGTGTGCAGGTGGCGGTTGATGGTGGTATTGACACTGTGCAATGCAGGTCTCGCTTTAGCAGTAATATCAGTGGCTCAATGTGCAGTCTGTGCTAACATGCGACAGCATTGAAACCCTCGGCATCGTCTGCGGCACTGTCCGCTCAGGTGTGCGCAGGTGTGGACCGGTGCCTGTTGCAGCAACTGACAGAATAGGGGGCACAGGCATTGGAAGCAAATGGACGCCCATTAAATGCCCGGTTCGCACATCAAGAGCCAGGGTCCCATCCAATCCATTTCTGCTTCTCCACAGAGCCCCAATTTCCCCTGACTTGCAGGCAAAAAGATGCGAGGCACGTTACAGGTCCCGCCTAGGCGAAATAAAGCAATCAAGGGACATTTCAGACTCGTCACCTCTGCTCGCAGAGGGATCTTCATTGTCGGCGGTCCTTGCATCAATGGGCATGGAAATTGGAGCCCGTTTGGCCTGCCGCTTGGCGGCTTGCTTGATCGAGAAGAGCGGCTCAGTCATCGCGCCTCTTGTCTCTCCCTGCGAACGCCTTGTATTGGCTCATGCGATGGCCGGAATCTTGCTCAATACTACTACTACTAGCTGTAAATTATTCGGTTCTTTACGAGATTTCTATGAATACTTGGCAAACTCTGCGAATTACTTGGTATTGCGGCATAGCCTCCCTTTTTATGACGCGTCAGGGTGGCCGAATCTGAATCTGAAGCTTCTCTCCATCTCACGCTCCAGCATCGCATCGCTTCCCCTCCCAAGGACGCACATGCGACAGCCCGTGCTCGCCTTGTCTTGGCCAGCCTTGCCGGCACATGTTTGCTGCTTCATTGTTGGCCCGTCCACCAAAGTATCGACGCTCCATTCCAGCACAGATGCCCTCTTCCTCCTCCTCCTCTTTCCCTTGTCTACCCACTCGCAGCCGAAAGGCCTCTCTCTCTCTCACAAACTTGTTTCGCCTCGAGAAGCACTAGCCAGGAACAAAAACGGCCCACCCCTCGTTTGACATTCTGAGGGCAACTCATCCCTCGGGAATAATAATATCTCTCCCTCCTCCTCTTCGACCTACCTGTTCCTGCATATGCGACGAATGCAGTCAGCCGGCGATCCAACATCTCCGTTCCCTGCTTCGGGTCTTCGGTGCCGTGGCGGCCTTTTTGGACTCGAATTGAGAGCGCCCATCGAACGGGCCGGTTTAAGGTGATTTGCGATTCATGGACCACTTCTCCCTTTTTTTTGTTATTCTCTCTCGGAGAGCCGGCACAATCAGCAGAGGTCGCAGAGGTCGGATACGCGGCGTGTGAGAGCCGAGTATCCGGGCCTGACTATTGCCCCAGCTTTGATTCTGCCTCGTCTTTGCTTTTTTCTCTTCCTCATTCGCTTAAAAGAGGTGAAGATGTGATGTGGATTTGGTGCTCGTGTCCAGTGAAATAGCTCAGTGGCCTGCTGCTCAGTAGCACTGCAGGGACTCTGCTCGTATTATCCCAGAGCCCCAGCAAAAGAATGGTAATACACTACCAGATGCAGCGCCACAGCACCGTTCAGACAAATTATCGCCGGCGCACTTTGTAGTAGAGATCGCCAATGTTGTAGAGCACCTCGTCCCAGAGCTTGACGAGGCTCCAGTCGTCGTTGCGCCTGGGACGATGCCGATCGCGGTGCGAGACGTGGTGGTAGTGGCCGTTGTGGTAGACGAGTTCCGCCATTGCCGCGATCTGCCGGTTATCACGGATGGAAATGTGGTTCTGAGTGTTGCGCTGTATTGTGATGTTGGTTTCTATATCGTTGTGTAGAGTTATGTGTTGATCAAGGTTGAACAAACAGTCATCTATAGACAAGATGTAAACGTTGGGTGAAGAAGGTAGAAAACAAACGTGACCTCTGACAGAAACAATGGGCAGCGCATCCATTTATCCCCTCAAACTACACCGACAGACGCACAAAGTCAGCCACTCATCTGCAGTCTCTCCGCACTCACCAACATGCAGCCAGTCTGCCTAGCCTCGCCGGCGTGAAGTCATCTGCAGCCGCCACCGGAATCCATCGTGACTTGTCCAGTCGGGGCCGGCTGACCGGATCGGGGTCCCACTGCGCCGATCAGCTGCACCGCCGGAGGCGAAAGTTTATGACTTGGAGGGGACATTTTGGGTAGTGTGCGGATGCTCGAGAATTTGAGTACACGGAGGTATCGACGGGATGGCCCGTTTGATGGATGAATGGAGAGATGATGTTCGAGTCTTGCCCGGTGGCTTGCATTGTGCGAGGACGACAGTACGAGTACGAACTTGAAGGCGTGGGGATGATGGCTTCGGGCTGCTTGGCGATACTCGCATGCTTACCCTGAAATACGATGAGAAAGTCTTGGGTCAACTGAAAAAAGTGCTGCTGGATCTATGTCTTTTTCTATGGCTCATCCAAAGAATTTTATTTCATTGCATTAGGAACTCAAGGTAGTATCCATCGTCTTATCGTCGGCAGCATGCGCTGGTAATAGGCCAACATATTGCTTCAATGGCAGAAGCTCGAATTAACCTGTCAAAAGCTAAAGGGACCCATTAGTGTCACATAAAGCCCAAGGCTGTTCTATGTTCAAGCTGTCCATCAAGCTAAAATGACAACAACTCAAATATGATATAGCATGAACCAAGTCTTTTTTTTTTTCCCTTTGTTTTTCTTTTTCCCCAGATATCTTCTAGCTTCAACAATGCTCGGGCTCAGATGAATCAGACCAAGGCATGAATGCATTTGCAGTCACTGGCCGACTGCACGCAAACGCACCCAACCGCTAAAATGCATCTGGTCACATCAACCCCACCAAAGCTTAAGCGCCTGCAGAACACCAAAGTCAGCTTCTTCACTTTCCGCGCTCTTCAACTCCAGCCTGCAATTCCCAGTGGAAGCATCTTTAATGGCGCACGCAGTCCATTAGAAGCATTCATTCATTGCCCATATCTTCATCTTCTGTATCTACACCATTCGACACTGCGTCGCCCTCTCTCGACCGCCGGGCGCAGCTGCGCATGACCGAATCCAACCTTTGCGCACACGATTCGCAACTGCGACACAACAACACACACACACAAAATGGGAGCGAGCGGCCTGGAAACGTCCATGTGGGCGTCTGCTCGAAGACGACCGTACGAAAGATTCGATTCGAGATCGCGATCCGTGCCTCCCACGTCACTACCTGCCTCAGACCTGCCGACACAACCAGCCTCAAATTCAGCAGCCGTCCTGTCCTCGTCCAACGGCACGTCATCATCACTATCGCCCGTCCAGGCCTTTCACAGATTCGAACAAGCATGCCAACGCCTGCGGTGGAAATACATCGATCTGCAAACCTCTTATCAGCGCGCCCTCTCGCCGCAAGACTACGGCTTCTCTCCACACGATGCCGAAGTCAACTTCAAAGTAGACTTCCACGAGTTCTACGTCCGAATCGAACAGGCCATCGTCTTCGCCCTGCTCGTCTTTGGAATAACCGTCCCCCGAGGCACCGGCGGCCCGCGCAGCCAAGCGGCACACACATACCACCACAACGTCCTCAAGGCGCTAGACGAGGAGGACAACCCGCTGCACGCCGCGCTGGGCGAGGGCAACGTCAACCACGCGCTGTGGAAGGCCAAGGAGCTGCGCAACCGGTGGAAGGATGCGGCCCAGGGGAGGGAGACGCCGCCGCTCAAGATGTACGACCTGACGTGGATCGTGGGGCAGATTCTTGGGGGCCTGGAGGTGTCGTACGGGATCGCGGCGGGGAGGATCGAGCAGCTGCGGTTGGAGGGGGATGAGCGGGCGGCGACCAATGGGGGCGGGATCGATGATGGTGATGGGTGGGAGTGGATGGTTGAGCCGATGGATTGGGAGGCGTAAGCGGCGTTTTTTGTTTCGATATGGAGCCGGTTTTGGGAGTTTTGTTTTCGTGTTGATACGATACCCGGATGGAGGCTGGATATTGAGATGGAGGAGTATATCGTGCTGCCACTGATGCAGACCACCAAGGTACATATAGACGAGCGGCCTATTAACGACATACATGACGGCATATTCTACAATTCCTCCTCCTTCTTCAGTTTGTCCATGATCATCGGGTCCTCAGCACCAATCGCCTTCCCCCTTCTAAACGCCCTCCGCAAAGCACACTTGCCAGCATTCTTCCCCCTCGCCTTACACTCCACACAGTTCTTCCCGTGCGTGACCAGGAGGATATGGAGCCCGTACTTGTCCTCGTCTGGCACCCTCGCTTCCAGATGCGCCTGCGCCTGCTCTCTCGTCGCAGACGGAGGGATCCAGCCTAGTAGAGACGAGATTCTGTACACATGCGTGTCCACCGCGAAGCTGTCCCGTCGCAAACAGAACAAGAGGACGCAGCTCGCTGTCTTGGGGCCTACACCCTGGAAAGATAGCAATTCGCGCATGGCCTCGTCGTTGGAGGCGTCGAGCAGGTGATCTAGTGAGTACTTCCCATAGCGGGCCTTTGTCTGGTGTAGAATGTCCATGATGACTCTGCTCTTGACGACGCTTAGCCCCCCTGAGTGAATAGTCCGCTGCAACTTCTCTGTTCCCCCTTCTACGATAGAAGCCCAGTTGTCGCTCCCGCCGTATGTCTCGTCCATGGCGCGTTTTGCACGCGAGCTGTTCCTATCGCTGGTGTTTTGCGAAAGGATTGTCCGGACGAGGGCGTCTAGCACGGAAGGCGAGTTTCCGCAGCCGGCGACGGATGTGGGCGCGATGATGGCTTCGGGGCGTCTTCGCTCGCCATGGAGGGAGGAGAGGATGCGGTGGGCGAGGGAGCATTCTGATGGTGTGGGATGGGGGAAGGATGGGAAAGGGGAGGAGTGGGAGTGGGTGGTGAAGGACTTGAGTTTGCGGGCTTGGAGGAGGGCGGCTTTGTCTTGTTTGTTGGGGGACTGGGAGGGGACGTTGGATATTGTTTTGTGTGGTTTGGGTTCGGTTTTGATGGGGGTGTTTGGAGGTTCGTCTTTGGGGTTGATGGCGATGGTTTCTCGTTTTATGCGGAGGCTGCGCCTTGGAGGGGGCGTTGTTACGGCGTCTGCTTTCATGATGGAGGCTATTGGTCTTGGATTCAAGTTGATGGTACGACGGAATGAAGGAAGAAGCTGACTCCTGAATGTATTCAGCATTGTTCTGGTCAAAAATGGTTGGTTATTGTTGAGGCTTGGAGTGAGACGTGAGTGATGAGGTCAACGACTTGGGATGACTAAGATCTACAGTAACACCAACCCATCACATGCATGTCCCAGTCCTCGCCTGAATACAAGGCGTTTATTGATATTGGAGTCCGTTGCGATCAATATGGCTTCAAGTGGTTATTCCAGATTATTCTATTTATTCAAGGCATTCGTATATGCGCGGGTCATCATCATCGGTAAGGTATCTGGGCCCTATGAGTACCAGAGCGATCTTATGCCTGTGCACCAGGCCGCAGTAGCCAGGCGTCTGTCATTGATGTTATGAGTAACGCTGTCCATGGTATGGGATATCTTAAAATCGCAAAAATAATGTTTATCAAAAGGTATTGTGAGGGAGAGATCATGAAGCGGCCGAGATCTTGACTCACTTGACTAAGCGCAGTGATCACAGTTCTGGCCCTTAGAGTCCTCATCGTTCATAGAAACCGATTGTTTGCATAGGTATGATAGAAAGAAGCGATGGAATCTTTCCACATGGCATATATCAACCCATCTTCTAGCTGTTGGCGCGTACATTGAATTAGGAGCTTTGCGCCGAAGTCGACACTAGGATGTCGAGGTTTATGTTGTCACTCTCTGTCTCTACATGTTCTTTCAAAACCTAGGTGATCAGAATAAATCTGGTCCAAAAGAGGTCGATACGGTGCCATGTCATGTCATTCCTGTCAAGGCTAATAATCTCCGCATCATTCACACTCCAAAGATAGATCTTGCGCATTCATTTCTCCAAAGTGAAAAGTAACCAAGAATGAATTGTTCAGAGCGCTTCAGATGCTCTATCAGTATAAGGGCGCTTCCGAAATACGGGAGTGTGAGGTTTCGAAAAATCCACAATATCTCAAGACCCTGTTCTATGCGAGTACATAGATACCTCTTCCTTCTGTATGAAGCTTCGGTCTAAGCGTGTGCCTGGCAAATTAGCCGTTTAGGAAGATATAGAAAGGCCGACGTCCTCGCCTTAACTCCAAACGTGCGGAGAAGCAAACCACGAACAAGGATCATGCCTCTTCTGTAGGATTCAATCCGCAACCCCGGACTCTCAACATGTGTCGCAGTGCCAGTCGGCATGATGTTTGATGGTCTTGCTCTCGCAATTTAAACAATTTGAAGAACGACGAGGGATCAATGGCTATAGACGGAATCCTTGATATGGACTAATGCGCAGCTTTTGATCACGCGTAACTCGCTCGCAGATCCTTCCGCTGTGCTGCCGATATATTGAGGACTGCGTCACCATCGGACCGAAAACATGGTAGACCTAGCCGAGATGGGTTGGGATATGGCTGTTCCCTTGACGGAAGCAACTTTGAAAGAATCCATCTATATGATGGGTTTCTCTTGGGCATATAACAATGGTCGACACCCCAAAACTCACTCACGGCTCGTATCATGATTTGATGAGCCGTCATGATATCTTCAGAGAGACTCCTCGTCACCCTCACGCTGGCGGCAGCTTCTTGGCCTCTGCAAGCCCTGGCCACGTCAACCGATACATACGACTACATCATTGTCGGCGCTGGAACATGTGGACTTGTCTTGGCAAATCGTCTTTCTCGAGATGCCAACTATACCGTTGCCGTCATCGACCCCGGCGCCGATGAGCGAGAAAATCCAAATGTCGTGGATCCGCTCGGATGGCTGGGCTTGACTGGGACGTCGGTGTACTGGAAATACTCGAGTGTTTCTCAAGAGAACCTTGGTGGGAGGGTGCTTGAGTACGATGCCGGTAGGGGAATAGGAGGAACCAGCCTCATCAATGGTATGCCAGCTATTCTTTCGAAAGAGGAATCAAAACTGAATCATTGAAAAGGCATGACCTACATCCGAGGCGACAAAGCCCAGTTCGACGCCTGGGAGCGCCTCGGTAACCCAGGCTGGAACTGGACCACCATGCTCAAATACTTCAAACAAGTCGAGCACTTCTTCCCCCCTTCACCCTGGCAAGAAACCGCCGGTGCCCACTACGAGGAAGAGTATCACGGAACCTCCGGTGAGCTACACGTCGGCTTCAACCCGGCCCTCCTCAACGGCTCTTTCTACGGCGGCGTAAAGGCATCCTGGGCTGCTCTGGGACAGAACCTGAATCGAGACGCGAGCAGCGGAGTTACGGCCGGGTTCGACGTCTGGCCTCAGACGCTGGATCCGGTCAAGAATGTACGGTGGGATTCCGCGACTGCGTTCTATTGGCCTGTGCAAGATAGGCCGAACTTGACGCTGCTCAACGGCACGGTATCCAGGATCCTGTGGAAGAATGACAAGGCTGAGGCTCCTGAAGCCTCAGGAGTAGAGTACCTGACGCCAGACGGGAGCATCAAGACGGTGAACGCCAGGAAAGAGGTGATCCTGGCCGCAGGGGCACTGCGTACGCCGCTGATACTGGAGCTTTCTGGTGTTGGCAACCCGAGCATCTTGAACGATTTGGGCATCGAGACGATCGTCGACTCCCCAGGAGTGGGAGAGAACCTGATCGACCAGTCTAACGTGGCCCTGACGTACTCGACCAAGGATTCATTCCCCGGCTACGCACCGTATGCCACGTTTGTCAATGCCACATCTCTCTTCGGCGATGGTGTCGAGTCCCTGGCTGCCTCAACCAAGAAGAGCCTACCCATCTGGGCACAGCATCTCGCCGCTCAAATGAACGGAGCCATAAGCGCCAAGGCCATCGAGCATCGACTCCAAACCCAGCACGATCTCATATTCAAAAAGGGGGTGACCGTCGCCGAGATCTTGTCTAGCGCGAGCGGCAGCACAGCCATATCGGCATACTGGGACACTCTCCCTTTTAGCCGCGGGAGCGTACACCTCAGCTCAGCCAACGATATCAACACTCCAGCAATTAACCCAAGATTCTTATCCGTCGACTTTGATCTCGCCGTCCAAGTCGCCATCGGCCGCCTTGCAACGAAATTCTGGACCACGACCCCTATATCCGCCATCATCGAGGCAAGAGTCGATCCCAACTCCACGATTCTTCCAGACAACGCTACAGATGCTCAATGGGAAGACTTTACGAGGAGCAGATTAATCTCGAATTCTCATTCCCTGGGGACGGCGGCTATGATGAAGCGCGAATGGGGCGGCGTGGTGGACTCGCAGATGAGGGTGTATGGTACTTCGGGAAACGTGAGGGTGGTGGATGCCTCTGTGTTACCGATGCAGGTCAGCGGACATCTTACGGCGACGCTGTACGCGGTTGCCGAGAGGGCGGGGGAAATGATTGTTGGAGATCGCAGGTGTTTGTAATGTATTGCTGCCGTGATAAGGGGACGTAGCGTTGGCTATACTGGTATTCTAATTGTTTGTTGCTGGCTTCGAGTACCCATCTATATGCTATATTGCAATTCAAAAGGATCACTTAGTCGTCTTCTAATGCCGATCGCTGAGGACTTCTCTTGCACAGTATATCAAGTATATCGCATCGGTAGTTGGTCGATGGCGTCGTCAGCCCATCCCTTGCATCACGACAGGCGTATTCGCCCTCCGCGAACACGAACAGTATAGTACCCACCGATATACGAAGAAGAGGCGTACTATCTCCCCTTGCATCGACCAGCACAAACCAGTCAAGCTTATCTGCACAATGGCCCCCTCCCCTCACCTCCCCCCAAAGACATCATCGCAAGCGGGACACGGCAGAGCAACTCGGCAATACGTGTAACAACCCGACACAAACAAGCCACGCAATAGGCCGCCCACGAATCACGACACTCACAGCTGAGCCACTTGAACTCGTGTCAAAGCAGTATCGCCTCTCCAGTCTATGTGCTTTCCGAGTTTAGGTGCGAGAGGCTATAGTCTGACATGTCAGAGGTTAAAGGCCCATTAGCCCGGATCATCACTCAAGCCCGTCATCACGTATATACTTGGCGATATGTATGTCTCGGATCAGAGTTGCGGGGAAAAAGCCAAACTATATTTCGCGAGACGAGACAAATGGTCTATATAAAGCACGGCTTGTTCCCGTCGTCGGTAAGAGGAAAAGGGGGTTGCTGAAGGGAATACGAGTTGTGAATACATCTCTCTGTTTTCTTCTCCCTCGCTTCAGCCTTCGGCACAAAACTCCCAAACATGGGGCTCTTGAAAATGTCTACGCTTGCTTCGCCCCAGGAATGGCCTGCCAGTGCTCTGATACTGGCAGCCGCCACTCTCATCGTCCTTCTTATGCGACTGCTGAGACGGCCTGATCTTCCGCCAGGCGCGTCGTGGACGGAGAAAGGCCTGCCGCTCTTCGGCTCGTTCAACTTCTTCACCAAGAGGGGCGATTTCCTACGAGAAGGCTCAAAGAAGAGCCCAAACGGCCACTTTAACTTTTACTATGGATCGTATCCTATCGTCGCCCTCTCTGGAGAGGCCGCTCGGGCGTCTTATTTTACGACTCGCGGCCTGGATCTGAGCGCTGGGTAAGGCCTTTGATGCTTCATCGGAGGAGAACTTTCTTGATGCATGTGTAATTCAGTGACCCGTAATAAGAGCTGACCGCCATGAATAGATTCAGGAAGCTCTTCTCCGCCGGGCCAGACATCGACCGCATGCTCGGCTGCAACATGAGCGCCTACTTCATCATCCTCTTCAAGCGCCTCACGGGAAAAGAGCACCTCGTCAACTGTCTCCCCTACCTAATCAACGATGCCGAAGCTTCGTTTTCTGCAATCGACACCGCCGTCCCCATGGACCCCTTCGTAGACCTCTGGAAAGTCCTGTACAAAATGACCCATCGCACCGTCGGCTGCCACGAAGTCGCCGAGGATCCCGCGCTTCAGGAGAAGACGATGCGGTACTACGAGAAGCTGGACAAGTCGTCCGCCATTCAAGTCATGTTCCCCTGGCTGCCGACGCCAACCAAGTTGAACAAGATTTGGGCCGGAGCCAAGCTGCATATGCTGTTTGGGGATATCATCAGGGATAGGAGGAGGACGGGCCGGAAAGCGCAGGACACGATGCAGATTCTCATGGACAAGGGGGAGAGCGATTTGTTGTCTTCGGCTGTGAGTCCTTATGATAGAAGCTTTTTGGTGCACTTGAGCTCATATTGAATAGTTCATCATCGGCGCGTTGTTCGCAGGCCTGATCAACACTGGCGTTCAATCCGCCTGGATCCTCTGCTACCTCGCCCACGACCCCGTCTGGTACGCAAAAGTCAGAGAAGAAGTCGACTCAGTCGTTGCCAAGTACCGCACTTCCGAAGAGCAAACGCCAGTCGATGTCCTCCGAACTCTTTCCCTCGAGGCTTGGGAGTCCGAATTTCCGTGCATCGACTTGGGTGTCCGTGACAGCATCCGATTAAATCTCATGGGAGCCTCGATTCGCCAGAACACGTCGGGGAAGGACATCACGATTGGTGACACGGGTGTTGTCGTTCCAAAAAATGCTTTTGCAGTGAGTCCATGCGTGAGATTTGGGGAGATGGGAGCCTGGTGCTGATGGCGTTGAGTAGGTGTACAGTGTGGCAGACATTCACATGGACGAGACCACTTATCGAGATCCGCTGAAGTGGGATCCGGCGCGATATCTCCCAGACAGAGCAGAGGACAAGAAGCAGCAGCATGGATACATTGGCTGGGGAACCGGATTGCACCCATGTTGTAAGCAACTCACTCACCCCAGCCTCTTAGAGAAGAACATGACAAGCTGACTGAACGGAAACAGTGGGCATGAGGATTGCGAAACTTGAACTCTTTGTCTCGACAGCTGTCTTCTTTGCCATGTTCGACTTTAAAGCGGTGGACAAGAACGGCAACCCAACGACGGAGCCGCTGCCTCGGTATGACACAAACGCTCTATCAGCCAAACGCATGGTTGATACCGTCTTTTTCAAGTGCGATCGCAGATTCTAGGGAGGCTCTTGAGGGGGGAGAATTTGAAACATGCCCTTTTGCATTGTAAGATAGTAACGTGAGGGTTCAGGTGTGGCGTTCTTAATTCTGTGGACAATGACTATCTTGGACTATGTATTGCCTCATCATTGCGTCCATTAATCATGTTTCGTCGTGGGTTCCTTAGGTGAAAGACTTTTGTTGCTGTTCATGTTCAATCTGTGCGGCGAGCGATGATGGTGTTTGAGCACCCGTGTTGTGAACTCTTTCCTATGACAATGTTAGTCCTGTCCCTTCGCCACGAAAGGCTCATATTCTCGTCTTACCACTAGGACCTCCTTGTCTGCATCTTCCACGGGCGCCGCGTTCTGCTCGTTCGTCGGATCGGTGCTCGTCGTCGGGGCAAGGTTGCGTTGCTTCGCGAGTAGGCTCTGCGGCGGCTCTAGATGAATTTATCAGCATGGGACCTCGATGTATTGAACGCTTGAGACAAGTGACTGACACCGGCGAATATACCTTCTGTCGTGCTCGAAACTGGGCCGGGGCACGATGGAACAGGATGCGATTGGGAGATGAGAGCGGCCACTTCGCGGGTTGTCATTGTTGGTGGTTGGATTGGTGGTGATTTGCTTTGTAGGTGAATCTTGATGTGTAGGATGCTTTGTTCTGTAGGGGATTGTATGTACGGAGAGATGATGATGAGGAAGAAAGGAGAAAGAAGAGGAGGAAGAGGAGAAAGAATAAGAAGAGGAAGAAAAAGGGTGACTTGGGCCTCGAATTTGGCAGTTGGTATGGCAGCTTGGGGGAAGGTGCATCTTGCAATCGAGCTGCCAAAGTCTCGTGATCTCGTTAAGAGCTTCGTCTTCCCTATCACCTTACTCAATGTCTTCCTTTTCTTTGTTCTCCAGGGTTCGAGCCAGCTTGATGTGTCTGGTCCAACATCTGCTATTGCGTACTTGAGCTGATTCAGAGCTGGATGCGCAAAGTATCACTGCGCTTCTGGTACCGCAACTGGAAATGAATCACGACTCACCAGATATGGAGCCGAGGTCTATCATGATCAGCTGGCAAGGGAGTATGTTAACGCATCGGATTTTATGGTCTGTGAACTCCTCTATTCATCCACGGGCCACACCCACACTGAAATAATCGAATACGTTTCTTCTGGAGAGCTTCACCTCAGATAATGGACGACGTGGCATGCCCTTTCTACCAGTATGACAAGGTGGTCCGACAAGATGAACTCAAGAAAGGAGATCTGTTGGCCAATCAATCCCAACGTACAACAAAACTGCCCAGCTGACGAGTCCCCCCAAAGGCCAAACACCATCCCAAGGTCAGGGATAAGATGATACATGTTTTCATGCATGGCAATCATTGCAGAGTAGGGCGCAGACTTGAGGGATTAAAACACGTACTGCAACTGCGGTTAAAACGATATTTTGCTCCTTTCTTTTTCCTTTGTCCCCCCTGACCTCCACCTCTTTCAGTCTCTCAGCTGCCTTCTTCCTTTCACACTTTTCTTTCACTGTTCCTTTCAAGTTTCCTCGCAGAGGCTCCTTTCATCCATTACCATCGTGTAACTCTGAGAAGATACCCCGACTGCTCTACACCTAGCAGCCAACGGCCTGTCGTGCATCTTGACTGGCGAATCAGCAGCCATGTCCAACCAGAAAGACGACAAATCAAGTCCCACGATGCTTCTGGTAGAGGCTCAACACGTCGAGGGCTTACTCCTCAAAGCTACGCCGTCAGTGGTCAAGACAATGACCAGGAAGCAGGCAGAAGCTGTCATCCACCCTCTATTACAAAGGCTTCCATCTGGCGGCTGGCGCAACGACGAAGTACACCAGAGGCTTGCAGCAACGGTGACGAAGCAGATGGTCATGGTTCTGGCTCCGGACATAAGAGCCGCGCTCGGAGAATGGGCGAAAAAGAGAGATCAACCAACGATTCTCAGGTGGACTGAGGAATTAGCATCGTTGAATGTCCAGCAGATTAAGTGGACGGAAACGCCGGTGGGGGAGGTTCTGGAGGACATGATGAAGCTGTCGGATGATCCTAACCTGGGCCTTGCTGTTAATCGACAGAAGCTTCAGAGCTTAATACGCCTCTTGAAGCTTCACTTGGCTCAAAAGGGCGCAAACCACCTGGAGTGGGTGAGGGAGGATTCATTTGACAGCAATGGCGGCGCAAAGATATCTGCCCGGCAGCTATTCCAGCAGGTCAAGGCAGAAGTCCGCCAGGAAGTCAAGGATTTTGTGATGAAGCTTGTAATTAGTGGACCTGAGAGGAGAACGGCAGAGTCTCAACGTTGAAGACGCGGGCTACGACGCTGTGTTGAGGGCAGTTGCAAGTGGTGGAAAGTGTTTGAAAGATGCATTGGTGGGTGTGAGATGGCTTTGAGTGACGGGATGAACATGCCTGGCATCGTTGTCTTTTGTTACCTGCTCATTAGCTCATGTATCGAAGCACCACCGCGCCTACGGACTGATTGCCTGTAATAATCTTGGAGCTCCGAAAGGTTGGCAGCGTTGTCTGGATGTCTCGCTTTCAGGAGGTGATCCATATGGCCCCAATCTCAGCATGTATCAACATCATCTACATCAACAATCTTGTGGTCATATATTTAATTTTGAAGGCTTTGCTTAAAAAAGCACTGAAATACACCAGATACCATGTACGTGTACTTACCTCGGACGAGGCGCAAAGGCTCGGATCCCATTCTTGCATCTTATCGAGGTGAAGCTGACACAGTGCCTGTCGGTACTGTGACGTGACACAACCCACGTGGGCTCTTGGCGACCATGCGTGGCTCAGTCAAAATGTCTCGCAAGGGAGGCAGAAAAGGAAGATGAATGTCAGTTCATTATGCGTAGCCTTACGCTGTTGGAGGTGAAATAAAATATCTGGAAAGAAATACAGGTGGAGGGTTGCAGCTACGCGCATATACAAGGAGAGTGTCTTGCTATTCTTTCTGCTCCGGCTGTCGAAGTCTGTTCATCCATCGCCCATTCCACCAACTGGATATACCGATAGACGGGATAGATCATGAGAAAGACATCCATTCTGCTGGCGGCTCTTCCTGGCTGTGTCGCTGCGGACGATGTCTTGTACAGCAGCCGCCTGCTCAAGCGGGCGATTGACGACCAAGGGCACTTCAACATGTGTAAGACTTCATTCTCTTCCCTCCCATACTCAAGCTCATTCATCACAGCCTTCTTCCACGTCAACGACATCCACGCCCATCTCGACCAGTTCGTCAAGGCAGGCACCGACTGTCTCGATCCCTCCAAGGGCTGCTTCGGCGGCTACGCCCGCATCAAGACCAAAGTCAACGAGCTGCGATCCGCCCACCCGGACCATCTGTGGCTCAGCGCCGGCGACGAGTTCCAGGGCACGCTGTTCTACTCGTTCTACGGCGGGGAGAAGATTGCGGAGACGATGAACGAGCTCAGGTTTGACGCCATGACGCTGGGGAACCACGAGTGGGATGGCGGAGACGAGAAGCTGGGTGTCTTTTTGAAGAACTTGACGTTTCCCATCGTGTCGTGCAATGTGAAGAGCGAGTATCCCGATCTCAAGGACACCATCAAGAACTACCACGTCTTCGAGGAGTATGGGCTCGCCATCATCGGGGCTTCGACGCCGACGACGCCGACGATATCCCACGTTGGGCCGTTGACGACGTTTCTCGATCCCGTGGAGGAAGTCCAAAAGGCCATCTGGGAGATTCGCAACACGACTGACATACGACGCATTGTGGCGCTGACGCACATTGGCTACGACGTCGACGAGCAGCTCGCCGCCCAGACGGAGGGCCTGTCCCTCATCATCGGCGGCCACAGTCACACTTTGCTGGGCGACATGGACGGCGCGCAGGGCAAGTATCCGACCATCGTGCACGATCTGGCCGGCAACGAGGTGTTTATCGTGACGAGCTATCGCTGGGGAGAGTATCTCGGCGAGATCTCGCTCACGTTCGACGACGACGGCAGGGCTCTTGCGTATCGCGGTGCGCCAATCCATATGGACAACACGACGGAGTTGGAGCCGCATCTTCAGGCAGAAGTTACGGCGTGGAGGAAACCTTTTGAGGAATTTGCCAATGAAGTTATCGGCACAACGGAGAACACACTTGATCAGACAGCTTGTCAGACTGGCGACTGTCTGCTGGGCGAGGTCATGGCTGATGCTGCCTTCGAGTATGCATACAACCTCACTGCGGACGCTCCCGAGGACCAGAGGCCCGTCTTCGCGCTGATCAACGCGGGCGGCGTCCGGGCGACGATCGATGCGGGCAACATCACGCGCGGACAAGTCATCACTTCGTTCCCCTTTGGCAACGCCGTGACGATGCTCAACTACTCGGGGCAAGACCTGCTGCAGATCCTCGAGGGGTGCGTCTCGCGCGTGAACCAGTTTACGAATCAGAAGCTGTCTTCGTGGTTCCAGATCTCGCATAATCTGCGCGTTACGTATAATCCCATGAGTCCGCCTGGATACATGCTTGTGGACGCCAAGATTTCGGGACAGAGCATTGATCCTGAGAAGGAGTATGTTATTGCTACTGTGGATTTTGTTGCGTCAGGAGGTGATAATATTCTTCCTAAGCGAAGTGACTTCGTCGTGCTGGATACGTTGGATGAGGTTCTTGTTGAGTATATCCAGGACAAGACGCCGTTGGATAATGGGCTTGAGAAGAGGGTTGTCAAAGTTGGGAAGTGCACCAACAAGATGCAAAAGGTGTTTTCAGCTTGATGATTCTGTGAGTAGATTTGCATAGACCTGAAGATAGATCCTCTCAAACTCTTGGATATTGATAACTTTTGTGTCCTTTCCCCTGTCATAGATGCCTTGATGCCGTGATGCGGACTTTCATCTTTTCATCTCAAACCGATATGTCAAACATGGTCTCCTCCGCCCCTGCGTACGCATACCTCGCCGGATTCTTCTTATCCCTCTCCCTCCCCGGCGGCCGGATCCCTCTCGGCGCGAGACCACTCCCACGCTCCCCCTCGCGCACATTCACATCCCCCTGCACGTCCATCAAAGCCCTCTGCGCCGCCGTCGGAGGCCTCGACACCCTCCTCTCATCAAACGTCTCCCTATGCCGCCGCAAACGCCCATCCCCCCTCAAGCCATCCCGATTCAAGAACCTATTTGGAATGACCAACGAGCTGTTCCTCCTCGCAGGCCTGATTCCGTCGTCGTCGTTCTCTCCCCGACTGAAAGACCGTTCAAAGGTGCGGTATACTTCATCGGGAGATTCTTCCCTCGCAGCATTGTGGCGTTCGATGAGGATGCTCATGACGGTGTAGATGAGGCAGGCGAAGATGCCGATGGTGACGAGCAGGGCAACGAAGAAGAGGCCTGGCCAGAGGTAGTCTGGGAGCACCGTGCTCTTCCTATTACCAGTCATTTTATGTCTTTTCTTTCGTCTTGTTATGGCTCCTGAGTTGAGGCCAGGACATGACTGGGTGGAAAACGAGTGCTCTTTATGAAGAGATAGAGATCAAATCTCGCATTATATGTGACTAGGTGATGGTATGTATCACCATCACTGTTGCAAGCATGGGCAAGATTTGTACTTGTATCATGGCAGGCAGACACAAGTTTGTCCTTTTGTCACCTACACAGCACCGACTCACCCAATATCCCTCCAACTCACTCCCCCAAGCCAACTAATACGTATATCGGAAATCCGGACTGGCATCATCCTGTGTATCCTCAAAAACGTCAGCCATCACCACCAGCCCCACGGAAACGCTGAATCGCATCATCAAAAAAGGAACTTACATCGTGAGCCTCCAGCAAAACCCCCTCCCTATCCGCCCTCCTATTCGCCCTCCACAGCGCAACATCACAACACACCACCAACACGACATTCATCGCCGCGCACGCAATCACCGCATACAGACCGGGCCTATACCCCCCCGCGGCATCCTCCTCGCGAAACACCAAGCTCCCCGCGATGCCCCCCAGCCCGCCGAAGCCGACGAGCGCCGCGCTGCAAAACGCCCGCTTCCACTGCCCGCGCACGTTGTTCGCCTGCATGGCCATGACGGCGGGGACGTTGCTGCTCGCCCCGGCAATGACGAGGAAGACGCCCGCGTAGCGCGCGCCGGGGGTGGCCGCCCAGCCCATGATGGGGATGCCGACGAGGCAGAGCGCCGAGTTGGCCATCACGATGGGGCCGCGGAGGCGGAGCTTGTCGCCGAGGGAGGCGCCGCAGAACATGAAGATGCAGGCGAAGGCGTACGGCGGCGCGACGAGGCACTGCGCTTCGCGGATGGAAAGGTGAAGGCTCCTCGAGAGGATCAGGGGCAGGGTGTATGCCAGCGAGTACGTGATGGTGGTGCTGCTGAAGAGGATCATCGCGTGGATCCAGATCTTCCAGTCTTTGCCCGCGCTGAGGAATTTTCGAAGATTGAATGGAGGGATGATTCCGTCGCCGCGGTCGTGCTGGATGCGCTGGACCACCCAGTCGAGTTCCTTCGGGGTGAGAAAGTTCCATGTCTGGCGCTTGGAGTCGGGAAAGTCGACGAGGAGCCAGTAGCTGGCGATGGCGATGGCGCACGTCAGGGTGCCTTCGATGATGAAGATCCAGCGCCAGCCGGAGCGGCCTTCGCGGCCATTGAGTTGCATGAGCTGTGGGTATAAGTCGTTGATGTTATGGATATCCCGAAAGGGGGGAAACGTGACGACTTACACCGTAGGCGAGGATGCCGGAAACCCCCGACGCCATGCAACTCAGGAGATAAAACAAAGAGTATCTCTTGCCGACCTCATCTGACGAACCATTCATCAGCACACTCTCTCCCTCTCACACCAGAAGATGCCACTTACATCGAGTATACCATGTGCTAAGCAGATACGTACACGCAGGAAACAATCCCGCCTCCATCACCCCCAACACCGTCCGCAGCGCCACCAGCTGCGAAAAGCCCTCGACAAAGCCCATGCCAATCATCACCGCGCCCCAGAAGAACGTAATGAGGGCGAGGTGCACCCGGGGGCCGATCTTGCGGATGAGGATGGTTGAGGGGGCTTGAAAGACTGTGTATGTCGTGAAGAAGACGAGGTTGGCAATGTTCTAGAGGAGGTGAGCTTCTATAGCAGATGATGGATGGGTCGGGGGAGGACTTGCATATCGATTCTTAATGAGGCCGAGCTCTTTGCTCATGCCGGCAATGTTGGCGGCGGACATGTTTGTCCTGTCGACCAGGCACACGCAGTACAGCAGTCCCACCGTCAACACCAAGCGGACGTCGATGCGGCGGATGATTCGCCGCTGCTGTTCAGGCGTGAAGCCAAACTCATCGTCCTGAAGCGGTGCTGCGACGTGGTCGTTACTCTCAGAGTCGTTGACTGGGTCATCTTGCTCACGCTTCTCTACTTCAGCCATTCTGTAACTTCGTTGTTGAATTCGGGATCGGAGATGCCTAAACGCAGAAAGGTCATGGCCAAGATCTGAGAGGCCTGAGTAGCTATTTTTATAGGATATAGGGCGTAGGAAAGAGAAGGGCGCACATATTACTCAGTGTTAGACACGAAGAGACAAGATTCATGATATACATCACTTTGCGTATACTAATCTCCTCTCATGGTGAACGTACTACTCGGATATGAGTAAGTTGGCAACCTCGCCGAGACTCACTCAGATGAACCAAGGTATATCGCCCAAGCATTTGAACCCCGAGACACATTGTCTCAGTTTCAACAGTGGCCAAGACGTCTTGAACACCGAGGTGTCGGTTCTAGACTGCGTGCCATCTTATCAGGTAGTAATTTAGAGGCACGGATACACGTAAAGCAGGCAATCTCATCAAGTCTCACTCATGAGGCCCAGACGCACCGAAGTTCTTGATGCTTCAGAGACAATGTCTCAGATTCGGCACCCGCCGAGAGCCTGGATGCAAAGTGCCAAGCCTGACTGCTTTCATCTCCCAATTTGCCCGTTCATGTTCACAGATTTGGATCGAGAAGTGGTCACCCCTTGAGGCACCGTGCTACCCCCAGGAAGCACGTCGTGTTTCGCCCACAAGTGGTTCTGGTCGGAAGATCGAAAGGCGAGCTTTATGGTCTTGACAACCCGGAATTGCAATGATGTTTGAAACTCACAGTGACATCCAACGCTTAGCATCCATAGACAGCGCCAGATGTTTATCTGACACCAACATACGCTCCTGGCCATATATCCAAGATAGGTAAACCACATGTCAGCGGCATTGCATAGAGAGCTTGATATACCTAGTCTTCAGTTCAAGAATGTTCCGATCATAAACGTCCACCGTAGCCCAGAGAACTTATGTTCCAGTAAGTTACATAAATCTAACTGACTTTATGAGGTGTCTACTCCGGGAAGCACGCATATACGCGTCCGAAGCTTTGCGCTGCCAACTTGAGTCGCTTATCCGTACACCCTTGAATAGAAGGATCACGAACCTTGCTCCTCCATCAATTTCACAGCATTTTTAACTTTCCCCAATGCCTTGATCATGGGCCCAACCAAAAGAATAGAGAGAATTGTAGAACCCAAACTGTCACAGCATTTCAAGCCCTAGCTATCCTTCTCACCCCTCTTAGGAACAGCCAGCTCGATACTCCCAACATCTACCCCAATACATTGCGCAGCACCGTTCGTTCCAATCTCTTATATCCCGACTCTGCAGGCTAAGGTACGTACAGCCCTGGACGGATGATTGTTCTGACTCGCTTTCCAGCCAACAAACTGCTCATGGAGGAGAGCTGTTTCGTCTCTTTAGGGGCACATTGCAATTTCTATATGTTTCGTACTTTAATTCGGCCATCCATCCTTCTTGATCAAATCTCTCATCGCCCTCCGTCTCTTTTCATCAGCCTCGTTATGGACTTCACTGCGTGCGCTCTTCACCCAAAACGAGAGCATATGAAAAATCCGTCAATTATGTCACATGAAATATCGATGCCACTAACGAAATGCACCCGATCAAGCCAAAGTCCTCTCAAACCCGATGATACCGCGCGCTGCCTCGTCATCCAAGAAAAATAAAGGAGGCAAATAGAAAGGAAAAGAAAATTCCCTTGTCAAACTCCACACCAGCTGAATGCCATTACCATATGTGCTATTCGCCGCCTCAATGACCCTCCTTATCAACTTCCTAATACCCAAAAAGCAAGAAGAAAGCGTTGGAAAGAGAGAAAAGGATATACCCTCGCCAAACCAAGGCATGCCATGAAAATGCCGACGAAATCTGCTGCAGCCATGCGGACAAATCCTACTCAAAGGGGATGCGCAACGTTTCGATGCTGAAGAGACAACTGTTCTGATGCGTTCGACAGGTGAAGCACCTCCCCTGACAAGCCAGCGCTTCACATGAGAAGACCAAACCTGTTGGCGACCACTCCACCGAACCGCTGAACATTGCGCCAGACAAGACCAGTGATACCAACAATGGTGAAGACCTGCAGAACTTCGAGGGGAGACTTTGTCCGGACTTTGGTTTCGATAAAATCCACCTTGGATCCAGCCATGGTAGGAAAGCGCCCAGTCGTCAGATACTGCTCCATCAGAGCATCCTTCTTGTACCACTCTTCGCGCAGCCAGACGTCAAACTTGCCGGCATCACCGAGGGGGATATCGGACAGCTTGAATTTCCTCCAGTAGAAGTTGACTGACTTGGGCGATCGGCCCTGGAAGTAGGTGCTCGAGAGGGTAAAGATGTTTTCGCCATATTTGCCTCGCCTATGACGCCGGTTAGCCGTTGCTCACGCATCCGATAAATGCACTTACTCAACACCCTCATACGCCACGGTACAGTCGTACACATAGTCAACCGTTCCCTTGAGCTCGTTGAGACAAAAGAAGCTGCCGGTGCTGCGGGGCAGCAGCACATGCTCGGGATCCTTCCACCCGTTCTTCTCCGCCCAAGCAGCAGATTTGCGACGCCCGTTCCCAGAGATGTTGGTGCCTTCGGGAAACAGGAGCAGCCACATGGGGACGCGGTACTGCTTCCCGCTGGGATCCGTCTTGGTCTGCTTGAGCTTGCCCAGTCGGTAGGCCATTCGAGGCTGATCTGTCGCCATCTTTCGTGACATGAAAATGAACCCATAGAACTTCATGCCCCAGCCGATGATGGGAATATACTGCAGCGACTGCTTCAGGATGATGTAAATATGGCCATGCGCCGCAGGCTTGTTGACGTAGCCAACCCACCACAGATATAGCCAGTCGGTATAGATCTATCGTGATTGTTAGCCGTCTTCAACGGCCTACTCGAGAACAATAAGCCCTCTACTCCAAATGCGGTCAAAATCTTACCTGATGGTTCGCTATCATGACCAAGCGCTCGGGAAAGTTGAACTGCACTCCGCCGTCTTCAGTAGGGCGGATCTCTCCCGCTACAGACTCATCGCCGCTGATGCGGATCGTCGTCGGACCCCAGACCTGCGTCACAAAGGTCGTCGTCACGGCAAACCATCGCTTGGTCATTGACATGTAGTCATAGTAGATGTCCCGGTTCACAAAGTACAGCCAGCTGCCAAGGACTTGTGAAATGACGATACTGCATCCTTGTCAGCACTGATTCAGTGAAGCACAACTCAAGCGCATCGCACATACGTTACACAGCAGGTAAAGAAGTAGACTCCCAGAGCCAGCCCTCGGAGTACCTGGACTGCCCGGCCATGCGCTCGCTTGCCCGATGGATGAGCATCGGCCGGGTACGCAGAGCCCTTTGCGGACGTCTGCTTGAGCCCCATGGCGACCCCGAGAGTGGGAAGGTTGATGTCGGACCCCTCGGCAATCTTGTTTGCTGCCATAAGTGCCTCGATGTTTCGGTATGAGTTATGTTTGGGTATATATAAAGGTAAGAAGATGTCGAGCACGGAGCCTCAACTGATGGGCAACGAGGCTGAATCCAGTAGGTAGATAGAGCAACTGCTGGAGGGCGGCGGTGATGTGGCTTGTTGATGGTGAGTTCTAGCCCCGTCGGCAGCGATTGGACGATGTCGGATATGCCTGGTAGCTCAGCCCGCCAGGCAACGCCTTGCCTGATATGAGACGGCACCAGATGCAGATGCCGGAGCTTGATAGCTTGCCTGCGGAGTTGAGCAGCTGAGTCGCGTCCCGTGGCCGCCGAGCGCCAGCCAAGGTGAGCCAACAGCCGCCGCAGACGGCAATTCCTGGTCCCAACGGGGTTGGTCGCGCGACCTGGCGCTGTTTCTTTTCCTGCTTGTAACCGGTTCTCCGGCTGTCCGACTTTGAAGAGGCTCGAGGTCAGACAGTGCATGTACTTGCAAGGTGAAGGTGAGGGTTGGGCGAGCTCTCGAAGCGCAAGCACATGATGACGCAGGTGTCGCGGCTGCTTATTCGCTCCCTGCTTCTGCCTAGTCGACAGCTGTCTGTCATGCCGTCAGCGCCATTGGCCCCAGCCATTCAGCCCTGAGACTTAGGCCAAGGTGCAGCTTTCCGGGGAGGCTTAGCGGGAGCCTCGGGCTTTTCCAGCCCCCCGTCAGACGCTGTGCTGTGCTGTGCTATCACCTCTTACGAGTACAGCAGAGCTGCTTTCCATTCGTGGCAGAATAAAGTGGCTACAGAAAATGGCATCTTCGGAAGACGGATTTCGGAAAACGGACAATGGAGGTCTCAAGCCGGTCCTCTTACATAATCTGGGCGGTGACTGAATGCAGCAGATGGTCGGACAAATGGTTCCGTGATGCGTGATGGGGAGTCATCCGGATACATGCAGATGACCCTGAGCTCCCCAACAATGGCACATCTGCTGTTCCTCACTCATTGTACGATTTACGCGCCCATGCCTTGTCTTTGCCCTTGTACTCATCTGTGAGGCCTGCTGAGAGGGGCATGATCACATGCCAACAATGTGCCCAGCTTCGTATCCCTTGATGCAATGCGACAACGCCAACCCCTCCTGCCAGAAGCAGTAGGCGGTGACGGCCTGCTCTGACTTTGGTAGTCGGGACCTTGATGCTGTTGGGGCCAACCGGTGCTTTTCGAATGCATCAATGCTCGTGAGCTTTGACGTTGATCGGGGTCAGCAGTAGACACCTGCGTTACAGATATGAAGCTCCGTTAGCTAGCCGCTATGCCCAAGCTCGTGAAAGGCGAGACGAGTTGATATGGCGTGTAGGTGAGCTTCACAGATGTGGGATAGTACCTGATAGGTATTCAGCTGTGAGCTGTGGACATGAAGCCAAGCTCAGCGGACTACAGTGCATCTCCCAGCTGGTACTTATAGACGCAGCCAAATACGAAATCTCTTTTAATCAAGTATTCTTGGTACCTTGAATTCGAAATAAGAACATTGATAACAGAGACATACAAGTCAGACTGAGGTGCAACATGTGCATTGTCGTCTTTATAGAACGGATAGTTTGAGAGGTAATTTGCGCTATGGTGACTAAGAGCTTCTTCGACAATGGAACCTGGGATGGTCCGGACGCTAAGAAATTCATCCACAGGAGCTCCATCATCATGACTTGCTACCTCGACTTGTACGCTCCTCCAAAAGAGCCGAGCTCGCAGCCTTGATACCACAAGCGTGACGCATCTTGCTGCTGCGACCATGATAAAGCCTGCTTGATACCAGCAATGTCTACCTACTTTCGAGCAACCCGAGGACCATGGCGCCGCATTGCTCAAGCTCGGCCTCTGCAGGCAATGGCCTCTGCCTCTAGCCGGCGAACCTTGTCCACGACTCATCCGCTCAGACTCGCCCAGTCGCGCAGTGTCGCCGAGCTGCCAGAGCGAATCATCCCACGATATCTCCAAGTCTCAAAGCCAGGCTCGTCCCTGCTGTCGCTCAACTGGCCGCGGCCGCCGCGCAACCTGCTGCTGGTGCAGAAGCTTTACTCTCCCGAGGTGACCGAGTCCGTCGTCCAGTTCGCCAGACACCTCCGAAGCGACTACCCCGACGTCAACATCGTCATCGAGGCCCGCGTCGCCGTCCCGATCCAGCAAGAGCTCGACTTCCCGATATACGTCGTCGACAACGGCACGAACATTGCCGACAAGATTGATGCGATTGCGACGTTTGGCGGCGACGGCACCGTCTTGCGCGCCGCCAGCTTGTTCAAGCTGCATGGATCCGTCCCTCCCATTCTGTCGTTCAGCATGGGAACCCTAGGCTTCCTTGGCGAATGGAACTTTTCAGAACACAAGAAGGCTTGGAGGGAAATGTACATGAGCGGGAGCGACGTCAGTGCGGCGCGCCACGCTGCCGTGCCGCGGGGGCGAGATGAGAATATGGACGGGAGTAGGGCTGTAGGTGAGGGCTGGGATCGAGTCAAGGGCAAGAGCTTGGGGATCAACAGGGCATCTCGGGTCCTGCTGCGGCATCGGATCAAGGCGGACATCCTGGACAGGGCTGGCAACAACATCAACCACCAGGTCTCCAACACATTGGCCAGCCAGCCCAAGTCGGGCATTGCCAGTCCAAAGGAGGTCTCGCCTCCTCTGCGCGCCATCAATGAGATTTCAGTCCATCGTGGCTCGCACCCGCACCTTGCCATCATCGACATCTACCAGAATGGCCATTTCCTGACGGAGACGACGGCCGACGGCATCCTCATCAGCACGCCAACCGGCTCAACGGCTTATAGCCTCAGCGCTGGAGGACCCATCGTGCATCCCTTGGTCAAATCACTGCTCATCACGCCCATCAGCCCTTGCAGTCTCAGCTTCCGGTCCCTCGTGCTGCCACTGGATACGAAAGTGACACTCCGGATGAGCCCCAAGAACAGGGGCCGCGAACTGGACCTCAGCATCGACGGCAAGCGGTGTGCCGGCGTCCTGCCCGGGTCAGAGATCCACGTCGAAGGCGAGTTCGTCGGACGAGCGGGCCCTGGCGAAGAATGGCACGGCGGAGTGCCGTGCGTGATTCGGACAGAGGACGACGATCCGTGGGTGGGCGGACTCAATGGACTTCTTAAGTTCAATCACCCCTTTGGCAGAGAGCCTCCGAACGAGGAGTTTTCTGACTAGTATAGGCCCAGGGCCTCTGTATGACTATTTTGGATACTGTTCAGGCTACGAATGATACCCTATTGCTGCTCATTTGGGCGGATGCAGATTACGCTGAAATACTTTGATGGACATATGAATGGGCGACAATCGATACAACGTTCACCACAGACCATCACACTACCACTTCTTCTTACCGTTAGTACGCAAGTCATCTCCTGTTCAGGGTGACTTCACGAAGTGACTTGGTATTGCCTTTCAAAGGTGACGTAGAATCATGCTCTGCTCTATTCTCTCATAATCGTAATGGTCTACATCATTTCTTATCAAATCAACCTCACATATCATGGATCATTCTCCTTCAATGACAACTCCCGTTCACCTCTCAGTGATACTTGCTAATAGCATTCAAATAAGCCTGCCCCGACTCCGAAAGGCTCCCATCCCCCTTCACAGGCGGCCACGCAGTCCCCAGCCCCAAGCCATCCGTATACGCATACGCAAGCACATGCTCATTCGCCTCAAACAAATCCACCACATCGCTGATCCACTGATCAATCTGCCCCTGATCCGAGCAAGGCGTGAAATTGTCCTGGTCAAACACGCACGCAAACTCCGTCACCCACAACGGCTTCTGGTACGTGTTCCAGTAGTAATCGATATCCGCCTGCACGCCCGCCATGTCCGGCTTGAAGATGTGCACCGCCGTGAAATCCCAGCTCCGCGACAGAGATTGCTGGTTGAACTGCTTGAGCCAGGACTCGTCTTTTTGGCGACACATGGCCGGGCTGCCCAGCACGGCACCCCTGTCACCCATCGGCGCAATGAGGCTGTTCCAGAGATCGACGCCCCGCGGGACGTCAATGTCGGCCGAGACGTCCTCGCCGGAGCAGTCGGGCTCGTTGAAGCCCATGACGTACGCCGGCGTGGTGGTCAGCTGCTGGAATTGCTGGAGGCGCTGGGCGTCGCGCGGGCCGTTGGCGCCGCCACCCCAGAGCATCGACACGGGGACGAGGCCGGCGCCTTGCGGGCTTGAGGGCGAGGGCGTCCAGTCGTGCCACCAGCTGAGGTGGTCTTTCCAGAAGGCGAGGGCGGTGTCGCCCGCGGCGCCGGCTTTGCGGCCGTTGGGGGTAAGGGGGTGCTGCTGGGCTGTGGCGGAGGAGATGCCCAGCAGGAGGCAGTAGGTTGAGAGATGCATTGTAGGTTGGTGGTGTTGGTGAGGACTGGTTGGGTTGATGCTGTCTACGAAAGGGGGACGTGGAGTTGAGAAGCGATCAACGACACAACTTATACCTACGTTGTATGTCTTCTCAACTGCCGGACCTTGCGGCAGTAAGCTGAGTCGAGTTACGAGATGCAGGTAATGCAGATGTAGGCAGCCGTTGCTGTATTCGGCAGTTGTTTAACAGAGACAAGGGTCCACGAAGACTAATAAGCCCGCAACTCGAATTTGGACGCGCACCTGCTTGTACTTAAGAAGACAAGAGTAAAGTATTGATTGTGTCTGAAGAATAACGCCCGTTATGACAATTATCAAGTTGTTGAGCCTTTTAGGGAGAAACTTCTGTTCCAACACACTTTGAACCAGAAGTCGACTATAGCAAATGAGACCAAAGCTCTCAATTCTGGGTCAACCGCTCACACTGATTGTGATAAACAACATTTTCACAACTGTCTTCCAGATTGTCGTATTGTAAACAGGCATTAGGAACAACGATTAAAGCGGAGGGCCAACTCTTTGTCTACACTTCGATGCCATCAGGCAATGGTCGATAACCGACTCAAGACTCAGGGGCTGTCAGCACGGGTACTTCTCTTTTAGCGCCACCATAAAGAGAAGCTTGTTCCTTGGGATCGGCGTTCGGTCCGAATGAGTTGCTTGTTTTGGTAACTTGTCTAAGAAAGAAACATAGCACAACAAGAGGAGTCGTCAACACAGCGTACTTCCTGTGATTGTGGGGTTTGATAAGCTGCCGGCTGTCGTCGAACTTCTTCATACCTAAAGGGCTGTGATTGAAAGACTTTGGGCAGTTAATCCTTGGTTGTCTAAAACCTAGAGTCGAATGCTCTAGGGTTTCTTCTGATGATAGCTCGACCCTCTCACACAGTTATATCTCATGTCGTCAACCTAATGCCTCCGTTCCGCCATACGTACATACGGTAGTTTCATACAACGTCCATTTGTTGCCTCAAGCCTTTCGGTTCTCGGCGTCCCAGCAGCTTGTCACCTATTGTTTAGTTCGTGATTCGCTGGGGAGGTGTGAATGGGAACGCACTGCAAACGCACATGCCTCATCAAGTGCTTCAGAAAGCATCATTCAACTTTCGATACAGCCCTCGAATCATGTACATGTGCTTCTCTCAATGACTTCTCGTTCACAATAAAGCCCAGCTGCCACAGGATATAAACCCCATTCTCCTTGCTTTCTCAGATACCAGTCGTTACGACATTGCCCAAATACCCCAAGTCCCAGGTCCCCAACTCCAGCTCCAACATGACGAACCCAAACAACACGAACGACACAGGCCCATCCCGCCCAGCCATCACCGAAAACCCTTCCACCACAACCTCATCCATCACCACACCCCCTCCCTCATACCACTCCCGAAACCCCAGCGCCAACCCCCTCGAACCCACCCTCACACACACCCACACAACCGGCACCATCGTCCTCCCCTACGACAACACCACCACCACCTCCCAGCCTACACAAAAACCCAACATCGTAAGGGAGTCGATAGAGGCATGCATAGAATGCTGCTGCGTCCATAGAGTTCCCTCATGGGACTGGTCAAGCGACTACTCGACCACACCATATCCCTCTTCGCTATCGTCGTATACCACCGATTCGTATAGCAGGACGGAGAGCATGCGCTCTCGAGACCGGGTGAGCGATGCGGAGCCCGTACAGGTGGAGGACGTGAAGAAGAATAAGGATGTCGAATATGCGAAGCAAGAAGGGATGTGTTCGACGAGTCATGGCAGCGCTGGATCTTCTTCGCAGCAGTGTTGCAGACGATGCTGACCCGAGTGATTCGATATCTCGTAGCAGTTCAAAGGGGGAAAAGAGGTAGAAAGAAGGCGATATATTCAGTAGTGCATCATACGTATAGCTTATAGCCGTCGAAATCTATCAATTGTCGCGTTTCCGAAACCCGTCCTGCGCCGTGTAGAGTGTATCCCATTGTCCCAGAAATGCTAAGCGAAAACAGAAAACTTTTTGAATCTGTCGTTCAATTAGCTTGCCATCGTTCCTCGGTAAACCCCAGATGCCCTGTCAACGTACCATGCTGTTCCCCAAAATCACTGAATCTCCATCTCCTGCTCCTCCTGCGTCTTCTCCTCCTCAACAACCGGGGCATCTATAATCCTCAAGTCAGCACAAACCCTTCCATAACCCCCTCAACATTCCCAATCCGGTTCTCCATCATCTCCCCAAACGCAATCCTCAGACTCCAAGCAAACAAGAAAGAAACGAACCTTTCATAACCGCCTCCCCCTCCGCCTCCATCCTCCTCTTCAGCTCATACCCAATCTTCTTCTCCAGCTTTCGCGCCTTCTTCTTGCTAATCGCCTTCCGCGGCCCGCTCGTCGGCAGCAAGCCCGGTCGCGCGCCCCGCGTCCGATCCGCCTTGGCCACCTTGTCCTGGTTCGCCGGGTTGCAGCGCTTCAGGTTCGCCTTGCGGGCCTTGGCGGCGCGCGCGGCCTGGCGGTTCTTGGAGATGCGGTTGGGGTTTTTGACGTTGGCCATTGTGTCTTTTTAATTTCCAGTCGTTGTTCTTTTAGTAGTGGATGTTGTAGGTGTTCGGGCTGGTGGATTTGCGAGCTGGTGAGGTCGGTGATGTGTTTGGAGATGTTTTGGTGGTGATAGCAGATAAGAGAAAAAAAAGTTGGCCCCGCTAACAGTTGAAAGAGTGCCGTATCGGCAGCTTCCGCACAAGTGCTAAGCTGTTTCTGGCCTGACCTTGGACGCAGGTACGGAGTTGATGCATTTATACAGATGAGCATGCATTGCAGCTTTCGAAATGTCAGGATGGGGGTATCTTATTCAATGTTTATTTATTTGTTTTGGTTTCCTAAGAGCATCTTTCATGTCAAGATTGATCGTCATCTTGCTCCCTGATATCGTATACAGACATTATGCGTAGACAAACTCCGAAACGCGCTCAAAATACAGACAGCTACCCAGTAGAATGCTTTCTTTCTTGGTAACAAATGTCACATCTCTTGGTCTTCTTGCTTTTGTCATGTTTGGGCTGCAGCAGGTCGCCTGGGAGCAGCCCCTTCGCCGGCCAACATCCCCTGCCTCTCATCGTCCTCGTCATCCGTTGACAGGCCTTCAAGCTCAAACTCCTCTGCTGCGCGAATATGACCATCCTCAACAGCGCGTCCGTTCAGGTGTGTATGGCCGTTGGCGAATCCCTTTGTGTCCAGAGGCGGGTTTGACAGGCGATCGTACAGGTGGATGAGCATGTTGGCGAACAAAAAGACCAAAAAGGCAAGGGAGTATAGGATGAGGATGTACGAAATGACGTCCATGCTGGAGCTGTCGATGAGGGCCATCTGCTGTTCGGTTGCGCCCATGAAGAGGAAGCCGGCGGCATACAGGAGCTATCGCATGTTAGACGAGCTGCACTTTGAAATGCAGACGCAACAGAACTTACAAAGACAGGAATGTACTGGAAGCTGTTCCAGGATCGGCCGTCGTCGGACAGCGATTGGGCATCCTTGAGGATGAAAGCAATCTCAATAATGCGCGTAGCACCGGCGGCCATCAGGGTGTAGCCAAACATGGTGTGTGTCATGGCGCTGACCATCAGCTCCTGAGGGTGCGCAGACATGCCCCAGCCCGTGATGAGGATAACGAACCCCGGGATGAAGTTGCGCTTCGGGTTGCCGTCACGATCCCGGCTAAGCCAGATGCCTGCCAACCCCGCGCACCACCAGATGACGCCCATGGTAGTGTGCTGCCAATCATTCTTGACCCAGTCGGTGCCCCAGCGATGCTCCGTGAAAGTGTTGATGCAGCCCCAGATCGCGATAACGGCGCTGTCGTAGAACTCTTGCGATCTCCCCGTGCGGCGGATCCAGACTTGTCCGGCGAGGAGAATAATGGTCAGGATGATGCCGTAGGCGATGAAGGCACCACCCATGATGAAGTGGGCTGCGCATTGGCCAACGTGGTCGCCCTGGCAGAAGCCAAGGGTGGTGATGCCTCCAAAGATCATCTGCACCCATGCGAGAAGAGGCATCGCCTTGCCAATCACCGAGTGGAACGGTCGAACAAACTTGCGAATCATGCCAAGGGCGCCCTTCTCCCAGTGCAGCTTCAAGTATAGACCCAACACGACCTGGCCGACGAGCAGGAACTGCAGAATGTTGGCGAAGAGGGCGTGCACATTGTTGCCGACAAACTCGCGGCCTTTATGCGCATGGCCGAGGAAGAAGCCGACCACAGCGAGGATGGAGCCTAGGATCTGCGTCGGGACGTGCCACCGCGACTTTGTAATCTGCAAGTCACATCGAGTCAGTCGCTGTCCGTTTGAAAGAGTCCAAAAAGCGCTGCCTTACACCAAAGACCATGCCCACGGGAAAGATGACGCCGTATGCGAGCATCTGAATGAAGATGTGGATCCAGAGGATCGAGTCCTGCCAAAGTAGTTAGTTTATGTGTTGTTTCTCGTCTTGTCTTGCCAGTGAGCGACTCACGATGGGTTCCATTGAAATCGCCTCGCCCTCGGGAATGTGGCTCTCGCCGCCTTCATGATGGTCGTGGCCCTGCGCCAGCGTCGCGAACGAAGCGATCGCTAGCAGCGCCGCCAGCGCCGCCTGCCGAGACGGCTGCATCATCTTGGCTGTGATGTGAAAAAGAGACGAACGGCTGATAAAGAAGTAGAAGAAGAAGAAGAAGAAGACACAGTTAAATCCCAAAGATCCCTTCTTGACCTCCAAAGCCGAGTCGTATCGCCGGTCACGTCAAGAGAACGGACGCCAGAAAATCCTCGGCTTGTGGTGTTTCCTTCAAACGAAACAATTGCTGGCTGGAGCGGCTCGATCGGAGATGAAATGCATCGACAAGACGCAGGGAGGCCCTGGCCACCGACGTTCTGCCGGGCGAACCAGGCGACTTGCGTTGCGGCATTACGCACGCTGGCTGACGAAGTACCGGCGACGTGGGCGGGAGCCCATGCAGTGAGCCGGGGGTGGTGCCCCGCAATGCAGCGATTGCGGGAAGCTTCAGTGGTCTGAGCGTCAATACCTTAGGTTGACCAGAGGGACAAAGGATGAGGAATCCAACAGAAACAACGTGCCATCTTGGGGTACTACCTTTTGCTACCTAGGTACTGTTGTCGAGAGCGGAGAAACGCAGCATTGGTACATGCACTTCCATGTCGAGTTGACGCAAAGGAATTGTTACTCAGTTGAGACACCTGAAAGGAGTCGACGCACGCGTTATGAGACCATTAAAAGCACTTTACATACAATAGAAGCAGGTTCTCCACTGCATGTCATCCCAGCACGGCTAACGCGGCGCGAACTCGTCAAAGCCGTCGCGCCTCCACGACAAGCTGGGCATCTTCGGACATTGATGAAGACAAGATGTTGAATGATTCACGACCGACGCTCCAAGAAAATCCGAATTACCACTGGACAAATTCATTGAGTAGAGAGATTTACTAGATACACATAAGCCAAGCTATGCTTACAAAATGACTGGGTGAGGCGGTAGCAGACAACCAATGATGGCGTCTGTTCCATCATCTACCTGCCTTCTATCAGAACAGCTAGCACGTAACACGGAATGAGGCGCATGATGCTTCCTGCCACGATCAGAGCAAATGAATTCCAGAGTTTCCGCTCCAGCATGGCCCTCCATTTCAATGACGAGGCACGATAAGCAGACGGCAGTGGCTCGAGTAGCTGCTTCCTGAATTTGCACGGTGGACGAGGCAGGAGTAGTTGTGGTAGTTGCATGACACGGAACCGAATGCAGCTCTCTTGATCACTCATAAACTTGAGCTTCTTCGGTAAATAAAATCAGAGAGTGAACCCATATTCTTGTCCTTCTTCGATCTCAATTTGCCAATTGTCTGTTGTGAGAGAGGCTGCAGTTGATCATGCTGCTCATCCATCTCCTGGAGGCCGCACTCCTCACCACCGCCACCGCAGCCTCTCCCTTCCCAGATCAAGAGGCCATTAACGACAACCGACGCCAGAGTCCAAGAGCCTGTGTGTACGGCACCCCAAAGCAGTACGATCAGTGGACCATTCGCTACCACGAAGTGAAGCCACCAACTCATTTCCCCGGTCGCTTTGTGCTCGATCCAGCATGGTCCGCGCGCCATCAAACCGTCGGTGATGCAGATGTAGGTATCCCCTCTTATTCTGCCAAAGGCCGTGGATCGCTAAGAGGTCCAGCACTTCTCATTGGGAAGTACTTGGGTGCCCTGGGCGGAGAATAGGTGCCAGTACACTTGCAACGCAAGAAAGAAGTGCGTCTCTTGGGTTGGATATCAGAGTAGGCGTCCACTAAAACCATACTCTTGAAATCGCGGCCGCATCGTCCCGTACACTAACGCAAACTACCAGCCCTACCAGCCAACCACTCAACGACTGAAGAGGGTGGATTTTCCTGCTTCTTCTTCGACGCCCTGTAGGTGCCATCCTCTGTCTGAGGTCGCATGAGCTGACATCCTACTAGCATTCGTCCCGAAGACATCGTGCCCCGAGCACCAGACGGGCTGTTCAGGATTACGCATGCTTATAACAGGCTCTGCGATAATGAGATGGAGAGCTGAGCGCAAAGCTGCATAAACAGATGAGACTGCCAGAACCTGGCTATATGTGAGGCGCGGCCTGCAATATGATGTCAGTATTGTACGGATGGTATGAGCAAACTGAAATAGCATACCTTTGGGATGTGGGAATAGGAACTCCATTGCCAATGTCTGCCAATAAACCAGCAATTTGATGCAGTCATTCCTTCTTGGTGTTGTCTGCGTCCTTTTCGAGGAGCTCTTGCGCTCTTCGCCAGAGCTCCAGCTCCATATCCCGCTCAACCTTGGTACTACGGCTGTTGAGCCAACCAACATCCAGGTTGCCAATGGCCCCCATGCCATTCGGCTTCAAAGACGCCTTGACAGTCGTGTTGTGGCCCTGACGAGGTCCGCTGGAGAGGTTGACGATGCCTGCTTCCTCCAGGGCGAGGATCTGGCGCTTCATGCGGACATCGATACTGTGCAGCGTCTCTAGAAACGTATCGGTGGCTTTTCGAAAGGCCTCCGTTTGCGCCGCTGCCTCGACTGATGCTGGGGGGTTGCTGTCGTCGGGCGAGACGGGCGTGGTGAGGGCGCCCAGTGCAGTTGCAGTGTGCGTCATGAGCTCGACGATGGACCGGTCGATGTCATTGAGCTGCTCGATGTTTTCCTCGAGCGTGAATGGGACAAACGGCTCTTGAGTTTGAGTGTCTTCTTTCTCGTCGCCCATGACAATATCCTGGGGTGAAGCCATGGTTGTGAGGGAGGCGTGACGTTGGTGAGGTCAGAGCGAGTGGTTCTCGGGCGATTTGTACGTGGTCTGAAATTATGAGTTGTCTCTAGTAAATCGAGGTCTTTTATCCAGAGGCGGGATATTGTCAGTTCACAAGCCTAGATGAGATGGTGCAGCAAACATGTGTTGATGAGTTGAGCGCATGTGCTGTCAAAGGGCATTGAACTACTGTGGGTCCAGCGAACGCGCCGCGAAACTGATAAGATAAGCGCGCTTGCATGCTGTGCTGTGTCAAAGAATAAGAGAGATACGCTCCGAATTGTCTTCGAAATAATCATCACAGCAAGATAATGATAGCTATTGACACTCTCTATTCTCTTATTGTTCTTATCTACTCAATTCACTGCAATTGACGTATGGAAATTCAACACAAGCTGTTTGCTGAATCTGAGCAGCTGGTGAGAGGCGCCGCTTAAACATCGGCTGAGGCAGTTGTAAGGCGGCCCGCGATTGCCCAAGCCACCTCAACTTAAGCTTTCAACATCAACCAACCTTCATCCCCCATCCATCAATTTCTCTTCCTTCATCTCCCGCGCCTCAGTCTTTCGCTCAGCATCGCATATCATCATCTCGACTTCAGTCTCTCAATTATAGTCCATCTCATCTGACGCCATACCTCCACCAAACGCCCCATACCGCCACACGACAAGGGACGAGATCCAGCCGCATCTCGATCTCACTGAAGAAACCCAGCACGAGCTGCATTGAGCCTCACAACACGCAGGTCGAGAACCTTTGATGGGACTAGCAGCCAACACCAGTGAATCAAAACTCTCATAATTACACAAACCCGCCGTTTCGTATCCTATCGCCGATTCTCTCATCGCCATGTCAAACCAGGCGCCGGCCCCAGGTGCAGGCGCGCCTGGCTCTTATGCAGGACAGCCAGCAACATCACCAGCCGGCCCGCCTGCCGCCGCGACGACTGCAACGACCGCGACTGGGGGGGCCATGTCGAATCAGAATCTCAACCAAATTGTACGTCTTGATTCTCCAACTCGGTCACTCGCCTCCGTTGTGATGGGCGCAATGGCCCACTCCGCTTTGCCCTCTACGATCCCTGGCAGCCAGCCTAGCTCTCCTCCCTTCCTGCAGTACTTCCATCGCTCTGCTGCAATCAAGTATACCACATCATGTTACGAAAGCATCGGCATCATGTGTTCACGGCGGTTGTTGTCAATCACATCTCATACCCAAATCCCCTCCTATTTTATATTGGCCCTGTCTCAATGCCCTTGACATAATTATACACACGTACTACATCGATACAATCACTGGTCATGCAGAGCCATATCGGTTTCTTATCACGTCCCCAGCTAACACTATACCAACTACTAGGTGACAGATTACTTGCTCAAGAGAGGGTTCAACAGGACAGAAGAGGTCTTTCGCCAAGAGTCGAAACATCTCGGCAGTGACGGCAAGCCAGTTCAGCAACTAGCGATCCTGGGTCCAAAGAAGTATGCAAGAGCATTCCGACTATTGAAAGACTGGGTCGAGAACAATCTCGAGATCTACAAGGTTTGTGATGCCTCCGTGCTGCCCGCCGCGCTCATGCTGAACAAGGCTGTGTGTTAGTTTGAGCTCTCGAAGCTTCTCTGGCCGGTATTTGTCTACTCCTTCATCGAGCTGGTCGGAAATGGATATACGGAAGAGGGCAAATCTTTTCTCAAAGAGATTGGCCAGCATTTCCAAGCAACTCACGCAGACGACCTGAAGACGTTTTCATTAATCACGCTCCCGCAACATGTCAACGAGAACTCGGTCACCAAGTTGTACAAGGAGAACAAATACCGTATCCCTCTGAACCAACACGCCACTGGCGATCTTTTCAACTTTCTCGAACGCGAGTCTGACCAAGGCGGTTCTGTCATCCGACAGCTACTCGTCACGTATTGCCAGATCGACTCCACAGCTCGCGGGCCTATCACGCCCTTTAGCTTTGAAGCCGTCTTCAGGAGGAGTAAGAACCTGGAGGTAGAGGAGGTGGACGAGAAGGAAGGTATTCCGGGTGTCAACATCGGCCTGTCTAATAAGGACATTCTGGACCCAGCTGCACCTCTCACCCTGGGCCCATTGCCTATGGACCCGGATCTTCGCGATGACATTCGAGCTGAGATCGAGGACGAGGAGCGGAGGAATCCTCCCAGCGGCCCCAGCTTGATAGAGGAGCTTGACCAGAAGATTAAGAGAGAGGAGAGCGCAGACGCCCCGAGTCGGTCTGATCTACCATTGCCACCATCTCGCCCACGAGACATCATGCTTGAAATGCAAAAGCTGCGGGAAAATAGGGACAGGTTCAAGATTGAGGGACGGACAGGTGGCGTGGGCGTGCCCGTGAGCGCTTGCATGTTTACTTTTCACAACACGCTTGGAAGGCAAGTATTTCTGCAGCTTGATTGTTGAATCGAAGGGATTGGCTGACCTTTGCGACAGTGTATCCTGCTTGGAGTTTACTGATGATGGACAGCTCGCCGCCGTGGGCACTACCGAGTCCTATATCCGCATCTGGTCCCTGGATGGCTCGGCACTCCCGAGTTCAAACGCCCACGAGAAGGGCGCCAAGTTCAACAGTCGGAAACTGATTGGACATTTTGGGCCCGTGTACGACATTTCGTTTTCCGACTCAGCCTCGGGACCTCCGCAGAAACTGTTTGGTGACGAAGGCCGGCAGAATCCGGCAATCGACGGGCGGCCGAAGCTGCTTTTGTCATGTTCCGCCGATGGGCAGATTCGGCTCTGGTCTCTCGAGTCTTGGACATGTCTATGCGTGTACAAGTCGCACGATGGACCCGTCTACAGGGCTCAGTGGAGTCCCCACGGGCATTACTTTTTGAGCGGCGGCTACGACAAGGTTGTTCGGGTGTGGATGCAGGACCATGCCTCGCCTCAACGGCTGCTTGTCGGGCACGACACATCCATCTCGGCTATTGCATGGCATCCTAACGGCATGTACGTCTTTTCGGCGTCTGACGAGACGGACAAGACAGTCCGCATGTGGTCGGTGGTGACGGGAGCGTGCGTCCGAGTATTCACAGGCCATACCGACCACATCAGCGCACTGCGATGCGCGCCGAACGGCAAGATTCTGGCCAGCGCAGACATTGCCGGCAACATCTTCTTCTGGGATCTCATCAAGGGGACTCGCATCAAGCGTTCTCGCGGCCACGGCAAGGGAGGCATCTGGTCGCTTAGCTTCAGCGTCGAGTCCAACATACTAGCCTCCGGCGGCCAAGATGGCACGGTCCGGTTGTGGGATGTCGAGTCACCGGCGGACCCTCACAAAGCCGCCCAGCAGAACGGCCTCGAGGCTGCCGCTGCCGGCACTGACTTGGCCACAGCCGGCGCCAACGGAGAAGCATCAAGGTTGAACACTGCTTCGGGGCAGCCGACCAGCACGGGGGCAACCACGGGCACCAAGAAGAAGAGTAAGGAGGTGATGATTACTCCTGACCAAATCTCCTGCTTTCCCACAAAGAAGACGCCTGTGCTCAATGTCAAGTTCACTCGGATGAACCTCGTCATGGCCGGCGGATGCTACGACCCCGAGCGATAAGGATATGGTAATTATGAGGAAGGATTAGTTGACCTTGAGCGTAGTCAATGGGCAGTGGAGTGTCGAGTTGCTTGAGGTTTACCACGGCGAAGCTGACGCGGGTTTGCAGCCGAATGCTATGTGTGCCTCTAAGATACCATGAAGCTCGAGGTGATGAAGAGAATATCGAGGAGGTATTTAGTGCTTTCAGTATTGCCGAATGGCAGCATGAGAAGAAGGGACACGGAATGGTATAATATACTATAATACTACTCATAGTCGCGTGGAATAACGGATTGCGTCAAACTACAAACCACATGATGGGTGTCCAGTGAAGCACAGAGCTGTTGAGAGTGTCGAGATGCCTGCCGCATTAAGTGAATCTTCTACACCGAGTTACTAAAGACCAGATGCGTATAACAATCAATTTGAACATCCAATTGATTTGATCATTGTCTACCGCTCTTCCTCCCTCGTTATTTTGCTTTATTAAATGTATTCATCTTCATCCTCAGTCACCGTCACCGAGGCTGGCGATTCAAGTGGGGTTGTCATTCGCTGGCAGCCTCGCGGGTATAGGTACAGGTACAGGTACGCAACCGCTGACGTTGAGCAGCTGCCAAAGCGGGTATTGGTGTCTCCAACCCGCCGCAGCTCGCTGGACTTGCGCACCTGCCCAGCTGTCTGGAGCCTCTCGCCGTTCCGCCTCAACTCTTTACTTCACCACCTCCAATCCTCTCCCGACCCTTCCCGGACCAACCCGCCTCTCGTGGACGAAAGCGTCGCCTCGCCCCAAAATGGACGTCGAAGAGTCGCCATGGGCTGATTCCAGCCAGACCCCCCCTGAGCCGCCCGCCGAGAGCGAGCCCGCTGCTTCCCCGCCGACGACATCACAGGCCTCGACGACGACGACCACCACCACCTCCTCGTCGGCGCCTCGCCCGTCGCGCGCCCCCCGCCGCATCGTGGCCCAACCTACGAAGCTCGAGGCCGTCGACGATCCGCTGGGCCCGCTGAGCTCCGGGCCGGGCCTCGATGCCGCGTCCGACAGCCCGCCGGTGCCGCCGCAGAAGGAGCAGATGGTGATCCGGACGACGATGGCGCCGCAGCAGCAGCAGCAGGCGAGGCGGTCTGTCGATCCGCATTTCGTCGAGGACGATGACGGCCTCGACAGCCCCCGAGGCCCGCGGATGCCGCCGCCTGTGGATGCTGCGCGGCCTAGCAGTGTGAGGAGCAGCACGCAGCCGAGCGTCAGCGTTGAGGAGGCGTCCAAGCCGACGTTTTACATTACTGTTGGGGATCCCGTCAAGATTGGTGACTTGACGAGCTCGCACATTGTCTACTCAGTGCGGACCAAGGTTTGTCTTACTCTCTTATCGACAAGTCAAGGCTGGCCAGCTGACGCCCGATTCACTTGCTCTGGCAGACAACATCCAGAGCCTACAAGCAGCCCGAATTCGAAGTCAAGCGTCGATACCGAGACTTCCTCTGGCTCTACAACACCCTGCATGGCAACAACCCCGGATACGTGGTGCCGCCGCCGCCTGAAAAGCAGGCTGTTGGTCGCTTCGACAGCAATTTCGTCGAGAGTCGGAGAGCTGCGCTGGAGAAGATGCTCAACAAGATTGCCGCCCACCCCGTCCTCCAGCATGACGCCGACCTCAAGCTGTTCCTTGAGAGCGAAGCCTTCAACGTCGACATCAAGCACAAGGAGAGACGGGAGCCGCTGCCCTCCGAGAGCAAGGGAGTGCTGGGGTCCCTGGGCATCAACGTCGGCGGAGGCAGCAAATTCGTGGAGCAGGACGACTGGTTCCACGATCGCAAGGTGTACCTTGACGCTTTGGAGAACCAGCTCAAGGGGCTCCTCAAGGCGATGGAGACCATGGTCAGCCAGCGGAAGATGATGGCCGAGGCGGCGGCTGACTTTTCGGCCTCTCTCCACGCGCTGTCTACTGTTGAGCTGTCGCCATCACTATCCGGTCCTCTTGACGCGCTCTCCGATCTCCAGCTCACCATTCGCGATGTGTATGAACGCCAGGCTCAGCAGGATGTCCTCACATTCGGCATCATCATCGACGAGTACATCCGGCTCATCGGCTCGATCAAGCAGGCGTTTGGCCAGCGCCAGAAGGGCTTCTACGCCTGGCATCAGGCCGAGTCAGAGCTTCAGAAGAAGAAGGCGACGCAGGACAAGCTGCTCCGTCAGGGGAAGAGCCAGCAGGACCGGCTGAACCAGGTGAGCGCCGAGGTGCAGGAGGCGGAGAGAAAGGTCCACCAGGCCCGACTCTTGTTTGAGGACATGGGCCGCTCGATGAGGGCCGAGTTGGACCGATTCGAGAAGGAGAAGGTGGAGGACTTCAAGAGCGGTGTTGAGACGTTCCTTGAGGGTGCTGTCGAGGCTCAGAAGGAGGTAAGTCATACGATTAGTCACTTCAATAAGCCAGGAGGATGCTAACAATGGTAACAGCTGATTGAGAAGTGGGAGACGTTCCTGATGCAGCTGGATGCCCAGGACGACGAGTCTGCTTTCTACCGGCCGCCCGTCTACCAGCCGAAGCCTCCTGGCAACACTGTTGTTGATCGCGCTAGGGCGAGGTTAGATGAGGATTCAGACTAAGGATGCGCATCTATGACTGTGACCTTTTCCATTCGGCTCTTGGCGAAGGGGTTCAAGAGGGAAATCATGGGGGGTTACTGTGTGTCACTATTCGTACTCGATTCAAAAACCCGTAGAAGCATTATTTTTGTTAATCATACAGGCCGCCGGGCTTTAAAGTGCTGTACATATTGAACAGATTGATCCTCTGATCCATGCGTTCCTCCTCTGCCCACGGTCTTATTGTACCTCTTCACCTTCTCTTCGGGTCCATATACATCCACCTTGCCATGTGCCACTCGTACAAAGTCATAACCCTCATATCATACACTCCCGATCAGTCGACTACTTTCTCCGCGTAGGCGCCTTCTTCGGACCAGAATCCTTCAGGGCGCCCGTATCCTGTGGCTTGTACTCCGCCAACAAATCCTCGAAATTCAACCCCGCATCCTCCTGCGCAGCAGCAGCAGCCGCCTCGTCCGCCTTCTTCCCTTCAGCTTCAACGGCCTGCGCCTCGCCCTCTACAGCAGGAGCAGCAGCGGGGGCATCAAACACGCGTCCGAACCTCTCCCTGAACGCCGCCAGCTTACCAGCCTCGTCGAGCTCGACGTTGCGCAGGCTCTTCTCGCTCGGCTGCCAGAGGAGGGTGTTGCGGGTGTCCTTTGCGGCGCGGTAGAGCGGCAGGGGGGAGGTGGTGCGGGCGGTGTATGTCGAGCCGTCGGAGAGCTGGACGAGCTGGGTGAATGTGTAGGGGCGGCGGGGGCGGGGGATGAATGTCGCGTGGCGGACGGGCGCGGAGAGGCTTTGTCGGAGGAAAGATGGTGAGGCTGAGGATGTGGAGGATGTTGGGCGGAGGGGGGTTGTGAGGAGGGTTGTTGCTGTTGATGTTGTTGAGAGTTTTCCCATTTTGGCGGTTTTTTTTTTGTCGTTGGTTCGCTTGAATGGTTGTTCGATCGTTGAGGGAGGGTTCTCAATTAAGCGGATTTGAGAGAGAGATGTTGGTTTAGTGGTGTCGCATGGTTTGGCGATGCTTAGACGCTTTTCGTTGGTGTTGTCGCAAAATTTCCGGCCCGCTGGGTTGGGGAGTGGCAGCACGGGCTTATCGATAAGAACATTTGCCGTCGCAACTCTCGAACTATCGGGCTCGAGCCAACATCGCAGCAAGCTGCATCTTTGCGGCCATTGTCGACTTTTCTATCCAGTTTTCCTTCCGTTAGGCTTTTATTTGGGCCTTCTGTTGAAGATTGTCAGAAGAAAGGCCGTATGGGACTTGATGAGAGCTGCTAGGGCGGCGCGACAGGTGTCGCGGCTTGGGTGCTGCGGCGCGAGGCGGCGGAATGCGGGCTGTGGGCTGGGAGATGCTTGGATGGTGCAGAAGAGGGCGCTTTGGGGGCTGAGGCTGCTGAGAGGTGTTCACGATGTTGTTGGGCATGCGTTGACCATGGGGGAGACTGCGGCTGGTGTGCGGCCACAGGGAAGTGCCAGCACGGCTTCACGAGATGCTACATGTAAGTGTATTGATGCAGCTTTGCGGATGGTTTGTCTTTTGACTAACAGCTAAGAAGCAATAGGGTCAACCACGACGAGCTTGCAAGAGTCCAAGTCGAGTCAGAGCCAAAGTCCATGGCATACTTCATCCCCCATACCGCCGACAGCAGATCCCACCTCGCCGGCCGCCCTCTCAGAACAAATACGCTCCATCATGCGCCTCCTGCCGCACTCCGTCGTCGTCTGCACCTCGACGCATGACCAGGCGCCACGAGCAATGACCATGTCATCATTCACATCCCTCACGCTGTCCCCAACGCCGCTGATATCCTTCAACATTGCGACGCCCAGCCGGACCCTCGACGCAATCACCCAGAGCGGCCACTTTAACATTCACATCATGTCGGGAGACGAGCTAGGCGTGCAGGTAGCCGATAGATTCACGAGGGGCAACACGGACGATGTTTTCGAGGGGCTGGACTACGATGCGAGCGGGATGGAAGGAGGGGCGCCGTTGTTGAGGGGGGAGGGGGTCATGTATGCGCTGAGGTGCAGGCTGTTGCGGGATGAGCCGACGGGGGGCGTGATGAGGGTGAGGGATCACGTTATTGTTGTGGGAGAGGTGGTGGAGATGGTTCCGGGGAGCTGTGGGAAGGAGTTTGGGCTGGCGTATGCGGATAGGAAGTACCGGCAGGTCGGGAGGGTGATTTCTCGGGACTGAAGAGGCATGGATCACGGCGCATGTGAGGAACTGTATAGAAGCGGATGGATAGAATTGTACGATATTGTGGGATTACAGGAGGGGGCGATGCAAGGCATCGGATGTATGAAGAGCTTACGAAGAAACTTTCTTTGTCTTTGGTGTTATATAGAGGTATCCCAGGGGTTTTACATTGCATGCAAGGGGCTTCGAGAGCGGGGGCCGCAGCTGCCTCGGTGGACGAGGCAGACGGGCGCTAAGCGGAGACCTGGATCGATCGGAAGAGAAATAGCAGGTTGCCTTTGCTGGTCACGGATAAGACAGCTTCAGCTTGAAGCATTTGCCTGGGTTCACCAGCTTCAGCTCTCTTCTGTTGCTTTCGACGTCTCCGCAAGGTGGGATGTTGTTAGTAGTAGTCCAGGGCGATAAGATAGCATCGTTGAAATGCTAGCGAGATTGAGTGGCTCTGCCCCTGGTCGAGGTGCCCAGTCGGATCTAGAGGGAGGGCGGGAAGCAAGATGGGGCGGCTGCAGTGCCTTTTTTGTCCTTTCTTTGGTTTTTTTTTTTTTGGTTGGGGTCCCCCTCATCGTCAGCCTCGTTGGAGGGGAAAGAGGGAGAGTAGGCTGGACTTCGGGGGTGGAAGTTTCTAGCAGGAGAGGCGGGAAGACGGATTGGGTGAGACATGGGGTGATGGATGGGGGCTGTGAAAGAAGATTCTTGAAAGGCAAGATTCTTTGTGGTCTTTTGGGTTGGGTGTGGTTCTTTGTGATTGTTGCTTGTTTGTAGGGCGATAGTTGTTGAATGTTACAGTGGTAGTAGCAAGTAATATTGAATGTTAGTAGGCACCTGTAGCGAGCATCACCACTGAAGCTTCAACACAGACGCACATGGCCAGTCACAGCCGCACAACACGCCCAGTGACTCGCCTCCCCTCACTGAAAAGAAAAAAAGCGGGCTGGGCGGCTGCCTTGTGCCGCCTGAAAGAACGCAGAAAAATGGCAATTTGATCCAATTGTCAGAGAAACCGCATCTTCTCTTCTTTGCTCAGCGGCGCGGGCAGATGCTAGAAGGCTCCAGGCTGGTGCGGCGGCCAATCAGACGCTGGGGCGGCTCTGCTGGTGGACGGGCAGCGGCCATAGAATCCCATGGAATCTCTCGCAACTTCCGCAGCGCAGCAAGTCGCAGCCTTTTTTAGACGGGCCTCTCGTCCCTTCCTCTCTTCTTTCCCTTCCTTCTCTCTCCTCCTTCTTCATCCTCATACTTCTCTTCTCACAAGGTATTTCTCTTACGCGCGTTTCTCTCTTTTTCCTTTCAACAACCCCAACCATCAACAACTCTCCCAAATCTCCTTCACACTCAAAATTATACCCCGTGATCGAGAAATCTACACCCTTCTTTTCCCTTTCCTAGCAAAAGGTCGGCGATCTTATCATCCCACTTTCCCCTTCTAGCACCGTGCCTTTTCCCGTTATCACCCCGCCATCGCCTGCACTTTTGGGGGACGATCCCAGGTCTCGGCAGCCTTGCCGTGAGCTTGATCGAGCTTCTGCCACTTTTTGAACGGTTCTTGCAAAAGGTTTCCATTTGCGGAGTCGCAAGAAAAGAGGAAGAAATTCGTCAAGCACTGAGATCTCCCCTAGCTTCTCTTGTACCAATTCCTCCACTTCCCCTCCTCACATCACCACTACCAGCAGCTTCTCCAGTCAGCTTGAACATTCAGCTAACCCTCCACAGTCTCCCAGATTTCCGTTGATACCCGCAACCATGGCCGAAACTTTCGAGTTCCAGGCTGAGATCTCTCAGCTTCTCTCCCTCATCATCAACACCGTCTACTCCAACAAGGAAATCTTCCTGCGAGAACTTGTCTCCAACGCCTCCGATGCCTTGGACAAGATCCGCTACAAGGCGCTGTCCGACCCCAGCCAGCTCGACACTGGCAAGGACCTGCGCATCGACATCATCCCCAACAAGGAGGCCAAGACCCTGACCATTCGGGATACCGGTATTGGTATGACCAAGGCTGTAAGTTTAACCCAAGGGTTCTCAACCTGTGATTTTTGCGAGCCCGTACTAACAATTGCCAGGACCTTGTCAACAACCTGGGTACCATTGCCCGCTCCGGAACCAAGCAGTTCATGGAGGCCCTGACTGCCGGTGCCGACGTGTCCATGATTGGTCAGTTCGGTGTTGGTTTCTACTCTGCCTACCTGGTCGCCGACCGCGTCAGCGTCATCTCCAAGCACAACGATGACGAGCAGTACATCTGGGAATCCAGCGCCGGTGGCACCTTCAACATCACCCTCGACACCGAGGGCGAGCGTCTCGGTCGTGGTACCGCCATCGTCCTCCACCTCAAGGACGAGCAGGCCGACTACCTGAACGAGAGCCGCATCAAGGAGGTCATCAAGAAGCACTCCGAGTTCATCAGCTACCCCATCTACCTCCACGTTAAGAAGGAGGTCGAGAAGGAGGTTCCCGATGAGGAGGCTGCTGAGGAGGAGAAGCCCGCCGAGGAGGGCGAGGACAAGAAGCCCAAGGTCGAGGAGGTCGACGACGATGAGGAGGACAAGGAGAAGAAGAAGAAGACCAAGAAGGTCAAGGAGACCACCGTCGAGGAGGAGGAGCTCAACAAGCAGAAGCCCATCTGGACTCGCAACCCCCAGGACATCACCCAGGAGGAGTACGCCGCCTTCTACAAGTCCCTGTCCAACGACTGGGAGGACCACCTGGGTGTCAAGCACTTCTCCGTCGAGGGTCAGCTCGAGTTCCGCGCCATCCTCTTCGTCCCCAAGCGTGCTCCCTTTGACCTGTTCGAGACCAAGAAGACCAAGAACAACATCAAGCTGTACGTCCGCCGCGTCTTCATCACCGACGACGCCACCGACCTCATCCCCGAGTGGCTCAGCTTCGTCAAGGGTGTTGTCGACTCTGAGGACCTGCCCCTCAACCTGTCTCGTGAGACTCTTCAGCAGAACAAGATCATGAAGGTCATCAAGAAGAACATTGTCAAGAAGTCCCTGGAGCTCTTCCAGGAGATCGCCGAGGACAAGGAGCAGTTTGACAAGTTCTACAGCGCCTTCTCCAAGAACATCAAGCTCGGTATCCACGAGGACTCCCAGAACCGCGCCACCCTGGCCAAGCTCCTGCGCTTCAACTCGACCAAGTCTGGCGACGAGATGACCTCTCTGACCGACTACGTCACTCGCATGCCCGAGCACCAGAAGAACATCTACTACATCACTGGCGAGTCCCTCAAGGCCGTCCAGAAGTCTCCCTTCCTGGACGCCCTCAAGGCCAAGGGCTTCGAGGTCCTCTTCCTCGTCGACCCCATTGACGAGTACGCCATGACCCAGCTCAAGGAGTTTGAGGACAAGAAGCTGGTCGACATCACCAAGGACTTTGAGCTCGAGGAGACCGAGGAGGAGAAGAAGGCCCGCGAGCAGGAGGAGAAGGAGTACGAGACCCTGGCCAAGGCCCTCAAGAACGTGCTCGGCGACAAGGTCGAGAAGGTTGTTGTCAGCGACAAGCTCGGCCTCTCCCCCTGCGCCATCCGTACCGGCCAGTTCGGCTGGTCCGCCAACATGGAGCGTATCATGAAGGCCCAGGCCCTCCGTGACACCTCCATGAGCAGCTACATGTCCTCCAAGAAGACTTTCGAGATCTCCCCCAAGTCCCCCATCATCCAGGAGCTCAAGAAGAAGGTCGAGGCCGACGGCGAGAACGACCGCACCGTCAAGTCCATTGTCCAGCTGCTGTTTGAGACCTCGCTGCTCGTCTCGGGCTTCACCATCGATGAGCCCGCCGGCTTCGCCGAGCGCATCCACAAGCTCGTCCAGCTCGGCCTCAACATTGAGGAGGACGACTCGGCCCCCGCCGAGGGCGCCGCCGCTCCCGCCGACGCCCCTGCCGTCGAGACGGGCGACAGCGCCATGGAGGAGGTTGACTAAGCATGTGCATTCCAGGATCGGGCAATGGGCAAAAAGTTTGATTTTACACGATGGAGTTGAACGGTTTTAGAGCATTGGTCTGGACGTGGTTTGTTTTTCTGCTTTTGCATTTCAGTTAGTCCCAGGTTAGGGCAGATGCTTTTTACTCGTGATGCCCTTGATATCCCCTCTGTAGAGGCGAGGGAGAGTAATTTAGCCAGTCTATGAGCAATGAATAAACGGAATGGACAATACATGTTGCAGCAGCGTGAATTGCAAATGATTGTGATGTATCCTGTAGTGCTGAACACGTTGATGCTGGAGTCGTCTAGTATGATGATGATGTATTCATCCTTACTACTACTGAGTTGAGACATGGTACGAAGCCATCGTGAGATGTATATTGCCTGTAAAAACACAAACCCGCCACCCATTTATATCAACCATAACAGAAAAATATCGACAAATAGAGCCCATATCAGGATATCGGACAAAGTAAGTGACTCGTCAGAACCAGTCTGTACGGCATGCTATGTAAGAACTAAAGGAAACCTGAAGAAGACTACATGCAAGGAGAAAGGAGGCATGGCTAAAAGAATCTTGATTCTAGCGAAAGTATGGGGTGTTGAAGAGAGGTTGGTGTGTGTGTCGATGTAATGTGAGGATTCCGTATGTGAAGAGGGGGTATATATATAGAGAAAGAGTATTTGGGTGTCGAGGATGAGGAGAGGTGGTTGTTTATACGAGGACGTAGAGTGCGCAGATCTATATCCTTCTGTTAGCTTGCTTCTCTCTCTTGAACATCTTTTCATTCCCTGGTGTTTTTGGATAGTGAAGGATATGTTCCGGTTGTACGAAACGATGTGAAGATGTTGAAACGGGAATGACAAAATGAAAAGTGTAGAACAGTCCAAAGGGGGGTAGACTCACCAACGAAAGCCCCAAAATCATCGAACACCAAAAACACACATTATTCAACGTCTTCCTCCCCCTGACCCACCTCGTCCTCTGCATCATCACAATCGGCAACTGCATCATCTGACACACGAACCCATACCCCCTAATCTTCTTCGTAATGCACGCCATGACAATCTCATGCCCCACTGCAGAAATTAAGAAAGTGATGAATGTCGCAAAGGCCTTGCCCGTGTGCGGGCGCGAGGCGCTGTAGACGTGGCGCCGCAGGAAGGAGTACACGGGGACGTTCCACTCGCGGGAGAACTCCATCCAGTCGGTGCTGTTCCACCAGTCGGCGTAGAAGTGGCGGTCGGCGAAGCGCGTGATTTCGGCGAACGCGCCGAGGACGTATTCGAAGATGACGAGGAAGACGAGGAGGAAGGTGAGCATGAAGGGGAAGAGGAGCCAGGAGATTGTCTCGGCGAGGATGAGGCACGATTCCAGGACGGCGGAGGAGCCCGAGGATTGTTGCGATGATGAGGAGACGAGCTCGAGGCGGCGGGAGGCGTCGACGAGGACGGGGAAGATGTACTCCTCGGAGATGACGGTCAGCAGAAAGATGCAGCCAAAGGTGGCGATAATCTTGGACACGAGGGCGGTCCAGTTGATGGCCGGGGTGCGCGGGTACTCGAGCTCGTAGCAGAGCGTCGGGCAGCACAGGTAGTCGAGGTAGTTGGCCCAGGTGAGGTTGCGCGGGTACGTGACGTTGCCCATGGGGCTGGTGAGCTCGCGGGCGAGGTCGTCGCGCAGGGTGTCGATCTCGTCGGCGCTGGTGGGCTCCGCGTCTTCTGCTTCGGCTTCGGGCTCGGTTTCGTGCGCGGCGTGGCCATTGCCGTTGCCGTTGATGGAGATTCCGTTGGCGTTGCCCTTGTCGATGCTGCCGCCCTGCTTTCTCGCCTTCTTCGCTGGCTTGACAGCAGCAGCAGCGTCATTGTCCTCCTCCTCCTCCTGCTGCTTGAGCTCCAGCGGCCGCGGCAGGGAGACGCCGGAGACGCTGCCCTTGCGGTGGTCGGCGCTCGGGTACAGGTAGACCGGCCGGCGGTCCGCCCGCGAGGGGTTCGGCTCGTCCAGGCTGCGCAGCCGCTTCTCCGTCTCGGACAGGTGGCCGTTGTAAAAGGCGTACGAGTGCATCTTCATGAGCAGCACCATGGTGTGCAACAGGAGACACACCTGCGCGGTCCAGCTCCAGTCGAGCCAAAAGGGCACGACGATCCAGACGGCCAGCCACAGCACCTGGTAGACGCTCTGCAGGGCCATGCCGCCCTTGCTCCAGCCCCAGGCGCCGCCCATGGGGCTGCTGCGGGCCCAGCGGTGCAGCGGCAGGCTGACGGCGGTGGAGGCGACCATGAGGAAGTCGGCGATGGCGAGGTGCCACAGCTTGTCGGCGAAGAGGGCCCAGATCTGGACGCGCAGCGGGTAGCCCGTGTCCTTCATGTTGCGCAGCATGGTGGTGATGCCCATGATGGCCAGGCCGATCCAGAAGAGGTTGAAGAAGCCGTGGAAGTCGCGGTAGTCGCTCTGGGGGTCAAAGTGCGACACGCGCGAGGCGAACTCGATGGTCGGGAAGATGCGGCGGCGCTGCTCGGCGCGGACCTGCTTGCGGGCCGAGGAGAGGGACTTTGTCGAGGGGGGAGCGTTGTCGGCGACGGGCGTCGAGCGGCCGCTGCTTTTGGACACTCGGTTAGCATGCTTGATACATGATATCGGGAGAAGAGACGGGATCCAAAAGAGTCTCACCTTGTTGTCGCACTCGCCATGCCGCTGTCGCCCGGCGTCAGGTGCTGGTCGAGGTCCGAGGCGGTGCGCAGCGCCTGGGCGTGTCGCGGGCGCAGGACATGGTCGTAGCCGTGGTCGACGAGGAGGCTGTGGCCATTGGCCAGGGCGCCGGTCGAGGTCATGATGCGCCAGAGAGGAGGAGGAGCTGTGCAGTCTTCATCCGGCGGTGGATGCAGAGGGTTGAGGTGGTGGTTGTGTTTTCGTTTGCGGGAAGCAAGTTGGCACAAGCTTGATGATGAATCGAACTAGTTTAAAGGAGCTTCCAGAATGCGACAGCCGCCTTTTTGTTCGCTCTTGTTCCCTGTTGATTGTTCTTTATAAAGAGACTCTCTCTGCCTTGTCGCAAACGCAGATGAGATCCTTCAGGAGTAAGTGGCTAATATGAATAGTCCAAGGAGGATCCTAAAACAGAGCCCGTATGCGAGTAATGCCAGCAGTAAATAGGAGGGCCGGGCGGGCGGTACTTTGAATATCGCTTGCAGCAATGCGGAACCGGGGGGGTTTCGTTTGTAAAAAAGGGTTCGTCTCTCTCGTCTCCGATCCGCCGTGTTTCAGCAGCGAGGGCAATTAGGGAGGTCTCGCCAGGAACGAAACACGCCGTATAGTATATAAAATGAGGATTGATAGCAACAATGGATTTCAAACGGAAGAAAAGAAATAGTGAGGAGTTGGTGGTGATAAACTTGGAAGATGAACAACAAGAGGCAAAAAAGCAGGGACCAAGTACAGATACGTCACTGGCCCCCCCTTTTCGGAATGATGACTGAAATGGAGCTTCTTTCGGTTGGCGATGCAGCTTCCAGGGCCCGAGGTGTAATACAGTACAGTTACCTAGGTATAGTATTTCCCGAGTTGTTGTTATTTTTGGGTGCGATTTAATATCAAAGTGTGGGATAACTTGGATCTTGAGTCGTCAATCTACTTATACCTGCCTTTATTATATATTCAACTGCCGGGAAAACGGGCTGCATCCTCCCCGTCCTCCCGTCCATCAACACTCCAACGTCCCTCCCACCATCTCCATCCCATCCCATCCATAATCCCGTCCCGTCCAACTCGCCACCCGACCCATCCGACCTCCGACCTCCGACTCACCCATCATCAACCAACCCAAAATTCCGAAAATGTATACAAAGGCTCGGCATATCGCACTCGTTCAAACTTCCGAACTAGCCAGCTTACTATAATCATAGCTGCTCTAAGCTTTCTAAAAGTCATGAGAGTAAGGAAATCACATCATGGCTTACCGTTCGTATGGCACATACTACAAGAGTATAAAGGAAGGGAATCAGATCATGGCTTGTTTGCCTACGACATACTTACAGAAGTAATAAGAGTAGCAATCGGGTGATCTATGTACATTGACTTAGATGTGCTTAGCTGTAAAAGCCTTGGTCTTTCAACACAGAAATTGAGAGGTGTTTTTAGCCATGTTCTTGTTATGTGCGTGTAAGTCGAGGCTTGCATGTACCTGTGCTCCTAAAACGGCTGCTCCTCAAATTCGGTGCTCGTGTCTTACATCTGCGTCATCCACGTGTTAGGTAGTTCTCAATCCATCAATCCAAGCACCTTGCATCCCATGTGTCTTACTCCGGGGAAGTCATCCATAGAAGCCTCACGAGCGTTCCATACGAATAATCTGTTCCTATACATATCTCCGACGATCATGCTGCTCCAAGATAATACATAGAAAGGGGAAAAACTCCTCCATGCGAAATGCTCCCAAATGCTATGCACAATAAAACGAACAACAGTCGACTCACTCTTCCCCCCTCCCACCATTCTATATACACCATACATGGAACTCGCAAGATAACACCCCATGCAAACCATCAAATCACATGAGAATCGAAATCAACCAACCAGGCCCCAAAAACGCCGGCTCCCCGATCAACTTTGACTCCATATGCATAGCCCGCCGCCGGTCCTCCCGGACCACCTCGGCTCATCCCGTAGTCCCTCCACGCCGTTTCGACGTTCCAAGCAACAACTTCTTCTTCTGACAACGCCATATTTATCCCCCGACACCCCCATGCGTCTTCCCCTCCGCCATCAGCCTCACGTCCCTCCCGTGCCGACTGTGCACCGTAAACGTCCACGGCATGTGCAGCCACCACTCCCCCCCGAGGTGCTGCAGATACGTCCGCCACCACTGCGCGTCCTGGCTGCCGAGGAAGAGCAGGTAGCTGTGGCCCTCGCCGTGCAGCCGCTGCGCGAACCGCTGCAGGCCCTCCTGCACCTGGAAGCGCCGCTCCTCGCTCCGCTGGTTCTCCGCGTCGTCGGCCTGCCACCCGGGGTCCACGACGGCGTCCACGTCGCGCACAATGTGCAGCGTCTGCCGCAGCGCCCGCACCGGCCGCGGGAACAGCAGCTGCAGGTAGCCCCCCGACGACGCCCGCGAGCGCCGGTCGCGGTACGACACCCCGTCCGTCAGCAGCCGCCGCTTGGCAAAGTCCTTGGCCTTGTAGTAGAAGACGTCGTCCACCAGGTTCGTGTTGAGCCACATGCTCACCATCCGGTCCATCGTCGCCCCCAGGTCCGACCCGGCCCGCCGCAGGTCGCTGGCGTACACCACCCGGAACGTCATCAGCTTGTACTCGAGCTCCAGCAGGTGCAGCTGCAGCCGCATCAGGGGCTCGTCCGCCAGCAGGAAACTGTCGCTGAGCCGCGGCGTCGTCGGCCTCCATCCTCCGCTCATGAAGCTCTTGATCGAAGTGTTGGACGTGGACGAGTCCGCCGAGTGCGTCGACGGCGTCGGGCTCGGCTCCCTCTGGATCGGACTCGGCCTTCGAATGTCCCTGGTGTAGTTGACGCAGAGAAAGAAGTCGTGGTGCGGCCTCCCCGTCCTGCTCGTGGGGTTCTGCCGGATCGCGTCTCGGCCTCGCTGCGCCGCCCCGTGAAAGTCGGTCCCCTTGATGAGCAGCTCGTTGTAGAAAGCCTCGAGGTACGTCGCCACCGTCTGCCAGTGCACGTAGAACCACATGGCCGACACGTTGTGGACGCCGCGCTCCAGAAAGATGTGGGCCAGGTTCGTCGTCGGTCCCGCGCGGTTGTACGCCGACAGACAGGCGTTGAGGACGACGTTTTCGATGTGGTAGTTTGCCAGCACCTTGGCGACGTCCGTGGCCCGGGCGAGGTGCGTCTGTGGAACATGATACCCGTGCGAGCTCGAGACTTGGTGCTTTCTGGCAAACAGGAGCCAGGGGACTTGACGTCCGTTACTGTGCCACATTAGCCCCTTGCACCTCTTCCTTGTTCATAAAGCAAACTCACTTGTCCTCCATGATCCTCCCGTGAAGGTCAAAGTGCACCAGGTTAAACTGCACTCCGTGTCCCGCCCTCACCTTGAGATGCTCGTCCAGCTCCTCGATGCTGCCCGGCCGCACCACCTCCAGCAGCAGCCGGCTCCTCAGCTTGCGATGCACGCTCATCAGCGGCCACTGCGCCAGGTCCGGCTCCGGGTCGCGCTCCGCCCCGGACCGGCTGAAGTCGCGCGCAATCACCAGCAGCACGTGGAAGACGCCGCTCGGGTTGGCCTGCACGCTCGACAGCGACCGCGGCGGGCCAAGGGGCCGGGACGGCTGGCCGGCAAAGTGGCTCACGCGCGTCACTCGCAGGCGCAGGTTCGGCATCGGCGGCGTCTTGGTGGACTCGAGGAGCTCCCAGGCGAGGCAGTGGATGCCGCCTCTGCTGTCGGGCACTTGGGGGTCGTGGTGCTCGACAACGATGATTTGGACATCGGTGATGCCTGTTCGGAGCACTCTAGGTCTGAACAGGCCCAGCTGGCCCAGCAGCTTCTCCCCGTATTCCCGTATGCAGTCCTCCGCCCGCGCCCTCTCATCCGTGCCACTCTCCTCATTCAAGCTCTGCAGGCTCCAATGCTGACGGTCCGAGTTGCGCAGATAGTCCTCAAAGATGTCCTTGTACTGGTCGACGGAGAAGGGGTCGGTGATGGTGGTGGCGACCTCTGGTTGCTGGTTGACCTGGACGGTGACGTGCCAGGAGCGCCGCGAGTCCGCAGAGGTCGCGGCCGGCTCTGCTACCTGGTGGCAGGCTGCCGCAAGGCGCACGTAGACGACGTCCATCTCCCGATCCCAGGTCTTCTCAGCGCGGCGCAGTCCCGCGGCCGCATATCTGGTCGCTGCCGATTGCTGCCGTGGCTGGTTGTTTGACCGCGAAAGCACCTCCTCCAACTTGCCTCCTCGTAGCACCGGATTGTGCCCTCCCTTTTCTTCACGTATCCTTCTGGATGTTCTCAAGAGCAAATCCGTCTCGTGGATTCGTAGTCTGGTCTTTTTCGGCGCTCAATTCGAGTCGTCTCGCCGCTGGAGCTATATTGCCATTCGCAGGAATCGGAACTCGCAGCTATTCGGTCACTACCCCAGAATCCACAGAAGCACGTTAGCAACCCAGACCATAATTGAACCAAAGCACCAAGAATCGCAATAGTCAGAGCTGTAGCCTTACATCATGCAAAGCACTCACACAACACGCATGACAGCTGTGCAAAAAACCGAAAGAACACGCGCGCTATCGTCAAGGGAGGGTGCACCAGAAATGAACCCGAAAAAAGAGGCACATGAGCAAGACTCGGGAGCTGGAGAAACAGTCGGCATTGGATGGTGTCTCAGGACAGGACAGAGCAAGTGCCGTCCCAGGTGTGCCTGCAGGGGTAGCAGAACAACCGAATCTGCAACCTGCACTACGGAGTACCTCACCTAACAATAATGAACAAGAACCAGCCATCCCTGTCAAAAGCTGCTCAGTATGTACGCGATGCTACTGCAGCTGAAATGCTCAGCCTCTCTTTTACAGCAAATCATTTCCCATCATCGCACAAGAAAGGACAAAAGAGCGACAGATGCAGCGCCTCAATTAATATGGATGCCTAGCACCTGAACAATGCGGTAACACATTGCCAGAAACACAAAGCACATGCAAAGCCAGTGCTCCAGGCATCATCGTCGTCTGCTCCTCGATACGTCACACCAGCCCCTTGTGATCAACCATGAGCGGCGAAAAAGAGAATGCAAAGGAATTCATCAGCCTCCTTTTTTTCCGCTTCTAATTCCATAGTAGTAAAGCCTCACTTCAGCTGCCTTCCCCTAAGACACTACCTCAATTGGCGCGTGGAGGATGAGTGTGTTTCCCTTCGCCGTCAACCCTAGAATCAGCCCTTTGATCCGATCATCACCAGAAACATGGCTTAGCGGTTGATAGAACCTAGGCAATTAAGCAGTGTCTCACTACAGGACCTCCCATCATCTTCAAGGTTTCCTCAGGACTATACCAAGCCATCAACTAAATCTTATAAACCTGAAACCAATACTAGCATTCACATACCAAATGTGACTCATCAGAAAATAAACCCCATATACTGATTAAGTCTGATACATCTACACAAAGATACTGCCTCTACTTTATCAACAACTTGAATCTCTTCACTCCACGCAGGTGCCCGCTCAAAGGTTCGGGCGACCATCTGGTAAGCTGATGAGCTTGCGAGACCTAATAAACTTTGTCGCGTAACCAGTAGAAAAGGAATCAATATGTGCACATTTTATGAGGAGGTGAGAGGAGGCCATTAAGCTTTCCCACCCATCACTGATTCCCTCACACCAGAGCATCACCTGCACGCTAGAACTGATATCAAAGGCATATCACAAACGACTGAACTCAAATTGGATATATCGGACTTTAGGTAGGTACATCTACCTTACCTGCACTTCATCCACCACGAACAATCCGGCTCAACAACCCAAACAAGCAAGACCGAAAACAGGCAGAAAGCAATTACACAACTGGCAAAAGCAAAAGCAACGCAATAAAGAGATAAAAAAACAAACGAAAATAACAGGCAAAATCAAAACGCAACTCTAAAGTCACCTAATCCGAACAGTCTCACATCGAAAACGGTACCGAATCACAAGTCATCCTTGCACGCATCACCATTCACACCCAGGACACAGAACGCAAAACACCATACAAAACACCATAAAGAATACCAGCAAGTCAACCCTTTTTCTCTCAATTTTTTTTGTCTTTTGTTCAAGTTTCTTTTCGAAGAAGAGATGCCTAAAAACACACGAAACAAGCAAAGCAAGCGAGAGGGGATAAAACACACAACGGAAATATAAAAAAGAAAAGCTCCTCCCTTCCGCTATGGCGCCGATAACACCCTTCTTCTTAATCGAATGGTAGTAAACAAACAATCGAGAAAAAAAAAAACAGTTACAACAGTAAAAGAAAGCCACCTCTTCTCTCCGAGACAAGAACAATAAGGACAGGACGCAGGAGGGTAATATATGAGACAGAAAAAAAAAGGAGGGTAATTACAGGGCTGAGCAACAAAGATTGACGGGTCGAATAATGTGCACAAAGCCGGAGCCTGCATGATTTTCCACAAGTACAGACTCGGCAGTATCTCCGAGATGGGCTCTCCTCTCTTTCATATATCGATGGCGTGTATTCTTTTCCACCTCTTGCCATCTATCATCCGGTTCAGTAGGCTCCAACTCGGCTTCGACCGGGCGTGTGCAAAGACAAAAGAGAAGAAATTCGATCAGGTCGCTAGGTAATCAGTTGGTCGACAAATTGGTGCTGTTTGACGAGAAAAGAAAGTAAAGAATCGGTTGCCGGCTAAGTCAAACAGCTTTTGGGGGTAGTTCGTAACGTCGTAAAAGGGGGCGGAGGAAGCATGCTGAGAAAGGAAAAAGGAATGTTCTCGATATGTACGGATTAGTTGGCTTGTGCTCTCTGATAGTTGTCTAGTTTTAACAGTAAATATGCAGTTTTGCTAACAAGTCTGGCAGTGGCTCTTGGTAGGGGATGATGGCGCTCTTGGTTGCGTGTCTTGGCGTGCGATGCGAGGTTGCGTCCGTCCTTGGTTACATGACGACACAGCAGCCGCAGCCTCCTTTCTGGTCCTGGTCGTCCGGAACATCGGGCATCCTCTGAGTGCTCTGGGCCTTTTCGCTGAGCTGGCTCTGCGATTGCGTCGTTCCTTGGGGTGTCATGGGGGGTCGCTGGCCGGGCAGAGGGCTCTTGGGCGGCTGCACGTCGGAAATCTTGGGCATCGTGGAGTATGACGAGCCCAACCGCGGAAGAGGGCTCTTGGGCGGTTCCGCCTTGAGCGGCCACTCGTCCGACTGGGGCGGCGTCACAGGCGACTTGGCCTCTTCCTCGGCGGGAGGCTCCTGCTGGGCCCCTTCCAGTGGTGCAGAATTCTCGCGGAACTGGGGCAGCGCGTTGGTGTTGAGGGGCCGGAAATCCTTGTCGTACGCATCGCCAAACTTGCCCTCCTGCTCCCACTTCTCCTGCATAAGCCTCTTGGCGACGGTGGGGATGATTTGCTGTTCTGGGGGCAGGCGAGGATCTGGCTTATAGCTGTTGACCATCCACGGCGGGTTGCCCTCGGGCTGCTTGAGAGAGGCTTCTCCGGATCGCGTGGTGGGTCGTGCATTGCTGGTCGAGTCCTTGCTAGGACCTGATCGAGTCTTGGGTCGTCCGGCTGCCTTGGGTTTCGCGTTGGCGGGCTCCGAGTTCTTGCGGTTCGCCGTAGGCTTCTTGGGCGACGTGTCGGTGGCAGACCGCTGTGCCGGCTTGGGTTTCTCAACCGGGGCGCTGGGGGCCAGTTCTCTGAGGGTGGTGCTGCCACTCCTAGATCGCGCCTGTGGAGAGTTGTCAGTTCATGGTTCCATTGCAAGGTTCTCAACCGCCGGCTGGTCTGCATTTGTCTTGCAGTATCTATCCACTGACCTTGGCAACAGGTATCCGTGAGCCCGCCTTGGCATTTGCTGCAGCAGAAGCACTGTTCTCCTGCTCTTCCACCACTTCGTCCGGAACTCGGAGGTCCCAAGGCGATGCCGGGGCGTCTCCAGAGTCTTCCTGCTTGGGCCGAACCTCCGCTGCGTCGGTGCCCCTCCTGGCGCTCTTGTCTCGTCGCTGCTTGCTGGTGGCCCGTGATTTGGGGATGAAGCCAGCTGCCTGCAGCTCCTCGCTTTCTATCTGGGCCAGCTTGTCTCGGTGTATCCATTTCGACTCGACCTCGGGGACAGCGGAATCCGTGCGGCCGCGGTGCGTAAAGTCGTCCGTCTCGGGCTCGCCGGTCGACCAGTCCGACCGGATGTTGTCGAACTCAACGGGCGACTGAACGCCGCCCTCTGCATGTGCGTCCCACGGTGCGCTGGTTCGGTGGTCATTGTGCATCTTCTGCGTCCTGCCGTCCAACCGTGAGTCGTAGCGGTTGCTGGAGTTTCCGTTGAGCCGCGGTGCTTCGTCGTCGTAGTATCCGGCACCAGATTGGTTATACGCCTCCTAAGACGGTCCAGATTAGTTGACAATCCTTCCCCAGCGTTCCAATAAGGAGGCCCCTCAAACCATGTCATGCGGCCATGCAGCGCCTTGCAGGATAGGCCGTGCGGCGCACCTGATGGGGGGGGAACAGAAGATGTGACAATAAGGAAGCAAGAGAAGAAAAAAACTAAATGATCAGTGACTTACCTCACGTTGGTCCCGGTACCTCCACGATGATTCATCTCCATGGCTGCTGCTCGGTGGCGTCAGGGCTGTGGGAGCGCCCCGAGCCGCTGTAATGGCAGCCATAGCAGTAGCCGAGCTGTGCGTGGATGGACTCGATGTAATGAACCCGGTAGTTTCCCCCTTTTCGACGGCAAATGCGGTATCGGCTCGAATGTGGACGGGCGGAGGCAAAGATGAAAAAAAGGCAGAGCACAGAAAAACGGAATAAAGACTGTTGGATCGAATGTCAAGTTGAGAATGAAGAGAAAAAAAAAATAATGGTAGTGGCGGTCAAAGCCGGCCGTCCGTCCTGTCGCGTACGGCCAAAAGTCACCAAGCCTCGTGGAGTCGGTTTGTCGCGATCCCCTGAGACATGGGGTAATAATTTTTCTCGTTTCTTTTTCGGCTTCTTTCTTTCTTCCCGTGTCTAGAAAACGAGTGAAGGGGGGATTGGACGAAGGACGGGTTGGAAGCACGCGGCGAGGAGCTGTCAGGACGACGCAATGGGAGTCGAGCTGGCGGGCGAGCAGCGCCGCAGTGAGCCAGTCGAGCAGCTGCAGAGGAGGAGGAAGAGCAAACGCAAGAGCCGGCCGTGTGGTGATATTGAGTCGTTGCGTTGCAGTATGGCCTGGTATTACCGTAGTGCAGAGCACAGCACAGCAGCAGCAAGAGTCTGGCAATCTCGGAGAAGGGGGAGGAAGCCGGGCTAGAGGCACAAGTTGGCGATGGCCGTTGCAGGAGGCGGCTGTGGTTGGCTGGCGGCCTGCCTGCTTAACCGCCTCTGGCTGTAGCGAGCAGCGCTACGGGCGGTGCGTCTGCCGGGGGGCGCTGAGCTGGAGTACGCGAGGGTACTCGAGATGCCCGCGATCGCGATGCGGCGGCTGGAGTATCCCTCTAGTACCCGCGCACGCCAACGCCAAATGCAGAGAGCTCTCCCCACGATGACCGGCCTCTGGCTCGACGGTTATTTCATCGCCGGCTGCCCTTTCAATGCACTCCAGGGTTTCTGCTGCAAAACCCGGCAAGGCCGCGCTCTGGAGCGACTCGCCCGCCACGCAAAGTCTGTCACTGGCCTGTTGGCCTGGGGGCTTGTCCAGGCCTTTGGCCCACCCGCTCATTTGCCAGCAGGCGCGCCAGGTCGGTTCGGGTGATGTCGTCGACCGGGGTTGATATAATCAGTGGAACTCCATGATTCTGGTTCTGACCTGGCCAAGAGCCGTTCTCTGCAGTCCGGGATGCTTCCCTTGTCTCTTCTTCTTCTTCTTCTTCTTTTCTTTTCCAGGTGTTTCCTGCCGTCATGTGATGGATAGGGCTCGGATGGAAGCAGGCAGAGAAGATCCAGCTGTCTGGTGCAGGCTCCAAGGTCCGGGCATCGCGACGAGGCCCATGAGATGGCTGCCACAGGGGCCTGTCGCCCGTTTCCAGCGAGCATGGACCCCTGCTGAACTCTGTGCATGCCTAGCACTGGACGTCTGGTGGTGGTGCGGTGGCCGTATTATTGGACGGCGCTGGCATGTTGCGAGCAGGCTGGATGTTGCACGGAACCTCAGTCACCATCACCCGTCTCAAGATCTTAATCACATTCGTCACAGCATCCAACCGCAGCCAGAGCCAAGGTGAAGCATCACAGACTGGGTATCTACTGTACAGTGACGGCTCTCGAGCATCAGGCGTTGGACCAGCTCTGGCTGTATGTACGTACGAGCTACACACGCAGCCGTGGCGACTGCCATACTGCCCCAGGCGACCAGGTCAGCCCGGGCCAAGTGAGTGTACACGGGCGAGTCCCGGTTCTGATGAGCGTGAGTGTCTGCATGGCTGGGGCTGCAGGGGGGGCGCCTCCAAAGGTAATCGTTGCCACCAGTTCGAGCCGCAGTCAACTCTCGCCTACGTATCGATACAAGTCTTTGTCGCGCTGGATTGCATGCTGAGTGCAGAGGACCTACCTAAGGTACCTATGAGGAGGGCGGCTCACAGGAGGAAGGAGGAAAGGAGGCCGGATGACATGAGCAGGTGAAACTTCGTGGCATCAAATGTCGCCTCTTCATCATATCCTCACCACAGCCTCATACACCTAGTCTTCAGCAGTCATGTTTCGACACGCAGGAATCAACAGGTGGCAAATCAACGCATCGCATCAGGAACACAATGAAAGCGGTCGAGAGCACAAAGGGAGCACATCTGCTTGTCGTCTTGTCTCCCTCAGGCTGCCGAGATCAGGAGAGTGAAGCTGCAGCAACGCGCATCAGCTGGTGACTGGCTTTGGAAGCAAGCAGATAGCACGATGCCGTGCAATTAACATCTGTGCGACCGCCGATCCGTCACATGTGGTGAGAGTACGAGCCCGTCTCTGAGGCTGTCATTGTGGTATCTGTATGGTGGCATCTGCTGACGATGCCGCAGAACCGATCTATGCCCCTGCAACACCAAGCTTTGCAAGTCACCGTCGATATGGCACTTGCACTTGTCCTTTGTACATGTGCCTGATTTCTCATGCATGTTCCCTCACCACACACTCACCAACTACGTCAGTTTGCACCGGTTCATTGTTGGATGAAACACCATCGTGAGCATTGTGCCGCCAAACAGACGCAGTTGAGCCAGCCTCAACTGACAACCAGACGGCCCAAACGCCCCTCCATGCTTGATTCGAGGGCCGACATGCCCTGAAACCGTTCTTTCAGCCACGGTGGGGAAATTGCTGCTCGACACGCATTCACCGCAGGCACGCAGTGGACGGGGAAGGCGGGAAGCATGTGCATATGCGAGCACACGGACGGTGGCAGACAGCAAAAGCTGAAAACCGCGTGACGGCCGTGCAGAGTGGCTGGCTCACTTGATACTTGTATCCAGGATGGCGATCCTCGCGGGACAGGAGCGTTTGTGATGCCAGCTCCAGCGAATGTCACCTCAAGTGGCCCTCGATATCGAGCGTGCATATCTTTTCCGGAGATCAGACGAGGCAGCCAGCATGTACCCTGATATCCAGATGCTCCCTCAGACGATGGGGAGGACAGCATCCAGGCTCCAATTTCAGGCCACATACACGAGAAATTGCAGAGGGCAACGGACGGTGATACACGTGGGAAGATGACCTCATCACCCTGCAGACGCAGATTCCGCGCCTATTTTTGGACAGGGCTGGTGGAAGTCGACGGGCTGAGTTTGGAAGGGTGGCTCGAGGAAGCAAACATTTGAAGCCAGAGGAATTGCCTGGCTCTTACATGCAAATTCCATGTACGAAACCCATCGGTGTAGATGGAGCTACACAGCGAGAGGCAGAGCGATGCCCTTGGCAACAGACGCAGCCAATCAAGAGCCAACGGCCTGTATGCTGTGTTACCAAGCTCATGTTCGAAGGCCCAAGTTAGCTGATCGAATCAACTCGTCTGCACGCTGGCAAGAGTCCTTGCAGTTTCCTGGCAACGATGCATCAATTCCTCCGGGGGGGAGCAGGCATATAAATTCGTCCCGTCGTCGTCCATTTTGTTCTAAAGGACCAGACATTGGCTTGCTTATCAGCAGATCAAAGAGTCGGTCCGCTCATTTCTTTGCCAAATTCCCCAGAAAGACAGCACCTTACTCCCACAATCCACCAACACTCTCATGGCGCCTCCAACGTTGCGCAAGACACGGATTGTCTGCATCTCCGACACCCACAATTGCAACGTCAAGCTCCCCCCTGGCGATGTCTTGATCCATGCTGGGGACCTCACCAACAAGGGGAGCATCTCCGAGGTAAGCCGTCGCTTTTTTTGCCGGTGTCTGGTCCGACCTCCAAGTCTGGCGCTTTTGACGTCACACATCTGAGCTTGAAGCTAACGTCTGATTGCGCCAACTCGAAGCTCTCTCGGGCAGTGAAATGGCTTGAAGAAGCCGACTTTGAAGCCAAGATTGTCGTGGCAGGTAAGTGATGCTGTGTCACAACGTGATTGCTAATCTGAACTGCGATGCTGATCATCAGTAGGCAACCACGACGTCACGCTGGATGAAGACTTTTACTTTCATCACGGCGACCACTTCCACAACAAGATCAAGCAGAACCCAGCAGACTGCATCAACCTGCTCGCCTCGTCGCCATCCCTCACCTACCTGTGCCACGATTCGGCCACCATCCGTCTCAAGTCGCCCACGGGACCGCATACCGAGTTCACCATCTTCGGCTCTCCATACTCTCCTCGCAGCGGCCTGTGGGCGTTCTACTATGAGACGCCGGCCTCTGAGGGTGGCACCGCTGCTGACCTCACGTCGCTGTGGGAACTGATCCCGCTCGAGACGGACGTTGTGGTGACGCACACGCCGCCACGTACGCACTGCGATCAGCCCAACGGTCAGCAGTCTGCCGGCTGCGAGGCCCTGCGACAGGCGCTCTGGAGAGTAAGGCCCAAGCTAGCTGTCTGTGGGCACATCCACGACGGGCGAGGCGCGGAGCGAGTGCTCTGGGACATCAAAAACGTGTCGAAGCCGTACGCGGAGAAGGCGGTCATGCCGTGGGAGGATCCGGGCGCGGGCAACAACAAGATGAGTTTGGTCGACCTCACGGGCAAGTCAGGCAAGATGCCGGCCCTCGCAAACGACGGCTCGCACCCGGGCCGGCCTAGCTATCAGGACGACCAACAGACGGCTTCCACGCCAGCTCCCGCGGGGCCATATTCGGAGGAGTCATCGCAGCAGGGCTCTAGCGTCGCTGCCCAAAAGCGAGGCGGCGGTGACGGCGATGGCGGTCCGGTGGGCTATGGGGGTGACCCGGAGTCTGAGGATTGCGATTGCGAGGCGTTGGCGGGGAGGCAAGGCCGCAAGGAGACGTGCGTGGTGAATGCAGCAATCATGAAGGGCAGCTATCCGCATGCTGAGGGAAAGCAGTTTAGCAAGCCCATCGTGGTGGACTTGTATCTGCCTGTATGGCAAGACTGAGTTTGGCAAGCTCGAGCAAGCCTGGTGAGCGACGAGCTGGGCTTAGGTGGAAGCTGAAGCTGGTGAGGCTGAACCAAGCTTGAGGAAGAAGGATGATGGTGTAAGGGGAAGAGGAGACGTGATGGTTGACGGAAACAGCGTGGACAGGCTCGAAGCATGTGATGGTCAGCAGGAATGGTGTGCTCGTGGCATTGGGTATACTTGTAAAGGTACGCCGTGGTGTCATTCTTTGCTCGATGTACGCAGGATGAGAGCCGCCTGTCGGTGTGCCCTCATGACATATAGATGGGTGGGCGGATGTCAGCAAGCCAGCCATTGACGAATGGAGGTGATGAAGACGCATCCCGTGACAGGGACAGGGGCAGGGACAGCAAAGCAATCAATTCATCGATCCAGATCATTGTGAAGGAAAAGTTATAGTTGACAAGTCTGCCGACCTAGCTAGCAGACTTGTGATGATAAGTCAGACACCTTGGAGCGACAACACATCCCATCCATACCGTTCCATCTAGTTCACTTTTGGACGAATCGTGGATCGGGATTGTTCAGGATGCCCGATGCAGGGCCAGCGCATTATGCCCACCCTCCTATTTTCCTGTCGTCGTCTTTCCCCAGGCTGTTCACTACCATCGGCCTGGTATACCGGGGACGAGGGGGGTATTACTGTATGAGGTACATATCTGGGACTTGGACGTGATAAGGTACGGTACGAGTATAGGTACGCTTCGTAACCCCTGCGTCTGCGTCCATCCATGGGCTACGGGGTACTATGGCAACGGAGGATGGTGTTTGGGGGGATTTGAATCACATTGGGGAGCTTTGCATTTGCATGCCGTTGCCTAAGGCACATACTAGTAAGTGCTTTGGTGCGAAGTAACCCTCTTGCAGGAGAAAAGAAGGGGAAAATAATAAAGGGGGGAGAGGGGTCGGAAGGGACAGGGCAGACGGTTTAGGTGTGGTAATTCGTTGATTGCTTGGTGGTGGTTGTAGTAGCAGTGAAGTTCTGGGGGGTTTTGATGTTGTCTTGTCTACGTGGACGTGTCGGCAGATGAAGCCTTCTAGCGAAAAGGATTGGTATTGCTGTGTCCAATGAGATGCGTGGGGTGCTTTTTGATGATGGCCGGATGGACGAGACATGTCATGTAAGGAATACCTCGTATGGAGTACATTGCTGTGTAGGAGTCTGGGGTAATAAGAGAGACGGACAGAGGTACGGAGATGAGGTATGATTTGCTGCGTAGGTAGGTCATGTCAGTCCTTTCCGATCATCGGAAGGAATAAATGTATGTATGAGGATGTTTGCATGGCATTAGCATGAGGGTGGATTCTTTTCTGGGGTGTTGTTGTTTTCTCCTTTCTGCAGGATGTTGGTTTGCTCTTTATTATGAGTATATGATTACAAGTGCTATGTCCTATGTATGCGAACCCCTTGCCTGGGGTAGCACTACTTGTGCGTCTGAAGGATTTCGTTAGGTAGTTGCAAGGCAGATGGGCATGAGTCTGAGGGAGATGATTGGGAGGTTAGAAGGGGAGGTTGTGGCGGCGCCTCGTTTTTGAGGGGGATGGGATTTGGGGGGATTGAAGTGTTCTGGCGGTGAGCGTGCTTTGAGTGGCTTTTGATTAATCAAATGGCTGATTGTAGAATTGGGCTGTTTGGAGGGCTTTGGGAGGAGAGGTTTTGCTTCAGTTTAGTTGAAAGCTTGATTTGGACTTGATAATGTGTAGGGTAAGTGATGCTCTGAGAGGAGGTACGAGTTGGAAATGCAGCCAGTCTGGGTGGGAATCCATCTGCCGAAGAGACCAGGATGGATACGACTGGATCAACTGCACTATCAACAAATAAGAATCATCTTCCCACATAAAGTCAACCCCAGGTCTGGCCCGTTCTGCAGCCTATCCCGACATGCCAAATCTGAGTGGTTGAAAAGAAGAAGCCTGGAAACTTGTCCTGCGTGTGCTTTTTTTTTGGTGTGTGTGGGATGATATGTATGTACCTATGTAGCTAGTAGTATGTATGCCCGCCCGCATGCAGCCCCGTCTTGTTTTTCTTGTTGGAAGGGCGTCTCGTGGACAGAGTATTGTGCTCACCGCCATGGGGAGTGTTGATTCGCGGGGGATAAAAGATGTCATTGGGTGAGAATGGAGGGCTACCTTCTTGACTTGGAGGTTAGATGTTATTGGGCCGACTTGACGGGTTAGTATTGGGTGCGGCGTGCGGATGGGGTGATGCGGGTTTTCTGTTTGAAGGGATTGGATGGCTTTTTTGGGGATGGGGTTGTGAGGGGGAGATGTGATTTTTTGGCCTATCAAGTGGTGATTTACATAGCAGAGAAGGGATGTGAATGGTAAGTCATTGGGGTGCTCTTTTGGAAAGACATGGAGAAGGAGATTGTGATAAGTGATGGAAGATGATGTCCGTGATCTGCTCGCTCAGTAGGTCTCATGGCCCGCGTTTGGCGCGCCTAGACCAATGGTAGGCGAGCATTGTGCTGCGGGAAGATTGATAGCATTTATTGAAGACCTGAAGGCTTTCTGTAGTGGTTGTGTTTGAGTACTGATGAGGATCATACGGAGAAGAAGTTCAAAGGAGAAGAAAAGCAAGAGAAGCGCTGAGAGCCGCTGTGACTGAAGCAATCACAAGCTCGGCATTGATCACTGTTTGACTATCATGACTTTCATCCTCGTTCTGGCGAGTTTGAGCTTCCACCCGTCCGTTCAGTTTATCATATGGCTGGAGAGATTCTTGGTCACCCAGAGACTCGGCTCTTTCTATCATTGGAAACGCATACCAAAACTGCGCCTCCGTCTCGTCTCGCTTTCAAATTCTTTGGTCCGGCCAGTCCGGCTCGTGGAACGTGGGATCGCAACCGCAGTGAGGCAGAGAGCACGTTTTCCTCACGCATCGCCTCTTGCAGGTCCATGTCTAGCTTAGTGGCCCATCACAAAAAGCATGCGTGTGATGCCGTTGCGCATTGACGACTTTTGCCAATGGGTCGAGAGTACGGAGTACTTGACTCATTAAGTTCTCCGTTTGGCGTAGCATCGTGACTGACAGCTTTCCCGTATACCGCATCTCAGCTCAATGTGCAGGTAGAGATACCAGCAAGCTCCGCCATCAGACGATTCCACCTCCTAGCCAAGCATAAGGTAGATCTCGTCGACGACACGGCACAAGCATCGCAGCTCGCGCCAATGACGCCGCAGCAACAAGCGCCCGACACCTCTCTAGCACAACACCGTTCAACCACATGGCAGCTCAAAGACGGACCGCTCCCTTCCCCCCAATCATCCACAGTGGCGAAAAGCGCCGGCTCTGTGGCTGTCTCTTCCCTCGAGCTTTCTCCACGTGGTCACCGGACGGCAACGATTTTCGCTGTTCCAGGTTTTTTACCTTGGATCACACAATGGGACACGAGGGGGGAAGAGAAAAAGAGTCAGATGTTGCGATCCGATACTGCGGACTGGGTGATGCGTTGAGTTAATAGCTCACTCTGGCAGTGCATACGACAGCTGCTGCTGCTGCTGCTGCTGTTGCATTTAATGTAGAGATTTGATGGATGATGAGGTGACGCTGACGATTGTTTGCATTGATTCTGGAGGGGTGTTTTGGACGAGTGCCCTGCCCTGCTTTGATCACAGCCTCTGGGCGCGGGCGCCGTCAAGTGACGATCCCCCTCTTTGAAAGCTCCCGAGATCAGCTCAAGCTGTCCACTCACAAGTCAAGTCTACTTCCGAGCTCAAGTCGATTCGATCATGTAGCTACACCCCAAAGCTACCCTTGTAACTCTACAAAGCTCCAAAGATTATCAACGGCATTGGGTTTAGCTGGCGTGATGTGATTCATACACAACGGGCTCTCAGCTGGCGGGCAAGCCAAGCGGCGCTCCAAAGCCTGTGCTTCTTTCACCTCACATGAGCCTCATGAGATCCCTGCCGGGCGTCTAAACAAGTGACCGTCATCTGTCTCTGTCTCCCATGTATGTATTTTCTTTTCCCTCTTTGCCGCAATACCCAGCAATTGTAGTGGTGTTACTAGTCCAGTAGATAGTACCTCGTAGCTGCAGCACGTCGAAAACCGCTCACCGTTAGCTTCGAGAAGCTCGTGATGGCGTCTTGCTCTCTCTCTGGCGTTGGTTAGTGCCTGTGACGGGCCAAAATAAGAGACGGCCGCCAGCGGATCACCCGCTGTCCCGTGATAGCACGGTTTCTTCGTGGCGTTAAGGATTAGAGTAACAACATGGGGGGACCTCTGTTGGGCTTCTGCTATCATAACTGAAGAGCTTTCGATATATCACCCTACGTTCCAGTGTAAGTAGACCCGAGCTCACGTACCACAACGAGAGCCTGATCCTCGCGGTTGCGTGCACTCAGCCTCCATGCAAAAACACCGCCGTCTCCAGCCTTCGCACAAAGTACTCCAAAGAACACTAACAGCATCCCGCTTCTTCCTCCTCCCACGGTGCCCGAAAAAAGGCACCATGTGGAAACGCTCCGCTCGCACCGTACCGTTCACCCGCGCCGTTTTTCCCTCGTGATCTTGGCCCCGTCACTTTTCGTCACCCGTTCAAGCAGCTAGCAGAGCCTTTTTCCCTTTTTCTTAGCCCAGATATCGTTTGGCTGTATTTCCTTCGTGCAGGTCACGTTGATGGGGATCGCCTTTTGTCCGCTCTTTGCCCGCTCGCTGCTGACGAGCTAATACTGGTAGGCGGAGCGTCTGGATCCTGTTGGGCTCCGTAACACCTAGAACGAGCGTGAGATGGCTTCCGGCTTTGATGATTACCTTCTTTGACGGAGGCGTATCTACTGTTATCTCTGTCCAGGTCTTGCTGGGGGAATTGGCTCTGCAGGGCAGCTTTTTCACCTCCTTCTCTCCACAAATACCAGCAGCAAACGCAGCTTCAGCTCCAGCTTCCCAACCCAAATACGCTACGATAATGTACACTATCAAACGCATGCCCAATCTATGGACAAGAGTGACGGAATCCCCCCCTCGTTAGCCCAAAAGCAACCCGACTCGTGTCCAGTCAGGAGAGCGTGGCTTGGGCCCTCTTGGTTTCACTTGGGGGGTCGTCACCTGGCTTGGGCGAATCGACCACGGCCGTCGAATGGAAGCTCTTGGAAGCAAAAGCCCATCCCATCCCCCTTCGTCCTGTTATTAGGTCCTCCACCCCGCCAAGTTTTCTTCCATCTGACAAGGGCCAGCGCCTGTCCAATCATCCCTCTCTCTTTTGTCCGTGCCACAAAAGCCTCGCTGGCCCGCTGTTCCTGGATCTGAGCTAGCTGGGGAGTCGTTTAAACGGGTGTGCTAAAGTGCCGTTCATTGTTCAGATGTCACATTGTTTTCGCCTAACAGATGCGTAAAAGCTTTCGTTTTCTAGTGGTGTTCTTTACTACGCAGCTCCTCTCCATGCTAGCATATCGACTGGTGGGGGACCGCAGCTCTGGCTCAAAATGGACAAGGGAGGGGGTAAAAGGGAGTTAGTAATCGCTTTGAGGCGTGATAGGTTGATAGGACGAGGTGATGATGGGCTTTCCAATGGTGCAGAGAGACTGACCAAAAAAAGGGCAGCCCCAAATGGTCCAGTGTCATGCAGTGTGACGCGGGCGGGCAGCGAATTGCGAGTCGCGGGCTTCATGCACGTCGTGCCTTAGGTAATAAGGTAGGCCGGAAGAGCAGCACAAGCAGCGTGCTTCTGTACATGTAAGTACATCTTGCCCTTGGTAGTGAATGGGCTAAGATGCGGTGATGGGGGAAAGGTAAGGTAAGGCACTCAGTAAATGGAGAGAGGTCGCACTCCGTGCCACTACTGTCTTATCCTGCCCCATGGAGCTGGTCGTAAGTGGTGGCTCGTGATGCGGGCGACTGTGCTTTCGTGCGTCGTACATACATGTCACATAGGGAGTAAATGGATCCTCACATGGCCTCTGAGAAGATGAGGTAAGGAGGGAGCACATCACATCATGTCCATGGAGCTGGACGGAGGGAGTGCTGGTGTGCGGTCTGCCCCGTGCATTGAGCGCATGTAAGTATGTTGCATACAGGTTACTCGCATGTAGCTTCTCCAAGGATGGGATGCCGGAGGTGATGATGGGCAGCTGTCTGATGATGCCTGGCATCCGGGGCAACGATGGTCCCTCTAGGCGATACGAGGGGGCTCGTCCGTGATTCGCGTCTCCTTCGTTTTCGGTGTCAAGTCGACCTCGAATCACGCCAGGAACAAGGGACGCGAGATGCTTGGACGTGCCGGTGCCTGTTTGAGACGCGGACGCATCGTGGCCTGGCGCGGTGCCTCGCATATGCCGCTGACTGGATGGAACGCCTCTTTCCCCCCCCTTCACTAGCTGGCCGTCAAGTATGAGTAGCATCGGTATGATCAAGGGGGAATGGGGGGGAGAAGGATGATGATCGAGGCAGAGACGGCCTCGAAGCAGTGATGCTATTGGTGAGGCCTGGATGCCGGTCGAGCAGGCTGGGGGACCATCCGGGGGAGCATGGAGCAGACAGGCGCTCATGCGGAAAGGGAAAGGGAAGTGTAGCCGAGTGGGCGGCGGGTGATGGAGGGCATACATACTGCTCGCAACTGGGTGATAGGTGGTGATGCTGGCTGGTGTTCTGAAAGGTGGTGATGGCTGGCGTTGGTACCTAGTTGAGGCGATACTTTGGTCCTCCTGACGAGAGTACCTGACGCTACGAGTGCTTGGAGAGTCCTGTTTTGGCAAGATCGTGATGGGTTGTCGCTTGAGGTGTACCTGGCATATGCCTACGTGTTCGTCGGGGGATTTGATTGCCTGCCGCTGCCGGTCTGCCTGATGCAAGCCTCCAATAACGGCCACGACAACGCACGAGGGATCGTGAGCACCTCGGGTTGCCTATCCAACGATTATTCGCAGCGGGAAGCGGACAACAGTTGAGACGACTCAATGCCGCCCTCCGTCTATGTATGCAGACGAACAAGCACACTCGCATACACCCATCGGCCTCGTCTCCTTTGGGACACTGTTGCATCTCGTCCCTCTCCACTATCTCGCCCGTCCTGCATCTCGCTTCTCCTGCTCTCGGGCTCACACTCTCTCGCTCACTATTCCTAATCGATTACCTTCTTTCCAGTCATCTGGAAGGCTTGTTATCTCAACCATCAGTGGGCCGTTGCTGCATCCAATAGTCCATCCTCGCTTTGCCGGCCCCAGGACCCTTGGACTCCAGACGAGACGACTTACACGCATGCAAAGTGCAGCACAGTTTGAGCGTAATCAAGTCGAGCACAGTGCAGCCTTGAGTATCTTACAGGGCCTCACTAGCCCTCCCTCCAGTCAACAAACCCTCTCACCGCCAGAATCCCCTCTAGTGGTCCATCGCAATCGCCAGAGAGATCGTCTGGTTTTTCTGTCGTTGGCGCTCGACGATTATGCCCCAGCATCTGCCATATCATCATTCTGTGTCATCGCGCTTCTCCCTCTGCCTTGCTTTTTTCTCCCCGGACCCCGGCTTCTTTCGACTTCCCTCTTGCTTCTGTGCAAAAAAAAAACTACGTGTCTCGCCCGCACTTGGCGAATCTCCGTCGTGCTGCAATATCCCACCACGCGGCTCCTGTAAGCGCCTGAGGCTCGTCGCCACTCCTGCGCGTCTGCTCCAGCACTCTCCATACGACACGCCAAGGGTGGGTTAAAGCATCTTGTCATCATCTTACAGCGCTGGTGCTGGGGTGAAGAGAGAAAAAACAAAACAGGAACTTTGCACCAAAAGGCCCATATAACAGCCTTGCTTGCCTCTTTGTCAAACGGGCGTAATACATAGCAGTTTTGACTCTTTCGTTGTGTGAAGACGGTAGAATTGCTCACACTCTTTTTCATTCCTTGTTTTAATCTCTCGCCTTGTTCCTCATCCCCAATCGGGTAAATAGCCAATCCGCCGTCATTGTTGCTCTGGCCCTTGCACGGACCGCCGTTGTGAAGAAGAACATTCAGATCCAGGTGTCGACTCAGTGCTGGGCCCCTGCGCTCGACAACGGGGGGGAGAACTTGGGGAGTTGCAGTACGTGGGCGGTACTTTGCCAGGTTTGCGCATCAGCCGACAGCCCCTCGTCGTGCGTCTCACGTCTCCGGTACCCCTCGCGTCTTTTTTATCTCCCCTTTGGGGCTTGGCTTGGTTTTTCGGGGAGGAGAGCGAGACGGGGGAGAGAAAGAGCAGAGCAGAGCAGAGGCACAACGAGAGAGAGACACATACAGTACGGGAGCAAAGTACCTGAACCCTGGCAGATGCATTTGTCGCGCATTTGCTGGAAGCATTGCATCCATCGGGCGAGGTAGCAGGACTTGCAGGCTGTCGTACCTTACAGTACACTTGTAGCAGACCTCGGGAGTACATGTAGGCGCTGCTGCACCGCATAAGGTAAGGTAGACTGCTGTGTGTCGTCGACCTGATTGCACCCAATTCGCTTGGACAGCAATTACACCTGCAGCGAAGACGAGAGAAGACGACAGAGACGACAGTGATAGAGAGAGTTTCAAGGTGAAGATCAAGACTGAGATCAAGTCAAGCAGCTCAATCACTCGCTCACCCATTCATTCAATTGCTCCCCTTCCAACATTACTCACTGCTCGCTCATCCGCCCCCGGTTGTCGTGTCTTGCTCGGCCTCGTCACGCGCTCGCCCTCTGGCTGACGCATTCACTCCGCCGGCTGTGACCAATCCCGCCCTCGAGCCTCTTCTCTCGCCTTCCCCGAAACCGACGACGCCGGACATCCAGCCAGCGAGACCTGCTGTTACCGTTGCGCCAGCGAGCACGAGCATGAGCGCCAGCATCGTTGCCTTACAGATCATTACGCCCAGAGCGAAAACGAAGTGACGCCGTCTCGCCAATTCCGCAGTCATCAACCAGCTATTCTTACCTAAACCCACCGTCGTCGTCGTCGTCCGCCCGTCTCAGCCACGGCAAGGTCGACATCCCGAGGCTCAGCGCCTTTTTAACCCGCCTCGAGTCGCCCGCCTGTGCCGCCACCCCTCCCTCTCTCGTCGCTCGCCCGGGCCATCATCGATCAGGACGACCATCTCACCATCCACAGCCCACCCGCCGCACCACAGACACCATCCATCCATCCATCAGGCCAAGCGTTCGCTCGTCGACGGCTAGCAGGACGGATCCGACCTAGCTGAAGGCACCATCACGGCTCGACCAAGAAAAGACTCGCCCCCTCCTTTCTGCGCTCCGCTGCCAGCACTACTGTACCTTGGACAGCTTCAGTTAGCAGCAGCCTCTAGCAGCGCCTCGTGCCTGTGCTCGTACCTGTGCCCGTACCTGTACCTGCACCCGTCCCTGGCCCTGCTCGAGTACCCGGTACCTCCCACCGGTGCCCGTCCCTCCTACTCGCCCAGCCAGCTGCTCCCCCCCTTGGGCCCGGTTTTCCAGCCGTTGGACGAATCACCGCGTGCAGAGCTGCTCAGGCCCGTGACCTTGACGACGCTGCCCGCCCTCAGGTACAAGGTACACGCGACCTCGTGCCTTGTCACGGTACTTCTTTTCTCTTAAGGTAAGGTACCTTACCAGCACCTGAGCACGGCAACCCCCCCTCTTCACAGTCAAGGAAGGCAAGCACGGAGGAAAGCCAAAAAAAAGGGACCAGGCCCAGCCAGATCTTGCCTGCTTCCCTTTTTCGCATTTGCCTTTGCATTTGCATCTGCATTTGCAAGCCTTGCTTGTGTGCTTCGTTGCATCTGTCCGCCATCTGCCCGCCATTTCTTCCCTATTTCCCTCTTCCCTCTTCGCCCTCTTCGCCCTCTTGTCGCTCGTCTGATTTTCTCTCCCACTTTCCTTGTGCCTTTTTCTTGCGTCTCTTGGAAAGCTGTCATTCCTTTGCAAATCAGCGGCGGCTGGCATTCCATTGCGGTGCCTGGGCTGCTGTTATTCGCCGCCTTCCGCCTCATCAGCCATCTCTATACTCGACCGAGTCACCATTCTGCAAAGTCGCCCCCTCGGGACCATCTCGAGCAAACGTTGACTTGACCTTTCCGTCTTCCATTTCCTTCTTCTACATTCGCAGTTTGCCCAGCAAACATTCAGCGGCCCTTTTGTCGCCTCAATCGCCGCCGCCCAGTTGTTCGATGCAAGCCGCCTCCCGCAAGCTTCTATAACCAGTCCTCGAAATAGCCTCATCTGCCGCTACAGCGCCTCTGCCGTCCACTTTGCTCCCTCCGCCTTCCCAACATGAGCTCCACGCCGCTCCCGGATCACTACAAAGTTCTCGGCGTTAACAAGGATGCGCAAGTAGCGGAGATTCGGCTGGCCTACCGCAAGCTGGTCCTCAAGTGCCACCCCGACAAGGTGCAGGATCCCGCCCTCAAGGCGCAGAAGCAGGAGGAGTTCCAAAAGGTCCAGCAGGCCTACGAGCTGCTCACCGATGAGGAGGAGCGCAAAAAGTACGACGACCAGGTCAGGCTGGCCGAGCTCAAGGAGCAGCTCCGCAAGACGTCGGTTTCCACCCCGCGATCAAGTTCAAAGTACGCCGAGTACGAGATCCGCACCGCCGAGCCTCGCGCCTCGTCTTACAAGCCGGCCACCAACGTCCCCCCGCCCGCAAAGGGATATACCTACCCGCGATCCTACGAGGATGATGTGACTTTCAGCTCTCGCGTCTACCAGACCGGCTCCTCGCGTGCCGGCAGACGGGAGACCACCTACGTCGACGGCCGCTCAAAGCGGGATTCCGAGCGCGAGGCCAGGGAAAAGGAACGGGACCGGGAGCGCCGAAAGAAGGCCGACAAGGAAGAGGCTGCTCGCCGTGAGAAGGAGGCCAAGGAGGCCAAGGACGCCCGTCGGGAAAAGAGAGCCAAGGAGAAGCAGCGCGACAAGGACATTAAGCGCGAGTCCGAGGACAAGAAGAAGCACGCCAAGCCCTCGGCCACCTACGTCGAGGACTACAGCGACGAGGCCGCTCCCGCTGCCAAGTCCGACAAGAAGAAGTCATCGTCGTCGTCAAGCAAGAAGTACGATGAGAAGCGGGATCGGGATCGCTCCTCTCACCGCGACGACATCCCGGTGGTGTCTCCCCCCATGCCCCCTGTTCGCTCCTTTACCGAGTATGCCACCAGCAAGTACGTGGAGCTCCCGCGAACTGTGCCGGCCGCCCCGGAGCCGTCCTCCTCTTGGGAGGACACCCACGCCAAGATCAAGGACGCCAAATCTTACATGGAGGCGGCCCGGGCCAAGGAGAGCGTCGCGCCCGGTGGCCTGAAGCGATCCATGACCTATGGCCCGCGTATGAACCAGCCCCCCGCAGCTCCTACTCCCCCGCCCGCTCCCAACCAGACTTCCCCCTTTGCCGTCCCTGACGACGACGTCCGTCGTTCAGCCGCGCGACCTCGCCGTGGCTCAACAGAAAGCAACCACCCCAGAGACAGCAGGTATAGGAAATCGTCGAGGGAGCCCGTCCCCGCCGAGCCCGTCGTCATGAGCGCCTCCCCCAACAGCCGCCATGCGCACCCTCCCATGTCCGGCTCGCCTCCTCATCTGTCCAGGACAAACACCATGCCAGCCGATGGAAACTACCCGCGCGCTGTGCCCATTACGCGCTCCCAGACGTACAACTTTGGAGACGCAACCGACCCCCGCGGGCGCAACCGTACGCGCTACCAGTCGCAAATCGACGAAGAGGAGGTTGATTCGGACGAGGTCCACGACCACCGTGCCAGAGACCGAAGGCATCGCGCTGGCAGGCGGGAGCACTCCGTCGACCCAGGCTTCACGGAGCCGCGATACCCGTACGAGCGACAGGCATCGTACAGCCGCCGCCCCGAGCCGGAGCCCGAGCGATATGCGTACTACTCGTCTGGCCACGACGGCCGACCCACGATGCCGGTCCGCGACAGCAGCTACTCCGCCTCTGCGGGATCCGCCCAGTTTGCCAAGGTCAAGACGTCCAAGAACTACGGATACGACGACGTCCACTACTCCGCCTACCACCACCAGAAGCCACGTGAAGAGTACACGTACGCTTGACGGCGTTGGACTTCCATTCTTATACTCCATTTCATATTCTTTCTGCTGTTACTCCCCGTCTACGACATCTTCTCGGTTGCAGCCGAGCGATATTTTGCTGAGGAAAAACCCCCACCGCGGAAGTCTTGGAGCTTCCGTGACTTTTATTAACAGAACTGTTACATGCACAATCTATTCCTTTTCTTTTTTTTTTCGCTTCATTTCCCAGAAGTCAACCTTCGTTTTTATCCAGTTTGGTTTCCTATTACGAGAATGATTATCTTACGACTACAACATTTACCCGGAGTGCACTGGTGTGCTTCCACGATTTGGGATGATGGCTTTTCGCTTTTACAAACGATACGCGGATGTTGGCAATCTTTTTTCTTTTCCTTTTTCTTCAAACACGAAGTTTCGAATCACCAAGATTGTCGCAATCGATACGCGAGGATGCGGGAGATGAAGCGTTCACTCCGTACCTCGGCGTGGGGAGGAGATTTGTTTTTGCATGCGCACAAGAAGCGGGACCCAGTCCCTTGAGCTGTGCCACAGGCGTTTTCTGGAGGACTATATCATTATGACAAAGCCCAGGGATACCATTCGCTCTTTATAGACACGGGCACGAGACAGATTGGGATGTGAGAGTTGGGTGGATAGCAGGGGATGACGAGAACGAGACCGACGAGCGAGCGAGCGATCTATTACCAAGCATTATTGGATAGAGCCGTGATGACTGCGCGCAGGGACGCGGCATGACTTATGAATATTTTTGCGGTGGGATTGGGTTTATGTGGTCTGGACGTTGATTTTTCCTTCTTTCATGTCATCTTTTCTTTTCTTTTTGGTTTTCTTCTTCTTCCTTTTTTTCTCTTCATTTTTCTTTGATTTGAATTTGAGATCATCGAGACCAATCTGTAGCTAGCACTTTCTGCACACATTTGCAGAGATTGAATATGAATATGAACATAAGAATGGAAGTCAAACGCTTTGGTCCTAGATGCACGAATGGGTGTGAGTGTGGATGTGAGTGTGAATCCGAATCTGAATGAAATGTCAATGTGAATGTGAGATGTTGGAGCGGGAGGGGGGAGAGGAGAGGTCTTGTGATGGGGTGATGTGGTATTTGGCCGTGGCGAGGGATGAATTGCATGATGAGTATGATGTTATGCTTGGTATGTTGATGTCACGAGGTATTTGCGTTATATGAGGGTCTTTGCACTGGTGAGGATGTGATGTGCTAGCTTTATGGGTGAAATGATGGGTGTATGCGTTTTTGTGGCGTTGAGGTTATTTCGTTTTGAGAGCTTACCTTAACTCTATGCTCGGGTAGATCCGTGGCTGATGCTGATGGACTGTGACCTGTATGTAAGACGGAAGATTGATGATGTTGTTGTGTGAGATTTGCTTGGGAAGACGTTGGTGTTTCGAGAATTCATTGTTTGGAAATGGAGATGGGGGATGGCGATTGAGATGAGCTGGTTTGAGCCTGTAGGTATGTTTAAGAAGGGCGGGAGGATGGAGGAATCAACGACGCTACTTTGGGATGGATATTTTGACTGCGTCTGTTTTCTATTTGTTTGTTTGTTTTTTTCTGTATCTTCTTGATAGGTCATGCTTTGCTTGTGAAGCTGGTGCTTGAGCAGATGAAGATGCCATTGAGCTGGACTGATGAATGAACATGGCTTGTTGAGTGGGTTTAGGCCATGTGCTGTGAAGAGCGGCCGGGATTCAGAGGTTGCAGTACAGTAGAACTCCGTGGGGCAGTGTTGATTTGCCGGTGATGTATCCGGCTCTTGAGTGACAACATGGCACAGCACACCACCCTCTTCAAGTGAGGGTGAAGATGCAAACTCGTGTTTTTCAAGATGGAGCAGCAGCCTTTACCCTGCTTATGAATACATACATTGCCAAGGTATGTAGTCCAGCATTCGTTGCAGAGGGGAAGATGGCTTAGCCACTCTTAGCACTTGGGCAGGATTGCCATACGCACATGAATACGCTTGTGTCTTGAAAGATGTAGTAAGCCCCTTCGTACTATACTAGGTACATTCGCCAACATTGTTAAGGATCATGACAAACCAGCGTGATACGCAAAAGCCACCACGACTTGCTTTCTCAGCAACCGCAATCCTTCAAATCCATCCATCCATCCATCCTCCTCAACGGCTGCGATGTCTGTAGAAATACACGGCAATTCGGATGTAGAGCGCCCAGAGAGCTAGCCCGCTTTTTTCGGACGCCATTCCCGATTGTGTGTGTCCCTTTTGAAGTGGGGTTTTCAACAAAGCCGTTTACCTCACTTCCCACAGCATCTTCGAGAGCAACCGGATTTCTAAGCAGCTCTCGATGGACGCGAATATGGGGGGAAGGGTCGGGTCAATTGTTTCCCTGGGCTGAGAAATGGGGATCTGGAGACACGCAATTGAGGGGGTCAAGGATTACCTCATTGCAGCTAGTGTTTTATATCATATATACGGAGTCTGTAGCACCCAGTTGATTGATATATATGCTAGTTGTTGGTCGCACTCCGCTCAGACTTTATCCTCTTTCTCAATCCAACGACGATAAGTAACTCTTTGTGGATTTATGCCAGCGGCTCGTATAGCACAACTAGGCAGACAATTGATCAACAGCGTCAAAATGGGCATTCCGACCGACATCGTGCTGTACACGGCCGCCACGCCCAACGGCATCAAGGTGTCGATCTTGCTGGAGGAACTGGGCCTGGAGTACAAGGTCCGTTTCTGCCCACAACTCAAACATTTACAATACAACAATCCCACCATCACCACACACACACACAAAACCCTCAATACCTCACTCAAATCATCTACACCACACACACACACACACCGCGCTCAAAGATTTCCGAATTAATGATGCCTGACTGACTTGGTTTCCATTAGATCCGCTCCATCGACCTGGGCAAGAACGAGCAAAAGGAGCAGTGGTTCCTTGACATCAACCCCAATGGCCGCATCCCTGCCATTACGGACACGTGGACTGACGGGACGCCCATCCGTGTGTTTGAGAGCGGTGCGATTCTGCAGTATCTCGTGGATCGGTATGACAAGGACCACAAGGTTTCGTATCCGCGGGACGCGAAGGAGACGTGGGAGGTGAACAGCTGGGTGAGTTTTGCTCTAAGCATGAGAGATAATGATGAGGAGTCATTTGCTGATGTGGAATGTGTGTAGCTTCATTGGCAGATGGGTGGTTTGGGGCCGATGCAGGGACAGGCAAATCACTTCAGTCGTGAGTCTTAACACATGATGAGGCGGATTGTGCCTCTGGTGAGTGAGTGAGTGAAGGAGTGCTGACGGAGGGTATCTGTAGGATACGCCCCTGAAAAGATCCAGTACGGCATCGACCGCTACACCAACGAGACGCGCCGCCTGTACTCCGTCCTGGACACGCAGCTGTCCAAGTCTGCCTCTGGCTACCTCGTCGGCGACCGCGTGACGATTGCCGACATTGCCTCCTGGGGCTGGGTCGCCTCTCACGGTACGTCTTCATCCCTTTCGCCTAGCAAATCTCAACCCTGATGAGTTTGTTCTGAGTCCAATGCTGATACTTGGATGGATGAACAGCCTGGGCGGGCGTCTCGCTGGCAGAGTTCCCTCACCTGGAAAAGTGGCTGCACGCGCTGCTGGAGAGGCCCGGGTTCGAGCAGGGCCGGCACGTGCCGAAGCCGCATACTGCGTTTGAGCTGGCCAAGTTGAGTCCCGAGGAGATGGACAAGAAGGCGGAGGAGACGAGGAAGTGGATTCAGGAGAGCATGAAGGCGGAGGCGAAGAAGTGAGCATGTTTATCATGATACGGGAGTGCAATGATGATTAGCAAATATTGGAAAGGTTATTAATTGGTTGAAATCCTTTCGTGAGGCTTGGGTTTGAGGATGTGTGTGTGTGTGTGATGAGTGTGTGCTTGAATGTATGTGTGAGACGGTTACAGCAATACAGCATCTCACAGCAGTCCAGTAATCCAGCAATAAGACGAGATCCGGACGGTCCATCGGACATTCCTGCTCCATATTACGTGTATCCATGGTTGACAGTGATCGCGGCTAATGACAGGGGTGGCCATCACGAAGCAGTACGAGGCGATGGTGCAATGCGCTTGGTGCGGATCATGGAGCACGACATGGATCAGCCGGTGGACGGATATGTATGTACGAACGATGTGACTTGCATAAAATTTATATATCATATCAACCATTTCTGCAAGAAATCAACACAGATCTTGACACTTCATCTCATTTCTCTTCACGCATATTAACAATGCCTCCAACAACATCATCCTCCCCCTCACCACCCCACGACCTCGAAAGCCAACAAACAACCCCCTCCTCACCCCCCATGCCTCGCCCTCCCCTCCCCCCTCCGCATGGTCCCCTCCCCCGGGCTTCGTCCCCATCCAGCTCGCCATCATGACAAACGTCTTCCTCAACGGCTTCGACGGCACCATCACGGCCGCCACCTACGCCGTCATCGGCTCCGAGTTCGACGCCGCCAACAGCGCCTCCTGGCTCACCACCGCCTACCTCGTCACCGCCGCCGCCTTCCAGCCGCTCTACGGGCGCGTGTCGGACGTCTTTGGCCGGCGCGCGTGCTTCTTCGTCTCGACGGCCGTGTTTGCGGCCGGGTGCCTGGGCTGCGGGCTTGCGGGGAGCGTGGTTCTGCTGAATTGGATGAGGGCGTTGACGGGGGCTGGAGGCGCGGGACTGATGACTATGGGTGAGTTTGACTTTGGTTCTCTCTTTGATCGCTGTTGTTCTAAAGCCCTGTGGATTGGCTGTTCTCTCTATTATGTGACTATCTTCTGATTGTGTGCTTGTGCTGATGTTGGGCTGGGGTTTAGCCACGATCATCAACTCGGACATGATCCCCTTTCACAGACGCGGCATGTACCAAGCCATGCAAAACGGCGTCTTCGGCTTCGGCGCCATCTGCGGCGCCTCCTTTGGCGGCACAATCGCCGACTCCCTCGGCTGGCGCTGGTGCTTCCTCCTGCAGGTGCCCCTATCCATGTTTGCCCTCGCCGCGGGCCACGTCGTCCTCAAGGACGAGCACCTCGGCGCAACAACAACAGCCCCTTCTTCTTCCTCTACTGCTGCTACAACTACTATAGATGGCGGAAGCAGCAGCAGCTTTAGCGCAATGTGGAAAAGAGTCGACTTCTCAGGCGCTTTGCTGCTGGTCCTTGCCGTGTCGACGCAGCTCCTGGGGCTGAGCCTCGGCGGAAACGAGTTGCCCTGGGGCAGCCCCTGGGTGCTTGGCGCGCTGGCGACAAGCGTGGTGCTGTTTTCCGTGTTTGTGAGGGTCGAGGAGAGAACGGCTGCGATGCCGATTATTCCGCTGAGGATGCTGAGGGGGCGGATGCCGATTGCGACGCAGGTTGCGAATGTTTGCGCCGGCATGTCTTCGTACGGGGTTGGTTCTCCCCTTCCTTGTCTCTTTTCCCGTCGTACACACACGAAGCTCTTCTACTGACTGCTTGTTTGATAATGTCTGCAGTACCTCTTCATGCTGCCGCTCTTCTTCCAGGCCGTCCTCCAAGACTCGGCCACCAAGGCCGGCGTTCGCTTGGCGATCCCTTCGCTGGCAATTCCCCTGGGCGGCCTGGTCGCCGGCACGGTCATGTCCCGCTGGGGGAAGCTGATTCCCCTGATGCGCGCGGGCCTCGTCCTCATGACGCTCGGCCAGGCCTTGGTCTCGTCGTGGGCGTTTGCCGACGCGCGGTGGAAGTATGTCTTGTACATCTTTCCGTCTCATCTGGGCACCGGGATCGTGTATCCGGCTATATTGTTCATCTCGATTGCGTCTCACGCTCACGCTGGTATGTCATTTCTTGGGAATAAGTGCTTCGGCAACTTTGGGTTGTTCTTTGGTTGACATTTGTCTTTGGTAGATCACGCCGTGTCTGCGTCGACGACGTATCTCATCCGCTCCCTTGGCTCCGTCTGGGGCGTCTCCATTGCGTCCGCCATTGTGCAGAACACGCTCAGCGTACGCTTACCGCAGGTCCTGAGCGAGGTACCAGATAAATGGAGAGTACGACCCTTTTCCTTAAGTTCATCACTCATCACTCATCACTCACTCGCTCACTCACTTCATCACTATTTGAAATCACAAACCGTTCGTGTGAAAACTGGCAACTGACGCAGGTGTGTGTAGGTCATTGACGAGATCCGTCACTCGGTGGAAGCCCTGCGGACGCTCCCGCCGGATGTCCAGCTTAGAGCCAGGCTGGTGTATTTCGATGGGCTGAAGCTCGCTTTTGGGGCGACGACGGCGGTTGCTGCCGTGGGTGTTGTTGCGGCGTTTGTGGCGAATCCGGCGAATTTGAGGAAGACGCATGCCGGTTAGATGATGGTTATATATCTAACGTTAACATTTCTAGTCTCATAGCTAGTAGTAGATATCTAGGTAGACAGAACTCTGTGTACTTGGAAGGGTAGTATAGCAATGGTTCTCTTGCTGCTGCTCTGTCCAACTGATGTAGATCCTTGACTATATCATCGGTTGACTCTCGCAATGTCACAAATCAATACAAGGTCTGCCTGGCAATGTACAATATCACTGTTCTGACAAACTTGAATCATTCGTTCATCTTCAATTGCAGCTGTAATAAGCTTGACAACAGCCATGATGACGGAAGAGGTTGATCTCATCTCCTGTCCCACTAAGCTTATCGCCACCCCACCAACACCAAAAACCCGCATCTCGTCACCTCCATCTCATCCTCAACCACCATCTTCTCGCCATCAAACCACCACAAACTCACTCATCCTCAAACCATCCTCACTCAATTCAATCACACAATGGCCTCCCCCCCTCCTCAGCCATCATGGCTCCCCCCTCACCTCACCACCTCCCCCTCCCCCACCATCCACGCCCTCACCACCTCCCTCCTGCCCCCCCTCCTCAGCGCCCTCTCCCGCATCGGCATCGCCCTCCGCGCCTCGCACCGCGTCTCCCTCGCCGGCTCCGCAAACTCCTTTGGCGACGACCAGCTCAACGTGGACGTCGCCTGCGAGACAATCATGCGCGCCGCCCTCGCGCAGTGTCCCCTCGTTGCCACGGCCAGCAGCGAAGAGGACCCCGAGGAGAGACAGATCTTGCACCCAGACGAGCCCTCTGAGAACATTTCCTCCGAGGAGAGATTCTCCGTGGCGTTTGATCCGCTGGACGGGAGTTCGATCATCGCTGCGAACTGGACCGTGGGCACGATTGTGGGCATCTGGAAGGGGGAGAGCGCGCTGGGCAAGGATCCGAGGGAGCAGATTTGTTCGCTGATGGGCGTTCATGGGCCGCGGACGACGGTGATTGTTGCTGTGAGGGAGAATGTGGACGATAGGGGGGTTTGCTTTGAGCTGGGGCTGAATGACGATGGGACTGTGGAGATGATTCATCCCGACGTGAGGCTTTCTGCGCCGCCTTACAAGACGCGGTATTTCGCGCCTGCAAACCTGCGCTACGCTGCAGAGTCGCCCGCCTACGCGGCCCTCATCTCATCGTACATCACGAACAAGTACACCCTCCGGTATTGCGGAGGACTGGTCCCCGATCTGGGCCACATCCTCACAAAGGGACACGGCGTGTACGTCTCGCCTGTAGCAGACACGAGCAAGGCCAAGCTGCGGAGGCTGTACGAGGTTCTTCCCGTGGGACTGGTGGTGGAGTGCGCGGGAGGGAAGGCGGTGGATGAGTTTGGGAGGAGGGTGTTGGAGAGGGAGGTGAGCGGGTGTGATGAGAGGGGTGGGATCATCTTTGGGAACGGGGATGAGGTTGATGAGGTGGTGAGGGTGCTGTTTGGGTGAGAGTTGAGGGTGGTTTGCTTTTTTTCTGTGTTCACATATGGGATGGGTAGATAAAAGTTGAGGGGATCACGGTCAAATAGACAAAAGGTTGTTACTCGCGGAATGAACGCTACCTCGCTGGCTATAACGGAACAACTCCAAAGGGAGAGAGATGGCTCACAATATCATGTCGAATTCGGGATCGCGGTCGTCCCCAGAGCCCGTGAATTGGGCATACTTGCCGTCCTTTTTGTCTCGATTCATCTTGGCGCAATAAAGCAGGTTGGCCAACACGCTACCTTTGCTGTTAGCAACGGGAAGGGATTGTGAACGAATGGAAATATCCTTACGCAAACCATGCATAACACAAGAGTCCCAGAACAACAGAGTGTCCCTTGAGATAGACAGGTCCGTCCTTGTTAGGGTATATGAATGCTGCAGAAACATCAGCCACAATTCTCAACATATAAAACAACGAAGAAAGGGTCACCTACTCGCAACAAACCCTCCGCAGTTGGCCACGGCCAGCTGCAGGGCTGAAGTCGTCGCCCTCTTAAAGTGCCCCGCTGAATTATTCGCGTTCCAGACCAGCACGCACGGCACGGAGCTGTACATGCCCATGGCCATGAGGCACGTCATGCCGAAGCGCACGCTGGGCGACTGGACGTGGGCAATGGTCGCGTAGCCGGCGATGGAGATGGGCAGCATGGCGAGCATGGGCGCGCCGCGGAGCTTGATGCGGTCCGAGACGAAGGCGATGAGGACTGTATAGGCGGTTAGCAAGCAAAGGTATACGACGTTTTGGGGAGGTGTGGCGGAACAAACTGGTGGTGGGAGTTGCGACGGCGTAGGGGATGACAGTCCAGAGCTGGACTTTGTTGGCATTGGTTGTGATTTTGAGATCATTGACAATCGTGGGCAGCTTTCGCAAGTCAGCTGCAGTTCATACAGCATCAGGTATAAATTGCTCACAAAGAGACCGAAAGAGTAGACGCCTGAGAGCAAGGCAAAGTACGCCGTCGACGTGAGCCAGATCTGGACGTTGAAGATGCCGCGCTTGACTTCGGACCACTTGAACGATTCCTCTGCTTCACGCGCCGGGCTGAAGCATCATTAGTATGATATCTCATGTATAAGAGGCGAGACGTACTTGAATCGTCCTCCGCTGTCGTTTGCCAGCCGCTGAGCAGCAAAGTCTCTCTCCTCCGTCGAAAGGAACCACGCATTGGCCACATCATTTGGCAGCCCAGCAAAAGCAATCAACCCCGAAACAACAGTCTAAGCCTCCATCAGTCCACACGCAACTCATCACCAACACAAAACAACAGAATCATCACAAGCAAAGGGCACCCAACTCACCAGCAAGCCCTCGACAATGAAAATCCACCTCCAGCCCTCCAATCCGCCGCTAGGCCCAATCGCCGACAATCCCCTAGCGAGCAAGCCCCCAAATGCACCTGAAAGCGACGCAGCCGCGTAGAATAGCCCCAGGCGCAGCGCCAGCTCGCCGCGCGTGTACATGCTGGATAGGTACAGCACGATGCCGGGGAACAGGCCGCCCTCGGCGACGCCCAGGAGGGCCCTCACGGCGGCGAAGCTGCCAAAGGAGCGGACGAAGCCGAGACACATGGTGATGATGCCCCAGGCGACGGTGAGGGAGGGCAGCCATATGCGGGGGGAGACCTTTTTGAGTACGAGGTTGCTGGGCAGTTCGCTGCAATGTGTCATGGATGAGTCAACAAAACTTGGTGATGCTACTTTTGGACAAGGACTGAGTGAGTTGAGAACTGAACGGACCAGGCAATGTAGGTGGCGTAAAAGACGGCGAGGCCTTGGGAGTACTGCTCGTCTGAGATGCCGAGGTCGGCTTCGAGACCGAGGATCTTGGCGTTGCCGACGTTGGTCCTATCGAGGAACGAGCAGAGCAGGAGGAGGGCCAGGATGGGCATGACTCTGTGCGGATGAGCTCATGATACTCGATGGAATGTATACACAATGCTGAGAATGAAACTCGTTGGTGATGAAGAGCCTACCTCGTGTCCATCTTGAACAGCACGCTCCTGGTCAGAGCCGCCGTCCGCCGCGGATCCTGCGCATTCTCAATCTCATAATCGATTGCATCGTGTTTTTCATTCTCCGAATCAGCCTTCATTGCGGATAAGAGACGCGCGTGGGCAACGATTGATATTAAATTATTAGGTGGACACTACGATTGAATCACGAAGCAATTGACGGGCGGAGGTTGAGCAGCTTCCCCAGCTTGTTTCCCCGCTGCCTGCATACCGCCTCCCCCGGATTTGCAGGGATGTTGAGGATGAGGAGTCAGCATGTTCTACCAGCAGGCCTGTAGGATAAAGTCGAGGAGCGTGTCTTTCATTGGAGAGGCTCTCCGCACAATGCATACCTTACATATATACCTTAGTACGAATACTATTGTGTATGTAATGTATAAGAGGCGTTCGGCCCCGCATTACCTTATAACCCTGTCGAGTCAGTCAGTCACGTCCGGACTGGCGGACGTATAGAAAGGAGTCAAATCCACCTTATTCATGTCTTGAGGCATGGCTTTTTGGGGAAAAACCTGGAGTTGGTGCGTTTGGGGTAAGATTTGGTGTAGATCTGGCATGGAGATGGAGGCAATGCCGATTGGCTGGCTGGAGGAAAGGAGGCTTGAAATGGGGATGAGGCTTGCAAGCTGTCAGTTTGGCATCATGACTCGTGGCGAGGGGAGGGAGGAGGAGCTCTACGGAGTTTTTTATCGATCGTGTGGTCTGTAGAATTTTGTGCTTTTCTGGAGTTTGTGTGGTTTGCACTGGATCACCATGACTCGCCGTATTCGATCTTAGTGAAGACAGTATAGAGGAACATACACACACACCGTCGACCCGGAGGAAGAAACACACAGAAACATACAGACGGATCATATCACGATCATCACGAGAACTCATAGAATCTCATACATCATCATCACCTTCCAATCCCCCCAATCCCCCCAATCAGCACCATCAGCACCACCCTCAGCCTCGCCATCTCCCCTTACCCTAACCCCCACACGGCTGAAGTCATACCATCGCCACCCACGAAAGCCGTCGAAGCCACACAACTCACTCACTCACTCACTCACTCACTCACTCACACAAAAATCTCCGATCAACCCCCGGGCCCAGCGAATCCCCACACGACGGTACCTGTTCCCCTTTAGCTTCCGGCCGACCGGCCGACTTTCCCGAACAAGTTCCGTTTCTAGTGGCCACACGGTAGCCGAGCCGAGCACGATATAAAGGATGGGAACAACAATCGCTTTGCACGGACTCGGTTGGTCTTTTTTATTGTTGGGCTATTGAAACTGCGATTCACGGACTGGAATCCACATTCTTTTTCTTGCTCTCATAATAGCTCATTGTCTTTTTTGCTTTTTTTTGCTGTTTGCAGTCTCGCCTTCTGGACGAAATAAAGGTGCTGCTGCATCATCCTCGCTATCGAGTGCCCGCCACTCATTGCATCGTCTTATAATACACGCCGTATCTTCAACAACCACCACTTTTTATACCCTCAGAAAATCACAATGGCTACGATACTACGCCGACCAATCAACCCCAAGGCAGCCCTCCCCCGAGCCTCGCCGCGATGCTCCCGCTCCCTCATCACCGCCGTCTCGGCACAGCTCCTCCACGCCCCTAGAGCCCTCGCCGCCAGCAGCGCCCCGAGGAGCAGATTCCTCTCGACGACAGCGTTCCGCTTTTCCCAGCAGCAGTCACAGGTCCGGCCGAAATCAAAAGTCGTCGACAGCGCGGATGAGGCCGTTGCCGACATCAAGAGCGGTTCCGTCCTGCTGAGCTCGGGATTCGGACTTTGTGGTATTGCAGGTGTGTAGCATTGCCTTGCCCCTGCGTATAAGTTGCCATTCTGGAAATCTCGTGATCCCAACCCATCACTTCCACCCGAAGACGACATATACAAGGGCCAAACAACAAACCAGCATCAAAAACAAATTGACTAACACTTCGTCCTCAGAAACCCTCATTCAAGCGCTGCACCGCCGAGGCCGCGAATCCCTCCACTCCCTCACGGCCGTCTCCAACAACGCCGGCCTCGAGGGCCGCGGCGGCCTCTCCCACCTCACCGAGTCCGGCCAGATCAACAACCTCATCCTGTCCTACACCGGCGGCAACAAGGTCCTTGAAAAGGGCTACATTGACGGCGAGCTGGCCGTCGAGCTGTGCCCCCAGGGCACGCTGGCCGAGCGCCTGCGGGCCGCCGGCGCCGGCATTCCCGCCTTTTACACGCCCACCGGAGCCCGTACGTTCCCCCCTTTTGATCTCCCATATCATATCTCCCGACTTGTGAGAAAACAAAAGATGGCAAGAAAGCTGACTGTTGGCATTGCAGACACCCTCCTCCAAGAAGGCCAGATCCCCATCCGCAACAACCCCTCCGGCGGCGCGCCCCTCGAAAACGGGCACAAGCGCGAAACCCGCTCCTTCAACGGCAAGCTGTACCTGATGGAAACCGCCCTGCCCGGCGACGTCGCCATCCTGCGCGCCTACAAGGCCGACACGGCGGGCAACTGCGTCTTCCGGCGCACGACGCGCGCCTTCGGCCCGCTCATGGCCAAGGCGGCCAAGCTGGCCATTGTCGAGGCCGAGCACATTGTCCCCGTGGGCGAGATCGACCCGGACGACGTCCACCTGCCGGGCATCTACGTGGACCGCGTCGTGCAGGCGACGGTGGAGAAGCAGGTCGAGACGCTCAAGCTGCGCGAGGAGCAGGGCGCGGATGTTGCGAAGAAGGGCAGCGAGCGCAAGCGGACGATTGCCAAGAGGGCGGCCAAGGAGCTCCAGGAGGGATACTATGTTAACCTGGGAGTGGGCATCCCGACGATGGCGGCCAATTACATTCCCAAGGAGAGGACGGTGTGGTTGCAGAGCGAGAACGGACTGCTGGGCATGGGGCCGCATCCCACGCCCGAGGAAGTCGATGCGTGAGTTTCTCCCCCCCCTGACGATCCTCTTGCAAGCAATCTGTATGGAGTTGCTAACGTTCTGAACAGTGACCTTGTCAACGCCGGCAAGGAGACCGTCACCTTCGTCCCCGGCGCCTCCACCTTCGACTCCTCCGAGTCCTTCGGCATGATCCGCGGCGGCCACGTCGACGTCTCCATCCTCGGCGCCCTGCAGGTCAGCCAGGCCGGCGACCTCGCCAACTTCATGATCCCGGGCAAGCTCTTCAAGGGCATGGGCGGCGCCATGGACCTCGTCGCCAACCCGGAGAATACAAAGGTCATTGTCGCCACCGAGCACCTCTGCAAGGACGGCTCGTCCAAGATTGTCAAGCAGTGCAGCTTGCCGCTTACCGGCGCGCGATGCGTGAGCACCATCATTACTGATTTGGTATGTTTTTTTTATACTCCCGATTCTTCTTGCTTTGACCGCTCGCTAATGGGATATCTAGTGCGTCTTCCAAGTTGATCGCGAAAAGGGCACCTTGACGCTCACTGAGCTCGCCCCGGGTGTTACCGTCGACGAGGTCAAGAGCAAGACGGCCGCGCCTTTCAGCGTTGCCGATAACATTATCAGCATGGAGTAGATTAGAACAAGGGTTATTATACAACAGGGAATACATCAGAGGAGGAGATATCCGCATTAGGAAACATGGGCATTTTTCTTTGGTTTTGAAAGACATAGATGCGTGGCTGGGTTCAAGTACAACGGCTACAGATGTCTGGAAACAATGCATTCAGCGTACATTACTTGCTAGTAATATCTGCGAGAGATATACACAATATATATACATAGTTAAACAACAGCGGACTTGTCTGTCTACGCATGATTGCTCAGTATCCATCACTCTACACCTTGACATCCCATCTCACAACACATAAATAGCCATCACCATCACAGCTTCGCCGCAAAGTTGCTCCCCCTCAATCCCTCCACGATCCTATCCACCGTCTTCAACACCCACTCCCCGCCCTCATCCCCCGCAAGCCACCGCGCCCCCTCCTCACTCATCCTCTCCTCCTCCCCTCCCCCTTCCACCTCCAGATCCCCCGGAAGGACCCGTCGTCGAGAGCCTTGCGCAGCCCAAACACGTGCGAAAGCACCTGCGGCCCGACCCCCGTCTGCGCCCTCAAGCTCGCAACCGCCACAAGGCTCGTCATCACCCTCCCTACGCCCCTCTTGACGCCGCCGTCCTCGGGGTCGGAGAGCAGCGGTCCGTAGTGGCAGTTTAGAATCACCACTGGCAGGTCGGGATGTGACGTCCCCAGCTTGTCGACGAGTTTGTCTTCAAAGGGGGCGTATATCGAGTCCCATAGCCCTCTTCCCCGGCTTTTGACATCCTCGACGTTGTCTGACGTGAGGGTGCGAGAGGGCTTGGTTGATAAGGATGAGGATATGCTTTGGGGGAGCGAAGCGTGGAATGCATTGAGGCAGTTGATTGTGCGGGGGATCCCGTTAAATGAGATGCACTTGAGGCCAACTTCGCGAATGAACTCCGCCGTGCGAACCTGCGCCGTCTGGGAATCCCCTCGATCCGCCGAAGCGACATTGTGCAAAATCGACAAAGCATCAGGAGAATTGAGTGTAAACGTAGCAGCAGCCTATCCGTACCATGTAAGTTCCCTCATCTTCACCTCGAACCTCTCACCTTTTCTTCCAAACAAACGATACGCAACCCCAGGAGAAAGCAGAACTCACAGATATCGCCAGCCATGCCCTCGCTCCGACCCCCCTCCCTCTCGCCTCGCCCGCAATCCCCCGGAACAAATCTCCCACTGCCGCCGCAGTCCCCTTTGCGATCCTGTGAGGCCCCGGGCGTGCAAAGGGCGCATTAATGAGTGCCTTGAGGCTGGGCGAGAGCTTGGACATGGTGCGTCGGCGGCGTCTCTTGTCACTCAATGCTGCTGTTGATGATGAAGAAGTTGAAGTTGACGTTGACGTTGGTGGGATTGAGGCGGATGATGAGGTTGAGGTTGAGTGTCTTGGTGTTGGTGCAGGTGGTGACCCTTTGGCCGCGGCTACATGTATTTCCGACTGCTCCCGCCCATCTCCCTTCTCACCCTTCATGACTCAGAAACTCGTCTTTTCAATCGCTCCACGTCCTCTTAGACGATATACCCCAGCAAATGGCCTCATTCATCAACACAAAAAAGACAGATGACATCAAGCCCAAAGAGAAAACGGAGGTAATAAAAATTGGTCCCTTTCATGCCGTCCCCACTGCAGCCCACTGCCCCAGATCGATATTGTTGCCGCTACGCCGGGCCTCGGCTATTAATATAGACCTGGATCTTAAAGTTGCGCAGCATGCAGATATTGCAGTTGTATGCAGATGGATAGTAAATGCGACCTTGCAACTTTATTTTGTGCACGAGTGAATGTGTCCGGTTGCTTAACCTATATAGCTCTGAAAACCTCTTCTGCTCAAATCGAATGGCAGTTGTTAGGTCACAACCTTATGCTACATGTCAAGGTCGTCAAGATACGGCCTTTTACATGGGGTACCTGATCTGAGTACACTCAAACACCATAACCCATCACCATACAGCTCATCCTCACCTCAACAACCCCCAACCCAAACACCACACCAAACCTAATCCCCAATCCCAGTCCCAATCAGTCAAACAGAAATGCAAAATCAGCCGCACAAATCTCAACTCCTCAAAACCCACATCGAAAAACTTCTCAACGTCCCAAGTAACGGAGCGCACATCTGAAGACCGACTTCAGCCCCCACAATCCCGTTGCCGCCAAGCGGTTCCATTCGCCTCCCGGGTTTCGCTCGGCTACGTGTGAGGTGCTTGTTTCGACTACCTTGATGGCCATACATGAACACGTGTATTTCTACTCTCGGGTCAGAAATCGCATGATTGTGGTATTCGTTTGTCTACGCTTCCGGCTGATCAACTGGCCATTGTTGCATATATAATGTAGTCGTGGGATCAGCTTCCACGTCCGACGCGTTGCGCCTCACACTCAGTTCTTCACCCCATTGAATTTGCCTTCATATGATCATTTGGGTCAATTGAAAAAGATTCTCAACAAATATAATGACAATTCCTGCCATTCGCTTATCCCCAAACAGAACCCTTACACGCAGCCCGACCAGATCCTCCAACAAGTCCGTCCCTATGCATCCCGCTAATTCGCGTTAAAGGCTGGCCAGTTCAGCCAGTCAAAGTTGTTCATCTCCTCCCACGACATGTTGCCCCCAAACGACGACGACGGCTCAAACACGTTGCCCGGCTGATTCAGCACCTGCGCAATCTGGTCGTCCGACATGGTCGAAAACTGCACCATGTCCGGCCACAGCATCTGCTGGTCCATGAAGCTGCTCGGCAGCGCCGGCGGCGTGTCCTGCATCGGCTCCGACGACGACGGCGTTGTCCGCTGCGCCTTTGGCGGCCGGGTGCCCTTGGACGAGCCCGATATCCGCAGCAGATGCCGGAGATGCTTCCCATATAGCACTGACAGCCCGTTCCTATGCGGAGTGACGGTTCCGATCCGCTCCAGCACGCCAATGGCCTCTTCGATCAACCTCCTGATGCTCGGTGCAAGCCCGGAGCCGTCTGGAGCATACGCGCTAATGTTCAGAGCAAAGCACGCCGCAAACGAGATCATGATGGCCGTGTTGTTGGGCATCGACTGCAGTTGTGACTCTCCCTGGATCGCAGCCCTCATCACGTTCAGCGCCGCCGATAAACCAGCAGTCCGGAAGAAGATGCGGACCTCGACAGGCGCCGTCGGGTGGTTGATGATGCGTCCGTATGTCGAGAGGCGAGTGTGTGCGACGAGGATGTCGACATATGGCGGGAGGCGACGTTCTGCCATGGCAGTGAGCAGGTGACGTCTCTAAACGGGGTTCATTACCACTGAGACTTACCAGGACCTAAGCCAATCATCATGCCCCATTCTGCTAGCCACTGGTCGAAGAATCTTTCTATAGCTCCTTGGATCCTGTGCATCGATTAGTGTGATTCGCCTGGTGTAAGTGAACTCGGGCGACGACTTACGATCGAGCCACTAATGACCCGTCACTGTTGCTGGTCTGAGAGCCATCGCAGAGTGCCCGAACGGTATTGAAAAGACCATCCTGCAGAAGTCAGCATGAGAACGTCCGAGGGCAGGGTCGCCAAGTCGTACCAAGTTGCGCCTCATGACGGCCATAGATGCCACAGGACCATCCTGCTCGTCTGCTATGGGCGACCTATGCCAGGTGTCGCAATCCTTAATGTTTCGCGTAATTGGTATCATAAAAGGTCTACCGCGAGCCAATGCCATTCTAAGCCAGTGTCAGACGAGAAATCAGATAGATGAGGGAAGGCCAGTCACTTACCCTCTCTCCACGACAAATAGCGAAATGTAACATCGTTCCCGCGCTCGCAGCAGCAGCTGGCCCTGCTCGGACCACGGATCTACGTCTGGGAATCCATCAATGGCCAGGGCGGTCCGGGGATCCAGGCACTCTCCCCTTGACACCGTCGTCGACGACTCCAGCACATCCATGGGCATCAGCACCTTGTGGAGGGACAGGTCAAACGCAATGGTTGTCGCCATCGCAATGTACATGCACGTCTCGTCATCCATCGTGTGGTCTCCCGGAAATATCCAGGGGATGTGGGTCATGAACGCCAAGACAATCTCGACCGATTTGTACTTGTCATTCGTGACCCTGTGAGCAAGCATCTTGACATGGTTAAACAGCCTCTTGGAGAGGGGGCCCGCAGAGGGCATGAAGAGCGTAGACGCCGCCATGACGGTCGTAAAGAGGAACGCAGATCGGCTGCGCGTGTAAGTGGCTGTATGGACTCGGGGAGAGAGGCCCCACCGCGTGTGCACGAGCTTGGAGTAAAAGCTACCGAATCATGAGCCTCAACGTGCTTCACTCCTGTGTCACCTCCATCTCCCTGCCGTACATTGCCAAGCCGGGAGCACCCAGGCTGCTCCACCAGGAAGGGTAACTTGGCTTACTAGTTAAACAACGACTCTGCCTCGTCCATGGTGACGAGCCCCAGGTCGACGGGATCGAGGTCCTCGCCAATGTCGAGCTTCACCTTGGCCTGCGAGAAGAACTGCTGGACTCGGGTCGACTCGGGATCCTGCTTCGACGATGCGGCGTCGCGCTGCCGCTGGCTCTGGGGCGAGTTCCCGCTACGGCGATCACTGGGATGGAAGTAGGACGCCCGCGCCAGCAGCTGAAGAGGGTTCTCGGCGTCGTCAATGGCCAGGCTCTCCTCGGTGCGCTGCACAAAGTCGGCCATGGATCGGTTGCCCGCGCTGTCGTTCTCGTTGTCGTTGTCCTCGTCGAGGTCGCTCGAGGTTGAGCCGCCATCCTCCTCCTGCGTGTTGCTGCGCGAGCCCTGCCTCGACGAGTGCTCGGCCGCATCTTCGTTAGCTTCTACGTCATCCAGCAACTGTCTCAGGCTGGCCACGATGCTCCTCTCCTCGGGGCCTCGCGCCTCGCCCGACTTGACGCGCTTGACGGCCTGCTGGAGCTGATACAGCGCCTTGTCGAGCCCGACCCGCTTGCTTCACTATCCGGTCAGTCGCTGATCTATAGACAGAGAGTACTGGGGATTTTGTGTGACGTGTTAGGGGAGGCTTGCTTCTTGATGCCCTTTTGCCGGCCGGGATGGAACTCTGGGCGGATGCACTCGCAATTCAGGTGAATGCAGCGTCTACACTTGGCCTCGTAGGGCATCCAATCGCACTTGATCTTGCTGCGCCTGCACACCAGGCATGCGGCCTGCTTCGGACGCGGCGGCTGCTCCGTCATGGTTGGCCTACACAAGTCGGGTCGCCCGTCTAGCAAGTTGGCATCGCGTCGAGGCGCACTAACATCTAAGACGCTCCGTCTAAGCGAACAAGTGGAAAGGTTTGTCGAGCAAGACTCCTGGCTGGGATCCGGGGGAGCGGCAGGTTGATAGACGGACCATCACAGGTCACTCACGGAGGAGGCGCATTTCACAGTGCACAATGCCCACGGTACACGTAACTTTGGACGGGCTAACCCGCTTCTGTCCTGTCCGAGCCATCGTCGAAGGGAGTTGAGAAAAGCCAGGCCAGCAAGGAATAAAAAAAATCGGGATAGTCCAGCCTTTACCGAATGCCGAATGCCGGCTATCCGGGGCAGGCCCTCAAGGAGGACGGTCGTGCATAAAACTGGCGCTGTCAAAACTATCTCGATGCCGTCTTCCTGCTTCCTGGCTGCGATTCGACAAGGAATGCATGGCGCCATGGTTACATCCTCGCTCACTCAGCTTCCCTTGTCTGCTATCAGGCCGTCCCCTCTGGACGCAAGATTGCGTCGCAACTCAGAAGTTCTTCGGCCAGCGGATGCCCAACTTTCAAGTGCCGACTTCCTATGGCCGAAGAGCGAGGCCTCTCGAGCAGACACGCAAATTAGTATGTAGCAGCGACGGCAAGGCCCAATATTGCCGCCTCGGGGAGTTTTGAGGCTATTCTCTGCGAGTGATGAGCCCTTGCTGCCATTTCCCACAAAGACAGTCCAGGTTGCTAAAATTATCGCCGGCTCATCTGGCCGTGTTAGCCGTATCACCCCCATGGACGTAGCATTCAGGTCGGCACCGGGGGCATTTCAGACGGCGATCCAAAGAGCCCCTTGCCGCTGATTCGTATGGGCATCCAGTGATGTTGCTCTGAAATGTGCTTCCCCGCGCGCTGTGCGTCTGAAAGTAACAGTCCTGGTTATCTCCTCTGCGGCAAAGCTGGGTTCTCAGGGAAGAGACTGGGAGAGTGAGATCTCGCCCTCCCCTCTCGCGGGGCGTTTCGTCTCTGAACAGATCGAGTCGAGGGCAGAGTTGGGACAATAAGCTCACCACTAACTTTTATCCCGCGACGGGAGCACTGAAGCTAGCCCCCATTCAACGCGGCCCTGTCTCCGCGGCTGCGGGTGATGTTCAGCTCCTGTCGCAAGTCCGCGTCGTCACTCTTCCGCTTGCCCATTCGACGAGATGACAAATGCTCCCAACACGGAAGTCAGGTGATGCAACCCTCGAGGAGTCCCCCAGCCAGTCCGGGAGGGCTAGTCGCTAGTCTGGGGAAGAGTGCAGATCCACGCCGTTGCGAAATAGGCTCAAAGAAACGAGGCCATGACGCGGAAGGCATCTGCTGGGTTGGCTGAAGATCGGAGATGATGAAGAGTCGTGTTGTGTGCAAAGTACTTTGGATGCATGCTCGCCCTCGTACCACCTGGAATCGCCCGGGTCAGTTTCGGCCTGGCCGCCCACAGCCCGCCAGGACAACAAAGAGGTAATATTGGCATGTCGCCGTTTGCAGGCTAATGACTAACCAGTCAGTTGAAATGGAGCCGTTGATACGCAGAAGATGGAGAGTCTGGAGAGAACCTAGAGCCACATGGCGTCCAAACCACCCGCATTTCCCCAATTCCTTAAACTGCTGCCTGGCTACCGAGAGTCTGGACGTTTGATGTTCGATTCTTTCCTTTCCAGCGGTCCACCTTTGTGTCTGTATTCCAGGCGGTCTGTGAGATTGGTTTGTGCGACGTCTGCCGTCGGGATGCTTCTCCCCGTCCCTCTCACGGCGTCGCAACACATCAAAGGGCGGATCGTGGCATTGCGCTGCTTCTGTGCTAGCCATAGAGGAACCTAGGATCGCATGTGACACACTGCAAGCGCTAGTCCGGTCTGACGGCCTTGGCCGTGATACGGCATCCTGCTTGATGACGGCTGGCGAGGCCAACAGCGAGGGCATCGCGACCAAAAGATCGTCGCCACCGGCTGCCGGTTCGGTCGTTGAATTGCAGGGTGGTGGCTGCAGACATGCGCATCTTGTTTGTCAACGTGGTGTGCTCGTGGTGGGCGCAACTCCACCGCACGGCTTCGGCCTCAATGGCCAACAGCCTGACGAGGCGTTTCGTCGTCGAACAATGCCCGAGTCAAAGCTTGTCCGTGGTGGTTTCTGTTCTATTTGCGCCTGCAAAAGTCAATGGACGAGGCCCACTCCGGTCTGTCGAGGAACGCCTGGGCCATGCCATGTAAGGGGTTGAGAAAAGTGGCTGACGCTCCACCTCAAAGAAGAACAAAAGAAAAGAGAAAAAAGCCGGGCTCTCCACACTCCACTGGGGACGAGGCCGTCTCCATCTGGGGGCGGGCGGTTTTCTCCTCCAAAACCTGGAGGTGTGCTGCACATCACCAGCCCTCACGTACCTCCACAGCAGATTTAGACGCGGCCACGACTTGGAAGTCCAATTAAGCATACAATGCAGAGTTGTAAATCAGGCCCTGTCGCCATCATTGCTAGTGTGGGATTTTCATGGGTCGAGTGTGTGTCTCTTCTCCAGCTTCTCCAAAGCATCAACCGCATCACCGCTGCTTCCTTCCCATCTTCCAGAACCAAACGGCTACTGCTGCCCAGCGCCACCTGCCACAGAAAACAAGCTCAACGCCATCGGCGCCCGTTGCCCTTGCCTTCTTTTTTATTCTGCTGCCTAGACCTAACCTCATCTGTGCTCCTGGGCTGGAGCCAAGCGCCTTCCCATTTGACGCCTCGTGCGCGCCTTGCCCCTTCCTGGCGAGTCTGTGACATCAAAATCCTCCGGCTGTACTTGCCCTGCTTGATGTACCTGCTGGCGCGAGGCTTTAGCCGGGCCGGTACTTGACAGATACTTGGCAACCAAGCCGGAGACTAACGGCAGCTGTGCCAACTGCCGTGCTGTGGTGCGGCGACTTGGTGATGCCTCGTGTTAGAGCCTGGTCGAACGGCTCCGTCTCTCGGATATCATCGCAGCTGCCCTCTTTGTACCGTCCCTCGTCCCTCGTCCCTGTTCCCTCCACAAAGTCCAGGTGCAGGGGCCGCACCCGAAGCCACTCTTGCCTCCACAACCCCAAGCTCAATCCTCCAGATTCTTTCCCCAAACCGGCCAACAGCGGCCTTCTGGGAGGAGAAGATCCCGGTTTCTGTCTGGGGCCCCTCAAAATTTTGCAGAATGGCTCCCTGTTCTCGCGTCTTCCGTAAGTCTGGACGGAGAGATTAGTCGTGGTGGCACAACGGCCTTGGCCATGGGGGCCTGCATTGTATTGCCCGTGGCTGATGCGGGCGTGTGCCGTGCGACGGTACGCATACGGGTATATATCGACGCGGTCTCGCCCATCTTCGGATGAAAGCTTTGCTTCATGCAGGGCACAGCGCTTCTTTGTCTCCTCCTGGTCTCTTCCTAGCGGCGGCTGCTTGAACTGGTGTCTCTCCTCCTCGTGTCAGTCTGTGAAGTGAATCATTGACTCGCCCGCCCACCCACCACGTGGCTACAGCACAATGGCTTCAGACGATAAGATTGCCGCAGACGCGGCCTATCCTGAGCACAATGAGAAGATGTAAGTCATCGCGTCCGACATTGCTGCCGCTCACGTGTCTCTTTCGCCGCGGCTGAGGTTGACTAACACGGCTCTCCTCATAGGGTCCACGTCCACGACTCTACTGGCGAAAAGCTTGCTGCTCTGACCGACAACCTCGAAGGCGAGATCCGGAACCCCCTGAAGGGAATCCCTCGAGAGACACTCTTCGCCAATGTCCGAGATTTCCACCGCTCCAAGGGTCTGCCCAACGACATCCTCCCTCTCCTGGAGAAGGGAGCCCTCGTCGCCCAGAACCCTGCCGGCTTTGAGAGCCTCAACGAGCTAGATGAGGAGGAGAAGCAAGCCTTGAGAGAGGAAGTGACGCATCGGTGGAAGCACCCGTGGGCTCTCTACTACACCATTGGTCTCAGCTCCATTGCTGCCGCCATTCAAGGTTGGGATCAGGTGAGTGAAGCATCCGAATAACCTTGCCTCTCCTATTTCGCTTCCTAACACGCTTATAGACCGGCTCCAACGGCGCCAACTTGTCTTTCCCTGAGGCGCTTGGTATCCCGGACAGCGCTGGCTCGTCTTGCGGCCCCGATGCCAACGCCGGCCAATGTGCCACAAACAGCTGGATCATCGGTTTCGTCAACTCTCTGCCTTACATCACAATCTGCTTGTTGTATGTTAGCCGTCACCCTTTTCCTGGATGCGCTGTTGACACGTTTTAGTGCCGGATGGATCTCCGATCCCCTCAACGATTGGATTGGTCGCCGAGGTACCATCTTCCTGGGCGCCATCTTCTCTCTCCTCGCTCCTTTTGGCATGGCTCTCTCCCAAACATGGGGACAGCTGGCTGCTTGTCGGTATGTACAAGACAACCCTCGTTGTTTGTCTCAGCTACTGACATCTACTAGTATGCTTCTCGGTATCGGCATGGGCTTGAAGGAAGTGACTGTCCCCGTCTTCTCCGCCGAAAACGCCCCCCCTTCCATTCGAGGTGGTCTTGTCATGTCTTGGCAGGTGTGGACTGCGTTCGGTATCTTCTTGGGTACTTGTGCCAACCTCGCTGTTGGAAAAGTCGGCGACATCGCTTGGCGTCTCCAGCTTGCGTCTGCATTCATCCCCGCTGTTCCCCTCGTCATCGGCACGTACTTTTGCCCCGAAAGCCCTCGATGGTACATGAAGAAGGGGAAGCACGAGAAGGCCTGGAAATCACTTCTGCGACTTCGCAACAACCCCGTCCAGGCCGCCAGAGACCTCTACTACATCCAATGCCTCTTGGACCAGGAGGTGCTTCTTGTGGAAAAGGCCGGCCTCAAGGTGACCAACAACATGTTCACGCGCTTCATTGAGCTCTTCACTGTCCCCCGCATTCGCCGCGCCACCTGGGCCTCTGGTATCGTCATGATTGCCCAGCAGATGTGCGGTATCAACATCATCTCCTTCTACTCCAGCACCATTTTCAAGCAGAGCGGCATCTCCGACTACACCGCTCTGTGGGCCAGTTTCGGCTTCGGCATCATCAACTTCTTGTTTGCTTGGCCTGCTGTGTGGACTATTGACACCTTTGGTCGACGAGCCCTTCTTCTCTTTACCTTCCCTAACATGTTCTGGACTCTACTTGGTATGTTGCACCCCATATAATTGTCTGAACGTGCGCTAACCTCCATAGCCGCCGGTCTCTGCTACCTCATCGAGCCTGATGTCGTCAACAGCACCCCCAGAATCGCGACTGTCGCTACCTTTGTCTACCTGTTTGCCGCTTTCTACTCACCAGGTACGCTCTTTTCCGGCCCTTTTTCAATGTGCAATCATTTACTGACTGGTCTACAGGCGAGGGCCCCGTCCCGTTCATGTACTCTGCCGAGGTCTTCCCTCTGTCCCATCGTGAGATTGGCATGTCGTGGGCTGTTGCCACCAACAACTTCTGGGCCTCTGTCCTTTCTCTGACCTTCCCCCGAATGTTGACCGCCATGACCGCCACCGGAGCCTTCAGCTTCTATGCCGGCCTGAACCTGATCGCCCTCGCCCTCATCTTCCTCTTCGTCCCTGAGACAAAGCAGAAGACCCTCGAAGAGCTCGACTACGTCTTTGGTGTTTCGGACCGCCGACACGCGAGGTACCAGCTCACCGAGGTGCTGCCGTGGTGGTTCAAGCGCTACGTCTTTTTCCAGAAGACTGGTCCCTGCCCTCAGCTGTACCATGATCAGAACGCGGAGCAGACGGATGCCGGAAGTGCCTAGGTTGGTGGATTTCGAGTGCCCTTTTGGGCGTGATGGATGGAGATTGGGTGATATGATACCACTTTCTTTTTGTACCTTGACTGATGCATTATGATGGATGAAAATTATATTACGGAGCTATGCTTGGATAGATGCGCACATGAAGGCCTGTGAATATCTCGTTTTGCGTAAACCATGACGGGCACCAGAAGCGTTGGTAGTTGCTGTATAGGTGAATATTGAACCTTATGTTCCTGTTTGGTCCACAATACGAAAGCAAGGCGTCAGTTATTTAGACTAAATGATTCTGTCACAGCATACAAAAGAGGAGTTTCAAAGTACAGCTGGGAGCAAGTTGAAGATGACACTCGTATTATACTGATCGGATTGCAATAGTTGAGGCTCATCTATGTCGTCGGTCATGGAGCTGTGAGAAAATGGTCTCCTTAGTAAGACTCAAGGCATGGCGGTTGCTCAGGAGGTTTTGAGAATCGGTAGCTTGATTCCAAGAATGCTTCCAATGGCAGTATGTTGCGATGAGAATGTTACATTAATAGTTATTCTTGGTAAATATCTTAGGGCCGAAGCTGTCAGTTTATTATTAATTGCCTTAGGATGTATATAGATACATATATACACGTTTTATACTCGCCTCAAGGACGTTCTTTTATGCCATCGCCAGCTTAGAGATATACCGATTCTAAATGTAGGAACTTGTGTGGGCAATTGTGCTTCGCAAGCATCATGATTATACGGAATCTACAATACATCAAGGGTCGAGAACGGCAAAACATCAGACACTACCTAAGCGTGACTGCACCCCAACCATCAGGTAACCCCTGACGCTCTCTCCAGATGCAATGCAACTATCACGACTCCGATCGGATCAGCCCATAGAGTGCAATACGCTCTCACAAGTACGATGACTGGAGCTTCTACACCAACCTCGGAAGTCCGGCCGTTCTACTCATCAGATGAAGACGACCTACCTACCAAAAAGGCCCCGCGCAGAACCATAAGACGTCAAAAAGGTTAAACTCTACAGCATAAGCCGTAAGACGGGTTGGACAGTGGTTGTCTCTGACCTTTCCCACCTACCTAGAATCTGTTCTTTAGTAGAACACCGTTTCAATTTGGTTGTGTTCAACGTCAGAATTGACTTCTCTGCCGAAAGACTTCCAAAGGTAAGTTCTGACAATCCCAGTCAGCAAGGACAAGACGTCCTGAAACGGCATGAGGACAGAGAGAAGGATAAGCATCATTACACCTCGGCATAGATCCGAACCCGCTCAAGACTCGTCATCACACGCCCTTTCAAATCCCAATGCCTCAGAGGAAAACAGCAAAGCCACGACCAGCCTACGTGTTCAGAATGACCGCAAGCACCGGAGAAAGATGAGTGGCGAAACCCGCACCAACGGCAACGGGCATCGCCCAAGGCAGCTCGCAAGCCGAAACACCCCAGCTTTCGCGTTCTCCGGCTGAGCATCGCCTCCATTTCACTTCCGATGAGTCATTCTTCTTTTATCTGACCTTTGCATGGAGCTTATCCAAACAAAAGGAGAGACATTCAACAGTTTCTCGGTGAGAGGACCCCAGCAGATCTCATCCCCAAAAGTTGCCAGACCCTGGGTTCGCGTCAGCCATGCAAGGTAGCCAAGCTGAACAAAAGCAAAAAAAGACCCCGGCGACATGACAAGCATTCACGAATAGTTCAACTAGGCCGCAGGCGGACGATTCGAGCGGTTCCTGCTAGTGGCCGCCTCGTGAGAAAGCGGGCAAAAGCTGACAGCTTGGGGGGGGGGGGGGGATATGGGAATCCCCTGAGCTTTTTAGATCTGTCTGTCTGGCTGCGTGTTCTCTGCTTTTATCATCATCAGCCACGATGGCTACAGACCATCTTGTTGGCCATGCTACTTACATTTGACCGCTTTGCCTTGTCGTTTCTCTTTTCGCTTCCCTTTTTGCCGTTCCGTCTTCTGACTGCATGCATTGCATTGCATATTCACACCCTTCTTCACAGTAAACTGTCCGCCATGCAAATCTACAGCCTATTTCGTCCAACAACAAGAGTTGGGGAGATCTCATATATCACGAACATATAAACGGCTGCGCGAAGCCCTGCCATTGCATTATACCCGGACAAAGGCCGGTACGGCCGTTGGCTCACACAGCCCTGCACGAGGGGGACCCATTTACATACATGCTTCCTCTCTTCCCTCCTCCCGGGCGAGCCGCAGAGCAACTTGACAGCAACTTAATTAGAAGCCCGTTCGTCTTCCGTTTGCCGTCTTGCCCCCTGTGATTTTCTCCCGCATGGAAGTTTGTAGATCGTCCGATGACAACCGCCGCCGTGTGAACCGATCCGGAAGAAGGGGGGGGGGGGAGGAACGAAACGAACGATATGGGGAGGGCCCGGAACATGCGAACAAACTGTGTCGGGCTGGGTCCCCCTCGGGCCAGACCGTACCGTAAGAGAGGGGGGTGTGCAGGCAGGGCCGGGTTGTAAAGCTGTAGCGAACTGAATCGCCTTGCATTGAGATTCTCATCACAATTGCGGAAGTATTAAATGGATGTGAGTAGATGCTAGACAACGTTGTATCGTATGTTCTAAACGAAGGGGCCATATGTGACCACGTCCCCATCGCGAACGGTCAAAAGAATAGTAATACGCCTGTTAATGGGATGGGACGTCCAATCTGCCAAAGGCGTGGCTGGAACTCCAGCTGCTTGTTTAGCTACAAAGGTTAACTCCAAGCGAGATGGAGAAAACTAAATCAGATAAACGCACATAGCCCACGATACCCTCAAAACTAGGGAGAAACAAAAGTGTAAGCCAAGGGTAAGCTCCCCGTCCCTTATACCGGCTATCTCAATAAACCCAACATTGGTAGGTAGTTGTAACACAGCATCGATAGTGAGGGCGTGGGGGAGTGTGCCGTCCCGTCGGACCACGAAAAGAAAACGCCCGTCCAACAGCAGAAATACGCATGGGGGTGTGTTGTGCTATTACTACTACCCATCTCAAGACGACACTTTTTGAATTGAAAAAAGGTTCGTTGCCGAGTCTGACTGTAATAAGGGGAGAGAGCCAAGGAAATAAGCATTACCAATTAACGAGCGGACTAGAAGTTGCTCGGCCAAAGTATGTTTTCTCTCCCGTCCCGTCTTGGTGGGCATCTATTCGACTAGTAGATTGATTGATTGATGGAAGACCCGGCATCAAAAAGACAAGACACAAATGGCGGCTCGGCAGCCCGGAATCGGGAAGCTATCGGCCACGGGACGAAGGAGTTGAACAAGTTTTTGAGCTACGACGGACTACGCAAGATAGTCTCCAGGTGGTCATCTCGGCTCTGCGATGGGACAGCACTACTACTACTCTGAATTGCACAGTAACAGGGTATGCAGCTCAAGCCGGAAGCGACATCGCCTGAATGAACAAAGAAGCAGAAAAAAAGGCGTCCTCGTTTCTCCAGCCTTCCATCCCGCGGGGGCCTAGACCGTCGGTCACTTTGCGAGGACCGGGGCTGCGGGCTTTTGCAACGGTCGCGAGGTCGGCGGCAGCAGTGCCCCCCCAAGCAACAAAGTATCCGGAGGTCTGGAAGCTGGTCCTTTTTTTTTTTTTTTTTTTTACTTACCTACTCTTCCGCCTCGTGATGGGCTACTGCTTTCTTTGACTGCAGGGGAGGGGGCTCAGATGGCAGATGTTTACTAGCGCAGGTCGATAGTCAGCTGGCTTTTGAGGGAGTGAAGAAGAATGAGAAGAGAAAGCTGACAGCTCGGGGGAGAAGGCGTGCTTTTCTTTTTGGCGTCGGTCCGGACTCTGGGTCTTTGTTGGAGAGACGAGCGTATCAGATGCGTGTTTCATTGTATGTATTCTGGTTATCCTACGCGATCAAGCATCGAAGTCGGCAACTACGTATAGCCGCTTTACAGCAAGGGTACGGCCGAATCTCATTGGCGAGAAGCAGCCGCGGCAAAGAAATGAGAAGAAGAAAAAAAAGGCAGCCCGTGATTGAAAGTCTGGACCATGCGAAAGTGGGAATTCCCATCAGGTCTTGGCTGCCAAAATGTATGCGTGTGTGTATCGTATGCACGTATGCATGCTTTTACGACGACAAGCAAAGTGGAAGAGTCTGGACAAGTCTAGGCCTCTGCCTCGATCGGTCTGGCCCGCGGCTTGGCCGGCACAAACCACCTTTACCTGCAATTCTTTTTCGATCTAATTCAATAAAAGCGTAAACAATGTCGAACCAGATCCCAGTTGGTCTAGCTAGTTGGGCAAATGCAATGCATGAAGCTTTGGTGCGAGCATCGGTGATTAGAGTCGCATTTCAAGACTGTGGGGACGTTGGTGGCGATGGGCACAGCTGGATGCCCCCAGATGCCGAACGACCAAAAACTTTTGGCGGTTTGCGGCTTTCGATATCGGAGAGGAGCCGAAGGGGCGCGGACCGGAAAGACGGCTTCTTTCTTTGGTTAACAGCGCTTGAAGAAGAATGGGACAGACAACGCTGGACTGGACTGGGCGGGCATCTTGTTCCGGAGAATAAAGTCTCAGTGTTATTTGATATTCTACCTACTGGAGAGTAGTCGAGTAGTGGGTAGTATGAGCAAAAGCCGGTCGATTCGTTCCGTGCGAATATGCAGCTAACAAGACTTTTAGCACAAACCACCACGCCGCCTTCAATGTCCTTTGGCTTTCTTCTGTTGGTCACAAGGGCCGAGACAAATGGAAGGTAGCATTGTCGATGAAGAGACTTTGTCCACGTAGCATCTACCTGGGTTAGCAGCAGCAGCAGCAGAAGAAGGTAGCAGTAGCAGTAGCATCTGCAGGGCAAAACGGGATGTTTGTTCCAAGAGATTCTGTCTCAGAGATTTTGCAGGCCGCCATGGTCACATTCACGGCACACCACTCTCTCATTACGAGTTTACTTACCTAGTACCTAGACACGATACCCTACATACAACGCTTATCAGCACCCAAAGCAGGTACACGCATACTACATACACATGGATACTAGATGCAATACGAAGTTGTACTCAGATTCCAGCAACCACGATCGCGATGAGCTCGATCAGAAAAAGTGGCGAGCGCCAGTCTCAACCGGGTCGACCCGCCCTTGTCTTGTCTTGGGTTTTTTTATTCTTATCCATCTTGGCCACTATCAAATGCGTGAGCACATACATACACACAAAAGACACGCAAATCATACTTATCGCACACCCCCTGGTTAATGATGAACATCTCGGGAGGGGAGAAAGAAAAAAAAAAGGAAGAAAAAGCAAAAGGTTTAAGGCAAGGGGACCCTTTGGATCGTTATGCGCAAATCGAGACTTTAGTAGGGGATCTCACAAAGGGTCCCCTTTTTCGCCCTTTCCCCTCCTTGATCGTCGATGGGAAAACTGCCAAAATTCCCCGTTTTATTTGGGAAAAATGACGGGGTCGATAGAGGCGAAGAGGCGAGACATTTCCATCCTTTCCCTGTCCTTTTTTGCTTTTTTTGCTTGAGCTTCGGGGGTATGGCTATTGGACATGAACCCCCCTTCCCGTGGCCTGTGTATTGACAGCACGCGGCGCTACGGAAGTAATCAAGATTGATAGTCATCTGAGACAGGATGGACATCGATCAAAACGTCACGGATGAGCACAAGCACGCATCACTCCTTTTTGTGTTCTTCCTCCACGTACGCGCAATGTGATTTTCTTTTGCTGTCTGTGACGTGAGGCATTAAAACATGTGCTTGTTACCTTATCTTACCTACCTTACGTCGTCATGAGACATGTTTGACACACTCGAAACTCTCTCACCTCTGCCCAGTTGTTTTGTGAGGAAAAGAGGTACGAATGCATATAGTCGAGTTATGCTAAGGGATCGTCCGTTGTCTGGAAACACAATGAGAGTCGAAACACGGGCCCCACAAAGCTACCTTTCTCCCGGTATCTGGAAATCGACGATCAGTGCGGAGAATTGGGCTCAAGGGAGGAGCCAGAGGCTCCTGTGTGTGTGTGTGTGTGTGTGTGCGTGTGTATGTAAGGCAGCTTGATTTTCGGGGGAACGGGGCCGCGGCGTGTGTGTGTTATCAGGGACCAAAGGTCAGCAAAGGTCAGCTTGACGAACGCTTACAAGCAATACCTGCTTCTTTGCTCTCATAAGGGATATATTGCTTTGTACGAGAGACTGCATAGCCTCTTCGTTTTGTTGAAGGAGCCAGTTCCTGGTCGGTTGATATGGCGGTGACCTGCTCATTCGCCTGTTCCCTCCCATTCCCTGCAGGACGTGACAAGGCAGCAGCCAGGCCGATTACGACGGGTGAGACACGGGACTAGACAGAATGAGAGCAGAATGACTGCAGCCGAGGATACATGGACAAAAGGGTCAGGACTGAGAGAGCATTGGCGGGATCCCGGGGAGGGGTCACGGCCAGGCATACAGTACTATCGGGTGTGGCATGAGGCTTTCGGTCCTTGCAGCAAAAGGATGACCGAAAGAAGCTGTTCGTTGCCTGACTGGACCTGCCTGGGATAAATGAAAGCTGACGAGTCAATACAAGTCGCATGAAGCCAGAGGCCAGAGCCGGGCGAGCCACGTCGTACGACGGTTGCTGGGTAGCAGTAGGATGTATATTGGCCAGCTGGCAGCCACGAGAGGAAACGGAAGCTGTAATAATACGCCCAGGGTGAAACCGTTTGTAAGATGAAAACTGGACTTGCCGAAAAAGGGGGTGGCCAAATGCCACGGACCGGTGCGTCTTGTCAACGTAAGAAACCGAGATAAGGAGATGCCAGGCGACTCCCGTACCAATCAATCCAAATTGTCTTGGAAACGGCCGGCGTTCAGCCCGCCTCATTCGCGCTCAGCACGCAAAACAGAAAAAGAGGCTCGAAGCAAGGGAAACGGGAGACATGAAGCAGAAGGAAAACAGGCTTTTGAGCTGGAACATTCTGCCAAGGGCCTGGGGATCGGGATTTTGCAGGGAAATCAAGGAGCTGCCGATGGCGCTAGCCCGCGTGAGGCCATGGAGACAGGACGAGGTCAAGCAGCAGCAGCAAAAAGGCGACGCTGATTTGGTGAGAGGGCCTTCTCACGAGGAGAGAGACATGCAGCTTCTCCCTTTGCAGTGGTTGGCTGAAATGAGCCGCCGGGTTGATCTGACTGGACTGATTAGATTGCCTGAAGCAAAACCGGGCAGGCTGATGACGGGGCCGGTTTATTGTCTTGCAGATACTTGTTGCTGGTATCAGAGGCTGCTGGGACGATACTGTAGAGGCGGCCAAGTTATGCAGCCGGACGCCAATCATGGTGACGTGGAGCAGACGTTTTGCGTTCCGTCCGCGGGCCAGCGGGACTGGGCGATGGTATCAGATTAGACACATTCATTCATTCATTCTTGCCGGGTAGCCTGTTCCCGTTGCCTTGTTTCGCTCGATGCCGTGCATCCAGGGGACGCTCCTAGAGGGACCATCTGGCCATCTGGCCATCTATCTCGGACATCTGGCTCCGAGCTCGTGCTCCTGCTCGTACGACTCATACATACACAGCTCACTGCATCCATGACCTGCAAACGCGCGGCCGGTGATCCAGTTGCCTTTCAGTCAGTCATATGTGCATGATAAGCCCGCCCCAGCCAGTCAGCGCGGCGTCGACGATTCCGATCCGGACGCCTTACGGGGGGGGGAGGGGGGTTCGCTTTCTGCTGGAATCCTGGGAGTTGGCCCTAGCAATGCCTGGGAGAAGAGGATGAGTCATCTTGCGTACGTGGTCTGTCTGTCGCAGTGTGTTTTACCGCAACTGAGACATGCTGTAACTGTCGCGAGCAGAGCACAGGTTTGGCTGGCATGAAGAATGGACACGAGAGTTCAAGGCACAGGCACCAAAGCATGCAGCAATGCGATCGGATGTGCCGCATAGATGCATATTCCCTCGCTAGTCGAATATCGGCACAAATGCTGTTGGCGTCCACGTGTTTCAAGCCTAGCGCCATCGCGGCCATCTGAAACGCGCGGGCTCTCGAGAGTCCATTTTTCTCTCCCAAACCCCGTTTATTCGTTGTCGCCGCTTGCTGCCCCGATTCTGAGTGGATGGGCTGCGAATGCCTCGTTCAGCTGGGCCACAAGCCGGAGCCCGAAGCGCACCGATTCGCTGCCTCATCTTGATTGCGCCTCACAGCACGATATCCATTCCTCCAGGCCCTTTCATTTATCCTGGGCTTCTGGAACGTCCTTTCTTTTTTCTTCTCATTCTCTCTCTCGTTTCCATATGCAAGAAATAGCTCGTCTGGTTTCCGATTGCCGACGGCGATGGCGATGGCGATGAGCAGAAATACGCGGTATCCATAGCTACGGTGCCCCGACGGTTGCAAGGGGTCGAGAAAGGAGGTTGTTTGCCATCGTGATTGGCGATGCGAATCTGCTGATGACAAGACTCCCGGCTCGCCGGATGGGTTGCCCGACCCGAGATTTCGAGAGAACCGCTGTGCGTCAGCCGCCCTGCGCTGCTGTTCTGTCAAACAAACGGATCCTGCCCAGCTGGAATCCCGCGGCAGGCCGTCCGTCTGAGCGCCCAGCTCTGGATCGTATATTGTGGCTTGTTGCTTTCGGCGGAGACGCCGGGCCCCGACTCCGTTCACCGACTCGAATTTTCACACCTTCGTCCGCTCGAGCGTCTGCAAACCGCGCGGCTTTTGGGCATGAATTGTGCGTTCTTTACAGTTTCAACTACGCGGCGCTATCCCATTGTAGTGGCGTTTTGCGGCGCATGAGAGGAAAAAAGAGTCAGAGGTTATTCGAGACGGTGAGGAATTCTGTGTCCACAACAGAGTTGGGCAGCCTCAGCACGGAGCACATTGGGACGGATTGCGCGCCTTGGTCCCTTGGATCTCTGGGATAGCCCCGGCTTGGAGCTGTGTTGTTGTGGCCACGGGCATATGGAGACAGCCTCGCTGGCATGTTCCTGCTCAATCCGAGGCCCGTCCTGGAGCGTTTCAATTTGAGTCGTTTCCGCATCATGTTTCCGCAACATTGAATGAAATGTAGGTCTGGTCCGTCTCATTCAGGGCTCACTTGAGCATGGAGCGACCCTGCAAAGCAATGGGCATTGCCCGTTGGCTCTGGCCTCGTATGGTGCCAATGCAGCCTGTTGTGTATTCTTATTTTGGCATCAATATAATGGTACGTGCAGTAGTAGAGCCATCCCGTCCGCGCGTTTCTGCATGTACAGCCACCGAGAGGACGACGAGCTTATTGCAGCAAGGCAAGGCAACGCAGCGCAGCGCAACACACCAAGACACGTCTCGGACCGGGCGGCTCAATAGCTTTCCTTCCTAGAGGAGCTTGGGATGTGCTGGAAACAGAAGCTTAGCTGAGTCAATAGCTCATAACGCCGAGACAAAGTGATGCATCACCAGGTAAGCAGCAAGCTGGGCGGGAAAGCTCTGGCGGTCCTCGGGATTACAAGCCTTGTTCCTCCTCTGCGTCCAGAATCCTGCCGCCTTCGTGTGTTCGCCCGCCCAACGACGGGACACTCGGCTGACAGCTCTTCCCAGGTACTGGGCTTAGCGAGTGAGGCGAAGAATGCCATTCTTGCTCGTCTTTTTTTTCCCTCTCTTTCCCCCAGGTGTTGTTGTGGACTGCATATGGGTGTTTGTTCCCCCTGTCCGATCCACCAACGAGGGCGGCGATGACAGGTCTGGGAGCCCACCGCTCTCTAGATGTCGGAGAAAACGTGCGGCCTTTGGGCATCGAGATATCGGATGGTTCCCCTGGTCCTTACCCATACTTTTGCAAATTACCCGGCCGAGGGCGAAAGACTTGAAAAAGGCAGCATCACAAACTGATTGGATTGGAGTTTGAAAAAAACTTTCATGGTGGACCGAGGCCATTGGACGGATTGTCTGCAAAAATGCCAGACAGACCGGGTTCCAGCGCCCACGCTTGCTCGCCCCCCCTCCCCTCTGACTCCCAACTCCCCAAGGAAAAAGTGGCCTGGAGCAGTCTAGCAAACGCCCTGAAATTCTAGTCGCTGCCAGTAGATTCAAGCAGTGAGTGGTAGAAACGGGCAAGGGAACGAATGGTCGTATCGTATCCTGCATATGCGCATAACCGCAAGCTTGACCACGTCGAGCACACGCCCCTCCTCCCATCATCCTCCCCCCCTTGCCCTGTTTCCCGGCTGTGCTGGACTGGGCTGCGCACGCCTTTGCCAGGCCAAGCAGTGCTAAGCCTTCTTTTCCAGCTTGCATTTATCCCGTATTCGAGCTGAAATACCTATCCCCGTCGACTGCTTGTTACGTTCATACCGTCTGCGTTTACGAGCGGTACGGGGATTTTGTTCGTGCAAGGGACTTTGGGAGCTCTGATGTGGACGCCCGAGCCTCGTAATTGAATGGCTGGGGACCTTGATGAATGCCAGGTTTCAAGAGGACGAGATGCAAACAAGGAAACGAAGAATACCACGTCAAGCGTAGCATAACAGAACGGCATACATACCGCCCCTCGGACCGCGCCAGCTCGGCTGCAGCAACAGGCCATGCAGGCGTCGCTCGCAACAGAAAGTGACATTTTCTGCTTCGTTTTTCCATCACTTGTCGGTTGCATAAGGTAAAACACGCACATGCATCAAAGCAACACGACGCTGCCCAGCCCACTCGATCCCGCACCAGCCGCCTTTGTGCCGCTCCGTTGCCCGAACAGAAGTCAATGCAGTTAAAGAGACTACAGAACATGTATTTTGCTGCAACTAAAAGACTTGCAGATAAGCCCTTGTCGCTTGGTGCTCCCTTTAGTTGCAACAACTCCATCTCTGGGGGGGTCCAGCCGGGCATCGACGATCGGCCCTGCACACCTCCCTGGCGTGGATCGTTCCTTGTTGCCCTGCCTTGTTGGAACCGGAGACCCTATTTTTCTTTCTCTTGTCTTCTCTGCCTTTTTTTATTTTTCCTTCTCCAAGTTGTTCCCTGTTTCTGCACGCCCCCCCTGGGGAAGGACAGCGCCCACGCCCACGCCCCTTCCCTTGCCTTCTGGCCCTACGACACACCTCCTATTGCTAGTACTTTAATCAAGGCCCATCCCTCCTTCGAGAAAGATGTCCGCTACACAACTAGGACTGCTCGACATTCAGACAAGTTTCATCTTTTCTCAACTCTCGTTTCCTACTCTTTTATCATTCTTGGATCCAGAATAAAGAGGCAAGAACGAAGAGTTCAGCAAAAAACAATTAACACCGCATCCAACCGCAACAGCCAACTAACAGCCACCGAATCGCCTCACCATCTCCTCTACATCCCATCGACGGTTCTTCTACCCTTGGAAACCGTCCTTGCATCATCGTCCAGATATATCTCTCACACCCAGTCTGAGCTTCAACAACCCCCAAAAGATGCCCGCTGCCGCCCTCATCGCCAGCCACAACTTCGCCTCCGCCTCCTCTTCCGACTCCGACGTCTCCTCCTCCTCGGTCAGGATGGACGCCAACCCCCGGCCCATCGCCTCCGTGCTGGTGCTGCGCTGCATGCGGTGCGCTCGATCCGCCGAGACGACGACGACGGACGACGCGAGCACCGCCGGCATGGTGCGCATCTCGCACAACCTCTACTACTGCGAGCGGTGCGCCAAGCTCGTTGGATACAAGTAGAGGGCTCGCATTCTTTGCCTCTTTTTCTGTATCAGCACACGCGCGAATACGGCATCATTTTACCTGCATGAGCGACGCAGCCAGCTTGTTTCTTTACTGCGTCGTTGTACTTTTACAATATCCCTTGGGAAGCGAGCATACGATACGGCATCACAAAACGGACAAGCCGGTGTTCACTGGACCGCGGGCGACGTCCTTCACACACACGGCTGGTCAGCCCGGTATCGCTACGCCCTCGGGGACAGCCATGGACAGCATTCACCGGTCCATGCATTCACTTGAGGCTGCCTGCCTGCTTTTCTGACAGATCGCAAACGCCGTCACCTGTCAAAAAAGTCGAGCTCTCACCTGCATCAAGGGAGGATTTTTGGCACTCCTTCTGCTTCCTCCGCTGAGGTCAGATGCCCTGCGCCCAAACGGCACGGATGACAGCCCTCGAAGCCTGCCATCTTTCTCTCTCTTTTGGGCCCTTGCTTCCTCTCTCCTGGATCGACAAACTGAGAAAACGGGCGCTGCCTTGTGGGAGTTGCTATCTTTATCCCGGCCCCCCCATGTCCTTCCCGCAACGGGCAGCCCCGCGAGCCCATGCCCAGGAAAGCAATACGGGATTCGTCACCCAGGGCGTCGGCTCAACGGTCAGCACTCTATGCGGCATAGCTCGGGTCGCGCAGCCGTTTGATGCTCCATGGGTTGCGAGATCTGTGCAATGTGCTCAGCCTGGCCGTCCAGTGTCGTCTCGTCTGCGGCGTCGTCTGGCCTTGGGCTCGGGCGCGCGGACATGCTCAAAGCGCCAACAAGGAGTCTGGGCGCCAAATCAGCGGATGCTACCGAGACGGACGTGGCTCCGGGCCTGCCCACAGCGTTGCCTTCGCTTCTCTGCTGCGCATGTGCGTGTCCAACGCGATGCCACTTGACGCTTCCTCGTTGTGCACTGCGCACATGCGGTGCTACCCGAGCGTCCCTGGGTGCAGAGACGCAGTCCACGCATGCACTCACACGCGCACGTACACGCACACACGCACACACGCGCACACACGCACACCCAAGGCGCAGGGCCTCCTCTCGCTTGCACCGCACCGTGGCTGGTCTGTCAGTCTGGCTTGCGCTGCACATGGGACGCAGCGCCGGCGCCCTCGCGACCTCGCCCGCAGGCAGGGCCTCCAATTGGAGCCTGCGGCATTTCGGCACATCTGGTCGGCGTTGGCCCTTGTGCGACGCTGATTCGACAGGCTTCGTCATTTTGTGACAGGTCGCTTGGGCCGGCCTGTCTGGGGAACTTGGAAGCACGACGGCCTCGACTCGACTCTCCACCTCGACCTCGGGGGGGAGCATGCGAAACAGCGCCATCAGAAGCCTTACTGTATGAATGACGACCGTCGCGAGGAATGATTGTATCATCGACTTTTTTATCGATTTGTTTGTTTCGCTTCTCCCTCCCCTTGGGGCTCCCGCCGTTTCCTATCAGATACCCTTTGCCAGATCTTTGCACAGTCGGCGGCCTTTTCACTTCTATTCATCATCTTCCTTTTTCTTCGCTTCGGCCCCGACAGACTACCGACCACAAGCGACAAATGGCTTGGCCCAGAGACGCCGTGTGCGACCAGTTCTGCTGTGCGACAAGGGTCTGCCTTAGTCTTTGGCGCTTTGAAGCAGGGGAGAGAAAAACAAGAGCTTTCGCAGCGAAAGAGAGAAGCGACCAGTGGGTTCCTTACTGGGGGCCTTGTTGGGTCTAGCCTGAGCAGCGCCTTGGCCTCTACCCTTGGCATGCATTGCGCTGCTTGTCTCTCTCTTGTTTGCTTGGTCCCTTTTTCTGGTTTTCTCTTCGGCACAGCCACTGACGTGTCTATTACTTTCTGTTGCACCTTATCCATTTTACACGCATTCTCTCTGCATGGCGCTGCGCGTCTAAGAGTGGTCTTTTTTTTCATTTGGTGCTTTTTGCTTGGCTGCATATGGTACGATGGGCTGAAACTCGTGGTCTGGTGTCGGGATAACGGATCTTTTCTTTTTTTCCTTACTTCTTTTCACTTCTATCATTTGCGCGTGGTTCGCAAATGATTCGTTACCGAGTACTACCTTTTTTTACGTTGTTCTGCGGGCCTTTTCATTTTTCTCTGGTTGGTTTGGGAGGGAATTTGTTTCACGGAAATACGCGATAGACGATGGGATTTGGAACGTTTTTTCTTTATTGGTTATTGGGATAGTATAGTGATACCACCGGCTTTGAGCCTTTGCTTTTTTCAGTTCTTTTAGAAATCAACAAATGCTATCATGATCACACACATACACAATTACATACACGCGGTTTCATTTCTTGTTTGATTTGTGATTAATCTCGCAAAGTGTGAAGTTTGGAATATGGGTGCAGCCGAGTTATTAGTCCTACGAGAGGGACGGACAATGGGGGCAGGATAGCATGTGTGGTTGGGTGCATGTGGTCTGGATTTGCGTAGCCGCGGCTAGAACATGTGGGATGATGGACACCTATCTACCTTACATGCCATGGGTCTTTGTCTCTCGCTGGCTGTGGTCTGTTATAATGCATGAGATCGAGGTCCTAAGGTGCCCAAGGTACTAGGCGCTGTCATTTTACAAGTCGAGTCAAGTCGAGTCGCAGTTGCTTAGCTTACATGCCTGCGTCTGTAGGTTCTACTGGACACGACAGGGCAAGGAGTGCAGACTGGATGACTGAGTGACAGGACAGGCGGGCTGGCGAGCGGGCGAGCGGATGGTTCAGAGAGTGAGACGCTTCTTATGGAACTTCTTCCATGTGCCTTTTGCGTTGGTTGATGGGCGGGATGTGCGGCAGACGTTGCGTGAGTGCAAGGGAATGGGTAGAGGGAAAGTATATGTATGTTATATGTCTTAATTTTTGTTTCTGTAGCGGTTCCTTTTTTGACGGGATGGTGTTGAGTGAGGCATGTACCTTCTGTATGCACATAATGTAGATGAGGTTAACCTTCCTCCATGCGAGAGATAGGTGGTAGGTAGGTAGGAGGTTTTGGGGATCCTTCGGTGTGACGGGCTGAGAAGGCCTACATAATCATATGAGTTGTCTGCATATATATGGGCAGATACCATGTGCGTGTCTAGTTGGACAGTATATGAATGTATATGAGCGGAATAAAAGAGAACGGAGATGCATTGCGCGTATGTAGGTCTTCTCTTGGGGGCCCTCGTTTCGTGGCACGAAGAGATGCTGTGCGAGTCTGCACTCTGTAGATAGCGTAGGACGTCAAGACGTGGGACGTAGGGACATGGTAGGGGTGGTCTGAGCTTCAGCGGTTGTGGCAGCAATGAGAACGCCCAAGCCATGCGCTGCGATGCGATGCAAGCCGCTGCAGGAGCTACGTGGATGGCCTAACTTGATTTCTTTCTTGATGCTCTGATTGACGGGTGTGCGGTGGAGGGATGGTGGTGTTGAAATTATTCTGTGTAAAGCGATGAGGTGGACTGAGGATTCTGGGATTGGGACGAGGATTGGGAGTGCTTGTGTCGTGGGCGATGGTGTATGCTGAATAGTGCGTTTGGTTTGCAAAACGGTGCGTGAGACGAGGCTCTATGAAGGAGACTGACTGTTCTCCAGGCCCTCACTAAGACATGCGCTTCTGACAGTTTGCAGCATCGTCTGCTCTGTATCTACGGGGAGAACAAATGCGCAGCACGCCCGGGTTACAACGTCCTGCAGTGAACCTTGTTTCTTCTTCCCTTCCCTCTCCGCCAAGTCAGGGCTTGTTTCTGTGATTCTTTTTGAGATATATGACATATCACCACGCAAGGGAATTGTCGTCGGGAATAACCTTCGGCGAGCGACTCAAGCCGTTTTGCTCGCTGACTCGTGATCATTATGTTCTTGAATCCTTGATGTGGTTGCGCTGATACGGAAAGGGTGGTATTTTCAAGCAACAGGGGACGGGAAGAAGAGGCAGCAGGCATTCGCTCGTGTTGTTCACATATGAGGGAACTTTTACAGTGCCTTTAACTTTTGAGTGTTCTGTACGCCTTGGTGTGCCCTGTGGGTGAGGACAGGGGACCTTGTTCGGTTGGGAGATGCTGAAATGCAGAAAAGACGGTGTCTTGCTTTTGCTTTTGCTGTTACAGTATTACCTAGTGGAAGGGAGTCTGCAGCTGAAGATTCCTGAGAGAACTCCGGAGAGGTGTGTTTGGATATACTGGGGGGGCACGGTTGAGAGGATTTGAGAGCTAAGGAGGCGTGTTCCTGGGGCTAAAAAGCGTTGGCTGAGTTGGCTGAGCTTGTTCCTGAGAGGACGTAGATCAGGCTGGATCTACGAACTTCTGGGGAGAGGCATTAGAGCTGCAATCCAGATACTGTGACCACCCATTTCCCCCGTTCTTCTCGCGACTTGTGAATGTCAATACTCAGTTGACGCAGAGTATTTAGGACAAAACAACACTCCGTACATGCAACGGCATTTCGCAGAACGCGCAGCGTCTTCATGCTGGGATGGACATTTTCGATACAGTTTGACTTGGGACGGGTAAATCGCCGATCAGCCCGGATCGAGGATCACCGCCTTGGCTGCCTCTTTCCATGCCGTAGATCCCCTTTCCAGCTCATTCATTTGTCTTCATAGAGGCAACCCATAATACTACTGTAATAAGATTACAAGGCGGGCAAATACGGACACCACGGCACGAGATCAAGGGTAAGTATGTAGCTCACAAACACCGTATCCCTCGCACGCGGGGGGGAGCTGAACGAAAAGGATCCCTCCCCTAACGGGGCATCTCCGTCGTCGCAAATCGCCCAGTGCAGCAATTCCGTCTGCCGAGAAGAAAGCAAGATGCATGAAGGATGAAGAAGGGGAAAGAGGGGGGAAGTGTAGCATCGGATGCCGGGATGTTTGTCTGGGCCATGTTCGCGATCCGGGCTTCGCTTGCGAAAAGATGGCGAGGCTGGGGTTCCTGAAACTGAGCTGATCATGGCGCCCTCGATATGTGAAGCCGAGTGCTGCAGGCAAGGGGTGATGATGATGCCTGTCTTCTCATTCTCGAATTTAGTACCTAAAATCGATCTTGATGCCTGGCTGCGCATGTACGAGCACAGTATTAGTTGAACCATGCCGGTTTTCTCGTACAATCGCGGCGGTGGACGAGGACGAGGCTGGGATATGCCCCAGCGGCGCATGTGCAGCCTGGTCATTAGCGGGCGTACGATATTCGCATCTCCAAGGGCAAGCTGCCGCGGCAGACCAAACCGGGCAGAGCGAGCACACGACCGAAAGGATACTAAGATGATGAGGGAACAGGATTCGGAGTCGGTCCACATGACCCTTTTCGCGGGATGGCACGATTCCGTCCAGCTCCTCAGCAGATGCGTGTATCAGGTATAGACGTCGTACTACAAGCGTGAAGCAGATGCGCTGAGCTGCTGTACATACATGCGTGTACCTACATACATACATACATGCCATGCCATGACATGACATGACGAGACAAGGCCACTCTGCACGCATCTCGTGTTGGTAACTGGCCTAAACTGCTGTCATTCCGCGGTGGTGCGAGGTTCCGGATTGGACGGATATTGCCCTCGTCCTCGACACAAGTTTAGCGGCCAGTGATGTGCAGCCGCGGGATCTCAAGTCCCTCCTCATTCGTAAGTTAATGTGGCTTGTTTTGGTGAGGTACCTGCCCAAGAGTTCAGTTCTATGTTTGGTAATTTCAGGGCGCTGTGCGCGGCAAAAGCGAGAGGGCAGAGATGCAGGCTGCAGGGAGTACATCCGTGCCTGGGGAGGCTGGGGGGAAGACCGGGAGGAGGATTACCGCTGTGGTTGTGTTCTTTTTTTTGACTGGGGGTGGAACACATTTAATCCATAATGTGAGCCTTGTTGCTTCGGGTTGTGGGAGGGGCTTATTTGGCTTGGGGGGAGCTGAGGTGTAGATTGAGGAACAGGATGATGAGGGCTTGGGGATGGGGATGGGGATGGGGATGCGAGATATGGATGGCGGTCGGTGTGCATACCGCTTTTGAAGGTTGAGGATGAGAAGGAGCAAGGCATGGGATTTCCTTGTCAGCATTCATCGAACAGTAGGCATCTCCAAGACAATTCAATCCAGCTTGTACAGCTCGTAAAGTCCAGGCATCTTCTTCCTACAAAAAGCACGTCGTACATACAAGCAGCTCTGTAGCCCTGGTTTTAATACCTCGCCGACTTGCAGAAGCATCGCAAATCTCAGCGAAACCAGGGTATAACATCGAAAGCCCAGGAAAAGGAGAGGCTAGAGAGAGCTGAAAAAGAACAAAAAGCGAGCGACGACTACAACTGCAGACTGGGGGATCGTCCGCTACCGCCTTTTTAGATGCCCTTGGGCCCCTGTCATTACGGAGCTCCCCAGGACGGCTATTTCCGCAGCGATTCTGCCTCGAATCGAGCATAGTCTGTTTCTGTCTGCGAGCATCTTACGAGTATTACAGACCGCGTGCTGTGCTGTGCAGGGGCAAAGGAGAGACATGGGGTAATACTATGGCAGGGGATAGGGCCAAGCTGTCGGGCGCTGCGTGTAGGATCCGGGCGAGGCATTGGTGTTTAATAATAGATGCTGCTCTGGTTTGCTCGTGTGCTGCTTGGAGTATTATTTGAAGTGCTTAGAAGGATCACGGCATGATGATAATACTGTATGTTGCATGGAATGGAAGGATGAAACTCTGCGTAGACTTGGGGACGCAGCACGGGGACTTGCATCCTCATCAATTTTTGATGAGAGTGCAATGCACACCCTTCCTTTGCGTCCCCGCATATTGGCGATACACGTCACATTCGCGTCGAGCTCTTTTGTGACGGGCCGTCCCTCGGTTTGTAACTTTAACAGTCAGGTGTTAATATGGACTTGTATCAATGCAAAGTTGAGGGTCCCAGCCAGGTCGTTTCTGACAGAGTCGCTTGCAGGGCTGACGACTTACACCGGTCTTGTCAGACGCTACACGGTCACCCTTGTGTCTGCTCCGCATCGCTGTCCTTTTCTTGTGAGTGATTGTCGTGAATGATCTTGAGCTTGCCAGATTCATGACAATCCAGTAAGCGCTCTCACTGTGAACCAAGCCACAGTTTTGGCAGCTCGTTCCAACAACACATCCACGGCTTACATCGCAGCCTCGCCCCGTCCCATCTCAACTCAACCACAGACTTGTCATCACCGCTCAATGATGCAACTTCCCCTCGACCCTTCTTTCGTCTGTCCTTGGACATTGATCACACATGGGGGTCTATCGCCCAATTGCCAACGTCTCCATTTCTCCTCGCCTTTTTCTCCAGAGCCACCCTACTCGAAGTTCCTGTACCACCCACAATCTGCACGAGTTGAGACCCCCCCCCGTCATAGCTATTGTAATATCCAGCACACGCCCAGACGCGATATGCATCTACTCGCCCTGGTCCGATCGTTCCCGTCGAGCCGAGACGACAATCACTGTTTCACTCTCCAAATTTCCCCTCATCTTATACTTGCTTTAAGGTAAGGTGGTCGGTCCATTTGCTCCCTCCACTGAAAGTACTCGTACGAGAACAAGCCTGCTTAGGCGATGCTGCGCTTTTTATTACCCATATCTGTATACAATCCAGATATGCGAGGCTTCCCAGAATAAGAAAAGGTCATCGCATATTTGTTCGTTCCCTTGTGGTTGTAGGTTATCATTTTGGCCCTTTTGATCGCTTGCCCAGAATAGCTTCCAACGCCGTCCATCTGCCCGCCCAAGCACGCCTCGAAAGCAGCACTCACACACCAACAAACACCACGCCAACATTCACATATCCCATATCCCTCACTCCATCCATCCTCCTCAAGACAAAAAGCCCAGTTCTGTAAAATCCGCAAAAGAACCCCTGCTCACGCACCAACCGTCCCGTGTCGTCATCATCGTCCCCAAGAAACCAAACCGGCTAACTCCAAATCAACCCCCCTTGCTTTTCCCTTCTCCACGGCTAACCTTCTTCTCCCCCTCTCCTCCCTCCTCTTTTCTTCACGATGCTTGGCTAGATTGATTTGTTCATTCATTTATTTTATCAAGAAAACCCCGCTTCACACGCCCTCTCTCCACAGCTTTCTTATTTTTATTTTTCTTCCCCCTCCGTATGTCTGATATCATCGTGCAGCCGACGGGGTCGACTTTATTTAGCTCAAAATGCTCTTACACCCTAGATAGCTTGCCCAGGTTCTCTCGTCTTTCCCCACGATAGCAGAGACATACATACATACTACCGTCTTACTATACATCTAGTTGCAGCAATGAGGAACTAAAAAAGAGAAGCTTCTCCGTCGCATTGCAGAAAACTGCATCATTTCGAGCATGGGGTGCTGATGACGGGCGCATGCCATCCGCCGCTCGCTTTCCTTGCTAATGATGGTGGTTGGTGTGCACTAACAGATACTGCTTGTACGAGTACTGTAGAGGTCGTTTGTTTAATCTAGATCGAATACGTTTCGGACGTCTGATCGGCAAACGGAAGACGTGGATGACGGCCTTGTTCATGCATGATGAGATCTTTTGACGTCTTGTTAGGTATTCTCTTTTTTGCCTTCGCTGCTGGCCAAATCCTCATGACTTTAGGCTTATGGATACCTAAGTTCTTCATAAGCTCAGTCGGCGATTCCAAGTTGTGCCAGTTGTTGTAATTACCTCGGCATGTCGGGCGAGTCTCGCCAACTGTGATTCTATTCGACGTACGTGTTATTCGCAATCCGATAGAAAATACAATAAAATATCTCCATCTCGAAACCAGTCTCCAAACCCCGATTACCAACTATCCAACAGACCGCAAACCCACGCCCCATGAACCATACTCGTAAACCCTTGACATGTTTCTCCCCCAGATACAGTAACACACATCTTCCTCCAAAAACCGGGTCTTCACGATCTTATAACATCACCTCACATTAGACTTATACAAGTCCCAAACGCCGGGCGTACCCCTAGCCTCCCCTCAAGGGTCCCCCCTCCCTCCCCGGAAATCAAGCCATGCCTCAAATGATGAGATGATGCATGCGCCTTTGTCTTCTCTGCTCATATGTCATGCACTTTACATCATTCTTAACATGAACCACAAAAAAGAGGTGCATGAACCACGACAGAACCTCTCGGTACCTACGTCGTTAGCAGGACGGGTCCTGCTTTAGCTCGCGTAGGGGTTTCTGCTGCAATGGGCATGGGAAGACGTCAAGGGAGGGGGGTGTAGGGGTTTAGAAAAAGGGTGGTGTGTGCTACCTTGGAACCAAGATCAGGACGAGATTTGGGAGGAGGGGTCAGTTGTCGATCATGACGATGGTGGAGGAACGAAGCCGTGCTTGATCTTGTTTGGCATTAAGTGTCTTGGTGATACTCGTATCTGTTCATCGTGATACATGCATAGCTTTGACGCAATGTCGACAGTGTCCCTCCGCGGCTGATATCCTGATAGGGTTTGATAGAACGCTTTTGCTTCATCGCCAATGCTGTCCTCCGTTTTTGTGTTGATCCAATGTTTCACGCAGCTCATGACCGCATGAAGGACCATCTGCGTCGCCATGAATTTCTTCTTCAGATGCCTTGTAACGCGCAAGGCCTCAGCAGTAACAGACGTCGTCTAGCCTTCCATCTTGACATCAGTCTCCTTGCCGAGATTCTTCAGCAGATAGCTCCGTTTAAAGTACTCGTTGGGATGCACAATTGTTTCGAGCTGGTTGGCCGTCATGATGCCTTCATCCTTGGCCTTTTTAATCTCGGCCTTGTGCAAGTGGTCAAACACGCTGAGTCGAGTTAGCTTTCCGTAGCAGTTGTGAGCCCCTCACAGGATCATTGAAAGAGCAAGATTCGACGTACCGGTTGCATGCCATGTGAAACTTTTGGTTATCCTTGTCCTCCTTGACACCCTGCAGCACCGACCGATCGGTTACCCCCATCGCTTGCACCAAAGAAGTCAAATTCTCCAGGTTGAAATGCCGGTACGGGCACCCGTGGGCCTCGCCAGGCCCCGGCGGATGCTCAGTGAGAATCTTCTGGCAGCTAAACGGGCTGTAGCCGCCGCCTCGCCGATTCGAGTCGCCGCCAACGTCGCCGTATGCGTGGCGGATGTTGTACCGGTACTCCTTGTTGAACGTGTCGTCCGTCACCTTGTGGAAAGCCCCTCGCCAGAACGCGAGGCACTCCTCGAGGTTCAGGCCGATGCCCTTGAGGAAGAGCGTGTACTGGAGACGGCCGTAGTGCTTGAGGTGGGCGTCGCGACGCAGCGACCGGTGCAGGTTGGACATGCACGCCGGGAAGTGCTGCGAGAGGCTGTCGATGTTGGCGGCCGAGATCTGGGCTCCGACGGGGGCCGTCGAGCCGGAGATGTAGGAGGCGTCCGGGGTGATGAAGTTTTTGGAGAGGTGGTTGAGGATGGGCGTTAGTCGGTCGTCTTCGTCCAGTCGCGGCAGTGCTCGAGCAGTGAGCTGTTTGGGACGTTTTTGTCAGTTTCATGAAGCTTGGAACTTTGCGGTAGGACTCACCTCTAATTGTCTTTCGAGCCGGCTTGTGAACTCTGCCACAACCATGCTTGACTGCTCTCGCCCCGGCACATACGCCTTTCCGGCTTTCAGAAACACCCTCCGACTCTCCACCAGATCGGGCACTCGCTCCCAGTCCACCTTGAACCACGTCTCGTCTTCGCTGCTCGTCTTCTTCCCGCTCACCATGGCCTCCAGCTCGGCGCCATACCGCCTCTTCTCGTCGTCCGTCACGGGCTCCCACCAGTCGAGATCCAGACTGGACACAAATGCGGCTCGCTCCTTTAGATCGTCGCTGTTGAATCGCAATCGGAACAGCATCGTCTCGACGCGGGCAAATCTCCGGCGGAGGTCCTCGGTGGACGAAAAGGCTAGCCTGAGGATGAAGTGGCTGTAGTGGTCCTTTTGGCGTTGGGAAAACAGCAGCTTGGCGTTGCTGGAGCTGTTGGAGTCGAGCGGCAGGTATTTGTCGAGAATGGGCTTCATGTGCGATGCCGTCTCTGCGGGCGACCGGTTGCGAAAGGAGCACGCCTCGAGCTCGGCCAGGACTGGGCAGGGTTAGAGGGAGCTCGCATAGAAGCCAGTGTAGCTCAGATTTACCTCGTAATCGGTCAATGGCCCACTGCTCGAATTGCTCGAGGGTAATGTCTGCCGTCGGGGCATCTGCGTAGAAGTTGAGGCGATGGGGATACTGCGTGTCCTTGATTTGAGGCGTGGCGAACTGCTTCTTGCGGTAATCGACGACGCTGCGCCGCTTGGCGTCGATCCTGTTGGGATCTTGTCGCATCATGGCTGCTGTCTGCGAGTTGTGACAGTTGAGGCTGGACTGTCACTGAGTTCGATGGTATGGAGATGGATTTGGTGGGTGAGGATGACCAGAGCGTGAGAGACGCGACTTGACGCGTCGAGACGTGGGGCAGACAGAATCAATTAAAACCCATGGTGGCGGTACCTGGTTCTCGCGCCGTAAGTGACGCTAGCGCCAAGTACCGGTCATCAACACCAAAAAGATGGTTCTCACGACTTACAATTTGATGCCTAATGGCTAATGAGAGCGGACCGATTCATGATCCTCGTTATACACACTGCTCGTTCTAGATGTAGCCTGGCAATGAATTTACTAGAGCAAATCTCTGCTGATAGACAATTCTATCTCTTAGCTTACTTCGTGACAGCATATTGGTACTCCCCCAAAAAGGGTCATGCGAGCAACTCGGGTGTTCAAGTTCCACGTCAATCTCATATTGCATCACCGGAAACCCTTGTCCGTCACAGCCAAATGATTGTAGTATCAAGTCTCATTTCACGATGAAGACATGGATGGTGACACTCGCTATCTGGAACCGTTAATATCGCTTGTCCATCACAACTAACGATCCGGCATTCGGCCTGATCGAATGACCACAAGTCAATTCGACGCAAAAGAGACACGGCACGCATCCGTTTCCCCCAAAAAGGGAAGCCGCGCGAAATCGCAGGAGTATCTAAGATAGGTAGCGTGAAGTGCAGCGTACAGACGGTGCTCCAAGCAAAAGCAAGGCGAAACAAAAAGAAATGAATCCATCTTCCGTAGGATTGAAATCGGATCTCGTGACCGAGACAGGGGTCGAACCTGCAACCTCCTGATGTACTTAATCGTAGTCAGACGCTCTGCCATTGAGCCACACGGCCATTGAATTGTGGCTGAAGGAGAAGCCCTATTGCTCCAAGAACCTTTCGAACCCGGAATTGACAAAGAAAAAAAAATTGATAGAGAAAAGAGCTCCACTGATTGAGAAAAAAAGAACATCCAATCCAACTTGCGGTGGACGGTGACGATATCTTTGACCGAGACAGGGGTCGAACCTGCAACCTCCTGATGTACTTTTCGTAGTCAGACGCTCTGCCATTGAGCCACACGGCCGGGATCTTGTCACGTGGAGTTGGGATGCAAAAGCCACTCATAGAACGGACAAGGGCGGATTCCAGCGCTTCCAGAGCCTCTGAGTGGCTCAGTAGGTTGCATGCCCCGCTTTTGAGCGAGTCCACTTGTTCGCCAGAGCCGATGCACGTTGTGGCGCTGCTGGAGGGAATGACGTTATGCGCCCGACTGCTGCAGCGATATGGCGATAAGCCGATTCCGATGCTGATGCCGAATCACATGTTGATGCAGTTAGTTATGTTCTCACTGTCTATGTACCAGAACATTTCATGGGCAATTCAGATGCTTTACGAGGCGCTCCTGTACATACACCACGGTAAATAGCAGAAATTGTGAAGATCGCCATCACCGTGGGCCCCGTGGTTGCAAGCACTCGCACGCACAATCCAGCCCAAGTACTTTACAGTAGGTATGTAACGTACCGCCCGCGCCGCTTCGGGCTAGCGCCGGCCCTGCAGCGCCCTCAAGCCCTGTAGCCTCTGCTGGCGCTCGCCCTATGGCTGCGGTGGAGACGCCCGGCCGCCGCTTGTACCTGCTACACGCTTCTGTACATGAACAGGGAGCAGACCCGCAGGCATGTCATGCGCCTCGCTTGTACCCGGAACGTCGACGCTGGATCGGAGTGCACCAACGTCGTTCCAGCTTCGTTGACTCTTCGCGACAACGACCGTCTCGACTCGCAGAAGCCTCAACGCCTTCTCTGCTGCCCTCACCGTCTGCTTGCCGCCATTCCACCGCCCGCAGAGGCACCGCGTCGAAGCCTAGATGTCACCGCCATAGCAGAGCGCCGCCGCTCTCTTGCCCTGCCCTACCAAACCCCTCACCTCGCGCCCTCTCCCTCGCGACGCCCTGCCTCGCCTCGCCTTTGGCCGCACCGCGTGCCTCGTCCTCGTCCTCGCCTTTCGCTTTCCCGCCCGAAACCGGCCGTCTCCTCGCCTTTTACACCCGTCGAATCCGCGGCTCGCAGCCGTCTAGCCGTACGTGAGCAGCCCCGGGAGATGCCCTGCCTGCTCTGAGTCGCATTTGATGGATGCTGACGCTCGTGTTGGATAGGCGTTCAGACAGCCATGAGCAACGCTTCGCACTTCCCGCCATCCTCGATATCCCACGGCCGCGGCCCCAATGCCCCCTCAACGGCAAGCTCTGGCGACTTCAACCCGGCCTCGAGTTTCAGCTGTCATTCCGAGTCTGACATCCGGCCTAACCCCCAACACAACGCGCCGGCATATGTTCCAGATGACCAAGTAGCCTTGGCAACCGCTGCCTCTGCCTCTGCCTCTGCCGGCTGCAACCCTGCGTCCTTTGTCAGCTTCCAGTCTACAACCACCGCTCCGTCGCCTCCAGTTCAGTCTGCTCCTTCTGAAGATGCTGCTGCTCATCACCAGAGAAGCTCGGTAGAAGCTGGCGCCTCGCGCGGCGATGCCTATTCATCTCTTCGCATCTCCACCAACGTTGCCTCTTCTTCTTCCTCCACAGCTTCCCCTTCCACTTACCATCGCGAATCCCCCACTGGTCATACAACTCTCTCACCTATCCGCATCCCCTCGCCTCTGAATCACAAGTCGTCCTCTAGCAGCATACGCCTATTGACGCGAACCCCGAGTCTCAAGGCTGCCCTTGCGCACTCGATTGGATCTGCCAGCGGCACAAACAGTGTCATCTCAAGCCCTATGATCGCCGCCATGGGAGACGTGACACCCTTACCCAGTCCTCTTCTCTCTGGAGAGTCGCCTGGCCCGTGGAAAAGGCTGGCGGTGGGCTCTGTATCGCCGCCTCAGCACCGCAGTTTGTTGAGTAGTGTGGGAGAAGATTTGGCAGCTATGGGGGCGCCGGTAGCACCGATGAAGAACCCCAGCTCGACGGCGCCTTCTTCCTCGAGACGCAAGGCATACGCCAGCCTGGCCGAGAACGACGCGGCTAACCAGCCGTTACCGAAACCTTCTCAGCAATCCCAGCAATCCCAGGTACCGCATACGAGAAACCGAAGCTTCAGCGAATACAAGCCAGACCCGGCTGCCATTCCTAAGAGGATCGTCTCCGTGTCTGGCCCGCACGCCAAACCCGAGCTTCAAGGTGCCCAGATGAAGAGGGAGCAGAACCTGGCAGAGTCGCGCGGCCTGTCTCCCAGTGTTGCGAAGCCGCCGACGCCTCCTCCTAGTGAGAGCTCGAGAGACTCGGCCGACGCCGCCTCGACGTCGCAGTACGAGTACTTTGAAGCCTACGACCGCCATGATCGGAAGCGGAGGCGCTGGCGCTCAGTGCGGACCGTGGGCCAGGGCACGTTCAGCAGAGTTGTATTGGCCACCAGTCAGATGGAACAGCCCAAGCAGGCTTCTGCCGACCCCCCTCTGGACCGAAAGACGCTGGTCGCCATCAAGGTGTGCGAGCATGGTCCCCAGGGAGGAGCCAGCGAAGAGCGTGTGGAGATGAGTCTCAAGCGCGAGCTCGAGATCATGCAGAGCATCCATCATCCCAGTCTGGTCAATCTCAAGGCATGGAACATTGAGCCTACCAGAGCAATTCTTGTCCTGACGTACTGCCCTGGAGGGGACTTGTTCGATGTCGCTACAGCCCACCGCAAGCTGTTGACGCCGCCATTGCTGAGGCGCATCTTTGCCGAATTGGTCGGTGCTGTCAAGTACCTCCATGACCAGATGATTGTTCACCGTGATATCAAGCTTGAGAGTAAGTGTCTGCCACGGCAAATATGTGAGCCTTGCTAACATCCGGTATAGACGTCCTTGTCCATCTTACGCCCAGCGAACTTGCCGATCCGTCCATCAACTGGAGCACATACCCGTATCCAGTCATTGCATTGGCTGATCTGGGCTTATCCAGACGGATAGCCGAGGACGAGAAGCTCGAGACACGCTGCGGATCGGAAGATTATGCTGCTCCCGAGGTCATCATGGGCCAACCATACGACGGCCGTGCCACTGACGCGTGGTCGCTTGGTGTGCTGCTTTACGCACTCCTTGAATCGCGACTTCCATTCGACCCTCCCCCGGGAATGAACGACTCCCATAGAATGCGTAGTCGCAAGAGCCACCGGATTGCGCGAGGCGAGTGGCGCTGGATCGAGTACGGAGGCGACGACGGCGACCACGAAGCGAATGAAGCACGCTTCAAGGAAAAGGGCCTGCTCGATGCCATGCACATCACGGAAGGCCTTCTTAAGCGTGCTCGAAGTCGATGGACATTGCCGCAAGTGTTGGCCACGCCATGGGTGCGAGATGCCATTACGGTCGAGGGCGGCATCCGATTCAGAGAGGAGATTGGGGGAGCTGAAGTGTGAGCAGCAACTCGCTGTGCTTCTTTATCCTCATAACGAGCACATCTGGCCCCAGCGAACAGATGCAACCAGACCGAACAACAACTCACTTGATTTACCCATCTTTGCGGCGTGCTGCCTACTTTCTGGCTAGATGGCCTACAGTCTCCACGTCAGCCCTTTCTTATCTCATTTCTCGCTTTCTTATCTTCTTCTTCTGGTATCAGGCCTATACTGTCGCCAGCATTCCATTTCACGCGTTCTTTCTATATCAATCAACGGAAAAGGGTGAGGAACCCATCGATCAGGAGTTATAGGGGCGGTAGAGGGCGAAAAGGTTTATCGCACGAAAACACACCTGAAGCTCTAGGCAAACGAAGCAAGGTTGGCGAGGATACACGGTAAAACAAAATCTGCGGTACCTCGTATGGCTGATTCTTGTACGGGGGGAAGGAAGGGAGCGGATTCGAGGTCATCCAGCAGATTTCGGTGTGTTTCCTTTTGGCATGGAATCAGGGGTTGCTTTTCTTCTTTCTTTTTTCTTGGCTTGCTATATGTATTTCGGAACTTTGCCTCGACAATAAATGTGACGTGTCAGCTTTGTCGCTTTGGCAATCTGCTCTTTGGACCTTGATTTAGGGGGTCTTGTAGGTAGATTGTTCTGTATTAGTAGTTATTGTATTAGTAGTTGTAGTAGTAGCAGGAGGAGGAGGTTTGGTAACTTGTCATGTGTAGGAATGTGTATATGTATCATGGGGGGAGTAAATTGGTAGGTGTTTCGTTTTGTTGTTTCATGGCTATTAGGGGGAGAGGATGTGGTAATTAGATAGCTTAGGATAGTAATTGAGTTTTGTTTGATGGTGCTTGGAAGCGTCAAGGCTTCTTGGTCCAATAGTTATGAACGTAAGGGGATGATATGTCTCCTTTTATGTCGACGTTGGGTCATCAATTTGAGGCCCGAAAACGCGCACGATAACCCTCTGCAGAAATAAGAGGAAATAGCGTCCTGTTCTATAAAGGAAGGACTGACGATGGAGTTGACGTGAAGGGGATGTTAGTATGGTATCTATAGGTTACGAATTTGGTGTTCCGCGTTCGTGATGATGGCGTCTTTTTATCGGCGGATTCTACGATTTCAGTGTTTTTTTGCAGATGACGATTGTGTACTGTTCGAGGAAACAATACCTACGTATTGCTCTCTCTGTTTAAGATCATCGATTACCTGCTACGATGATATAGATAAGGTAAGTTCGATATGTATACATGTATATGTATCCGGTTACTTGGACGAAAGGCAAGCGAGGGGGCTGAAGGAGAACAGAAGAGGCATCTAGTATCTCCATGGCTAACATTTCTGCATGGACTTCAGCCGAGCCGCCGCTCGAAGAAACAAAATTCTGCCAAAGGAGCCTTTTTTTTTTGTTCTTTCTTTATGTGAAAGTTATCAGCCTCACATGAATCGCATGATCTGCTCAAGTGATCTCGGACAAAAACATCCACATGTCCAATATACTGACTGACTCTACTCCAAACTCCCTTACAGAACTTTTTTTACACGTGGTCTTTTCCTTAAAAGTTCATCCTGTTCTTGTTAAAAACGGCCTCTTCAAGCTCAAAAAAAACCCTCTCGTTTCTAAAGGGTTTTTCTTCACCCCTCCGTTGAGAAACCTCGCCACACGCGCCCCTTACCCCAAACATAATCTCATCTCAAAAGATGACCTGTAGTTGCAGAGACGGAGGAAAGGGAAGCATGCCATCTCGTACGAAACCCTAAGCTCCTTCTTCTTGATGCATCGTTAGATACTAGTACCTGAGTCGAATGATTCGCAGCTGTTGGAAAGATACACATATACCGTGAGATGGGTAGGCATACTTCCAAGCTTACCTTTATCACCTAAAATCCCTCAGTTTGACAGACTCGGCGTGGAACACCATGTGTGAGAATTACTTGCCTGGGACTTTCGCACTCCATCAATAACTTCATCTTAACCATAGCATGTACCGGCCCATTCACGTGCTTATTTCGTTTAGATCTTCATAGAATGGTGCTTGAAACATCTGCGAGGCCAGTCCGTCTCTCTCAGACAGTAGCACTTTCACTTCTATCTACAGTCTCTTCAAGATAAAGACCGTTCCATGTCCCTGCTAGAGAATCACGGACGCCATATCATCATCTTCTGAGACCAACCCCAGCACATATCAACCCAACCACCCAAACCTATTGCAGAGCTTCGCGACAAGTCTTCCTAACAACTCTCCCCAACCGTTCTACTACAAGATGAATAAACACCAAGTGCAATCAAGCCGTCATCCCACCGGAAACAAGCTTCCAACAATCCCCCATCTTCTCAACATGAAATGCCCTTTCTAACCCCTTCCCATGTTGACCAACTCTCCTATCAACATTCGGCGAGTCCCTCACAACCTCACAAACTCGACACCTTCACAGCACAACTTATCCCCAAATCATACAACTCACACCCGCCAACATCACGCAAATCATGCACCTCCTCGCAGAGCCTCACCTTCGCCACCGTGACACCGCATTAAGAAAAGCCCAACAAGCATACTGACTCGTCCTTCCACTACGGAGATCCATCCGCCATTCCATCACAAACGCTGTCTCATCCTTCCGCATAGAAGAAGACAAGGCTAGACAGGCTCGATCCCGTGTCCTAGACAAGAAGGCGGCTCTGCTGGCATAGTATACGGGATGCCCGCAGATGAGAGAGCGAAGCTAATGCGACTCTGCCTCCCTCCTGTTTCCACTCGCAACGACTTGGGGGAGCCCGTGCGCGGCTTCTGCCGTATCATAGTGCAATGAGCATCACATGAAAGTACGGGCCCTTCTTTTCAGCTGAACCGTAGTCCGTCTTCTAGGACTTTAGCATCTTGTCTTTATTTGCTACACGCCGAACCCGCGGCTACACGGCAAGCCAAGTCGACTTCTGGACCCTGGGCTGAAAGTCTGTGCCACAGTCCCCGTCCAAAGACCCACGACAGCGCATATGGATACGCCGACATACGACGACTAGACTCTGGTGCCACAGAGAGCGGCCAGAGACGCAGGGCTGAGCAGCAAACAGATGTGTGGCACAGCGCACGAGGCGTCACTGCAGGGCAGCAGTAATCCTGTCGAGGACTTGCTCAGGGGCATGTGATTTCTCGAGGAGAAGCTGCTTCTGCCTGACTCGAAAGTACAACTGGGCGCCTGTGCCCCCCCTCTGCAGCCGCCCTGGCAGACAAGGAATCAAGAATAGATGGTACGAGGCGGCCGGCAGCTTCCTAGAAACCCGAAATTGAGACAAGTGCGGTAGTGGTAGAACTGTCTTTGGCTTCAGCTCAGCATCCTCAGGTCTGTATGAAGTCTGGTTCGTCGCCGTTGCGTAACACATGACGCCCTCGTCCATTCCAGATCTGCAAAGCATGTCATTTGTTTCCGATGGCGTATCATCCGCTCACACTGTGAATGCTCTTCGCCGGACCTCCCACGATGCAGACATGGATAGCAGGCACTCCACCGTGCCACCGAGCCAGTTGACAAACAAAGAACCAAAAATAATAGACTCTCTTCTCTGCTCCTGAGCCTCATAATGACCATGGCGGAATCAAGAAAGCATCTGCTCGTGAATGGACGCAGTGTCAAGTGGCGTTCGGGTCAAGCAGGGCAAGCTTTCGTCTCCGCACGTTGTTCGGTAGAAACACTCCAGGCTCAACTCTCCATATCAGGGCCAAAGGTTTAGGCCCCGACAATAGTCCCTCTGCCTCCCACGCTCGCTTCTTCTTGGCACAATTCTTCGGGCATCCTGCAGGACCAAGAGCGTACCATTCCGTCCCATCTCAACGAGGCTCGATAGCCTTACCCCGGAAAAGGAGGTCGTTGAATCCCCAGATACCGCCACACCGGACCGGCGGCTATCGTCGGTAAGCAGCATGCACTGTCTGGCGTCTGATGGCATGGCATTTCCTGGGGAAAAGTCCACTCTGGAGGGCCTCTCCGGAAAATCACTACTAATAGAAATCGAACCCCGACATCTTGGCTGCGGGCTTATATGAAATCGGCCTAGAATACGATGCAGCCATGTGTCGTAGGCTCATCCTCTGGATATCTCGATATGGGGGTAGCAGGCCGTTGCGAGAAGTAGTGATGGCAGATGTCGGAGCGCTCCATGCAGTGAGTTCTTGGTTAGGCGCAAGCTCGGCTGAGTGGCACAGGTCAAAGCCGAGCCGTCCCCGAGAGGAGGATTTGTCTGCAAGCCACTGCCACTGATGAGCCTCGGCTTCCAGTTGGTGCGCTGAACGTCAAAGTGCGTCAGGCCTCTGGTTAGTGTCACAAGCAGGGGGCACAGTCTGCCCTGGAGAATCGCCGCGAGTGCCCCCGACTCCCGACTGTTTCGACCTGGCTTGACGATCCGGACAATCTTGGCTGGTCATTCCGTCCACAGCAGAGCTGGAAACGCAGCTCGCACGGGCGCGCTGGGCAAGCAACCAGGTGGATCGCTTCAAGGCCATCGCGGCAAGTCGGCGGCAACTCTGAGCTCCGCTTGTCAGTCCCCGCATCCAATATTGACCTCTTGGGCACGGATAGCACGCGCTCCTTTTATGTAAGTCGGCAGTGTTCCGGCTGGATCCCCAATCGCAACAGCATTCCCCATCCCCAGGGTCGTCCTCCAGCGCTTCCGAGAAGATACGACGTTTTCTGCGTGTTGGAACTTGGGACGCGGCGATCGAGCTGTTGTCCCTCGCAAGCCGGGATGGCTATTCAGGGGAAACGTGATGCATGCGGCTTCCTCCCGAAACTTACTATGTACATAAGAGCGCCTCCCCCGTTCCATTCGGGATCCCGTCCTGGCATCCAGTCAAGGCCATGCGATTCGTAATGCTAAAACAAGCCACCATTTGAGCGTTGCTGCGTCGCTCGCCCACCGTCCAACGTCATTGGTCTCGACCTGAAAAGGCCCTGGCCAACTCGGCTGACGGTACGAGGCACTAGCCAGCAAGTAATAACTCGCAGACCAGACCAGGAGCGTTGCATGCCTCGGAAATCAGCCACAAATCTCATGAGACCTGCTCGCAATTCGTCGCATTGCCCACGCCACCTCCGCTGAACCTCCCGTTCACAGGCCCTCCGAAGTAACGCTACCTTCGACGCTCAACTCTGAACGATGTCCTGCCCTCTTTGCCGCTGCAGCATGGAAAAGGCATGCAGATTTTGTCGTCACTTGTAGCGAGCGATAAGCTCGCACTGCTCTGATGAAGTCATCAACTCTGAGATGACCCTTATCAGCAGCGCTGGAAAGGCTCAGTCAGTGATGTCGAACGGCCAGCCGGGAAAATGATAAACAAGACACCGGGGCACAAGTACGAGAAAGATCTCCCGCTCCATGGAGAGTTACCTAGGCACAGGTATTTCTCCGCCATGTGAAAGTGGGCAGAGTACCGGGTCTGGAGGTACTGCTGCTCCTCGCAGCAATGGTTCGGGGACTGCCGTCGATTCTTCGACGCCAAAGACGTCGCATGAAGAGTCCATGCTTTGCATATGAAATGAGCAGTAACATGTGCTCTGTAGGCCCCGTTCGGCGGACGGTGGCATCATGCTGGCCTAGCTGATTTGGAATTTGCCTGCCCGAGAGTTGCGCCTCACCTTCAGCGCTCAGCACAGGGGCCGAAGCAGAAAGAATAAGGAAAAATTCGAAAATGGCGTAAATAGCTGGGGCTCTTGCGCTAGGTGGACGCCGACAGCAGAGATAACGCCAACAGAGGAGGTGACATGCACTCCGTGGTTTGAAATTGTACCCAATTTTCCATCTTTTCCCTTTCTTGCCCTTCTCACAATTTTTGCCGCAAGCCATTTTGCCCTCGTTGATAGCGGGTCGGGCTCCCTTGGTCTGGACGAACTCTGCCCACTTGGGGCAAAGCGGATGGCGGCCACTGAAGATGCAGCCTCGCCTTTGCTAGCACCGTTGCAGACAAGACGACGACGGGCTCAGCTCCGTAATATGATGGAGGACTCCAAGCGTGCTTATCGATGATAAGCTTCTTTATACCACGGACGCGGACGGATTGCAACAGGCGCGGGAGTCATACCTGTACTTCCATAGAGTGCTGCTGGTGATTTGAGATCTCGTGAGATGCCACCCACAACAGCAAGCACAGTGCCCAAGGAAGCGGATTCAAGGTTGCATGTCGAATCCAACCAACCCCTGCTAGTCTCGCAGAAGCTGCTGACACCAAGGTCTCGGCGCGGGTCAGCCCCAGACCCTCGATAGGCGTCCTCGCTCGACCCACGGCGGTGGCCGAAGGCGCCAGCAACATGTTGCGCCGTGCTCCGTGCTTGTGCTTGTGCTTCCCTCCGTCAAAGTGTCGACTTCTTCGCGTGTCACCTCGCTGCTGAATCGCGTTGTGCCCCACGTCCCTTTCCCCCCAGCCTGTTCCCTGGCCTGGCTGCGATCCGGCTCTGTCAACTATGAGCCCTCGTACCGCAGCACAAGCAGCAATCATGCTACAAGCTGCTTGAAGACAAGACATCGTCGGCCCGGCTCCAGCGCTTGGTCACGCCCACTGCCCATTTTACGCACGGATAAAGGAAGGAGACGATCCGACGGCTTTATGACAGGCTGGAGGAGATGATCTCTCCAGCGCAAGACAGCCCCAATGCCGCCAACAGAGGAAAACTGCCAACGTCAGTTCCTGGAGTCGGCCAGATAATGGTTTCTTGATGTCGTCAATCTCTTGAATAGGTGCGCGCCACGTCCGTACATACTGTACAGAACCTGCTTGTTGGCGCTCCTCCCACATGTCGTCCCTCATCCGGTTTTGCCCAGAAGGGTTTGCGGAGTGGTGCTATATTAGTTAGCGTACGGAATTCGAGACTCGGGGGCCTGTGAGTGACAGCCACAGGCACGTAGGACGTCTGTACGTACTCCGCTCCGTATCATGCAAGCAGGCAGTTCCGTATGTATGTACAGAGGCCTGGCTGGTGAGGATCAGAGGAAGCAACTGGGCGGAATCTGGTGGAAGCCGTAAAAGCCTTCCCGCCCATTGGCTGGCTCGGTCACTCCTTTGGAACTGGTAATGCCCTCCGAGACTGTCGGTTGTGCCGGTGCGAATCGTAGTGGTGGTGGTTGGATCTTGTGGCGCTTTCATTTTCGGCCCTGGCCTGAGTGGCTCGCATATCCCTCACCAAGCTTGCTTTCTGTGGCTTCGTTCCGCACGACAGAACCAGAACGACACAGGGTGCCGAATCCTTCTGGAACCGCCCAACGACGGTCACGGTCGGGGAGTTGTGCAACTTGAAAGACGTCGTTGGCTCGAGGCACTGCGTCCGTGTAGGGCAAAATGCCATCATCGATCGGTCCCAGCACAGTGTCCTTGAGCGTACTGCATCAGGGGGTAGGTATCAGAGCGCTGCCATTGGGCGATGTGTCCTGGCGAGAGTGGTGGCTTGCGTTCATATCACCTTCTTTTTCTGGCCGATGGTGGCATTCACACGCCGACCCCCCTGGCTACTCCAGCTCAATGGCCGGCAGCCCTACTTGTTTCCCCGGCCTGGTTATTTGCTTCGCCATCGCTGTTGCAATGTTCGTTAGCCACCAGCCTGCATTAGGTTACATTCCCTCCAATCCAACCTCTGGCTCACCATGCTGCTTGTCTCTTGTCTGCTAGCCCCTCTCTCCACCTGCTCTCGTGCCTAGGCTGTCCCGTCGTTTGGATCCCATCGTACTAGCAGCGGCATCAGGACTCGTAGAGGCACCACTTGTACTAGCCCGTAGCACACCAGGGCCCAGCCAGAACAGCTCCGTCCTGGCCCAGCCTGGATTTCGAGCATCTCTCGCTCTCTTATCTCAGCGGGGGCCTTCTAAATTGACCCTTCTCGAAAGACGGCACATGGGATTTCCCTTCTTGGCACTCTAGACGAGGGAACTTTTGCTCGCTCTCTCTTCGCTGCGTGGCTTGGCTTGCTTTCCTCCCACGCCGCTGCTGGTGCTTTGGTGCTGCTCTTGTTGTTTGTCCAAACCACACAGCGGCTGTTGCCCTATCAAGGCGTTTTCCCACATCGGCCGATATCTGGGGAACGATACGGATATCTGCCCCTAGCCAGCTAACCAGCCAGCCAGCCAGCCAGCCAGCCCTTGCCTGTACTTCGTGCTGCGCCGGTTCTAGTAGGCCTCTCCGCCGCCGTGATTCCCTTCTCTTTACTATTATCCCTCTACACCAGGCGACTATGGGCACCTTTGCCCGCCTCCCATACACGACCCTCGTTTGACTGAGCAAGCACGCTCGCCACTCTCAGAGAGTGATGAATCACCGCGCTGGAGACTGATTCTTCCAGCCGAGTCCCACGACTTGCCCAGGTCCGTCAGTTACTGACAGACAAGACAGCCGGCGGACTGAGCACCACTGCTCTGTCTGCTCAGTGACTGGGCACGTTGACATGTTCCATCAACCGCCGGAAAAGCCTCGCGCGCCTGGCTTCGACGATGATCCGTTCGGCTTTGTCACCCAGGCCTGGGAGAGATATGGCCTGGGCAGCGTGTCGTCGCCTCCGCCGGCGATGCCTCCGCAGCCCATCCAGAGAACCGGACGGGCCTATTCCACGGCTTCGGTAATGGACTGGACGCCCGAGATCGATACCACCTTTCACCAGCACGGCGACGGAGTGGCCATGTCGCCGGCGGAAAACGTCGAACTGGACAGCCTTGGTTCGCCTCAGGGAGGGGGAGGGGTTGGCCGCTTGGTCGCGCACTTTGAGAATAAGGGTTATGTCCCGCCACTACCTCCGAGGCCCATCAACAACCAGCCGCATCAACCGCAACACATGGGCCACAGCCCTTCAATGTCGTCGCACTTTGGCAGTCTAAACTCTGTAGCCCATACGCATAGGATTTCGAGTCCTGTTGCTAGCCCAGGTGAATCTCAATATGGCTCGCTCGGTGTGCATTCGCCCCCGACACCCACCTCAATCGTCACCAACATGAACCGCTCCGGCAGTATAAGCTATGGCAGCTTCCATGACACTCAGCAGGTGCATAGTCCCGGTATTGGTACCCCGTTTGGAAGCATGGATGGCTTTATGAGCTCTGCTCGCGTGAACAGTCCAATGGCGTCGACACCAATGGCATCGGCGCCCATGATGCCCAGTCCCATGGCCGCTCCGGGAGTGCCTGGTACCCCTGGATTCGAGATATGGCGACCTCCTCCCTCGATGACACCCAAACCCGAACACTCCCAAATCACCAACCCGGCCAATTTCAATGGTTATTTCAGACCTCCAGTGCCGACAACACCAAAGCCGGTGGTCAACACAGGTAATCAGTTCATCTTGGAATTCAACCCCAGCGCCAAGGCAGCCAAGGGGAAAGCTCCAGCAAAGCCTCCCAGACCTCGATTGCCTCCTCGGAAACCCAACCTTTCACAATCACAACTCTCGGCACAAACACCAGCAACACCTGTTCAAGCGTCGGTTTCAACCCCGGCACCGGCACCGACACCAGCCATTGCCTCAACTCCAGGACCAATGTCTCCTCCTCCTAAACCGCCTCGCCCTTCAGAACCGTCATCTTCATCCACACCTATTGTTGTGAGCAATGCCGCTAAACCGAGAGAATGCTTGCAGAGAGGTGTACTAATGCGCTCGTCTAGGCACAACGGCGGGATTCGATGTCTCTTCGTGCCCAGGCAGGTACTAGGCCGTCACGGGAACAGGTTCCTGCAGAGGCCTGGGAGCAGTACAAATCCACTATCCGTACCCTCTATCTCGAGGAGAGAAAGCCCTTGAAAGAAGTCATGAGTGTCATGGCTGAACAATATGGGTTTCAAGCAACGTGAGTCGCGAATTGGGTCTTCTTCTGTTTCATCCTTCGGTTTGTTGGTCTTTGTAAACTCATCTGACCCCCTTTTCAGGCCTAAGATGTACAAAACCAGGTTCTCGCAATGGGGTTTTGTGAAGAATAACACGGAGGAAGAAGTGAAACGGCTGTTGTCGATGAAGTTCCAGCGAGATGCCGAGGGCAAAGTTTCCGAGTTTGTCCGAAACGGCAGAGTGGTGAACCTGGGTACCTATCTGAAACGGAAAGGAGTGACGGAGTACGACCTCGTTGATTTCGAACTGCCGGCCGACCTTCCAGCGCATATCCGATGCAGAACGCCGACACCACCTCCGGCGCTTCGATCACCCGACCTGCTCCGCGCCCAGGAGGTGGTCGTTGGAAATATGCGCAAGGCATTCCTACACTGTCGGCAATTCGAGATGGAGACTGAGACGCAGATTGGTTGGCCGTCCACCATGGTTTGGGGTGCTGGATCGAGTGAACTCCTGGTCGAGGCCAACTTTTACTTCGAAGCTCGCGACGCAGACCAGGGCGGTGACTACCTGATGCGAGCTTTCAAACAGCTCGAGCTGGACCTTAGGAAGCTCTCGCCACAAGGTATCATGGAGCTAATCTTGGGTATGATCAATCGCGATCCCGGCATGATGACGGCCCTCTGCAAGTACCTTGCGGCATATTCGACGACCAATCTGGAGCGAACCCATCCTCTTCGGCAAATCTTCACTTGTCTGTATGAAGTGCAACAGAAGCACGGGGCGCAGACCTTGTCAGAGCTCTTGTGGACCAGCATCTCAACAATTGCGGAGGAACTCGAGGCCATCTATGGGCGCAAGCATCCGTATGTGGCTCGCACATGGGCCGATCTTGCGCTGTTTTACAGCCAGGTGAACCCGGAAAGGCTGGAGAAACTGGTTGTTGAGCTTCGTGTGCTACAGAGGCAGCTCGAGCAACGACATGGGCATTCCAGCGTCGAAGTGGTTTCCATTCGGTATGCCATCCTGCTGTTGGTCTATGCGGCGTCCCCCCAGTCGGATGCCGCGAAGCAAGCCGCAAATGATTACTGGAATCTGCTGCGCAACATGAACACCATGTTTGCCATGCGCGACTCCCGTCCGAATAGTTATTGCTACCACAGCCCACTCAAGGTCGATCCGTGGACGAAAAGGTGCCGCAGGCGGTACGACACACTCGTCACCATATTCGAGGAGCATGTGGGCGTTAGAATCAATCCTTATTTCGAAGAGGACTTCCACACGACCGAGCATGCTCAAGAAACGCAGGATGCCTGGGCAGCAGCTCTGCAGATGGGTTCGACGAATAGATCTTGGGGCTTCATCTAGCGAACCGCTTTCGAACTTTGGATATGTTCCACGCCCAGCTGGCGGAGGTATCAGGTGCCAGGATACCTTGTCTCTCGTTTCCCTTCGACGCGCCGTTCAGCAAGCATCTTTTCTTTTGAGGTTTTTCCTGATCTAGCGGGCGGTTAATACCTTGCATCAGAAGGATTGCGGCGCATATACCTAGCGACGATTTTTGGTTATGTCCTGTTTGCCATCTCACATCGAGCCTGGAGTTTTTGGACAGTTGACGATTCTCGCCATCGCAAATATTTTCTTTCTCACGTCGCCGACGCTGACAAGTCGATTTCCTTGGTTTTTCACACGCAAGTTGTTGCACCTCTCGAGCCGGCGTTGAGGAGGCCTTTTTTCCCCCGTCGGATGCGTCGTCATCCGTGTATAATAGTATTCGTTGTTTTCTGCCTCCTTTTGTGCGTTGATTTGCGATATGTTGATGCCTTTTTGATGATACTGGAGACCACAGAAGAGAGGCCGGACACGAACGATTTGAAAGAAGTGGGCAGTTGGGCTTTTTGTTACAGGGCGAATGAGGAGTTGATGGGAATTGAGCAGAAAAAAATACCTTTACGGGCATATCCTGCTTTATCGGGAAGGGGAAGGCAGGCCGGAGTTTGGATGGCAGGAACGGACGAGGCACTTGTCAATTGTCATTGCAGATGGTTAGACCAGACCGTCCTTCTGGGAAGGAGCGACTTGACTTGCCGTTGGTATAAAATCCTCAAATGGTAACGAATAAAGACATGATGACATCATATATTCCATAACCCTTTGACCATTCTGAATAGCCTCACTCCCATTTTCTTCATCTACGAATTTCTTATCTACAAACATGCAGCATATCGTTTGCTGTCAAGGGTTCAATATGACGACCGTCCTGTTGCTGCTCCATCACCAAAGTCCTTTCCGAGGTATCACCGGCGCAAATAATTTTGGGTGACTTCATGCTACAACGACATTGAACTCTTTCAAGCATATCCATGCCAATGCCAGTTCTTCTAGCAATGTCACAACTCTGCGGTCAATTGAGCTCCAGGCATGCCCATAGTCTAAAGAATGGCCCTAACAGACTCATCTGCCGCCTCTTTTCTTCAAATCGCACCATCAAAGGTAAGTCTCTGGATCTCAGACAAACACCTCGCAAGAAAGTTGGAATATGTATGTAGATTCAGACAACTAACCTCCGTCTGCAGAGCATGACGTCCTCTTCCTCCGCCAACACGGCGCCAAACACGCAAAATGGCACCTCTCCGCTCCCCTGAAGCCAGAATCCCGCGTGAAGCTCTCCTACGGCGCTTCCATCTACGGGAAAGATCTCATCGGCCGTCGCATTCTCGACATTGTTCGTGATAGCGCCGGCAACTCCGTCGTTCTGCATGAACCATCTCTTGCAAGCTACATCATCAACAGCGAGCGTCTCGCCACTCCAGTAAGCGCAATTGACAGACAGATAATCAGGATGATGTGGAAATATTGAGCAAACCGCAGATCTACCCCAATGACGCCACCACCATCGTCTCCCTCCTAGACCTCAACCCTTCTCGTCCTGGAGAAGATGAAGAAGAAGAAGATCAAGCACCCCCCTTTGAAATCTTCGAAGCAGGCACCGGCATGGGCAGCCTCACTCTCCACATCGCCCGCGCCTTACACGCCGCAAACCCGTCTCTACCAGCTCCCCTCAGACAAACACTCATCTCTTCGCCCTTCAAGCCTCACTATGACTTTGCAACGTCAAGAGGCTGCCTCGACATCTCCCCCGAGGAGCAGGCTTCTCTGGATGAGTACGCCTCCTCCCGCCGCGCCATTCTGCATACTCTCGATCGCAACTCGAAGCACGCTCGCGCCGCGTATAAGCTGGTCAGGAACTTTCGCCGCGCGCAGTACTTGCCTTCCGTCGACTTCCACGTCGGCTCTGTAGATGAGTATCTCAGTCAACGGCTTGAGCAGAACGGCGGGCAGCCTTTTCTCTTCCGCGCCATCCTCGACCTCCCTTCAGCTCATGAAAACGCCGAGCGCGTAATACAAGCCCTGCATCCCAATGGCTTGCTCATCCTCTTCAAGCCTTCCATCAGCCAGATTGCCGACTTCCAGACATGGTCGACCGAAACGAAGCAGCCCGTCCGCATGGAGAAAGTCATCGAGCTCTACTCAACAACTACTTCCGAAGGTGGCGTGCATGACAGTTCCGGAGGGCGACACTGGGACGTCAAGACGGTCGTGCCGAGGGCCGAGCAAGGCCAAGCGGGCAACAACAAGCCGGTGCAGGTGATGAGGCCAAAGGTAGGAGAGCGGGTCGCCGGCGGAGGGTTTGTGGCTGTATTGCGGCGGTGGCCTGTTTCCGAGATGCCGGTGCGAGAAGCTCCTGAGGAGCAAACGGAGGTTCAAGAGGAAGCTTGATACATGTAGGTTGTCTACTTGTGGATATATCTATTGGGTGATCATTCAAAGGGGGGTATAGATGGACAAGCGTCGGGATCAAGTCAATCTGCATTAGCACACTGTCAAGCTGTACGATAACAACGATAGAGCAAGCCCATCCGTCTCTTAGAATCACAATCAACCAATCCGCAATCTTTAATGGCAAAGAAATAAAGTAAGCCAAATTGCCTCTCTTGTGTGCTTTGTATTTTCATGTGTTTTGTTTCAAGGTACCTGCCAATAAACATTCTCTCCTCTTTGTCCCCTGAAGTTTTCTACCAATTGATGGCGGGTATCTCTATATACAACGCTCCAGAAAGCTGCTAGCGAAGAAACAAAAACTGAAAGGGAAAATGTTCATAAATTCGTCATAGTCGTCATAATCGCATTCGTCAAGAGAAGAAGAAAAGACCAAACTTCTCGTCACCCTTTTTTTTTCTCTTTTCGCCCAGGTCAATCATCCTCCTCTTGCGCTCTTTTCATCTCGTTACAAGACCGCAGGTCAAAGTATCGAGACGATATATGCTCTTTTCTCCAAAGGGGGTATATGCAGTTCTGCGTCGGCCAGCCATTGCGGTTTCTGCTTCAGCCCCTTTGGAGACGAGCCGCGCTCCATTAACCCATTAAAGTGATCCCCAAGAAAGCCAATAGGGAAAACGCAGGAAATCTTTCAGAGTGAAGCAATCTTTGTGTGTGTCCGGCAACTGAATCCTCCGGCCGGCGGTCGGCAAAATAGAAACAAAATGTTGAAAGCGATGGTGGAAAGGCAGAAAGAAAGACAGAACAAAAGACAAAAATGACATGAAATATCATCAACGCGCGCTATGAAGGCGTGACAGTCATGGCAGAATGTGCTGCTCGCTGCTCATTCGTTGAAGGGAGGAAGAAATCTCGGGTTTGCGCTATTAAAGATCCAACCCTTCGGTGTTTTCGAAAGTAAAGAGGATTGTGAAGCGTAAGAATAAGAAGAAAAAGAGCAGAGAAACAAGGAGTCGTAGCATGCTCGTCAAAGATCCAGTCTCGATGGTGGCTTGCGCCAAGTCTTCCAATCTTGTGTCATGCTTCCAGCCGCCAGTAGGAAGGGCTGAGAAAGGTAAAAAGTGAAGTAAAAGAAAAGCAGCAGATGAGGAAATCGATCTAGGGTGCGATGAATTGATGCGGTAGGATATGCTTAGACCAAGGTGTTGGCCCCCTCGGGTGCGCGAGCACAGCAAACCATAAGCTTGAGGCTAGTGCCCAGTTCCTCGCATTCCCTAAGCAGAGCTTTGTCGTTCCAGATGCTCTTCTTCCCAGAAGAATGACCGGTTGCACTCTCGTAGCATCGAGAATACCACCAGCGACCAACTCGGGAGACCATGTTGGTGATGCCTTCATCCGCGTTCGGACTGTGGTCTCGCATCATTTCCGCCAAGCTGGGCTGGTTCTTGGACGACCTCTTCTTCTTGGTCTCGGCTGAACCGTTGCTTTGCGAATTATCATCAGAGGAAGTGATGGCGCTTGCAACTGGAACCCCGACGCGGGCAGCCTTGATTGTCGAAAAGCCGCTCTTGCCGAGGAGTCGAACGATCAAGTCGGCAGTAGACGCCAAGTTGGTCTCTGGAGAAATCTCGTGAATGCGTTCCTTGAGTTGACGAATGGTCCGACGCCCGCGATTACCCATATTGTTTAAGTCGACATCGAGAATGGATAGCTCAAGATAGCCACCTGGCTTGAGCACACGACGGGCTTCGGAAAGGACATTCTGATAGTGTGACTCCGGGGCAGCAGCCGGAAATCGGTAGACGACACAGTTAAAGGTATGCGTAGGAAAGGGGAACTCGTCCAACTGGGAAAGGTATTGCACCTGGTGGTGATTCGGCGGACTCAGGGGATAGCGAGAGGCCGAGCTCTGCACATCGGTGGGCAGGGGAGCTCGCGGGGAAAGATTAAAGAAGTCGGCAGTTGAGTATGTTTCCGCGGCATAAAACGACCAATCGTCGTTGCCAAGCCCGTCAATGACGAGAACTGACGGGCGCTCGGGGGACTCGATACCCTTCACCAGCAAATGCCGAATGTCGCTGAAGAGGACTTGGCCAAATGAAAGCCACTTTGAGACGGTCATGGAACCCACCCGGAGATTCACCTGAGCCAGAGGCGTCCATTCGCCGGAAGACGTGGACGAGCCGGATTGCGTAGACTTGCGGACAGAGGTAATGCTATGGCGCATGCTTTCAGCAGCGCTAGGCTTTCTTGAATGTCCGCCAGTCGTCTGTTCTGTGACCTCCGGCACGGGAGACGGCACCGTAGGGCTGGGATGGGGCTGAAAGGCCTTTCGAATTCTCTCCGTCATGTCGGCACTGAAGGTCGTGGAAGCGGTCGGTGCATCTGAGATAGCCGACAGCTTACGGCCATCAGTGACAAGCGTGGGAGATTCAAGAGTCTTCTCCTTTGCGAGCTTCAGATGGTAGTTTTCAAGATGAAACGGAATACCCCTAGAAGAGGTGGCCGACTGTCGTTCTTTCACCGTGTCTTCTCCGAGGAGGTCATTGTATTCGTCCCAAACCTCATCATCCACAGGCGGGTCATCGGGCCTGGGAATGATAGCCGTCGCCTCTGCATATTTGTATGAGACGCAAGACTCGGTCGAGCTGGTGGTGCAGTCGGAGTTCTTGCGGGGAGAAAAGGCCAGGAATTCTTGTGCCGTTGCTTTTTCCGGGGTGATGTGGGACCTGGGCTCACTGAAGAATGAAAACTCGGTGCCCGCGTCTGTTGTTGAGCCGTCACCACCGAATGTATCGCGGACCGGAGTAGACGGTTTTGAAAAGTTCGGCACCCGTGGGTTCAAGCCTACGCCGTGCGTTGGAGGTATATGCAGAGAAAGCTGCTGGTTCGCGGCAAAAGGCCTAGAGAAGCTGCGCGGAGACGGCCTCGCCGGACGGTTGCTCACCACCTGAGGTATCCTTCCCACCTGGGCCAAGCGGCTGGGCCTTCCAGAACTCAGAGTCACTGCCGGAGGAGTCGTTCCCTCCTTGGTAGAAAAGGCCGGCTCGATCATGATAGGATAAGTGTCTTGGACTGGCGAGAGAGGTTCTGGTAGGACATTTGACTGAGGCTGCAGGCGTGATGCGTTGACCGCAGGAGCGTCCTGTGCCTGCGCCTCAGGGGCATCGACGTTGGCAGGTGAGCGTGCGTAAGCATCGGCCTCGCGCAGAATCTCCTTGAGGTCGGGCTCGGCAGCCCCTTGTTCAGGTGAGTCCATGATCGCGTAGAAGGCCACAGGCTTCTTCACCACGGGCTGGACAGTAACGGCCACTGGCTCGCTTGCTTTGTCCGACTTGGACTGATTGTTGGATCTGCTGAAGAAGTTCCATTTCCTAGGAGATCGAGGCTTCTTCTTGAGCTTCTTGGGTGCCGGGTGGTTGTTGCTGCTGAGGTCTTGAGAAGGCAGTTGCTGCAGATTGAACAAAGATGACTCGTCAGACAGGATGCTGGTATCAAAGCTGGTTAGGGGCGACGTGATCACCCCGCTTGTGTTGATAGGTCGTGGCAGCTGCAGAGGGTCGTCGGGGAACGACTTCAATCGTTGAACCGATCGTCTATACGCCAGGGTAGATTGCATAGGCGCGCCTCCAGTATCGGAGCTGTCCGACGGTCTGCGAGCGCTGGGCATCTGATTCCGTTCGCGAGGGATGGCTGACGGCCAGAGACCTGGTCCTGTCATACCCCTTGACACGGAGGATGTGGTCGAGTTTGCAACTGAATCAATGCTTGGGCGTTCGTCCGTCGTCAAACTCAGGTTGCTGTCCGACCTGAGGAGCTCTGCGCTGGCGTTTCGATTTTCGACGATAGCTCCTCCAGCAATAACCACAGGGTTGATGCGGTCAGCCAGGAAGGAATCGCCACTGACAAGGCTCTCGTTGGAGACCTGCGGAGGTGCGACAATTCCGCTTCGTCGTCGAACAGCACCAAGACGCCCGTAACCTTCGTGGCCTGTCCCAGCTGCCGGGCCCTTGCGGGATACTTTCTGTTTCTCCTTCTTGTCCTTGTCGTTGGGCGTACTCTCTGAGGCAGCCTTTTTGCGCCCAAAGAAGGGAAACCGAGAGCCAGAAGCCTTGACAGTCGGCGATGGCGTACCGCTTGCTCGAACTGGGCCAGAGATACTAAGCTTCCTCCGGCCAGCCAGTTTGGATGACGTCCCAGGCTGCTCAACTGTGGGTAAGTTCGATGTTGATGCGCTCTTGTTGGACTGGAGACCTGTAGTTTGGGAAGGGCGAGGGATCGCCGCCTCGCTATCACGTCTCTCAGTATTGGCTGCTCGGAGTGCCAAGCTGCTCTGGATGACTGGTATGGGAGTGAACAGCTGGGACTTGAGGTCGGATGTGCCATCTCGGCTGGGTCGACGCGGCGGCATAGCCTGCGGTGATGGTGAATGATAGCTGCGAAGAGGAAGACCAGCCCTCGGCGGGGATGAAACCGCCATGGGCTGGCTACCAGGCTGGCGTTTTTGTCTGGGAGAAAGTTCATCCTCGTCTTCACTGCCGAACATTTTCTGCGAAGACTTCCGTGGAGGGGGGCTTGGCGGCGGCGCTGCGAGGCTCTTCCCCCCTCTCCTCTCCTTCTTTGCATTCATGACACTACCCTTGACAGTAGAGCTTGACGATGAAGACGTCAGAGACTCCCGGACCGCAGCCAAACCATGGGGATCAACACTGATAGAGTCCACCTCATTCGATATGCTTCCAGTCCTTCGTCGAGTAACAGGCGGGCGAGTGAAAGCGGGGCTATGCTGTCGAAACTTGTTCACAGGGAAGCCTCTGCTGGGAGCAATGAGGCCCGGAGATTGTGACGATATCGAAGTTGGCGTGGTGTCCCGGCTATATGGCCCCGGGCCTGGCGATGCAGAGAACCTGGTTGAGGGACTGCCACTGATAGCGCTGACTTGGCTGCTGTTGGCTGAGAAGAGCAAGCTCCCAGGCGTTGGCGGAGGAAGGTCATGAGTAGCCAAGCGGTAAGGCATGTCTACAGCCGGTCTATTCGAGGCACTGCGTGCTCGATCATGATGGCGGTAGCGGTCTAGCTCAGGGTAAATCACAGGAGACTGGCCGACAGGCTTTGAGACCTCTGGCGGCTCCTCTTTCTGAACGGTGCTTGGCCTTGCTGTGATACCACGATCAAGATGGATCCCGAGTGCTGAATCCACGTTTGGTTGCGATTGGCGCCTGGATGAGCTCGAACCCAGCTTGGCAGCGCCACTAAGCAGGCTTCCTGCCTCGGGCGATGGAGAGGGCTTCGTCCGTCTCGGCACGTTTTGCCCCAACCTTGAGCCACCGTCGAAAGACCGACTGGAAGAGGAAGATCCTGACTCTGTTTGCGTATGGGATCGTGAATAGCCAGAGGAGCTCGTTGCTGAGCCCCATGATTTGGAATGCCGGTCCGCGGCGGCCTTGGGAGCAATTTGCTGTGTAGTAGAGGCAGAAGGGCGGCGTGCTGACGATGGGAGAGGGACTCGGCTGGCCACACGGGGTTGTGATGACTCTTGCTTTACCAATCTCGGGGCTTCCGTCTCTCTTTCGCTCGTCCGAGAGGTGGACTTCGGAATGCCACTCAAAAGCCTCGAGTCTTCGGGTCGTCGTCGAAAGCCATCGGAGGGCCTGGCCGGTAACCCATATCCCACCTTGGGGGATGCCATAGTGTTCCAACCTCGTGGTATATTTGTCGTATTCCAAACATGCCTCTTACGATACAGAGAGAGGCATGCTTTGTCCAAAGGGTTATTCGAATCGAAGTGTGTCTTGCCTTCATGTCAGCCAATGCAAGGCAACTAACACGTAGGAACACGTGGGAATGGTGAGACCAGAAGGGAGCATAGATATTTCGGGTAGACTCGACGCATTGGCTCATTTGGAAAGAGCTTCCTTACCTCGTTGACCCAGGGCTAGGTTGAAGCCTCACTTTTCTCCCCGTCTTCTCGAGCGTCGAGGTGTTGTTAGTACAGCTGCAGGCACTCTAAATCCGGCCACAGAAGGCAGGTCACGGCGGTTTCTGGGCAAACAGCTCTAAAGCAGAAAGGAAATCTCCCGCCAGAGGCCTTCAGTAGAACGAAGACGAGTGGTTCTTTCAGGGATCAGCGAATAGAGCAAAAAGAAATTATTCTGCGAGAAAAGGGAACAAATGTAACGATGGAGTGCCGGTAGTATAAAAGAAACCGGCAGACTCAGAGGACCGGAGCAGTGGGTATGCAGCCCGAGACGGGAATAAGCTGAGCTAGGCACGGAGTAGCTTAGTGCTGCTGAAAGCGCTTGCGAGTAGGTAAATTTGACTGTGCCAGGCCGGGAGGGCACTTTGGCTTGGGGCGGGCGACAGGGGGGGATGTCGAGCTTGGAAAGGATTTTGCCAGCTGGGGATCGATTGGTCCCGTTTGCGAGTACAGGTACGGGCGTGGCGAAGAGGCACCAGGAGGAGTGGAGTGGCAAAACCAGGTCCGGCGGTAGGGTTCAGGTCGACGGTAAGGACAAGCCAACGAGAGTCGCGATAGACAAGACTCAGAGGGCGGGGAAGCCTGGTGGATGAGGCTGCTGGGAGCGGATGGGAGAAGCAGCCTTTGTAGACACGATCATTGGCATCTCTGTGGGTGTGATGCCTCTTTAGGCGATGAAGGCCTCCGGATGGAGCTTCGTGAGTGGTTGACCGCACCTGGACCCGGGAGTGGTGCCTGTGGAGAGCAGCAGGCCAGGCCAGCAACGCTTTGACGGTGCCCGAAGCAGCAAGCAGCAAAAGCAGCACACAATGGGCACGCTGCTGGCGGGCTTGGGCGGCGGTCAATTGTGGCCGATCGGAGGCAGTGCGATGGCCAGTCCATGGGGTGCTGGGGGGTCCCGGACGCTTGGGGAGATCAGTGGCACTGCGCTGCTGCGACTGCAGATGCAGCTGCAGCTGCGCCGCCATGCGCGCATGAAGAAGACGCGGCCGTGGGCCTGTCTGTCCTGGCCCGTAGCATCCAAGCATCCTAAAGGTATGGCCTCTCGCCAGCGTCAGGCCGGGCAGGGCGATTGGGCACGAGGCCTGGCCGAGGGCGTCTGTTCCTGGCAATCCAGAGCACTATACACCCACAATCCCCAGCAGCGGTGGGGCGTCCGAGGGTCTGCAGTCTCCGCTTGGCCTCGCCGTTGAAGATGAAAGGCTGCCGTGGTCCCTGGAGGCGCCAGGCGGCGAGGACTAGGCCGACGGGACACGGCGTGCGAGAGACTCATTGGCTCCCAGGCTAACTGTCGCGCGCAATTGGGCTTCGCGGGGTCTGCAGCTGGCAGAGAAGAGGATGGACAGGTCGTTGGTGAGGCGGAGTAGAGAGACGAGATGGCCACATGTTCAGTCGCTGGTCGCGTCGACCACGGCCCAGGACAGAGGCCACCGTCGTCGTCGCGCCAGCATCGTCATCGTCATCGTATCATTGCCATTGTCAACGTTGGTGAGGCGACTCTGCTGGCAGCCACATGGCAGTCGTTCATCCGTCCAGCCGTCTGCCTGCCTGCCTGACTCTCTGTCTGTCCGTTCCACCTGTCGCCCATCCCCCTTCTTTTCTCGTCTGCTCCAGCCGAGCGTCGCCGGCCGCTTACGCCCATGCTGAGAGGAGGCCACCAGCCACAGCCAGATGTCGTCTGCTAGAGGCTGTATGCATGTCTGAGACATGTCTTGCCTGTCCATGTATGTCTCATTTCTGTCGACTCCGACAGGTCGATCCAGAGGACACTGCGTCTGCATGTCTCAGCACTTCCGCACGATCTGCGTCGTTAGCTTATCCACCTGCTCCTACTGGACGGCGTCGACAGGCGTCAAATTCTTTCTTTGCAGGGCCAGGAGGGTGTGAGAGAGAGGGATGGTCAGGAATAAAGAGGGTGTGCAGCTTTTCGTATGTGCTGCCTTCCTTCTGCCGCTCGCTGCTGCTGGTGGTGATACTCCTTCGCCTGTAGCTTGTCAGCGTTCAGTAGGTGCGACGGTACATTCGCCCAAGTATTACTCCGCACTCTTCTCTGCCCACAACCTGAGGCACCGACTGGCATCTGTCAACATTCAACCTTCACCACTTGCACGTGTCGACGGTTGACGAGCCTCATTGTTCATCTGCCCCGCATAGATCCATCAGCCTCCATCTCGCCTGTTTCCGTCACGCTCACCACATCCATTTCCAGTGTCAGGGTACCCAAGTGACGGACCGTCTAGGTACGGTAGGCCTGCTTGGTATTTGGTGATGATAGCCATGTTTCCCTGCTGATCTACCTTGTTGTCTCTCTAGTGCGTCCTTCACCCACCCCGACGTCTGAATGGTGATGCAAGACAGACGCACCTGGGAGATGCATCCTTTGGCTCAATTGGCGAGCAGAGCGAACACACTTGCATGCTCACCCTCTTGCGACCTTACGCGGGCATCAATCATCCCGCTGCCCGAGAGACACCACCAGCTGGACGAGGGCATCAGCCTGGATATTGTGGTGGTAGCACTGAATCCTACGCTCGTATCCAACGCTTTCTAGATGAACGCCTAGACGGGCAGACGTCGGCCCTTATCCAAGGCTTGAAGATGCTCCTGCATGGGCCTCTGGTGCATCTTTCATCTGCATGTAACCGGCTGGGAAGCATTAGGTATGTGCTAGCACAAGCAGATGCTACGGAGCGCTCCTGGGGGATATTCGCTACTTCGATTTCTCCTTGGAGCTCAGCGTCCATTGGCGGCCCTACTGGAGTTTTCGTCTTTCGTCGTGCTCAGCCAGCCCTTCGGCGGAAGGGGAGGAGAGGCACAGACATGAAGAATTTTTCGTTCCATCTCGTCATTTCCGATGTTGTCACACTGGAACACATTATACCGTTGTTGCACTACAGATGATCCCGGAGGCCAGCCGCAACCGCAAATTGTCGCACCACCATCATCACACCGCGGAAGCAAAGATGGGCAGGGGTTTGTCACTCCAAGTGGGCAGTCCAGCTCGGGAGGCTCACTCTGTCCACCTTGTCCTCGAACGCACGGCCCGTACCAGGTACGAGACCATGCTCATCCAGCAAGAACCGTGTGATTCGTCCAAATTCTATGAGATGGCGGCTGTCTCTACGCTACCATTGGCTACTATTTTCAGATTTTCCTGCCAATCACTCTTCTCCAGGCATTCCGTCCCCTGCTTACCAGGATCTCCCCCATAGCAGAACGCCTTGTCCACGAAGTCACTATCAAGCAAACAAGCACCACACCCCGGCACGCTAATTACATAGGGACACAATACGCCTCAGCTATTTTCTGGCTCGACTTGAGACATCCAGATTGCAAGACGCTGACGGGAATTCCTGATCAGCCAAGCAGCTGATTTTGCAGACTAAAACTCTCAGAAGACTACTGTGTTGTGTTGGATACTCCTGATCAATCTCTGTATTCATCCCCGAATCTAGGGCCGGCAGCCTACCAAAGGATACGATGCATCAAGGTCCAATGATGGAATCAAGTGCATCCGAAGTGTCGCCCACGCAGTGCCACGAAGAGATAATAATAGCAAACCGGTAATCCCTACCTCCCCAAGCACGCCTCCTCTTCTCAAACGCTAAACATGCGGCAGATGTCGGATCAAGTCATCGTCGAGGCCGTATTCTCGACCCAACAGCTCGGGGCACACAACGGAGCTGAAAACTGCATTCATGGCATCGAAGGCTAGTGGCGACGCGTACAGTATGTATGTGCTGGCCATGTCCATCGTCACCCACTACGTGATGGATTGAGGACTTCATGCAGGTCTTGCAAGGCTCCCGCATAACTTGCCTCTCTTGCGAGACGAAAAAGCAGCATCATGACGCTGGACGGAGGCAACCTGCCAGCTAAGAATATCGAGCTGCATTGAGCTGCTTCGCCACACTTGGCCACAGTCGGGACAGGCGTGAGGCTTGTTGACGTGGCACGTCCCGCTCCCGCCGTGGCTCCGTGGGGCTGGTCTGTGGCTTGTCCGCGACTTGCCAGATGCCGCACCGGCGCCTTTTTTGCTGACGACACTGTAAACTGAGCATGGCAATGGCAGTGTGGCTCTCATTCTCTGGGGTTTCACGACTGTGTGATTTCACGACCATGTTCGTCTCCTTTCTACATGGGTCAAGCACGGATTCCGTGCACTGACAGACCAATTCGTCACGTCAGGCAGTCGTGCAAGGCCCCCGAACCTCGGCCAGCACGCTCCCTTTTTCTCCTGGCCGGCTTGACAAGGCATATCACCACTGCCGGGAAGGCAGACGCCTTGCACTGCTTGACTTAGTCAGGACCTGACTTACTCGCTACGCAGCACCGGTGCAACATGCTGCCGGCGAATCAGGAATACCTCCTCGCACAGCAACGACTGGCGAATGAACTTGCAGTCCCTGCCCTCGCAAGCCTTTACACACCATTTTCCCATCGATCAATATCGAGGTGTGCAGGACGCCAGGCGGAGGATCCCATCCCGTTTTAGCTCAGCAGGGGTTTCGGGCGTGCAATTGGCTCCCGACTTTGAAGGTCTCCAAGTAACGTGACGGGGAGTGCACCACTCTCCAACGCCGCTCGACCAGTCTTTGGCCGTTGTGCCCCTTGAGTGCTGAATCATGGCTACCGACGGACCTACACGTGTGGAACCCAGCTCGGAGGTTGGCTCGCCGAGGTGAAAATCTCTGCTCCCGTCTCATTCTCCAGCATCGACGACCGAGCGAGCCGCTAGACGGGCTTGACAGGCTGCTTGTGTGGTGGTTGCAACATGGTTGGAGCGCTTGACTTGGTGCAGAGGAAGCCATTGGAAACCAGCTTTTTGCTCGAAATGCGGGATTAGCGCGTTGGTCCGTCCCCTCAACTGTTACTTACCATGGCGACCTGGAGACGGATCTTTTGCTGAGCTTTGTTGTTGGTCCATTCGTATGACACATCAAGTCGGTCGACCTGGTGGCTGCGTTGAAAGGGAAGCCGGGACGTCGAGTGATTGGCCTCTGTTCCTTGATTGACGCAGCGGCTGATATCTGACTACATGGAACCTATCTTGTTCTTGGATCCCCCTCCGCATTTTCTGGCATGAGTTTTCTTCCTTGCGGTTGGACGTCTCGGACAATCAGCTCAGTTCTACCCTCACATTCGCCAGTCGTCAGCTGCAGAGATTGGCTTGACGCTGCTATGAGCCGGCTATAGCCCCGTGCGGTCGAAGGAGCTGGAAGGATCAGAAATTGAACCTCTCGACGCTTCGCTCTTTCGACAGAAAGCGGTGTTTACTATTGCAGATGAATCACCAACACCTCGGCGATACAACCTCACAAGTTCTCAGCTGAGGAGAAGCCTCTTGTTATCACCTTCAGCCCCCCTTTACTTCCATTTACTCTCCCCTTTTTGCTCCATCTTGTTGCTCCTGGCACTTTGATGTCTCCCTTCCAAGACAATCACGCCTCTTCTTAAAAGGTCCCGTCCAGCGTCCTCCAAGCCAAAAGCCCACCGAGAGGACGTCCCTCATCGCGATTGGCTCTCCCGTCAAACCCACCCTCAGCTGCCAGGGCTGGCTAGCGGCATGCTCTGACCTGCATTGCCTGGGCGCGTAAACCGTCCCTCTTATTCAGCGAGATGGCAGCCCACTGCCCTCTACTGAAACGATGGATGGAGCTTGCTAGAAGAAAGTGACTGTTCACAGACCAGGCACATCGTTGTTTAGCTTGAACGGCTAGATTGACTTCCCGCACGGAAGTGCCAGATGCCTAGTTTTTGCACTACACTACACTAGACTATGACTACCTACCTGCTTAGGTGGTAAGGTAGGCAGTAGTAGGGGTAGATAATGAGCCTATATGTGTGCCCGCTGGTGACAAGTTGACATATCACTTCTTGGACGGAGGGAGAGAGGGATATAAAGCAGATGGTGACAGAGAGGGTGTGGACTCGGATCCTCTCGCCCTGCTTTTTTGCTCTATCGTGAAATGAGTAGTTGTGAGGCCATGTTTTTTGAGGGGGGTGGTAAGGGGAAGGGGGGTTTGTTATTGAAGAGCGGGGGATTATGGGGGGGCGCAGATGGAGATGTGATTAATGTGATGAGGGCTGGGATGTGGGCATGGAGCGGAGATCACGGGTTTTGTTAGTCTGGCTTGTGTGATGTCGTGAGTAGCTCTACCTTTAGTGTGCGATAAAGCAGATTAGACGTATATATCTTAGGTACTGTTACTACTCTATTGTGGATGTAATATCGAGTACCTACGGATAAGAGAACAGAGCAAGATGGGGGATATCTGTAGCTTTTAGTGATGACTGTGATTCTGGCTGTGATGGGAATGGGGGCGTGTTGAGTCTTTTGTTTTCCTGCTTTATTCGTGTCTTTGTTGATGTGATAGGAGCGGTTCTTGTGATGGGATGGATGCCTGAGCCTGGAGATGCCTACCTACGTAGGTATCTAGATTAAGTGTGATAAAGGGACGAATGGAAGAAGAACGGTTACTTGCTGGACACTACGAGTTATTCGCTGTCACATGTCAAGAGGAGGAACGCCTGTTACTAGATTGATAGGCAATCCTTCCTTCGCTGCCGGAGCAACTTTTGTGTTTTACATTGGAATAACTGCCTTGATTGTCACGGTAAATGAGTCTTAAAGCCGTTCATAGAGGGTACATATCTGTTTAGAACTGAAGAAGAATACGTGAACTAGCCTGAATCGATACACAGATGATAGGCAATGCTGGTAAGAAACAAACGTAGAATCACAAGGATAACTGAGAGGGCAAACACCTCGAGGAGGAGCAAACGATCTTTTGTCCATGCTGTATATGAGGAAGTCGTTCTGGTCTGCTCCAACAGCTATTGTTGCGTTTGAGAGTGTCGATTTACCTACCTACCTAGGTATGATTCCACCAACCCTCTCTTTTTATCCAGTGGAGAATGCTTCCAGTCCCTTCTAACTTTGGTGACTGGCAGTGGTCTCTCGTTTCCCTTGCTGGAATTGTCCGTTCCATCCTCATCTTAGCCTTGGCCCTGTCCATCATATCAAGCGGGATGATATGCGAATAGGCTCCAAGACAATGTAGAGCTTCGGGCTCCATGATGCATGAATCACAGGGACACGAAGAGCAATAGCAGCAGGGCAACTACTCAACATCATTCAAATCCCACAACGCCAGGTAGCCTCTTATTTGGAAAACAGCGCTTTCGTATGATGTATATGCCATTCATTCCGTCCAAAACGTTGCCCCCGTTTCCCCCCGAGCATTTTCATTACAGATTTGCATACTCCTCCCCTAATCCTCAGGTACTCTCTGCCTTAGAAGAAGAAGAAAGCCGTGGAAAAAAAAAAGAAAAGAAAATTGAGAAATCAGATTGTCAACTCTCCAACTTCCGATATACTCCCATGCGACGCACATTCCTTTTCCATCGCCTTGCAGTCGACCCCCTTATGCCGCAGCAAATCTGGCAGCCCGCTTCTCGGCCTTTGCCCGCTCGACAGGATCCTCTATGACGCTGCCAAACTTGGGCTTCCCCGAGGCCTTGCCGCCCTGGTCCCGACCGCCCCTGTTGCGCGCACTCCGCCTCTCGCCGCCCGCGGGCTCCCTGCGGTCCTGGCCGCCGCCGCGCCTCTTGCCGGGCCGGTTGTTGCCGTCGCCGCCGCCCTCGGTGCGTCCGCGGCCGCGCTTGAGCGGCCTCTCGGGCAGCGCCGAGTCCAGCCCGCCGGCAATCTCCTTGTCGTCGATGCCGAAGCGCTTGGCCCGCTCGGCCAGCTTCTTGGCCTCGTCGTCGAGCTCCGTGCCGAAGCGCTTGGCCCGCTCGGCGCGCTTCTTGAGCTCCTCGTCGGCCGTCGTGGACGAGAGGCCCATGGCAAAGGACGGGGCGGGCGCCTTGGGCGCTTCCTCGGCGGCGGGCTGGTCGCCGCCGGCTTCTTCAGCGGGTTTGGACTCGTCCTTGGCGGCTGCTTCTGGGGCGGCGGCGGTGGCGGCGGCAGGCTCTTCGGCGGGCTTCTCTACGGGCTGGGCGGGCTGCTCCGGCTCCGGTTTTGAGGCGGTAGCTTCGTCGTCGCTGTAGTTGATCTCATCCTCCTTGTTCTCTGCTGGATTCGTCCTTGTCAGCGTCGCTCTTTTGCTGAAGGTTTGCGTGTTTCGCTTCGGTGTCGCTCAACGTGAGATGGGGGGATTTCGCAGCTTCTACATACCAGGCTTGTTCGCTTCGGGGGCGGACGCGGCGTTCTTCTTGTCGTCTTCTTGCAGTCGCGCAATGAGGTCGGCCTTGTTGCCGGTCTGGGGGAGCTTCTTCTCGGCAAGGAGCTTCTTCAGCTCCGGCACCTTGAGCGAGGTGTAGTCGGCCATTGTGACGGCGGTGTGATCAGTCGGTAATTGATGTGGTGAGTGAACGTCGCGCGGTCGCGGTGACGGCAATCGGACTGAGGGAGCGCAAGAAAGAAAGAGTCGGACTGCTGCAGAAGAAGCACGTCAGGCGGTGGTGGCGGGTGGACGGGCGGCTGTTTGAGGGCGACCAGAGGCGGAAAGGCGCAGGTATTGGCGGTGAATCAAGGGCTGCGATATTGGGGGCGCGAGAGGGAAGAAGATGGCGTTGGTAAAGGGAATTGACCAGCGAAGGAAATGAAGAGGAAGAGGAAAAGGAACGTCGAGGCGAGACGCGATGCGAGCCGCTATTACGAAAGGCGAGGCTGGGGAGCGCTGATTTGCACTGGGAAACGGCGCACGGACCAGCTGGTACAGTAAGCTGAAGGCGGGCTTGAAGCTGTCGCTTCTGTTGACAGCATAAAAGGCTGTTATTTGACAGCAGAGAGCAATTGTATTGCCATGAGCATTTTCACGTGTTACATGATGGCTAGGTAGATCTATTTGATCAATGCAGCTTCCAGAGGCTGAACGACGGGTTGTCACTACGATCATTCTGTTTCCGAGTCTTGTAGCCATTGTACTCTACCTTGTGGGGATGCCTACCCTGTATTTTGCTTTCCACTCTGCGTGACCTTTTCCCGACGAACGTTGCTTCAATTTCAATACCATTCTGTTTCCTCTATTAGATTATGCGTGTTAGATTTTTTGATCATTGGTGATGTCTGCAGAGCTGTGCTGTACATGAAATACTTGACTCTCTTACGTGAAGTTATGTCTATAAATCTGAATGAAAATCGATTCTGACATCCACGCATCTGAGCTGCAGCCTGCTGGTCCCTCGGAGTACTACTGTACTAGAGCGATCTTGAGCTTCTGAAAGAAGACTCTGTTGCTCGTGCTGTTTGCATTTTCTGCTTAGGTGTTATTTTCCACATCAGAGTCTCCAACTCAGCAATATACCTCCATTAGATATTGGATAAGGTATGACATGGATCCCTTCACCGTAACATCAACCGCCGCGATCGAACCTGAAGCGATACTCGATACCGGCAAGATCTTGCATTAGTGCTTCCTCCAGGGGCTCTCCCAGCAGCTCCAGGCCCTGAGCTCGCTACAGCTCCAGGCCTGACCCACTGCAGCAAGGCTCTAGAGCCCTAGTCGGATCAACGTGGACCCCGGCCTCGGACCAATTGCGTGCCTCGTCTCGCCGCCTCCCGGCATTGGATGCTGAACCCCTTGGCCGCCGGACTGACGAAGCTTCCACATGCCACGAACCACCAACCGCCTCCTGGCCAGAAGTGAGATTCCGCAGCTTCAACACAGACTTGGATAGGATACTGGCTTGCGTTTTTGGCTGGATGAGGACCTTGCCTCGACACACAGACAGCTGCCTCGACTCCGAACCCTTCCGCGCGGCTGCGGCCCACTGTATCGAGTGGCGGCATTCGATATACGACACCCTCCGCGATGCTTGAGTGCACAAAGATGCGAACCACGCGATACTAAGCAGATTGTGCTGCGAGGCGCATCACGGAGATCCGATCCATCCATTGTTTGATAATTCAGCTTGCAGCCCCCTCGGGCATTCTTTCAAGATGACGCGACGCATTGTGCGTTGACCAGCTCCCTTCCCTGCTCCTGTTGCTAGTCGCATCGCCATGGACACGAGACACCAACTAACACGGTGCTTCTTCCGCCAGGTCCGCACGCTCACCCAGCTGGGCGCCGTCGTATTCGTCACCTCCATCGTCATCTTCTTCCTCGACCGAAACTACAGAGTCCTCCCCAACGCCCTCCACAACTACATGCCCTCCCACCACCCGGGCCTCGTCGTCACCGACATCACCCTCACGACCTGCTCCTCCCTCAAGCCCTTTTCCTCGTGCGAACTGAATCCAAATGAGTGGCAGCGGATCGAGAAGGAGCTGTACCTGGGCAGGGCGTGGACGTCGAAGGCGTACCTGCACGTCCGCCGCAGGCGCGAAGAGGAGCTGACGGAAGACGACAAGGTCGTCGTCGGCGTCTCTGTCGGATCGCTCAACCCCGGCGATGTCGCCGACGGCAGCGAGCACTGGGAGCCGCGGCCGGGCGGCATCTGGCTGAAGCGCTCCCGGAATAAAAAGTCGAGCGACTCGGACGCGGCCGTGACGGACGTCGACGTCGTCTTCGGCGACGACGCAACCGAGGCGCGCAACGGCTGGGGCATCGTCGGCCGGCCCCTGCACCTCGGCACCGGGGGCAACCTCCTGAGCGCGCACCTGACCGTGCGGAGGGGAGCGCCTCACCAGCCGAAGAAGCCGAAGCCGAGAATCCCCGACAACGGCCGGTTCAAGATCATGCAGGTGGGAGACTTGCACCTCAGCACCGGCGTGGGCGAGTGTCGCGATGCTGTGCCCGACAGCTACAAGGGCGGCAAATGCGAGGCCGACCCCAGGACGCTCGACTTCCTCACCAAGATGCTTGACGAGGAGAAGCCCGACCTCGTCATCCTGAGCGGCGACCAGGTCAACGGTGACACAGCCCCTGACGCACCCTCGGTACGTGGCCCGTTTTGCGCTGGATCAATTGTGTAACTCGTCGTATGAATCCGGAAGCTGACAATTCCGCAGGCCATATACAAATACGCCTCTCTCTTGATCGAGCGCAAGATCCCCTACGCCGCCATCTTCGGCAACCACGACGACGAAAAGTCCATGTCGCGCGAAGGCCAGATGGCCCTCATGGAGACGCTGCCCTACTCCCTCTCCCAGGCGGGCCCCGTCGACGTCGACGGCGTCGGCAACTACTACATCGAGGTCCTGGCGCGAGGCCACAACGAGCACTCCGCGCTGACCATCTACCTCCTCGACACCCACGCCTATTCGCCCGACGAGCGGCACTATCCGGGGTACGACTGGGTCAAGCCCAGCCAGATCGACTGGTTCAAGAGGACGAGTGCGAGCCTCAAGAGGAACCACGACGGATATACGCACCGCCACATGGACATTGCCTTCATCCACATTCCCCTGACTGAATACGCAGACTGGGACAAGCCCCGCGTGGGCGAATGGCGCGAAGGCGTCACGGCACCCGTTTACAACACGGGCTTCCACGACGCCCTCGTCGAAGAGGGCGTCGTCATGGTCAGCGCCGGCCAGTAAGTCAACCGCACCCACCCCTTCTCTCTCTCACACACACCCATCACCCCCACCAATTTCACATCCCAAACTAACAAAGGGGGCTCAAAGCGACCACGTAAACGACTACTGCTCCCTCTCCTCCCACGGCGACGAAACCAAATCCTTCCTACCCGGCTGGGACCAAAAACTCCCCCTCGAATCCGAAAAGGACAAGGACAAGGATAAGGAAGAAAATCAAGCGAACAAGGTGCCCGCCATGTGGATGTGCTACTCGGGCGGCGTCGGCTTCGGCGGGTACGCCGGCTACGACGGGTACATCCGCCGCCTGCGCCTCTTCGAGGTGGACACGGAGGAGGCGCGCATCACGACGTGGAAGAGGGTCGAGTTTGGGGACAATGCCCAGGCCAGGGTCGACCAGCAGGTCCTCGTCGAGGCGGGCAAGGCGTATTTCGCGCCGCCGCCGCCAGCTCCGCCGGTTGCTGAGGGTGGGGAGCAGCAGCAGCAGCAGCAGTGATATTAGAAGATGGGCTGGTCGATATGGATATGTGGGAGAAAAAGAGTATTGTTATTGAGCATGATTTATAACTGACTGATGAGTTGTTGTCTCCATCAGCCAACTCGTTGGGTACATGATGGAGTATCGAATACTACAAAGTGCCTTGTCAATTTGGAAGCCAAATCGTTGGCTCTGGCAAGCATCGTTGGATGGATGGAAATTGTATATATGACTTGTCTAGAGGAATAGGCATGAGATAGGCTGGTTATAGCCGGGCCATCTATATATACAAACACGAAAAACATCATCAATCATTACTGATAAATAGAGGGTATGGTTGAAAGCTAATGTTTCCACCCATCAAATCGTCCCTTCATGACAATCAACCGCAACACGAATGAATGGATCCCAATAACTCCTACCATTCTGGCCGCGCCGCCTAAACCCTGGAAACTCCTCGCTCAAGGCATTGCAGATTTCGAAAAAAGACTAAAGAAGACAAGAAGGAAAGAGAAAAAAAATTTAAAAGAAAAAGGAAAAGAAAGAAAGAAAGGAAAAGGTTCAGCTTGCCAAAGCTTAGCCCACAAAAAGAGAGGTGGCGAAAGACACCAAAAAATTGACCGAGACAGGGGTCGAACCTGCAACCTCCTGATGTACTTAATCGTAGTCAGACGCTCTGCCATTGAGCCACACGGCCGATCTTGCTTGTTGAACACCAGGCCTGGAAAACTGGGCTATAGCAGCAAGACGAAGCCACTCTGCTCGCTCGAAATCAATCTGGGAGCAAAGAGCAAGACGTTAGAGTGTCCCTCTCCTCTTCATCTCCCTCAAAAGTCCCATCAGATTCAACACCTTCTCATCGCGGCACTTTTCGAAAAAAGGCTCGTTCTCATACATCTCCCTCAGCTTGGACCCCGTCTCGACAATCTCTCCCTCGCGGTACAGTTCAGTCGCCGACTTCTTGATCGCAATAACGTCGAGGTAGAGCTGTTCCGCTTCGCCAAACGCCCGGCGACGGGAAGCATCACGAAGAACCGCCTCCTCCTTCGATTTCGTGTAGCGATCTCGAGTGACGGTGTTGGTCGAGTTGATTGTCGAACGGCGCCGGTACCGAGAACGAAAAGCGCGCGGAGTTGAACTCGAATCAGACGAGTGAATGGATGCCGTCTCGTCCTCCTCGCCCAGCAAGTGGGCATGCAGGCGACAGCTTAGTGCCAGGTTCTCCATCGTTGTTGTATGAAGAGGGTGGGCTCTGCCAAGCGAGGCAGCCATGATGTCCAAGGCCTTCCGATACTTGGTTTTGGCGTCGTCGTAACGACAGCGTATGTCGTCAATGACAGCTAGCTTCTGCAGTGCATGAGCCGTGTTTGGATGTTCCGCTCCAAGAGTTCGGGTTTTGAGCTCGAGTGACTTTTTGTACAGTGCTTCTGCCTCGTCCATAGCATTGCTAGCCTTGGACACGTGCGCAAGCTCATCGAGGGCTTCGATGGTGATTGGATGGCTCTGGCCAAACATGCTTTGGTATGAAATGTATACTCGGCGGTAGAGCGCCTGAGCCTCCTCCATCTTTCCCAGTTGTTCCAGTGTCGACGCGAGCTTCTGAACCGTACTCACAGTCGCCGCATCTGTCGGCCCAAGCTCTTCCTCTTGCTTATGCTCAATGATCCCGTATTGGTCTTCCGCGTAGTCATAGTCCCCTCGAGCAGTTGCCGCTGATATCTTCGCCAGAGCGACCTTGAAGCCGAGGGCTTGGTCGATAGACGCCAGGTCAATGTCCGTCAAGACTTCGGCACTCTTTTCGTGCTCCCCTGCTTGCTGAAGCAACGATGCGAGCGATAGGGACGTTTGAATCCTCTCCCTGGCGTCCATAGTGGACTTTTGCCTCAACGAAAGCTTGAAGCAGCCGATGGCTTGCTCCAACGCACCCTGCGTCATGCACACGTTCCCCAAGACCTGCCACGCGACGTCGTCATCGTCGCGCTCTAGGATGCGGGACCAGTCATCATAGCAAACCTTTGCGTGAGGCGCCATGATTCTCCCAAAGTCGTGAATCTCCGGTAGACTCGAGGAAGTCGTCTCCCTTTGCCGGATGCCGTCGACGCAGATATTGCAGGCTAGCCATGCATTCTCCTCTTGTTCTCCAACCTTGAGCGTTGCGCGTACGTACTCGCGCGCCGCAGGGTCGAGTACAAAAGCTTCAAACGACGAGGTCGAAGAATTCGTGTCTTGTGATGCCGATGGTGAGCTGGGCGATGAAGTTGCGGACGATGGTGCTGAATCAGGGGAGGGGGCTTGGATAAAGTTCTGATCAAATAGGTATTGCAGAACATCGTCAAGTCGGTTTGCATCTTGAAAGGCTACACGGCAGTTAGTCCTGAACTCGAGAACAATCCCTGGACACTTGCCTCTAATGTCATTCAACGTGTCCGTAAACCGCGCCGGCGTCTTCCTGTGGCCTCTGGGTGAACCGAACAAGGCGACGGGAATGGCTGTGTACGAAAGCATAGCGCTGACCCGAAGTACTGTCCGTGTGACGGAAGACTGATCAAGCATAGAGCCCAGTGTCCTCAGCGGCATGTTGAAGGCCACCTCACTCTGGTAGTAAGAGACATCAAGACCCTTCTTGTTAATGGTAGAGGCGGCGAGGGCTATGCTCTGGGGATGGCACTTGAGCTGCCGTACTAGCTTATGAGCTGCCTCGTCTGACGGATGTCAGTTAAGGTATCAAGGCTCACACGTTAAGGGGTCATTCATACCTTCGTGCTCGCTTTCTAGTGACTCGTCTCCCACTATTGAGCGAAGTAGCTGTACAGCTTCCTCGTCCACCATGGGCCCGACATGCAGCTTCGTACCCCATATACAGTTGCTACTATCCCGAGAGGTCAGGATAATCTTCCCAGTGAGGGTGAGTGGAATAAAGTCGGATATGTCGAAAGAGGGCTCAACATTGTCGAAGATGAGAAGCCACTTGTCATTTTCAGGCCTCATCAGCCAGTCTTTGACGGCTCGCACCGCAGCCTTGACTCGCAACGTGTCTAGCTGCTGGATGCTTTTCACCTTAAGCATCTCTTCGACGCCAGTGAGTCCAAGCTCGTTTTCGACCCGAGATCGAGGAGCGTTCTCGGAGTAGTACTCGACCAAGTGGGCGGCAAACTCGAGATAGCTTGTCACGGCCGTCTCCCAGCTCTCGGCCCAGATCCAGAAAACGAACGAAAGCTCGTGCTTCTTGAGCTCGGCATAGTCTCGCGCAAGAGTAGTCTTGCCAACGCCGGCCTCTCCCCATAGGCTGGCGATGCTGATATGCAGAGCTTCCCGGTCAGGAGATGGCTTGAAGCTGGCTTCAAGTTGGTCAAGCAGACCCTTCCTGTGAATGATAATGCTCGGCTCACAGGGCAGCTTGTATGGAATATTGAAACCTTTACTGAGGTATTCTAGTTGTTGATCTAGGTCGCCGTATTAGTCTTGTTGACATGACCAGTGAACATTTCACTCACCTGTAACGGAATCAAACGCCTTTCGCTTCTTCTCCAAGAGCCCAGAAGCAGTGGCCTGGTGGACCATGTCGCGAAACCTGTGAAAAAACGTCCTGTAGTTGGCATCTCGGCCCTCAAACTGGACTAGGCCTGAGTGAGTGGCAGAGAGTCCGATTTGCACGCCATCCGAACCGGACATGGAATGCCGCGGCTCGACCACAAACCCATCTTCCGATTGCTTCGTCTCGTGGAAAGACAGCTGTGGCAGGTTCGCTGTAATCGCTTTGAATGCCTCCATCTGATTCTCTAACCACTCGAGATCCTGTGCCTGCGGTTGCATGGAATGCCCGCGAGCAGACGCCGGGTGCTCATCGAAACCCGACGTGGTCCTGCGAATGACATGCGCGAGCGGCGTGGGTGACAGTGGCTTTCCTGGCGACAATGTGCCCAGGAATGCCACTCCGCAAGTCGCCAGCTCAATGTCCTTGAGCTCCGCATCGATAGCCTCGCTGGAGATGATGAGCGCTCGTTTGACGATCCACCCTCCCAGGCTGTGTGCGATGAAGAAGAGCGGCCGCCTGCTGGTGCCGTCGCGGATGCGCTGATTGCCCAGCTCTTTGACCAAGTCCAAGGCCCTGCCATAGAGCACGTTCCGCACGAGATACCGGTAGTGGACTCCGTCGGAGATGTACCCATACGTCATAATCCTCGCGTTGGGGAGATCCTGCGCAAGAAGGTCCTCCAGCCACGACTTGGCCTTGCCGCCCTCCAGGGAGATCCATGACTTGAAGCCCTGTCCGCCGAGGCCATGGACGGCCACGATGCTGCGTTGTGTTAGGCGAGTGGACCAGCAGGGGAGAGCATAGTATGGAGTAATCGCAGCAGAATGGAGGCAAACCTACTCTATTTCGGCATCCTCAGGGTCATGCACCGTCCGCAAGCCGCTGCCTTCTGAGCTTCGCTGCCGTGTGACGGCTGTTCGTACGCGCTGGAACAGGCCCTTGAAGGAGTCGCGCGAGTCCGCCATGAAGTCAAGTGCAGGTGTGTCGAGACTGCCGTAGTATGACTGAAAGCCGCACTGGACATTTCACGCCTGTTGTTTTGTGATGTGCAGAAGTGAAGGCCATCGGCTGGGAACTGAAATGATGGAAGTGTAGAGTTGAAGGAGAGAAAGGATGGCGACCTGACAAGCGAAGGACGTGGCTGGTGCAGGAGTGCAGGTACCTTGAATGTACAGGCAGTTTGAGGCTCTTGCCTGCCCAGGTTAGAGTTTGGGCTTGTTCTTTCAGTGGCTGAGCTGTCAAGGTCAGAAAATGCGTGACTGTCAGACAATTTCCAATTTTCTGTATCTGACTGGCCTCAAAACCAACCTGAAAGACACAGACACTGCGGAATAATGGCGACGGTTCGTGGCCTGAAGTCATCAGGCAGACTTGATACCGACCGGTTGGGTCGCCATTTGCCGCAGCCTTAGTTGGAGGGCTCTGGCGCGAGGGGACGAACCAACCGACACACCAAACCTCAACACCTTACCGGTCAGGACACAGAATGTGGCAGTGGCAAATATTCCAGAGCAGAATCAGCAGGACATCGGAATTTGGAGGTATCATTCGATCACTTTTGGGAAGATTGTCTGTATTTGGATGTTCTCGGCGAAGCCTCTCCTGAGTCTAGTCGCTACCTACTGCATGCGCTTAAACCGAGCAAGACCTTGACCGTCTGCCACTGTCCACCATCCACTTCTCTGCTGCGAGATACCGATCACCTGCTATTCTAACTCTTCTTCTCTAGATTCTCTAGAATCAATCTAGAATTGACTCACCCCTTCACCGGCCCTTGAATAGCCGCGGCCATCGCCGCATCTGCTGCTATCCGTGGCGCAGCAACACACCGAACCGCGGGTGATGCCACCGCCGAGTGTGTGGCGCAGCCTAAACTTTGGCCCAGAGGCGGCCTCTCAGCCATTCCAGGCACAACGACGTCACATGCCACATCCAAGGCTCTCTGCCGAGTATGACTGATGCGGCGATGAGTCGAGGTTCACCTCGCGATTGCAATAAAGCTCGCCATATAATTATAGTGTCTTGAATGTGATATTCCGTCGTATAATCATCTTCATACAAGCTCTGGGAAGTGTCCTACTTCTGGGCCTGACAACGCCAGTAATACTGCCGTAGCTGGAACAGCCCCAGGATCGACTACACCCACGACCAATCCCATCTCACATTACCTACCTTTGCTCTTCGAAACCCTCTCCTCACCTCCCATTCTATAATGTCAACAGCCGCCATCATCAACCCAATCCCTCACAATCACCACCTCCAACACCGCCGACACCTCAACCTCAACCTCAACCCCATCACCAGCTCCGCAGACGCAATGCCTCACGCCCACGAGACGAAACCCCTCTGGCTCATCCAGCCACGCCTCGACGCCGGCGTCTACCGCGACACGCTCATCGGCAGCGTCGTCAAATACCCCGACCTCCCCACCGAGCGCCACATCCCCTACCGCCCCGGCGCCCGCCTGCCGCGCGACATCGTCCCAGGCCTCGACCCCAAGCCCGTGCAGGTCCGCAACGTCAAGTTCTGGACCCGCCGCATCAAGGACGCCGGCGTCTCCGCCTCGCTCAACGAGATCCTCGAGGCGTTTGTCGACCGCGCAAAGGAGGACACCAGCGAGAAGATGGCCACGGTGGCGAGGATCTGGCACATGGATTCGCCGGGGGAGAAGTTCAAGGAGCTGCTCAAGGACAAGGAGTATTTCGAGGAGCTGTTTGAGCTGCTGCGGAGCAACCACGACCAGGGCTACTTCATCACCGACATCGTCACCCTGACCAACATGGAGATTAGCGACTCGACGGGGCGTTCATCGGGGGTTGGGGCGGGTGTCAAGGTCCCCGTCGACCCTTCCTTCAACGTCAACATCGGCGCCGGCGGGCACTTTCAGGTCATTCGCGAAAAGCGCTACTCGGCCTACTACGAAGAAGAGACCATCGTTTTTCTCGGCTACAGACTCGTCCGGCTGGAAAAGGTGGAGGGCAAGAGGGCCAAGCTGGGGCGCATGTTCCTGGGCCACAAGGCCGGCTTCACGGTGCGCGACGGGTTCGACTACTGGCCGGAGCTGGTGGAGAGGGCCGTCGAGGGCAATGCCGAGCCGTTCCTGTCGGCGCAGACGCCGGGCGAGGAGACCAAGGAGCTTGGGGAGGAAGACGCCGAGTATGAGGCCATTGTTGAAGAACTGGGGTATGACTTTGAAGTTGTCGGATGAGCTTTGCACGTCCTAGGCATTGGCATTGGCGTTTGGGATATACCTCTGGGCATATAGCGGGCATGGCGGCAGGCTACACTAGGTAGAAATTGAACCTGGTCACTTTTTTTTCTTTGTAGGAACTTGCACTGGGAGAATTTTCGTTAGGAAAACGGTTAATAGAGCGGAAGATTCGTTCGTGTGGTGCGTTTATGTCGGCTTTCGAGAAGGGAGTAGAGAAGAAGAAGATTCCCTGGCGCCCGTAATGTCGAAGGCATGGGTTGGGGGAACGAGACGGGACAAGACATGACGTGTTCATCATTAGAAGGTTTACGGAGGATGAATCATTTGTATCGGACTATATCGATTACCCATTCCGCTGTATAATTCAGCAAGACCTTTTCCCTATATTGAAAACTCCATTCGGCGTCTGGTGGGTGACTTGGTAAAGACCACAACGCCGCAAGCTATAAGCCGTATTCCACACTCGCTCATACGCCTCCAACCCGTAATCCTTTCTCTCAGGGCTGCCCAGGCCCGTGAGCAAAGCAAGCCATTTATAGTGCTGCGAGTCTTTTCCGGGTCCAAGGTCTTTGTAGCACGTGTATCTAATGTGCAGACTACGATCGTGGAGTTGTAATATACACTCAGCGTCTGAGTAGCATATTGCGCAGCCAACGACCTGGGCGTATTGTCCATGGAAATTGCTCCATTGTTCGCTTTCGTGCGTCGTACATCGCGGTGGGCAGTTTGTGATGCATGCTGATACCTCCACCATGCCATCTCGAATCGCGAATCTAGGGGTAGAGATGGTCAAGCTCTGGTGTGGGCAGGCAGTGAAGGATTGCGGTTGATTTTCATTCCCGCGAACTTGGTAGCAGCCCATTTCCTGTTTTTGCAAAAAGCTGCCCTTATCAAAGTAGATCTCGCTAGACCAGCTGTACTCCGTGCCGTTCTCAGAGGTGCAGCGATCCTTGAATGATAACTCTGGAACAAAGGCCCTTGTTATATCAGGGCTGAGCCGGCCCCGGATGCAAGCTAGGTGATCGATGGAAAGATGGTAGGCCATGTTAGCATGTATAGGCGCAAGCGTAAGAGCCGATTGCAAGTCAACTATCGAAAATTCTCAGCCTTTGCACCTTCCAATCTGTTGGTATTTGTGAGTTTCTTACATTGGTGGGAGATGAATGGCTGCTCGCTGACACGGCGATTAGGCGAACGTATTGAGTTATGCTTGCGGCAACAACCCTGATGAGGCCCACAGACGCATGTACGATGCAATGTCTTGTTGGAGTCGGTGTCTTCGGGTACTGTGGTCACTTGTTGGTATGACGGCGGCATCGTGGAGATAGGATCGCCATCATGGCCAAGAGCGTGATACGGGACGGGCGGACTCGGCTGGGCTGGCTGACTTCGAGGAGTAGGGCGTTCATGACGGCGTCTCCGTAGGTAGTCGAGGAATCCCATCAATGGTGCCAGCATGACAGCAGCCATGACAAGAAAGGGAGTATTCATTTGCTCTGTCGGCACCGATAGTTGGATGCTAAGAAGCCGCGGGCGAGATAGCTGCAATGCGATGAGGGGGGTTGATGTGAAGGGAGTCTTCTTTCTTCAATGTTCAGAGATGAGAAACAGCGATCCAGCCCCAAATAAAGGCCACAGCGGCAACTTCCAACTCGAAATTCCTAGCTGATCGATGTTCGTCACTGAACCTTGTTGTCAAGCCACGGCTGGGCCTCGCTGCCATCACGCATTGAAGCCATTGTCGCCAGATACAATGTGTCTATACCAATCAGGTCCCAGTTACGTTTGTGGCATCACTTGGTGGCTGAGAGCTAAAAGACTTGGTTGTCCTGAAACGGCGGCATCAGAACAAAGAGAAGGTTTATCATCATTCAACTCTGCGGCATGAATCCGAATTCACTCAGAGCCCGTCATCATACGCTCTTTCTAAATCGTGAATCCCTCCAATGCCTCAAGGAATCAGCAGAGCCACGATGAGCCTTACGCGGTTCAGAATAGAATCGCAAGCACTGAGAAGAAGGATGAGTGGGCGAAACTCACCGCGGCACGGGGCATCACCAAAGGGCTCATAGCCGACTAATTTCTTGCTTGCCTTTGCGTCCTCCGGCAATGCCTCCATTACTTCCGATGAGTCATTCTTACCCAGGTAGCCCTGAGATAAACAGATTCGTTTCAAAGAAAATAAAACAGACGCTCAACAAAATCCAATCCTCCCTAGTGTCCAGGACCCCAGCGGATCTCACCCCCAAGATTGCAAGACCCTGGGTTCGCATACATGCAAGCAGCCAGCTGAACAAAAAGCAGCATTCACACGAATAGCAACAGCCCGCAAGCGAGAGAGGTCTAGTCTACCTATCATCCCTCACATCTAGGTAGGGTGGTAATAACCAACAACAGTCATTGATAGTGCCGACCCCGCACGTTTTATATGATCGCGTCACTGTTTACCTGGAGACGCATTCTCCGCAGCGCATACAAAGTGCCTACTACCATCCAGGCATCTACAACTGAACTCTCCTCCGGTCATTTCTCTACAGCCGCCTTCTGTTCAGTTGAGCTTTTCCCGGTGTTTAAGAGACCTTCCATGTCACTGATTCAGCGCAATGGGGCCAAAGGTTCATGAGATTGATCCAAAAGGCGATACGCTTCTCATCCTCCACAATGCAAACGCGCCGTTCGCTGCTCCGACCTCGCTTCCAGCCGAGCAGCAGGAGCAGCAACAGACCGAATCGGATGCTGCAGACGAGTCACAGAGAATGGCAGAGGACAAGCCCGAAGTGCGAATGAGACTGTCATCGAAGCATCTGGCGCTGGCATCTGAATACTTCCAGAAGCTGATGGCCAACGAATGGACAGAGGCGACAGCCGAGGGGGACTATTCCTATGTCGTCAAAGCCGTGGAATGGGATGAAGAAGCACTTCTTATGTTGATGAATATCATCCATGGGAAGACGGCCGATTTGTCGACGACAATAAGCCTCGAACTGCTTGCCAAAGTATCTGCCCTGGTTGATTACTACCAATGCCACGAGGCAGTCAGGTTCTTCAACAATCTATGGCTTCGGGGCATAGATCAACAGGCCTTGTCTGGGAGAGACTTGTTGCTATTGCTCTCCGTCTCATGTGTCTTCCCAGATCCCAAGACCTTCAAGGCATTGACAAGGACGCTTATAAACGAGAGCACGGGCGTACTTGATTCATTAGGCCTGCCCATACCACAGACAGTCATCGGTAAGTTTAAAGTCGCGTCCTTTGGTGGGCCACGAAGCTGCATGATTCTGACAATGGATTGAGACGCTGTCAACGAAAGGAGAGAGAAATGTATCCCTGCCATTGTCGATGGCCTCAAAGGACTGATGAGGGAAGAGTACTCCAACAAGGTGCTCGAATGCTCCTTTAGTTGTTCCTCAATGTTTATAGGCGCTCTTGGCAAGAACATGGATATGCTACGGCTTTCCGACCAGTACCTGACACCGCCATATGTCGGACACAGCCTGATGACTCTGAAGAATGGTATCTTCGGCTTTAAGGAGCCGTATTTCAACGAAGTTTGTGATGATTACCGGCGCTATCGGCGAACACGGGTTTGCGGGCTTTCTGACAAAGTGAGGCCGATTGTTGAGACGCAGATCAATCAGGTGGTGGGACTGGAGCTCAAGGATTTCATCGGTACGAGCACCTCATAGAGACATCGAGGTAGGCTTCGGCTGTGATCCAGCCAGGCAATTGCTTCCAGAAGACGCGAGAGGAAACTTGAAGCATCCAAAGATGAATATGATACATGCGATAATCCTGCGGCATCCAAGAAGAGTAATGGAGTATTCGGATCAACAAGCATTCAAAGACGAATGTGCTGAACGACGAATAGGCTGATGAATATGTGTTGTATTCTCTTGCCTGAGGAGCGATAGAAAGCCATTCACTTTCCATTCGACGTTTCTCCGCTCACAGTCACCTGCCCGCAGCTGCCAATTCACTTCTCTCTCCGTTCGATACTTAATCCACCTCTCTTCTTCTTCACATCGCCTTTCCTTCTTTCTTTCTCCATCTCCCTCACGCTCTTTGCAGTCGGCAACTTCTCCGCCATCGTGAGACTCTACGCTGCAGCACAACGCCATGAAAGCGAGAGTTCACGACATCGACCCAACCGGGGACACGCTTCTCATCCTCCGCAACCCAAACGCTCCATTTCTTGAACCCGCGTCGTCTACAGGTCCGCCGCAGAAACGCCCCAAGCTGGGATCGGCCGTTCGTGAACAAGAAGTCCAGATGCGCCTATCGTCACAACGTCTTGTGAGCGCATCTGCGTATTTCAAGAGCTTGATAGAGGGCAACTGGAAAGAGACAACGGCTGGAGGCCAGTATTCGTGCACCATCGACACTACGGATTTTGACGAAGAGGCGCTACTTATCCTTATGAACATTATCCACGGGAAAACGGTAAAGCTGCCTCTATCAGTGAGCTTCGAGACACTTGCCAAGATAAGTGTCCTGGCAGACTACTATCAGTGCCGTGATACGGTCCAGTTCTTCGTCAAGACATGGCTTCAAAACATGGACAAGGGCATTCCGACCGGCAGAGATGCGCTATATAGCCTCTGCATCTCCTGGCTCTTTCCAGATGCCAAGTCTTTCAAATTAGCAACAGCGACTCTCATCAGGGAAAGTAAAGAAACCTTTGATGATTTAGGGTTACCAATATCGCAGCCTGCTATCGGTAAGCTCAAGTGCAGCACACCCTTGACAAGATTCTGCGTTGCATCATAACTGACATTGATTCCCAGACGCGTTGAACGAGAGAAGGGAAGCCCGCCTCTCTGCCGTTCTTGCAGCTTTCAACAGGCTAGTGAAGGAGGAGTCTGCCAGCAAGGGATTCATTTGTTCGCCTGCATGCTCCTCAATGTACCTGGGGGCTCTGATCAAAAACCTTGCTCAACTCAACCTGCTTGACCCGACCCCGCAACCGCCATATACCGGCCACAGCATGTCATCACTGGAGGACATGATCCGCAAGATGGAGCAGCTTCCATTCGAGAAATTTTGCCCTCGGAAAACGGTGAACAAGTCCACAGCTTGCGGCGCTCTCTACAAATTAAGGAGCATCGTTGATCAACAGTATTCGAGTATAGAAGGGCTAGAACTGAAAAAGTTCATTACAAAGTAAATATCCTCACCTCCGGGATTTTGGCCCCCGGTGACTTCATGACATGGAACTCTTGACTTTATAGCAAAGCTAGAGAAAGGCGATGAAGTCGTGAAAGCCTGGAATGCCCACAGATGAGACATACGCAGGAAGCTGTATAGGTAGAAGATAGGATCAATATCGGAAGCAAGGAAAGGGGATTTAGGAGAGAGAGACTGGGTTACGGATCGATTGCGACTTACAGAAGCATGAAAGCAAAGGAGAGAAAATGTCTCTTTACTAAACCAGCCAGAATCAATAAAGACAGAAAATTGACTTCAATGACCATTTAACAAAAGGGCAAGCCGAGGCAATCCAAGAACAGGTCGGCAACATTTTTCAGAATCCTCCTATTCGAACAGATACAAACCTCTATTTGAACAGATAAATCCACCTTTTCAGTACGCATACACCAGCAACCCCAGCCAGCCACACCTACTTACAGTGCCAACTCGTGGCGTCGTGTTAATGCTGCAGCAGGTATAGTCAAAAAACATGCAACCTGAGGCTACAGAGTTTATGAGGTATGCAGTGGCCATGTAGAAACCACCATATTTGTGTTGCGGATGCTTTCCTTAATCTGATGTACCAATGTGCGACACTACTGTATATCTTGCTTGAGGAGCGTGGCAAGTCTGATCTAGGGGTGTAACTCTAGCTTATAAAAAAATAGGGATATCTGTCTAGATAGACTCTTTTTCTATTTTGTCCGAGCGAGATCTAATATAGCCCATGGGATTTAGAATAGTAAGACGAGTGACTACTACCCATTTAGCAATTCTAATCTTCATGTTGTGACGACTGCTGCTACTTAATTTAAGGAAATAAGAAACCATACATATAGCTGTTAATGCTATATTATGCTATAGGTAGAGAGAGATCTCTATAGAACTCGACTTTAAATAAAGTATGTAAAAAGTACTCCGTATCTAAGTAGAACTTAAAACTTGGGGCTTGCTGAGTAGGTTAGCTACTCCCAAACAAAAATGTACAAAGTCAAACTTTCCATTCCAAATCTACAACATTCCCTACCCTGCCGCAAACGAATCACCCACCCTAACTTTACACACTCTATCTACTACGTCACTCTTACAAGCACAACGACTACCTCACATCACTTGTCATCACACAATCCAGCTGAATCTGGAAAAAAGCTTAGAGAGACTCTTTTTTACTATGGAATTCCATCAAGGCCCCATCTACACCGGAAAACTTCAACACACTTCTACACCAAAAACCACCCCTTCCTTAAGACCCCTTTTCAACAACACGCCAACACAAAGAAACCCAAAACGCAGTGTGTTACTCAAAAAAAGCAGACACAAAAAGCCAAACCAAGATAATGAAAAACAATAAGAGACAAATGAAATTCGCCGGAGGGTGTAGTTCAACAGAGGTGGTATCATGTCATAGGTCAAGTAAGTTTCCCTTTCATCAATGGGGAGAGAAACAAGAGGAGTTACAGTACAAAAGGAAGAAGACGTTGGACCTGTTCTAAAGGTATTGGAGGAGAGGGGGCCTGAAGAACAAAAAAGGACAGAAGACAGAAAAAGATGCCCCCCATTGAAGTGGTAGATCCCGATGCTATTCAAACTCCCAAGCGCCCACGCAAAGTATGTACCGATGTGCAAAAAGTGTATGTGTGTGTGTGTGTTTCTGTGTGAATGGATGGTGTAGATGTCGTTCGATAGAAGCCCCTGTTCATCTTCAGCTGGACGCAGAGGACCCGCTGTTTGAGCTCTGGACGGAGTCTTCAGATCCTGAGCTGTTGCTTCTATCACGTCGAATGGGGCTCGCGCCCTGCTGTATCGCGTCGCTGTAGCTGGGCACGGGATCCTGGGGAGTAGCGGAGTGGCCATGTCCTGCAGGCCGTATTGTCGACGAAGACTCACCCCTGCTGCGCGTCATGACATGAATCAGAGGGGCGTTTTCGTCCTCGCTGTCTGAGCTATACCGGCCATTGCGGTCCTCGGGAAGGGTTGGACTTGAGTAGTCGGGAGGCGGGTTGGTGGCGTCTTCGAGATGGAGCTCTAGAGGATTGCCGTCGAGATGCTGTTCCTGCGCAAGCTGCGTGCTGCTGCTAGCCTCACCACCCTCATCGGATGGCACGAGCTGGGCAAGCGAGATGTCGGTCGGACTCCTGACAGGACCGGGGCTGGTGGGAGGGAGGACCCTGAAATTTCCGCTGCGTGATCGTCCATGCTGAACGTTGAGATCGTTTTCACCCACCCGAACACTGTATGGCGTGCCGCTCACGGAGTGTCGATGGGCCCGACCGTGAGAAGAGGTAAAGCCATCCTTGGTGCCGGTTTCCAGGAGAATGCTGCCCTGCTCAGAGCCGTACGGGGGCGGGGGAGCCAGGCTGCCCGTGACGGGGGCCAGCCCCCACTTCTTGACGTTTGCCTCGATGAAGACGAAGCCAGACTGACCAAAGTTGACATGAACAGACGCGGGCCCGTTGGCTCCAATGGCGGGAAAGAAGTTTTGAGACTTTAAGCCGTGGACAACTTCCTCGAGCTTCTTGCCGTTTCGCGTAAAGAAGATGACGCCAGTCCGCGGCCTGTAGCCAACGCCAATCACGTCGCCGGGGACAATCTGAGGACCGTACGGGGTTCGACTAAAGGGCTGGTTGTAGTGTCGCGAGCCATTTGAGTGGTATGCAACGGAGTACTTGTGGTAACCTAGAGGAAATTAGCATATCGCAAGGCGATGTCACGGAGACAACAAAAAGAACTCACCAGGAAGTCTAAACAGAGGGTACGGCTTGGTGGCCATGCCAATCGCCACCAGCGTGTTCTCGGCCTTTTCGTAGATCTTGGCCTCCCAGTAGTAGACGTCGTTTTGCTTGGGCACGGGCAGGTTGCTCATGACGGTGCACTCGGAGTCGAAAAACTCAATCTCGGTTCGGGCCTGGACGAAGCAGTTTGCAATTTCCAGCTCGGGCTCAAACTCCCAGGCCGACACGCCCTTTTCCTGGATGGCAAGGAACTGCGAGAGGGAAATGTCGGTTTGCGCAGACTCTGGAGGGTTCGCGGTGATGAACGCTGTCACACGGTCAGTACGTTTGGCCAGGCTACGCGGTGTGCCGCAGAAAGAGGCTGGGGGTGGGCAAATAGATGCGCGAATGGGCTCGTGGCATACCTTTGGCCCTCAGATACTCCGTCCTGGCCATGTCGTCCATGTTCTCTAGGGCCTCGGCCTCTTCCCTGGCAAACGCCTGCTCGTCGTCATATTCGCCCGGTCGGCCGATGCGATCGAGGATGATGCGGCCGGAGCCAGCGCAGCCGGACGCCCAGAAGATGAAGATGACGAGGAAGATGAGGACGATGGAGCCAAAGGACGACACGAGGCCGATGATGACGCCCGTCAAGGCGGAGGATGGTGACGTCGTCATTGCGAAGGGTATTTCAACGCTATCGAGTCGATGCGACGTGCAAAAGCAGCAAGATGCAGCATTCGCTCGCAGCGAAAGAGGGCAGAAAGACAAGAAATCAACGACTCCGAGGAGCCAGACTGACGAGACGGCGTCTCCGCCGCGATCGCGGCCCTGCGAGCGTCTGGCTGCGTCTGGTGAGGAGGCTGCGGGGGATGGATGATGCTCCCAAAGCCGATCTGCCGTCGAGGGCGCAGATCCAGAGAAAATCGGCCGTAGGTGCGGCGGCGAAAAAAAAGGCAATCGAGAGTCGTCGCTTGTTGCGATTCACGCAGAAAGGGAAGAAATGCAAACGAGGTTTGTCGTCGGACCGTTCCGGAGCAGCCGCTGCCAGAGGGCGAAACGCAGTAAGTAGGTGGTGGATGTTTGATGGGGAGAGTTGGATCAGATGGCGGTTTGGGGCGAGACAGACGGACAGACACTCGGACACTCGCCACAGCCGCTGGAGGCGACTCGGTTGGGCTTATCAGGTGTCGAGCACTGTGCTGTGCTGTGCTGGGGTCTGGTGCTGTGCCTGCTGAGCGGCGGGCTTGCAGGTGCTCAACCCGCACAACCGGGACGCTGTTGCGGCACTGTTCGAAACTGTTCTAGCAGCCACTAGACCGGGCAGCAGCTGGTGTGCACCGCCTGAGGGCGCTGGGCCAAGAACCGCTACCAGTCCAGTACAACCTTGCGGTCCAGGTAGCACAAGCGAAGCTGAGGGAATAATAACGAGGCGGAGGACGATGATGTCTGAGAAATGTTCCAGCCTGCAAAGGAGCAGAAAAGGGGAGTGTGTTTAAACAAAGGAGACTGCGAGTCAATTCCAACAAAAGCTGAAGAGAAATGAACAAGCTCGTTTCCTGGAGGATGAAGCAGGTCGTGTTCAAGACTGGTGTGAGAGACAAGAGCGTTCGTGGGTTTACCTTTTCGGGCAAAGTTTCGCTGATAGAATCGCCCAGAGACGAGAACAGAGCAGTCGAACAGACGGACAAAGAAGAGAACAAGAGGCTGGTCATGGAGGCTCATTGACCTTGCAAGGGCATCAGAGCTGCGGGGGCCGCATGTGCCATTTGCTGTGGAATATCCGCGAAGTTGGGCGGCTCGTCAGGCTAGGATGGACGAAGGAGATGGAACCTCAGGGCGGCTGCGGAGGTATCCGGTACGAATGCACGCGACGGACGGAGTACCCAGTTGCGGTCTGCTTCAGATAGAGTTTACGCTTTATAGTGGTGCATCGATTATCTGCTGTGTGGGTAGACAAAGGTACCGCCGCTGCCGAAAAAAATCCCTGTTCCAAAAGTTGCTGGTACTTGCACCTCGCTTGTTGGGTCAGGGTTGTCAATCCCTCGAGGTGCCTGGAGTTGACTTGCTAGAACGGACTGTGTGACGCAATGCGGATTCGTGACCCGACAGGGCAGCAGCATCAGCATCAGCAAAGGCAAGGCAGCCTCGTTGAGCGACAATCGAATGAACACCTCAGCCAGCAAAGATGCAACTCCATCGCACCTCTGGCATGATAAACGCATTCATCCCTCAATCTCCCCAAAACCTCCTTCAGACAATTAATCGAATACCGTTCGACTCATACAATCCAAAGAAATATAAAACAAGCGCTCCCCTTGAACACCCACATCTCGGCGCCTACGTATTCACACGTCCGGAAGGGCGAAAAGACGCCAGAAAAAGCCCCTGCGGTTTCACCCTTTCCAGCCCGCGACGAGTTTCAAAAACCCTCTTTATTATGCTTGTATCGTTATCGCTCTCAGGGCTGGAACTGTCAATGCAACCCCGGGGGGCTTACATGTGCGTGCCATTGGAACCATTGAATCCACTGGAGCATGGGTGTACTGCGTATGTGATGGTCTATGAATAGCTCGTAGCCGCGTCTGCGTGTACGAGTTCGGTACGGCACATCGTTGAAGGCTGACGTTTCTCTTCGTTTGTGGGTCATTGAGGTAAGATGAGGTGTATAACAAAACAGACAAGCGTCTCCAGCTGTAATCAAGAAAGTCATCCCGAAAACAAAGAGCAGGACGAAGCCATTCCCAATCCTCCGCTTTACAAGACAATCAACCATCTTCATTGTGTCAGTCCTTGAACTGTCTCGCAGAAGCGCGGCCCAGCATCAAGAGGTCGAGTATGTTTACTTATCATGCCTTTCACACATTATAACAAGGTAAACTAGTAGATCATCAGATGTAGGCGAACAAGTACGAGCAAAGACGGACACTGTGAACAACTCGGTTCCTGGATTCAAAACGTTTAAATGAACACCTTATTACTGCAAGTTATAATCTCCGCGTTACGCGTACACGTAAGATGCGGGCTTTGATATATCGCCACCCGGCTAAGGGGCGTTATAAGCGACTTCATCTTGTTGGAGATATTAGAAGCCTCACATCATCTCAAAGAATCCCAAGACCTTCGTTGGCTCAAGTAGTCCAACTCATATTTGACGTGGAGGAGCCATGTTGCGTGCAGGGACGATGGAACATGTTGACAGCTCATAAATAAAGTATTGCATATCATTCGTACAAGTACTGACATCGTAAAGCTACCAAAGTAACCATCTTCACTCGTCGCCTTCACTGCAAGCATGCTCATGAAGGCGTTCGCATAACCCAAGAAAGGAACCATACCACCCATCTCCAATCCATCAATCATCACGACAATACCGCGTCAGAAGCAGCAGAGACGCATTCAGAGTAAGAAACCACCGGCATCATCCCGTATAACCCGCCGTCCTCACCAGCATCAAACCAGCCCAAAGCCAGTAATCAGGTCCAATATCCACCCTACAAATCAGTCTCCTCCGTGTTCCCCCTCCGATACCCGCTCTTGCTCCTCCTCGCCCTCCTCTCCTCCCTCTCCCTCCTCCTCTGCTCCTTCAGCTCCGGCAAAGGATGGTGATAGCTCTTGGTCCCCATCTCGCTGTCCTCCTCGGGAATGCTCTCCCCCAGCGTCGTCGAGCCACCACCGCTCCCTGACCCCGAGAGCAGGCTCTCGCTCAGCTCGCTGTTCGTCACCGCCCCGGCAGCCCTCTGGTACCCGAAATCCCGCTGAGCAATCTTGTCCGCGGCCCTCAACCTGCGTGCCTCCGCGCGCAGCCTCTCCGCCTCCCTATTCTCCCGTCGGTCCGCAGTGGAGTACACCTTCCGGATCCCGCTCTTGGCCGGCTTCTTCTCGGGCGAAGCCTCCGCAGCAGAGGCCTTGGTAGGCGACGACGTAGGCGTGGGCTCCTGGTGCAGAAGCAGCTCCGACGTGGCCCCCACCGGACTCGGCGGCGTTCGTCGACCCTTCCCACTCGGACCCCTCGGCCTCCTTGTTGATGCCGCCGACGCGGGCGGCCTTTTCGTGGCGGTAGCTGCGCAGGAGCTTCTTGGCCTCGCGCTCGGCCTTTTCGTCCACGACGCCCTCAAACGCCGTCGACGACGATGCCTCCGCTCCTTTGCCCTTGTCGCCGCGGCGCTTCCTGCGCTCCGCGTCGCGCGCCTCGCGCTTCATCTTGCGCTTCTCGCGCGCAAAGATGTCGCTCGCGCCGGCGGTGATGCCCGTCAAGTACGTGCTGTCCGTAATGGCCGTGCGCCTATCGTCGTCGTGATCGTCGTCATCATCGTCGTAGCGCTTGTACACGCTGCCGCCGCCGAGGTCGGTCGACTCCGTGGCGCCGGACAGGATCGTGCCGTTGGGCCCCTTGCGGCGCAGCACCGTGGACTTGTAGTCGTCCCAGTCGTGGTCGTTGAAGTAGATGCCGCCGTTCTTGGCGTAGAAGAAGAACCAGATGCCCGTGACGACGAAGCCGACGCCGATGAGGGCGAAGAGGAAGAAGAAGCCCGCGTTGTTGATGTCGTGCGGGTCGAGCACGCCCTTGGAGGGATCCTCGGTGCGCTTCGACAGCCGGGCCAGCAGCCGCGCGCCCTCGACGAGGGGCCCGTCCGCGGGGAACCGGTCGGTGTCGAGGAAGTCGACGGTCGGCGTGCCGGTGCTCGCCACCGCCGGCGCCATGGTTGCGATGGGGAGGTTTTTTGGCCGAGGTGTGGTTGGAATGCGGGATTGTCTTGAGAGAGGTGAGGCGTGGTCTGGTTGGGGTGAGACCGGATCGAAGTCGTTGTCAACCAGCCACCGCCTTTTCAGTCCTCAGTCCTACTTAGTTGTACCTGGGAAGCCAAAGTGCCAGCAGCAGAGATAATCCCACTATCTCGAAAGTAAACAAATGGAATCGATATCGTCACCACTTCAGAACGAAACGTTGAAGAAACGGGGAAGAAAACACACAAAGCGCTAAGGAAAACAGAGGCGCAGAGCAGGTGTGCAGCTCAACGGGGGGCAGCTGGAGCCTTGTTGTCTGCACGTTCAGGTCCCTCCAGAAACAACGAAAATACAGTGGCTGGGGGGTGTCGCGTTAGCGCTGCAGCCAATCACACATCGAAGATACATGCAAGTTACGAGTAGAAAGTTGCGGCCACTAACTGCAATTGAGCAATCGTCTGTTTTTGTCTATTGAGGTTGAATTATTTTAACTGAGTAGAAACCATATGCAGGTCCCTTGGCAACAACATATATTCACACCCTCCACACCTCTACAATCTCCTTCAAGCCTCTCACTTCGTAGCACCAGCAAAAGGTCAATCAAAGCCCAAGTAAACACACCGAAACCGCCCAACCCAGCAACGCCCCACACCCTCCCCCATCTCTCCAATCAACTCCACCCCTCCCGCCAAAGCGCACCCAAAAAAAGAACACTTTTCCCACAGAAAGCAATTTGTGGGGACTCGAGCAAATCTCGATTTAGAAGTCCTGGCGTCGTCAGCTCATACTCACTCACTCACTCATCTCATCTCATCTCATCGTGGGTGTGATATCCCCGGGTAAAGCACCTTATGTCCATCTGTATGCTGTCGTGCTGTAGTACTTCTGAATGAGATAGAGTGCTTGTGGACTCACTTCATGAATTAAGTCGCACCACAGAAGGCATGAGAATATATATTACACTGTTACACTGTGATCCACACTAAGCCTACGTGTAGGCTTCTCAGCTCGTCTTCTTGTATGATTCACCGCCTTTGGTCTGGCTCCCTGCATGAAAGACGAGCATACAAAGACATGTATTTCATGCAGTGTTGCTTCATGCTTGTGGATTTTGACATGACACGCATTCACTCATCATGCCCTTGTATATAGACAGTCATAACAATCGTAGACTCTTCATTATACTGCAGGTATAGCAAAACGTAATACTCGTAATAAACTAGAATCAGAAGCCAATCCCTATCCATCATTATATCCAAAGAAATCTTTTAGTTCATCATCAGGTCATGAAAGAGTCATGTCAATCCCTCCGACAGCACGCTATCCAAACACCCAAATAGCCCTTCTACATACCACATCGCCTCCCCTGCAGCATCCTGTAGCATCCTGTCTCTCATCCATCGTATCACGTCCTCCTCGAGCCATGCATGCATGCACCTCCTCGCATTATGCGTGCTAGCCCACAACGGTAAGCCGTGAGGGGTATCAGAGTCCGGCTCGAGTGCACGTGGCCGCAAGTCGCAGCCCTCTTCTTCCAGGAGGGAGAGAGTAGAAGAGCTCCGTGTCTCGGAAGGAGGAAAAGGTCGGAGCAGGGTGAGGAAACAGCATGCCAGTTGAGGATCAGAGAGCCCCTCGTGTACGGTAGAGGGAGTGATGGGGGTGTGAACCCCGTTGCGCATACGTTCTATCGCTTTCGTAACATTGATGAGAAACGGATAAATCAAACAGTTCGATAGTTTCTTCCTCGTAAACCCAGGCCACTAGAGTAGAAGACTTGGATTTGCCAAGCCTAGAAATAGACAGACCTCGGCTCGACATGTCCAGAAGCCGGATGGCTAGGGAGACGGCAGTGTCTGAACATCGTCAAGTCCAGACACAGCCCTCGGAGCGGCGCCATCTCCCAAGCGGCAAGGTCGAAGGACTAGACCAGTGTGCCTCCATGCTTGCCCGATCCATCCAGATCATCTCACTGACACTATTGCGGGCGGTGCGGTGCTCAAGCAAAAGATGAAGTGCAGGAATAATAAGAAGAGGAAAGAAGAAGAAGATGATGATGAAATGAAATAAACCCATAACCGTGTATCATATCCGCCCATGAAAGCGCACAATATCCTTCCCATCGCCAACTATTTTGGGGGTATCAAAAAGTTTTGCCGCCATGGAATGGCACCAGGGTATATGAACCACCAAGACAAGCACAGGATGTGGAGGAAGAGAAGAGAAGTAAAAAGAAAAGTGAAACAAAATCGTCAAGAAATTTCAAAAGCAGAAATAAAATGAGATGGAGAAAATCAAGGTGAGCCTCCTTCACTTCGTCGTTCGAGAAAAAAAGCAAAAGCAAATGTTCGATATCGCCGCATGTCGACATCGACGCAAGACATAGAAAGAAGCACTTTTCATCATGGCGTAAATCGTGAATAAACTTCGTAAACCGTCATGTGGCATCGTATTGTTCTTGGTCGTCAATAAGTTTAGTAAAAGTTGGAAGCAGCAAGAGACGGGTCGTAGGGAGCATATTTGGGGGCCTCGTATTCATAGTGCTCGGGCTCATCATACGGCACATGCTCGTACGGAGCATGCAGCGGAGCGTAGATGCGGCTGTGGACGTCGGATTGACTGGCTGCGCGCGGGCGATGGGGCAGCGCCTTGCGTTCCATGCGGGAGCTGCGCGCATCATCGAGCTGGTAGACGGTGCTCTCCTTGTCGCTGCCAGCGCGAGAATGGCCCATGGCTCCGGAACCAGGCCCGGCGCCGGCGCCTCGGTTGCTGCTGAAGGTGATCTCGCCTCCATCGCACTCGATCTGGGCTCCGGGAACCTTGACGACGGCCTGGCCAGAGACCTTGATGGTGAAGTCGTCGTTGTGGGCTGCCGAGGACTGTGTGGTGAGGCCGGTGGTGTGGCTTCGCTTGTAGTCGCTCTCGTCGTGGCTGCCGCTGCTCCTGGTGGATCGGCTGCTGGCCAGCTCTCCACGCTTGGACGCCTTGCGCAGCGTCTCGGCGGTCAGGGGCATCGGCGTGCCGCCGCTTACGTCCTCCTGGTAGCGCAGAGCATCAAAGTACCTGTTGTCGTCCTCGAGGCTGACGCCGCCAGACTCCTGGGGGCCGGGCCCGTACATGGATGCGCGGCGGCCTCGGTTACCGGCAGGAACAATGTCGTAGCCGTTTTGGTCATAGGCGACGGAGCTGCTGCGACGCTGACGAGTCAGGGCATTGCGACGCTGGTTGGGAGGGACGTCTTGGTAGTATTCCTCTTCGTCGAGGAAGTCGTCGTCATACTCCTGCTGGTCAACGAAGCCCACAGACCGGCGGTGCGAGGGGGGCGGTGGCCGTTGCTGGGCTGGGCGAGACTGCGGGCGCTCTCGGAGCTGCTCTCGGATGTGCTCCCGTGCCTGTTCTCGCAAGTGCTCCCGCGGTGCCTCCCGCGGTGCCTCGCGCGCTGGCGGAGGCTTGAAGCCGTTCGCGGTTGGCCGCGCCGACTGGGTACGCTTGGGGGCGAACTCGGGAGGCGGCATCTTCTTGCGTTCCTCGAGTGGCAGCGGCGGCGGCGCCTTCTTCGCACGGGAAGGGCGGCGGGCATGCTTCTGAGCCTGCTCCTCCTCATAGTCGTCATACTCATTGTCAAAGTAGCCGATGGCCTCGGGAGGAGAGCCGAAGCCCATGGCGGAAGCAGGCCGGCCAAACTCATCGAAACGACGCCCGAGATGGTCTCGTGGCGGCGGCGGGCCCATGGGGCCATCGAAGAAGGGAGGCGGGCCCATGCCCATGGGAGACGGCGGCGGCATGCCTGGGTGCATTGGGGGCCCGCCAGGGAACATGGGAGGCGGCGGCGGGAAGTTGCCAAATGCCCCCGGGGGAGGGGGCAGAGGAGGGTGAGGTCCAGCCCAGCCCATGTCCAGAGGGGGCCGTGGGGGCTGGCCGGCATAGTAGCTCGCAGGACGAGTGTTGGCACGGGGCCGCTGGCCAGACACAGCAGGCTGCTGGACCCCGTACGCAGCCGGGTCCTCGACTTGGCCCCTCCGGTACGCAGCCTGAGAGACGACGGGCTGGGAGGCGGCATGCTTGGGGGGGCCGGGCCGGGTCTTCTTCTGGCCCCTGGCGTCTCTGAGGTCTCTGATGTCTCGGGGGTCCCTGGGCTCCCTGAGGTCTCTGAGATCCCTGGGGTCTCTGTCCCTTGGCTGAGGCCTGGGCCTCCTGTGGCTGTCGTCGTCTCTGGGCTTCCTCTCCCGCCTCTGGTGGTCGCGGTCAAGAGCCCGGTGGTCGCGAGGGCCACGAGGGTCTCGAGAATCGCGGGGGTCGCGGCGGTGATGCTCTCGATCCTGGTGCGACAGGCGTCGATGGTCAGCCGGCACAGGCCTCATCTTGTCTCTGCGGACGGGTGCGGGCGTGCTGTCCGAGTCGGAGAGGCTGCTGCTGCTCGAGGCAGTCTCGTCCTCGGAGTCGGAGTCTGGCAGGACCCGGCCGCCTCGAGGCTTGCCGGTGTTGGAGCGCTCAGGGCTTCTGGGGGCCTCTGACCGGGCGTATCGGCGGGTGCTCTCGACGCCGATGGTGCTGCCGATGTCCTCGTCGACGTCCTCGACGTAGCCGACCATGGATTTCTCAGGCATGGTGAAGCTGAATGTGTGATTGTGGATGGATGGTAAGAAGGAGATGAAAGGTTGGAGGAGCAAGGAAGCCGCACGAAGGCGGGGGTCGGGTTCGTTGGAGTCGCTGTTGAGAGCGCAGCTGTCAGCATCAACGGGTGCGGCGTTCTAGGCAGCGACCAGGTAGCAGTCAATCAGGCGGTGACAATCAGGTAGACGGCCGACTCGTATCGATTAGCGCATGGATCCAAGCAGAAAAGACGCCGATAGCGACGACGATCAGTTGCGGAGGTGAGAACGACAACGCTGGCGGGCGCTGTGTGAGAAGCGTAAGGTAGGTGATGTTGATGAAGAGCGAGATGAAATGGGAGACCCCTCTCTGAGAGCGAAGGGCTGGGATAATAAAGGATGAAACCCGGCAACAGGATTTTTCTCTCTCTTCGTCTTGTTGCGCCTGCAGCAGCAGAAAATGACGGGGAGACCAACGGACAGCGCAGTAGCGGCTGCGTCGAGGTTTTAATCGCCCGTCGTCGCTGCTCCAATGGCCGCAAAGTGTGTGCAGAGGACAGACTCGAGCGTGTACAAGGGGGGAGGGGGGAAGAAGAGGTGAGGGGTGCGAAGATGAAGGTTAGGTCGGGCTTGCGTGTGTAAAGTGCGAGATGGGCGGCATATCGGGGGGTGTGGCCAGAGGCTTGCAAGGGCTGGAGGGGTGCCGTAGGGAGGGGGTAGCGGCAGGGGGGGTTTGCTCTAGGGGCTCATGCGCTGTCGCTGCACTGGATCTGGCGCTGTGTGACCGTGCGGAGAGCACTGTGACAGCGACGGGCAGCCCGAAGACTTGAGCGGGAAGCGGGCATTTGATCTGTGAATCTCGGGTGAGAATGCCAGAGCCAAAGGAGAAAAGGGCGGACAACTACCTAGACTGGTGCTTGGGCAGCGAAGGTCAGCCAGAACTAGCTGTTGTTGTTTGAGCGGTCTGTGCGAGGCCAGGCCAGCAGCGGCGACGCAAGGGAGAGACGTCGATAGACGAGGCAGATCCGTGATTTGATGGCGACGAGAGCGTGAGCACTGGGCAGATGGTGGTGTGTTTGCGTCTCCGGTCTGCAGTCGCACAGCGCTGGAATATCGCGCGACATGGCATCACTGGATCCTGGCAGATGCTTACGGGACATCGTACATGCATCTTGGAGGTTGTTTGTTTACATCTCGCACGTTGAATGAGTGTCGACCTCTGGTCTGGTGGTAGTACTGCTACGGCATGGATGGAGACTCCATGTTGTATCTTGACGCTCCCGACTGGCTCTGCATGGCGGGATATCCCTCTCTCTCCCCACCTGACGGATTGATTGACGATGGCTCCAGACACACTCCGGACCTTCTTTCGCTGCTTCCTATGAGCTCGTCGGCTTCTTTTTTACCTTTTTGCTCTGCTCCGGCTGCTCTCCTAGTGCATGAATAGAGCGCAGTGCAGCGGCAGCTATTCGACCCGCCTGACCCTCTAGCTGCGCCTTTGGCTTGCAACTCGTCTCGACGGAGGCGGAGGTGCCGCACCACCAGATCGCCGAGTCCAGAGCAACCCGCGATAGCGACTGGCGAATGAGAAGCGCCAGGCGAGGAGCAGTCGAGGGCGCGGGGGTTTTGGATTTGATGAGGATGAGCAGAACTTTGGGAAGAGGAGGAGAGGGGGGAGGGAAGAAGGAGGGGGGACAGGCGAGGGGTTCGAGACAACTTGAGATGGCGAATATTGAGGGTCGCATGCCAGATGTCGGCTTTGGTTATGGCGTCGAATCGTGTGTAATTTCCTATAGAGGCAGCATATGCAACTCCGTATGCTGAACTTTGCATCTAGTATTATGGGATATGGAATCCCAGAGCGCCGGCTGGAGCTGTCGCAGCAAGCGCTGGCCAGGGAAGAAGGAGACGGGAATAGCGACATGCTCGTCTCATGCGGCGACAAGAGGTTCGAGCAGGGATCCTGGGCGGATGGTTGATGCTACCCCGTCAAGTCCGTACAGTGCAAGCTGCGCTATTAGTCGCTCTGGATCGTCTCTGCTGCGATGTCTGAGAAGACGACAACCCGGGCTTTCTGTCTCAACGGATAAAGATGGCATCTTCCCAGCTGGTCTGGATCCCGAATGACGACCACATGCCTGCGCAATCATGCAGCCTCTCATCCATCCATTTGCGCCGTAACAGCTTCACATTCTGTCGTCTTCCTCATTTCTTTCTTTTTTCTTGTTCTATTCATCGTTGTCAGACGTGAGATTCATGGAATGACTGGAACGCAGCCCAACGCGAAATCTGTAAACGACGTCACCGGTGCTCCCCCCAACACCAATCCCGCCCGTTCGGACCAGGGTTAGGGGAGACACGAAAAAGACGTCAAATCCCGGAATCCAGAGAAAACGCTCAGATTCAATGGGAATCAACAGGACGTTGCATCTCGACATCCGCCTTTCCAAGGCGTGTGTGGAAACACAAAGCCAACTTCTGCTAGCACGATAGTCCCGTATTAGTGCCAAGTGCGCCCGGCTCGAGCCGCTGCGAATGAAATGGATGAACAGCCAAAACCCCCGAAAAAAGAAGGTTGAGGAGAAGGGAAGAAAAAAGCACTCAGGCCCAACTGTGGGGTTTGGGGAGCGGCTCGTCTGTGCCCGTTTCTGTTGGCGCCGCGCCACCATTTTCGTTTGGGTTGCCGCCTCTGGATTGTGAAACGCCTCGTAGCTCGTCTTAGGGGAAACTAGAGGATCTTGAACTGCATCTCTTCTTCACTCTTGGGGATATGGTTGGTAAGTTCTGTCTGGTTGAAGCTTGCCAGCTCGGTCAGGTTGACCGTCTTTCGTCCTGAACATCGCCACTCGTGGAGAATGGACAGCGCAGCGGTTTCCGTCGTTGGACAGCATGTCCTTGTTCAACCGCCAGCTGTCCTCGCGTAAATTTTCTTCTGCTTCACAGCCAGCCTCGCCGTCTACACGCGGTGCACGCCATGGGAAGCGGTTGATGATACCTACTGAAGCTTGGTGTTGAGGAGGGCAAGGGGGGTATGTATACATACTCCGTGTACATACGCCTCTCCAACCCTCTGGATAGGACTTGGTTACGACTGCTACCACCACCATCGCTACCTACCACTACCATTCCCTCCAACTCCGACTTTAAAGGCTCTCTCTGACTCTCACTCACGTCTTTCGGCCCAACTTTGCGCGAGAAAATTCTTCTTAGGGTGCCGTTGGGTATCAACCGCAAACGACATCATCCCGACAAGAGGACGAGACTTCCCCGTCACTGATGTTCGCCGCTTCTACTCAAACGCCCGACAAAAACGGATGGCCCATCGCAACGGAAAGCCTCATTATCGAACGCTTCCAACTTACAGCCACGGCAAAATAAAGTCGATATAATCGAAGACAGAAACGCATCCGGGGCGTATGCGGATGCTCCGTCCAACGCCAGCACAACACCCGGCCGCCGCAATTCCCCCCTCCCCCATCTTCATACCCACCTTAATACCTAAGGTACTATGTATGTGCATGCCCATTGAGGCCCAATCGTCGACGGCTGTCGTCATGCAGCCAAAGGACAGGCTGAAAAGCTCTCTGCAAGGTCTAAGCACTCACCCCCCTCTCGTGCAGTTTCTGCTCCGAGTCATACTCGTGCTTCTCCATTTTCTCGGGTCAAGTCTGTTCTCGCATTCTTTCATCCTTCTGATCTGTCCTCTCTTTCTTCGTTCTTTCGGCCGATGGATGACTCGACAATGTAGCGTGTGAAGGGTTCCATTCATGATCGACCTGCTCGCACACGCCCCCCCTTGTCCACAGTTTATACTAATCTGCTTGCCCACTGTCTCCATGTTCGCTGGTTCTGCTTTGTCCCGCAGCTCCCCAGCCCGGGCTGCAAGTGGTTGTTCCGAACGCTACGGAATCCTTCCTTTGCTCGTCAGCACGACCTGTGGTGCTCATAAGTAAGTATTGCTCATACTCATCCCCATACTAGTACTACCTGCTATAGTAGCACTGGCACAGCTCCCTTTCGGTAATACTCCGTACAGCTACTTGAGCTCATCCTTCGGTGCAATTTGATCCCTCGGTCCTTCAACCTCTCGTAGTCCGGCCCCACCCCCGGGACCCCGTCTTTCTGCGTGTCTCGGCTTCCGGCCTGGCCCGTATCACGTTGGCCTCCACAGGAGAAGCAGCTACAGTACAACATGTAAGCTGTCTGATGCTTCTGATTGAGCTACACTTCGGGCTTGCGTGCGCTTTTCTGTCTGTTTCAGTTGCTGTTCTTCTGACACGGTTCTACTGGTGTTGCCTAGCCCCTCGGCTCATGTGTTCTAGAACGCCATGGCGAAGGTCGATTTGGATGCCATGAACATGAAAGTGTCAAGACCAGTCTATGTGCATGTAAGGTGCACATGAAAGGTGCACATCAAAGGTGCGCTCGCACTGCAAGATGATTCGAACAACAGCGTTGCACACATTGCACACAAATTCGGATCGAACCCGCAGACTTCAACTCATCTACTTGCACATGCTATCTACCTACCATCCATCACGAGCCAAGTCATCCAAAGGGACGCGTTACATGTAGCTCTCTCGCTGAAAATCTATCAAAGCTAATCAAGCAAAACAAAACAAGGTAAGGTAAGGTAGTATGAGATATAAAGTACACCACGCTAGGCAGCACCTCGTGGCGCATCAAACTCTCGTGATCCCACACACACCTCACACCTCACACACACACGCTTGCACTTACACTCGCACAAATAAGACCAGGAAAGAAGGGGAGGAGGAATGGTAGCAAAACTGTCAAAATCGGTAAATGTCGTCGATGTGATTGGTGGTGGCGGAAGTTGGTACACAGGGCGAGTCTGGCTGCCTCGTTTGTGTTTGTCTTGCTTTGGAGATGCGATGCTAGTCCTTGTACGGGGTGTTGTGTGAGGTTAAGATATCTGATAAGCAAAATGCGTATAAGATGTATAGCTCAATTTGTTTTCTTTCTTTAAGGGAACGACTTCGTTTGAGTACCTATTCTACTTAGTTCGTCAATTTCCTGGTCTGGTGCAGTTTCTCGGGTCGTTGCACTGCACGAGCAAAGCCAAGGCGCATCCAAGGATTTCGTGCGTGTATGGGATGCCGTGGCGAGAAGCGGTACTTGCAGGCGGGCATGCAGTCTGTTTGACAAGCAACCCTCCGCCCTGCTTTTCCAAGGCTCTCGTACGCGCATGTTTTTTCATGGATCCGTGCATATACATATGTACTGTACGCTTCTTTCTTTGTCTCACGGTAAGCATAAGAATGAGGTAAATCTGGTTGTCAAAGACCAGACCACGGTGATGATGTGAAGAAATGCATTGCTGTTTTCTTACACGGTTACACATGCAACCTTGCTACTTTTCATCCAACCTTGTTTCCATCTCAACATGCCCCATGAGAAAGTAGACTTCTTCGTTTTTGGCCCATGCTTGAAATCAGGCTGATAAGTTGTTACGGTATTGGCAGGAGCACGTCTCCATGGTTGTTGGCATTGGGGGCGGAAGGACGCACGACGAGTGGTCGCTTTGATGTTCGTCAGTGCATCTTGACTTACATACATACACAAACACAACGTGCCCGCTGCTTCGGATATAGATACGCAGACAAAGCCAGGTGAGATGGCTTTCTGAGGAGCTGACATCACTTTATTACCTAGGTATATCGGACGTACGAGTGCATACATCCAGACGGGCGTCGCATATGCAAAGAAGCTGATACTTACACCTGATGGATCCCGTGTACAGCAAGTCGGACGCATCGTATGCAGACAACTTATTGATCAAGACCGACAATCTACTGCGATTCGTCAACGGATGCGGACTGCATTGACTCAAGCACAAGATAAAGCACCGTCCTAGTGGCTCGTCGACACGAATGGCACTGAAGAAGTTGTTACGCTTTGGAAAGAAGATTCTTGTCAGAAGGGTCAGTTCTCATAACGTGTCTGGTCCTCGCCAAAGCGAGGATGAGAAGCAACTTGGTCACATGCAGGTGAGAGGTCATTACCTGCCGTACAAGTTCTCTTGTCTTCTGACGAGGGCGATGGAGGGTAATCACATATGAAACTCCGTTGCTGCACATTCATCGTATCCTATTTGCGGTCTATCTATTCCAGCGATACAATACCAATAAAGGTGGTGAATTGCTGAAGAAAGGATGTCCCAGCTGCGAGAAAGATGCAGTCGAGCCAACCAGCTCGACACTTCTTGACCGCCTTTTGTGCGCATGTACATCCGAACCCATCGAAACTCTTGATTTGACAGCGAAGCTTGCAAAGTCGCATGTCTGTCGATGCGTTGCATCAACGACTGTTGAGCCTGTCTCTATGAGAGGACAGGAATGCGACTAGAATCCTTCAATGTTCTCTTTGGCGATGACTGCATGCAGCTGCATCATGCTCGTGTGTGTCTTCTTTGGAATAGACCAGATAGATGCTAGAGAATTTCATTCCATTTCCAATCCCAACTCCAAATCCCGCTCTTGGGTCATTGCTTTTTTTCGTTTCTTTTGGTGTGTATGCGTGCATGAATATCATGTCCAATACTCCGTATCATAACGTCAGTTGGAGACAGTGCCACTCGGGGAGCACGCTCCGGGTATCATTATCCTCCCGAGATTTATAAGAGTTTCTTTTTGTAGAGATGTTGATCGCAAAAAGACAAATCACTTCCCAGACGTTTCCCGCCCATCTCATGACGAAGGGTCCACGGCAATCTCCAGATCAGACACCACGGCCCTGTGGTCCGACAGGCGAATCTGATCGTCAAAGATGTTCTCGAGGACACTAAACGTCTTGACGACGGCGGTGCGAGGCTCCTGGATGAACAAAAAGTCGATGCGCTGCGGCCACTCGTTGGCCTCGCCAAAGCTCGTGTACGTCAGGCTGTTGCCGTTGTGCTGGTCCGCGGGCAGCAGGGCGGCCAGGTCGGACATGCCCGACCCGGGCGCCGTCATGAGGCGGTAGGCCACGTCATCGGGCGTGCTGTTGAAGTCGCCGCCAATGAGGACGGCCGAGTTGCTGTTCCTGCTGCTGCCGCTGCTGCCGCTGGCGTCGTTGCCGGCTTCTTCTTCGTCGCCGTCGACGCCCCATTCGCGGGCGTACTGCATGAGCTGCTGGGCGCTGTGCTGGCGGGCCTTTGCGCTCTTGTGGTCAAAGTGGGTGCTCATGACGACGACGCGGGTGCCGGTGCCCCTGTGGGTGAAGTCGCCCATGGTGACGACGCGGTTGTGGCTGGCGCCCCAGCCTCGCGACGGCTTCTCGGGCGTCGGGCTGAGCCAGCGCGTCTGCGAGCGCTCGAGGAACCACACGTCGGAGCGGTAGAAGACGGGCGAGTACTCGCCCTTTTGGCGGCCGTCCTCGCGGGCCCGGCCGATGGACGCCCAGCGCGGGCCGAGGCTGGCCTGGATGTCCTCGAGCTGCTCGTGCAGCACCTCCTGCAGGCACAGGAAGGCGTTTTCGTGGCCGGCGGTGATGAAGCCGAGCTGGTTGAGCAGCCTGGGGCCGCGCTCCTTCCAGGGCTTCTCTCCCCGGACCGGGCTGGCGGTTGCGTAGCGGACGTTGAAGGTGACGATCCGGAGGGGGATGGTAGGGCTGAGCTGCGTCACGTCCATCCTGGTGGCGTCGTAGTCGAGGGGATCCGACGTCTGGAGGCTGCTGAACTCGAGGCCGCTGTCCCGGTGCGTGCCCGCGTCGAACAGGGACCCGAAGGAGTCGCCCTCGAGGAAGAAGAGCGCGCTGCTCCAGGCGACCAGGCCGCAGATTACAAGGACGACGATGACGACAGAGCGGAACATTGCTGGGGGGGAGGAGACTGCTGGCCGGCTTGGATCTCGCTGCGGCCGCAGAGCGTCGCACAGCCGGGCGAGTCTTGATCTTTTAACTTGGTTTGGTTCCTGGTCCAAGATCCCCATTCCCTTGGATTCGAGCGATTCCGGAGCTAGCAGGAGAATCAACGATAGGTACTCAAGGTCGATGATGTGAGCAATCGGATCGTCGGATTCTTCACGTGGGGCAAGCTGTCGAGGTGTGCGGAGTACTAAGAACTCGCCACGAGCCAAAAGAGACGGTAACAAGAAAAAAAAAAAAAAAAGAGAAAGAAAAGATTGAGGAGGGGAATCTGACGGCTACGATGGTTCCAAGAATTGGGAATTATATACCTGGTCGGTCCCGTACATGTATGAAGTCAACAATCTGGTTGGTTGGAGTGGCAGAGTCTACTATCCGGAGATCCGGAGGGAGGCTTCACGACCTTTATGTAATCGGCCGGCCGTCTCGAGGAACCCGCGATTTGAACGAAAAGGAACTAGGAATACAGATACTAGTAAGAGAGGCCACATCCCGTGCGGGCCGAGTGCAGGTAAACGAGACGAAAACGAGGGCAAAAAGGCCGAGTGCAGGCTGCTTGGCGCTCGGAGCCGTGTTGCTGTTTTCTTTCTGGTTCCGACAGGGACTACGACAGCGGGCTACGTAAGGCAAAGGCGCAAGGGCGATTGATTCCGTGGGGGGAAAAGAGAAGAAGAAAGGGACGGATTCTGGTGCAAAGTACCTACAAGTACGAGTCCGGAGGAAGCGTGCCCTCTCTGATCGGAGTTGCAATTCTTACAAGGTATGGAATACACGTACATGCCTCTGCTGGCGATTACGGGGACTTGGGGGTGGAAGCTGATAGGCTGGACGGGGGTTACACGGGTTGATGAGAGGGCTTCGACGCTCTGTGATTCGATGGTTTTGGTGTCTGGGTCAAAAGACCCGGCGTCTGCATGCCAAGACGATGCAGGGCCGCAGTTCTCCTCCATCCGGCACACCTCTGGCCGAAGTGACGGGATGCGGGATGATGGTGACGAATGGGTGAGCAGGGCATCATCTGTGTTGCAGCAAGGCGGTTGTACAAAATCGTAATGCTGCCGTGGAGAGATGCGCATCGATTCACGAAGTAAAGAAAGGAGCAGGAGAAAGAAGCAGAGAAAGACACACGGCGCAATCAATATTGACGCCGAAGCGGGACAGGCCACGGGCAGAGGAGGAGACGCTTGTGTAGGTCTGGAATCTGGATGGTGGCCTGAGCTATCGAGAGACACGCAAGTGCCGCGCAAGCCGCAATTTTGACAAGGGCGGGATGCATCGTGGCTTGTCCGGGCAACGAGCCTCACTGAATGATGGGAGAGGCAGCTGGGGATCTTTATGATGGAAAAATTGAAGCCTTGAGTGGCCACTGCATCTATGTTATAGCGATCATTTTCTTCTGGAGTGAGGGACTGCGATTTTTGAGTGCAAAATGATGGTTCAGGACGATGTCCGTGGATGTACGGACATCTAAGCTCCGAACTGCGACACTTGGACTCCGCTCACCAGATTCCGATGGCCGACATGGCGTCATCGGCTCGTGCAAAAAGCTGCGGGAATCGAGCAGGGGTTCAATCAAGCTCGATCATGTAAGCAACGGAAAAAAGACACAGAGGGGAGGAGAAGAACGAATGAGTGGTGAATCAAATGAGGGCATCAGGTGCTGGGGTCACGACTTACCTAGGCTTGGCATCGATGCGGGACGAGATGCAACAGAGACATTTGTCTGCCGTGATGTTTTTCACTCACCTACCTATCTACCTGATATAGGTAGGAGGATGTGAATATGAATAATGAGCAAGGTTTGGGTTGGGTGTTTTCATTCGGTGGTTCGTGAATCTTTGAAGAACCATCGACGATCCAAGCGCAATGGATCTGGCATGATCACGACTCATGGCGCGACCGTTTCTTCCATCTGGTCATGCCTACCGTGCTGCGTGTTCTCCAGAATACCGGGAAACGCTCAAGAACAAAGACGTCTCGCCCGGTCTCTATGACGCAGGGACATCTTTTTGAGTGAATTTCTAATGCTTGCCCCATGTCACGCTTGGTACTAACACCAGCCAGCTACTGAGTAGCGTCAAGTGAACAGTCTCATGAGGATCAGATTTTTCGATATCGATATCAACATCGGGACCTTTCTTCTCGACGTGGAAGATAATACAGACCGTTCCTTATGTACTTTGTATGTGAATAACTCCCATCTCACAGGCCAGGCAACAGCTTCGATCTATATCGGGACGTGGCAACTTTGCTGGAACGCTTCTGGAATACTTTTTGTCGTGCATCGCCTCCCATCCACGCGTCCTCAGCACGGAATCTCGCCGTTGCTGCGCATCCTTCTTTTGTCTGGTCTTTGCCCGCACTATAATAGCAAGGGATAACGATAGCCATTCAAGCTGTGAGAACGTGAGCTGACTGACCACCCCCTCCCTCCTCCTTGCGCTTTGCTCCAGAACGAACGGTGAGTCGACGATCGACGCCATCGTGCGTGCTCAGCGCAAACGGCCGCATTCGTCGCGGAGGGGGAGGCTGGAGCAAATCAGCAGACGCAAGGGAATCCGACCCACCATAGCTGAGGAAGAGCTCTATCTATGTGTTATGTGTGTGTGTGTGTGTTCGTTTCTAGATGAAGGTGTGTCTTGTGTTGGGTGGTGACCTTTGTGCGAGATGAGAGCTTCCGGAAGCGGCAGCCTGTTTCGATTGAGAAGGGATCACGGCTCTCGTGTAGTTTTCCCACATGTAGTCGCAATGTGCGGATTGTGTGCGTATCGTATATGATCATGACAGATACTCTCACTTTTTGTCGGTCTCATTATGTATGAGAGTGATGACGATCCAACAGCCAGCCGACGCTCCCGCGCCGCGCCGTGGCTAGTTTTGCCGCGTTCCATTTTTATCCTTTTTGCCTTCTCTTTATTATTCATTTCTGTAAATAGGTCGCGAATTATCAATCTGATAATGTCTAGTCCATACAGTAGTAGCAGCCGCAGCCTTCTGATCGACGGCGGTTGATGTTGCACACCGCTTCACCCATTCACCCTCACAACACCACCCACCAGTCGGCAGCAACAAGGAAAAGCAAAAAACTTCCTTCATGCAAGGAACCATGCATAAGTTCAGCACCCAAGATTTGATCCGAGAAATGTGTTTTGCATCTTCCCAGTCATGCATCTCGTCCGATCGAGCAGAACAACGGTCGATCGGAAAGAGAAAACCAGCATGTAAATCATGCAGATGGGCTTTTTCATGGACTGAGGAGGGAGGGGGCATGACCTGAGTCTCAAGCCACCATATGGAGAAAACGAGCATCATGCCTCACTTCTGCCCCCTTGTAAGTCTCCGTTTAGCACGTTCATGATGGTCCTCCCAGAGCACTGGCTCCAGCAAGAAAAGAGTCATCTGGTCTTGTGGTTTGTCTTAGTGGGTGTGCCCTAGCTGCCTGTAGCTGTAGTCTCTCAGCTTACATGGAACATGTGCGTAGAACGAGACACACACCACCAAGGTAGAGCCGCCTCCTCTCTCTCTCCTCCAAAGAACCCACAGACCCTTGCATGATCGCTGCTAGCGGGATTGTGTCTGTCTCTCTCTCTCTCTCTCCCTTTGCCCCGCGTCTTTGTCTGATCTGACACGGGCCGCTCATTCGCCGCCTGTTTGATGATTGCCAACCGCCGTGCTGGAATGCGAAAGGGACCATGGCTTGAGACTATTTGCCCATAGGCGGGAAGACGGGTGAAATTCTCAGCGCTGCCGCTCACACCATATTCACGAACTATTATCGGAGGCCGCACACACACACACACACACATACGCCCTCTGTTCAGCCCCTTCCACGTCCTTCTCGGCACGTCTACTCCAGTCTATTGACACTCACTCACGCTCTCACGCTCTCACGCTCTTCCCATGACATACATCTAAGAGAAAGAAAAACTTGGCCCTTCCCTGATTATTGTACGAGTATGTGACAAGTGACATAGACGGCTCTCGGCTGCCACACTCGGTGCAACCCCAGCCCCAGACGTCCATCCCCCCCTCCATGATAGGGCCGCCTTCACGTGGGCGCAGCTGCTGCTGAATGGGCTCTCCCTCTCCATGCATGACACTGTTTACAGGCAGTGAGCTCACAAGGGCCTAAGCCGGGAGCCGTGCCCACCACGCACCCCCTCTCCCCCCTCTTCACCCCCCCTTGTCTTGATCTTCCCCTCTGGGATGGATGTATGAGATGGGGCTATCACGGGCTGCAAGTGGTGACGTTTTTCCAAAGGCACAAGCTCTTGGCTGACCCCATTTCGTGATTTTTTGGCTCTTCTTTCCTTATTCTTTCTTGGCTTGTGGGAATAGTAGAGAGAAAAAAAGAGGGGATGGGGTGTAGGTGTGTGTGTGTGTATGTTTGATGATGGTGGTTGGATGGAAGACAGCTTTTGCTAGCCTTGTCCCAGTCGGCTTGCCCGTTGGTATATAGCTGCGGCTTATCTCGCTGCCTCGACACCAGGCATTCTCGGGCTTCTTTTTGTGATATTCTGGACCAGATATCTCGGTTTGCGTGAAGGACATTATTCCCTCTCTCTCTCTTCCTCTCCCGCTTCTCACCTTGCCTCGTGCTGAGGCTTGCTCAGCACTACCTTACCCGTCGGAGGTGCCGTCGAGCCACCGACCTCTTCTCCTCCCTCTTCTTCATTCTTTCGTTCACTCGTGCACGAGGTCACAGGGGGAAAGCCATCATCTAGTCTCAGGAGACATACTTTGTCATAAATACTGTCTCTCCGTCTGAGTCATCTCCCAAGTTGGCGGCCTGAAAGCATCAACCATCACAAGTCCTATCTGCCTGTCTGCCTCGCCTTACACCTCCAGACCCTACATAAACCACAACCCACCATCTCACCACCTCTTTTTCCCCCAAAACTCTTCTTCCCGCTCGCCCGGCCGTGCAGAAGACACAAAGCAGAGCAATGCTCATGGAATCCGTCTTCTGCTCCTCCCGCCGCGAATCCTGGCCACCGACCCAGCTCCGCCTGATGTCGCCCGCCATGTCCATCAAGAAGAGGCCCGGCCCCGAGCCCCGGCCGCTGCTCGAGGACATTGACGACAACCCGCTCACCTACTTCCTCACGCCCATCCCGGCCGACGACAACAACGCCGATGTCGACGAGATGGACCTGGACGACGTCGACATGATGGACTTTGACGCCGGCATCGAGGACGCCAGCCAGCCCCGCGAGGCCGTCCGCAGCGTCAGCCCTTCGTCGCTCGAGGGCCTCCGCAAGCCTGATAGTGCTGCTGTCCGTCCGGCGTCGCCCGAGTACGACTCGGATGCGCTCACCACCGACGACGACGATGACGAAGACTACATTCGCTTCTCGCCGTCGTCGCCGTCGTCGTTTATGCTTTCGCCTCTACGCGACCTCGCCGTCGAGGGCCTTCGCTTTCGGTCAAAGAGCCCCATGTTTGGCCTCTCCAACGATACCTTTCTCTACCCGGGCTCCATGTCCGTGCCTGCGCCGTCGTTGTCCGGGCGCAGGGGCCGAGGCCGGACGAATAGTCGGGGACCGACGCGCCACCATATGCAGACGAGGAGCCTGTCTGCTCGCGTGCGGGACAATCACCTCTGGCGGGAGCCCAGTCCCGACGTGTGGTCCATTGAGGAGGAGACTGAGGAGGAGCTCATGAGCGATGCTGGAGCGGACGTCAAGGCTGCGACGAAGCCGAAGAAGAAGGTCCGCTTCGTGCTTCCTGAGAAGCAGGAGTGAAGGCGAATGTGAGGGTGCATTTTTTTTTTTCACTTTGTCAACCATCATTGCATTGGGTGGCGTTAAAGGGCTTTTCCTTGATATTCTTGGGTGATGGGGGAGGTCTTTTGCTTTTCTTCTCTTCCTATTCTCTTATAGTACAGCATTTCAAGGCGTTTTTGGCGGCTGGAGGTGTTTCCGCATCACGGTATGGATGACAGGGCGCTTCTACGTCTGCACACATCTTGGTTTGCGCTTTTGTTCATGTGGCCACTGTGAGCTGGGACTCTCAGTGGAAGGGGAGGAGGACATCTGCTATTGTTTTTCTTGATGGTTCTTGATGGTTTGGTTATTTGTTTGTTTGCGATTATACCAACGGGGGTGGGCATCAGTTGGAGTTGGAGGCAACTTTCTGACAGTACTCTTGGATTTACAGAGGTTTTTTAGTCGTTTACCGTAATTACCACCAAATTGACTCTCTACTTTTCTACATTGCTTTGAAGATGAAGGAAACATTTATAAGCATAACAAAAAAAAAGAACAATAAGATGGAAGACAAAGGTCGCGCAAGTCACACATGTAAGTGCCGATGGCCAAAAAAAAAGAAAATCTCCGATACTGGGAATCGAACCCAGGGCTGCTCGGTGCTTCAACCAGAAGTTGAGAGCGAGCGATGTTAGCCACTACACCATATCGGATGCGAATGCGGATGCTCTTCTGGCTCGATAATCCCATCCATCAAGGTCTCTCTATCTCCCTCGCCCGCAACCAATTCGGTCTCACAGCGGAAAGCTTATCACCACAATGTGAAGTGAAGGGGTTGGGTTTCGGACGATAAGCGGCGGATTTTTAGGTAGGTAGAGAGCACTTGCATATGTATGACTTGCGCGCGCATCAGTCTGCTGAAGGAGCTCAGAATTGCGCATTTGGGCTTGGCGTGACCTGTCATTGGGGACTGAGAATCGCGGAGGTGCGCGCTTTATTGAGGGTGGTGGTGGTGGTGGTTGTGGGGCTGAGTTGCGAGGAGGGTGATCAGCTGGACTTGGGGATTTGATGGACGTGAGACATGCGTACGAGGTCGGGGTTGTGGGTGTGGGTGAGTGGGAGGGTGATGCTGTGAGGCGGGATCACGATAAGGAGCATGAGGTTCGGTTGTTCCGGTTGAGAAGTGATGTTATCTTTGATGGAAGCGAAGAGACAGCAGCGGAAGAAGTGGTGGACGAAGTTGCGAAGGGTAAGGTGGCATTATATGGTTTGATGGAATTGAGAGGAGAGCGGTAGAAGTGATGTTATGCATATGGTACGATTCCTGCAGGTTGTATGCATCAACGAGGGTGTTTGGGTTAGTAGTAGAACGCAGACGATGGAACCGACTTCCATGTGAGAGAAGAGGTGGAGAACAAGGAGGGTGCACTCCAACTGTAACGGAGTGGTGGAGAGTCGGAGTGCATCCATCTTGTGACATGCCGGTGCAGTTCGACTGGCGGCCGTGACGGAGGTCTTAAGGGGGAGGTTACTGATTGCAAATGTGAGTGTTACCTTGGTTGAGGGTGTTGTAGGGAGGGGAATATGCATCTTTGTGAGAGGTGAGCAGCTGGAATTGAAGATGAGCTGATTGATAAGGCTTTGCAACGTTGGTGATGGTGGAGATGTCAAGTAGGTATGATTTATAGCCATCGAATTTTCTGTCAAGGATCGGTTGCTTTACCACTTGCTTCTGGACGTAATGGTGTAAGTCGAAAACGACGGAATACCATGAATGCATGGAGAGCTAGTAGGTTCTGTCGCCCGGCATTGCGCATGACGATGAACCATGCAATGCGAGGTACAGATCGTCAACCATGAGCGAATGATGTAAGCATACGGTAATTGAGCTATCAGCGTCCTTCAATGCAAGTCAAAGACACAAGGAAGAAATGTGAGCCCAGAATTGGATCAGAATGTAGGGTAGGATAGTATCCCACGGACTTGGGATAGGGCAGCGTCCAGGAATCCCGGAGCATTTCCAATATGAGGCGCCGATCAGTACAACAAATAACAACACGACAAGGCAAGATGCAGAAGTCAATATCGATAACACCCATGCGGTTCCAAGCCGCCGGTGATGGACCTCACCTCTCTAGGGAAGTTTCCCGCCTTTGTTGACGGCACAACAACAAACCAAACAGGACAAGAGATTCAGCCATGGATCCTTCATCAGCCACAGCCCCCAATTCGATGACCGACCAGCCGGATTGGGACTAGCCAGCCGCGTGCAAGGGCAAGCCACAGACAGACGAAAATAACATCCGCCTCTGATTGGCCACGGGTCGGGCCTTTCGGTGGCTGTCCCAGCCTTCTTTCTTTCAGTGACGCTCCAGCTTGTGCTAAAATTGCAGCCAATTTCTCCAGTTGCTGGTGTTGATTACTCGTACAGGCGACCCCGCTGGTTACTGCGGCACCCAGCAGACCAGCAAGACGGGCACAGGAAGCAGCTTGAAGCTCTTGATGACAGCGGCTGTGCAGGCGCAGGTGCAGGCAGGTGCAGGTGCAGGGCACTCGGTACTCGGAACCAGCCTTGAACCCGTCAACCCAAACCCAGATCGAACGATTTCGAACCTCTTCTGCACTGTACAAAGTCCAGTCCTCCAACGTACAACCCAGCACACCTTGAGCTCGTCCATCGCTCCCGTCATCATAGACTCGCCCTAGACGTCACGATCTCCGTCCCGCCGTCGCTCGTTTCACAGTCTCAGTGTCAAATCTCAAATCTCACTCTCCCTATTTCGGCCCGCTTGGAGTCGCCCAGCTGACGCGAAATCACGACAAACGCCCTGTTTACGATTTCCCTCTTCTCTCTACCTTTCATCTCCTCTCCAAACGGCTCCTACAAACAGAACACGAGCTAGCGCCTTCTTTGTTGTTGACAGTGCGCAGCAGAGGCCGTAGCCGGCCTGGGAGCTCTCGAGCTGGGGATGTGCGACGACCAACGCGAGACTGACAGCAAACATCTGCGACTCCTCGATGCGCACAACATGCTGCTCCAATGAGGTGAGTAGCGCAGCAGAAACTCCATGTCTTTGGTTCTCGCCTCTGCCCATCGCGTACGACCGGATCATCTGGGACGAGCAATTGCACAGCTGCTTGAGCATTTTAGGCAGCTTGGGCAGCTCTGCTCCCCGTCGTTGCGTCCAGCCGCGCTCTCGCCAATAGGCCCGGCTGCACGCATTGCTGTGGTCTTTGCCCCTCGCGACGCGGCGTTCCGTCTCTTTGTGCTGGCCTTTGTGGCTGCTGAACTGACAGCGCAGCGGTAGCAGCTCAAAAGACCATGACCTCGTCAAACGAAGCCCCTGGCGATAGTAGCGCGCCGCCCAATCCCACGACGCCGACCAACGTCTCCGAACACTCCAAATCCGGCGGCTCCAAAGATGGCAGCGCGACAGACGGCAAGAAGTCTCCTGGAGAGTCCCCCAAGTCTGCCCCGGCGGCGACCCCGGGAGGCCGTCCGCGCGCCAACACCAAGAAGACGGAGCCCCCGAGCCTCCTACATGACTTCCTGCTAGGGCGGCCCTCGCCGGCGAGGCTGCAGGCGGAGCGCAAGCGGCGGCAGAGCATGGATACGGTCAAGGCGGAGGCCCGCCACGAGATGAGGCAGAACCAGGTGCGCAAGCTACAGCCGCCGAGCGGCGTCAGGGACAGGGTCAAGACGTGGCAAAAGGCCAATGCGGCCGCCATGGTGGACAGCAATCCGGACGACGCCGCCACGGAGCCGACAGACGTTGCCTTCGCCGGAGAAGAGATGGAGAGCGTGACAGAGGAGGACCGGGTGCGCATCAAGATGAGGCAGAAGAGGAGGCCGCCCAAGGCCATTGTCCACAACGGCGGCACCAAGTCTGAGACGGAAAAGAAGGACAAGGAGGTCCCGCCTCCTCCTAAGAAGAGGATCGTGAGCGACGACAACTGGGTCAAGCCCAAGGTCCGGAAGCCGTCCGTTCGAAAGGTGTCGCCGCGCCCCAGGAAGACGAGCAACCCCACACCGGCCCGCATTCCAAACGGCTTTGTCTTTCGAGCCGTGCCCAACCCGTCCTTTCAGAGCAAGGTCAAAGCGTGGGCAGAAAAGGTCGTGACGCCGCCCCCAAAGAGCCTCAAAGGCTCCCTATCCTCAGACCTGTCAGACTCCGAGGAAGAGGAAGAGGAGGACAGTGACGACGACGGGGAGACTGCGACTGAAGTCACCGCAAGGAAGCCGCTGAAGCCCAGCATGGATGACACTGATGGCATTCGAGTACGGCCGATACGGAAGAAGGAACCCGATGACGACGGTATCCGCGTTGCACCAAAGAAGACTACAGATGACGACGGGATCCGGGTTACGCCGAAAAAGACCACAAATGATGACGGTATTCGGGTAGCGCCGATAAAGCCTTCAGATGATGGTATCAGGGTCGCGCCAAAGAAGGCTGCAGATGACGGTATCCGCGTTACCCCTGCAAAACCTCCACCCACCGCCCCTCAGGATGACGGTATCAGGGTGAAGCCAGTAGAGGTCAAGGAGTCCAAGGACGGCATTCGCATTACGCGTATGAAAGTCTCACCACCGCCTCGCGACGACGGCATCAGAGTAAAGCCAGTGAACGACTCTAGATCAGAGCCCGGAACTCCAAGGCCGACGCGGCAGCGAAGCAAAACTACGGGTGCCGCCTCCAAGAAGCACACGATTCACGACTTGATCAAGGCTGTCGAGGAAGCAACCCTGCTGTCAATGTCAGACGGTGCCGAGGACCTGGACTCGTATCTCGATGCGCCGGCTGAGGAGCCCCGGCCGAAACCTCGACCGGGCGGCGTCAAGAGGAGCGGAACGAAGCGTCCGAATACTAGAGCCAAGTCGGCAGACGTCGGCTCCCGCGCCAAGCAGCCGCCCCATATTCCCGATTCAGACCTGGGCACTACCTTGACCGACAGGTCCCTGGCTGACATCCCAGGAGAAATCCCCTTTGGGCACTCCGCCTTTAGTGAGCTGGATCTGCCCCTGAGGGGTCCTCCAAAGAGCAAGCCGAAGCAGCAGCAGCAGCAGCAGAAGCGCACGAAGCTCGACCGGGCAACGAGTTTGAAGGCCATGCCGAACGTGTTGAAGAAGGTGGTGGAGGAGGGCAAGAAAATTATCCAGGAGATCAACGAGCCCTCGAGGCATGCGACGCCCAACAATCCCCCGAGCATCGAAAAGTGGCTCAACAATACCGTTGAGCCTTACGAAAAGGGCAACCGACCACCTTCGCTGTCGTCGACGCTTTCCGACGACGAGGACGATGAAGATGATGATGTCACGATAGGAGAAGCTGCGCCTAGAGAAACTACGCGGGAGGCTAGACGCGAGATCAGACCGAGGGAGACTACACGAGAGATCAAGCCGAAAGAGGCCATGCGGGAGTCGAAAGCAAGGGAGAGCCGGGAGACGACACCGAAAAAGACTGCGTCGAGAGAGACTGTGTCGAGAGGAAGCCCACACAGAGCGTCCACGTCGAAAGAGACCACGCACAGAAGAAAGCCCTCGGCGGAGACAAGGAGCTCGATGGTCTCGGATTCGCGTGTGGTGTCCAATGTGACGTCTGATCTCTCGTCCAACCTTACTTCCAGTGTCGAGACGACGCACTCGGAAGAGACTACTCAGAGTGCTAATGCATCAAGTCCAAAATCAGGGTCAAGGACCAGTAGAGAATCCGAAAAGAGGAAATCAGCCTCATCATCGAGTCTCAAAAGGAGGAGTGCAACGAGGGACTCCCTGCCCTCGTCTAAATCAGGTAGCACAAGACGGCCGTTTCTGGGAGCCCTGAAGGAGGCCTTCCAAGGAGAATCTGCGACCCTTACGAAACCTATCAAGGCCTACCAAAGCCAGGAAGAGCGCCGCTTCGCATCTGATGATGACTCTCTGGAGGATGACCAGACTGAACTCGATGCCGATTCCCAGTACATGCAGTCAAATTCTGAGCTGAGCAGCTGGGTCACGACGGACACTCGCTCGAGCACTGATAGGGACTCATCCGTCCGCAGCTCATCAAGGGGCGCACCGCATATCGCTGGACCACGCCTCCGGCCCCCGACAAATGGCCATGAACTCTCAACCATTCTCTCCGAGGGCTCTAGTGTCAGCCATTCGGAAACCGAGTCGGACGTGAGCCGATCAACTCTCACCCGCTCGTCGACGGTTTCGAAGTCGACGGACCAGCGAACCCCTCAGCGACAGGGCTCAGGCCTCAAGAGAAGGCTGACGAAACACTCTGACCTGGTTTCGGTTCTCTCACTGCCCGATGATGCCAATGTTCCCCAACGGATCAAGAGCAACCGGTCGAGGCCGAGCCTCCGGAAAGCACGCGGCTTGTCCAACAACGTGACCGCGGATGATCTGCTGAAAGAATTCGCCGAAGACGAGAACCTGTTCCGACGAGAGCTTAAGACGCTGGTTGACGGCGTGATACCTGTCCTTCTGTCTCATGTCGTGAGCGACAGCACTCCACCCTCTGAGCTCTTTGGAGCTGCCTCTGCAAAGGGCAAGGTTGATGTCACGTCCAAATCGGTCGTCAACATGGGAGTCGTCCTTGAGAAGCTCAAGAACGCGCACGACAAGGCTCCGCTCAACGACATCCGCCGGATGGCCAACTGGGCTCACGGCGTCGTCCCAATTTACAACAACTACTTGGGCGTCTGGAGGCTGGGCTTTCAAGACCTGATTGTCAATCTAGCGCCCCGGCGCGGCTCGGCAGACGAAGATGACTCCCTTCTCAATGCACTGCCAAGGAATGCAAACGGCGATCTCATCAACGCACAGGGAGAGCGGGTGGCTGTCGCCTATCTCTTGAAGAGGCCCCTGCTTCGCATCAAGCAGTTGGCCCGGCTCATCGTCTGCGTGGACCAAATGTATCCCTCTCCCGACACCAGCCAGCTAGTCAAGGACTTTGAGGCTTTGCAAGAAAAGGCTCGTCAGCGCCATAGAGAGGAGGTTGCGAGGATCATTGACGAAGAAGCCATCAACACGGATACGTCCAGGGCTCGGGACCTCCGAACCCTTAGCCCCATCAAGTCCGTCACCATCGCCGTGTCCCGTCAAGTTAGTGCCAAGGACATCTTCTCGCTTGACCTCAGTCACTCCAACGGCCAAAGGCTGGAATGTCAGGTGGAGCTGGTGCACCGCGACAACCAGAGCCGTCCCGAAGATAGGGGGGATCTGCTCATCCGAGAGGTTGGAGACGGCCGGCGGTCGTACCTCCTCTTCCCGCCCATTTCCATGTCTCTGGTCTCTGCTCGCGCGGGAGATGGGAAGCAGGACATTGTCGTCATGGTCCGCGGTAACCACAATGGAAAGGCGTGGCACGAGCTGCTCAATCTCTGGGCGGATGAGGAGGAGCAGATTCTGGACTGGCTCGACATCTTGCCTTCTTCGCCCGTTCCTCCCAGGCACCCCGAGCCCAGTATCCTTGACGAATCTGAGCTGGGCTCGGACTCTCCAGGGAGATTGCCAGACGTGCCCGTCGGCGTCCAGAGCATGGTGAGCGTGGCAACCCGGTCCGATACCACCGACCATGACGACTCTGACAGCGGTCTCGCGACGCCACCTACTCCTACACGAGCTGCGCCAGGGCCTCCTGGCAGGTCAGAGCCATCTGCGCCAAGACAGATCCCCATCATCTACCACAACGACGCGCCACCACCGCGGCCACCCGTTCACCGAACCCTTAGCCCCACGCCTCAGCAGTCACCCAAGTCTCAGTCATTGCTCAAGCCACCGATCGACCTCCATGCCAATGACCGCCTCAAGCGAAGAGGCTCGTCTCCTCTCAAGCACGAGTACTTACCGTCAGAGGTCTCGTCCGCCTCGGGCCTGTCTTCTTCTGCTGTGTCTTCGATTGTGGAAGAAGGCGAGGAAACCGAGTCAGATGGAGAATCTGTATCTGGAACCGAGTCCGAGTCCGAGTCATCGGATGAGGAAATGGAGAGCCTCGATATTCCCCAGACTGAGCTTGGCTACAGCATCAGGGAGGATGACCGCAGACGAGGCTCATACGCACCTTCGTTTGCTCCTTCAAACACTCCTGCATCCGAGGTCAGCCTGACGCCGTCCAACTCTGCCTCCCAAGCCGGTCTTCATGGACGGAAGCCATCAGAGGAGGATGGTAGCATCGCCAGATCGGGACGATGCCTGGCAACCGTCTCTAGATGGTCTGACAAGGGCACGTGGAAGGACGTTCACCCTGACCACTGTTCGATCATGGTCACCGATGGCCTCATTGAAGCATTTGCCTTCCGTGACAGCAACTACACTCAGCTCGACGATAGGCCCATTGTCGCACTGGATCTCACGCCCCTGGTCCTGATTCGACAGAGCACCGCCGTTGATTTGGAAATCAGATCGTCAATGCAACCCCACAGCAAGCTGGCACCCGTCTATCAGGGAGGCAACTTTCGCTTCCGGTGCCTGAACGGGCCCGACTGCTACACCCTCTACACGGCCGTCCACCACGCCCGCCTCAACAACCAAAAGTTCATCCAGCTGGAGAACGAGGCGCGATTCAGGAGCTTTGGAGAGCGACCGGCTCCTCCCGAGGAGGGCGACAAGAGCAGCCGCCGTAGCTGGTTCGGTAGGAAGAACAGCTACCGCAGCTCGGTGAGGGCGCCGCAGTCGCAGCATTTTGACGGCGCAAGCACCACGCCGTCGTCGACGCTGTCCGCCTCGAGCTTCCTCAAGAAGCTCACTCTTGTCGGAAACCTGTCGTTCAACCTGGCGCGATCCTCCGTCGACAAGCGTGGCGGCCGGGGCGGAAGCGGCAACAACAGCCTGTACACGACGGGCTCATCGTCAGGATGGGGCTCGCCGCGATCGCCGTCCGTCAGCGTGGACAACAGCGGCGACGTGCCGGTCAACTTTGGCACCGACAACATCCGCATCCGGCTGCACCTGCTCGTGTCGCCGGCCAAGTGGGAAGACTACGGCAACTGCAACTTGCAGATCCGGCGCCCGCCGCCCGGCTGGCGGCAGGCTCTGCGGGCGGACCACGGCCTGGAGAAGCGCGTGACGGTGACGACGGCGCCCAAGAAGAGCTCCGAGAAGCCGATTGTGGTGCTGGATGCGGTGCTGGGGAGCGGATGCTTCACACCGATGGGCAGCAGGGGCATTGTCTGCGGCGTGTGGGAAGAGGTCAAGAGCGGGGACGGCGTCGTGGGCGGCGTCCCGGCGAATGGGGCCACGGGGGGCAATATCAAGAAGTGGTGCTTTCAGTTTGCGAGCGTGGCGGAGGCTGGGTGGGTGTTGAGGCTGGTTCACCAGGAGGTTATTACTACTTGAACCCGCGGATAAGGGGGGAAAGTCGACGTCGAGATATACTGTTATTCTTAAGAAGCATGCGTACCGCATCATTTGTATTAGTTTGTGTTCAGCGTGGCCTTTTCTACATATATATCCCCCTTTTTTGTGGGCCACGCAGCGAGTTTTGGTATTTGTACATTGAACATTTTTGTATTTAGGGAGTCATGGGAAGCGTTTGAGTAAGAAAGGGGCTAGGAGTGGTTTAGTTGTGTTTATATGGTAGCGGGAAGGTGGAATAGTGAGCGGGAGGATGTGTGTATGCTGTTGGGGCTTGAATATAAGTTACACTATGAGATGTCTTAACTTGGCTGTGTGACGGGGTAATGTTTGACTGTGCAGTTGTTGACCAGAGATTTGAAGTCTAGAGTCTAACGAAGAAGTTTTAAAGACCTTTAGAACTTGACACTGGGGAACCAGAGTCTAGGGAGACTTAGAAGAACTTGATGGGAGGAAACACATGCATTTGCGTATGTAGGAATGCTCATGACTGGAAAGCCTTCAACGTGGAATAGCATATTTGGTTTTTGATGCTCAGTGACGTTGAATAAAGGAGCTCTGCACCCCCCCTTTGCTGGGGCTTTCTTAGGTAAAAATGTTTGTTTGATAAGGTGTGAGATGGCGTTCTCAGGTATGTATATGCCCGGGGGAAAGCCGGGATGTCAATACCTCTACGGTTAAGATTGGTTATGGCAAGTTTGCGAGAGAGAGAAAGGAATTTGAGTACTCATGTACGCTCGCTTGCCCTCTTGGAAGATTGTTGGGTGGTGAATCTTCTGCTTTACTTGCTCTGATGAAGAAGGATAACATGCAGAATATTCGCCAACTGTAGGATGAGGAAGAAGGAGGAGGGAGGGGGCCGCCGAGAAGTGCGCAAATTGTGGCAAATTGAAAGAATATGGAGAGAAAGAAAGGCATTAAGACGTCTTTAACGAGTCCTGCTGACGAGGACTGAGCGGGAGAATGTTGCGGTATGTATGTGGGAGGGAACTTTGGACTTTGGTGAAATGGGCTTTTCTTGTGTATCCATCTGTAGATCGAAAGGGGCTAGGAAAGGCCAAAATCAAACTGGGAGTCTCGGATCGACAGAGACGCTTTTGCCGAGGCCAAGTCTGCGTGACTGATGGACCTGTAGATCAAATCAGTATCCCAGAAGTGGTTTAAACTTGAGCCATCTTTCCCATGTTCATGACTCTGCTAGCAAGGGGCAATCTTCCGACGGATGCAGCAAGTGTATCCAGCTGGACAGCGTTTTCTGCTCTTAGTAGCTTGTAGTTTTGAAAAGGTACCTCGTGGTACTCTTGTGTACTTTTTCGCTTGCTGCTCGTACGATTGTTGTGTCGTCGCTTCGAGTTCGTCTTGTGTTCGAAACAATGGGAGGAATAAGGGGGCCGAGGTATAGGTTGACGGAAGTTGATCTTGCGGAAGCGGATTGATGGCGAAAGGGTTTGATTTTTCGTGAAGAGAGTTTAATGTCTGTATCTGAGATAATCAGTTCTCAACTCTTTACGAGGTCTTCTTCGATTTGGAAAAAGGGGGAATTCAAACTCACAGCTAGAATTGAAACTCCCCCTAAACGATGCGAAAAACACACGGCCCAAAACACATCATAATCACACCAGAAAGAGCAAAGAAAGGAATAACATTCTAGGAGACAAGAACATAGAAGTATTCTACTTTTCTCCTTATACACCCGTTGTTTTTGTTGCAGAAACCAGGGGAAAAGGGCTGCTCGTATTTGCTTCGAAAGAAGGAGCCAAAAATAACCTCGGGCCTCGTATTTGCTTCAGCTGCGCCTTTCCATCTTCTTAGTTCAAAAGGATCAACTGATGTCTACATACTGTCTTGATATACTAGAATAAACGGAGGTAATAGATGTGTCTTGTCTGATACTGCCTGTTTGAAACATTACAGGCGGTGATGGTGGTGGTGATAGTCTCTCCCCTTTTTCTTCGACATGGGCTTGCTAGAGCGAGTAGGTTACCAAGCATACACCATACACCTTCATTGTTGGTACCTGACACGCTCTGCATCTCTGCCTCTTGGTAGGTCATCCATGTTAGTCTACTGCACCAAGCAAATACCAAATCTTCACTCGACACACCAACCTCCTCCTCCTCCTCCAAGACACACCCCCATATTCCAAACCCATGCATCATAGATCCTACCACCCAGCACCAGCAACGCTCATAACAAAACATAAATCAAACCCATGAAAGGCCAAGCAATCCAGTCACCACCCAAGAAAAGCAACACCGAAACCCCTGCCACCGAATTATCCCATTGAACCATCAACCATTCCCATTTTTTTTCTCGTATTCAACACACAAGCGCCCCCCTCTTCCCTCTCTCTACCCCCTTCCCACACCCCATGGACTAGACCTACTTCGTACAGAAGAGACAGAAAGTGGGAAAATATCCGCTCATTGTGCCTCGCCTCGTCGCCTCCGTCCCATGGGTTCCCTCCCCTGGGGTCTTTGTATTCGCCCATTTTGGAGTTGTCGATTCAATGACAGTTGGATCAGCATATCGAGTAGAACTCTGAACCATGAATCACTGAGGCTTCATCCTCGAGAGACAAACTAGGTGAAGAGACAGTTGGAATAAAAGACAAGGCATGCCGGCCCTTCACGGGCATCACACCCAGGCCCCATCCCTATCCTCGCCATTCCCCGTCCTCAAGCAGGGGTACCACGCACCTTTCCTTTTCATCCCTTCTCTCACCTTCTCCCACATCGAAACCGGTAATTCGCCCCCCCCGTGCTCAAATTAGTTAAAACAACAAGGAAAAAGAAACCCCTGCAAGAAGAGGCAAAATCACAAAGGCAGAGGAAAAGCCCTCAGTGATCGAGGCGCCTAATGCATGTATACATCATATACAAGTACCCATCATGCTCTTGTGATAACGAATAGGATCCCCTTCCCGGAAGATGAAGTAAACAAAGTCCCTGCGACTGTTTCAGAACATGGCCGGGCGAAAAGTAGACGGCAGAGATAATGCAAGCGTCATGGGGAAGTCGTTTACCCGCCCGCGCCCTCTCTGCCCAACAAGGGAAGGGTAGTCGGCGACTGTTGGCGGAGGTTGTGGGTTCCTGATCACACCTGGGACCCTTGAGAATTCCTAGGGCATGGGGTGGCGGGTTGGGTTTGTCGGAGCACGCGCGGCTTGTTGACATGTCTCCAAGGACCGGGATAATGCGAAGAGAAGTCGAAGAGAGATGAATAACCTGGACAGAAGTAAGCTGCTTACCATTTTGCGCAAGTAGTCAGACACGCACACAGTCTGTAGACAGTCACTTGGACAACATGCTTTCAGTAAGCACAGGAATCACCAGGGGCTCGTAGGCACATTGAACAGAATCATATTAAATCCCCTCCGAGACGCCAAAGGCAGAGCTCGGATCATCCACAACCATCCTCTGAAGCGTCGTCCATGTAGATGAGCGATAGCTATTCACACAGATACACCAGATCCTGGCACGCGCTCGGCACCATGGGCACTTTATGCCCACTGTCCATCCCGCTATCTCATGCCGGCGGCCAATCTCCCAAACAAGATTCCATTCAAAATCAAGATAAAAAAACCATAAGTCAAACACCAATGTCCAAAACGTCCTCAGCGATTGTTCAGTTGAACGCCGGGAAAACGAAACGCCATTTTTCTATCCGCAACAATGTGCAGGAAGCAGCACAGAGTGTAACATGAATAAATAAACAGTCGCTATGCAGTGTGATGTTCAGTTCGCCCAGTACCATTTTTGTGTATCCCAAAAGGAGTGAATCTATGTCGACCTTGATGTTCGTCATAACGTAATTTCGTAAAAGGAGTGTGTGCGTAGTTCGGGTATCTTCGTAAAAGGAATGTCGATTAAGCTGGAGGGGGTAATCGTTCAAGGAGCGTCGTGTATTAGATAATACATTAATAGTTGGTAATTAGTGTCGTAAAGGATTGCTTCGATCGAGGTCAACTCGAAAATGTAAAGGAATGTCGTTCAGGCGTTGTGCTCAAGCAGGCTGTGCTGACGGGAGCGAGTAGAAAGAATAATCAAGGCCCGTGAAGTAATGTTTCATGGTAGTAGCGAGTGTGTGAAGGAGTGTCGTACATTTGCGTCTGCGTCGAAATCAAGAGAAGGAGAATGAGGAGAAGGCAGATCCCAGCTGCACCCAAGTTGATCGCGGAGAAGGTGGAAGTAGTACGGAAAGTGACAGTGAACAGCGCTTTGCCCATCACATTGCCCGCTGCTTGCCCTTGCCACCGGATTCCGAGAAGCTCGGATTCAGTGGCAGGCGCGACAGCGGTGATGGAGGGTGCGGTGCGGAAGACACCGAGCCAGTTTGACGGTGTCGGTGGTGCTGGTGGTGGTACGGGGTGCTAGACAGCGGAATTGGAGACTCGGGAAGGGGAAGCATGCCCGGCGCGTCCTGATGGTGATACGGAGACAGAGCTGGCACAAGAGACGGCGCCATCGGCGAACCATCCGGAGGCGGATAAGCCGAAGTACTGGAGTTCCTGAGTGGCAACGGTCAATCCGATTGTGCTTCCTCGAGCCGGGGTTGGAGAGTCGAGTGTGTTGGGGGTCCATCTAGAGGAATCTAGATCCACACGGACTGCTGGGGAAGAACGAACCCGACGGGGTAGCCGCTGCTTTGCGCATCCTCGAATATGGGAGAGTGGCTGGACTGGAAGCCTCGCATGTCATACCCACTATACTCCTCCGGATCGCTGTACGCGAGGGAGGCCTCAAAGGTCGACGACGCCGGGCTGTAGGAGATCCCATACGACGGAGATGGTACGCTCAGGTATGGCTGGCTTAGGTACGGAGACGAAATGGCCAGCGGGCTGAGTCCGTCGGGAGGGCCTGCCGGGGTAGGGCTGTTGAGCATTGGCATGCTCTCGGCGCTGTAGCTGAAGGCGGGATTTCCATAAGGCGTGTAAGGCTCCGACGACGGGACCATTGGCACCTCCTCGCGCATGATGGGGAAGTTGGGAGGATGAAACGTAGGGAACGAGGGCGTCCTCTGCGGGCTCATCCAGCCCATGCGCGAGCGGAACTCGCTGACGGTGTCAAGTGGGTATTCCATGAGCGTAAGCGGCGTCTGGTACGAGCCCTTGACGCTGCTCGCCAGGTTCATGGTCATGAGCCGCCGGGCAATCTCTTCAATCGGGGCCATGGACAAACTGCCAAAGTAGGCCGCGCCGATCTCGGGAAAGAGCCGTTCCATGAGCAGCGCCGCCGTGTACAGGTGAGCAATGGCGACCAGCGAGGCGGGGGAGCACTGGTAGGTCTGGATGAAGCCGACCGGCACCCAGAAGAGCCAGGTCCTCAGGAGCTGGAGGCGCTCAAACTGCTGGGCAATGGGAAGAGTCGGGCTAATCTTGCGGACGCCCTTGAGGAAGCCAATCAAGTGCTGCATCTGCATAAGGCATGCCTCTTCCTTGAAGTGCTTCAGGTGAGCTTCCACCTTCAGGACCTGGTCCAGGGTGCGCTGGTACGCCTCGAGATCGTCCTTCTGGGGGTGATAAGCCCGGCGTTCAGGGTCCGGAGAGGGAGGAGCCGTGGGGAACGTGCTGCTCTCAGCAATGAAGTCCGTGAACTCGGACTCATGCTTCCATGCGTCCATTGCTTCAATCACCTGAAGAGCAAAGTCAGTTACTGCTTAACGAGAAGTGAGAGACAACAGAGGGCTTCGAAATGGGGGGCAAAGAATGGAATCAATGGAGTGCTTGGGCTAACTCTCATCAACCAACAACATACCGTCGCAGTTCCCTGCATGAGTTTGGTCCAGTCGCGCCTATTTTCGAGTCAGTCATTTCACTGTTCAAAAGAGGTGAGAGCCATGGAGAAAGTCATGCTTACCAGCTGGTGGCCTGCCACGACAGCACAAGAGACGCCGCAAGGATGGCATCGGACGTAGCGCGAGAGAAGGAGTTCAAGGCTTCGTGCAAGCCGTTGAAGGCCCTGCCCCTATGCTCAAAGGCCATGGAGCCGACCAGAGGGCAGTCGGTCAAGAAGGCAATGTGCATGGCAGAGAAGGCCAGCAGAGCGTGCATCACAAAGGGATACTCCGCGCCAATCTTGAGCAAACTGGAAACATGATGTTAGTGTTGCGCAGCTTGTCAACGGGAGCAGCGACAGCGCCGCAGGAGAAACTTACGTCGGGATGTAGCGCGTCCACAAAGTCAAGTTGTTGGCCTCCTGCGTCATCAGCTGATAGTGCAGGGAGGCGACGTGGTAGATCAACCGGAGATCCTCAAGGGAGTACTGGTGCGGCGAAGGAGCCGGGTAGATGCGGAGCGACGGGAAGGGGAACATGCCAGTCCTCTGCCACTCGCCGATCGCAGCCTCAATCTGGGGCGTCCACATGAGATCGGGCTTGTCCGGCGTAGCGGAGCGACCTGCATCAGGCACCTGCACGTCGTTGTACGGGCAGCGGATCTTGTGCTTGGTGCAGTTGCGGCTGGTCACGCGGGTCAGCAAGGGACAAGAATCAACGAAATTACGCACGACAACTTACCATTGAGGGAAGCTCTCGTCGCAGCGGATGTGACGACGCTTGCTAGATCCATAGTTAGAACCGATGCTTGGGGGGTCTGATTGGAGTTGCCGTTCAGCAAGAGTGAGAATTGCTACGTACCACGTATCACAGCCTTTGCGGGACTTGGTGTGACTGTCATCACAAGGTCAGCTCATGCGTCACTGGGACAGGGAGGGGGCAAAGGTGAGGGCGCGGGTGAAGGTGAGCGGGCTGCGCAGGAGAGACAAACCTGCGACGAGGAGGACCACCGCCAGGGCCAGCCATTGTGATTGGAACTGTAACGAACGAGTGCTATACGATAGTCAGCAAATGGGAAGATACACAAAATGCCTTCCTTCCAAGACGGCAGATAGACAAGGCATACAAGATCCTAAGGGCACAGCTGGGAATAGCTGTGCTTGACGAGCGAGCGGGCTTTGTGGCTAGCGATGACCGAGCCACGAATAGACACTGTCGAGATCAAGCGTTGATTCAGTTGCAACGGTGAGGCGCAACTTGGTTCTGGGTTTCCTTTCTCCTAACAAACGATGTACTGATATACACACGTGTGTCCCGGTGTGTATACGATGGGTCTTCTCTTGATTAAACGTAGCGATCGGATATGGCGTTATAAATTCTCCTTGGGCCTCAAAAATTAAAACAGAATGTAATTGTTGGTCGTAAAATAACGTCGTCCTTGTTTTTGTTGGGTTTATGAATTTTTCTTGTTGGTAGCGATTGTGGAAAGCGATTGTGGTGGTGGTGGTGTTGGAATTTTCTTTTCAAAGAGACATTGGCGGCGACTCGGTTCAGCCTTGTAGAGCCTGGGTGAAGCCGCAGCAATTGCTCGTCGGGTCGAATCCTTTGCGCAATTCGAAGCCTCTCGGGTGTGATCCAGCTGAGTCAAGCTAAATCAACGGATTCCGCGCAAAGATTCGAGATTCTTGTCGTTTGGGGTTGTGGAACAAGTTTCTTCGTCGTCCGGTGGCTTCGGGATCAGGTCTGAATGGTGAAGTCCGGGAGGGAAGAGGAGGGTTGCGACGGAGGATATGGTTGAAAGAGGAGGAAAGAAAAGAAGAGCACCGGTAAAGCGAATGACAGGAGTCAACGAGGACTTCCTAAGAGGAGTGTTTTTTGGGGGGGAGCGAATGTGGGAGAGCGAGCGTTGAGTCGAGATGGTTGGAGTGAGACCGGGGGAGAAGGAGAGAGGCAGAGGTTTGGGGGGTTGGGATAGTTAAATACACTGGAGTGAGCAGGAGCAGGTGGTGAGTGGCTGCTCACGCTCACTGGCCTGGCCTGACCTGGCCTGGCACCGGGCAGCACCCGAGAGCAGCACAGCACAGCACAGCACAGCTCCAGCTGCTGGGCTACGAATACATGCACTGGGCTAGCAGCGCCCTGGGCAGCACAGCCAGCCATCGGCCTACAGCGGGTGCAAGTGTGGTCGGCGCATGCATGGATGTACCTGCTGGTAGCCCCAGGTAGCATCGCCCAACCGTCAGTCACCCTGCTCGCCGAACCTCTGGTGCTAGATCCTTCCAGTCTGGGTGCTAGACGGGGCCCTGCTGGTCCGCCGAGGGGGGCCGCTAGGGGTCTGGCCCAGCCCGCCAGGAGAGCAGTACACGGCGCCAGAAGAACTGCGGCTACCTGGGGCTACTTCCACTTGCAAAAGGGCCCCTCCAGCGGCCATGTCCCGCGACTGGGGGTGTGCAAGGGGGTGCCACGCGCTGTGCGACTCGGCCCTCAGGTCAGTGGTCGGTGCCGTTGGCGGTCCAGTGGGGGCGCTGCGGCTGTATGGCTGCGCTGCTGCACCCGCCGCCCATGAACTTTGGTAAGCGGCAGGTTGGGGACGGACATGGTCAGGACGCTTCGATCACAACTTCAGCGGCGGCGATTGGAACCTGACAATCCCTACGTCTTACGGCCCATGTCACAGGCCCTAGCGGCTGCACTCACTTAACGAGCCGACACTTGTCATCGATACTTGGTGTCCTGCTTTTTCAGGCACTGGGCGACTGACTTCTTGTACCTCCCTTGGTAGGTCAGCAGCATTACGGATAGAGTGATGCAGTGTTAGGTAGGTCCGAAACTCCAGAGCTGAAGCCGCCTGTCTTGAACTCTACCATAAACTCTGCCAGGGATCAACGTCAACAACTCCAAGTCGCTCAGAACGAAACAATGATCCGCCGAGGGAAGCAGGACCGAGGCTCCCGCGGCTCCCTCTTGCCACGGGCTTCGAGCCAAAAGCGACGTCAAGTCACGGCCAGTCGAGTCAAGAAGCGATGAGACAAGCGTGGCAGGCCGTGGCAGAGCCCGGCAAGGAGAGGCCAACGGTTGGTGGAGAGAGGGGCCAGGCGAGAGATGACGGATGATGGATGATGCCTCATCAGAGCATGCCGACACCCCAAAGTACCACTTCGACGATGCGGGAGCGGTGCTGCCAGCGATGCCGCCGCTCTGCTACCACACTGTGCGTACGTCCGAGTACGTACTGCGACTGGCACCCGCTCGACGCAACAAGCGCGAGGGGCGTGTGACGGACTGTGAGGCTTGGCTGTGCAGCTTCCAGGAGGCATGACGCACATGGCACGATGCCCGCGCGCCATGAAGTAAAAATAACAACTGGGGCGAGCCGTCGGCTTGGTTGCGACCAGGGTCAGAGGGCTTTTGCGTGTGGGGGACGGCACCAAGCCAGAGCTACCGCAGTAGTTTCTGCTGCTTTCTCCGTACCGCTGCCAGAGCGGAATCGTCCAGGCGGAACTTCGAAGCCCCTGCTGCCGTTGTCGCTTTTTCTTACCCTTGCCTCATGGGCTTAGCTTTCTCTGCACGGCTTTTCGGTCCACGTCCAGTCAGGGTGAAACCTTCGGAGCCATCAGGCGAGCGTCAGATGCTTGGTTGGCCGGTGATTGTGCCAGCACATCGTGGGCATCGTCGGCCCCGGGGCTACGGAATTATCTTTCGCAAGGTAGCCAGTTGGCGGCGGGCCTTTGCTGCACATCGGGTCTTGACGAATTCGTTGCCTGACTCCTGAATCTCGACAGCGTCTGAAGAAAGCTGAGGGTATTGGCCGAGTCGTTTCTAGAAGCATGTTGACATCGCCCTCATGAAGAAGCCACTGCGAGATGACACCGCAAGACGTACAGTACCTTCGGACAGCTGGAAGGCGAAAAGGCAAAAACAATTCGCCCTGGACAGAGATTTGAGTTCATGATATTTGCCGCCCGGTGAGCTGGGCGATGGAGCAGATGCTGTGCTAACACACGGCGTGAAAGCATCGTGGGCACCATCAGCCAGCGGCACAGGAGAGACGAGGGACAAGCGACATGAGGGACGACAGAGAGAGTTCAGGTCATGGCCAACCATGGCGCCATTGTCTCGTGGTGCTAGCTGTGTAGTGCTTAGCCGAAGAGTTTTCGGGAGCTTAAGCCTGCGGCTTCCCAAGATGAGATGCACCCACCCAAAAGTCTGGGCGCCTTCCACACAGAAGCTCCACGCACAAGTCCCCCAATTTTCATAGGCAATGAGGTACGCTATTCTCAAAGTCTCTACACATGTAGTGAGACTTGTCGTCACTGTGGAGGTTGGACTTTGACCCGACAGCAGCATCAGCATAGGTCTTTGGTTCAATTGCTGCAAGTGCTTGTACTGAGGACGACCTTGGATACTTCGGAGTGGAACCCCACTGTGATGCGCTCCGAGTCTCCCAATATCGTAGGTGAGAAGACGGCGGACAGGGGACATACCTTTGCACGCACTACCCACCGTACAAACATCGATTATAGAGATATCGTCAAATGCTTTCTGGTACTTACTATGTTGTACCCAACTACCTATCTAGGTATTGTCCTAGCATTTGGAAGGCTTCGGATGGGTATCCCTTCCCATCCAGCAGCCCTGCCGTTGTCTGGCAAGAACGACTTGCATAGATGGCGACGTCACGCGGTCTTGGCCTCGCCATTTCGGAACAGCAGTATCCGTACTGTGCGCACTGTGCTACCGCAGGTGCAAGTCGGAGCCGGTGCCGCCTGCCGCCAAGACTGTCCAGACATCAACTCCACCACAAAAATCCAACCTCGTTGGTCAGGACGGGGCACCTCACCGTGCTCTTCTGCAGCTCGACTCAAGCCGAATTTGGAGAACAACTCGCCGGGCATGGCTGTCGTTTGCCTGATGGTTTGATATCACTTTGGCGGACGCTTGCACTGATCAGGAGCAAAACAAGAACCTTCGGCAGAAACAAACTTACGAACCAGACTGCTAACATTCGGCGAACCCACTAGACGGCTGAACGGCCAGTCTCAAAAGACGTGGACCTCTCGACTATCGCCAGCGCCTTTGGTCTTTCTTGGCCGCTTGGCTGCCATGCTCTCGGTCCCGCCTACTCGGGGGCATGGCGGCGGCGGAGGCTTCGGCACGCTTGGTGGCTGGGCACAACTACCTAGGTATGTATGTGTACTACGGCAATGTGCGAGAATGGCGACGGGAGACCCGGTCGATGCATTCCCTCTGCAGAAAGTCTTCGCCGCTTCTTTGTCCCGCTCATTTGCTGCGTTCCCTGTCGTCTTTGTTAAGTCCACGTTGGGAAACGCGGCCAAGGCAGAAGCAGGCAGGGGGCATGTACTGGGCCAGGAGGCCCTGGAGGCCGGTCCCAAGGATTGTTTTGGTAACGACACACAACTGGGCTTCACAGGCTTGCGCACCAAACGCTCCGTCGTACGGCCGCAACCGCTGGCTTGGACGCCGGCGCGCCACGTTCGGCGTTATGCGGCCGGTCTGTCTCTGGCTCTTGCGGCGTTGAGGCGATGCCTCTCAGCTTGACCATGACACACTCCAATTGCTCCTAGTCAACACGCCGCAAGGGTGCGCTTTTGCCTTGCCCTGAGTCCGGCTTAACGTTACGGCAAAACGTCCAGCTCGTCACTTGTACGAGCGAGGTTGTGTCTGTGCAGAGGACGGACTGCGGCGAGGGTATCTGGCGCCAGATCCAGCAACGGCGATTATCCAGCGGCCTCGCCTATCTCTTTGATCAAATTAATCCCCTAAGCCGCCGGAAGTATCTCGCGGCTGACACCAGGATCTCCAACAGCACTTCCTATCTTCGTACTAATTTTCAAGCAGGGTCGCTGGCAGCAATTGCAGGCCCGTGCCTCTCAGCGCACATACCTTACAGTACGACTGGGTATCTGCTTGTGCTGCTCCAGAGCCGCTGATCGCCGGGTCCTTGTCTTCGAGAAGCCGGCCAGAAACTTAGCGGCCGTCTTACAATTAGCACTTGTACAGGCACCTACGAGCTGGAGAGCAGCACTCCGGTGTTCCCCTCCTGATATGCGAACAAGGCCGCCTCCACGCAGATCCTACTGCGGATATCGGCAGCCGCGCCATCTGACACATGTACAGGTACAGCTATCGGCCGAGCGATGCGTGGAGCATCCCGTCCGGAGCTCACGTCCATGCTCCGTCCTCCAAGTAATACTCCGTCTCGTCGAAATGAAAATCACAATCTCAGGACCTTTCGCACCTATGTCCAGTGCCTACGAAATATGAACAATGAATCATTGCCGAAGCGTAACGGCTAGGCAGATAGTTTGGCAAAGCGAAATGCATCCGAATTGGTGAAGCGCATCTCATTGACAGGCGGCCCTGATCTCCAGAAAAATACCGATGCTATCTCGAGTCAGTCACCGGATCCCCAGCTGTCGTCCTGAATAGGTCACTGACCCGTACGAGGGCCATCATAGCTGGCTGGCCCTGCTTGCGCTAACCATGGATTGCATGACATCTCAGCCACTCCTCCTCGCCTGGCCCCGCCGTCATCGAGCGCGTTCCTGATCTGCAGGAAATGAGCGACAGCCTTGGGTTTATTCAATCGTCTCACTATTCAAAGATACGAGGTTGCACTCTTCCTTCAGCAGTTAGGAAGCCTTCTTAGCTCAGTATTGCCCTTGGCTGCGCAGAACCTATCGCGGACCCAGATGCAGACTACAGCCCTGAGCCCTGAAAAAGAAAAAAACACTCCGAGGCGCGGACAAAATGCAAGGCTCGGCTTCCCATCCGCAGCCCACTGCGGGCACAAGGCAAGCATATTGAGGGCTCGGACAAGAGGTTCACGAGGGAGGCAGCCAACTCGCCGACACCCCTGATGCCATCTTCTTCCATCAGGGCAATTCGACGAGTATCCTTCACCTGGCGCGGGGGACGATGTTTGCCCTCAGTGAAAACACCACAACCACAGATCCACCGCTGGTTGTGCCCCCTGCATCGTCTCGATTTTCGACACCGATGGACTGCCGGCGGTGCAAGGAGGCTCCTGAGTCAGCACTCTATAAGCTGGAAGAGCATCGAATACGTATGCTCTGTCCATCCCCTTGCGGCAGGCTTCGGCTGGGTTGCCCACTGAGGCACCCCAGCAGGTGGCGCTGCACGTAAAGGGGCCGGTGGCATTGATATTGCCCCGTCGGGCTCTACGGACTGCTCTCTCTTCTATGACGTCCTCAACTACATTGCAGCCTTCAGCCATCCACAAGCAGTATGATCTCTTTACGCCGGGCGACGCATTGCCGACGTACGAAGCATCACGGTCTGAGACGGCCTAAGATCCTTGACGACAGGCGCGCACATCGCTCATAAGCATATATCGCTATGCGTGCTCATCGGCGAGAATTGTTACCTGTCGCATACAGAAGCCTTGACGCATTGTTGCTTCTATGTTTAGCACTCGTCTAATCACTTGTTCGTGTCTTGACACGTCGTTGGACAAGTCCCAAGTCTGACAACCATCTCAGAACGACAACATATCCGCGCTTCCAGTCGTCGTCAAAGGCGCATCTGAGCTCGAAACAGAAGCAGAGGCACCACGTTTCATGGCCCACGCAAGTCCTGAGCAGAGCTCAGGGAACATCCAGGGGTTTTGTCGACTCGCTCAGGAACAGATCTAGATCTTGTTGATAGCGAAATTATCATGGACGCGAAGGATATTCTAAAACCTCGTGTCCCAAAATGGCCTCTGGGGCTGCACCAAGCCGCTCCCCGCGCTAACAGGACGGTCACCCCTATTTAGGCCGATAATATTCGGGGGTTTCAGCCACTCAAATTCACCAGCAGCGAGGTATTCACGATCATGATGGTAGGAAGAAGCGCAGTACGGCGACGACGAATGGACGAATGGATGATGGACTGAATCCTTACGTCGCACACCGTATCGTTCGAAAGTTGTTGCCCGATTGGACGTGTCTATCGCTAGGGATATCGGCTTTCACAATCTCCTAACCCTGCGGTAATTGATGCAACTTCGATCACCTGCAAAGTATGTATGTATCACTTCGTTTGCCGATGCTGTTTCCACTGCGTTGCTGACCATATCACAATGGCAGACAGGCTCTGCCCAGATTCACCAAAGTCATCCGTTACCTAGCGGGATGCCTCGACCAGTCATGATGCCATGCCGGGCAATTTCTATTTTACACCCACGAACCCTATGCTGCGACATGTCTCACTGTGATTGGCCCTGCACTGCGAGCCGCCATTAGGCTTGATCCAATGCTCGTTGAATTCAGGTAGCTTCCAAGGGCGGCGCCATCAGACGACGCTGGCAGGTTCAGGCTCGACAGAATGCACACAACATCCAAGAGGTGGTATGCACTGGCTCGCCGCAACGTAGCTCATCTGAAATTGGGGTGCGAATTGGTGAAATGGCAGCACAGCGAGTCAGACGACGGCCCGGCTGTGCAAGTGAGGAGGTACTATTGACTGCATCTCTGCTACTTCGATGGCCGCCAAGATCGGCGCGTATTTCACCTTCGAAGCACCACAGGATATCATTCCGGGCTGCCGGTTTATAAAATGGCGATTACCTGAAGAAGGCACGCCACTTGATGAGAAGAGGGTGAGTTTCCAGTCCGTTGCAGCTTACACAGCCCTACTATTCCACTTCGCATGAAACGCCAGAGCCGCACTGTGAGCCGGCCGGAGATATTCTGCCACCAGTTGGAGGACCTACTCAAGGCAGTTTATGCGGACGCGGGAATTGGAATCACCACCGAAATTCACCCACGAACAAGAAGAAACCGCCCGCGAGATGGGAAAGCAAGCGAGAGACCTCTGAAGCCCGGGAGACCGCCAGTGATCAACTCAGCGAAGGCCTGTGGCATTGTTGAGAGTGACGTCGACTTGGACTGAAATGGGCATTTTGCATTGTGTAACCGTCTCTGCATGGGGGGAAAAGGGACTGAGGCGCTGCTGTCATTACGCATCATCTCGAGCACCGTTGATCTCAAAACCTCCGTTGCGTGTAAACAAGAGATACTGAGCAAAGGGAGTCATACAACCACCTGCTGAGACACTTCGCCCAGGCTCTGTTCCCGAGACCTGGAGGAGTGTGCCAAAGGCCAGTCGAGGCTAGCAAAAGATTTTCACATGCACTGCCGCCAAGGTAAGCGGGCCGAAAGACGGGCAAGAAGGGCGAAGCCACGGCCGATCCAACGAAAGAAAAGATGGAATGGAGATTCTGCGCAAAGGAAAATGAAGAGGAAGCATAAAGGAAGAGGGCGAGCGGTTGGAAAGCACCAGAAAAGAGGAGCACTGCAACGTTTCATGGCTCGCCACCGAGAACCGACTCGCATCATGCTTGTGTCTCGGCAATCCTCCCTTTGCATCGACACGTGTGCGCTAATGGGCGAGGCGATATCCAATGAAGGGACACTTCTAGGTCTGCTGCTAAAGATATCTCGCTGCATCCTCCAGCGTACGCCAGCCGCTTACAAAATGTACGATACGACGGCATGACTGAGTGACGAGGGACTGGCAAGCTCTCTAGACTGGGCCTGCAGGATTGGATATCCGATATCCGGACCTACGTGCATGTACGTTGGTCGTGCTGCTCGGATGGGGAAAAGGTCGCCGGTGTCCAGCTACCGTATGGAGAACCTGCTGGGAATCATGCAGGGCCTTTCATCGTCCAACAAGCCCAAGTGCCAAAATCACGGGGCGTTGCAGTTTGCTCTCGATCTTCAGGAGAGTATGAGAGGTGTATCACTGCAGCTAGCACTGTTGTGATTTACCCGACCAGGGCCGGGACAAGTTTCCAGATCTCCGAAACAAGACGAAGAGCTGCTATAACTGCAGGCGCTTATTCAACGCAACATGTACACGTGCTCTCATCGTCCTACGATCTCGCCCGCGGCGGAGAGCAAACTCATTCACATGGGCAGAGCAAGAGAGACCTCTGGGACGCTTGAGATTTGAGATTGTGTTGCCGCCTGCTAGCACTTGCACCGCAGCAGCAGGGATGTGCCATTACGTACCTGTGCGATAGCCGGGGGAGGATTGTCTTACCATATGCTGCCTGTGCTGTCTTACCCGGCCGCTGCAGCTAGATGCGCCTCCCCAATCACTGACCTGAACGATGCGGTCATTGTCTGACGACTGGCGGGAGAGTGCGTATTGGGCATAGTTGGAGAATCCTATCAGAAGTTGCTTCAGCTCGCTTGGCAACGGTTCACGACATGGGAGCGGTGAGAATGGGAGGCTCGCGCACGCCACAGAGAAGGACGAAGTCATCGCCATTCCTATTACTCCGTCCTCGCACGCAGCCTTTCGATAGTCTGGGTCCCTTGCGAGGCCATGTCCTCCTGCTGGCACCGCTGGTTGGCCTGTCCTGCCCTGCAGGATTGAAGAAGTAGGTCGATGCAATGCATGATGGCCTACATGCGCATGCACCGTGATCTGTTTTGATGTCAAGCCAAAGGCGGCACATCAGCGCATCAGCATCTCTCGTTACTTTACAGGTCACTCACCAAAGCATTGCAAGAATATGCGAAGCTCGAAGGCCGGGATCGGTGCGCCGTTGCTGCCAACCAAGACTGACGCTGGCTCTTTCGTCTGTATCAATTTGCGATCGACTCTCAGCAGATGCTCAGGACGACGATGGATACTAGCAGCATGGTTCGAGAGGACCACTTTTTGCCGTCTACAATATGCACGGCTGGTGTGGGGGAAGACGAGCAATTGAGCAACCAAAGTTGAACGGGTGATCACTTGCAGACGGTCCGATAACTCTGGTTCTGCTGTGTGGCGTGGGCGTTGCAGCGAACCCTTACCGTGATGGCAACACTGTGTATGACGGCAGGCTTCATGATGGCCTCGAAGCGGCCTAGTGGGCATGCAGCGATGGTTTGACGTCGTGTGCCGTCAATCGACCGCACCTCTTGGTATGGGTTTGGCCACGACCTGTGACGCGAGTATCTGTTCCTGATGGACAAAGGATCGAATGGTTGATGATTGGCAGAATGACCATCCAACAACTGACCAACAACTGACCAAGCTTGCTAGTGTAGGTCAACTTGGTGTTTCTCTTTTGTACAGCAGAGGGCTATGGTCAAGGCAAAATATTAGACGTCCACAGCAGAGGGTGGAAAAGAAAACCTGGCAACAACTAGGAATGGAATGACGGAGGACTACGACAAGGACGAGACGCTGCCCGAGCCTCTGGAGGAGTGTCAAGTTTGCCAGAAGAAAATGGACCGAACATAGGTAGGCACAGCACCGCCGCGGCCCTCTGACATCTTTTGCGCCTCCAACAGCAAGAACAGGCTGCGTCGTCCTGTGCCGCTACGGCGTTGCCACTTCGCCATTGGCCGAGCCAAAGCGACAGCTTCGACGAACCCCTTCGGCGGTGCGCCTAAATATAGAATTTTACCCCAACGTGGTGCCGGTGCAACCATCAACATTGGAAAGGGTTGCGGTACTAGTAGCTGGGCGGGGCCGCAAAGTGCTGCGTCTCCTCTTTCTCTTCCTCTTCTTCAAAAGCCCGCTCGGGTGATGCTGAGGACGGCCGTGGTGGTGCTGGTGAAGCTAGGCGAGCCACAGAGGAGGCATGTCGCGACGCCATTAGACTGTGGGCTGCTGCTCCATCTCTCACGCAAGTCGACTCAGCCGGGGAAGCTTGAAGTACAGGTACCGAACCTCAACAGCGAGTACGGAGGACTATGGAATGCAGTGTCTCGCTCGGTTCTTAGGCGTGCTGTTGGGCAGCCAGAACTGCAGAGTCGAAGCTGGCATGACGTGGGTGGTGCGCTTGTGTGAATTGCAAGGTTAACAAGGGAGCGCGAGTTTTCTCTATTCCGCTGTGCATCTAGGGTCGAGGTTAACGTACAGCTACCCGGATTTCTAGGCATCGCTTATGCACCCCGGTGGACTGTCTGGGCTAGATTCTTGAGCATCGTCTCATTGCAGAGAGGCGCTAGCATCATGGCCGTCCGTCACATACAATGTGGTAGTATCACCATCAGGTGTGCTACCAGGCTTGTTAACCTTGGTATCAAAAGGCCCCGTCACGACCCTGTTGTATCAGAGCGGCACTTCTGGACATACATACTGAGCTACTAGGGCGGGCTTTGCTTCAAACAGGACTTGACAAATGGGTTGCCGCATCGGCTATTGAGAGTCTCACCTTGCAGACGGGTATTACATGTTTGGCCTTGGCAAGGCGACAAGACTGGCAAGAGGCAGGGGTCTCTTTGATGGACATGACTCTCGTTTTTCTAGCTCCTCTTCATCGGCGACCTGGAACTGTTGCTACGATCTCTTCTTGGGCCAACAAGACGGCTGGCCCATGCAGTAGCTCACTAACCCGGAGCCGAGCGAATCATTTAACCGTCCTCTCAAGCATGACAGCCGGCAACACGCCAGCTGCAGAGCACAAGAAGCATGTATTAACCCTCAATCGATCTGGTCCCGTCTGAGCAGGGAGCTTTACTACTGCTAGGCAGGGGTATCGGTTGTCACACAAGACCCTGGTGCATGCACCGTCATGAGCAAACACCAAAGTGCTACTTTGTCCGGTACAACGACGTTGCGGTGTCTAAGCTTATACAAAGGGCTGCGATTCATGGGGGCAACACTGCAGGTTGGATGTAATCCCACGTCTTTCGGGCTCAGAAACCAGCCAAGGTGAGCGGCCAAGTCTGGACAGCAACGAGAAGATGGTCAACGCGGAACATGCCCACAGCATTTGGGGAGCGACGGAGTGTCGAAGCGAGAAGACTCAAGGTCCATCTGAGAGCTTGGGTGCCAAAAACCTTTGGGTCCCTTGACGGCTAGCACTGCTACTTATTGGCAGACTAATGCATGGTAGGCGAAGCATGGCTCTGCGGAAGGATTCGCCCAGAATTTCACCCGCCAAGAGTGTACATGGGATCTGGAAGCCCTCTCTCCCCACGATGGAATGGGTCGACTTCTGGTCATCTCTTTTCGAGCTTTTCTCTCGTCTTGTTCTTGTGGGCTAATCACTTGCAGGATCAATTGCCCAGATCCCCTGATTTGCGCATGAGGAGAATATGATGCTGCTGCTGCTGCATGTGGTTATACTCCCACCTGCTCCTTCTTGTCTGCGGCGGCCGCTCGCTGATGATGCTCTTTATCTCCGCTTCACTGTCGTCGCTGGTATCCTGGCACGAGGATTACTTGTTTACATGTATGCATGTTCTGGCCGATCTGGCTCTAACCATGACAATCAGACACACGAATTGCGGACCTACGGAGGATATGCTGCAACTGCCTATTCAGGACATGCATCTCCTTGAGATTCTGAAGCATCCTTGGACGGCAGCGGTGGCTTGTGAGCTCGACTTCATGGTGTCGGTTTGATCACCCCCAACACGTCTGGATTCTGAGCGTTCAAGTCGCCAAGGTCCGGAGCCACGAAAGCTGCAGAGAGCTTGCAAATGCCAAGTACAAGGAAAAAAGGGGGCCGCCGACAGGGACCAAGCCGTCTGTCAGATGTATCTGGGCCTGTATGCCTGTACCTGCCAGTACCTGTACGGCTGCCCGTCGGGGTTATTGCTGATGCGGGCATGGATTCGACATGCTTATGTAGAGATGAGTGATGAGGGACGGATGGCACGATCTCGACACGGGCTGTGCTCTCCTGGCGTCTGGCCCTAACCCGCGGCAGCCAGCCGCAACCTTTGCCCATTTCGTGGTTTCAAACAAGTGAGGATGCCAAAGGGGTGGTCGTTGTCGGAGACGTCGTCGTCGCCTGCTATTCCTTTTCAGCTTGCATGATGCGCATGTGGCTGCCGCATCCCTCTAAGAGGAAAAAGATGCTAAGAATAGCATTGCCCTAGGGGAGCTTTTAGCTGTCAAGCCATGGCGCATCCTGCGTGCGGCGAATCGAATGGCTTTCTTGCAGCGTTGGCGTATGGCGCGCGTGAGCCGGCGAGTTTGGCAAGCCGTTCTCTTTTTGGCCGCTTGTGCAAGTTTCGCATCTGGCCATCATCTCACCACTTTGTATCACGCCTTAGTTTATGCGGCTTGAGAAGGGTTACGAGTGCTTTTGTATGCAGGCATGCATGGGGACACATCAGCTGCAGCGGCGAAACGAATGCGTGGATAGATGGATGGGCTCCTGAAGGATGCTTTTCGGTGATGGATATTGCTGCAACGTCGACACATTGATGAGGCACGTACAGAGAAGTGCTTGAAGAAGATTCTGACCAACACCCCACTTGTCGGCCGGTTGAAGATTGGAATACTTACGGGCAGAATCTTACGGGGTGTTGTTGCTGTTCGGTTCTCGCTTACACTTACGCCTTGAGCTGAGTTGTAGCTTGAAACCGATCCATCATCGGTGGCGAATGGTCAGATGCATCTTTGGTTTGGGCCCATGTCGAACGTGGTTTTGTTACCTTTTTCCGTTGGCATGTGGTATCAACCGAGATGGAGGCGCTCGAGATACGAAAAAGAGGCAGCCTGCTAGGTCGTTTGTGGTTTGTGGGCGGTGCTCTTTGGGTAAGTCTGTGTTTTTGGATCTGGCGATATGTGCTGACGAGGGCCCGGTGCTAAGGGGTTTCTTATGATAGGAGTAGTGCCGAGCTATGACATTCATGGACATTCATGGAATGTAGCGTCTACATGCATGCGAACCCGTTATTAACATGGCGAGGTCTGGAGAAGGGGTATGAGGATGGGAATGAAATGGTGATGAGTAAGGACTGATTTGCTTTGCTTTGCTTTGCTTACTCGTTTCCAACTTGTTCTAGAAACATGTATGTGTACTTACTTACACATATGCTTCCCCCCTTTCTTTTGTTGGGTGACTACATAAGATGCGGGCTTTGCGGTTTGCTCGGGAGTCAGATGTTGTGGCGAAGCATGATAGATAGGCTTTAGGGAGTCGCTGCTCCGTACCTGTACCTCCTTCGTTGCTGTGCGAGCTCTGGGCTCTAGGAGGCAAGGCACTGGTGTAAGCTCTGTCAGCTGCGGCACATTCTGGCCATGTTCTCCCTTCTTCATGCTGATATTACCATTTTCTTTGTTGAAAGGAGATTCTATTTGTGCTGGGGATGCCTATCTTGTGCGATATCGGGGTCAAACTTGCCTCTTGACTATAACTTGGGCTACGCATTCCGTAGACACAAGTTATGTCTTTACTTATCCTGCCTTGGTGACTAGATCGAGGTGCCTTTCTGCATAATGTGGCTGAACTCTGTTCCTTTTCAGGTCGCTTCTACCACCCTATATATAAGACCCTAATGCGTTGAGAAAGAAGGGGGGAATGGCCAATGATTTGGAATACAGCGTGTATGGGGTAGCTGAAGGAAAGCAAGGGTTATCTTACTCAACTTTTCCTCTCTGGTTCTCTCTCTCTCTCTCTCTCTGCGTGTCTTCTCTTCAAGCATCCCTGCCATCCTGTCTCCCTGGACAAAGAGACTTCAGGAGGGATGGGCGTAGGTGTGAAGGATTAGAAAAGAAGGGGATGATAGGTGGTCTAAAGGGAGAGAAAGATGCAGGAAAGGAAAGAAGGTTCTGACGGTATGTGGCATGGCGTGGACAGATATAGTTCATGGTATTTGATATTGAAGCGTGATCTATGCTGATTTGACATGAGGGTATGGGACGGGATGGACGAGGCATGAGAGGGTTAGATGGCATATACTCCGAAGAGGGCTTCAGGCTTTTCGCACGCCACTGATTGTATGGAGTGGACTGTTGGTATGTATGTTCATGTAGATATTGGCGGAACGAAGCAATGAATTGCTCCCGTTTATACGAGACTGCAGAACTACACCAGGGCAAATGTCGCCTGAGTTTCTGGGATGGTGCTTCTATCTAAGGTATGCGTTTTAACTACCTACCGTTTCAACTATCTACACGTATAGGTCAGGTATATAATCTGCCCTTTGACTGTGTCTGTGCGATTCTGGATATGCTCCGAGACTTTTGTGTTTTTGTGTGCTTATGTCTTGTTTTGAGTTTCGGAGAATATGGTACAGATAAGGAATTGACTTTTCCCCCTTTTCAGGTTATTGGCCGTCACACAAGTCTCAGGGGGCAGTAGGCTGAACATGTCTTGATTCTATAGCCTGCTTGACTTCATATGTCTGTAATTCGTTAGTTTAACTAGTTTCGTAGTCCTGTAGCTGTAAGATCCTTGTCGTATCGTATCGAAGCTGCTCCTTCAAAAGATAGGGAGATTGTTGATTAAAGTTCTGATGGGGGGGTTTTACGAGTACGAGGTCTTTTGTCTGCCCATGGGCTGATGTCGTTAGAATTAGTGTGCCTTATTTAGGGTTCCCCCCTTTTTTCTTCCGTGTGTGTGTTGGCTCGATTGGGGTGTTTTGGCTGCTGATGCGAAAGATTGAGGCCGTAAAGGGCCAAGTTCGTGATGGAGAGTGAGGGAGGAGGAAGGTGAGGTGAGTTGTTTGAGCAAGTTTGGATGAGAAGGGTGGGGGAGTGATGGGGTTGTTTAGTATAGGGGGGTTTGATGCTTTTGTGAGCGGGAAAACTATATTGATGGCGTTTTTATGTTGGGGGATGCTTTGTTTAGTTGACATGCATGTTGTGGTTGTGATACACGTGGTATTCGATCTCATGGATAGGAGATCCGGGGCGGGTGACAGATGGTAAGCTTTCCTTCGTTTTTCGGATCAATGTCATTGTCATTGTATGTCAAACTATAAAAAGGAGAGAAATCTGAACGAGGCCTGTCCCTGGTTATGCTGTAAGAAGCTAGGGAGAAACTAGTTGATTTCAACTGTTGCTCTTTATGTCTCGTATTCGTCTTGTTTCAACATGTAGGAGTTGGAGGTGGTGGATGTTGCGTTTTTGAGTGAACTGCGAAGAGTTGAGGTCCGGCAGTGGGGTTGTTTGCTGTGATAACTTGCCTTGTCATGGGGTTCAAGTAAATCAGATGAGGAAATTATGCTTGTCGTGGTATGAGTTTTATCTGTACAGGAGATCGGGCTATATGTATGTCTTCATCATCTAGGTCTCGTACTGGATCATCAAAGAGCACAACAGGAGACGGACCTTCATCCAACTCCTATACATCAATCATCATCCAATATGCAGACCCCAGCAGTCTCTCAAACCCCGAAAACAGCTTCTCCGAACTTAACGACTCCCCTGTTCACAAGCATTCACCCCACAAACACAACATCACCAGCCAACATCAAAATCACGCCAGAAAACCCCCCTAACAAGCATCACTAGACCTATTCCTCCCTCCCTTCACAGCTCTTGACCAGGCACTCATGTAAATACTATCCGAGCCCAATACTTCTACCTGAGTTCGTCGTTTTGTAAAGTCTACATACCTACCTACCTACCTAATAAACTACCTTAAAAAGCATCCCATAAATCCATCCGCAGCAACAACACCCTGTACAATCAACAAGACTGAATCTTCCTCTCCGTTATCTCTGCTTTTTTGTTCCCACGAGAACCTCTGTGCTGCTGAAACTACCTAAAGCATGTTAATGGAGCAAAAAGCAAACAAGAAAGGGGGCCTCTCCTCTCTGTGAAAGAAGGAGTAAAAAAGAAACATGAAAACAAGAAAATCTATCTATAAATTGTGTTTTGGGTTTGCATCTCCCCTCCCCTTTCCCCCAAATCTTGGTAGAACCCCCTGAAAGTGATAAAGACACAGCATGACACCTAATATCCCATATTTCCTCCGCCATGCGTAATGCTATTTTTCCTCCCCTTTGTTCATCTTCTCTTCTCGCCATCATATTTTCTTCCAAGGTATCTCGTCTCGTCTTGCCTGAGTAGCACTTTGCAGAGCATCCTCAGCATCAACCCCGTGTCCCGTGAGCAAATCAAATCCAATACAAGCCCCCCCCCCTCCCTTTCATGGACTCGCTGGGCAGCCAAAGATCGCTAGAGCTTTTTTTTCCTTTTCCCGTTTTCTTTATTTCTTTCTTTTTAAAACATGTCCATTACAGTCGTTTCCCACTGAGCCAGGGTTACATACAGTAACCTCTGCACATCAGTTTCGTCAGAATTCAGCGTTCCAAAGCTGTCCCAACCTGCGTCCAGCGCTGCTTGGCCCTCTTCATCTTCTCCAGCACGTCTGTGCCACGCAATTCACGCAAGGGTGGCTCCGCTCTCATATCGCGTAGATGGTCTTCAGCGCCTGCTGGTCTTGCGGCTGCAGCCGGTTGACAAAGTCGTCAAACTGTGGGATGAGTTGCTTGTAGACGTTGAGAACCTGCAAAGACGATTAGCATCCAGGACAAGGGCAGGACCGCAAGAGAAGAAGCCAGGGGACTTACGTTTTGGAACACTTCGTGGAGCTCTTGCTTGATCGGGTTCCTCAAGTTCATGTCTTGATACCGGGCAATGGAGACGAAGAACTCCAGCAGGACCTTCTCCAGAGCCTGCGGATTCTGCCCAACGACCATCGTGAATCCCTTAAACGCGGTGGCCTTTTCCTCCGTAGGGTCAACCTCCTGCATCGCTGCCAAGAATTCGCCCGCAAACTTGGGAAGTGCTGGTGCCAGCTGCTCGGCGTTGCCGAGGCCAAGTCGTCCAAGCGCAATGGCGGCGTTCTCGACAAGTCCCTTGGGCACGCCCGGGTTGGACATGATCTCAACAAGGCGCTGCAGCAGCTCGGGCACCCAGGGCTGCATCCCCTTGAGGTGCTGCATGCTAATCTCGCCGGCCGACCAGCAGGCATTGTTGATGACGCCGAATCCGCTCTCAATCTCCTCGTCGAGGATGCTATCAATGTCGAGCTGCTTCAACAGGATGGGCAGGATCGTCGGCACGTACGGCTGAAGCTCAGGGAAGACATATTTGGCGCAGTCGCCCAGCAGTGCGTACGCCGACTGCCGCACCTCGTCCGTAGGGTCTTCCATGCAGAAGCCGAGGAGCTCGAAGAAGGGGTGAGGAGAGCTCTTGACAAGCTCCGCCGACTTGTCGTCCTCGAGCGCCTGGATGATGGCACTCAGGAGATCAAGACTCGTGATGAGGAAGTCCTTGTCGGGCTGATCCAGGGCGTGATCTGTCGTCGCCATGATGCCCTGCTCAAGGTTCGCGTGGATAATGTTGATGCAACGCAGGAAAATTGGGGGCGCATAAGGAGTAAAGGCCTGGCCGAGAGCCAGAGCAACGTAAGAGAGACATTCGAGCAGCGGGAACAGTTCGCGGGACTGGTCCGAGACGGTGTTGTATCGCTCCGTCAGTGCCGGCATCAACTGGTTCACCAGCTCAGGCCGGGCAATAAAGGGGCCCAGGCGCTCGGCCAGCGTCTGGACGCAGTCGTAGAGGATGTACATGTTGCGGTCCTTGTACTTGGCGAAGCACTTGACGAATTGCTGGATAATGGGGCCGCAGTAGGGCTCCAGCTTCTTGCCGGCCTTTTCCTCCAGGTTCGCAAACGCCGAGGCGCCCGCCTCCTGGACCTTTTTGTTCTTGTCCAGCATCTTGCGGAGGATGCCGTCCATCATCGGTAGGAAGAACTGCTCCCTTTGAGCCTGGTCAGTGAGATTGGCCGCCCAAGACGAGTATCTCCCCAATGCCCAGCAAGTGATTTGCCTGACAACCGGCTCCTGGTCCTCGAGGAGCGAAATCAGGTATGGCACCAGCTCGGGAAGGTGAGGCGTGACGGCGTCCATGCAGCCATCAGCCACAGCACCGAGGGCCAGGACGGCAGCCTCTCGGTAGGGCCACTCGTCGTGCTTGAGATTCTGGGAGAGGTAGGGGAAGATGGCTTCGAACACAGGCCCGCCAAAGTCGCGGGCGAACACGTCAAGCGCGGCTGCGGAGCACTTCCGGACTGTCCATCTCTCGTCGGGGTTTTCGTCGTCGTCTCCGTCATCGAGATCGTCGAGTTCGCCTTCCTCCAAACCTTCATCCATGCGGGAAGCACCTCCATTCGGGTTGGCATCGGCCGAGAGGTTCCCTTCGCCGTTGGCAGTCCTCGCCAAGGATTTCTTGGCAAAAGCCGGCCGGATGTCCTCCTCTCGGTCCTCCTCGTCCTCATCGTCCGAAAGCCCGCCGAGAAGGGCAATGTCCTCTCCGCTGTATACCATGCAGTGGAGCAAAACGGGGATGATCTTGTTGAGATACGGTCGCAGGGCGTTCCACAGGTCATCGTGCTCGCCAATGGCCAGCCAGAACTCGGCGGCCTCGCAGGCAAGGTCCTCGTCGTCGCTCTTCTGCTGGGTTATGAGGTAGTCCACCAAGCCGCCAATGTGTGGCTGCAGCTTGTCCGGCCGGGTCTCTACCAGGTGGACAAAAGCCCGGCAGACCTGCCTGCGCACCTCGGTGTTTTCGTCTGCTGACAAAACAAAGAGGTGCTGCAGCAGGTCGTCGATGTTGTTCATCATGGCTTGCGACGCCCTCGGGGTGAAGACGTTGATGGCCGTCAGCGCTCCGAGTCGGACTCTCCACAGGGGGCTCTTGGTCGCGGCAATAAGCTGGGGAAGGACATGGTTGAGGGGTCGCTGGCCATTGACCTCCTTGGTCAACATCTTAAAGTTGTCCTCGCAAATCTTGGTCATGGCCGACATGGCACCTTCTTGCGCTTCGTTGGAGAATTGGCCGTTCGAGTTGCCAATCATTTCGAGGAGCTGGGGGAGCAGATCTGGCCAGCCCATCAGGCCGCCTCTCCGAATCACTTCTGTAGCAATGTTTCCGGCCAAATTTCGAATCTGCGAGTTCTTATCTTGCAGACCCATGGGGACGGCGAGCTTGATGAGCTGCAGGCTGGCCTCCGGGATGGTCTTCCAATCTGACTTGACATTGTTCTTCAGCATGACACCGGCAGCCGACCTGACGAGGTGATAGTCGGTTTCGTTGACTTGCAGGCCCTCGGGGGGCTGTGAGCTGGACAGGATGTAGGCTAGATAGTTGTTGATATCAGGCGAGGCCTTGGCTTGTTGAAGCATCTACTCGTCCGATACTCGGTCAGCACCTACGCATACGCACGAGCAATGACGTCTCTGGAAAGGGAAACTGACCAGCTCAGCCTGTTTCTGGGCCGTCTTGTCGAACCCGCTGAGAGAATCCTTGAGACATGCCGCAAGCTGGTTCAAGGACTCCGGGTTGGGTTGCCAGGCCATGGTGGGCGGTAGTGGCAGCAGTTGGCCACGCGCAAGAGGAGCAATGCGAATGCGCTTTGGTGGTTTTGCTTGCTAAAGTGCAAGATGCCCTAGGACATGAAGCTGCGGCTGTAGAACTTGCAGAGCCAAGCGAGTTAGTGATGCCGGCGAGATCCTCTGGCGTAGCAGCAAGGCGTACAGTAGCAAAGACCCAACACAAAAGGGCCCCCCTGGATGTCGAGACTCGGGGACGAGCTGTGCAGGCGGTTCCTCTGGCGGCAAGGCCTGAGACTCGAGATGCTGCCGAGGCGACGTCACGGGGTATCGAGGCTGTGAACCGGCGAGCACGGCGCTCAAGAGGCGTGAGAGGCGGCGCGAATGGCTGCAGCAGGGCAGAGCAGGCAAACTGGGCGGATGCTCGTCGTGGCCGGAAGAGAGACGAAACGATGCGCCAAACGTTGTGCGCCCTCGATTGAACTGGTTTGATTTGGCGGGGAGCAAACCCACCTGTTTTTTTTTTGGGCGGCCAAATTGCGTAGCGGGGTGCGATAACGATAACCCGGGGATGGGATGCCTTCTTTGGGGGGGAAAAAATTGTTTGTTCCGAGGGGGGAAGATGCACAGTAAGAGTCAGGTGATGGCACTCGGATAAGGTACCTCAAACCTCAACACAATGACTTGGCTACCTTATTCAGAGAGGTGGGCAGTTCCTTTGATGAAGTCAGAGTGAGATTAGGCAGTGAAAGGCAACTCTCTATTGTATGTCCATCTCTGCAAATGCTTACAAAAAGGCACCAAAGCACCGCCTCGTCAATACATACCGCTGATAGACCAGAACTGATAGAAGAGGGGTGAAGCTCCGACGCCAATCAACTGCTCCATCTTCGAGTGCCGCCATTGTGATGTGATAGGTGGTACCTCGGTACTTGCAGCCACTACTGCAGCTGCTTGCCTGCACCGGTAGCTGTACATACAAGCGCCCCTCACAGAGGCCTGTTTGCCGCCATCGTCAGCAGTCGATGAGATGAGCTTCGTCTCACGGTGAGAATTCAATTCCAGTGGCCCTTGTTCTCCATGTATTTCTGCTGTACTAGTCCAGTAGAAAGGCCATCGAGTTGCCAATGCTGTATAGCCGTAACCCCTTGTGTGTTCGATATTTTCCGATCTGCCTTGCCCAATGGACTCAACGTCAACCTCTCATACGTGGCTAGTTGATGCGCCGATGCAGATCCCTTCTTCTGGAAGGCTTCCTCAAGCCCGTCAGCAGGGATGCACAAGCATGCAATGATGCTGCAAGCTCGTGGTAGGCAGATATGCTGTCCCATCATCAGACCTGCTTTCCCATCATAGGCATGCAAAGGATATAGGCCGTGGCGATGCAGAGGCCTGGAATGTTCATAGACTATCATATACTCTCAGGCAGCTCAGCAGGACACTTGCTTCTTGGGGAGGATGCTCAGGATCGCCTCGGCCACGCCCTTGAACGCCTCCATCTCCTCCTCGACGGTGCCGCCCATGCCCATGCTCTCGAGGCTGATGGAGTTTGTCACATATACGGGCAGCTGCGTCTTGCGGGCGACCAGCTTTGCAACGCGCGTTGTAAACTCCAGAGACGACTCTGCGGAGAAGAGCGTAGTGGCGATTGCTTGCTGCTGGTTGAATCTCTGGTTTGCGTCAGCTGATGGCTCTCAACCCTCAAGATCGTGGACGACACCGATTGAGACGTACGTCGGGGAGCGCATAGACAAAGGAGCCCATGGGCCGCAGTGAAGACGACTCCTCGTGAGACGCCGTGGTGAGAGAGACGAGAATGGCCTTGGCCTGGGTTGCCACGCGGATGAAGACGCGGGTGTCCAGAGACCGCGGCAGCGGAATGGAGACTTGCACCACGTCGCTTGATTCGGCCGCCATGACGAGTGATGTCGTAAGAAAAGAAGACGTCCGAGAGATGTTGATAGAATCACAGGTAGTATCTTGAGAGCAGTTATGAGGAGAGTCAAATCACATGATTCGCTTCCTGTGAGAGTGAAGGGAAAGCTCACTCATCCGACTGACTTGCTAGCGCAGCTCCGAGAAAATGACAAGAGATAAACTAAGTTAAGTTAACAACCACGCCATCTTACCATCTCCCCCACTAACAAACAGACGCGGCCGCAATCTCCAGAAAAAAAGGACGGGGACCCGAATGCGGCGGCCCGGAAAAAATAAAAAGCATAAAACGAGACTCTTGCGTGATAAGACAAGACCACCTCTTACCCAACTGTCTGATATCACAAGCCTGTTCCCCCTCCCTCTCTCTCTTCTTTTCTTGTCTTTTTCCTCTCACCACCATGGTCGCGGGATATCGCGGTTAGAAAAGCAAAGGCTGAGATTCTGATGGATCACGACGGCGGGGCTTCTCTGGCTGTGGCCGAGGAGAGCGCATGGACCAGTGTAGATGGCGGCATGGACGACCCTGAAGAGATTCGGGTCATCTTTTGCGCGCTGGACTCGTTTGCGTGAGTGTGTTTGTGTGCTGTTCGTCGTCTTGTGTTGTTGTTGCCAGCTTCGTTGCTTGAAGCTGAATCGCGAGGGTTTCATCATTAGAAGCTTGTCTTCATCATTCTTCATGCGCCATCTCATCTCATCTCATCACCTCGCCATTGTACAGACAGCATGCCATCACCTCGACTGACGCCTACCCAGACAATACGCCAAAGTCGCCCACTTCAACGTCACTCATCTTCGTCGCCGGTCCTTCTATGCCCTTCCCCAGGCCCATTGGAAGCTCCTCGCCGCGCCTCCCTTCAACTTCCTTGAAACGCTGGACAAGGTCGACGAGGCCATCGACACAAACGCCACCCTGGCTCGAGCCATCCTCAAGTCAGGACTGGCGTCGTTCAATGCCCTCGATCCTGCCTCGTCCGACCAGGGGCAGCCGGTCATGCCGCATGAATGGGCGGGGGTAGCCAAGCATGCAGACATTGACAAGGCGAGAAGCACTCTCCGCCAGTTCTACCGCGACTGGACGGCCGCCGGCGCAGAGGAACGGGCCGCGTCCTACGGTCCAGTGATGAAGGCTCTCGAGCAGGAGAGGACAAGGGCCCCGGAGGGCGAGCGCCTGAAAGTGCTGGTCCCTGGCGCAGGACTGGGAAGGCTGGTCTTTGAGCTATGTCGGGATGGCTACGAGGCGGAAGGCAACGAAATCTCCTACCACCAGCTGCTGGCATCCTCGCACATCCTCAATGAGTGCGAAAGCGCCGAGCAGTACACCATCTACCCCTGGATCCACACATTCTCCAACCACAAGACGCGGGCGAACCACCTCCGGAGCTACGCCGTGCCCGACATCCACCCGGGCACCGCCTTGCTCAACGCCCCCGACGTCGGCTCCATGTCCATGTGCGCCGCCGACTTCCTCTGCCTCTACGGCGACGACGAGCACAAGGAGTCGTACGACGCCGTCGCCAGCGTCTTCTTCCTCGACACGGCGCCCAATCTCATCCGGTACCTCGAGGTCATCTACCACTGTCTGCGGCCAGGCGGTGTGCTCATCAACGTCGGCCCCTTGCTGTGGCATTTTGAGAACAATGCGCCGGGCAACCACGGGCACGACGATGATGGTGACGGGGAGCATGACTTTAACAACTCGTCGGGCATTGCTGACCCCGGAAGCTTTGAGCTCAGCAACGACGAGGTCATGGCGTTGGTGGAGAAGCTGGGATTTGTGGTAGAGTCGATGGAGATGGGCGTCAGGGCGCCCTACATTCAGGACATGGAGAGCATGTTGCAGACGGTGTACAATGTCACGACGTGGGTGGCCCGCAAGCCGCCGGTGGACAAGCAAGCGGGCGGTTCGACAAGCAAAGTATGACGAGATAATACAAGATGGAAGTCAACACTGTCAGTGTGCTGTGTGAAACATGCCGATGCCGACCCGTTGTATAGAGCAACAAGGACTAAACGAGACAAACGCAGTTTATTCATCCGGTATCATATGGCCTCTGTGAAACGAACCATTCTATCATACACACACCTATGGAACCCCATGGCCTCCCCCTTCAACCCGCCACCTAAAGCTTCGACTGCTCCTCAACCAACATCTCCCCACGCGACCACAGCGCGCCGCCATCAATCGCAATCGCCTCTCCATTCACATGCGACCCAGCCCGACTCGTCAAATACACCACCGCACCCGCAATGTCCTCGGGCCTGCCCAACCTCCGCATCGGGTTCGCCTTTGCAATCCTCTCCGCGCCTCCCGACATGGCCAGCAGCCCATTGGCCATCTTACTCGGGAAGAAGCCCGGGCAGATGGAATTCACCGTGATGCCGCGCGGGCCCAGCTCCAGCGCGAGGTTCCGCCCCAAGTGCAGCACGGCAGCCTTGCTCGCCGAGTAGCCGTACGTCCCTTGTTTGCCCAGCGTGCCGACGCCCAAGCCGGCCACGCTCGACGTGATGAGCACGCGGCTCGGGTCCTCGAGCGACGCCCTCTTCTGCAGCAGCGGCGCGAACTCGCGGATGGTGTTGAAGACGGCCTTGACGTTGAGGTCCATGACCTTGGCAAAGGCCTGGTCCGGGTGCGTGTCAAACGCCTCGCCCCACGTGGCGCCCGCGTTGGCGAAGAGGATGTCCACGGCGTCGGTGTGCTGCTTGACCTGCGCCAGGAGGCTCCTGACGCCGTCCACGGTGGCCGAGTCGGCGGGCACGGGGATGGCGGCCGCGCCGGGGGAGAGGTTGGGCAGGGCGTTGAGGACCTTGCAGGCTTCCTCGCAGGCGGCTGCTTTGCGGGAGGAGATGAAGACTTTGGAGCAGCCGGCTTGCATGAATCTGTGGTTTTGGTTGTCAGACTGGGGTTCTTGGGGGGGGAAAGTGTTTGAGAAGGGATTAGAGGTACGCTGAGGCTGCGTGGAGGCCGAGGCCGCGCGAGCCGCCTGTCACGACGGCGATTTTGCCCTTGAGGGAGAAGAGGGAGGGGAAGTCGTGGAGGGTGGCTTCGATTTGGGCGGACATGTTGGGCGATGGGTTGGTGAGGTCGACTTTCTCTGCAGAAGAAGATTGTACGTGGTCTTTCAATCAGAGAATCGGTGGGAGAACAGCCGGTCAATTAAGCAGGACGCTATTCAAGAGAAAGAGAAACAGCAATAGACAAGTGACGTATAAGATAATAGAATAAAACAGTCCAGTCCTTTATAAGAAAAAGATAACGTTGAAAACAATGAGGAATCAAGGGCCCTTTTTAATCCACGTCAATCCCAAGATCCTCGGTGTAGATAGACCCAAAAAGTGGGTGGGACCAACTCGAGCGCACCATTCCCCAAACAGGGGGTATCCCAAGTACCTCTATAGCAGAATATTGCTGCAGAGATACTTGCACTAGGCGCCAATGGAGAACTTTTGCGGGGGAGAGATGCCGAGGCACGGAGTTTGGAGGGTGGGAGCATTTTCGCCGCTGTAGGGAATTTGTCAACGGAAGCGTCTGCCGGGGAATGGAGCGGCATTGTATGTAGGTATGCAGATTCTGGGGTTTGCGGGAGGTTTGATGATGCTTGGATTGGATGATAGGAGATGGGTATGAGGTGAATTTTGTTGGAATTTGATAGAGGGACGGGATTGATGGTGCTGGTGACGCCACATTTGGAGATCTGTCAGAACTTTCTTGTGCTTAAGGTAGGCCGAGTCAGCCGAGGACCTGAGGTTGAAAGGGCGTTACAAGATCTGAGGTATGGGAGAGAACGAGCTGAATTGATATACAGTGGGGTATCAAAAGTCACAGACAAAAACGCGCTCTAGACCCCGCAACGCGTTTTCGCAAATACCTTCAACACAACCATTAACAATAAAAAATTTATAATAAATTACTATATTATTAATTCAGCGCCGTTTTAGTACTAAAATATCCAGAAATCGTTAAAGAAAGCAGGAAGTTAATCCCTAAGCCTATGCAGCTATTATTTTAGCTATAAATGCTAGTTAAAAGAAAAGTGCTATTATATGCAATTTTGCAGTATTAAGGACTACTATATACAGTATTCTTAAATAATATAATTTATCTAGATTAGTATTCTTATAGCCTTAATCTAGCTAGCTAAAGGTAGTTATACCTTAGGGCATTTAATTAATAGTATGCATAGTTAAGCAGGACTTTTATAGCATAAGAAAATAGCTTGCGTTTAAGCTCCCTCTAGATATTAGCCTGTTAATACTATAATAAACTTTAAACTATAAAGGCATCCGTAAATAGCTATTAAAGAGAAAGCCGTTTATTACACTAAAAGCAGTAAAGCAACAGCTTTAATTTACTTTATATTAATTATAAAATAAAGAAGAATTACTAGCAGTATATATACTTAAACTTAGTTAGTTTATTTATAGTCTAACCTTAATTTCTAAACTATCTTTTTAAATAAGTTTACTATATAAAATTTAAGCTTAAATTTAGGAAGTTAGGTATAGTAATATTCCTAGGAAGTATATAATTTAAAGTATATTAATAAAACAGTATATATTAAGGCTAAAGTCTTAATAATAGTCTAGGCAGCAATCTTATAAGAAATAAAATCTAACCTTATTTTTATTACTAGGAACTTGCTTACTAGATAATAAGGATTTAACTCTATGCAATATATTAATACTTTAAAAAAAGGTCTGCTTTTAATATATAATAAGATATATTATTTTTAGCATAATAATGCTCTTATTTATATAGTAAAGGCAGTTAAAACTTTTACCTTAAAATATGCAATTTCGCTTTTAAAGTGGCTGCCTTATAGCCTAGATCTTAACCTAATTAAAAACATATAGCATCTTTTAAAGTAACGGCTTTTTTAAATGTTCCCTTATCTCTTTAATCTTAAGCGAAATTTAGCAGATATAGAAGAATTTAAAGAATGCTTATAGAAAGCGTGGGCTACTATTATACAGGAGGAAATTTAAGGACTGATTAACTTATTGCCCTGTAGGCTTATAGCAGTGCAGGCGGTAAAGGGTTAGTATACTAAATACTGATATATATTAAATTACCTATCTAAAAATATTAATACCTGATTTTTCTTATGCTTTTTGGTTGAGATATATGTATTTTTATTTATTTAGCTGTAATGCCGGGTAAGCTTGTGTGGCGTTTTGTCCGTGACTTTTGATACCCCACTGTATGTTGATGGATGTTGATGTAATTGTTGGTATGACTACGTCCATATACCCTGTTCCCACTCGACTTTGGAGGGAATACCCGAGATACACTTACGGATTGTATGTCGATTTGTTAGATAGTAGGTAACGATCATACCTACTTGAAGCTCTGCCACATTCTCATTGTCATGATAAAGCGGTTCTCTTGGTTTCCTTAATCACAAATCTACATATAAGGTAAATACAGCAGCCTCGTAGAATTCCCACCCTACCTACTGATCAACCACCTTCCGTGATAAGAGCTGTTGCCCACCTCTATTCCGCGGTGCCTGAGCTGAGCTGCCGATCCTGCTTCGCTCCGGTCTAGCCCGGATCGCCTGGCATCGTGTGGTAGCATGATCTTCCCTCGTTCTATCCCCTGTCTAGGAGTAGACATCCCCAATATCGCAATACTTCAAGGCGTTCCTTCATTGGTTGAAGATAGTCATCTGCAAAGCCGTTATGGTATACATAAATCCGATTCATAAGATACATCCTCCTTCATATCGCACCACAAGATCAGCGGTAAGGTGTTTGGAGTATGCACTGAGACTAGGTATGCAGTAACACATGCTAGGGGTAAAGTGGTACACCAAATACACCAAGTTGTCATCAACATAGTCGAGATAAACTGCATCCTCATGAGCTTTAGCCGAGCAATGATGTGTACTGTTTCCACCACATGGGCCAGTGCAGTTCGTGCCACCTGGCCCTCGTAACGCGGCTGAAACTCTGCCCTTCCAGCTAACCCTCCATGACCTCAAGCAGAACAAGCCTCCGAATAAAGCTCGCCAACTCCGGCCGCACAAACTGTGCTGCAAGTGTGACTCGAGCTCTTCCGGCGTAAGACGCCGAACACAGTTTTCGCAGGAACCATGGCATCGCGGGATTCATTCCCGAGGAACGTATTTTGTGGATGGGAGCGCTGCTATAGCAGGGCAGCCCATCGAATGCGACGCGCTTCTAGGCGCAGCCGCTTGTCAAATGATATAAAACGTGTCTGTGAGGGCCATGTGTCATTCCTCCCCAGTCCTATCGATGCCTCTGCTTCTGATGGTTCTTCTTGTTCCAGCAGTGGTTGACGGCATCGCTCACGAGGTCCCAGTCATTGTATACAATCGATCCAATGAAGAACACCTTGACGTTGTGCTCAACCGTGACCAGCTTGGAGTAGTTGACGCGGGACTCTTTGGAGAGCTTCTCGCCCTCCTCCTTCATCTCGACTCTCACGGGAGGGAATCCTAGCTTTGGCTCCTTGTCCAGCAGTCGCGGCTTGCTGCCGCGCTCATAGATGATGCCGTGTTTGTCAGCCTTGACACCTTTCTTCTTGCAGCCCTTGCCGCCGTACGTTAGAATCGGTCTGTCATTGGTTAGAAGGTCTCTGCCACAGAAACAGACTTCGGCCTCGATGCACTTACACGCAAGTGCAATGTCCCTGATCGTTTGCTATCACAATAAAGCGCCGGAAACCAACAAAAAACTTGGTCCCGAATCGGTTCTGGATCTCATGCTTGCCTGACACGCTTGGGGCGCTTTCAGAACTTGCCCCTTGCGGCTCTGACCAATGAACTTTGAATATCTTTCCCGAATCGGTGTCAGCAGACTCATTGCTCACAAAGACGTCGAGCTTAGACTGGACTTGTACACACCTCTCCAGGCTGAAATTTGCTGGACGGCTCAACTTTGTATCCTGTTTCGAAGCATCAGCTCTACCCGCTCTTTGCAAGAATGGCTACAAGCACATACGGGGATCCAGCTCTTCCAATGGCTCCTCGAGAGCCGTAATGTGATAGCTCCCTGCACCCGACTGCGCCTTTGGCGTCGGGGGACCTTCGTCTTCGTCCTCGTCGTATTGAGCTGCCATTGTGTTAGTTTCATGCCCACGAAGCTTGGTGGATGAGCGCCGAACCGTAAGCGGAAGCTGACGACTCCCCAGGATTCGCGTATGCATTATAGTTGTACTGCTGGCTTGCCGCGATGGTGTCTGCCAACTCGTCGTCTTCGGGATCTTGGTCAGGACTGTGTTTCCGCTCGTCGTAGTGGTTTCGCTCGTCGTACCCGCGTATTGGTCGGTCTGGCTTCCAGTTTTAGCATTGAACAAGGCATACTTGCTCAGAGTGATGGGAGCAAAGGGCAACGACAGAAGATACTGATGGAGCAATTGGCATGGTACTCACCAGCTGACCGATCATTTTTGCCATACGAAGGACCCGACTGGGATTCTACCCCGCCAACAAAATCTCGTCAGTCATTCTCACGATCCTCACCATCTTTGGGATACGAGCCATTGGCCAAGTACCTGAAGTCGACCGCTGGTAATACTGCGCTTCGGATGATCCGTGGACGTCTATTCATGAGTCCCGCTGTAAACGACTGAGACAGTGTTTCGGCGCAGCTGCAGCTTACATTGACTCGCCATGTACTCATACTGCCCCGCCTGGGCAGCATGCAAAGAATCCGCGGTCGAGGTTCTGTAGGCCTGTTGAGCCGGGTCCTCGTCGCGAGAGCCTGTCCGGTGCTTGTGCTTGCTCTTGGGCCGGCCCGATCTTGAGCTCGGCATATGCTCTTCGGATACTACAAAGCTCTCCAGCGTCAGTTACCAATTATATCATGAGCTTGCCGATCGCGGCCGCCACCATCCAGGGAAGCCGTTCCTCGCGCAACAGGCGGGCCAGCGGGTACAACGCACTTGAGCCATCGTAGTCGGTAGTGAGGCCCTTGAGGCCCTCCGTTATGTCGTTGATCGTGGTGTCTCGCGGCGTCTGGGCATGAGCTGCAGCGGCCGAGTCGCGCTGGTCCCAGTCATAGTCGTAGTTCCCTAGCAAGCAGCACGCTCAGGTGTTGGCGGTGACGAGAAATTGTCAAGCGCGGGGAGGATCTTCACACCTTCAGAATCCTGGCGAAAGCGATAGTAGCGGCGGTGCTGCTCGTCCAGAACCCAGTCGGACCAGCTGCCCCATTGATGCGATTTTGACTTGGAGCCGTGGTACATTGTGGCATTTTGCGCCCAGAGCAGCGATGGAGAAGCTACAGGATCATCCGGCGACTGGTGCTGGACGGCGCAAACGACCGGAGGACGCCCGAATGGTCTTGAGCACCAGCGCAAAGGCACTCCTTATCGGCGGGAGGGCAGGCCGAGGGAGAGAAGGGAGAGACGGGATTGCAGGCTGGACGCAATGAGGACTGCAAGGTCTCTTGAGAGAGATTGCGAGCAGGACAAGTAGCGGCGGCGGCGACGGCAGCAGGCAGAGGAAAAGCAGCTCTCCAACAGCTCCAGCGCGAGATGATAAACAGCGATGGGCGGGAGGGGAACGTCTGGGCCTGTCCCTGTGGCCCCAGATTGGCGCGAGCCTCCGTGGGTCGTCCGCCTGCTTCCTGGCCCGAATGCTCCCCGGGGCTGCTTTGGCTTGACTGCACATGTATTGGGTGGTGCCTCACATTTGAGCGGGTGGATTGCTGCGGGCTGCTGCTAGCAAAGCAGCGGATTAGCATTATGGAGACATCTGGCATGCATCGCTGGGCGCTTGTTTAGCTACAGCTACATGGCCTCGAGCTGCCGCCGCCGGGCAGATCAAGGCCATGGCCGTGGCGTGGCGTCGCTGCAGCTGTTGTAGCTGTTGTAGCTGCGGTATGCGTCCTGTAGGAGCGGAAACGAAAGAGACTGTGCAATGCCGCATGCCGGCCGTCGAGTGCGCGCAGACCAGGGTCCCTTCGGCTAATGGGCTGCTCGTCTGCGCGCAACCCGCATCCTGACGCTGTTCTAGTGGTCGCATTGCGCTATGGGACGATCGCTGAGACCCGTCGAGGCGGCCCCGATTCGGAGGTGGTGTGCGGCCTTGCGCCCATTGTGCTGTGCACCAGCGAGGAGCTTGATAGAGCTGTGGCCGTCTCGCTCTGTTTCTGTTCCGTCCTGCGTCTACAGCTGCGTCAAGCCAACGCCCGGTGTCAGCGCGCTGCCTACAACAACTTGAACTGCCTCACCTTGCTTGGACCATGCCGCACTCGTACTCCGTGCAAGCCAAGCACATCGATAGCTTCGCCGCCGTTGAGTAGTGACAGGCCATCCATGCAGGACAAAGCGAGTCAATCACAGCAGCAGGTCGAATCCAGGCGCAAGCAGCCCTTGCCACCATCGAAACATCTCCGCCATGCACCTTTGTCCTGCACCTCGTCCTGCACCTCGTCCTGCAGCCCTTCGGCTCAAGGCTCCGTCAGGTGGCTCGGCCGCAGGAGCCCCAGCGCCGCGCGATGACCAGCTGCTTTGCTGCCCTCGTCCTATCTGGTATTGTCGCCAGCTGCACGGCGTGCTGTAAGAAGGGACTGGTCGTATTTTTCACGCATGCGGGACGAGGGGTGATGTGATGATGTCGAGGTAGAGTGACATTTCCCACCTGGGGCTGGTGCAGGCCGCTTGACGCCGCTAGGGACGGAAAGCCCCGCCCAACCGCTCCTACCCCAGCACCTGGCTGGCGTCAACCGTCCCGAGCGGTGGAGCCTTGGCTAGCCCGCCTATAGCGCTGCGAGCACCGTCGTTAGTGGCCGCACAGCGCTGTGGCGCTGTAGGGCTTGCGGAACGGCGGGCTGGTGCGCTGGTACGCCGCAGCGCCTCTGGCGGTCCGGGGAGGCGTCGACAGTGCTGGTCCCAGCGGCCACAGGGGCTTGGGTCAACCGCTGCCGCGCTGGACTGGGCCATGTGGCTGGCTGGCGCTCTGGGCAGCTGTTCGGTCCCGTCTGTTACTGTAGGTACTTGTACACGGACACAGACGGAACGCAGGCGGCCCACGTTTGTCTCGCTCCACGACACAGGCACCCGGCATCAGACACTCTCGTCCGTCTGTCTCACTCACTCCTGTGTGGCCGCAAGGCGACAAAGTTGGCCTGACTCGTCCCCGTCTGTCGTCTCCAGCAGCTGCACTCGCTCTGTCGCCATTCGCACGCAGGCTTTCGCTGGAGGCACGGACCGGAGCCGCGTCAGACCCGCTGCGTCTCGCCTCTAGATCTGCAGAGCCTCGTCTGGCATCGATCCGGCACTCTCGCATCTGCACCGCTTCTCGTCTACCCGCTGTCAAACCGCCACGCCTCCGCGACTGGATGACATCGACCCGGAAGGATGATCAGCAGCCGGCAATGCTGAGCGTTGAGCTACTGCCAGCTTCCTCGAGCCGCCTCCATGGACGCCGCCGAAGGCCAGGAACGGGTCAGCCCACGCATCCCATCTGTGGGGAATCCCATCAGCGGCAACGTGGACGGCCCTGGGGACGTGTCGCCCGTCACGTTCATTGCCGCTGCACCATCATCGCACGAGGACGAAGACTTTAGGGAGAGCGATCGCTGGCGGCTACACAGCGACACGTCGACGATATCAAGCAGAGTCACCACGCCTGATCCCGCCGTGTCCAGCCCACCGTTGACCCCCTTTGCCTCGGCTGGCAGTCGGACGCCTCTTCCCAGCAGAGTCTCCGATATCTTCTCTCCTCTTCCTCTCCTCCCCCCCGCCCTTCCTCTGCCCTCTCGGCGAGGCGTGGAATGGGGCCGTGGAAGAGGCCGTGGCGGAGCAAGGGGAGCAAGTCGGCTTGTGCCGAGGAGCCTGAACGACGCTGCCCAATACCGTCACCCGAGCCCGGCAGCTTTGTCTCGACATATCCCACCTCAACTCCCGCTGCCTCCTCCCGTCAGAGGCGTGGCTCAGATATCCCCGTCCTTTCCATTACTTCCCAGACTGGACACAGCCGATGATGGCCACGGAGCTCGACGTCGTGGTGTCCCTCCTCATCCGCCGCCTCCGCCTCCACCACCACTCAAATCACCCCCTCTAACCTCCTCATCGTACCTTTCCAGTCTTCCAACAACAAGCGGAACTGATCTAAGCTTAGCCGATCAGGGACTCCCATCTCCATCCTCTCCAATTTCACGATCGTCGCTCGGCACGCAACATCTGGTCCAGTCCGCTTCCGGCTATTCAACCAGCAATTACGTACGGCCGTGGCCCTCCCGAGGTAGACGGGACTCGGGACGGTCAGGGCGCCGGCGAAGCAATGGCTCTGAGGAGGAAGTACTGACCTTTTCACTGACTAGACCTGAAGATGACGAGACATGGAGCTCGTCGTCCTCATCCAATGAGGACCCAATCGCCTACCGTAATGCTCGGCAGTTTCCGCCCCAGCTGCCTGCTGGTCGGGCCTTTGGGCCGTCAGCGCCGCAAAGCAGATCGTCGGCGGCCAATCAAATCACAGCATGGGTATCGCAATACGAAAAGTCGAGAAGTCCAACGAGATCTCGATCGAGATTGGGTGACATTTCTGCAGTTCTGCATCCCACCGATACCGAGTCCCACCTAGAGGGTTCCGTGCAATCCAACGACTCTTCGCACGGCGAAATAGAGACGCTATGGCAGCAGTTGAAGGAGAAGCGGGCTAAGTTGAGCGGCACGAGGGTCAAAATGCGATCGAGGAGAAAAGAACTACGCGAGAAGAGGCGCGAGAAGGACGCCGCTGACAATGCGTTCATGAGTGTCGTCAGGCCTGTGTTGATCAGTCAAGGAGAGCCTTTCAACGCCCCTACAGAACTTATGCAGTCACGCCTGGAAAAGATGCAGCAGTTGAGAGATGACTATCAAGTTCTAGAGTCCAGCTATGAGAGTCTAGAGGCCATGCTGGACGAAGAAGAGCGTGATCTTAGCATCCTCGAGACTCGCTTCTTTAGCATCTTGGCGGCTGAGCAAACCAGAGAGGAGCGCCAGCCAGACATTTGCAGCGACACTGGTGCTGCTAAATTCAACATTGACCAGGCAGAGATACCGTATGAGCTCAGGGGTATCTCACCATTCGGCCCTGCCGAAGATCCCCATCCGCTGTATGTCGACTTGACCTCAGCCGTGGGATATCTCGGGAACGCCCGCGACGAATATGCAGACCTACTTTCTACTCGGGAACAGTACGAGGAAGAACAGCAGTTGAAGAAGACGACCAATCAGAAGGCCTCGGACGAACTAGACATGAAGGAATTCTTTGACGAATTTCCCTCCGAAGAGCTGCGGATGCATGGCGTGGTAGTCAGCCTAGAAGCTCGGGTCAGTCAGCTCCGGAAGATGTGCGAAGAAAGGGGATGCATGAAGAAGCACATGTCCATCAAGATGGAATATGCGCTAGACCCGCAGGTCAAATACGAGGATCTGGATCTGGACGACGAGCATACGATTCTGAGCAGCCGCAAGTCATTGGGACATGCCGAGTTCAACGAACTGCTGTCCCAGCCAGATCATGTGCTAGCAGATGAGCCGCTCACTCCCCTGGGCGCGCTCAAAGCAGCCATACGACTCCCGAATCACCATCCAGAGAAAGGTGTGAGGAAGCGACTGGCCTCCAAGGAGTATGCGATTGATAACCTCATGCGGGAGTGCGATGGCGGGAAGAAGGCCGACTACGTGAACCGATGGCTTCTCCACCAGCTGCGACTGTCTCCCCTGAACGCCGTGCTGCTGCGATCTACCTTCCAGGCCAGCCGGTCCTTGAAGATACGAGACATGTGGCGCTGGCAATGCGACGTGATGCATTACTGGTGGCGCGACAGCACCATGTCGCTCACGGATGGCTACTTCAAGCCCATCACCAGCGACAACTCAGACTATTCCTCTCGCCAAGGATCGCCGCAGCTGTCGCGGGCTGCGTCCGACGGCGGTCCCAGACACGTCTATCAACGACATGAGCTCGTCGATAATAGCGATGCCATGACTGAGTATGGCTGAAGCTGCTAGGAGATTCCGACCATCTCTCCTGTTCAGCTATTTCCCCCGATCTTGATTTGTTTCGTTTCGGTTTTATGGCGGAATTGTCTTTCAGATTTTCTTATTCATCAGCGGCGGCTAAGCTGATTTGCAGACTTTGTTTGGGAGTGGCCTTTTGTTTCTTGCTTGTAATTTGGTGTTTGGGTAAGATTTTCAAGACACGGTGAAGCAATTTCCCCCTTTTCTTTTCGTCTCTGGCTTGAATAGATGGAAAACACACCTTGGGTTGGCCTTTTGCACGCTCTAGCACTTATTTTGTTTGGAGCTCTAGATGGAGGCAATAAAGAGATACCCCCTTTCCCCCGTTGCCCTTCGCCCCCCTTTTACTCCAAATTTCTTTCTTTCTCCCCGTCCCCTGATATTTGTCAGTCTGGACTATTTTCTGCATTTCGGCTTCTGCTTCTTTTCTCGCATCAACATTTGATACATTTCTTGAGATTTGACAAGGTGTGGCTCTGTGTTTGAGGTAAATCTCATTTCCATTTCTATTCCTTCTTGTTTAAGTTTCTCTCGATGCGTCGACAGCCTGGTGTTTGATGAGTTCGCTGTCTTGTTCTGCGCCTTTCTATTCCGCAGCTTGTTCATCTTCTTGTGTTGACAAATTCTTTGCCCCTTTCTCTTTCATATGACTTGAAATAAAATCCGGGCGACCGGGCAACCAGGTGGCTATTTGCTTCTGCAGGATAACGGACCCAGTGATGCTCCTCTGATCTGTCATTCCTCCTACTTGCCCACGATTCATGCCCATCCCGTCATCGCCAACCTTGTGGCTCCAGCAAGAATCTGTTCCCGCGAAGCCGAACCGGACCGATCCTCGTCCTCAAGTCAATGGAGCATCTGCTTCCCCACCACTCGGGAACAGACTTCTTCTCTTGACGCACAGCTGTGGAGCAGAATCTGGCGCAGAAGTACAGGTACTGCAGGGCCATCATGGTGTTGAGGCTAAGCTGTGTGGCCGCAGAAGGTCGCCTTGGTTGCATCACGTATTATTCACGGGACATGCAGCTGCTCTTCTCGGCCCTCGGGCTGTTGGTGCGTTAACGGCTCGCATCGAGTTTAGGGCCCATGCAATCTTGTCCGCAAGCCGCATAGTCGCCATGCATGTGATGCGCTTCTGCGACCCTACATGATGACTCTTTTAGGCCGTGCATGAGTTGGGTGAGTGCTGCATGCGGGAGCGCTGAAGACGGGAAGCCGTTCTTCCACTTCCTACCAGATACTGTTACGGCAACAGGTACTACTGGACGCTGGGCAGCGGGAGAGGCATTTATGAGGCAGTCTCGCTCAGGTTCCGGCTTCGAGCACTTACATGTGCCTGTTCTCGGAGATATTACTTGTCCAGATTTGACGGGCCAAGATGGCGCCTTGGTTGAGCGCCCGGATGCCTCTTCACGACATGCCGACGCCGGCTTGCTGTAGCTCTGCTGAGTTCCCACGGCCGTTCAACTGATGCCGATATTTAGTAGGCAAATGCGAGAATTCGTAACGGAGATGCGATCTGTCACATTGATGCCACAAATGGAGCCATTGTTCGTGCGACAGTTTTGTCACAAAAGCGAGTAAGCAGGCGACTGCCGTCACTGTTCCACGTCACACAAATTCCAGAGGGAGCCGAATGGCGAAGGATTCTCTTTACGCTCCCATTTACAGCTCTAGTGTTAAGGCTATTCGTGTCTTGTCTTTATAAGGCGGAGGAGGTTCCAGGAGATGGGCTGACGTGCATATGGAGAGGGCTGCACTAACATTGTTGGTACATGCAGCCAGTGGTTTAAAGGTGGTCAGAATTGGGATCCGGCGTTGCGTAAGTGAGGTTGCACGTATAGGCTACCAAGCAGCCAGCGCATCGTTCGGCATGCTCTTCTCTGGGGCGAGGGGATGCCAGCTGCCAAGGTTGTGAGTGAGGCGGCTTGTTGGCATGGGATTGGCGTACATTATGGCTGTGTAGGCTATTTTGATGTGGTTATTCCGTTGTGAGAGGGATTGGGGGATGGGTTAGCTGAGAGAGTCATTACTGGAGCTTTACAGGGGGGTAGTCTGCTATTGATGTGTTGAATCGCTCTGGTAGAGGGTGATGTTGGAATCTAAAGCTTGGAGAATGGTGAGGAGGTGTTGCTGCTACGTGGCCCTTGTAGCGAATCTATTGTTGGGCCAAAGTGTACTGATGATGAGCGTGTAGTGTGAACGGACATGGGAGCATGAAGAGGATGTTAAGTACGGTTTGATGCTTGAGTGAGCTGGCAATTCGCTTTGAAGTTACGTTGTGAGTAGTGTTTGTGCAAGATTCGGCTTGGATGATGGGTGTATCAGACACGAATGCTTGGACATATCATGAGATCAACTCTATCCTGAAGCGAGGAGGTGACATCCACTGTCGTAGCTAATGAGATAATTATCAGTGGCCCAACTACACTCTTATCCATAAAAGAACCATGTTCACTCAAAAGAACGAGCAGATAGCCAGTTACATCCAAGGAGGCATCTCACTGGAGTCTTTGATAGCTCATATGTATCAACTACCTAACGTGCATCTAGTAGGAGCGCTTATGTAAAGAAGACCAAAAATCTCTCATCCTTTGATGAAGTTCACCGAATTGGGCATGTCCAAATAGTGAGAAGTCTACCAAGATACGGCTCGAGAAGTTTACCCCAACCAATAGTACTCTCAAGAGGTCTATAAGCTCACGCAGACACACGCACTACGCTCATATCTTAATACATATAGCTGAGCAGAATTCAAGATTTCTTGTTGGGGGGTTTTCCGATCCCCCATGGTGTTCATTGAGTGAAAGTGCATAGGATGTAGACAGAGGCAGTTATCGAACCTCTTCAACAACGTCCTACCCCAGAGCTCATACCATAGCTACACCCCCAGACGTAAACCTCAGAGAACGCATTGTGTTTTACAAGGCAGCTATAGAAGTAATGCTCCTGAGTCTGTCTGCATAAGAACAAGTGAGTACTCTTGTTGCAACTGGAAGAAAAGATTCCTTGTGGGGAGTCGGGTTATTCCAACTCCCCCGTCTGCATCATCACTCCTCAGCATCGAAGCCTGTCCTTCCGAGACGAAGTCCTCAAACAAAGCCTAATGAGACATTCCCTTTTCCTTCATTTTCTGCGTTGTATAATAAGCTAACCGCCATCTTCTGCACTTCACGTTACCACATACCTGAGTCTCCGTATCTGATCTATATGTCTGTACTTGCTGATACAGGAGGGTACCAGTTTGGCGGAAGTGACCTATTTCTTCGCTTTGAACAAACAACAGGTCCATATGAACCTCACTTCACGTAAGATATGGCTCTTTGAAATGTGGTACCAAAGCTCATTCAGAGCACAACCCAACGCCCTGTCAGTGCAACTGGTGTATGTATATCCACGCATTCACAGTTCAGACCTTTCAAGTCATGAAACTCTTGACAAGTCTTCCCACTCATCATTCCCAATCATGCAAGCGTTATAAGAATTCTATGCCACTCTTTCGCCAACAGGGTAAGCAGATATCGGCTTAAATGTCTCTTAGCCGGGCTCGAGCTCGACACGAGGGGTATATCTTACCCAAGGTCTACGAAAGAGCATTCTCTGAAGTGAACTGCTAGATGTGCATGATTAGATGACGAAGGGACTCTTTTACTCTTAGTTGAATGCCTCGATTTCACCTTGGTGCACCGATATGGCAATCCTGTCGCCCACCCAAGCGGGCGTGCATGGTTCCCATTTTACGAGAAGAGATCAAGGTACTACAAGTCCAAGACAGCCGATTCGTTCTGGACGCTTCGAGCATATAGGGTGAGTCTTTACTGGGCTGAGACACTTCTGGCATGAGGCTCAGACAAAGAGAGCCAACGAGGAGAGCCAAGGAGATTCCCCGAAATTTGGGCTTGTCAAAGCCCTCGCGACCAAGCATATATCGCATCCACTGCTGAGGAGCAGGGAAGAAGCACTTCACGAAGAGTAGAACCCCCAAAGTTACGCCCTAGTTTCCTTCAACCTTTGGTAGAGACACTGGCTGCATGTATCGAAGCTGGGTGATCAGCAGAAAGAAAGATAGAGGCAGACTGACCTCACTTCTCGCGTCCACACCCCCCATTCATGTCCTCTTTACCATGTCTCGCTTCTCTTGAGAGCATTCACTCATCTGCTTTAGTCATTCTCGCTTCAACTGTGAGTCAATGGCAACCATGGCGAGCGAGTTCCGGGGTAGCAGTCAATGCAAAGTCTCTACCCCTGAGGCAGGGATGCAAATGATACGAGAGAGCACAGACTGCAAAGTTTGACCATCAAGAACTTGCACTTTGCCATCTTTCAATTGCAGAGATTTTCCCTCGCAGACTGTTGCAATTTTCTTCGTCGCTCAAGTCGTCGTCCAGATTGTCGTCGAAGCAGATTGGCAGGCGGACGAGCGGAAGCTCTACTGAGGGGCCAACTATTGGCTTTCTCAATTTAGCAGCAGCCATAGATGCCGTGCGCCCGTTGGATCGTGAAGGACTCCTCACGAGCTCTCTAGATTTGACCTCTTCGGGCGTGCCTGAGTCGTGTTAGCAATTCTGGTGTCGGAAACTCGATCGCCGTGCCTAGCCGCCAAGATGTTGGAACAATGCAAGAAAGACTCTCATGCTCGGCGCCCATGAGCTCCGGCGTATCGCCAGTGGCATCGAGGGACACTCGGGCTGATTGTTAGTACCGCGCTCGCCGCGACTTGTACACGTAGGCCCGGATCATTTCGCTGAGCATGCAGCATTGCGGTGCAATGTAATCAACGACGACTCGTCGAGAGAACCCCTCTTTGAGTTCAGCAAGGTCTTGAAACTCCAAAGACCAGGCATGGCCAGCAGGAGATGACCGTGTGCACGGGTTTCGACTTGCCGGACTGACCTTTCTGGAAGAAGCAAGAGTATCCGCGATTCCCATAATCGACAATCATATGCAGGTTCTCTAGAGATCGAGGAACTCAATGCGCACCAGCCTTGCAAAACGACGATTGTTAAAGATAGCCTTCAGAAACGATCAGCGAGACACAACGTGCTTTCGCACACCGACCATGTCGTCGAATCAAACGCGGCCGAGCCTGAAACCTGGAGCTATGGTTGTCTAACGATACGATAGCTTCGGGGCATTTCAAGGCTAAAGTTGCCCTAGGGAGTTGAGAAGCTTGTATCCACAGATGCGTACGGACCGCTCCATATCAACAGGAGTCGACCTGGGATGACCAAGAGAGTGTCAAAGTGTCTCCGAGAAAAGACCGTCTTGAAACAGATGCTTGGCTCTCCTTTTTGAAGGGTCGGTTGCGAGATGCAAGATACCAGGCAAGGCTGACATGGGAGTGTTTTGAAGAGCCGCGACATGATCGACAGCAAATTCCAGCAGCCATCGACTGTGGACTCGATTGCCGCGAAATGAAGTGCCGAGTTGTCCTCTGATGGCGCCTCGCGCTCGCCTAGCATCCGTCGTGGCAGCATGATACTATCGAAACCTTGTCTGTCTGCAGCATGGCCATGCTCTGGCATCCGTGCCCCAGCCTCGCGAGGCCACATGTCGATACGGTGTTCCCGCCGCGTAAGACGGAAATGGGCGAGGAGAGGAGTCCGTTGAAATTTTCGTCCATGCCGCTCCGTGCGGCCGCCGGCCGGTGATACCAAACAGCACTCGCGGCGCTGCAGAGTCCCACCGAGCATGACTCTCATGCTTTCGCAGAGGGGGAAGCATGACTCGCTGCTGTGTTACCATATCAAGTCAATGCAAATTTGGAGAGACAGAGCATCAGTGGCGAATCCGTGGCAATCCCCCGTACCTCAGCTGCCTCGAGTACCTGCAGCAGGCCGTTTGAAGCCGTCAACTGGCGGTATGGACGCATCGGCATGGTCTATCAAGCGGCAGGGCCCCCTTTTGTCGCCCTTTTTCGAAGATTCCCTGGCCAGACTGGCATCAAATGGGAAATGCGCGTGTGGGGCAGCCCGTTCGTCGCTTCATCAACGGCTTGATAACTCTCATGGATTACGGTTGAGACGGTTTGAAAGGTCGAATCTTTTAGGAGATGCCATGCCATCGATCCTGGACGGCCGTGGCTGCAAGGATCCCGCACCGGCTAGCATGAACGACGCTGCCTCGTTTGGCTGGTTGAGGCGCTGATCGGGGGCAGCGAATCTCCCAAACGGCCGCGGCTGGCGTTATTGCGCTCGCCTGATTTGCTGGGCCTGGAGCATTTGGATCGTCGGCAATTTAGTCGATGGCGGGCTCGAGCTGTTGCGGCACTGATTGTCGCCCGGCCGGCACTGGCTTCTCCGGACGATGCTGGGCATGGAGGAGGCGAAGATGCAGCGTTTGATGATGGACTGCAGGCCGCAAACATGGCAAGCATGGATCATGACGACGTGCGGGTACAGGGGTCGTGTTAGTGCGCGGCCGATGCAGAGCGCCTGGGGGCTATCGCACAGCAGGTACTGCCCTGAACTGCCCTGAACTGCCCTGAACTGCCCTGAACTGCCCTGAACTGCCCTGAACTGCCCTGAACTGCCCTGAACTGCCCTGAACTGCCCTGAACTGCCCTGATGCAGGTACAGTAGGTATTACTGGAGGTGCCCGGTGAAGAAAGGGGAGCAGCAGCACCTCGACCTGGGGGGGAAAGCACGGGGACACAGACGGTCCGAGAGCCAGGAACAGCTCCAAACAGAATTGGTCATCGACACCACCGCAGCCCAATCTGTCCAGTCCAGCCCTCTCCATCTCAATCTCCTCCTCTCTTCCTCTCCACGCTATGGCCTCGCCGCCAGATCCCCCAAACCCAAGACACGCAATCTTGCCTCCTCCCGCTAGTCGCACTTGACAGCTTCTAGCTCAGCCAGCGGCAGATGTCACCGGAATTTTCGATTTCTTAGGCTGAATGCACCCACGCCAGCCCAGTCCAAGTCCAGTCCTTTTGCTCTGACCCGCTGCGGGCGGTTAGCTGCGCTCACCGCGAGAGCCCAACCGCGTGTTTGTCTTGGAAGTTTGGAGATGAGAAACAAAAAATTTCAAAGGACAAGGACAAGCAAGAGGCAAAAGGAGCCGTCTCTGGCGCTCCATCATGGGACGGGTCTGCGGCTAGTATAGTGCTGACATGCAGGTGCAGATAGACAGAGCAAACGGTCAACAAATTGCTGCCGCACATGGAATGATATACGATACTGTACTACTTCCTGCAGGTACAGAGTCCTGGCCCGCTGTCACTCGTCAGAAACTCCAGAGCAAGCACAGATTGCATCTCGATATTGTCGAGCTTCTCCAAGAGCTGCCTCTCTTGGCAGATTAGATCACCACGAGATGAGCATCTGGTGGCGATTCCAATAGTCTTGGCCGCTTCTTACCCCGCGGCTTGGTATCGTGGAGCCCATGTCCAAGTGGTCATTCCGCCTCATTAGGACGGATCGATCCTTTGCACATGATGACCAAAGCGTCCGTCTAATCGCCTCGTTATGTCGGGGCTGGCTTGCGGCTCCCACGGCGTTATCTTGAAACCACCTTAGTCCAGAACTTCTGTGTCGCTGTCTAGCTACATTCGATGAAGCATTCACTTGCAACTCCGCATCGCTTCGCAGATCAAACACCAAACGGGAGACGCTGATATCGTCACTCACGGGATGCTTTCGTTGACTAGGCACCAGCTAGCCCTACACGAAACTGCTCGTACCTCGAGCCTGTGGAGTCGAATCCCGGATGCTTTTGCCCTTGCATTCAGGGTTCATGACTCTGCAGCAGCCACGCTAGCCCAAGCCCCGGCCGTTGGGTAGTACAGTATGGGGGGCTTTCCGTTCGAAGGCACCTTGGCCCAGCACGGCTCCTGTCCAGAGTTGCAGTCCGCACTCCGTACGAGTCCGCAGCCAGTCAACAAACGAGATGCTCTGTCGCTTGGGCCAACTTGCTAGTTCGCTCCCTGGATGGGAACGAAGCCCGAGAAAACGGTACTCTGGCGTTTTCGTTTGGCGATCGTTGCTTACGGGCTTCTACGATACATTATTCAAGCACTTCAGTACCGTGCCACACATCATGTCATTCTGTGGCCACAGGGAGCATGTAAGATGGGCTCCGTCATTCTTCCGTACCTATACTGCTACTGTCATGAGTTCCCCAGATGCCAGACACACAAGGACGCCCCCGAAACGCCTTGGTGGCGGGGCTGCATTGTCAACTCTTCGATGCCAAGGACGACTGCCCCTGACAAGACAGTCTTCAACAAGGGCGCAAGCACACAATGAACGTCTAGTAATGTTCCATGTCGGTCCAAGGTCAAACGGCTTTGCCACGTTTGCAGGTATATTTCGCAAGTTCGCCGACCAACGGGACATGGTTCACGGGCTAAACGATACCGCCTGCGTTGGTATCAATCCAGTCGGCGGCCCTGCATGTACCTCGCTTCTGCATGGCTATAACGCATCTCCACCGGACGCCCACCGACCCAATCCACCCACACTATGCATGATACTGGACTCAATCTCCGGCCCTTCAGCGATGCTCCCCCATACGGCTGCTGTTGATTCGGTTCCGTCGTCTCGTCGTTCCCCCGGTCCCTAGTCTAGCCACTATGTCGTTAGGCTTCCAACCGTCGTGGGCTTGCCATGGTCACCCAGAGCGTCTTGGAGTTGTTCGCAGCGTCGTATCACATCAGTACGTGGACTGTACGAGCAGAGACGGCTTGCGTCTACGATACATGTGCCCCGTTCAGACTCGACGCCCCAACCGTTCAAACACTCAAGCAACCCTGGTGACAGGCAACCTGAGACATGGGCACCTGGCTGTTATTCGACATTGCTACGGAGTACTACTTGCATGTAACTCGCAAGCCCATTTTCGAGCAGTCGCCCCGTGCTTCTGGCTCCGGAACACGGTCCGTGTGGTTGCGGCGACCAAGCAGGTTTACTGCGTCGATCAGATACTACATTAAGAGGGCTGGCCTGCTAGCATTAGGACGGAAGTTCGCTGCCATGCTGCTCCATATGGATGTTGACCCTTCCCTTTCTGTCCGGCCCTGTTATGAATCGCAAATTGGAAATTCGGCACTACTGGTAGTGCTGCCGCTCTCTTGCGCACCCTCTTCGTCGACCCCTGCCTGCCCTCTCTGCTGGACGTACTGGTGCGCTCCATCAGCACAAACCCTGATTCAGTTTTTCCCCCCCATTGTTACAGCACATATAATACTATCAGGTTCCCCTCTGGAGAGTCTTGCTAGGGACGGGCCGTATTCTTTTCCACTGGGAATCAACAAGTCCTCCTAGCTCGACGACGAGGACCGGAGCTGCCGGCACGTCTTCCCCCCTCGACTCGAGGCTTCAGTTCCCCTCTCAACGTCGATGATACATACCTGAATTACTCGAACCGCCGGACAACAACGACTGCCCAAGATGGGTACGCTCACCGCAGGCGAGCTGGAGACCATCAGCAACATCGAGCGAGGCTGCTCGGTGGTCTCGCTGATTGGATGTGTCTTCATCATTGTGACCTTTTGCGGCTCCAGCTCGTTCCACAAGCCCATCAACAGACTAGTGTTTTATGCTTCATTCGGCAACATGATGACCAACGTGGGCACGCTCATGTCCAGAAGCTTCATCAGCCAGCCACACTCTCCCGCATGCCAATTGCAAGGGTTCCTCATTCAGATGTAGGACGCTCCCACACATACAACGCCCGAATCCTTGATGAGGGCGTAACTAACAGCTTACAGGTTCATGCCTGCAGATGCATTCTGGACACTGGCCATGGCGTTCAACGTCTATCTGACATTTTATCACAAGTATGACGCGAGGAAGTTACGGCGAATGGAGATTCCATACCTGTTGTGCTGCTACGGCATTCCCTTCATTCCCGCTTTCGTCTACATTTTCCTCAAGAACAAAGACGGCTTCCGAGCCTACGGCGATGCCACCCTTTGGTGTTGGATCACGACCGAATGGGATGTCTTCCGTATCGCCACGTTTTACGGCCCTGTCTGGTGAGTTGTCTCCGTCTGCAGCAACGGGGACGAGGGTGAGGATCAATGTACTGATGCGAGTCCAGGGTCGTCATCTTCGCCACTTTTTTCATCTACATTCGAGCCGGACGAACTATCTATGAGAAGCACAAGCAGCTCAACGACTTTCACTCGTCCGAGGGCCTTTCATCCATCGACGTCATCACCACCCTCAGGACCACCGAGGTGACCGTGACGACATCGGATGCTGTGCCCCCGAACCCTGCAGACTTCCGCCCACACGCCGATCCGGATGCCAACTACTCGGTGCATATCTCAGCCAGTGCTCCTCCCGCAGGCGACAAGATCGAGCCCGTTCGGCCTGTTGTCACCGAGGCCGCCAAGAAGTCGAGAATGGGAAGGAAGAAGGACCCTAACCGACGACGCAACTACGAAATCAACAACGCAGCATGGGCTTACGCAAAGTGCTCCCTCTTGTTCTTCACGGCGCTGCTCGTGACGTGGATCCCGTCGAGCGCCAACCGAGTCTACTCCGTCGTCAAGGCCCAGGAGATCAACGCACCGCTTGAGACCATGAGCGCCTTTGTGCTTCCGCTGCAAGGATTCTGGAACGCCGCCATTTACGCCGTCACGTCGTGGGAAGCATGCAAGAGCTTTTGGGAAGACATCAAGACGGGCAAGCGGCCGGAGGTGATGGAGCTGGTGGGAGGAGCGGACCCGCAAGAGGAGAACAAACGCCACAGCCGCGGCATTGCCAACTTCAGGTCAGGGAACAGATCAAAGGGAATCGACTCGGAGAGTATGACGGAGCTCAACACCCGAACGCCCTCCGCAGACGCCCATTCATCGGTGGATACCAGTTCGGCGTACGGACGATCAAGCACATGATGACGACAAGGAGGGAATGGGTTGTATTGCTTCTATTCGGGTATATTATTTAATCGCCGCTCCGAGCGTGCTGCTCCGGAGGGGCTTGACTCGTTCGATTCTTTCAATGATGCACCTTCTCGTTCGTTCCTCTTTCTCTTTCTCTCAACTTTTTCACGACGGCAAGGATGATGAGTTCTTGGGTACTCAGGGACGGCGGCGCCTCTCGCCACTAGGAATCAAGGAGGCAGGAAAGATACCCAGGACTTTTTACTATGACTATCTACCACAAAAAATCTATCGACGCCGAAGTGCGCTGCACTCGACACTTTCTTGTTCATTCACCTTTCCCCCCATGTTTATCGCACTCACCAGAACCGTTGCACCGTGATTATGACTCCCCAGTTACTCGACTGTTTACTGCTATGATTCATGTACTTGCTAAGCATCTCGAGCTACGAGTCTCCGGGGCAGCTAGCGGCACTGGTTGGTGAGGTTCTGTCTTGGCCTCTGCAATCTAGATCTGGGGCCAATATCCCCCCTCTTTCCCCCCAAGCCATGGCGTCTTCAGGGGTCGCCCGAGCGGCCACGTTCAGGAACCAGGGGCCCTCCCACCATCTCCGCAGCCGGGCAGGTGGGATTCGTCTGTCTGGGGTGGAGGGCAGAACTAGTAATTCCCGCGAAATCCTTCGCTTGACTCTGCGTATACGGACGGTGATGCGAGCATGAGAGGGATGGATGGTTTAGGTAGGTAGTTGTTGGTTTTGCGTCGGCTCAGCAGTCTTCTTTTGTTTGCTTTGATGTGGTTTCATGCAATGTTAATGCCTATGGGGGGCAATTTGATGATGCTTTTTGTCCATATATGATGACGAAGCTGGGCTTGCGATTCTTTTACTATGATGTTCTTGCTTTTTGTTTTTTCCCCTTTGCTTTTTATTCGGGCAGACTAGGAGGAGTGCATGCCTAGGCACTCGCTTCGAGGGTGTCTCTCATGCGGGAGAGACGGGAGTGGCGGGAACGGGACGGGAATCCAGAGGTCCAACGAGGGGACCAACACCTACAGTACTAACAAGCGAGTGAAAGAGGAAACACAACCTTCTACAATCGGCCGCACTTGTTTTGTGATTATCGTGTTGGTTTGAGGGTGTTTCTGCGCTAATGGCTTTTCTTTTTTTTTTTTTTTTTTTTTTCCTGTTTTTGTGTGAAGCCCAGGTTGAAGTTCCATTTACATACGATGAATGAATGAATGAGGGAGATCTTGGGGGGATTGCTGAATAGGGGGCTGGGATGAATAGGCTATTTATTCGCAAGTAAGGTATGTTTCGAGACTAGTATTCTGATGTGTGAGTGTTGAGAGCGGAAGTGGTGAACTCATACGCTTCGTTTGAAGACGGGAGAGGAAATTGAGTCTCCGAGGAGCTCAATGGGGTGGTTGATGGTACTGTAGGTCTTGATGCATGTAGGTACAGTAGGGCTGAGGAGGGCGTTTGGTGCTTATGCTGATGGAGTTGATGGGTTTCAATGGCGTTTCTGGGCTTTGTTTGCGAGCAAGACGATGGACTAACCAGTTAGTATGAGAAGGACCCAAGCCTCTTGCTTGCTCATAACGCAATATTTAACCCCTACTAGCTTTTCACATCCTCCTTCCGAGAAGTGTTTACTACCTGCAGAATTGTGATATTAGATTGGTGGTTTTTTTCTTCAAGGGTCTGTCCAACGACATGTTGCCGGAAACGGGAGGCTGCAGCAACGATGGGGGAAACTAGTTTCCAGACGGGAGGAAGTAAGCAAAAGGATTCATCACCATACTAGGTAGCTTACATGTAACTTGCTGTTGGGCCTGAAGGGAACCAAATGGCCGCTGCGACGTTGATGGTAGGACTGCCCCGGAAAGCTAGTCGTGATAATACCACTCTTTGTTGTTCCTCCAACGTTATTATTACAAACAGGACCCGGACCTGCAGAACCGGGCGTTGAGGAAGTTTGAATGGCCCAACGTCCTAATGCTGAATCAGGCAAGTAAGCGGCGGCAGACATGTCACACAAACAAACACGATTCAACAAGAATTGATACAAAAGGCTTGTATGGATGTGGCGATGTGTGAAAAGAGTACGATACTGTAGATTGTTCGGCCAAACCGCCTTGAATTGGTTTAGACCTGCCAAAAGGCGAAACAACGGCGCTGGTATGTATCTTACACGGAAAAGAAGAGTAGGAATTTAGGCACAAGTCGCCGGGTGAAGCTTGCGCAACCTAGTTTTGAGAACGTCGAAACTAATACTAGTAGAACTTCCAGAGGAAGAAAGGTCTGCTGTTGTAGGAAGGGAAATCGAACGGTGACTGTATGTAAAGAATACGAATACTGTGATACGATTGAGTGGCGGTTGGGCGTTACAGCCTTTCATGTCAGAAGAGGGGATGAACATCCTTGTCCATCCAGACATTCTGAAACGTTCGTTAAAAGGAATTGCGTGGAACAAAAACTCGGAGAAGTCGGAAGAGAGAAGGCGAGAGACAAGGGGTCAGAGGAGAGAGAGAATCGCTTGTGCGAGGACTGGGATTTGTTGGCCGTTGACACGAACGGGCTTGAACGAGGGTTTTTGACAGGGCAGGGGGCGAGAGGGGCGAGGGGGGAGAATTATATGGATGTTCATGCCGTTTTACTTGATTTGATGCGTTGCATGCCTGGGGTTTCTGCTGTTTTTGCTTTCGCTTTTCTTTCCTTTTTGTTTAATTCTCCGAAGAGGGAACGCGTGGGAAGCATGGGGCGTGGTCTGCCTGTCTGCTCGCTAAGAGACGATTAAACGAAATACATATTGCAGCTCACGCAGAGGAGAAGACAACGAGGATACATATACTAAAGAAGGGCGGAGAACTTTTTCCTATTGTTATGCTGCAGCAGAAAGAGTAAAGGGAAAAGGCAGGATCGCCTTAAAAAGGGTAAGTTCTATTACACGCAACATTGTGGCTGACCTACCTACACACACACACACACATGCATGCATTTGGCTCAAGCATTCCAAAGTGAATGATACCTAGTAATACCTTACCTACAATGCAAACAAGTGGCGTGTTTTTTCCCCAGCTGTTGGTTCGTATACATTGCCTTCCATGCAAATTCCTTGAAGAAATGGTAAGCTGCCGTTCAGGCGATGCTACGCAACTCCATCAGGAAAACCCCCCCTGGTCAGGGTAGCATCCAAGATCAATTTTCTCTCTCTCTCTTTCTTCGGACCTCTTTTTACGGTGCTTACATATCGTATCCATAATACCTGTCCTGTTCCCTTATCACACACACACACAATACGGTCCGGCTTCCGGGACACATGAATCACACTCCTATCACATACGCCCGGGCAGGGGTTTAGGGGCCCAAAGGAGAATAGAAGAGGAAACTGTTCGCCCTCGTTCATCCACCAAACTGCTTCGTTCCGAGAGCTTTTTCTCTCCACATGTAACCCTGAATCGGGCCAACAAAACTGCTGCTGTATTATTACCCAGGGCCAGATGCACTCGTATCTCTGAGGTTGCAGTACGGAGTACGGAGTAATAACCGTGTTCTGCCCTCACGGAGGGTATTCCACCGAGAGAGCCTTTTGCTATTACCGACCATTTACTACTTGTATGAGTACGATGGCACTCTGCAGAGGCAGGGGTAAGGAGTAGTGCTATGAGTATTTGCTTACAACAGCATGTTGCAGGGTTGGTAGGCCATCTGATAAGGTAATCAGACATCTCTCAAGTGGTCTGCTAAAGTCCGAGGCCTGATCTCTCCTCCGTCGGTGAATGCTTGAATAAGCCGGCCGAGGTGTGCTCCTCACGATACACTCCCCGACATGGCCCCTTTTGCATGTGTATATTGAACAGAGTATATAAGGTATGTAAGCACCGAACTCAAAGGTATCATAATCAGCGCCGCAAGCTATCGAGAAATGAGCAAGAAAATACCATCTCGATCGACAATGAAGGAAAGCAGAAGAAGATTATCCGTGACCCAACCGGCTGATGAAAAGAACGCCTCTTCACCCAGGTACAATTTGAGGTAGAGATATGGAGGAGCAAATGCAGATTTGCTCTTCTCCAGAGCCAACTGACATCGAGGCAACGACTCGCCATCCCAAATCATGTGGCTTTGTTGGCGGCTTCATCAACTTCCTTGACCCCTCTGACAGTGTGGTATTCCCAGAATGTGCCCATCTCAAGACACTCGGCGACGCAGGCCGGGTCATCCCACCACCATTTAGTACCAGTGACATACGGACCCCATGCTTCGACCCAGAGCATCCGTCCGATCAGACTTCTAACCTGGGCTTTCTCTTCATTCTCTGCTTGTATCGCATCCTTGACCTTATCCAAGTACTCGGTTGCGCTCTCGGGCACGGCGTAAAACTTTGTCGTCGTCAAAGTGCTTCCGTCCCCGCGCAGACGAGCCTCGGCGAGTAGAGGGGGAAAGGCTGTGCTAGGACTCAGGCATTTGCCCTGCTTTGCCAGGTTCCGAAGAAGATGCTCCTCGATCCACGTCTTCATGTTCCTACCCATGGTGCCCGCGCGAGGAAGAGGGTCGATAATCACCAACCGCAGGAAGCCCTTCTTCTTGAGACACTTGTAGACGTTGCTGAGGATCCCTGGTAGCTGCGCCGAGGGACACAGAGACGGCAGCGTCAGAGAATGGACTGATTCGTATATGCGAGGCGCTACTGGAAAGTCTGTAGGCGAGACTTGGGAGACTGAAATCACCCGGACATTGGCAAACAGCTCGTCTCGGGGTATGGAGAGCTGCGATACATGATATATCTGCTTCGTAGGTTCAAGAGCGGCCAGATACGCGACAGTAGCTGCATCAGATCAAGCCCAGTCCATCATTAGCATAGCTGATTGTGTTTACCAGGACACGAGGCACATTACCTGCTGAGTCGTAGAGGGAAATGGTCATCCGAGCCGTCAGGGGAGACACTCTACGCGGCAGCCATTGCCCATCTCTCGTCGGGACTTTGTCCATGTGAATCATGGTTGAGAGCATCCACCTCCGAAGTTCCTCAACCTCAGGGCTATCTCCCAGGAGGAAAGCAACATCTTTCTTTGCAAGGCCCTTCCATATTGTCTTCATCCGGGAGAGGATCTCGGGTACATTCGCCTCTGCCATTTCGACGACTGCGGCGCGGAGCCAGCAAGAGTTTTTGTTAATGCCGATGCCATCCTTGGGTAGCTGGTTGGGATCACCGGGCTCAAAGGTTGGCTCGGGCGATTCCTCCAGCAGAGGCCGTGGCTCCCAGTCATCTAGAGGCTTCCATGCCTCGGGATTGTTAGGCGTGATGGGCACATCGGTGCTGAGTTGCGCCATCTGAAGGGCGTTGGTGGAGGGTATGGGAATGGCTGGAGGGCTGGCTGGCCGTTTGGCCGTTGGTGACGATCTCGAGGTTGATGAATGTGAAGGAGAGCTGTGATGAATATCAGCTTCAGATTTCTGTTCAGATAGCGATGCGTTTGGTAAGGAGTTTGATAGAACAAGGGAGGGCAGAATCTCGAAGAGAAATACTGACGCCTTAACAGCTGGCAAAGGCGGTGTCAGCGTCCTGTTGACAGAAGCGTCAGGAGCGACGGCGGCTTTGTTTGATGGAATCTGGCAGTCGCCGGCAGCTGGTTTGGCCGTCTGCGGGCTCTGGCCGAATATCTGCATCAGGCTCTTCATCTTCTCGGTCTCGGTCAGGTCATCACCCGCAGAGCCGGCATTCGAGACGCGTTCACCCGGCACGAGTGAATCTATACGCAGGACAAGAGTGTCGTGAGCCTCGAATTACATGATGCACGACTTGGATCTAAGCTGCCACACGGGTATATGCTTACCGTCACTCGCAAGATGCAGAGGCAGTCTTGCTCTACCATCAAGGCTCTTCTCCGGAATCAGCGGGCTGGTGTTCAGGGGGCTGTCGATGCTGGCGAGCCGGTCAAGGAAGCTGGTCGATATGCGGCTGGAACTCCGACGGCTCCCTTGGTCAAACATCTTTGCTATGGGCGAGCGCTCGGGGGACAGCAGAGCCGGTGAATCGAGCCCCGACGACGTGGGCGACATCGTGTGCGCATTCGATGACGCTGTGTTTGCCTTCTTTGCGCCCCTATTACGAAAGATGGCAAACGGGGAGTCGGTGGACCAGCGCGAGCTGGCTGTGGATGCCGAGCGTCGTCTCGGCTGGCTTTTGGGCTCCTTTTGAGGCGTGTCTTTCTTCTCCTTGCGGGCTCTGTGTTCTCCCACCAGTTCTTTATCAGGATCTGTCCAGATGACATCCCACATAGTGGCGATGACCCCCCTGAGCAGCCCAAAAGAGAGAGGGGAGGAAGTGGCAGGAAACCCCTTTTGCTGTCGCTCACAATGACAGACTCAGCTTCACGAAGACTCCTGCCCAAACGGGTGGATGAAGCGCCCACCTGGTCTTGATCTGGTGCAGCGGCAGTAACGCAACCAAAAGGACTCGGTGTCACAGCAGCAAACGAGGTGCAAGGGATCGGGGAAGAGGCTTCCTGCCTGAACCGTCAGATGGCTGCTTTGAGGACGTCGAGTATGGGCAGTAGCTCAACGGCAACCAGGCATTTCCGGGGTGCTTTGGAGGCTGGAGGGTGGTAGGCACTTGGAAACACTTCAGGTTTTGAGTCGCGAAGGCGATGAAGAAGATAAAGCGAGAAGCTATGGCAAAATCGGCCGAGACCCGATGCCATGGTCTGCACACTATGGACCGCGAGCCAACGGAAGCGAGAGCGCACAAGAGACTTGGCACCAAGAGGAAGAGAGATTCGAGAAAACAAGGGCAGTGCGCATCAGTCTCCGGGCCAAAATTGCCAAGCTGAAAAGGTGGTTCTAACGAGGGACTGCGCACACTTTCCCCCAGGAAGCCGGAGGATCCGCGTCAGCAGATGCCCTTGATGGCCTTGCAGCCTCACAGTCGCTACTCTAGACGTCCTCGAGCGAGTGCAAGGCCAGCCGCAGGGAACTGTGGACACAGAAATGCAGGTTCCCGCATCGTGGCGATGAGGTGGTGGGCAGGGCGAGCAGGCCGAGGGCAAGTGTTTGCTAGCAGTTGGTTGCTCATCATACCTCCCACGGGTGCAGGACAGGTGAGCCGAATCCAGAGCTCGGAATGGCCTCGTTAACTAGCAAAGGTCCCACGTCACTGCCACGCTTAGTCCATGGAAGTCATACGCTGGTCTGCTAGCGATCACCAACCTGTTCTTCTGTGTGACTCTCTACGCCGCTACAATATGGTCCGATCCTTCCAACTTTTGGAAGACGAGGCTGTTTGTCAGCGCTCAATCCTCATCCAACATGATCAACTGGATGCAAGCGGGAGCTGTCGACACTTTATCTTATTCACCATCTATATCTATTGGAGAGACGACTATGAGGAGAGAACTCTTCACCTTCTTACCAACTAACAGGTCCTCTGAAACACCATGCTACTCACTGGTTCCAGGCTTACCTCTCGAATTGCTCGTTCGGTCCAAGACGAACTTTGGAGAGAATAATTACCCAGCCATGTCTGATACGCAACAGTCGACCCCCCCTGAGGAATCACATTTGCAGTGTCAGGCTTGCCACAGGAAGAGCAATGAGACATCGGTAACAGCTGCCTATAGTGCGTGTTTCAATCTCACCATTACAATCTGAGTCAAAAGTTGAGTCAGCTGAACTGAATGCTCTCGTCTTACCAATAGTTTGTTGCGCCAGGACCTCGTTCGACTCTTGAAGCTCGCCACAGATATGAATGGGCCTGGACGTCAATGTCTCTGTCCATCACCTCCGAGCTGCATCTGTCTCTTTGACCTCTAGACAGCATGTTTGACATTCAGCCACCTTCGCCCCTTCATCTTGTCGATACACCCAACATGTCTGTACGAGTACCACCACGCACTATCAGTCCCCTGTGCAACGAGCTTTGACGACGTCCCTCCCAATTCAGATTTCCCCTGTACAACATCGGCCCTCTCGGCTACCAGCTAGATTGAGATAGATTGGCCAAGACGTGAGATGCCGAGCCGGCACATCCTCGCCATCCCCAGCATCTCATGCCTTTCCATCTCTCTTAATTGGTACCGCTAGGCCATGGACGTGCAACCTCAGCAAGACATGGTTACATGGCAACGCGGCTCGGCCGGTAGTCAGCAGCAAGGTAACATATGCACGACGCAGAGGAATATGGCATACAACAGCGGGACCATTGCTTCTCGACTCCGGGTCCTCATTCTATGTATCTGGCACAGGCACGACGCGGATAGGTGGACTGGGAATGCTACTGAAGGGCCCTTGTGGTAACATGAGATGCGGATGGCCCGTACGGAAGGCCAGGGGATCATTTCGTGGCTCTCCGTGCTGGCCAATGCTCTTTGATTGGTCTCCCAAGCCCTTTTCTCCTTGGTCAGGCCATCGTTGTCCCAAATATTGGTGACTGATACCCTGCCAGCTGCGTGCCAGCTGCCGTCCTCTCAACCAACTCCAGACGGGCCGTACGGCTGCCCTGCCTGCCCGCCTCACTATATGCTCACCTGGCAGGAAACTGGCAATTGCTGGTCTTCTTCTCCTCTACCATCAACTGGCGCTGTTCTGGAAAATCTCCATGGCAACCGTCTGTCTATCTGCACCTCTCCTCCAAGTTCCTACAAGAATCACAACCATCCCGCTGCCGTCTTTATCACACGGTAGAAACACTCGAGCTCTGTTTGATATTGAAAATTCGCTTTCGAATCTGCATTTGTATCAAAATAACATCGCCGTCTCCAGCACAGGTTGGGCCAGCCTTCGAGTCCGACCCGCGCGACATCATGGAATCTCCCACCGTTCAGCCCAAGGAAGGCCGAGAACATGACGGAGCCGATCCAAGAATCCTGTCTCCCAGACTCCCTTCAGCTCCCACGGTTGGCCGGTCCAGATTCTGCGGATTTCGAGACTTTGCCGACCTCGTGGACAAGTGGCTGAGCAGCTCTCTCTTCGGTAGGGTGTTTCGACTTGCTGATTCGGGACATGTAAGCTTCATCACAATCCCCTTTTCTGAACTGGAACGAAGGGGGAGGAGGAGAATGCTACTGTATGAGGAGCTGACTGCTATGATAGCCCAATGCGATGGAAGGTACCAGCGTCTTCAAGGAGATACGCGCTGGGCTGACCACGTTTGCGACAATGGCGTACATCATTGCCGTCAATGTATGTTTGCGCTCTTGAGAACAAGGATAGTTGGCTGGTGGAAGTCGACTGACTGTTATAACAAACCGCAGGCCTCTATCCTCTCTCAGACTGGTGGAACTTGCGAGTGTGCTCTGGCGGACAAGTTCCAATGCGATATCATTCCCGAATTTGTGGATTGCAAAGAAGGTATGGGAAGGATCTATATCGCGCCTTGTCTCTCATACAATAAGTGTCTAACTTGCCTTAGAGGTTCGCAGGGACTTGATCACGGCCACCGCAGCCTTGGCCGGCATCTCCTCCTTGTTCTTTGGACTGTTTACCAACCTTCCTGTTGCCCTTGCGTAAGTCAACTTGGACTACCCATTGAAGTCACTGGGCACTGACTTGAGCCTTCAGTCCGGGCATGGGCCTTAACGCCTATTTTGCTTACCAGGTACGTGCATCAACCATCAATGAGCCTTCCAGAGCTGCTCACTGAATATGCGCCTAGGTCGTTGGCACCAATGGTAGCGGTTCTATCTCCTACCGCACCGCTCTGACTGCCGTCTTCTTTGAAGGCATCATCTTCATGTTCCTGGCCCTCACGGGAATGCGCCAGTGGCTCGTCAGGCTCATTCCCGCCACCATCAAAACAGCCACTGGAGTTGGCATCGGCTTTTTCCTCACCGAAATTGGACTCTCGTACTCGTCTGGCATTGGCGCCATCACAGGTGGCGGCATATCGACGCCTCTGAGCTTGGGGGGCTGCCCTCCCGATATGATTGATGTAACGACGGGAGGCTGCAATGGAGGCCAGATGACAAACCCAACTGTGAGATTGCTCTGCACAATTCTCTCGTGATACAAAAGGAAAAGCACTGATACAGTCACAGATGTGGCTGGCCATCTTCTGTGGCGGCATCCTGACGGCTTTTCTCATGGCGTTCAGGGTCAAGTACGCCCTCGTCATTGGCATCGCCCTTGTCTCCATCATCTCGTGGCCGTAAGTCGTCTTCTGTGTTTATGAACAAGGAACAGGTACCTGACTGAACTCATCATAGCCGCAACACATCTGTCACCTACTTCCCCTATACCCCTGAGGGGGACTCTCGCTTCGCCTTCTTCAAACAAATCATTACGTGGCACCCCCTATCCAAAATCCTGAACCAGCTCGACTGGAGCCTTGCTTCCACCAGCACCACGCACTTTATTCTCGCTCTCTTTACTTTCCTCTACGTTGACATCATTGATGCAACCGCAACCCTCTACTCCATGGTCCGCTTCTGCGGCGTCGTCAACCCCAAAGACGGCGACTTTCCCCGCTCCACCATTGCATACTGCACCGACGCGCTATTCATCTCGATCGGGGCCCTCTTTGGGTGCTCTCCGGTGACGGCCTTTATCGAGAGCGGTGCGGGCATTGCGGAGGGTGGTCGAACCGGGCTCACGGCGGTGGTTGCAGGACTGTGCTTCATCGGCTCCATCTTCTTTGCTCCCATCTTTGCTTCTATCCCGCCGTGGGCGACGGGGTGCACGCTCATTCTAGTTGGCTGCATGATGATTCGGCAGATCACGCAGGTTAATTGGCGGTATATTGGCGATGTGCTGCCGTCTTTTGTGGTCATGACCTTTATTCCTTTTAGCTACAGCGTTGCCTACGGGCTTATTGCGTGCGTCTTCTCCTCCTCCTCTCCCAGAATATGGTTTCATCAATACTAACGCGACTGTGTCTGTTCCAGAGGCCTCTTTGTCTACACCACCCTTAACACGCTCATCGCCCTCGTCGTCTTCTTCTCCAACAACCGCATCGAACCCCGCGAATACGACCTCAAAGAATACTGGACCTGGCGAGGCTCCGGCCGCGCCCCGTGGTTCGTCCGAGCCATGAGAAGAAACCACCACCACCACCATCATCATCACGAACCGCACTCTATGGACGAGGATCACAACCGCGACAATATGGTGATGAACAACCGTGACGACCATATCGCTGCGAATACATCTTCGTCTGGGCGTGACGAGGAGGAGAGCCAGCGGGCGTTTGATCTTCATCATCAGGGGTGTGAGACGCCGCGCGGTAAGGATGGCGAGGAGAGGGAGCACGAGCGTGGGCGTGAGCGGGAGCATGCTAGGGTGCATTTTGTGGGTGATGAGTATGATTATGAGGGGGGTTCTCCTTTGAGGGGGATTGCTCGCTGAGTTTGAGGGGGTTTAGTCCATTATGGCTCCCAGTTGGGATGCTGGAGGGGATCTGAGTGGTGAGGTCGGATACATCCAATGCGGATATGACATGACTTGAAGGGGAACATGACGCTGGCCAATATGTAATATCATGGCCATAATGTAAGGGGTATGGTATTGCCTATATGAAGTTGTCAGCTGGGTTGATCGGAAAGGTACTAGGTAGTCTGTTAGTTCTTAAGATGTTCATGAACAAAGTCTTTGTATTCTCTCTTGCTTCATCACGTTTCTTATGTCGTATCGCATCGCTTCAAGCGTATCATCTCCAGCAGCAAATCGACGTGCAGATAACGCAGAAGACTTTGGGTGACAAAGCCCCAGGGTATATATATCTCTATCCTTCATCCGTGATTCAATCAAGACCTTCATCCTTATCTACGTAACCTCCCCCCTTTTCACCCACTCATATCAACATCCCCTCCGCCACCCCTCCCACCCAACGCCTTCTCCGCCGCCCTCCTCCTCTCAAGGCTCTCACCCACCCACTTGTCCACCGCCTCATCACCCCCTTGCTCAAGCTTCTTCTCCACCACCTTCTTAAGCACCTCTCCGGCAAAACCCACGAAATTATGCCTCCTCAGCGCATTCTCAAACGCCCAGTCGCTGCGCTTCCGGTTCCCCCTCTCCAGCAACTCCTCATCCCCAAACTCCCTCGCGCGGATCCGCAAATCCCGGCACATAGCCAGCAGATTAAACCGAATCTCCGCCTCGTCATACCGCGAAATGCGGCGCTGCAAGACATCGACGACCTTGATGGGGAACTCGTCGGGCGAGCACGGCCCGTGCGATATCGGCGCCGGCTGCAGGCCGTCGAGCTCGTACAGCGTGCCGTCGATGGGCGTGTAGGCGATGAAGTGGAAGACGTCCTCGGAAGGTTCGCCGTGCCGCGCGGCGGCCGTCTCGTCCGCGAAGGGGCTGCTGCGGGCGAAGCTGTTGTGTACTTCGCGGATGAGGTCCGAGTTGCTCAGCGCCTCGCCCCGGAACTCGGGCGGCAGCACCATTGTGAAGTCGCGGAAGTCCTTCATCTGCGGGCCAATCTCCACATCGCCCTCGTTGGCTTTGTTGAGGGCCACGCTGAGGAGGGCCTGCGTGGCGCAGGCGTTTTGGATCGTCTGCGCGGCGAAGAAGATGCGCTCCGCGGCGTCGTGGTCAAAGACGCCATCCTGCGGGCCCTCGGCGCTGGCGTAGGGCCCGTCTGTCGGGTACTTGAAGAGGAAGATTACGCCGTAGAGGGGCTGCAGGGCGAGGAGCTCCGAGGGGTCGAGGGTGAGGAGTTCTTCGAATTGGACGTTTTTGACGCCGAGGTTTTCGATGAGGGATGTGAAGACGCCCTTTTTTTTGATTGATGAGTTTGTTGTTAGCTTCGTTGATGTATAGTGTGTCAGAGAAGGGGATGATGTACCGCATCGGACTCGACTGCAAAGAGGAAAGAAGAAGATATCGTCAGTTTTCGAGGAGCTCCGTGTCGAATTGCCGAGGCGATGGCTTACTCGTGTTCCAACCACCACTCATGATGTCAATCTATGCGCGTCCAAGTACCAGGCTGTTCTATGTCACGATCAAAGAACTAAAAGAGTTGAGGTGAGGGTCAATATTTGACGAGAATCTTGCAGATTGTAGAGATGTTCCTTGAGCAAGTCGTTGGACGAGGCGGGTTTGTGACGACAGCTCGGCTTGCCTTGGGCATGTCGAAGCGCCGATAAGATAAGAGGTCCGCACAGGCAGCCCACCAGTACGTACCCGCACATCAACTGACTCGGAGCTGTTTGCGAATTGTCCCTGAATAGGCACTCCAAGTCATATGTTGTGAGGCATCAACTACAGACCAAATCGCGAGACGCCGTACAGTTACAGTGTCTTGCCAGCCTGACTCTACATAGTCCCCTGATTGTCGTTATAGATACATTCAAAGGCCTGTGCCGGCACGCCTTTTGTCGTCTCATCTTCCAAATTCTTTTCTCATTACTCTCGAATCATGTCTCCTTTTTCTCTTCTCTACTCTTCGCATTCGAGGGCTTCGCATGGGAAGCAATAGTTTCAACGCCCTACTCCTAGCAAATTCCTACAATCGCTAAATTCGTAACAACATGTAAACTGGCCTGTCTTTTGTCTCTCATACTGTGCTTTTTTCTTTTTGGCGCAATCCTTAAACTGGCGTCACCCATATTCTTCACACTGCGGTGGCCTCTTCTCGAACAGCCCTATCCCTCTCCATGTTGTGATGATTGTCCTGCGCATCATAATCTCCAGTTTGTTGCTGCGGCAGCTCACCGTTCGTCTCAGGCACAGCTTCGCTCTCCTGATTGGCACTACTTTCGGCAGCGGCCGCCGCTGCTGCTGCTGCCGCGGCTTCGGCCTCTCGGCGTCGAGCTTCTTGAGCTCTGGCCTCCGCTTCCAGGTTGGCAATGTGGCGTTCTGCAACTCCAGGCGCGATGCTGGCAAGGAAGAGGAGACCAGCTCGCTCCAGCCGCCTCAGCTGCCCGGCAATCCAAGATTCTTGACCTCGACGCTCCGCAACCAGCCGGGCGGCCATCTGCGCAGGGTCAGGGGTTCCATTCTGGTCCGCTTCAGGGGCGCCATCGCGTCCAGCAGCTGGTCCTTGTCCTCCGAGATGCCCAGGGTCCATGGCAGGAAACACGTGCTCGAGATGCCGTCCCAGTGGTCGCCATGCCTGCTCAGCAACGCCGGCCAACAAGCCAGTGCTGAGGATGAAGACGAATAGTGCAAGAGCAACAATTGTCAACCATCTCGACCAGCTGGCATTGGGAGACGTGAAGAACCACACAAACAAAGCAAGGCGTATCAGAAGCCAAAGGTGAGGAGCCAGCTGCATCACCATCTGCGGCAGCCCGATTGCGGGAGGGTTGCCAGCGTGTAAAGGGACTATTCTTGGTTGCTGGTCTTGCTGTCGTTGCTGTGGCTGCTGCCGTGGCTGTGGCGCCTGTTGCTGTTGCTGCGACTGGTGGTGTTCGGCTGGGGCGTGGTGGCTGTGGGTGGACTGCCTCATGGCTCGATTTGAAAGAAGGCTGTCTCTGACATGTACCGGCATCCCATGGACCAGGTTCGGAAAACTGGCCCTATTTCGGAGCTGATGATGGGCGGGTGGCATATACACTCTGGGGGTATAATAGGCCTCCGATACAGCACCGTTGAACAGAAGGGCACGGGGTCCCTCGGGAGACGATAGAATGTACACCTCAACTCCTTGCCGTGACTGAGACGGGGTGAGTGAAGGCGCCGAGGCAGCGGCAGGATTCAACGAGCCAGACACCGATCGCAATCCCAGATCCGGCGTCCCTCGCCCACTGCTGGCACGAGAGCCGTTGTTGGCAAAGACCGAGGTGGTGATTCCCGGCTGGTTGAGCGCACGGTTGTGAAGCGAGGCGCTGGAGGCGCTTCGGCGCAAGCCGCTCTGATGAAGTGCGTTTGCCACGGACATGGGCGCCTGGTTCGTATCCGCCCCCCGCAGGATGCTGTGGACTTCGGTAGGAGTCAGTCCGCCGTGCTGCGGCGCAGATGTCACTGGAGCGGCACCTGCGCCATTCCGAACAATGGTCTCGACATGGTAGCTGTGACCGTTAGGTCCAACCGTCTCGCGGTAGATTGTATGCGTGGGCGCCGGACTGGCCCTCCCGCTGTTGTCGGAACCGTATCCCCCAAGGTTCGCGGGCGCAGTGTCTCCAACGCCACGCATGCCCATGTGGGCTCTCCCTCGCTGGTTCTGGTTGACCATGCGAGCCATGGCTTCCCTTTGGATTTGCGTCAACCATTGGGTCATGCTCTGATGCTGCTGCTGGAAAGCTGCCGCCTGTTCAGGGGTATGAGCTGGCGAGTGGGAACGAGCCGGCGACGGCATGCGAGGCTGGTTCAGATTCGCAGTTGGCGTCGGTTGCAGCACCGTTCTCCTTGCCATGCCCGGTGGCGGAGGAGGTCCCATGAAGGCGGCATGCGGTGGCGTTTGTCGCTGGGCGTTGGTGAACTGGGCTCCCAGAGCCGGGCTCGGGGTGCTGGACACAAAAGGTGGAGTTGGGGAAGACACATTATCGGAAGCATCCCTTAGGACAAGATGAATCGTTTGCTGGTCGGGGCTACGGATCTATAGGAGCGAGCGAGGTGTTAGCGCTCTTCTGAGTTCGTACAGTAAGGTATCTCGGAGATCACAACTCACAGCTTCGGCGCCAAATACATCTTGCAAGCTGTCGGCATCGCGCACAAGCGCTCGGCCACGGTAGATGAGTCGCTGGTGCTCGTCAGACGGCCGCAGGGGGAGCGACTGTCGGATCCTCTCCTTGAGCTGCTTGATCGTGGTGGCAGCCGGAAGGCCAGGAAACAGCAAAGGGCGGCTGACGCCTACTGACGGCGACACGACCTGGAGATTGACGACGGGCTGGTCAGACAGCGCCGGGTCTGCCCCCTGGGCAGCGTGGTTGAGCAGCTCCGAAGCCATATTCGAAAGACTGCTTGCATGCTATAGGGCGATAAAGGGCGGTCGATGTGGCGGAGAAGCGCTGTCTAGGTGTCGCGTCGCTGATAGTGGAGCTGCAGATGACGGCGCTGGCTATGAGGAGCTGTGCGCTTGTGTCATGTGCAATCGAGCTCGAGGGCGACTTGTTGTAGTGCGTTGCGAACAGCGCGCACACGCAGCAACCTGGCGAGATGGCAGCTCGTGCCAGATGCTGGATACCGCCTCTCGGAGGTTAGGCCGAGTACGCGACCAATACGTAGCAGGCGGGCGAAGCGGCCGACAGAGACGCAAGAGGCGGAAGGGCGAAGCAGACGGCGGGAAAGGGAAAGAAGAAGAAAAAAAAAGGAGTGGAAGGCCGAGGGCTTCAGTTTCAGGGAGTTGCAGAGAGAGAGAGAGGATGGAGATCTGGTTGGATGGCTTCTAGAAGTCGGGACTGAGCTGACAGATTGCCAATCGAGTCGGTCGGCAGGGTACGTACCGCATCACAGCACCTGCCAGATGCGCGAGCACTTTGGGACCTGAGGAATTGCCGTATGCGGTTTAGCGGCATGCGGGCTCGAAGGGTGTCACTTTTGGGACCTCTTGAATGCGCAAGGTGCCAACTTGTCCCTGGCAGGCACTTTTGTGTACCTTATTTGCTGCTTATTATGGTGCTGACTTGCCCAGGCTTATGTACTCTTATGTACAGGCAATATTGCTGGTTCCTTCCGATGCTGTAACTTGAACATTCCCAGGAGACAAATGCCGATATTAAGAGTCTGTCACCCCCAGTATAATGTATAATGGTTATAAATTCGGTGTCCATGCTTTCGAGACGCTTGACCGCCGCCATCTTCTTGACCGTTATGACGTCAGCTTTGGATTAGCGATTCTCTCCTGAGGGTTTGATCGTGTGCTTTCATCTGTCTGCTTGACAGGATAGATCTGCTCTCTTTACATCAAGCTCGCCTGTGACTGAACAATCCGTCGCTTGGCCGCCTCACATTGCGAGTAGAAAATTTGAGGCTTGTAATGGCAGTCTTCCAACATCTTGATAGTTTCTCTTTAGATTACGAGCGGTGCAATGCGATATTCAAACGAGGCATATGATTGCATGGCCCTGTGAAGATTCGCGCTATTAATGTCTTATACATGTTGCAAGGAAGGAGTCTACTAGTAGCTACAGAAGGAACAGATAGCGTTTCTAAAGTACTTATAAAAGGTCTCTATTAACAACTAGTATTATAATATAACTTAGCTTTTTTAATTATAATACACTATATTCTATATCTATATTATTTAATAGGTTATAAGCCTAGCGCTTTACTAACCTTACTTTTAAATTTTATATTATTAAAAGATTATTATTAAATTAATATATTTATTAGCTATTAATATTATATAACCTTACTAAATAAAAATTAAATACTTATATAAGACTACTATCTTTTATAGTAATATCTACTATATTATTTAATATTACTTAATATTACTTATAACTTTATATATTTTTAATATATTTTACTAAGTGCTTATTTAAATTCTTTACTTTAATATAAGCTAATATATAATTTTATTTTTAATATTATCTTTATTTATTAACTTAAGTGCTAATACTATAGCTAGTGCTGCTTTTATTAATCTTATACCCTAGCTATAGTTAGTACTAGCCTTAGTATTAGCATTTATAATTATTACTAGTAATAATAATAGCTTTAGCTTTAAAATTAATTTATTAATATTACCTAAGCTTAATAGTAAAAAAACTAACTATATAAAATAGTATAATATATAATCTATTACTTTTAAATATATAAACTTATAAAAAGTTATTAAAAAAGGTATTAAAAGTAATAATAATAAGGCTATAATAATACTTATTTTATTTATTTACTTAAACTATATTTTATTAATAACTATAGTAAGTTCTACTTATAAAGTATAAAAGCTATTAAAAAATAGATTTAACTATAATATAGTAAGTTAAACTATATAATATTTTAAGTAACTTACTATAATAAGGTATAATAAAAATAATAACCTTATTAAATACCTAAATATATTTTATTAAGCTTAGGTTAATATAAAATGCTATTATTACTTATTTTATTATAAGCTAGTTAAAAGTCTACTACTTATATTTATATTAAATTTTATTAAAGGTTTTTTTTTTTTAATTATACTACTAGAGTTTATAAATAATATTATTAATAATTTATTTACTTAAAAACTTAATATATATATAAAGATTAAGCTAAAAATGCTTAATATTACTTATTAAAGGTAATACCTAGTTAATAAAAAAGCTTTATATATTAAAATAGCTATTAGGTAATATAAAAAATATATAATATCTTTTTTATTATTATATCTGCCTTTTAATAATAAATACACCTAGTATTAAAAGTATAACCTTTTATTTATTAGCTATATTTATACTAACTGCTATAAGTTAATAAATTATAAACTTTAGAAAAATAAAGGTAAAAGTAAGGCTTTTACTAAGTTAAAGCCTAAGGTAAAGGATAAATATAATATAAATTAAGTAAATAATAAATCTAACTTTAATAATAATATTATTAATACTAATAGTATATATACCTTTATAGCTATATTTATTTTATTAAAGTTATTATTATTAATATCTAGCTTAATTACTTTAAATTATTAGCCTTTTATATTAATATTTACTACCTTAGGCTATTAATAATTAACTATTATTAACCTTATTAATAATAATACTATATATGCCTATATAATAAATATTACCTTAGAATTCTTTACTATTACTATTACCTAGATTTTTAATACTAGTATATTAAGATATATATCTAGCTATTAAATAAATTTCTTTAAGATATAATTAAAAATAGGTATTATATTTATTACTAATAGTATAAAATTAGTTATTAAAAATATTAAATCTATTTATATTACCCTCTATCTTCTTAATAAATTAATAATATTAATTAACTTTATTAATATTTTATATAACTACTACTTTAAGAATATAAGGCTATTTAGCTAAATCTTTATATACTATTATTTTTACTTAATTACTATTAGTAATAATATTTTAATTTATATAAAAAAGGGTATATATACTATATAAGCTAAATTTATTAATAAAGGATTTAAAATTTAAACTTATAATAATTTTAATATTATTAAAAATACTATTATAGTTAATTATATTACTAATATTCCTTAATAAGTTAATAATACTTTATAATAAGATAATACTATTTTATAATTTAGTAATATTAATAATTATACTACTAACTTTATAATATATAAAGACTTTTACTAGTTTATTAACTATATATAAATAAACTATACTACTACTTAATATTTATATACTAATAGTAATATTATCCTTATAAAACTTAAAAACTAGTATTACTATAATTATAAAATAGCTAAATTTATTTTTTATAAGCTAATATTTATTATTAATAAATAAGTATAAAAACTATTTAATATTATTTATATTAACCTTTTTAGTAAATTTAGTATACTATTACTTTTAAAATTATAATACTTTCTTTTATTCTTTAATAAAAATATATACTATATATAAATAAGATTTATAAAAAGTAAAAAAGATATTCTTAATAAAATTAATACTTTCTGCTATATAATAAAAATATACTTTAATATTAATATTAAGTTCTTTTTTACTAATAATAGTAGTAAATTTATTAACTTATTTACTACTAGGATATTTTACTTAATAAGTATATAATATAAGAAATTACCTTTATATTATTATAAGATAAATAGGTAAATTAAGTAATATATATATATTATTATTACTAATACTTATATAGTTATTTTTAATAATATCTTCCTGTTTTTATAAGCTAAGGCTATTTCTTATTTTACTTATATTAAAAATATTAAGCTATACTGCAGTCTGCTTAAAGGTATTATACCTTATAAGGCTTTTTTTAATAATAAGCCTTTTATTAGCTACTTTAAGCTATATTTTACTAACTGCTACCTTTATATCTTAAAAAAAGTGCATAAGCCTAATACTAAGCTTTTTAATTATACTAAATATACTTACTTTATTAGCTATAAAAGCCTATTAGTAATATATTTTTATATTTTTTTTTAGTATATTATTATAATAATAATAATATTATATATATAATTTATCTTTTATATTAATAAGATTTACTAAAACCTTAAGTAATATATTATACTATTATAAAATATTAATATTAACCTTAACCTAATACTTATTATATTAATATTACTATTTATTAATATATTAATATTAATAATATTAAAATTAGCTAGTAAGTTAACTTTAATAGCTAAAAAATACTTTATATTTATAAATATAAATATTAGCTATATAGCTTTTATACTTACTATTTTTTTAATATCTTCTTATACTTTATAATATAGCATTACTACTTAATATACTATACCTACTATAGTAATTTATTAATTAAATATAAATATATACTTATAACTACTTTAAAACTTGCCTAGTAGTAGTAATATATATTTTAGTAAATAATACTTTAAAAATTTTAAAAGATTTATAAATATTAATAATAATAAAGGTATTAATAATAATAAAAATATTAATACTAATATTATTTATATTATAGTAATAATAGCTATTAATAATAATATACTTATAATATTATAATAAGCTTTAAGATCTTTTAAGGCTGCTTACTAATAAAAAGCTATTAATATTAAGCTTACTACCTTTATTTTTAAAAAAGTTTAAATTAAAATACTATTACTTAAAAAAAAACTATTAGTTACTTTATAATAAGTTTTTATAAAAAAATATAATATAAATAGTAACCTCCTTTAATATAAAGCTTAACTAGTTGCCTATAGTTTTATATAAATATATAGCCTTAATTATAATAAAACCTTTTTTTTTAATTACTTACTATAACTTATTATAACTTATTTTTTATATTATTATATTATAAGGTTAAGGGGTATATTAAATAAATATTAAAATAGTATACTTTTATAATAAGCTTTTTATAAAGTTTATATAGCTATTTTAAATAGCTATACTTATAAAATTAAGATATTATTTAGCTATTTTATAATCTTATATTTATAAAAGGCTTTTTATAGCCTTAAGTAATTAGGCTATAAATAGTTTAGTAAATTATACTATACTTTAGTAAATAAAATAAAAATAATTTTATTACTATTTAATTTTTATATATTCTTTAATTTAAACCTTATTATTATTATTTATATTAATAATATTATTATTACTAGCTTTAATAATAAAATTATTATATTTAAGTAAGTGTTAAGCTTTTAGTATAAGTATAAGAATCTTAGCCTTTACTAATACCTTTTTAAACTAAAGATTATATAAATACTTAAAGGTATTATTATTAGCTAAGCTAGCTATACTTATTATATTATAAAATATTTTAATATAGCTAACTACTTTAGCTATAATACCTTTATTAACCTAGGCACTTTTTATTTTAAATTAATTAATAGTAATTTATATATTAATATTAAGCTTTATTAATAAATATCTAGCTTTTTAAACTTTCTAGTTATTAAGACTTGCCTAAATATAGCTTTTACTATTTTTATACTTTTTAGCTATAACTTTAATTTTAATTAGTAATACTTTATTAATATAAAATAAGTTTTATACTTTTTTAAATATATAGTAAATTATACTTTATTTTATTATTAATAATAAGGTAATAATATTTATAGCCTAATATTCTTAAAGGTGTTTTTTAATGCCTTTTATAATATTAATTTAAATAAGAGATAATTAATAAGTGCTTATATTATATAACTTAATAAAGGCATTATTATTTAGTTTTTAAAAAAGTAAATAACTATAGTTAAGTCTTTTTATAAAGCTAAATATATAGCTTATTTTAAAGTTATATTTTAGCTTTTTTAAACTTGCTAATTCTTAATTAATTTAAAATTTAATATTTTAAGCTAGCCTTATTACTTACTCTTATAATATAATAATAATACTACTATTATATTAATAAAAAATAAGTAAGTAACTTTTAAATTATATTATATAGTGCTTTATTTTTACTTTATATATAAATATTTAGGTTATACTTTTAATATATTATATATTCTTAATATAAAAAATATTATTAATATTTATATAAAGGCTTTACTTAGGCTAGCTTTTTTTTATTTTTTTATAAAAATATTTATAGCTAGTATATACTAATTATATAACTACTAACCTAACTACTAGCCTTATTAGCCTATATATATATTATATTTTTACTAGCTATTTTTTTTTTTTTTTTTTTTTTTTTTTTTTTTTTTTTTTATACTTTTTTTTTTATAGCAGTATTTTAAATAAACTTAAAGACTAGCTATTACCTTTTATTTTTAACTACTGCTTAATTCTTATTACTGCTTTTAATTTTTAACTATTACTTATAGTTTTTAGCTATTACTTATTACTATTATAGCTACTTTTACTTACTTAAATATAAACCTTCTTTTAATTACTTTTAATCTTATTATACTTAAGCAAATTATTTTAAAGAAATATAGCATTTTAATTTATAATACTTTTTAATATATATAATATACTAATAGTATTACTACTTTTAAGGCTTATAAGGCATAAGCTTTAAATATAACTTATAATAAGTAATAAAAGTATATTAGCCTAATATACTTTTACTATTTTATAATAAAACCTAGTATTAAAAAAAAGCTATTTAATTATTAAGTATATAAGTAACTTAAATTACCTTTATCTTAGCCTAAATAAGTATTACTTAATGCCTTTTATCTTTTATTAAAGTTTAATAAAAACTATAATACTTAAGCTACCTTTACTTTTAAAAACTCTTTAATCTTTAATTTTATAAATATTTATAAGTAATATTACTTAAGCTATAAGTATAAGTAATAAGACTTAATTCCTACTTTTTTATTACTAATTATTAAAATAACTAAAAGCTTAGCTTTATTTAAAAATATTACTTTTATTTAAAAGGTAAATGTTAATACTTAAGTTAAATATTATATTAATCTTTTTTTTATTAATATTAATAAGTAATTTAAGACTTATATTAATACTAGTCTTTTATACTTTATTAACTAGTATATTATAACATAGCTTAATATCTAGCTTTTAAATAATTAACTAGAGGAGATTTTAAAGCCTTTTATTAATAAATATCTTAAATTAATTATAGCTAAGCTAGTTAAAAGGCAAGTTACTATAATTAAAAAGTAATTATATAATATACTTAATAATAAGAAGTTCCTTAATAACTTTAAACTTTAATATTTTAGTAATTATTAATACTTATTATAATTATATAATTAGTATTTTTTTTAGTTATTTTTTTACTTTTATTATTTAGGATTATATAAAATAGAGTTTAATATACTAGTGCTTTTTTAAGGGTGTATTATAAGGAAGGAGTTTACTAGTAGCTATAAAAGGAATAAATAGCATTTTTAAAGTACTTATAAAAGGTCTCTGTTAATAACTAGCGTTATAATATAACTTAGCTTCTTTAATTATAATATACTACATTCTGTGTCTATATTATTTAATAATACAGTCTTGACCCCGTGTAAATCAGCTAAATGCCCAGCAAGCAAGATATTGGTACATCCACATAAAGTACAAAGATTCCTCAAGGGGCATTAAAGGGCTCTCCAACCTCTTCCTGCACATCATTATCCATCATTATTGACTGCAGGCTGTCACGCTGATCGTGTCCCACCAGCCAGCTCTTGCAATGCTGTCACACATCAGCTCCAGATCAGTGGATCAAAATCCCGCCTGCATCCCAACCCCATCATCGGCCTCGGCAATTATTTCCGCCGGCCACTGCTCACGACGTTCCTGCACGCCCATGCTCCTCCATACGTCATTTTGCAACCTCCAAAAGCCTCCCATCACAAACCCTCCAGGCGCCTCATCCCTCGCTTTGCGCCACCATCAACCCAATCAATGTCTGTCGAAACCGCCTAATTGAGCCTCGTCGCCAAGTGTCAACGCTTCGGTCACAGGCGCATCGCATCGCCCATCATGCCGGCGCTGGGAATCGGCTCCGGCCGCGCGGTGTACGGCCGCGGGGGAGGAAGAGCCTGCCAGCATCCATTGACGACGGCTTTGCGCGCGAGATGCGCCGCCCGAGTCCCTGCTGGTCAAACAGGCCCAATTGCTTCCAATCCGATGTCTATTCGACGTATCCCTTCCTCACACCGCTGCTTTTCATCGCAGAACTCCGGCAAACGACCCAAGTTCTCTCAACGACTCGGCGAAGCGCTGCGCAACAGCAAGATCACATGGTATCAGATCCCCGTTGGCCTGGGCATCGGCTTCCTGGGGCTGGTGCAGTTCTACAAGGTCTCCTCCAGGGAGAGGGAAAGGCAGCGACAGGAGGACGAGGGCATCACATCACCAAAGCCTCGGCCAAAAGTGCGCCCTGATGGACCATGGTAAGTCTCCTTCTGCCATCTCCATCCCGCTCGATAGGAAACGGACAACTTTCCATTGCGACTTTGATCTAACAGATTGTGTATAGGCAAGTTCAGGTCATGTCGACTCTGCCGCTCAAGGCCATTTCTCGCCTCTGGGGCAAATTCAACGAATTGACAATTCCATACTACCTGCGTGTTCCCGGCTTCAAGCTGTATTCATTCATCTTTGGTGTCAAGTAGGCTTCCCCCGATGATGCAGTATCTCTCACCTCACTGACACCTGGCGTCATAGTCTTGACGAAGTGTCCGAACCCGATCTTCACGTGTACCCCAACCTCGCAGCCTTCTTCTATCGAACTCTCAAACCAGGTGCCCGTCCTCTAGACCCCGACCCCCATGTGCTCCTTTGCCCGTCCGATGGCAAGGTCCTGCAGTATGGCCAGATCCAGAGCGGCGACATTGAGCAGGTCAAAGGCATGACATACAGCATCGACGCGCTACTGGGAAAGCACACGCCCGCATCCAGCATCTACAGCGGACTGTCCGACCAAGGTTCAGAGCGCCGGCGGAGCCTTAGCCCACCAGCCGGCGATGAGGAAATCATCAAGCAGGAAGAAGAGTTTGCTAGGGTCAACGGTATCTCTTACACGCTCCCCGACCTCATGACGGGGCCGAAAGACGCTCACCCGACGCACCCCGTCACCGATGAATCTGTCACACCCTCCTCACCCCGCGCCGTCTCCGAGGTCCGCGCCGAGCTCGCTCTAGGCGAGAAGCCGTGGTACGATCTGCTCTCCCCCGACAAGGCCACGGCGCTGTACTACGCCGTTATCTATCTCGCGCCCGGAGACTACCACCGCTTCCACTCGCCCACCAACTGGGTCGTCGAGAGCAGACGCCACTTTGCGGGCGAGCTCTACAGCGTCTCGCCCTACCTGCAGCGCACCCTGCCCGGCCTCTTCACCCTGAACGAGCGCGTCGTCCTGCTCGGCCGCTGGCGCTGGGGCTTCTTCAGCTACGTCCCCGTGGGCGCCACCAACGTCGGCTCCATCAAGATCAACTTTGACCGCGAGCTGCGCACCAACAGCCTCACGACGGACACCGCCGCCGACCTTGCCGCGGAGGAAGCGGCCAAGCGCGGCGAGCCGTACCTCGGCTTCGCGGAGGCGACGTACGAGGGAGCAAGCCCGGTGCTGCACGGCCACGCGCTGAGGAGGGGCGAGGAGATGGGCGGCTTCCAGCTCGGCAGCACGATTGTGCTGGTGTTTGAAGCGCCGGCGACGGTGGAAACGGTCGACGGACAGGTGAAGAAGGGGTGGGAGTGGGCGGTGCAAAAGGGGCAGAAGGTGAAGATGGGACAGGCCCTGGGGCGTGTTCTTGAAGACTAATGGCGCGGTAGGAAGAAGGCGTCTGTTTGGGAATAGTGTAGAGTACATGTTTGAACAATCGTCATTGTATGTAGCATAAGATGTATAAGCCATAACCGACGCAAGAAAAAAGCCCTTTTACAACTACTCATCGAACCATATTCACAATATGACCCTCATATCCCTATCAATCCCCCTCACCTATCCACCATCCCCTCACACCTCTTCAACACCGCAACAACAAGCCACCTCTTCCTCTCCGTAATGTCATCCTCCCGCTCGCTATCCCACTCCCTCTCCACGCCGTCGCAGTCCCGCTCCCACATCCTCTCGACCTCGACGCCGCCCTCCTCGCGCAGCGCCTCCGCGTCAAAGAAGCCCGCCATCTTGGGCCTCCCCGTGTGGAAGCCCGCAACGACCCACGCCCGCGCCGAGGCGTCCCGTTTGAGGAAGTGGTCGATGGAGCGACGCAGGTTGGCGTGCTGCCAGGGCATCCAGAGGCAGTCTGCTACGAAGAGGCGGTCTGAGGCGTGCTTGTGCGAGGCTGGGAACGCTGTTTCTGTCTCTGGCTTTGAGGCCTGCGTTGTCATCGTCGTCTTCTTTTCGGATTCTTCTGAAGGCTGAGATGTCGTCGCCGCTGATTCTGAAGCTTGCTCTGTTGAAGACGCAGTAGCGGGAGGGGCCTCGAAAACACCCCATTCATGACCCTCCACGAGCACATCCCTCGTAACGAGACTCTCCTTGCCTACGGGCGCAAGCTCAGGCTTGATATTCCGTGCCACGTTTGCGCGCAGCGTCTTGATGACCGCCGGAGCAGGATAGTCCGTCACGACGACGCCCGCCGCGCCGAGCAAGCCAGCCATCATACTCGGCAGCGCCGTCCCCGCGCCAAGCTCCAGCGTGCGCAGCCCTCTCGTATCGAAACTCAGTCCCTTCCCTAAGCCCTCATCCTTCTCTTGATCCTCATCGTCCAGAGAATCCCTCTCGATGAGCTCGGCGAGCAGCAGCGACGCGTTCCACAGGTAATGGCTAAACAGCCTCCTATCTGTCTCGCCCTCGGGATCGGCGAGCTCGATGAGAAGCGGCTTGGGGAGTTTCGGGGAGGCGTAGACGAGGGAGTGCTCTGCGTCGCCGTGCTGGTTGACGATGTCGTCGGGGAAGATGACGCCGAGGGAGGTGGAGAGGTAGTCTTCTGGGCCGTCGGGCTCGTCGCCTTGGAGGGAGATGCGGGATGTGAGCGTTGCCATATTGTTTGTTTCAAGCCTCTTGCTGTGTGAAGGGTTTTCGTTGAGTTGTAGGCGATTGTTTGGAGGGTGCGATGAGATGAGATGAGATGAGCTGGGATGAGGTATTCGTGTGATCTCAGTCTTCTTCAAACAGGTCGAGGCGCTTCGTTTCTCCGTCCAGGTGTTTCCCAACTCTTCCACAAGGAGAACAGTACCCAGAAAGCTGTCCTTCTCTTCTTTCCCCAAATTCAAAACAAAACACGCCCAGATGGAGTTCCAATATCCTTCCAAAGGCAGATACACCTTAAGTTCCCGGACAAACGAACCCCACCAGATTCTCTTCAAGCCTCCGCAGGACCAGCTCCTCTCCTTAACAAACAGAGAAAAGATTTGGCTTAGAGCAGAAAGCAGTCGGCACTTTCTGAATTTGAGAAGCTTGAAGGTCACTGCTGTCGTTTGCCCACTCAAAGCGTGACGTTGGAACTTGGGGTAGAAAAAGAGTGATATCAAGGTGGGGTGAAAGAATTTTGCCCATGCCCCTCCACCCTCTCTCCTCACTCAACCATAAAACTCACTCATTTACGCCTTATGGTGAGCACCTCTCATATCAAGTCGCGGCAATCTACGCAAGCCCTTCAACTCAAAACAAACATTTAATCAAGTCACTTTCCATCTGCAGATATATATGTTCATCAATCTTTTTTTGATTGTTTCATGTCATATGACATTAAGAGTATTACATAACAAGCCATCTTGTCATGACATGTCCATGCCTCATAATACAAAAGAGATATCCCCCATCCCTCCAAGCTCCTGCAACAAAAGAAAAGTTAACTATACATGACCGCCTTTGAAGGCGGGAGAGATGAGCTGCCATCCAAAGCAAGCTTCATGCCATGGTGCCCCAAGCGAGGTAAGATGCATATACCTATGAGCACCTGTTCGCCGGCGCCCGTTCAACCAACCCGTCTGCGCCATCATTGCCCAACACATGTAGTAGTAATATCAAACAGGGTATCAAATCCAAAAATTACCCGCTTCTTCCCAAGTTATAATATTTCCCATTCAAGAATACCCAGATACCCAGGCCCCCAAGTAGAGATCCTATGCGCCGCTTTGCCATGCTTGAGAAAAAAAACAATGTGATGAAGTATGATTCATATAAGAGTTTCGATTCGAGCTGCTTCTTACAATTCAGAAGCGCCAGTGTCCAATAGCCGCTGCATCTCTTTGAGCTGCTCCTCGGTGGGGTCGTCAGACAGCCAGGGGCCTTTCTCATTCTCCGAAGCGTTGTGGAAGCCCTCGGCACGCTTCAGGGTCTGGACGTCGAGATCCGTCACGTACGACTTGCCGTCAGACAGCTTGATGCGGACCTCGTGGTCGGTCGACAGCATCATGTCATCCTTGGCAAGTCGTCGGGGACCGTCAAAGACGGCCACGACGCGCTTCTTCATCGTCATCTGTCCCTTGTTGAAGCCCCAAGAGGAAGGGTAGTCGCGGCGCTTGTTGCGGCCACGCGACTTGGCAGGCAGCTGAGGGCCGCCTCGGGAGTGAGTGATTCCGCGGGACTTGGACACGCGGTTGAGGTTGTTGTTGTTCTTCTTCTTCATGGGGGAGCAGGTCAGCTTGGAGACATCATCAGTCTCCTCCTCCTCCATGTCCTCATCCTCGTCCTCGTCTTCGGCCATGGAGGTCTCGGTGGTGGCGGGGAGGTTGTTCTTCTCCAGAGTTTGCTGAACGTCCTTATCGTCAGCAACCTCAGCCAGGCGCTTTGCGTTGATGGCCTCGGCAGGGTCCTCCTGCTGAACGATGCGCAGCACACAGTCGTCCAAGTGCTCGTAAAAGTCTTGAGCGTTGGTAAAGGTCTGCGAGCAGGTGCTGCACTTGCCGGTGGCGTCAGGGGCGTAGCCGGCGAGCGTCTTCGGCGCGACAGCACCGGAAGCCCTCCTTCGGCTGTTGGGAGGAGTCTGCTCAACGCCGTGGACCGCGGTCAAGTGCCGCTTGAAAACGTCCGCGCGGTTGAACGACTTCTCGGCCGCGGAGCCAGAGCCGGGACAGAAGCCGCAGACCATGGTGCCCTTGTAGTGTGTCAGGGTATGGCGGTTCTTGTCATACTTGCGAGCAAACCCCTTGACGTGGTATTCGCACGTCATGATGGGGCACTTCTCGGGTCGCTCAGTCTGGTGCGTGAGCATGTGCGCCTTGAGGTCCTTGAACGTCTTGCCACACTCGGGGTACGTGCACATGTGCTTCTCCTTGATCTCGTCGCCGCTGGGGTAGTCGGCGGACACGGGGGAGATGAAGCTGCCCCCGCCGGTCTTGCCCATGCTCATGCGGCGAGCTCCAATGCCGGCTCCGGGGGCCATGGCGGTCGAGGTTGCATACGGGCTGTTGGAGTAGGTGGTTGTGGCTGGCTGGAAGGGACCGTTCTGCAGGTATGGGGAGGAGCTGCTCGTGCGAATCATATGCGGCTGGGGAGAGGAGGAAGAGATGGCGGAGGGAGAGGCGGGATAATGAGGAGCGGCAGGCTGATAGTGGTGCGCCTCATACGACGAGATGGCCATTGGCGGCCTGGAGATTTCCGGATGAATCAAAGAAGGATCTATTCGCGCAAGTCAGTCGTCAGTAAGCAGCGCAATAAGCGGGCAAGCAAACGCAGAATGATCCAATGATGAAGACGAACAGCACCGTTTCAGCTGCGACTCAAGGGAGGCCGGGTAATAAGAAGCTTCTGGCGATGGCTGGCTGAGCTGATCTTCGGCTCGCCGTCGCTCTTAGCGGACCAGAGTCAGCCGAGACGGTGAGCCAACCAGGTTATTGTCTCAGCCATGCAACCAACCAGAGGCGGGTTGCACTCGCATGTGTGATGACTTGCCAAGGAAGACGGGAAGAAACAAATGATGTGATTGAGCAGGCGGTGGAGACGCGCGAGGCTGAGGAGATGCAGTGGGGGGGAACAAGCGGAAAATAAAGAGAAACAAGACCAAAAGCAGGCCGGCAGGGAGCACGGCAGCCCGCGGTGATGCCGAAGCCTTTGGTGTTGAGGTGACAAGCAACGGGTCTCAGCAGAGGCCGCCGGCTGCTGCTGCAGCAGTGAAGCGCAGCGCAGTGCAGCTGCATGCTTAGCGGGCTCGGGCACCGCCTGGCGGGCTATGCAGTGCGTCTGTGGTGCCTGTTGCAGCGCTGACTCCACCGTTCCCGGGGGGGCCTCTCAGCAGCCCAGCGGCCACACGAGGGGCAATCTGGCGGGGGTGGCCATGGCTGCAGCGGGACAGGACAGCTATTGGCAGCCCAAACGGGAAATGCCCCCGGCGCGCGCAGGCTGCCACCTTGGAGTGCCGCGCTGGAGGGGGAGAGAGAAGAAAGCAGGGGGAGAAAAGAAAAGGGAAGATGCATAGAAACACGGATTCGGTGAGGGCAGACAGAAAAGGCACCAAGAGGCAACAAGAAAGGAAGCAGGCAGTAAAGAGGACGAATCAACACTTACCGACATAGGACTTGGGGTGCGCCATATGGGCAAACTCAAAGGCGGCCATGTCGTCCAATCCGTGGGCGCCAAAGGCAAAGTCGACAAAGTCTGCGTTGGCAATGCCCGGCTGGATACCGAGGCCCGGTAGGAAGCACTCCGTCATGCCGATTTGGCCGTTGTTTGATAGCGGAGATCCAACTGCGGACGAAGGGGCAGATTGCGCCGAGGCTGATGAGAGGCTAGACGAGGGGAGGTATTCGTCGCCGTACCCGGGCGAGGTAGGGCCGTTCATGAAGGCGGCCTCGGCAGGGTATATTGAGGATTCGTAGCTGATGGTGCTGGGGCTGGTGTAGAGCTCCTGGCTGGTCGCGCGCTGCATGTATGAGCTGTAGGCGTCGGCCGTGATGCTCAGATCCATGGGCGCGGACGAGTAGACGGAGACGTGAGGCGGTTCGGCGAAGTGGGTGTACTCATCCTGCTGCTGAGGGAACAGGCTGAAGGGTTGCTCGGCCAGGGAGGCCATTGTGAGGACTGAGTAGGTTCGTCGCGGGAGGCGCTTTGGACTGATTGCTTTGCGCAGCCTTGTTCACCAGCGTGAATCGCGGCGCAAAACTAACAAAGGCCTGGGGCTCTTGCGCTGGTCTTTCGGCGAGAGACGTGATTCGTTCTGTGTGAGCTCTTGGTTCGTGAGTGAGAGCGCAGAGGCAACGGCTTGGTCGGTGAAGCTGTAGAGGAAGCTTTTGGCGGTGCTGCTGTAGACTCTTGCAAAGATTGTCGCAAATCGTAACAAGAGGAGACTGGCAGTGGTAAGAGGCCGATGTGGGAGGAGATAGTTGTGGTCTTGTTACGGGAGAGGCGACGGCGGTGGTGTAAGAGGGAGCAAACGAGGGTCCGTTGTGTGCGAGTGAAGCGTCGTTGGCGGACAATTGGATCTCCAAGAGTAAAGAAGGTCTGGAGGAGTGCTGGAGATGAAGCTATAAGTGTCTGCTGGAGATGGTCTGGCACCAGAAGCTCGGTTGGACATGTTGGGGGCTACCGAAGAAGATATAGGCACCGCTTTGCATCGTGGTTACTGGGTCCAGTTACGGATCGTCCATCAAACCAAGATGCGAGTCCGCGGGAGCAGGTACGTCGACTTGATGCTAGCGCCTCGCCCATCTGGATGTACCTACATAATAGGGCAGAGGCACGCAGCCTCATCCGAGGGGGGTGCCATCATCGATTAGCAGTGCCCCCCTCGACAGAGACCACCAACAGCCGCCTCTCCGAACGGTACATGTAGCGTATATCCCATGAACGAGCAGAGACAAGGAGGGGGTGTGCGAGGAGCAGACGACAAGACGGACGGCATGGCAAGGACCAGGCAGATGAGAGGAGGGGGGTGGTGATGCCGGCTTGGTGGGATGGCATGGGCTTGGGAAGAGAAGAAGTGGACTTGGACGTGGGAGCAGAAACGCTGCCGGTACGGGCCTGCATGTAGCTTTTGGACCGCGGCTAGATCCACGCCACGAGGGGGCGTGTTGTCTGCGCGCAGGGCGTGCAGTTATCTCAAAGCCCGAAACCCATGTTCGCTGCAGGCAGGTGCTTGTGGGGTGTCCCGGTACGTACCAGCGCCTCGACCCTGCCTCTTTCTGAGATGAGGCCTGGTGGGTCCAAAAGCGGCCTGGCGCCAAAACCTCCTGCCTGGGAATCAACTCCAAACCCCAGCCCTGCTCCTGCCTCAAGAGACACATTCGGGCACCTCGGCTTCGATTTGGACCGTCCTCCGGGTGCCAGCCAAGGATCGCACCCTGTCCTGTCAGAAGCTTGAGGAGAAGTCGCGCTACTTTGTGTGCCCGCAAGAGCTCGGTGGTGCCGCTGGTATCGCGGTACGGAGTCACTCCCTGGGCCTGGTTGGGCAGCGCATGGGACACACACTCACACACTTACACACACACGGCTTCTTTCTTTTCTTTTTCTTTGCAGGCATGGCGGTTTGAAGTGCATGTTGCTGTACAGTAGCATTATTGTGTGAGCCTGGGGTATTGATTGTGAGCTGGCATTCCTTTTCCTCAGCCTCAGTTCCAAGTATGCGGTTTTCTGCAAAGGGGGGAGGGCTTGACAAGGGTATGTAGCAATATCTGCACAGATTCGGACACAGAGCGTGGACTTGAGGACGTGGAAATGATATGACACTTCGTTCTAGCTTGTTTGTGGAAGCTTCTGCCTCCGTGCGAGGCTGAACCCAGTGCCCATCACCATCACCATCGCCGGGATGGTGAGCGCATAGACGTCGTCTTCCGGGCTGAGCTAGGGAGTGCCGCAAGCCATCAAGGGCGCGTGTTGCAGTGCCGGACGACGGCCAGCAAGGGAAGACGGCCGCTAAGCGAAGCCGTGAGGATGTGCAGTGCTCAGGCGAGAGAACAAGACCTGGCCAGACCAGACCAGACCAGACCAGACACAGGCTCGCAGGTTTGCCCTTGGCCCCCACAGATGCCAGAAGCCGCGAGATAGAGGACCGGTCCGCGCTTGATGCCGTGCCTGCCTGCGGTGGCCTACGCCTTGCAGAGCCCATCCCCTCTGAGATGGCATGGCGTCGTTCTCCGGCCTCCTTGCTTGCTGAGGCTTTTCGCCGGACCACGCAGAGTCACTCATTGATGCATGTGGCTCGTACGCCATCCCGCTCCGGGGCCCCGGCTTCAACCGCCCACTGCCCGTTTCGAGAGGGGAGGAGGAGAATGACTAGAGATGGAGAAACAGCAAACAGATGGGCTACAGAACGCCTACTGCTAGATTGGTCGACGAACCATCTCGTCTAAGTCGATTCACTCTGCATTGCATGCAGTGAGCAGACGCAGCGGACATTACCATTTCCGGACCCATCTTACACAGATCGAGGGTTCACAGAAGCATACGAGTTCGTATTCAGACCTATGACAACGAAAGAAACCCAGATATGCCGCTATATTGTGCGGACGCCTAGCTTGTCGACCCAGCGGATCGACTCCGACCCATGAGCTCCTTGGATGATTACAACTTCCCCCTTGGAAAACAGGATCACACCCATGATACCACATGGTATATCTGGCAATCACAGATGAAAGGGCTAGGCAAGGCAGATAAGATGATGGGCATGTGGAGTTGCGTTTAACCCCATGACCGACCCAGCCCGCGAGCTGCAGTTCCTTTATATCATACCTGCTTGTATGTATATACTTGGCACACTCCATGTGGGAGCACTATACACCTGACAGCCGAGTGGATAAAAGCCTCCGCTTCATGTCAGGACAAGGCCCGCGGACTGTTGGAAGTCTGTTCTAATGCGGTGCGATGGTGCGCCTTCCAGTAAGAACCGTCCTAGCATTGTCCCGGACTGTGCCCCCGTGGGCAGACGGAGCTCATTGTTAGCACGTCAACGTTCTAGTATGTAGGTACAGAGTCACACACGTCTGTGCAACTGGGAGCTTCGATAGTGGGTTAAAGAAAACCATGGACGGACCAGGGTCTGACACCCCCGTACCGTACCGTGGAGCGTACCGTGTAGACGCCTGTCTCACCCGCCATGCACTTGTGCCGTATTTTCTGTGAAACCTACCCAATTGTGCATTGTGCCACTCAACCACCGACTCACTGCTATTTCTGGACATTTTTAGCAGCATAGTAGACGGGCAGAGGGCAAGAACAAGGCAGCAAACGTGGAGTCTGTACTTGGAAATTAGAGAAGGGGGTGAGGAAGGATTTTTGCAAATTCTTTTCCTTCTGTGTTCGTCCCCTGCATGAGCACGCCCGCAAGACAATTTGGCTCTATAAACAGCGTTCTGGCACCGGTATTCTGGCACGTACAGTGTGCATGTCCAGTGTTGTTTGTGTAGGTACTCGTATACACGTAATTCCAACAGCTCCGACGGGTGCAACAGCCAGCGATCGCTGCTTGTCGATACCTAGTAATTCCCCTCCGGCTTGTATTTTTCCGCAGCTTTCGTTTCGGACCCAACGGCAATCCGGTCAAAGCAACGGATCAGGCAAGATACGATACGATACACGCCATGGCACCAGAGGGATCGCTGGCGGTAGGTATTACACAGAGAGGCCCCAATTGCTGGTCTGGGATATTGGGACTAGGGCCGGAGCGGGACTTGAGAGAAGGAGGGGGCCCACGAGATGGGCCCTCCAACGGAGAATGACGTGCATTCCCAATCCGGTAATTCGTCTGGTGCAGTCCGAAAGCGCGGAATCAATGGACGGAATATCGCACGCACGACACGCACGCAAACCCGTTATGACGGAGCACAGAGATTATGTTGTTTTGATGAGAATCAACGCGCTCAGCCAGGGCTCACAAAGCTGTTTACGTCCAAGGTCCGGGGGTTTGTTAAGGGGAAAGAGTCTTTCGCCGTTGTCCAGGATCCGCGGCTTGCGCTCATTCATTCCGCGATGCGACAAGGACTTACCATCTCGACCTCATACCTACCTATACTCGAGCAAGGTAAACTCGCATTTACCCGCAAGACATGCATGAGTGCTCCTAAAATATTTATCACCAAGGCAGAATGATGCGAGGCAACTATTTCGGCTGTATTGCTTGTTTACTGTAAAAGTCGTGCTTCTTGAAAGGCGAGACATTTCAACGGTCGTCTTTCGTGTAAGGCAAAAGAACCCTTTTCGGCAACAAGCGGTATCTGAACCAACACCGCAAAGCTACCCATGGCCGAGGCACAACAGAGGGGTTCATTTAACCGTTCGGCGACCTCAACTACAGCAACTCCCAACAGCATCGACAACACGATATGCTGTTCTTTCTGTTGTGCAGGGGATATCAGAAAGTTTGATTGCGATAACACTCGGAGAAAAGGGAGTTACCTATGCCTTCTTCCGTGGTTGTGTACCTTAGGGCGATTCGATGTACCTGTGCTAAGTCCCCACAGCGGAAAGGTACTTCCATGACGGTGACGTTGGGCAAGGAGGATGTACCTCCACATAAGGCGAACACGACGAAATACGACGAAACCCGGATGAGGGTCAGATCCATCCATCGGTTGGCATTCCGCTCCAGGCATGCCAAAGTTTCCGCACTAGCATCGACGGTAGATGGGACTTGGATAAATTTAAAAGGGGACAGGGATGCTGGGGGTGGGCGCGATTGGGTTAGGATGGGAAAATAATCCTTGAGCGCGCGAACACCACTGGCCGAATGTTGACTGGCTGTGGCTGTGGCCGTGGCCTGGTACATGCGCTTCGCACCTGTTTGGCATACGCTGCGCAAGTACCTACCGCTCAGTTGTGGCACCTCTTCTTTCACTTTTGGGCTTTGACTGCAACTGGAGCGACCAACTGAGCAACAAGCAGCATCACAAGCCAAGGTATTGATTCCGGCGAGCAAAACAAGCTCCTAGAAGTCACAGCATCCTTGCATAAAGGCAAGAAGAATTAGAACCATTTGATGGTATGTAGTATGTGATTGCCAACAACCAGCTTTGCCCCCCTTCTCGAGACTATCGACGGACATCGAATCTATTCCTGTCTGCCTTCCCGTGCCCCCCGTCCCCCAAAGGCAGCAGACCAGGTCATCGGCTCTTGGCAGACAAAGGAAAAGGCAAAACCCTCTTGAACAGGAAGAGAACATGAAGTCAAATCATGCCGGGCTTACGAGGGTGTGTATCTATGCAAGCCCTCCGAATTTCCAGGTTGTGCTCAGTTGTACTCGTATCATGGCACTCTGATCTGCCTGTTTGCTCCACGTTCTCCTGGATCGCGAAGGGGGGGGCCATGTAAGAGCTACTACACCATGGCAACTCTGAATCCCAGAAAGCCAAGGAAGAAGGCAAAAGGCAAAAGGCAAATTCCCCACAGACAAGAGATGCCAAAACGAGAAGAATTGGACGAGGCTCTGCGGCCCATAACTTATACACCACGTTGATTTGCCTGGCATCAGACAAGTAACGCCCTCCCGGGGGGGAGAGGAGGGGAGGAGCCAGACAGCAACCCCTCCGATTTTCACCAGGGTTCTCGACTGCTCGTTGGCTCATTCAATGTCCACAGTGTTGATTCCATGGCGTCAATTAGCGGCCCCCTCGTCTGTGTCTCTGCTCTTCTTTTCCTGATTTTGCCTTGTCTTCACCCAACACGGAAGCCGTGTGAAGATGATAACCAAGTATCAAACTCCATAACGAAAAAAGAGCAAATATAGAAAAAAAGAGACCAAGTGGATCCCCCAGCTCGAGGGTGGGGCTCAAAACGTGACGCCGGATAGGGCAGGGATGCGGCGCGAATTCGAGCCCAATCGGGCAAGGCGCAAATCGACAATCCCCAACTCCCGCCGGGATCCGAAAGCGGAATGGCCGGTTGATGTCTCCGCTGAAACCTTGCCAGAGAATGTTTCGAGAGAGGGAGGGAAGGAGAAAGCTTGGTTGCTTGGCACTACGAATCCTGGCAGGCACGGAGAGTAAGGAAGGCGCAAAGAAATGGTACATGTAAGATTCTTCTTTTGAGCTTGTGCAGCTCGCTCTCCAGGGTTGTCTCGGACGGTACTGGACTTGTACACCCTTGACATTCATGCTTCTAATACCATGCAGGCTCAAAGTGCTTTGGAGTCATATTTTCATCTATTATTGTTGGCTCCGAAACAGGAAGAGCAAGACACACAGAAGAGAAATGCGAGACTCCAACTGCAGAAGTCAGCCTCATGCATGGTCCAGCTACTCTCCCGTTCCAGCAATCTCACCCCCAGATAATGCCAATATTTTCCATCTCGCAGGAGGTTAGTAGTAATAGCTCTCTGGGTGGTAGTACTGCCACCGTAATTGTTGCCCCCGAGCGCGAAATGAGCCGGGAAACAGAAGGAGTTCCGAGCCCTGGTTCCTGATTGCGATGCAAGTCGATTTGCGAATGCCGATGCGACGGGAGGCTCATTCGCTCTTCGGCCCCCGTGACGCGCAAAGTTTCGAACAGTCGAGGCCTCGGTCATGTTGATACCACTGGCGAGCTGGACACAGGCAATCGATAATACTACCCTACAAATGGGCTCGATATTCTGCCAGCATTTCTTCCTTGTCCTCTTGCTCTCTTCTCTCCATCTTTTCCCACATCACGCCCCCTCACCCCCGCCTGCATTGTGGCAGATCAAGTATACATGCTCCGTAAAAGATAGCCGGTATTTCGTCAAGAACTCGTAACGAGCTTTCTGGGCAGATGACATGATCCCACGTCTTTCCCCCATTCCGACCTACACATGGCGGGGGCGGTTCAAAGCGAGCCATTCAATCACAAGTCAAGCCTCTGCCCACCCTCCCCCCCCCTTCGGATGTCTCAAGAAGCCACCGCCATCTGATGCCCTTCCCACCCCGCCTCTCTTTTGCGCCTTGCATCTAGACTCTAGATCCAAGTGGCGCGACGGGCTGTGGTTTCTTAGCTCTCTGCTCGGCTAAGGAATGCAACACGCACGGGATTTCTTGGGTTTTGGGTTTTGTCTTTCCTCCCACGAGGCGACTGAGAAGGCGGCGAGAACCGGGTAACCCGAGACAGCGGGCAGTGGCGCGTGTCAAAAGAATGTGGTAACGCCATATTGAGTTTGCTTTTTTCTCTCCTTTTCCTATCCCATGTGGGAACGAGATGAGCCGAGCTTATTTGCATTTTGAATGTTTCAAGATGATCTGGTCCTCCTTTTCTTCCTCTTTTGACGGAGTAAGCTGCGTTCTGTTGGTTGGCACTAACATGAGGCGCTCGGGGACCATTCAAGCATGAGCGTTGCTGACGTGCATGCATTAACGGGTGAGAGCTCCAGCGCCCCCTCTCCCCATACATGTGAGTAGCGAGGAGCCGACAGGATGGTACGGTATGTAGTACATGTACTCGTACTCAGGTGTCTTACTGCGGACATTTGATGCTTTGGAATCATGTAGTTTTCTAGGTCTGTATTTGCTTCTCGTTGAGGAACTTGAGTGATTATACATTCCCAAATCGACGCCTTCATCGTACCACTAGATATAGCAAAGTCATGGACGGCAGAATGCTGCTTGATTCTTGTCGATCACGCCTCTCCTGGGTAATGCCTCTTTGGGACGAAAATGCGGGATCCGGCCTGCTGATTGGCCAGAAACCTCCGCCCCCTCATGACTCGTTTGGCTCCTTTAGCGGTGCAGCTGCACATCTTCAACTTATGCACGTTAAGGTCGGTAGACCGCACAGCAGAAGATGCAGTCACCAACGAGAGGCCTTCATTTCTTCGTATCACTTCTAAAGGATGCGTGCTGCAAAGCGGTGAATTCAACAGGAGAAGCGCCAGTGTCGGTGTCGAAGCCAGTAAACTGCACGAGTACGAGCCTCCTTGCCCCTCCCCAGCACCCATGCCTGCTTCTCCTTCATCTTCCTTCCTCCTCCCCCCCTCCCCTCCCTCTCTCGCTCATCCAGCCCATCATCTCTGCCTCGACACCCCCCCGGGCTCCCGCTCGCTTTCCATCTTGGCGGCACATGGCTTGAGTGGAGCGGTCAACGGACTGCTGCTAGTACTGTAGCTGCTGCGAGAGCCAGCGCCAGCAGAGGGCCCCCAAACCTCGTCCGTGCAACACCGGATTGCTGGGTAAATCATCCGCGCCTCCGTGCGAAGCCACAGCGCAGGCATGCTTCGCGCCAGGTCACAAAGGGCAACGGGCGCATCTCTAGCACCCAGCGACAGCCGGACGGCATGGCTTTGGGCATGGGTTTGTTTTGGGGGAGCGCTGCAGCCTCCGAAACTACCTATTTGTCGCATCCCGCCTCCCGCCAGTCTCCTGAGCTCTGAGACACAAGGGGGGGGGACGGTGTTGGTCGTCCTGCCGCTGAAGGATTTTGATGGCAGTGGTGAAGATGATGAGACACGTTTGAGCGCTGCCTTTTTTCCCTTCTTTTTTTGTTTATCCCTGTGTTGTTGGGTTGCTTCGCCCGTGGCCGTCATCATCTTATTCCAGGGCATGTCAGACTTGGCGCGTGGTTCCTCGGAGATCAACCATCTGGTCGGGACCGACGGTCTCGCGTCAATGTTGTTCCAGTTGCGGGCGCGCGAGAGGGTGTGTGACTTGCGCTGTGCTAAAACAGAGCCAGCGCAACTCAATCCTGCAAGAGTAAAAGTACATGTTCGCTGGCGTCAAGGATTCGAATGAAGCAGCAGCTTCGAGCTCATTGACAAGTCAACAGTTCCTCCGTGCCCCGAAAATGGTCAGGACGAAGTACTCGTACCTACAAGTGAGCCATTTCAGAAGTGACAAAGCCTCCGAGCCCCTCATTGGCTGAAATGGCGGCTCGCAGTCGAGCCGCCCAGATTGCGCAGCTGATCTGCCCAGCAGATACTTCCCTCGTTACGCCTTACCGCTCACTAGAACATGGGGAGGATTCCCAACTCTCTGTTTGACTCTTAGGATTCACTTCGGTGAGCAGATTGACCCCCTATTCTAAGCTCCTCCCTTGGAATGCGCGGTATCGAATTGGCTGTTCGGTGTCGAGGTCCCCCCAAGCGCCAGTGGCGCTGCCGTGGGAAGGCTCCTCGCATCCGCCCCCTTGGACGCCCTCTAGCGGCGACTATCGAGCGAGAACCGAAATACTACTACTAGCAGCGTCAAGGACGGAATGGCTTTGCACACGCTCAGCCCTACGAAGTCTGGAACGCAGCGCACGAGGAAGACCCTTGAATTCCAGAGTTCCAAGATGCACATGGCATCAGCGTTCCAGCACGGCGGAAAGGGTGTGTCGAGTCTGAAGCCTTTGCGCCATCCTTCTCATATGATGAAGCATCTTGAAGCAGGAACGCAAGAAAGACGAAAGAGACCAGAACTGGAGGAACAGCCACTCTACTCAACCACCCAGACGAGCCCACGCTCCTCCAGGACTTGAGATACCGTCCATCACGCACTAGCCGAGACCCCCCTGCGGCTCTGGGGGATTTCTAGGGCCAAGGTCTATCAATCATGGTTATTCAGAGGCTTCAACATCCCTGTTGCATAAATGGGCGCCTCGTATGAGAGCTCGCCTGGTTTCTCCTTCAGACTCGGGGACCTGCAATGTTTGCCAACCTCCCTCCCGTCGCATATAGGCGCCCCCTCCTCGAGCCCTCGACCCATCGGGCTGGCGTTAGCGCCGTGTTGGATGGCTCTCTGGTGCACAATTCGAGGCAGGCTCGAGACACTAGTCTAATTATATCGATGCCAGAATATGGAGACTGCTGCTTGGCTGCAGTCCATGTCCATGAGAAATCAGAAAGTGAGGCTCCGGGAAGGCGTTCGTGCCTCGAAGTACATGCGAGCAAGTCGGTAGTATGGGTTGGATACGAGTGCCTTACTTGGGCGTGGATTTTTATGTAAGCAGGGGCATCTCTGTTGACGTGATGTTTATCCGACCTCCGACCCAAGTGGGAGACGCTTCTCCTCTTTCTCCCCCCCCATGCCAGTCAGCACGGGAGCGCGAAGCAGAAACCTTGTCATCTTGCGTCCAAGAACATACGATGCAGCCAATCGAGGCCTGCGGCTGGTTGATGGGCAGGAATAAGCGCACATCATGTCGGACAAGGGTGCCCACGCCCGCTGATTGCAGCACATTGAGGTTTGTAATACTATGACTGACTGTTCTCGAGTGAACCTGGCCCAGGATCATGGATTCGAGTCAACTCAAGAAGTCGCCCTCTGACCCATCCTCCTGGGTTTTCCAGGGGCAGATGACGATTGCTCACTAACAGCCTCTAGTTGACGCTGCTGTGGGAATGTGGTTCAGGGGCCAAAGGGCGCACACACACGGAACGCAGCGCAGCGCACGGCCTTGGGTCTTGGGTGTTGTCTTTGGTCTTGGGTTAGGTCTTGGATAGCATTCGGGAGCCCCAGCAGGCGGCGAGCGCCTCCCCCGCCCGTCAAATTGGTCGACATCACACAAGTCGGCGACCATGGCGACGGGGCTCGCGAAACTGAATCTCGACCTGGGTCGCTTCGCCCTCGAATCGGTATTGTGGCTGCGTCAAACACGGCACTTGGTCTCGAAGCCCTCACCGGCGCCGCCGCCAGACACGCCTATTCGGGAAGTGGCTTGGGCACATCCGCTGCGTTGTTCTTGGATGGGCGACCGACAGAGCGCTGGGCAGTCCGGAAGAAGCGTGCTCTGTAGGGCTGAGCAGAAGCCAGGCCAAGCACGCCTGCTTGGTGCTGTCAAATTTCTGCTCACCCTCTCCACAAGGTCCAAAAGAACATTAGCTCGACATTGCGGGAGGGGCGTGGCCAGGGAGCTCTCCCGGGGCGTGAGGCTATTCGTGGCTACAGATACCGGCACCCCTCCACCATCTCCATGCCCGTTCTGTGCCAAATCCCTGACGTTCATCCTCAGTCCCGTCCAAGGGCCATCTTGCCGGCACGCCAATCTTGTCAGGGTCCTGGCCACACAGCGTCCCATCCGCAATCTCTGACCACGAGGCCGCGCCCTGGTCCATCATGTCCATCCCAACCCATGGATGAGAATCCCCCTGTTACTTTGCGCTTATTGGCGTTCCATTCTTTTGACGCGGCTCAAAGGATACGTATTGTCCATACCGCGTCTGATCCAATGCGGTAATCAGTGCGATCTCCTCGTCTCCCGAATTCTGTCGGAAGCGCCCCACTGTTGCCTACCTGCCAGGCCTGCCTGGGGAAAGAAGCGAATGAACACATCACCGGCCAGGCCAGAGCCTCCGCTCCCCTGGCTTCGCAGAGGCAGTTTACATTGCCAGGACGAGCATGCTGCTCCGGGCAACCAAGTATTACTGCACCTGAATTACATTACAAGTGGTACTGCCTGGATGCTGCCAGACATGGATTTGTCTCTACCCCTTGCCTGCTCTGGTTGAACACACAATTTGCCGTGCTTCGCAGGTGGTTGTCCGGCGTGACATTGTGTTGTGTTTTGACCATGAAGCTTGCAGCACCAGGCCGCATCTCGTCACTTACACGAACGCTCCAGCATTGGGCTCAGCGCTGTGTGCCTGCGCCCGAGGCCTGATATACACACATACGTCAGAGTTGCATTTGCAGTCGCGTTGGTTTCACTGCAGGCAATCTACGTGTTATCCATTGATCAGCATCATGAATTTGCTCTCATTTGCTGCCCCCCTTTTTCTTCCTCCAAAGAGGCCGCGCGACCTGTGGCTCTCCGTGGCCTCTGCTGTGTCACGTCGTTGCACGAGCCGATGAGATGTGCGAGTATATGCTCCATACCGAGAGATACAATCTCACTTGCCTTCTACAGGCGACGTGTGTTCCGCGAGGCGACCAGGTTGTACCTAGTCAAGCTGCCACGGATCGCCTTGATAGGCTGCCGCAAGCCTGCAAGGCAAGGGAAAGCTTCTCAATAAGGTTTTTTGCAGCAGCCGGGAGGGCCGAACAGTACGACATGGACAGTACGAATCAGGCCCGTCCTGTGTTGTGTTGTCTATTCCGTGCCTCTCAACTCACATGGCTCTGTAGCACAGCTTCCACCACCGCTGGCCTTTGTGGTCGGTCGTCCTACAGACCTGACGGCTTGTTGCCTGCAACTCTCGCCCTTACACAAACCGATCTTGTTCGTATACAGACTCATATCATACATACAATATCAACACTAGCACCATGCGGAATGTCGAGGACGCCGCTGCTGAACCCCGCCGGGATACGGACCTTGAGCAAATCACGAGCGCAAAAAAATCTCCGTTGTTCAGACTCGGACTTGATAACCAGCGATGCCTGACGCAACACTGGAGATGGAAAATCGCACATCGTTCTCCATAGCAGAACTAGATGACGACCTCGGTCGGCATGCTCCGTATGGTCATTTCCTCCATTTTTTTGCGAAGGACTTGACATCACTTCGAACCGTCCCACTCTTCCAGGCTGTTACCTGTCCTGGCCGAGTCTACAGTAGGAGACTTACACAACGGGTATCAACAGCGCCCATCGCAGCCAGAACAAATTGTGACAATGTTTTCCATGGAAGGTTTTGGACCGAACCCATGGCTCCACGCATCAATTTGGCAGTATGTCCGTAAGCATACGACGGATGCGACTTATACGACCAGATCTCCGGAGCATCAGAGTTGGAAGTATGACCGCTACGTCAATAACGAACTTCGTCAGGACTTCACATCGTCATCGTTCTGTATGAAGGAGAAATTTCAACGCAATTTCGACCTCAGGGGCAGGGAAAAGTCATTGACGATGCGGGAACTGAGCATCTTGCTGCTGATATAATGGCTGTTCGGCCAATGGAAACGGGTTTCGCAAGGCATCCCCATTTGGAGTAATATTCACAGCAATCGCTTTCTTCCGAAGCGGGCTCAATGTGTATTCTCGTACACTAATCTCATCTTGGTTAGGGAGGGCCTCTTTTCTGCTATTTACGAGCAGAATGTGAACTGAGACATGCTTCTCTGCTACGTGATTGGTCGGAGAGGAGGAGCGACCTACAGAGCGACCAGCTTCGGGGCTCGTAATCGTGCAGTCGACAGTAAGAACAAGTACCGTGTCTACCATGTCCGTACGGTATTGACGCAGACAAAACACAGGACAACGGTCAGAGTGGCTTGTGCGCTTGCAGCCGTGAAGAGCTCGGACTCTGGACCAATCGCAGCTCGCCGTTACAGCCCCGGTCACATGCCTGGACGTTCGGCTAGCTTCGCCACTCTCAGTTAGCATCTTCTGGGCTGCCATTCCGAGCACTTACCCCCCCATCGCCCTGGCAGTCCACTTGCCAGCAAGCCCTGTCACATCCCTCTGAGCGTGCCGCCGACCGTCTTCGATCTTGGGGCGCCGCAACATCGCGCTCTTCTCCACGCGGATGGCTCACTAATGGCCCTGGCAGCGTCCCTTTCCGGGGAGGCCATTCCCGAGGCTCCAGTGACACGGGCTGCAACAGCTCCTCCTGCTGTGCTGCGCTGCGCTGTGCCGTTCTGGATGTACCGTACCGTCGGTGGTGGTGGCACAGCCGCAGCGCTAGCAGCCAAGGGGAATACCTACAGGTATCCAATGCCTGAAGCAGCGCCCTCTTCTGGGGATCTGACGAGTTCTTACAGCGGCATGCGGGTAATGCTGTGCGAGCCGACCATCGCCTGCGCACACGAAGCCCGAGAATGCGTCTGCGTCTTGAATGGGCAATTCGAATGGGGGACCGCCCAAACGGTTATACCGACACGAGGCGCGCGTCACCCGATGGAAGGAAAGAAGAGAGCTCGCCCTACTGTATGGTGGAGCGAGGCAGACTTGGATCTGTCGCAGGTTGTAAGAAGACAGGCTCCGGCAATTTGAGGCTCGCAGTCGCAAGTCGCACCGTCCTGTTAGTCCAGCTTCTTCGAGAACCGAGCTACGAACTACCCGTTATGGCACTTACAAGCAGCTTCCTCCGATGCCTCGCAGACGAGATGGGGCCAGACGCAGTGCAACGCCACACTAACAGGTTCAGACTCTTGCTTGTTTCTCTGTGTCGACAACAGCCAAGAGTCCAGTGCACATGGTAAACTCGATGCAACTCCTGACCCCCTTCTCGTCGGCAGAACGTGCCCTCACCCACCCTTCTGTGCTGCTTCTCGATCCTACATAACGTGGCCGTCGGATGTCGAGTTTGCGCTTGCATTTTTTTTTTTGGTTGTCTCAGTCCAGAGGTGGGAGGGGGGGGGGAACGTGGCCGCATGCCCAGATTGCATCGTTGTCCGGGAAAGAAGGTTGCGGATTTATCGACGTCTGTGGCAATACGGAATTTGTCAGGACAGACACTTCGGCGCGTTTCGCATGCTGTGCCTGTGCCCCGGCATGTGGCCATCCACAGCTTGGATAGTCGACATGACCAGCAGCGCGAGAATGCCAGCCTTGGAGGCTCAGTGTCCGGTCTGATACCTACCCTGAAATGCTGAGGCCATCGTCTGCTGCGGAACCGTTTGGCCCCCAAAAAGCCGCTGTCTTCTTCTGTTTGCCTCTATCGAAGCGTGATGATTACGGCAGACCAATTCGGGCTTTCTGATACAAGCCGATGCGCAGGGGCTTTGAAGATCATGCCAGCTGCGATTTGTAGGATCTGGACCAACAAGGAGCCGTCGGGCCACTCACGGCGGCAACAGGACGAGCCATCACGCCGTTTATACCCCTGAACAAGCAACAACAAGGCCCATTTGACGAGTGCGGCCAAGAGTTTCATTTTAATATCTGAACATCGATAGCGTTCCACGTTGAACGACGGCTGGTGAACTCACCAGAAGCTATCAACACTCACCATGGCCGAATGAGGTGTCATGGCGCGATATATTGAAGGGCTTCGGCATCAATGGTCGAGGTACCAACTGGCAGCGGACCCTATTAAGCATGTCGCGTAAAGATACACCAGGCAGGGATACAAGGGAAGTGGGAGGCGGTCGGGACGCTACAGAGCAGAACAGGCAACGGGGGCGTGTGGACGGTCTGCAGCGCTGGGATGAGGGAAGCTCCCAGCAGCCGGGGTGGTCAAAGTGGTGTATGGCGTCTCGAAGCTCCCCCTTGCTGAACCCACAACGCCTTATTCTCACACACCCCCTGACAGCCCCGGCAATTCGGTAGCCCACGCACTCGGTTCGCCGTGTGACTCGCACGGACTAACTACGAGTACAACCAGGAGTCCAGGGCCAGGACGACAACTTGTGATCGACGACGCTGTTGACGGCGATTGCCAGGCTCAGGGCATGAAAATGAGATTTGATTACCGGCACAGGCCTTGCTCGTCCAGGATCGCGTACCGTGGCTACGATGATAGCATCACCTACCTGCCTAGAGACGCTGATGCGCAACAAGCCACACCGCCAGTACCGCTCGACTTGGCTCTCTTCGGCGTCTGCGATAGATTACATGGCCACGTTTGGATCGTGATCATGATCGTCGACTAGTAGCACATACAGGTTCATGCCGACATTAAGCTAACACCACTGGCCGATCAACTTCGCACCGCGTCGCGCCCCTTTTGACAGCCCAGCACTTGGAGCGCCGGGGAGCGAAACTATGTTGTCAACCTTTTCGGATATCGGGCAAGCCGAATGATTTCGCTTCCGATCATGGCTATCGCTGGGTTAAGGAGATGCTGCGACAGGAACCGTCACATCGCATGAATGATTTGAGATGCAATTTGAGTTGATTTGGCTTGCCTTGGGGGGGTGTTTGCTGCGTTACGAGTAAAGAGCTCGACGTCTCATTGGCCGGGCCGTATTTCTTCTCTTCCAAACCCCACGATGCCCTTGCAGGGTTGTCTGTGGCAGGCATGCGAATAGTGGAGAAGGCCGGCAGTGGGCTTGCGCCTCGACTCGGATGAAGATGGGCAAGTCTGGCTCTCGTCGAGTCAACGTCTGCAGAGGCGGCCACAAGTCGACATGGTCTGGAACCGCAGCGCTGGAACCTTCAATGATGCCACACGCCTGATTTCTCCTCACGTGTTGTCGGTGCGCCAGCATTGGCCAGTGGCTGGTCAGATGGCTCGACGACGCTCCCGAAGGCTACGCCAACGAGTGGTGTGTGTGTTGTGTGTGTGTGCAAGACTTGGAAGCAAGGTTTGAGCCACCACGGGAGAGCTCCCAGGACTATTCCGCATCCACTCTAGGTTTCAAGCCTGGGAAGACCGAAAGCCACCGCCAGACACTTGCTGCAGGGCCACGTAGACCGGCGAGTATTGTTATGACGACCCGACAATCTGGGGGGCCCCCGCGATCCCTGCTTCATTCCAGGCATCTCCGAGAAGCTGGGAGAGAAAAGCAAAGAGAAGAAAGGGCTTCCGACTAGTCACAACAACGGCACATGGCAAGCCAGCAATAGGCAGACACCGCCGGGCTGGCAATGACGCCAGCTTCGACATCCACAATTTGCGAAGCCGTGAACAGGAATGCTGGGCGTTGATCAGATGAGCTCCGATGAAAAAGCTTACCAGAACGTTTCATCTAGAGAGCAGGCCATTCGAGACCAAGATCGACACTGTGATGTGACATCAGGACCTTGTTGGAAAAACGAGAATTTGGCAGCACCTCTGGCCATTCCACTAGCACAGGAGTGCATAATTTTCCATGCAGCGGCAGTTAGGCTCGTCACTCCAGGCAGATCCCTCCGGCCGGGTGTGGCCCCCAGGAGAGGGATATCATCTCAACCTGGTATCCTTCCATGACCATGATAAGGTGCTCACTGCAGTCGAAGTCAGGAGTCAGTCTGGGGTGTGATGAGATGAACGGCGCCAAGCAAGTATCATGCAGAGACAGTTCCTTGAGCGCCCTCTACATGCACTGGTTGTCCAGTCAAGCCCTGGTAAGGCTGGAACTGGCTAACCGTGTTATAGCACACACGCTCTAGTCGTGGCACTGCAAGGCGTTGGCATGGGGTGGCCTGCTTCTCGACAAGTGGTAGCCCCAAGGAGAAAGAAGAAAATGAGGCTTATATCGCCCCTTCACCGTTTATTTCAACACTTTAGACCAAGATCCAAGCGCCCCCTACCGCCGTTCGAGACCGGTCTACCATGGCGAGGCGTCCAATCTGCCGGGAGGCCACGATCAGAGAGCTCATGTCTGTCTAGTGGCGTCTATCTGTCCCAGTCCGCTGGGAAAGCTTAGCTTCGTAGGGCTTGTGGCGGAGAGCCGAAAGCCCCAAGGCTCATCTCGACTTTTAGCAAAGCTGTTGGTGTGCATTAGGCCTGACGGGCTTTGAGGGGTCGCTTGAAAGAAATGTCGACCAATGAGTCCCTAGACTTCCCTTGGCAGTCTTGGTGAGTTATCCCTGCCAGAGTGACCAGAGCAAATCGAGACTCACGAGCATGAAGTGTTACTACCTAGTGCTTTGCGAGTCGACCGGTACTCAACACAGATCCATGCTCGAGACCGTACATAGTACGAAAGACGACAGTAGAGTCATTCACTCCTACTATGCGCGCAGATGCCCACGCTCTTAGTACTCGTGTGCGCACAGTACCCCTCCTTATTGGACCCCTGAATCCCGATACCCTTGACTCTCGAGTTTATTGCTGCTTGAATGTTGGTGAGGTGGCTCGATGTAACCCAATATCTGCGCTTTGAGTTGCAGCCTTTCAGGTCTGGTCGCAGGCTTATTGATGATATTCATGCGCGCATGCATGCTAGTCAAAGGGACACGAGAGGATTACCGACACGAAAGCGCAGTGCACAGAAAGAGCTCACTTGAGCAGGCTGAACTCGATGTAAGTGGTCTTGCAAGGGCACAGGCACAGATCTGACGTACAAATGACAGGCGACCGCGGAGAAATACCACGAGTAATCCGGCTAGGCAAGCTAAGCTATCTTACTACTACTTTGGCGAACTTGTGGGCGAGACGGGTGATCGCTGGCTCCGTCCGTCCTGGGCAGTGGCATTTCACGGCATTGATTCGAGTCGATTTGTGAACACCTTGTCAAGGTTGGTTGGGTGGCTGCTTGTTGAGGGGAGAGCGAAAGCAGAGGGGGGTGTGTTTCAGTGCAAAACAATTTCATTTTCATGCGGGCTACTACTTCTGGACTCGGTACCGCGCACCGCCCTGCCTAGCACTCGACGGTCCATCTATTTTTGCAACCTCGGCTTGGGGGCCATCTGGCTTAGCGCGGCAGCGGGAGGCATATGAGACGGCTATCGGGTTGATATCTGGCCAGGGATGTGCTTCTGACATTCTCTAGCCTTGGCCTCGACGCTCGGGTCCGTCTCCCGGCTAGCCCCAACGCTTAACTACGGGGAATTGTGGCGTTCGCTTGATTTAGTGGTCGCCGACCACTTTCCTTAGCGTGGAGATGTTGTCAGTCTGGACGCCTGTGATGGGAGGGGACCCCTCATAGGGCAGGCGAATTGCCTGCGAGAACGAGACCGCCGTCTCCCCCTCCCCTGTCGGCCAGCGGTGGTCGAGACGGAGTCGTGCGCGCAGAGGACCGCTTCGACGCCAACACGCCCATTCTTGCAGAACAGAGAAGATTAGAGGTAGCACGAACTAGGGGATGCAGAGAAAAAGGGGGGGAACTTGGAAGCTAAGGCAGCAGAGCCAAGGAGCATTGCTGCGGTTCCTGCTGCTGAGGCAGGGAAAACCGCAGGTCCCGATGCTTTGGATAGCCTCATGGGGCTCGCGTGGCGTCGACGCCTCCCCGAAGTCTTACGCTTGTGCGGTCAGAGGCCTCTCACGGATCACCCAACTCATGTCTCCATACTCCGTCTAGGGGATGGAAACTCTGAAACCTTAACACTCTCGTCATTTGCGCATGGGTAAAGGTTATTTGTCCTTCCCCAGAAAAGGGGAGGGGGTGTTCGCCGTCATTATGAGTTGACCTCGGGCTCTGGTATGTATTATTCCTCATCTGCCTTTACGGTCTCAAGCTCTCTATTTTCCCATCAGTGGATCTCGTCTCTCTGGCGCAAAAGTAAGAAAAAAGCAAAGACAAAACACGCAATCAGAGGGGTGGGGGGTTAGAGAGAGGCTGTGGCGCTCTGGGCAGGAGATGCTTGCTGGCCGCATCGTTGGGATAAGCAAGGCCACGTGTAACCGTCCAGCCGGTCAGCGGCAAGGTGAACCCCAGCCCAGCATCGCGCGTCTCGTCGAGATTCACACAAACATCGAATTTATCTGCTTTAGTCATAGGCGCTCGCTCCCGCCCGCGATTTTCCTTGGGGGCAGACGATGACAAGTTGCAGAAGGGGGCGCTTGACCTAACTGGGCTTGAATTCGCGATATGACACGGGGCGGCAGGCCGAATCGAGACATCTGATGGGATGGCATGGGGAGGGGGCCAGGGCTTTTGATATTGGGCAGAGCTGTGAGTGAGTTGAGAGCGCCTGGAGCGCGGAGAGGCACGTCTATTTGCCAATGGTCTCCGATGCGTTATGCATTGCCTTTGGGGCACGTCTTACCGAAACGTTCTGATGGACGAAGCCGAGCAGAGAGAGCGAGCGCGAAAGGGGGGCGACTGCGACAATTGCATGGGGGATGCAGTTGCGGCTCTGAGACATACATACGAGTACATGGCCTGCCGTTTACAGAGCCCATCTGCAGTCGACGGCTCATTACAGGCTGCCAGACAGGGCTTCGAAGTCGACGCGACAACCAGTTGGGTGAAGCTCTTTGGCCAAGGGCTTTGGGAGGGGAGAAGAAGAGGTCGGCCTGGGCCTTGCCCGGGCCTCTTCGGAGGACACCGTCGTACGAGGATTCGTCAATGGCCTGTCTTTCAGGTATGATGATCTGGTGGAGGCGGCCATGTTCGATTTCCTATTCGGATCGAATATGCAGAACGTGCAGCTCATCCATCGCCATTCGATGCAACAGCAGCGCCAGATGAGGTCCCACCAGCCTTTCACCAGTCATAGGGCGACAACCACCACTCTGTCGACGCACACTCTCTCACACTCGCTCACACTCTGACGCTCACCCATTCAATCAGAATGCGACGTTGGTTAAACTATTGCAATGCTCCAGCGGTTGCATGATGGGCACAAACACATACACATACACATACATGTGTGACTCTACGAATTAGCCCATATTGAGCAGCAGCAGCAGCAGCCAAGATGTACGTACGGAGGACGCAGTCCAGGCGGCATCAGTCGCACATGCACCTATTGCGCGGGCGCACCGGTTGACGCTTTTGGCACACTACTACACGCATGCAGACACGGTTGTCGAGGGAGATGCCGCGGCTTGCAGATGTCTGTCTCCATCTGGCGCGTCTCTACGGACCGCTCGTGAGCTCCGTCCTGTACCTTTCAGCAGGTCAAGGGTCAGTTTGGCCACCGGACTCCCGGCCAATCGAACGGCCCAACGGGACTGATTCTTCCCTTTTTCCCGGGCCTCCGGACGGACTTTGGGATTCGGTCTTTTGTCCTCCCCCAATTCCCCAATTTCAGTTCCCTCTTCCAGCCCACATTTCCGTTGTGATGCCCAAGATTTGAAAGCGACGATCGGTGGCTTGTCGTTGATGTCGTACTCTGAGAGGGGAGAAGAGTGATTCGCTGCCGAGGGTGCCTTTGCCCTACCGGCATCTCCTCTTGCCGAGCAAGCCCTTCTTGCTTGTGTTTTTTTTCCTTCTCCTTGTCCACTCCTTCGAGCAATCTTTTCTCCCCACCTTTCTATAATGGTATTCGGCCAATGGACGGTGAGATCTGGAGCATCTCGACTTGGGAACCCGGCCCCCCGTCCCCGTCCTCCCAATTTCTGCATCGCCAAATCTTCTTCTTCCACCGTACTGTACATGCGCAGTGCATCTGCATGCAGCATGCAAGCAGCACTGCAGCAGCAGCTTAGGGCTCCACAACTAGGCGTTTTTTGCCCTCTCTCCGGCACATGAATCTCGCCCTTTCGCACCAAGTGAATAGTTGCATCTCTTCGGCCCTTGGCTCAGGCTCAAAGCCCTTCCCTTTCTGGAGAGAGGGGGGTGAGGATACCCATTTGTTCATCTGGTCGACAGGGATTCAACTGCTTGGACATCTCGATTCACTTCTCGGCAACATTGCTGCCTTTTCCTTTTCTCGCTCTCTTATCTTGCGCCGGGAGGAAGGGATGGGCGGTTGTACTTCGTTTGTGTACCAATCACTGGCCTTTCCTTGAAGAAATTTGCTTCCGGGAATACATTGCCAGGAGACATCATATACCACTACTAACAGCAGGCTGGCACGATCCCTGCTGGTGGCCAGCCCCTTGCCCATGCCTTATTCTGTGGATTTGAGATGGAGTTGTAGAAGGGGAGTGTGTGAAGCAATGCATGTACTGGGCGTATGTACTTGCGAAGTCCGGGTGAACGAACCTATGGACACCCAGACCTGATAGTCTTGATGCTAGCTTCTCCAGTTTGCATCATCTTGTCTCTCGAGGAAGCCTCCCCCCTTGTCAAAGGATGATCCATATTGGATGATCCGTGCCATCACGCCCACGTAGGGATGTACATACTGACATACTAGTACATCTCGCACACGTGGTATGTGATATATATGCACATTATCCATGGAGTATACGGGGGTTTTGGCGGAAAGGCTTCCGCGTCCACTGACGAAGGACACGAGTGTGCATATCGAGGCATCCTGGAGCCTCAACGCGCCGCGGATCTTGAGCCACGACACGAGGCACATATCATATCGCGTCGTCGTTTGCCTTCGAATCCTTCGTTCTCCTTGCAGGAAAGCAAGCAGGCAGGCAAGGGGAGGTCCACTCCGTGACCTCGGTCCGGGGGCATGTTGGGGGCAGAGAAAAGAATATTACATGTAAGTTCTGTTGACTGCGTGTCTCAGTGTTAGGTCATCGCTGTCGAGGTTGTGACGCAGGCTATATGTACGTATGGAGTAGTGATGCACGATTTCCTGTTCTCTCTGCCCCCTTTTTTTCCTTGCTGATGTGGGATTTCGGTGCAAGTCATCCTGTCTTGAGTGGTTGGGGTGAGTGGCCTTTCTGGTGTCATCGACTTGCTTCTGAGGTCCACTCGGGGGGTGTGGGAGACTGCCGTTTCCCCCATGTATGTACGAGTACATACGATGATTTGTGCACCTTGTTGGAGTTTGATCGACGGTTTGGTCGAGCCAAGCAGGGCTTTCTCTTACTCCTGCTCCTCTTCCTCTGCTGGTGGGTGTGCCTCTTCTGACTGGCGTGGGAGAAACTACCGCTAGTGTCGTCGAATCGTGATGGACTAGGCGTTCTCCTTTGTTCCTATCTTTGGGCCCTTGACTTGCTTGACTCACAGATGAGTATACCCAGGTATGTACCAGCTTGAGCACGAGTACATACAAGCTTTGCTCTCCATGGAAATGGAGACGTTGACGTTTCAGTTCTACGAACTACGCCTTGCACGAGAGCCACTCACTCAACTCACTCACGACACTCACTCACTACGCAAGTAGGTAATGGTAATTCCCACCTGAAATGGTGCTAGCACACGTCATTTGAAGCCGTTATTCTAGCGTAATAATCTTTTTTTTCCTTGTGTCTGAGAAATTTTTCGCTTGTGTGTTTTTTCTCACTTTTCCAAGACATTTCCATTTTTAGGGGGTGTGGCGTTTTGTTTACTTGCCCCATATCCTCGGCGTTTCTTTTTTTTTTTTTTTCCTCTTGAACTATGTGCTGCTATTACAAGACTGGGACCGTTTTTTGACGGGCTTTGGGGGAGCCGAGAGATTGGTAGACTAGTCGTTATTTGCGCGTTACGAATGTTTCACTTTTCCTGTATTGCCATGGAGTTGAAGTTGTACTACACTACATCGATGGGCGATGAGTAGAAGAGCGCCCTCCATCATAAGACATGGAGGAGAGGCCGTAATAGGCCCCCCCCCCTGAGCTGGCTGTAGTAGGATCTGATTCCTTGCTCATTTTGTTTACCCATTCGGCGAAAGAGATACCTTGTCATGTGGCATTTCTTCCGCAAAAGCTACTACACTGCGTGGTTTTTGTTCTTCCCCCTTGGTCCCCTGAAGCGAAACAAAAACGGTGATCTTGTGACGGGCACTTCTTCTTTTGGGTGTGCTTTACATCCCATATCGGGGATGGGGGAGGGGGGTTTTGCTTGTTCACGTACAAGTCATGTATGGAGGAGGTGTGTATTTTGCGGAGAAGCTTACATGTACGTGGTAGTATGTATCGGCTTGGACAAAGTGTCGGTAGTTTGTGTTGTGGTGCCTTGGCTTGAAGGGAGGGGGCATGGTTTGATCCTGTTTTGGGAGAGTCATGATGCTTTTTTTTGGGTGTTTGGGTGGTGGGACGGTGTGGTGGGCAGTTGGGATTGTGGAGGGTGGTTTTGGTTGATCTTTGTTCGGAGGAGATTTGTTGATCTGTGGTATTTTGGAGGTTTAGGAGTTCAAGGGGAGTGTTTTGTTGGAACTACCTTGAGGATGAACTGTTTTCACGAGCTACACTTTTATATATATTTGGCCGTGTTCATATATTCCGTAGTGAATACACGGTTAGGTTGTGGAAGGACTTCGAGGCCTAGGTGACTGCATCTGTTGGAGTGTAGATGGGCAATGGACATTGTGTTGTGTGAGACAAGGGCATCTCCGATCCAAAGTGACGGGAATAAGGAGCTGCGAGCTCCAGTCCGTCAAACCGGATAAAACTATATAGGGTAGTGAGTAACGGTTTCTCTGCTCAAGTAAGGTATTGGCTAAATAGACGCGAGCGATATCGTGTTAGTCAAGTCCACAATTGCACGTAGACGTCATAGTGAGCTGACTTTGGGAGCACGTAACTTGACGTCTGTTTTCGAATCTACGCGCCTGTGGGTATGAGCATCTTCTAAATCAAGGATATGATATCACTGCTATGAGCTTGTGAGCTTATATTGAGTAAAGTTGGCGCATTCCTATCTCCTCTTGTGTGTGTGGTTGTTGAGTGGCTGTTGTAGTAGTGATTCTGTTGTGTGGTTGTGGTTTGCAAGACATCGCGGAGGTTGAAGCGGATTGTGTGTAGTCGCATTTTCCCGCGCCGCAAACAGGACCATGACTATCATACAAGGAAAGTCAAATAACGTCAAGAAAAGACATAGAAATCAAACAAATCCAGAAAGATTCTATATTTCTCTTGCAAGAGATCGACAGGCATCACATCTCACGCATCGAAAACTATATGTTCACAGGGGGGCTGGTAAGCCATAAGCGGGCAGCGGCACGCGTCCGGCTAAGCCCCGGAGCCTGCCGCGCTCAATCACGTGCACCTCTTCAACGACGTGCGTCATCCGCAGCTTATCTGTATCACTAACGTGGCATCAAGCAACAGCTCTGGGATTGTTAAGCAAGTCTTCAGTTTGCGGCTTCACCTGTTCATCAACAATTGCAGGCTTTAAGATGGAAATGTAGGCATCTGGAAGCAGTACACGATTCAATCGAAGTATTTAGTCTTCGTTTTCCGAAATGTTCAAGCTGCGGCTGGGCTGGTACGCCGGGGTATGTCCTCTCAGATGCTCTTACTGAAGCTTATCCTCAAGCTCTCTTCACTATCAGATATCATCAACCTTCAAAAAAGACTAACGCGAGTGACTCTCTCAGGTCTCGACAGCCCTGGCGGGCGCCGTCGTGCTCTCGGCATTCCACCAGCGCGCCAACTTCTACTCTGCCATGGTCTATCTTGCCCAGAGCAACTTCTGTCTGCTGGTGAGTGAACCGCGTGGGTCTTTGCCGCGGGAAACTCATGCGTGTGCTAACTCATCGTGATGTGACATAGGTCCTGGTCAACTTCACGTTGCTACTGTACAGCAGCTTCATATACGCCCTGACGCAGCTATGCTTCGGCACGTTGCGCGCAATCGAGGTCGAGCAGCTCACCGAGCGAGCATGGTTCGCCATCACCGAGACGTGTCTGGCCATGACCATCTTCCGCGAGGAGATTGGAGCCTGGTTCCTCGTCATGTTCACCGCGCTGGTCACGGGCAAGGTCTGGGGATGGATTGGTGATGGCCGCGTCGAGTTTCTCGAGCAGCAGCCTCCTGCGAATCCGCGCCTGTTTCATCTGCGGCTCAGCATCTCTCTTGCCGCCAGCTTCCTCTACGACATCTGGATCCTTCGCTATGCTGTCAACACCGTCATTCAGCAGGCCAGGCCGAACATGATGGTCATGTTCCTGTTTGAGTTTGCCGTCCTGGCTACCTGTTCCTGGAGAACGGGGGCTCGGTACCTGGTGTCGCTGACGGAGCAGCGCATCATCCAGATGCAGACGAAGAAACGCCTGGTGGAGCGGAGGGAAGAGGTCAGGCGACAGCGAGAGACCATCATTCGTCAGCGGGAACAGGCTGCAGCGGCTGGAGAGCCAGTGCCGGAAACCCAAGAGCCTCTGCCCGATCTAGACGACATTGATGAGATGGACATTGAGGTGCCGGGCTGGGCGGCAAAGGGTGAGCTCGTGCTTTGGCTGGACTTGGTTACTGGTAAGGTCTTTCTTCAGCTCACTTCGTGTCTTTAACCTCTAACGTCGGCACCTAGATATGGTGAAGCTGGGCATCTATGTCTCCTTCTTCATGATGCTTCTCATGTTCTACGGCCTTCCTATCCATATCATGAGGGACCTGTTCATGACGACACGCGACTTCCTCAAGAGGCTCAACGCACTCCTTCGGTACAGACGGGCTATCCAAGAGATGAACAAGTATCCGGATGCTACTGAGCGCGATCTCGCACAAGAAAACACCTGCATCATCTGCCGTGAGGAGATGCACCTGTGGGATCCCGACAACAACGTGGGCACCATCGACCGCGTGCGCCCCAAGAAGCTTCCATGTGGCCACATTCTGCACCTAGGTTGCCTCAAGAGCTGGCTGGAACGGCAACAGGTATGCCCAACCTGCAGGAGACCAGTCACCGGCGAACGCTCCCAATCTCCCAACGCTCGTCGCGCTGCTCTCAGGCTCCAGTTTGGCCAGGCGCCGCGACGGGGTCCGGGTGAACGGGGGAATGGCAACGACGATGCAGATGACGATGACGACAACAACAACGACAACAACAATGCGCCCCGTGACGGACAGAATGGCGCAGCGCCTCCGCGACAAGCGCGAGGGGATGCAGGACGAGCTCGGGTTTTTACTTTTGGTCCTATCAGGCTTGGATTTGGAGCCAATGACCAGCAAGTCCGTGAGCTCGCGCAACAGTTTGGCATGCCTCAAATTGCCGGCGATCAGGGACAAGGCTCCTCTACGACGGCTCCTCAGACCCAGTCTCAGCAACTTCCCTCTGGCGACAGCTACCAACAGATTGGAGGCCTCCTGCAGCAGGCGGAGCAGATGCTGCAACGCGAATTGCAGAACCTGCAAACCACGCAGCAGGAGCTCCAGATTGCCAACTTGCTCAATGCCGAGATTCAACGCCTTCGCCAACGACGACAACAGCCGCAGGATGCCGCACAGATCGGCCAGGGGCAATTGCCTGTTCCGCTCACCCAGCCAACCGGCCTGGCTCCAGTGGGATTACCGCCATTGCCTCTGGGAGTGCCTCCGGTTGGAGGTTTGCAAGTGTATCCCTCCTCCCTGCCGCCGAGAATGAGCAGCCCCTTGATGACTCGGCACGGAGCTGGCCCTTTGACGACGGCAATTCCCGCTGGCAGCCCTGATTTGCCGGAAGGATTGGTGCTGCCTCCGGGATGGTCCTTGACGCCTCTGCAGAGACTAGACAATGCTCCAGCCGGACCTCAGTTCCCGCCGCAGACGGCTGGTGTGCCTTTACCTGGTGAAACGACCGGAGGCCAAACCGCGACATCTTCGCTCCAGCCAACACCGACAGTGCCACACAGCCACGAGTCGGTGCCGGCGGATTCTTCGTCCATACCTGCTCCCGTAGCTCAACCCGTGGGTGCACGAGCAGATACGCCCCCCAACCCGGGCCCTTCATCAGAGCCTCCGCCCGTGGTGTCACCAAGCCCAATGATGCCAAACTGGGGCGGATCCAACCAGCTGTTCGGTTCTACTTCCCGCCTCGAGCAAGGAGACACGGCCAGCCAAGCAAGCACCCAGGCCGCTCCGGCAGGGGACATTGAGACTCCGCCTGAAAGCAGCAACGGTGCTCACGACTCGTTGCCGGCGGCGGATGATCTCCTCAGGCGGGAGCCGAGTATCCTTGAGCTTGAGCAGACTGGGGAAGGCCAGGCCGAGGGAGAAACGTCCGACAAGGGGAAGGGCAGGGCTGTGACTATGGAAGAGGCTGAGGATGAAGAGAACTGAAATACGGTGAAAGTCGAAGGCAGGGGCCGGGTTTTATGTGTACCAGATTAGTTGTCAATAGCTGGCATTCACTTTTTGAGAGCGACTCGAGTATGGGCATTGAAGAACGTGCGCCATGGACTCGACTTATGTAACATTTTGGCGTTTAGGGGTTTAAGCAGATGGCATCGAATGCATTAGCTTTGTCTATACATGGTTTGCTTTCATCTCTATGCTTGAGTGAGCACACTGCCAGATGTGTATATTATGACGTCTGCCACCATCATGAACCTGTGTTTTTTTTCTTCAAGTATATACCTCACATGCATCGCTCATCTACACATAATGTCAACCAACATTCAACACCCAAAACATCTTAGACAAAGAAGCCCCAATTCAACCCGCTTCGCAAGATAAGAACGCAATGGACAAATCGAATGCGAACAGGAAAAGAAAAAAAAGGAGAACAACACCTACTCCTGCCCCGACGATGGCACCTCCTCCCTCGGCGCCTCCTCGACCGTAGCCCCCTTCTCCCCAACCTTGACGACCAAATCATAGCTCACCCGCAAATTCTCCGCGCCCCTCAGCGCCCGCACCATCATCGCCTCGTTCTTCTCCCGCACGAGCCTCCGCAGGGCACCCACGAGGAAGCCGGCAACGACGTCGACCGACCACCGGTCCGGGATGAGGGCCAGCACGTCGTCAATGTCGAACCACCCGCTGAAGCGATCGAGCAGCGCGCTCGTCTGCTCGACGCGGTCGCTCACGTCCCTGATGGCGAGGAACTCCCTCAGCACCACCTGGAAGAGGCGGCGCTGCTGCTCGACCTGCGGGACGCTGTCGCGCCGGCCCTGGATCGGCGAGTAGATGGTTGCGCCGCCGCGGAGGCAGTACGACACGGCGGTGTCGTAGTCGCCGAGATCGTGGACCAGGAGGCGCAGCGCGTCCTCGTGCTTGCGCTCCCGCCCGGCGATGATGATGGTTTCGGGAACGAGCAAGTCACCAGACAGTTTGTCCATGCGCTCCCTTATCGCGGCAATGTCGTATTCGTGGGGACCGCCCAGCAGTTGTAGTAGCCGAAGCCGGCTTTGCCAGACCTCGTCGTCCTCGGGGGCATTCTCTGTCAAAAAGTGCCTGTACGTCGGCTTTGGGCTTTGCAGGGCCCTGTAGGCGGCATATGCGGCCTTGACAGTCTCCTGGCTCTCGGGTGATTTCAGATCGTCAATGACAATCTCCAGGTAGTACGAAATAAGCTCATTGACGTAGGCTTCGTAGCCCTTGTCGAACACAAGATGTTCCAGGTAGTACTTGACCGCACCCGGAGCCTCGGCACGCAGCAGCTCTACCGCTCTGGTGGGTTCAAACTTGGGCGACTTGCCCTTGTCGTCGGCAAACACCTGCACACCGAGCTTCGGGTTCCTGTTGGCCAGCCAGAGACCGTATTCTTGGACAAGCGCCTGATTGCTGAGTTTGCTGAGATACTCCCGCACCCTCTGCTCACCGTCCATCAACTCTTGAGCGTCGTCTTCCTCTCCTTCGAGAACGCGCTTCCAGGTCGCCAGCACGTCAGCAGACATCTTGCGGCTTTGGTATAGTCTACTCAAGGCAAAGAACCTGTGGTACGACTCCAGGAGGGAAACAGCTCGGTCGAAGCAATCCATGCCGCCGTCGACTAGAGCACCCAGCTCTTTCCTGACGGCACCTCCCTTTCCCAAGCCCTTCGGAGAGTGCCTATCGAGCTCCAGCAGGACAAGCAGTAATGCCGCATCAACGGTTCGGAAGACTTCACCCTCGACGGACACACTTCCGAAGCCCTTCATCTTCCTCCAAGCCTGTAGGTAGCGCCGAAGGAAATGTAGAATTTTGAGTTGAAGACCCCTTATGCCTCCTTGAGACAATTCTAGAAATTCGGGACTCGCTAAAAACGCCTCTGGTGACTCTTTTACACCACCGTGTATCCAAATGCCTCTACGGCCCTCTATGATTTCGTTTCGAACTCCGGGAATCAGAGACAGGACAACTCGCGGGTCGAGTTTGCTTTCCACTAGCACCTCTTGCAACGCAGCCAGCTCCTCATCCGATACGTCTCTGTCCGACGAGGAAAGCAGCAGGTTGATCAAGAGGAGAACCCCCGCCTTTTGTTGTATGTAGCCAAATGTAGTAAACTCGAGTTCCGTCTTTGGCTCACGGTCGCGGATGCTCGACAGAACCATGATGATTGAACGCTTATCAATCTCCTTTCCATCGCCCTGCTGTAGCGCACGGGCAGCCTCTAGCCGTTTGTCGAGCTGGACAATCAGGGGGTTTCGGACGGCCCACCATATGCGATTGCCACGCCATACAGCGATGCGTGTCCTGGACTTTGAAAGCCGGCGGGCAAATTCTTCTCCCTCCAAGGTCCGTGCCGCCTCCCACCCTTCTGGAAGTGACTCTCCATCTTGTGAGTCGACGTCTCGTTCAAAGAGCTCTCGCTCCTTCGCCAGCCGCTCAATCGAGAGGGCGGTTCTAGAATCCGAGGACTTGAGCGAGGATGTCGTCGGAGCAGATTCGGCCGAGCTCGGAAATGGTATGTATCTCTTTAGACTCAGTTTATCGACAATCTCCTCGGACTGAGTCTCATGCCTGCTCGCAACGGCACGGACCCCGTATTTCCCTTCAAGCTCTGCATCACTGGCTACCAGCCACTGTTTCTGGGGTTGTGCCTCACTACCGGCACTCCAGCTTTGAATTTCCACTCCACTATGAGGATTGCCATCGACATCCTTTGTCATGGACGCAAATACATATCCATCCTCATCTTCAGCGGAGGCACTCTCGTCTGATGAGCTGCTGTCGATTACGACTTGCTCAGGGTATATATCAAATGTTATGGTCGGTCGTGTAGGGTCGCCGTCCAGGTTAATGAACATGCCAACGCCAGGATCCGAGGGAGTGGTGCCCATGACAAGAAGAAACTCTTCGGGCGTCGGTGAGGTAATGTGTGGCTTCAGTAGAGCGGCTGCAGGCCGCGGTGCTGGACTGGAGGATGGAGGAGGCGCCGGGAGTGGTTTATCAGCAGGCGGCGGCGTCGAACTGTGCTCAGGAGGCTGGGGGCTCGACGGCTGTCCTGGAGGGGAAAGTGTCTGTGAGATGGGGAGCCGCGGGCTTGCGCCCTGTGAGTCGGGCTTCAGTGAATCTGTAGGCGTAGCGGCGGTCCCCAAGCTGGCACTTCGGCTGTGCGCCTGCGAACTGCTCTGTGGCCGGGTTTGATTCGAAGAGGCGCTCCGTCCGACATTTGCGTCCTTGGCAATGTTCAGAACATGTCCGAACTCGGCAGAGGCAGTAGGGTTCTCGTCCAATGATGAGATATTCATGAGAGGGATCTTGAGTTGCCGATTGACATCGATGAGGGCATACGTTTTCGAATCGGCCACGCATGCTATGGAGTCTCGCCGTACAGAAAGAGTGGTGCCAGCAAACTCGATGTTCTGGAAGATGTGAGAGCAAGCTCTGAAGAATGGATGGCGCGGGAACTGTATCATACCTTGACAGCGCGCACGTCCTCATCGATTTTCACAACCTGTAATCGCCTGTTGAGAGAAAGGAGAACTGTCACCGTCTCGCCCGTGTTCGCAACAACGTCACCCTGCCCCTCCTCGTTCAAGTCGACGCCGCCGATCCAGTTACAGTTTTTGACCTGCTTCGACCCAAACACCGGGCTCAGCTCCGGGAGAGAGTAGAAGGTGACTGTTCCATTGCACAGGATGCACGCCTTGCCAACGCGAGGCAATAGAAGGATCTGCTGGACGCCAGGCCGCGAGGGGGTGTTCTCGGCAAAGGCAGGCGAGAGCCTCGAGGCGGGGATGAAGACCGGCCGGCCGGACCTGTCGGAGGGATCTGGGGGGATGCTGACGAAGTGTAGAAGCTCGGCGGCCGAAGTGCCGACGTAAAGATTGCCATCTGCGCCAGAGTTAGCAACATGACACCACGCACAGGCTGCCTCGGCAGTTTGACAACAGAGGACAAGGCGCACGAACCGTAATACTCGACGCAGTTAATCTTGATGCCGTCCTGAGCGCCATCGGCCGACAGCGGCACCGAATCTACCCACGGCTGCAGCACATAGGGCCCGTCGTGCGGATCCGCGGCGATGCCCGGCGAGGCCATGGACGACGATGATGCCCCTCCACCCGGGCCATTGGATGTCATGACAGTCTGTAGGTTGCTGGCGGTGTCATCTGAACACCGGAATCATGATGTCTGGCGGAGAGACGCTTCTGAACGAAGAATCTGGCGAGAGCAGCTGAGGAGTGAGAGGAGCCAGAAAGACCTTGACAAGTTTAAGATCTCAACTGTTGGTAGTGTCTGGTGGTGAGGTGGTGACGAATGCGCCAGCCTTTCGCTGCGGGAGCTCTGGAGAGCTGCGGAGCTACGTAGCCCGGGCGAGGCTGATGTGGGGCGCTACGACTAGCCTCCGGCGGCGAGCCTTTAGCAGTCAGTGGTGCTGTTTGCGCTGTAATTACGGGGCACCAGCACCTGGAAGTTGGCGGTGCCTTGCGCCAGCTTCCACCTATTCGATACAACCGTCACTCTGGCTACGTCAATCGTTTCACAACACACGCAACTTCCAGCAGCCATTGGAGCGCCAGCCCTCGATCCTCGGATTAACACAGCTCGATCCCTCAATGCTTGGACGACCGATCGGAACCTCACTCCGGTAGCTGTGCAGAGACAAACGGACACAACTCAGGCACCATGTCCAACGACACCGAAGGGGCTGCCGCGGCGACGGCTGTGGCGCAGAGCAGCGGCCCTGATGCTGATGCCGGGGGAAACAAGTTCTCGCATGCCATCGCGGCGTGGAGGAGTATGTGAAGCATAATGGAGCAGCAATCCAAATGTCTGTATCGTCTGACTGTGGTGCGCAGATGTCGACCTGACGAACCTCATCTCCAATCTCGACAACACGGCATCCGAAATCGTCACGTATCAGCGGGACTCGACGGTGCAGCGCAAAGAGCTGGCGCAAAAGACAAAGGACTTTCGGAAGATGGACGATGCGACAAAGTTGACAGAGATCAAAGGGCTTCTCAAAGGTGCGATCAGCCCGATGCCGATCAAGCCCACGTCTTACAACAGAATGACAGAACGCTGACCGAGATGACTGCAGCATACCAAACCTTCATCGACCTCCTCACGAACCACTCCAAATCGGTCAACTCGGCGTTCCTCAAGGCCTACAGCTCGTTGTCGGAAGCACCCGATCCGTATCCACTACTAGAAGCCTCGGTTGATTCCATGCTGGTGTCCGAAGATACGCTACCGAAAGTCACAGAAGAAAACCAGCGCCTGCAAAAGAGCGTCGCAAAGCTCACGGCGCAGCTCGAGGAATCCGAGTCCCGACTCCAGAGCGAGCGCGCTGCCCGAAAGGAACTCGAAGACCAATTGGAGAGCAAAGTCAAGGAAGTAGAGGCGTCCTGGACTGCCGTCCTGGACGAGAAGAAGGACAACTGGGAGGCCAAGGAAAAGACGCTCGAAGAGAAGATTGCGAACCAAGAGCGCCTATTGAGCGAAGTCAAGGCCAACTACGAAGTGAACCAGCGGCTGGGGAAGGCCAGCGGCGACGATCATGATGGCCAGCGCACTCAGGCCTTGAACGCAGAGCTGGAGATGCTCCACGTGGACCTAGAGAGGACGAGCTCTCGGCTGGCCGAGGTCGAAGCGCGGAATGAGCAGATGAGGATCGAGCTGGCCCAGGCCAAATCGTCGCAACAAACCCAGTCAACATCCCTGGAGGATGACCCTGGATACATGCGTATGCGCTCGGAGAATTCGTCTTTGGTACGCAAGCTGGAAGCCGCCAGGGTAGAAAAGGAAGGATATAAGCGCGAACTCGACAGCAAGCTACGATCTGTAGAGCGGGAGGTGGCTCTATTGAGGGAAGAGAAGGAGGCTCTCAAGGCAAAGGTCGACAAGTGGGCCGATTACGAAGAAGTAAAGCAGGAGCTCGAGGTGCTCAAGAGCATCGAGTTCTCGACGGGTGACGACGACGAGGCAGCGCAAGAGATGGAAGGTGTTGCCAGCAAGGGGGATACCTTGGAAAAGCTGTTGCTGGCACGAAACAAGAAGCTCAATGACGAGCTGACGATTCTTCGCGTTTCCCATCAAGACCTGCAGCGCAGGTTGGAGGATATTCAGGAGGAGCTTTCGAGGACCAATGCAGAGTTGGAGAAGGCCCAGAACCTGAACGAGAAGCTGGAGAGCGACTTGGAGAGTCTCCAGGCAGAGGGGGCAAATGCGTTCCCGTCGGGTGCATCCGTTGCTGGCACCTACATCACTCGGGCACAGGGGCGCAAGGGCAGGATCTCACCCACATCATCCATCATCAGTGGGATAGATCCTCGAACAGCACCGGGAGAGCGCGAGCCAATGGGAGGAGGCTCAGGCATCCTCCCTATGGTGACGGCACAGAGAGACCGCTTCAGGAAGAGGAATGCCCAGCTGGAGCAGGAGCTTTCAGAAAGCCATCGGGTGGTGCAGCAGCTGCGCCAAGAAGTGGCTGCTCTGCAAAAGGACAACCTGAATCTCTACGAAAAGACAAGGTACGTGTCGACGTACAGCCGAGAGGGAGCCACAACATCGTCTTCGTCGGCCTACGCAACGAACCCCAATCCATCAACAGTCACAATTGGCGGGTCAGGAAACCCCGGTATGGAGCTGGATCGGTACAGAAAGGCGTACGAGTCCAACATCTCGCCATTTGCGGCGTTCCGCGGCCGAGAGTCTGCCAGGGCGTACCGGCGCATGAGTCTCCCTGAGAGGGTGGTGTACTCGATCACGCGCATGGTGCTGGCATCGCGGACGAGCAGAAACTTGTTTGCCGCGTACTGCGTGGCGCTCCACGTCCTCGTCTTCTTCTCGCTGTATTGGCTGGGGACGTCAGACCTCGAGAGGCACGCGAGCAACTTCGGGTCATCGGCAGCTGCAGCCGCGGCGGGGGGTGCCTCTGGTGGAGGGGGAGTAGGTGGAGGAGCGGCAAGCGGAGGTCATGGCGACTGGCAGGAGGATGGGTTTGACGGGTGAGGACTGGTGGTTGTTTGATGATGGAGAGTGAGAGGGGTGATGGGAGGAGATCATTCTGTTGATTTGGACATGACCATGTCACATGTATTATAGACGCGGAGCCTTGATTCTTCTGTTTGCTCGTTGGAGTAGCGCTTTGGGATGAAGGCCGTATTGTCACGGTGGGATAGAGATGTATATGTTTGCTATTACTTGATATCTCATTGTACCCTCCATCGCCGGCCAGTCTCTAAACCAATGCCTCAGCACGGGTCTCATAGGGTGCTCCGAATGGCCATTCTGAGAGACGTACAGAGCGAACGCAGTCAGGTGGAGGATGGCCTGATGTTGAGCGTGTGCAGCTATGAATAAATTGTTTAGACGCCGGCCACTGAGCGCGGCCCAAAGAGGGGACCTGGAGAGATTACGCAGTCAATATATTCATACAGTAGCCGCGTCACTTATCCTGAGGTGAGTCTGGGCACTCTATCAATTGGACAACAGGGGATCGCTTCTTGGATGATACCACCCTTGACTCTTTGGCCCATTCTTTCATCTGCACAACATACCCTCAAGAATCCAGGCACAAAAGCAGAGCCAACGTCAATGGAAATACAAAATACCACCCAACTCACTGCCAGCTGGTACATACATACACCCATTCAGACACGTACTGTAGTAAAGTATTTGATGGGTGTGGGTTGCAACCAGGGAAGATCGGGAGCAGGCGAGAGAGGGTAGGATGATTGGCCTGCAGAGCGAGATCTCCGATTTCTATTTCTGTACCCCGTGGGCCCCGGCCCCTCTCATTGGTAGCGGACAAGGGGGATGTAGAATCAGAAAATGGTTCGATTTTTTTGCTTTTCTGGGTTCTATTTTCTGCGTGTAACCGCCGCTTGGAGAGATCCGGCGAGCCGCGATGGGAACTTGTGTGGTGTGGTGTCTTTGTGTAGAGAGAGAGGTTGAGTTGATTGGGGTTTGAGCGATTTGTCTTGAGAAAGAGATGATGAAAGAAGAGATGAATCGTGTTCTTTGTAGACGAGAGCCAATTTCAGTGAGGACAACACGTATATCAAGCCATGCCTTGGCAACTTTGAACAGCATCATGTGCTGCGGGTTCATCTTGTCCGAGACTCTACACGTTATCATATACTCCTCACTGAGACTCAACAACTGAAGCAAACATCGCCAACAAGACATGACGATTCGCATGCATGCAATCTACATACTTCATCCCAACCGCAATCATGACATTCCCACATCTCAGTTATGTACATCTTCCCATAATTCATCGCAACCAAGAAATTCACCCCATCTCTGAACCCGCTCTTTTCCAATCCTCGACCAGCCCAGGCGCTTAGAGATGAACCGCTGCAACCTCAACACCCCCCCTCGAACCAATCATCATCCCTACCAGGCCTCAGATCCCTGTCATGCGCGCCTCACCCGTCGACATGTCTCGGCCAATCAACCTCTTCGGCGGCAACGTTGCCCAGCAGACAGGGACAACTTGTTTGGCCCTCTTCCCTTGCCTCGCCTGCGCTCTTACGCTGTAATTCGTCGGTCCTCGGCCACTCTGGGTGGTATTATTGCTTTTTCTATGAAAGCAACCACTGTGTTGTATTCTTTTATTTAGAAGCAATTAATTATTACGTGCATGACATTGATTCTTTGGCGCCGGATCGGATGGCGGCAAGATTGCCCGCCCAGCTGAGATCCCTCCCCCCCGCTCGTCATCACGAGTGGCTAGCAAACAGAACCAAATTGCCCACGACTTGATGCTAGAACTAACAGCCAAGGTATGGACAGGGGACGCATGATCTAGTACTACTGTACTAGCAAAAGAGGGAAACAAAGTCTGTGAGACATGGGGTTTACCGTTTTGCGCATGTTGGTTTATAAAAGAGGTTGGGTGGCCGCTTTGTTTCCTGGGGGGATTTCTTCCTAGTAGAATCACCACCTTTTTTGCTCGAACTATCTCTTGCATTACCATTTCCTTTTTCGTCTTTTCCTTTTCCTTTTCTTATTTCCTTTTTTTTCCTTTTGTAGTTTTCTTTGGGTCCAGGCTTTCATCTCTATTCCTACGTTTCTATCTTACGACTTCGGTACACGACAGAACAAGAACAACTTCACTACTATCGTCGGCTGGTCCTTGGTTACAATAAATGACAACCTCATCATCATCATCCTCATCCACCAATCTGGTTATTGGACTTGGAAACAGAAAGAAAAGAACAGAAAACTCGGAGACAAAACATCCATTATCTATATTCCTACAGACAAAATGCGTCCTTCAACTTTCCTGGTCTCGTCGCTCGCCGTCTTCGGAGCTCGCGCCGCTCCGGCCCAGCCCAAGATCGACCTCAACGACTTCAAGAATCCCGCCTCAGCCATCAACTCTCTCACCGAGTACTTCAACCTCGTTGCCTCAAAGACGGAAATCGCCAAGGTGCAGCCGACAGCGCAGTTGTGTGACATTTCCAAGGCCAAGATGCCCTCCGGTAAGAACCTCCTATATGGTCGAGTCCATCTCGGCCTTGAAAACCTCCACACACAGGGCCGACAACGTCGACAATGGGAGAGACCAATGGCTAACGATGCAATTCCTTCACAGTCGACGGGCTCCTCCCCCCTCCATCTGCAAACCTGACCGTCAAGCACGTCGCCGTCGGCCGCGGCACGCAAAACTACACCTGCGACGCCAGCAAGCCCGACGCCGCGCCCGTCGCCACCGGCGCCATGGCCACGCTCTTCAACGTCAGCTACGTCGCCTGCACCTCGCAGGACCTGCTGCAAAAGGTGCCCAACATGGCCGTCAACTTCAACTTCGACGCCGCCGCCGCCGGGCCCCTCGGCCCCATGAAGCTGGACGTCTCCGGCCACCACTACTTCCTCGACAGCACGACGCCCTTCTTCAACCTGGACACGCCCGCCCTGAGCATCGGCACCGTCCCCTGCGCCAAGAACAGCAGCATTGCTGCGCCGGCGAGCTCGGCTCCGGGGCCTGGCGGCGAGGCGGCGGTGCCCTGGCTGAAGCTGACGGCCAAGGACGGCACCACGGGCAGCATCAAGGAGGTGTACAGGATCAACACGGCTGGAGGCAGCGCGCCGGCTTCCTGCCAGGGCCAGGCGGCCAACTTTCAAGTGCAGTATTCCGCAGTGTAAGTTGCCATACGAATTCACGATGCTTTTGGGTGTGTAGCAGTGCTGACATTTTGCCTTAGGTACTGGTTCTGGGGCAGCAACTGAGGAGAAAACAGTGACGGCTGATGATGGACATGGTGGTAGAGTGCGGCTATCTTGAATTTGGCTTGCTTGGTCCGAAACTTGTTTGTATATCCTGGCTTTTTATCTTTTGCCCTGGCCTCGAGCATCGGCCGAGGCACATATCCTTAATGATCTGGGGTCGGTTAGCGTTTTGTTCTTTGCAGAAACTGGATTGTGTGGTGCCCCTGTATATATACTTACTACGTTTGCTAGACAATTGAGACGAACATGTTGATGATAATCGAGACCTTGGTTTACCTGTGATGAAACAAAACTGGGTGCATCTGAGGTATGTACCCTCACATACCTTTGGCAGGATCGTGGCTGTGTGCTTCGACATGCTCACTGTTCATATTCAAGTGCTGTAGGGCACAAGCCACAACGGACGATGCTGGTTATAGAGCAGGTGGCTGAGAGAGCGAAGTGTGGACATTGGGCAGAATTTCCGTCGTTCTGATCACATGCAATCTTCACGCATGGCAAATGTCACCACGTTCAACTCTAAAGGCACTGGAGACCGCATCGAGATTAGGTCGGTTCTTAGCGAAGCGAGACGTTAGTCAAGAAGATTCTGTACTTACTTCCATTCAATGAAATCCGGCGAATCACAAGTATCGCTACGCATCTGCCAACATGCAGTAACGCGTGGCACCGGCCCTTGACCCGCGGCCGCTAGCAGGATCGCTACATGGCCGCCACAGCGCTAATCCGAGCCATTTCCAGGGCATGGCCCCTCTGTATCCCCGCCGCCTCCGCGCTGTCGTGACCTGGAGTGATCGCTTAGTGCCGGGTCCGTGCAAGGGACGTGGACGTAAGGTACGGGCAGTCTTAGTCGATGCGCACGGACAGGTAATATCGGGAGGGTGGCCATCACAGTCATCCAGGGAATGTGATATCGTCATACCGAATCCTGTGATGGGTGGCCTCCTGTTTTGAGGTTGTAGATGGAGTTGTTGACTTGATGGCGGGTGTTGAGGCTATTCTAGGCGGGTGTTGGCGATATGAAGTCGATGGCCGTGAGTTGGGTTCATGTTGCTTTGGGTTTGGCATTGGACTGGCCGTGACCTCTTCCAAATACGATGACGGCTTGGAGATACACAAGGCCTTGCCTTTACTCGTCGATGCTTCTTCAACCATGCAACAGAGTCATCAAGGAGGGAAGTTTTATAGCCTTTACCAGCTGTATGCTGTACTGGCGGTCATCTCGTCCCTAAGCACCTTGCCATGCCGAACGAATGCCACCAGGTCAGATTAAATGACGGTGGACATCTTCAAGGCAGATTCACTGCAAGGCTTCAAGTTGGTCTCAGCAGAACACGGCAGATCGTACCATGTCTCACAAGACACGGATATTAGTACTCGTGTTGCCAGTAGCGGTACATACGCTCTCCCGCAGTCAGCCAGGGGGGTCTTGGTACTTGTACAGGAATTGCTTCGGATATCGATATTACTAAAGTCGACTCGAGATGGCGAATTCATCACAGCTGACCGTGATTGCGTCTCAAGGGAGAGGCCATCCCAGCTGATGGATTGCAGGGCTTCATGTTCCAGACGACCAGTGCTACATCTTCTCTTTCTCCTCCTATCAACACTTTCCACCTCGCTCATCCAACCTCTCCAGATGCCTCCTCCGTTATTATCGTGATCTGTCCCCCCAGCTGCCAGCGATGCCCTTCATCGGCTCGGCGCTGTCCATCGACAGGCTGCTGGGGCTGCACCTGTTCGACAGCCTCAGCGGCCTCAGTGTGGCTGGCCAGAGCCCAGGCCACAAACTCCCGCCAGCCACAGCGCCCGTTAGTGCTCCAGCTGTTAGTGCGCGGCGCACCGCTACAGGCCCAAAGCGCCCCGCCACGGCCGCTGCCTTACGGCCTCTGCGATCAACCTCCCGCAACCTCGCTTCATGCTCCTCGTCTGCCTCTTCCTCTGCATCGTCCTCCCGCACCGCCAGCGCCAGTCCATCCCTGCTCGCATTGTCATCGGCCCTCAACCTGCTCGGCATTGGCTCCCCCAGCGCTGAACCGCCCTCGCCGCCCCCCGAAGCTGCGTCCTGCCCGCCGTGTCCCATCGCATCGTGGCCAATGGCTCAGCTACCGGTCGAGATCTTCGAGCTCATCACTCGCTATCTGACCCGGGCCGAGATCCAGACGCTTCGCCTCGTGTGCAGGGAGTTCGAGGCCAAGGTCTCTGCCCAGTACTTCCGCAATGTCGTCGTGCCCTTCCGCTCGGAGCTCTACACCAGCCTCGACCGCGACGAGAACGCCGTCATCGCGTCGCGCCTCTTCTCCAATGGCATGCGCATCTTCGAATCCTTTGGCCCTCACATCCTCCGCTTCGCCCTGTCACTCGAGCTGGACGAGTTCACACTGGCCTATCCGCCCGTAAAGCCGGCCCAGGAGGCTGTGCCCGCCTTCTGGGGCATCTATCGATGGCCCCACGCAACATACCATCGCTATAGGGACCTTGAGGGCCTCGAGCAGACTGCCGATGAGACCGACAGCATGAAGAAGGCCCTGCGTTGCCTGACCAAGGTTACCAACCTGGGGCTCTGCTGCGATGCTGGGCTGGGCTTCCTTGTTGGCCCTGATCAGGCTGCGCGAAAGATGAACAACCCCGATCCTGTGTTCAACACCAGCTACTTCCGCCAGGAGGGTCGCCCCTCCGATAGGGGTGATGCTGTTACCGTGGCTGACTTCACTGCCATGCCGCGAGATCTCAGCAGTGCCACTGCCCAGCATGACAACTTTAAGCGCCGAGTTCTCGAGAAGATGATTGCTGACGCCGGATTTGCTGGCTTCTATATCCACGAAGCCATTGATTTGCTGCTCGAGACCGAGGGCGTCACGCTTTCCAATATCGACTTCGATGAGCGAGAAGTCCTCGTCGAGGAGCAGGAGCTGCCGCCGCCGCTGGCTGCGCAGGAGAGACGGGCCAGTCGAAGGCGGTGGCTTAACCAGCTGCAGGCGCCGCCGCAACAAGAGCAGACTGCGCAACAGCAAGAGCCGGATGTCCAAGAGCCAGATGTCCAAGAGCCGGATGTCCAAGAGCCGGATATGCAGGTGCCGGATATGCCAGTGCCGGAGATATATGGCCAGGACCCGGATGATCTCCTCCATCGCAAACCGGCTTCCAGTTTAATATTGAGCCAAACCCGTTCAACATCGTCTTCCCCGACCCTCTTGATCATGGACCAGGACCGGCCCCAGAAACGGCCCCAGCCCCGCCCCCTCCTCCCCCGGCTCCGGCCCCAGTTCCAGCTCCAGCTCCAGGTGTGGCCATGGTGCAGTCTCCGCCTCATCGCCAGCGCCGGGCGGAAAACCCGTCCTTGCGGGGGGAAACTGCGTCAGATCCCAACAGTCGACAGCCTCTGATCCCAACCAACCTCACACGAGCACAGAAGGAACTGCTTCTCGAGCTGGAGTGGGCCCATCGCGCCATGATTCAGTCCTATGTGATCAGCATCATCGACAACGCTCAGGATGGCTGCTTCAGCAACCTGACCAACATCACCATTGCCAAAATCCCAAGCGCTCACGTCCACATCTTGTGCCGCAAGGAACTCTGGGAGAGTATTCCCAAGGTCAAAAACGTCTCCTTGGCCGTCATTGCTGACTGGAGAAGGATTACCAAACCTTCCCCTGGTGTTGTTGCCGACACGCACGTATCTCCCCTCGATGCCGTGCGCAAGGTATACAATCTCCTCAATCATTATATTGGACAGCAGCGAAACATTGAGACCCTTCACTTCGAGTGGATCTGCGGCGGCGAATTCGCCAGGGGCCCGTATCAACGCAATCAATATATCCTGCCGGCTCCCTTCGTTGATTCCCCAGAACTGATGAGCTCCGTGGACGGCGCCAAAGACCCTGACAGGCTCTTGGACCTGCCCTATGTCAAGGACTTTTCTCTGAAGAACTGCTGGGTTTCGCCCCATGTCCTGACGCAAACCATCCGCAACATGGCGCTGCATTCCCTTGAGCGGCTGGAATTCGAGTCCGTCTCCCTCTCTGGGCCGCCCGTCTTCGCCCCTCAGCCAGTCAACGTCCCTCAAGTTGCCGAGGACGTTGGCCTTCCGCCAATCTTCCCTGGCGGCGTGGCTCCCATGATTGCGGGTCCTGTTGGAGAACCGGCTCCCGCCATGTTCCCCCAGCCAGCCGCAGCGCCTGCGGCCCCGTCCGATGAGCAGCAAACCGATAGGCTTGTGTTGCCGGAGCCGTTCTCCTGGGCCGGCTTCTGCGAGCATTTCAGCCCCGGCATCAAGATGCGCATGCTTCCTCGATTCCGCGACGGGGCCGATGGAAGCGTCAAGCCCGAGGATTTCACTTTGCCCCTAGAAAAGGACCTTGCCCCTTTTCTACCACATGCCGACCAGCTCGCTGCTGACGAGACTCAGTACAATTTGGCCTCCATCACCTTCAAATCGTGTGGCTACGTCTTCATTGACGTCCGCAATCTTGACTTTAGAGCGCTTCTGCCTCCTGAGGGCCCCGCCGCTCACGCTTTTGTCAACAGCCTTCGGCACGACATCTTCCACTCTATGCAATACTGCAAGGATAAGCTCCTCGGCCGTATCTTGCCATACATTCTGCCTTCTGAATGGAAGACGCTCGAGACCGTGTTCCTGATGGAGCGGGGCTGGGCCAACGTGTACAGCGCGCAGATTTCCGATGATGCCGTTGCCGACGGATTCGAATATCCCGGCATGGGCCGCTTTTCCGGAACCGTGGAGAAACTCGACGATGCTCAAGACATGGAGATGCTTGGATGATTCCCAATTCCTTGTTGTCTTGTTTTATGTCGACGGTTCTTGACTTCTGACTATTTGATACGTCTCTAATTAATGGCGAGTTACGGATGGATATGACGTCTTGGAATGGAGACGACGACAAGGCTTCCACGCTGCCCCCTTTGCTTCCCTTTCCATGCATTGTCCATCGGCCTTCTTTTTTTCTCTGCATTGTGGCCTCTGGCGGATTTGGTTTGCCCTTTTCCTTTTCGATTTCCTTTTTCATGATTGTCAAAGCACACGTTCCGGGCTACCTGACTGGCCTAAGACACAGATTATGTTGCTTAAGGTTATGTTGCTCAAGGTTATTGGACGAGCAAACGAACGCATAAGAACACGATACTCTCTGAGACCAGAAATTCTGGTTCCATGCCCATGGATGATACCTCGACCTTTTCATTCTATTTCATTGTGCTATGCGCTTTGAGATGACTGTCACATACATTCCGATGAACGACGATGCTGAGGTACATTTGACGCCTCTCTCCTACTGGCTCTACTCCCATGCTGAGAGTATGCGGGCCAAAAGTTTCCGGCAGTGACATTTTGCTTTGGACTCATCGGCGCCGTGATGTGCTTGTTCACGAGTTCAGAGTTGTGCTTCTGAAGCATAGCAGATATACCCCCAAAGCAATTTTCCTTGTCACGGTGTTGGAATATAAAGAGGAATGTCGCCGGTAAGAATATACAAACGGCATCGGCGTTATAAACAAAGAATACTGCTCGTTCACTTTGAGAACAAAAGGGCGTGTGAGACTATGCCTCGCATTGAGCCTCTTTTCGAGACCGCATTGAAGGACATTGAGCTGTGATGGCTTGGAAAGGATGAGAAATGATGAGAAATAGTGATCTGGTCTTCATGTGTCAGGAGAAGAATGTATGTATGAGTCTCTGTCTGAGCTGCGGATATAGAAGAAATGACAGGGACAATATCGGATTTCACATGCCCCGATTACGACATCATCATGCACAGTTTGTTCTTCAGTGATGTTTATGTGTTTTTTTAAATTTCATTTCATTGGGTTTTTATGCATTGCAAGTTTTTAGGATTCCCTTTTTGAAAAAAAAAGATTGCCATGCAACGGACACCCTCCATTCCCCGTAGCCTGCCATACACCAGGAGATGAAAAAGCCACGAAAATATGATTCCCTTTTTTGCCTGCCTCTCATCGTCAAAGAAAACAAAGAGGGAGAGAAAGACAAGGGGGGAACTGTGATTCTATTTATGCTCGCCCTTGAATCCCTCATCCTCTCGTCCAGTTTCTCTTCTCTTGTCAAGAAAACGCCCTTAGAGCTCGTGTTTGCTCAAGAGGGTTTCTAAAGGAAGAAAAAAAGGACCGCTGTTCCACACTCTATCACGCAACACATTCACACGCCCCGTTTCACCATTCCCCGTGGTAAAGTGAATTTACGCGGCGGTGATGGCCTTGCGGGCGCGGACGGCGCGCTGGCGGGCGGTCAGGCGGAGCTGCTCGCGGCCGACAACCTCCTCGGACTTCTGGACGACCTCCTCACCCTCGGTCAGGATGAGCTCGATGTGGCAGGGGTTGGACATGTAGGGGTTGATCTGCACAATCACTCCGATTAGCGACAAACAAATATAGAATTGGTCAGGAAAGTGTGATTCCAGAAAGCGAGCCAGCCGTTGTTTTCGTCTTCCGGGTCGCTTTTTTTTTCTTCTTTCGCTCCGAAAGGCTGGCTGCTTGGTTCGAGGGAGGAGAAGAGGGGGTATACGTACACGACCGTGGGCACGGTACGTCCGTCTTCGCTGCTTGGGGGCCTGGTTGACCTGGATGTGCTTGACGATGAGGGCACCGGTGTCGAGGCCCTTGGCATCGGCGTTGGCCTCAGCGTTCTTCAGGAGACCGAGGAGGAACTCGGCGGACTTGACGGGCCAGCGAGCGCGGGTGACGCCGAACTGCTTGCCTATATTGCGAAACAAAAACCGTCAGCATGGCCTGTCTATGCAATGCCCACATCGCTCCAGAAGTAGTTTTTTCTTTTGAGATATATTTCCAGCGCCATCTCCCCATTTGACTTCGCGTCAAACAGAATTCCCCTCCGAACTCATGTCGTACCTTGGGCGGTGCGGCCAGTGCCACCGGCATATCGTCGCATGGGGACGGCCTCCTTGTGCTCCTTGACGTTCTCGAGGAACTGGACAGCTCGCTGCAGCTTCCAGCCGTTGATGGCCTGGGCGGTCTCGCGGGTGTTCTTGAAAGAAACTCGGAGGTAGGCACCGCGGGCGCGGGCCGATTTCGCGGGCTGAATCTCTTGGGCGGCGTATCGGACCTGTAGTTTTTCGCAAAGTATCGGGCAAAGGTCAGTCATTTTGTGTCTCATTTTTTTCCACCTCCCGGCAATGCCTCGTGGCAGAACGCCAGTATCTCTCGTCCCGTCATGATGTTCCCAAGATTTGACCCAGATGATGCAACATTATGCTCCGACAGCAATCCAGCCCTGGCCATTCCAAAGGTCCCTCCTCTTCCACGCATCTTCTTCGAAACATCAATCGGGGGCGACGGAGCAGAAGGGGCAGGCACTCACCATCTCGACGGCTTCTGTGGTGGTGACTGATTCGACGACGTGGGTTCGCGGGCTGGAGTTGAGAAATTCTGAACTTTTGCCCTAGAGCGCTTGGGCGGACCTCACTCTTCGCTTACCGCTTCGGGACTGTTAGGGTTTCTCTGCCCTGGTCCAATCAGGTGGCGTGCTCACTTACAGACTTGCAGGTCACTGCGGTTTCGACCAGCAGAGAGTATAGAAAACGGCGTAAAATCACCACACTTGGGTGCAAATGAATCAGAGACAGGCAAAGTGAATTAATTCAAAGTATTCATTCCTACAGAGCCAGCTATACCGACTCAATTTCATCAATACATCTCCTATTTTCTACGATAATTTTGAGATTCCGCGCGCACAAATGAACTTCAATGTCACATGATACGTGATACGTAGATGATTCAGCATCTTTCAATGCACGTGATGATTACCTCAGCATTCTCAACTTTTTCTTTTTTTTCTGTTCCAAAACTGTCGGAACAATGTCGGTGCGTCATGCTCCACCGATGCACCGTCCTGGCCAATAATGGCCCGAAGGTGGACCCTGCGACTAAAGCTTCTTGCGAAAAGCTTCAAAAATTTCTTTCTCGCAGTCTCCCAGAAACAACGTGTTTGGCAGACCCGAACAAAGGCATCTTCAGCCTTTTGCGTCAGATCCGGACACTCGCAGTCTCGCAAACACACGCTCTGCTCGATTCGGTTCCCTGAATTAGCAGACCCCAACTCTCACCTCTGTTTCTCAATCCCTACGTCGAACTCTCGACTTTCACATATCCATCCCACATTTCCAGATGGCTCCCTTCAACGCTCGAGGTGGTGGTCGTGGCGGCGGTGCCCGCGGAGGTGCTCCTCGCGGTGGTCGCGGCGGCTTCAGCGGCCGTGGCTCTTCAAACGGTGTTAGAGGTCGAGGTATGCTCATCGTCCAGAGGCGTTTGCGACTGTGAAGAAAGAAATCCGAGGGCTGACAGATCCTACAACAGGCGGCGGTGGTCGCGGTGGCCCTGGAGGTCGCGGTGGACGAGGTGGCCCTGCCCGTGGTGGCCGAGGTGGCCGTGGCGGTGGTCGCGGCGGTGCTGGCGGCATGAAGGGCGGTGCCAAGGTCGTCATTGTACGTTGAAAACCCCCCAAGATCCGGTGACCTCTTCGACAAGAGGCCGCAGAGGAACTTTGGCTGACTTGAAGCGTTTTCGCTTAACTAGGAGCCCCATCGTCACGCTGGCGTCTTTGTCGTCCGTGGCGGCAAGGAGGACGGCATTGCTACCCGCAACCTGACCCCCGGCGAGTCTGTCTACGGCGAGAAGCGCATCAGCGTGGACGAGGAGGTCAAGAACGAGGACGGCACCACCTCCACCACCAAGGTCGAGTACCGACTCTGGAACCCCTTCCGAAGCAAGCTCTGCGCTGCCATCGCCGGTGGTGCGGATGACATCTACATTCGCCCTGGCTCCCGCGTGCTGTACCTCGGTGCCGCCTCCGGTACCTCCGTCTCCCACGTTGCCGACCTCGTTGGCCCGACTGGCTTCGTATACGCCGTCGAGTTCTCCAACCGCTCTGGCCGTGATCTCATTGCCATGGCTGCCAAGCGACCCAACGTCGTCCCCATCGTCGAGGATGCCCGTCAGCCCGTCCGCTACCGCATGGTTGTCCCCATGGTCGACGTCATCTTCGCCGACGTTGCCCAGCCTGACCAGGCCCGTATCGTCGCCATGAACGCCAACTGGTTCCTCAAGCAGGGCGGTGGTGTCCTGATCTCCATCAAGGCCAACTGTATCGACAGCACAGCCCCCGCCGCCGAGGTTTTCGCCAGCGAAGTTCAGAAGATGCGTGCCGAGTCTATTAAGCCCAAGTACCAGCTGACCCTAGGTAAGAGGAACCGAGACCCTTTCTGAAGTGCCAGACGGGCCCTCTACGGCCTTTGCTGTGAAACAAAGCTACAGAGGCTAACATTGATTTCCAGAACCTTTCGAGCGTGATCACTGTCTCGTCGCAGGTATCTACATGCGCAACGAATAAGCCAACCGCTCTTCGCCAAAAAGCATGTTCATACATACACCGGCTTGTGAAAAACCCTCTGATTGACGACTGAGAGAATCATCATGTCGAAACTATTACCGCTTTTTGCGAAGTTTGCCAAGAAGCTCCCGCTTCCGTCAGATTTCGTCAGGAGCCACCACGTTTCCGTCACGACCGATTGTTTCTTCTCCTCAAACAGGCCGGCTGCACTACCACTCTGCACAAGATCAAGTATCTTCATCGCGCCAGACAGAAAAAGAAAGAATAATACCATGGCTCTCGACCAATTCTTCCTTTTCGTCTCAAAGAAGGGGGATGGGGAATGAAATTCACATTTAATGGCACCAGGGGCGTTCCGGATTTAAAGGGAGGAAAATCTTTGCTGCTGCTGTTTTGATTTACATCAGCTTCTTTTTTCTTTATGAGCATTTCGTTGTCATTTCGTTTTATAGGGTGTTTAGGGTCCTAAATGCAAAAAGAAATGCTGCTAATCCAGACGCAGAGTGTCTTGCTCTCAACCACCTTCTCGTGATGTAATGCCTAGTATATATTCGAGATGGAGCGACCAAGGAAGCTTTGCATATCCTATTTGCATTTGATTACTTAGCCTTCCAACGACTTCTGATCTGCATATTCTCAGCTTGAAATGAGCTCTTTCATGGTTTATCATTATCTTAAGTGTAGCCCTCGCTATAACGCCTGACCTTGCCATCCAGTCCCATGTTCCCAAGCGCATATACTCATACATACTTTGATCCCTTGCCTTTCCTTGATCTCGTCATTATTCCGCCAATTGTCGCCGCCTGAATTCAAACTCGGCATTGGCGTCCGGCCCCTTTGTCATTACCATCGCCATCGGCTTCGGCCGCTGATCACCCCTTTTCAGCCTCACATCGTAATTGATGAGGAAGAATGCCAGAATGAGCTTGATCTCGTTGCCGGCAAAGAATCGACCAGGACAGGCGTGTTTTCCAGCTCCAAAATTGAGGTTCGTATCGCAAAGGGATGTAAACTGCCAGCGGTTGCTCGCTTCGGCCGACTGTTGCCTCATGTTATAGAATCGCAGCGCATCGAACTCTTCGGGGCTTTGGTAGAATTGTTCGTCGATAGAAATACCGGCCTGGGGAGCCAGTACTCTTGTTCCCGCGGGAAGATGCGTGCCATCTGAAAGGTCGATCGGTTTCAGGACTTTGCGAATGAAGGATGCTATTCAAGGTTAGATTTGCGCAAGTATAAAGAAAGAGGGAGCTCACTGATATTTCCACGAAGCCGCTGGACCTCGCGCATGAAACTGTCGAGCTTCTTCAGTTTCGCCATGCTCTCCTTGCGAGCCCAGCCCCCTTCAAGCTCTAGTATCTGATAGGCCTCCTCGCGTAGTTCGGCCTGCACATCAGGATGGGAAGCGAGATCGGCCATGCACTCGAACAGAAGGTTATTTGTGGTGTGAATTGACGCGGCAGCTAAGATGAGCTGTAGTTCGGCGTGAGTTTGGACGTCTGCTTTCTCCTCCTCGGGCAAAGCCTCAATAAGCCACTGCATGAGGTCATTCGGGGGGTCGTGAAAGCTCGAAATCTCCATGTCACGTATCCTTTCCTGCAGCAGTGGCTTCAGCAGATACTTTGCGGTGTTGATGTCTCGTCGTATCTTGCGCAAGTCCGATACGAGATACTGGGCGATAGGCCGAGCCCACTCTGGGAAGAACTGCAGTTTGATCACCGACATGAAGACGTCAATGGCAAAGTTGATCGTCACCTCCATCCACTGTTCGTCGCGATTCAATGAGGGGCCAACGAAGGCTCGGCCGCTCAGTCGGGCAATTCCGCGGAGAGCAAAAGGCTGCCATTTGACAGGCGTCCAGTCCTCACACGACGGGAACTCGGTAGCGATGTAGCTCTCCAGCTCGCCCTTGAGCTGGGGGACCAGCTCGACTAGATTTTGCGTCAATCTCGTCCTGACGAGAAGGGACAGCATGTCTCCGTTGTGACCCGGGGAGAATTTTGTGTACTTGGTTTGAAGAGCCTGGTCTTTGATTAGAAACTGGCAGATTGGACACATTGAAGAGGGTAATATACATCGGCTACAGCCTCTGTAGAGCTAAGAATGTCTTCAGGCAGTCCCTTGAGCTCGGCGATGAACCTTGGAGGAACCATGGCTTGAATTCCCTCTGTAGCTTTGATTTGGTACACTTGGTCTCGAAACTGGATCGGCAAGTAAGTCGTCAAGTTCAGCATGAATGAGGGCGCATTTCCAACCTTGTTGTAGCTTGCAACAATCTGTGACTCGGCGTCAAAGACCCATTTCAATTTCGAAGCTCCGTAGAAGGGTACACTGAGTTTGCAAGGCTGGGACTTTGGCTGTAGAAGCCACGCAACCAGCAACACAACGAGGGTGGCCGCATAGTAGCAAGCTCTAGGCGTCCAGGAGGCAAAGAGTGTCGGCGCCGCAGCCACTGGTTGGAAAGGCGTCGAGTTGGACTGTGGATACATGGCGATTGGTAAAGGATCAGAATGTGCTGAGTCGAGCGATGGTATCGAGAGCCCACGAATGCTGCCGGCTTGCAGATTTTGAGAAGACGAAGAGAAGCTCGTCATGCGGATGGAGAGAAGAGCTATTTCTCAATGTCTCAGAGGAAACGAGGCGTCTGCGCGGATGCCTTTCCAAGGGAGGAGTGATACTCTCCTGCAAGGAGGGTAGATGCTAGAGTGGCAATGCTGGCATCTCACTCTATCGGCTTGAGGGTGTAATCGACACGAGGGACTGGTGCTGGCACTAGCACTTGAAGAGCGCGATCATCGAGAGCGATGAAGATCAACTCAAGCCACAAGATTGTGTCCCAGTCGACTGAAAGTAGAGCAGTATTATTCGGTCAGCGAGTTTGTACGAGTGTACCAACACGAATCAAGTTGAGAGCGCAAGTATGTGAAGAGGACCAGCTGCGAGACCAATAACAGCGGCAACGGACCAAGTCCACCTTCACCTCCGTCTCTTTCGCACTGACCTCATTCTCAACCCTCTCGAAGGGTAGGAGAGGACCCGTGGTAGCATCGCTCGGCGCGTGGTCGTGCAAAACGGCCATCAGTCCATGATGGGCTTGTCTGAAACGAGGCAAAGCATGTCGCAGGAGTTGTTCGGGAAGGGCAGCTCCCGACACTAGCGGCAGCCCTGACGGGCTTCTCAGAGGCAGACCGGCAAGGAATTGGGCCGTTTGTCATGCGGGGATCATCTCGAAGATCGGATGTGAGGGCGGCGGGCTGCATGTCAGACCTAACAGCAGGTGGACGGGGCCATCCAATCCGTCTATTGGCATTCGGCAGCAGTCGGGCGCTGTTGAAATCGAGGGCCAGCTGCAGATAGACTGCAAAAAGGTGCTAGTTGAGACCGGGGAGGCCTGCAAGGTTGGTGGTTTCGCCTTGCCTTGGCGAACAAGATCTGTCACCCCTTGTTACAGGTTTCTTCGGCTGCGACAGATTCGCTGAAACTAGTGCATCGGCGACTCGACGCAGGGAACGACGTTGGCCGTTGGTTCTCCTTGTTCCTTCATGAGGAGATTTTGTTGTTGATGTTGATGTCAGAGAGGAAAGGCTTGACCAGTGAAGGAACTGTGTCTATTTTTGTAAGTGAAATCGCATTGATCGCAGCTGCCATTTTACTTGAACCTTGTTTCTGCCGTCACTGCCATTGTGATGCAAGTAGCAGTACTCCTACATGCACTGAAAGTTGGTGAACCTGGAAGTAGAAGCGACATGTTTGCTGAAATTTCCATTCCCTTTCATGTGACGGCCCTCATTCGAATATCTTGAGTCACGACACTTCTAGGTAGTTCACGAGACAGGTCTATAAGGTACTAGGTAGGGATGAATATTCTTGTTAGGGCTTCACATACGGCTCATGGTGTTCAATATCGCTACTGGACTTTCGACTACAAGACGACAAGATAATGTAGGTGCAGGTCAATAAAATTTCGATTTGACATAGGCAGGCTTTCCGTCGTTTTCACAGTCGAAAGAGCTGGATGTTGAGGTTCAATCTCTTTCTCTTTAAAGGCAATGGCCAAAATGTATCGTACCAGCTTATTATCTGGAAGCTCGAGCGATACAGGCCCCTCTCTCGTGAGACATGTGTAGTGTTGAAGTCATTGAGAAACTACCTCCAGCCTGTACCCAATCATCCTCCAACTGAGCACTTTGTCTGCCAGGATGTCTCTCTTGCTTCACATCTGCCAGCAGAGAAGATGTAACTACCCCCTTGCACCCTTCAATACTGGTACCACTTGATGCCAGTAAGGGGCCCAGCTGTCAATTTACGTCGACATATCACCACAACTCTCAACCATATTTGCTCAGTCTCCCCCAATTACGCTCACAGACATGGCCCTGGAGGAGATTCAGATATAACCCTAACCTCGATGCAACATTTTCTGCGAGACAATGGGACTCTTCAATTGCCGTTGCTACCTTAATTCAGATGTCAAGATCGATCTGGTGGATCAGTGCAGACTCCATCTCACATGTCTCTGTTCACATGCCGGTAGCTGTACGACGCATGGAGGTATTTAAGTGCAGAGATTGATATTAGGGCTGGGGTACATGTATACCAACGAGCTCGTAGACATATCACGACGAGACGTCTAAGTTGGCTACCATATACATTGAAGTTCTTTCTAAAGTATAGCCCGTTCAAGTCTCCTGTGATTGTCCCTTTCACACTTGCAATGCCACCCTCTACCTCATCAACCAAATTCACGGCATGCAATTCGGTGACAAACAGAAAATGATTCCAAATCCTACTACTCCTCCAGGCTAGTCCATATGCACCCCAGATCTCCCCAGCATCACTAACACAGATTCACCAAGATCGACAGGGGCACTTGGTATAGATCTAATATCGACTGCATTTATATCTGCAAAGTCTAAAGACAAGATGAAAGAATAACTCCGGCCCATGCATTCCCGTTCGTCATTACTTGTACTTCCTCTCCCCGCTCAAGCACCGTAGACCTTGACGCGCTCGTCAATGTCCTGGAAATCCTTGGGCCCAGCCTCGCCCGCCTTCCCGCCAAAGACAAGCTGGGCATCCAGCCGCCAGTGAGCAGGCACCTTCCAGGTCTCGGCAACCTTGAGGTCAATCAGCGGGTTGTAGTGCTGCAGGTTGGCGCCCAGGCCCTCGAGCTCGAGCGCGGTCCAGACGAGCAGCTGCTCCATGCCGAGCGACTGCGCGGCCCAGGGCGGGAACCGGTCGGCGTACAGCGGGTACTTTGCCTGCAGGGCCTTTGTGGCGTCCGTGTCCTCGAAGAAGAGCACCGTGCCGGCGCCGCCCTTGAAGAGCTTGAGCTTGTCGGCCGTCGTCTGGAACTGCTCCGCGGGGACAATGGCCTTGAGCGTCTCGTGGGTGATGTCCCACAGCTTGTCGTGCTCGGCGCCGAAGAGGACGACGGCGCGGTTGGTCTGGACGTTGAAGGAGGACGGCGTGTGCAGGGTGGCTTCCTTGACGATCTCGTGGATGCGGCTCGTGCTGATGGGCAGGTCCTTGTTGAGGGTGTAGATGGAGCGGCGGGTCTTGGCCATCTGGAAGAGGAGGTCTGCGGAGAGCTTGGCGGCCATTGTGAAGTTGTTGTTTGGGGAGGTTGTTGGGAGAGTGGTGGTTGAGTCTGAGATGTTGGAGGCGAAGAGAAGGAATGAGCCGAAGAGGTTTGAAAGCTGAATGGCTGCGGTGAGGAAGCTGTGGTTGTTGTTGAGAATGAAGAGAGAGAAGGTAAGTCAGTTGAAGTCGAGGTGGATATGTCTTATAGTTATAGTCGTGACATCAAGGAGGATAGAGACACACGATAAGGACGCCACCAGGGTCGCAACCGTCACGGAAAAGCCAACGCCAACTCCGTTGAACCGCAGAAAACAATGGACCCGATTCGAAAGGCTTCCCTCGAAACGGCATTAGGCATCATGAGCAAAGCAAAAAAGCCAACCCAGAAACACCGACCCCCAGTCTCCGGTCTCTGGTTCATGCTCTCCCGCCCCCCCACCACTCGCCTTTCTGCCATGCACATGATGGGCATGTCCGAGTGGATATTATTGCATTCCCTGGAGATCAAGTGGCTTCGCTCTTCAGAACTCGGTATTAGCTTGTCGCGACTCGGAGACACGAAGCCTCGGTGTGGAGTCTTTGGCTATGGTCTCCTAGCCGTGATCCGAGTTCTTTGTTTCTCGGAATCTTCGTGTATTCCGAATTCACCGGCTTAGACACTGCTGACGAACTGATACAGCACATGGACAAAACAGACATCAACTTCCGCTGACGAGAGGCATTCCTCTTACATGCACAGCATGTACTTTCGTTCCTGGATCCCAAGCCATGCAAACAAGGGGGGTCTTCCATTTCCTTCATGTTCCTTCCGCCACCCCCACTAAGAAAAGTTCGGAGCAAGCCACACACAGAAAAAAAAAGAGCCGCGCGCCGAAAAATTGGGAAGAAAAGCGAGGAAATCGGTTAAGTAAGCATTTATAATCGGGCGTTCGGCCCGCCAAGTGGGAGCGTCCGCGTGCTGGTGCTGCAGGGGTGACTTGACATTGACTTACCTAGTACTAGTTGTGGGATTGATGGATTAGATGAGATGGGATTCGAAGAAAGAGGGAGAAGATACTTGAGCATGCCTCTTCTGTATTAGCAGAGTTTCTCGATTCTGCTGCGGTTAAGTTTGCGAGATTATCTCTTTATAAAGAGGTACATGGCTGTGTGTATGTACAATGTCCTAGTCTGGCCTTCAGATGATGTACGAGTACGAGATTTTATCCACAGATTACTGAACTCGCAACTCTACACCAATCTACCCTGAACGTAGACGGTTGGATGAACATCCAGAGCAAGAGCAATTTCATGTACAAGCACGGCAAATTAAATGGAAGATTCGCTTCCCTCAAAGTCCACACGCACCTCCTTCGAATCACTCCCACAAATCCCTTCACTCTTCTACATAGATAACCACTCACCCACATGCCATCACGCAAATATCCAAACCAAACCCAACAACCGCTCCCTCCTATCCATTTCTCCAACACAGTTCCTGAATCACCTCGATATGAGCGTCCTCCCCCAAGAAAAATACGTGGATGCCCCTTTCCCGGCTCACCAAACCCAGGCACAATCATCCGTTTCCATACACTTCCTGCTCCCCATCATCTCGCTCCTCGCTCTTATCCCCCCCCAAATGCCGGATTCCGGTCACCGACGGTTTGAATTCGGAGCGTCGGAATTACACGCAGGCACACTTAACATATCGCACCACATCTGCATTGAATAAAGATGTCCACATAAGTATCGTTATCTCGTCTTTGTGACATCAATTTCTCGTTGTTCCTTTTCTTGAGAAACCGTGCGGCTAGGGATGGTTTATCTGTGGCCATCTATCATGATATGAATGGATCATCTTGTCTTTTTCCAAAAACATATCCAACATGCAGACGGGTATAGCCTCAATTATGGGATCGAACACAATCTTTATCGACGACGCTCAAATCTAGGTCAAGAACCCAGCTCCTCTGAAAATGAACTCATATGCGTAGATTTAAGGTAACAATAGGCTACAGGTACCTCTACTCAAACAAATGCAATACCCCGATACGCCCACTATAACCCCCTCCTCTGAGAAACGAGGGAGTCCCAATGCATTTCTCGTACAGTATATGCCTCTTCCTCGATAATCCCAGGCATGCACAGCAAGTGATACCATATCAATTCCCCAAAGACAAAAACAGACCAACGCCGACTCCGTAATGCTCTTCCATCCCCACGCATATGTGCATTCTCCGGTGCTTGCGCTCCGGATCCGTTGGGGGTTTTTGTTTAACCAGTTTTTTTCCCTTTTCGTATCTGTACTTCGTCTTCCGAGTTGCTTGAGCATTAAGTCTGTGCTCGTCCATCTTTCCCATATTGACAAGTAAAAGGCATCACCACGTCTCGGCAATGTACTGGCCAGCCTCCTTCTTGAGCTGCCAGAAATTGCGCGCCTCTTCGCGCTCGAGGTTGCCCTTGGCCATGGCCACGTCGACGAGCGCCTCCTCGACGCCCTCGCCCATGCCCTTGGAGCTGCCGCAGACAAAGATGCGGCCGTCGACGGCGTTGACGATGCTCCAGACGAGGTCGGCCTGGTTCCGCACCTCCTCCTGCACGTACCGGCCCTCGCCGCGGCGGCTCTGCACCACGCGCTTCACCTCCTCCTCGTGCACGCCCCATTCGCCGCTGTAGATCTCGTCCAGCAGCGAGTCGCGGATGCCCTGCAGCACCCACACCTTGTTGGCGCAGTTGGCCTGCTTCAGGCGGCGCTGCACGAAGCCTCGGAACGGGGCGATGCCCACGCCGGCCCCAATCAGCAGCATCGGGCCCTCGGCGTTGAACTGCCTGGCCAGCGGGTTCGCCATCAGGCCCTTGAACATGGGGATGTAAAACTCCGTCTTCTCCCCGGCCTTTTGGGCCTCGATGAACTTGCGGGCCTGTCGCTCAAAGAAGCCGGACCCCACGCCGGTGCGGGATCCCTCCCGCCAGTCTCCAGTCTCATGAACCGTGACGGCGATCTCGATCAGGCGGTGCTGCTTCTGGTCGCCCCTCTGGAACGACTCGTGCGGGTCGTTGGAGAGCGAGTAGAAGCGCGGCATGAGCTGCTGCAGCGTCGACAGCAGCTCGTCCAGGGGAGGGTGGGAGCTGGGGAAGGCGTGCAGCAACTGGGAGACGGTGACACTAGGGCCGGATCGGAAGTCGCAGAACGCACCCTGGCCCTCTGCGGCGCAGAGGAAGTTGAGAATCTTCTTTTCGTTGTCGGCGGTCGCGTGCTCGGCCAGCACCCGCAGCAGGGCCTTGGTGGGCGGATATGACTGCAGGTCCGCGCACCAGGTGAGCAGGTCCCTGCGTGTAGTGACGAGCTCGCGCGGCTTGTCGTCTCCCCAGACGGTGGGCCAGCGCCCGCCAGTCGTCTTGAGCAGGACGGGCTTGTCTCGCAGGAAGCGCGGCACCATGAGGGCGTCCAGGACATCCTCCACAACGGCCTCTGAGTTGGGGGCAACGACGCCAATGGCACCGCCCACCTTGAAATCGGTGTTTTCCTCGTCGGGATAGTCTGTGATGTCCAGGTCAAAGTGGTAGGTGCGCTTCTCGGCACCAGCTCTGGTCAGCTCGCGCGCTGTGTGGACCTTGGCCGCATAAACGTTGTAGGGTGGATGAGGCTGAACGAATCGCGGAGGCTGGATGGAGGTGTCCACGGTCTGGAGCTTGTCGATGGCCATCCGGCTGAGGTTGCCGCTGTCGACATCGCCATCACGCTCCAGAGAGATGGCAGAGTCCGTGGGGGAGGACGGGCTCGGGGCCTTGGGCACTGAACTGAAGGAGATCTTCTTCTCCGGGAGGTCGACAATGTTGGTCAGGACCTTGGGGATGTCGCCAATCTTGAGGCCGAGGGACCGGAACGCCTCGTTATCGGGCAACGGGACGGACTCGTACTCGACGCCGGCGGGCCTCGTCCCGCCCATCAAGCAGCAGCCGCCGCCGCAGCAGCGAGTAACAAACTCGGCGGTCGTCTCGCCCGTGATGCGCTGGATATCGCGGGCACTCTGGGCAATGAGTCTTGTGGAGGCGCGCCGCTGGCGAGGCTGCTCGGCTCGAATGGGCTCGTCCTGGTCGTCTGACTCGTCCGAGTAGGTCAACGAGGGGGCAATTGACTCTGCCTTTGGTGTTGTAGGCATGCCCTCGGTTGTCCCGAGGGACAGGTTCTGCATTCGCACAGACTGCATCACGTTGGTTCTTGTGATGGTGTGAAGAAGAGCAAGATTTGGCGAATTGAAGTGATGGAACAGAGGAATAGCAGCAGAACAGAGACGAGGGAGAGGCAAAGAAGAGGTTGAGTAGGTATGCAGAAGTCGAGGGATCAGAGAGGCGAGGTCGGTTCGGGCAAGTCCGTCAAGTAATAGCATGAGCAAGCCAAGAAGATCGACCAAAACCGGGGCAATGGAGGCTGAATTTAGGAGATGCAGGCAGTGGCCCGGCGAATTGGATCCGTGCGCGGCAGCGGTGCGCAGCTCACAGGGCACGACTCGACAGCTGAGTCGTACGAGGATCGGGATCGGGTGGTTTGATGTCGGAAAGGCAAACGACGAGGTCGGGAGAGAGAAGAGAAAGAGTAGGTAGGTAGGAAGAAAGAAAGGGTGGGAAAGCCGAGTACGGCTACCCGAGGCTTTTCTGGGGAAACAAACGCACCAGCTGCGGTAAACCCATGACAGCCACACAACCTTGACAACATAATCTGATCCATGCAATTCATCACTCTGAACCCCCAACATCGGCCGTCTACGGAGCCCACAGCAGACCCGCCCCAAAACCCACGGCCCAGCTTTTTTCCCTCCCATTCAAGCGTGCCTTGTCTGTGAAATTTGCCATTGGAACCCGAGAGCACACACAAGCAGAAGCCCTGGTGGCCCTGTTTGCCCCCGCGGAGCTGATTGGCCGACGTCGGGTCTGGGCTCCGATGGCTGGAGCGTGGCAGAGCGCCACCAATGAATAGATTGAAATAATTGATTTGGTCTGACTGACTGATTGATTGATACTGGCTGATTGATAAAAAAATCTCGGACCGAAATGGCTCGGAGTCGGTCAGCAGTGCTTGTTGTGTGGCTGGCACAATGTGTTGCACAGTGAACGTGAACGTGAATGGGTGCGTGAGAAGACAAACACACGAGAGGCTGTTGGTCTCTTGTTATCAATCAATGACGGCATGCATGTGTCGGATTACACACATGCACACATCCATTCCAAGACATGCATGCATGCCACACTGTTTCCGTCACTGTATGACAGCTCAGCAGTAATAAGCCAGACAAAACAACCCAATCGAACTGTTTCCCCCGCCTGTTTGATCCTTAGAATACTCTCTTTTGGATTACTCGTCGCTGTACGAACCGCCCCCGGCTGGCCAGTCTTGGCTTCATCAGAGTCTGACTAGCAACTCTTCATGTTGCGCCGCTCCAGGCCCGCTTCACGTACAAGCCTGATCCTGGCAATTTTCAACGAGTTGCGCCTTTCAACGTGTTCTTTTCCCAGACCGCTGAGATGCCCGCAGTGCAATATTATTTGCAGGCGTATTCAATGATTTTTCCATCTTGCCAGTGAACCGCCGTAAACCCTCAAATTCTCACTCAGCTCAACTCCAGCTGGCAAGCAAATGAAGCACAAAAAAAAAAAAACATAAAAGGCATCACCACGTTCTTTCCTTGGCGTTCCGCAAACCAACAAACATCTCCCTCACGCCATTCCTAACCCAAATAACACTGCATGCAATAGCACTACCAGTCCAAAAGCGTACAAGTACAAAGATGGGGGCCCAACGCAGCAGAATGATGGGGCCCCCCCAAATCATGGTCGGGCAACCGAGACAACCGCCCCCTCCAACGAAAAATTATCTGATCCATCTTATCAATCCCATCTAATCTCTGCATAATACCACCTCAGGTATGTAGCATTCGCTCCCCTTTTGCGGAGTCTGGCTTCCCTCCTCCGACGTCGGTCGTTGCGCTGTTCTCCCCGGCAGCTCGTTCTCACACACAATATGATGTCTCTTTGGCCCCGTATGGGCTTTCATGTCTGTCGTCGTCGGGTAGCAAAGCATTTCAGGTGCATGAAACTTAGCAACGTAGCAACGAAGGTAGCAAATCACCAGCAAACAAGCAATCGCCGTTCTGTGCTCTCTAGCCCTCATCGAGTCAATACTGTGTGGATGATGCATAGCTGCGTAGACCTACATGCGCGCAAGGCGCTGAAAAGACGTAGCCAGACGATCAAAAAAGTGTCAATTCAATGGAGAGGAAAAGGAAGTATAGCTGTAGCACCAGAGATGTATCAGGAGTCCCCGTCGGTGAAGCTCCCCCAACCCAAGTGCCACCCAAGTCAAAGTAGCATAAGCTCACCGATTCATTCCCATTCCATCCGACTCCATGCCCATGTGCCGTGTCACATCGCGGCAAATCCTGTCACTTCTCACGTTTCCAGGTCCCCAGCGTCTGATCTCCGCTAATCTAATCTCCCCCATCTGATAAGATTTCCCTAACCCCCCTGAGCTGCGAGGGAGAAGAGAGAATAGAGGGAGAGCGATCGTCATGTGCTCATCCCTCTCTCCCCGTGCGACATTGTCTCTATCATTCCCTTCCAAGTCCACTAGAAGAAAAATCAAGCTTCATCTAGGTTTCTTTCACCTGGTTGGCTTCGATCCTGCAATTTCCGACATCGAGCCATTCGTCCCGAAATGAGTTGACACAAGCTCGTTCCTTAGGTCACTCCCAGTGGCCTGACTTTGCCCTTCAGTCGACCCGATCCCCGGAACCCCGATCTCGAACCCGTTACAAGGGGGGTATCACGAATACGAACCATCATCTCGATCGCCCTACCCTACGATAGAAGAACCAGTCAACAAACTTCCAGAATGAACGCCCATTCGCCTAGGTAGTTCAAGCGGTCTGGAAGACTGCATACACATCCTACTCCCAATGCAGTGTAGAGGAAACGAATAAAGAATCAGCAAAATTTTGGAAAAGCAACCCTCATTCACCTGATGAAAGCAGTCCAGCTACTACCTCCTGCAGCATGCAATACGCAGTGTAAAGGGGGTTACATGTGAATCTGTACGGCAATCCAAAGGGCATGCACACACGCAGCATCCAAAAAGTCCTACATGAACCCCCATTCTCTTATGACTTCAACATCCAGTTTGACGGACTTGTGTTACACTAAAAAATGCCGGTATAGAAGAGAAGCTTTGCTCAACCTCTATCCTCACCGCATCGTTCCATACCGTGATACCAAACTTTTAAACGACGTCTCATGACCGTCTTTGTCCTATCGCTCCCAGCAGCGCATCGTTCAACACATTCAGCTCAAAACTCCGTGATGTGTCCATCATGAAAAGAAAGGTCAAATCAACGCAGACGTCAAAATGCATCACTCAACGCAATCATCAAGTCATACTACTTGGGACTTTGAAGCCCATAGTAAACGAATAAAGATGGGTGTGTATATGTGGTCTGAAGTAAGTCATCAATAAAGCACATATGAAAATGATGCTGACAAGCTCAATGCCACGCTCTGCACAGCACGCGATGAAACGGTAACTCGACAAACACCACTAAATGACGAGGCTGGTGCAATCGCTATGCAGAGAGGGGGGAATAGTAAGGTAAGAAGGAAGAGAAGAAGAAGAAAACAAGAAAACAATTATGCCCGTGAAGAAATCCAAGGTATAAACGTAAGCCACCCCTCCCCCCTTTTCTCTTGCTTTTTCCAAACCAATACGCAGATCCAAAAAGGAAAGGAAAATAATGTCTTTCCGCCGCTTTCGTTACTGTTGTCGTAAGCTTTTCATTTTCGTACTTTTTTTCTCTTTCTTTTGTACTTTTTTCTTTCATCGTCATGATTTCCCAGCTTCCTCCTCATTCATCTGCCTCTCCAAGCTCCTGGTTGCCGCCGCTGCTGTTCCCTTGACAGGCCGTGGACTCAGCACGACAGGGGCTGACTGCGCGATGCGAGTCTGGGCTCCGGCAGACTGCGTCGGCGCCTCTTGACTTACCCCTCCCGAGAAGCCCTCCTTGTGACCCCCGAGCTTGCGCAATAGCATCGCTGACTGCTGCTGAGCGAGCTTCTCTAATTGCGCTGTGGGATCCTTTTGACAGGAAACTCCACGTCAGCCACCCCGCATATGTGTAGAGACATCTATTTAGCTGCTTAAGATTGATTAGTACGTACCCATTCGGACTGTGGCGGCACGCCCTCAGCGGCCGGGAGCACCTTACCGGTGGAATCGCGTCCCCGGGGGACTGGTGCTGGTGTGACCGGCAGACTGGGCCGCTCCGTCTCAGTGGGGAAGTCGGTAACCTTCTTGAAGCCTCGGGCTTCTTCGTCTTCTTCGTCATCGTCGTCGGCTTCTTCGCCCTCCTTGCCGCGGCTGCTCGATCGGTGGTGCTTCTCAACGGCGTCGGCGTACTTGGAGATGCCGGGCACCTCGTCCCAAGCATTGGTCCGCGAGTACGTCGTCCAAGAGCCGGTTCCAGCCTCGCTCTTGTTGTCAGACGTCCTTGAAGCGGGAGACTTGGGAGGAGACTTTGTTACTGAGGAACGAGCAGTCGACTTGGCGGCAGGGGCTGAGCGAGAGGGAGCCTGCGGCTGCAGCTCCGGCTCATCACCGTAGAAAGACCTGGTGGGCTTGGGCTGGTGGCTCTCCCATGGGAAGATTTGTCGGGGCGTCTGGCCCTGGTAGCCAGAGCCTCCTGCCGGCGCGTCAAACTTGACATCAGCCAGAGAGGCGTTCCTAGGTTGAATTAGCATGCCTGTGCCTTTTGGTAGAAACAAGTCTCCTTCGCCTTACTTTTGCGACTCGTAAGCCTGGTTGTAGTTTCCACCGCCATTGGCAAGCTGAGAAATCTCCTGTAGCAGCATTAGCTTCGACGCCTTCGTAGCAGGACATTAAATGTTTGCCAGAGACTCACCTTCTCGCGGTAGTGGCGGTCATACACAGCCCACCATCGGCCGACCATTTCGTCGTAGGCGGCGCTGCCGTAGGAGGCACTGCGGCCGGCGCGCCAGGGCTTGTCCGGGCCAATGAAGTGGACCATGTTGATGCTGGACTGGAAGTGGCGGTAGGCCGGGAGGTACTGGTAGTGGGCAGAGGGGGTGACGTTGTAGGTAAAGGGCAGGCGGTGGAAGTTGTTCTTGAAGTGGATGTTGAGGAGGCCCTGGTCGGCACCGTCGAAGGAGATGCCCCTCTCGGCCATGGCCATCATGGCGTGGTAGTCGCCGTTGTTGGGCGTCAGGGCCATGACACCGGTGTTGAAGATGTCGGGCCAGCCGATGTCAGGAGAGGCGGCGAAGGCGTGGGGGAGGTCGAAGAGCTCATCAGGGGCGCGGTAGGCCACGACGTCGGCGTCGATGTAGACGATTCGCGAGAACTGCGTCTGCTTCCACAGGTTGATCTTGGTGAAGGCAGAGTGCAGGTCGGCACGGTTCATGAGGTAGAGGTTGGCGGGCTTGTCATTGCGGATTCGAGGCACGGGCAGGACGTAGTCGTAGACGGTCTGATGAACGCGAGAAGCAAGTCAGCACATTGGTTTTCCTGGTGTACCTGGGCACATGTACGCATGTATAGGTCCATGTATATAGTCTAGAGAGCTTGAAACCCAAGACGCAGGTTGAAAACGTACCTTGAGCTGAACGATGGCGTCGGCAGTCACACCGTCGAGCGTGACCAGGACGGCGAGCTTCTTGGTGGTGCCGGCATCGCGCAGAGAGTGGGCAAGAACCAGAGCACCTGGACGTCGTTAGCGACAGCTGCGAGGAGAATTGGCCAGAGACGAAGACGTACCAGGAAGATAGGCATCGTTCAACAGAAGCTGTAAGTCGTGATGGTGAGTTAGCCCTGCTATTCCCTCATGTCAGAGAGCGCGACAAGGAGGACGAACCGTAGCATAAGCATGCTCGCCCCAGCTCGGATCAGCCATGGTTGTTTGTGTAGGTGAAGTGGTCACGGAGCTTGGAGATGGAGACGTCTGGCAAGATGGCAACAGGCTCACGAGAAGAGACGGACAGACGAGGGACGAGGGTTACGGAGGAGGAAGCAGGAGAGGGATTTAGGAAACAGCTGCTGGGGCAGGACGGGGGCACGGGTAGAAATAAAGGAAAAAGCAGTTGGGAGGCAACTTTGCTGGTGATGGAGGTTGGAGTTGGGTACGAAGTCGTAGTGCGGAGTACGTACTGCCTTGGATGGGCGAAGGTGACGGACGGGGTGCAAGTACTAATCTTGGTATCGTATGGGGAGGTACTTGGATCGGCAAGGCGTGGAACGGGGGGGAGGGTGGCGTCGTCGAGGTACCGTCGGGCTGGGCGCTACTTTATTCTGCTTCTCTGCGTTTCTGTGGCATTTTCTTTCTGTATGAATAAATGAGGGAGGATGGCTTGGATGATATGTATCTTGATTTGTGTTTCCTGTTGCTGCTCAACTGTTGCTGAACCCGGACATGCCTCTACAGCAGCCGGCACCATCGCATTGCTGCAGTACATGGTACGGTAGCTACACCGTCCGCTTAAATCTCGATGCCATCGCTGAAGCCATCGAAACCCACAGCTTAGCTTGGATCGAAGTACCTCTATCTGGAGGTACTCGTATTAGCACGCTGACAGCACGATGGGCCTCGTCCGCCAGCCTAACACGGGCCCTAGGACCTTATCCGGGGGGGTCCAGCTGTTGTTCTTGGTGGCGGCTCGGCTGGCTTGCAGGATGGCTTGCAAGCGAACCAGCACCAGCTTGCAGACGCAGACGCAGAATGCAGAACGCAGAACGCTGCAGAAAAAAAAAAGCACATCAGGCAGATAGTTTGCACAGTAGTAGCACAGCCATCCAGCCACCCATGTTGCATCGACAATGCATGCATGCAGCTGCGCAGGCAGAACTTATTTTACCCCTCTATCGCGAACCCCTCCATGAGCAGATAAAAAAAACAGAAAAGAATTGCCCCTCCAGAAGACCCCTCCAGCTCGTGTGAATCAGCCAACCACGTTTCACCCTTTTTCTTCAGTCATCTCTACCTTGAGCCATATTCGCATCAACCGCAAGACCATCTTCACAAACAATGCGAGGCAATCTGAAGCCCTTTTGTACTCATTGACCTCATCCACGCATAAGAGAAGCGGTAAACAAAACAAAACATAATCCTTACCAGCAATAAATAGCGCTCTACCTAGTAAGATAGAAGCTACGAAAGATACCCAGTAATAGCCTACCTAGACCAAGGCAGAAGCTCAACCACCCGCGATGGAGCCGCTGAGTATCAATGATACAAGGTCCTCTCCTCTCTGACCAGGTTTCTCCTCTTGCCAATGCGATACGGCTCGGGGCATCCACGATTAGAACTGGAGCCAAGCTCACATCCAGCCGGCGCTATTACTACCTCCCTTGCTCCCCCAGCACTCAAACCCAGCTAGTATCACTATATACTATGGTGTTTAGGGTAAGTGGTCCAGGAGGGTCCAGTAGTGCAGGGGCTCTGTACAGGGGTGGTAACAGGTATTGCAATGCGTCTGATAAGGAAAATAAACACCTAGTATTTTATATGGCCGCCGTTAGCGGCGATGACAGCCTTGCAGCAGGCTGGCATTAAAGCTACCAGATCCTGTAGGAATTCTAACAGCATGGCATCTTAAGCTTCCTTAACTATAATATGCAACTAGTTATAGGTTATTATCTCTTATAGATAACGCTCTTAAATCTAGTCCTTTATATAATTTTATATAGTTTTTATAAGGTTTAGGTCTAGGCTGTATAGCAGCTAGTAAATATACTAAATCCTATAGGCTTCTAGCTTATTTATTATCTCTTAGGCTGTATATAGTTTTATATTATTCTGCATTAGCTAGTAGTCTAGATATATTTATATCTAGCTGTAAATTAAAGGTATAATTCTCTTACTATAGCTTTCTTTTATAATAATATCTTATTCCTTTTCTTAGAAAAGAGAGGGTCCTTTATTAGTAAGACTAGAAAAACAGCCCTAGAACATCTAGCTGCCCTTTTTTTAAAATTGCTTAATAATATAGGTTAGATCTAGCTCTTTACCTAGCTTCTTAATAACCTAGATCCTTTTATAAATACCTAGTAATACTTAGGTCTTATTAGACTATAATACTATAGCCTATTATACTAAGGTCTAGTTATAATATTCTAGTGCCTAAGCTAGCTAAAGCTAATAATTTATCTTACTAATTAGTAGCTTAACCTAGGCAATATACTGTTAATAGCTAAGCTTTTATAATATATAATAAATATAGTATTCTCTTATATTCTAGCTAAGGGTAAAAGGAATCTTATTATAAGGCATCTGCTAATTAATCTTACTTGCTGTTATAAATGCCTTAAATTTTATAAGCTAGTTGCTGGTTAGCTTACTAGGTTAGCTAAGTTATTTAGTTAGAGTCTTATTATAATAGATTGCATACTGCACTTATAACTTTAAGAGCTAAAGGCTAAGTCTAATAGCATTTTATATATAGCCTAGTTAGTATATTAGCTTAATATTATAATATTAATTACAGGTTATATTAGGTCTTTATGGTCTAGCTATTATAGCTAAAGCCTAGGCACTAAAGGCTTAAAGGAACAGGAAGAAAAGGAGGTTAACATGAAAGTATTAAAAACGCGCTTTTTAAGGTACTTCGAGGCCCCTGTTAAAAGACCCCTGTTGGTACACACTAGTCCTGGACCAGTTACGCCGGCTACCAAGTAGCATCTTCAAATGCGTCACTCTCGTTATGCAGCACATCTGCCCCCTCCTCATCACTACCTTACCTACTGCGTACTCACTCACATTCTCCGTAAGGGGGCAACGAAAATTTTCTCTCAAGCCAATTGTTCTCCCGCCTTTGGCCATGCATGTTCGCCATCTCGCCTCGCATGAACACGGCGATTCCGAGCTCTCAGAGACGACTAGCAGATGCAAAAGAAACAGCAGAAAAAAACTCGCAAACCAGTTCCAGTCCCATTCCAAGGCTTCCCTCCTCCTCTGGACCACATCCATGCCTTCCCCCCCGTGGACCCCCCATCCCCCAGCCATGCAGCAGCAGCAGAAAAAAGGGCTCCGCAGTTGGGACTCAGTGCTTCCGTGCTTGCTGGCCAACTCTCCCGAAGCTCGATTCTTCCGCAGATAATCGAGGCCCAACGCGCGCAAGCTCCGTTCGTCAGGCTCACCCGCATCGAAAAAGAAGCACAGCAACTGCACTGCCTTCCCGAGTTCTTCCCCCTCCCCCCCATATGCAAAATGCGCGCAAATCCGGCACGCGGCCGCTCTTCATCACGTATCAACATGCCGCTGCGAGCTTTTGGATCCTCATCGCCTGATTGGTAGGTAGGTACCTTAGCCAGGCTCTTCGGTTCGGGAGCAGCCTGGCTGGCTTGGCTGGGGGGGAGGGGATCCATTCCCAATGTATGGAGTTGCGAGGCTGGCGAATACAGTTGGGTCCTGCTCTCACGCCATGGATATCGCTTCTTGGAATGTTCGGGCCGTTATTGCAGATGGCAGCGTCGTATTACTCGCCTCTGAGAGTGGCCTTGCATGCTTTCTCTCTGTCAGCCCTCCTTTAGTCCGTAATTTGTGTTGTCTGTATACGAGTATCGGCGAGCCATCCGGGTAATCCAAGATTATAAAGGCCCATTGATACCTGATGGAACCCTCCTAATTCTTTTACAGCTCTTTCAAGAGCATTCATTCCATGGCCGTCAGGCAGCATGAATGCACCCTTTTGCTAAGCTCCCAGCTCCCGTTTGGCAGCAGTCTGCCCAAAGGAACGGGGCAATCTCGAGCTGCAGCTCCGACGGACTCCCAAACCGCGAACCCTCCTCCTCCCGCGAAATAAATAGCTCTCTGATCGAAGCTTTCTCTACTCCTCCTCGCCAACGATCCAGACGGTCCATTGGCTCCACTGTTTCTATCCATCTGTTAGACGCAGTGGAACGGCACAGATACGAAGTAGGATACACAACGAGCAAGGCATCCTACCTATCGTGCTTCTAGGATGTCGCCTTCACATGTGATTTCTGACAGCACTGCAAAGTAATAATGAAGCCCGTCAACACCTGCTTTCTTGACCAAAGATACGAGCAGTTGTATTTGTAGAGAGATAGTATTGATACTGCGTGCATCAGTACCACCAACTGCCATCTCTACCGAGCCACCATCCTCCTCACTTGTACCTACCTACTCATTAACAAGTGCTGGGACTATCAGTTTACATAAGTCGCTAAGATTCAAAAAGTGATACGACCCTAATAAGGTGTCAATGACTCCATTCTATATGCTCTCTTCCCTTGATAACGAAACAAACAGCAGCTGCACAGACCCAAAAACCAATGCTAAACACCAAACAGAAAAAGGCCTCTCATGCAGTCCCTCATGCAGTCACTCATGCAATGCATATATGCACGCACGCATCCTCTAGAAGGAGAAAAATAAGAAAACTGGCAAATCTCTCACGGCAAGAAACCTCATAGGTCCTTCTTGTACGCGTGCTCCGGCTTGTGAGTGGTCTCGTAGTCGATATGGACGTAGGCCCGCTCAACGTCGGGCAAGCTCTCCAGCTTCATCTGCAGCTCCTCGGCCACATCGTGCGTCTCCATCAGCGTCCGGGACGGGTCCATGACAATGTCCACCTCGGCAATCAGCCGCGGGCCCGAGTGGTAGACTCGCACGGTATCGATGCCGTCAATGGCATCCGAGTGGGTCAGGCACACGTACGTGATGAGCTGCTGCATGTCCAGCGGCGCGACCACGCCCACGAGCAGCAGGAACTCGTTGAAGGCCGTGTACAGCCAGATACCAGACGTCAGCAGGGACAGCAGGATGGCGCCCATGGGATCAATCCACCACTCTAGCTTGGCGCCGCCGACCGACGTCAGGATACCGAAGCCGTTGACGAGCAGATCGTTGCGGTGGTCCTGCCACAGAATGTTCACCTGGCTGTACTTGTCCTTGATGGACCAGCAATACAGGAAGAGGGCGAACTTGGTCGCAAACGCAGCGCAGACCGAAATGACCGAGGGCAGATGAAACTTCTTGTCGCCATCGCCAGTCGCCAGCTCTCTGGCAGAAAAGGCAATGATGATGAGGGCCACGGCGCTCATGAGGAAGCAAAAGACAATGTTGCCCACGGTCTCGAGGCGCGCCTTGCCGGCAGGAAACCGCCGCGGGTCGACGCGGCGAATGGCGCGGTTCGACAGAATCAGAGCGAGGGTGCTGAGCGGGTCGAAGACGGCATCGGCCATGGTGGTGAAGAGCGACAGCGAGCCGGACGTGATGGCCGCGTAGAGCTGCAGCGCCGTGAGCACAATGTTGGCCGCGAGCGAGCCGTAGATGGCAATCTTGAACTTGAGCTTGTCCTCGCCCTGCTCGATGCGGGCCTCCTCGCGATGATCCTCGACCGACTTGAGCATGCGCTCAATGGTTGCGTTTTGGTTTTCGTAGAAGCCGCGGACCTTGCGATGGTCGCTCTTGGGACCCAGCTTCTTGTCGCCATTGGGACCGTCCCTCTTACGAGATGAATTGGCCTTGATCTGGTCCAGATCGGTGTCCGTCTTGTAGGAAAAGGACAGCCCGTAGGGATCGCTCTCGGCCGACATGCGCGGCACGCGCGTGCGACCTGCGGTGGACTGGCTCTCGATGTCGGCGCTGGTGTAGTGGTGGCGCTCTACCGCGTCATGGTCTGGGGCCTCGACGGCCTCGACGCCTGTGCTAGAAGCATCCCGGACAGGAGGCGCCTTTGAGCTGCTGCGACTCGAGGCCGGCTGGAGGCGCTGGAGGTTAAAGACGTTTGGATGGTGAGTGATGGTGTTGCTCGCGTCGGGCGTCATGGTGGATGGTGACCAGTATTCGATACCAGGATTCGATGACCTCGCTCGACGTCAAGCAGAGGTCCCAAGATAGTAGTTGTAACGACGAGCTGCTAGCTCGCAGCGACGTGAGAAATCCGTATCGAGCTTATCCTGTAGTAATATTTCGATTCACCGATACAGCCGAGAGAGATGCGAGCTCGGCGTGGGGGGATCTGCCCGTCGCCACCGAAAGGAGGCCTCGCGAAAGGCTTGGCCAAGTCGAGGGATCTGCTGGGGCTCGACAACTGGAATCTGCCCGGACAAAGACAGATGAATGTCGTAAAGGCACGAGCACGTGTTGTGAGAGGAGAATTGGCGGTTGAAATTCTGAATCAAGAGTCAAGTCCCAGTCGAGATGAGAAAATCTCACGACACGGGCCGATAGCTGCTGTGGAGAGCTCGCAGATCAGGGACTCGAGGTGCGGAATCGGTGAGGCGTGGGGGCTCTGAGGCCGGAGATGCGCTGACTTGATGGGATGAAGAGATGGCTGGATGAGTGCAGTCTAGAGGTCAATTGAGCTCTTAGGGTTTCCAGAGGAGGAGCAGGTAAGAGGAGGAAAGCGGAAACGGAAAGCGGAAGATGGATGATGTTGAGTTTCGATATCAGGAAGCCTTGAGATCCTATATCTTGATTCAACCTCTTAGTTTCTCTTGCCCTCCTAGTATTTGGCCGCCATGACGCGTTTTAGCCACTGCATGCGTTCTGCCAGCAAAGGCACGTCTCAGGCTCCATGGCGGCGAATGCCAATGACTAAGCCGGACATCCAAACGTGCTCCGAGCTCATCGTACTCGTACTCGTAGCATTCAAAAGCCATCATCAGCAAGAGCACCTCAAAACAGAGAGACAAAGCCGGGCGTGACACAAAAAGCAAGAGGACAGACAGCTGGGTTTAAAAATAACCTGTCAACAGTTCTATAGCGGGAGCCATCTCAGATCTTTAAGTAAGAGAATCTCGATCAGAATCTGGCATTTCGGCACAGGATCCCCGATCTTTTCGGGCGTCTTCGGAACCCCCAGTTTCGGCTTCACCCCGTTTGCGGCGAGAGTTCACCCGACCCACGCTTCTGATACGATCAGCCTATTGCTTGTAGCCTGGCTTTACTATGAAGAAAGCGAAGGGGGTTGTTGAGAGTCATATATCGCTGCGGAGATATCGAGGCACTATGTAGCTATTATATGTAAGAGGGCCTGTAGGCATTATATGTAAGAGGGCCGCTAATCGAGCCAACCATTCCGAAAGACAGCAAGAAGAAGAAAACGCCTTATGCAGAATCTCATGACAAACCCGTGCTCATCCCTCATAGCTTCGACTCAATCTTGGACCGCTTCAGAATCCAGTCAATCACGTCCTTTGTAAACTCATCCTTGCAGTGGTCCGCGTGAAGCTGGTGATACGCGCCCTCATACGACTTGATCTCCTTATCCTCAACCGCATCCTGCTCCTTGACAAACTTGACAGCCGCGTCATAACTACACGTCATGTCGTTCGTGCCATGCGTCAAGAACAAAGACTGCACATCACTCCCCAACTTGACCCGCCCCGACGACAGCGCCGCCGTGCGATCCAGCAGCGACGCCAATCCCTCCAGCGTGCCCGTGTTGTGACACAGCTCATCGTTGCGGATACTCTCGACCACCTCCGGATCGCGACTCAGGTGCTCCGGCGGAACAACATGCTTGAGCTGCTGCCGCGGCAGCAACTTGCCCACGAGCCGGCCCAGCACGACCTTGACCGCGCTCGGCTCCTCGCCTTTCGAGAAGCCGATGAAGGGCGCCTCGAGGATCCAGCCGCGCACCCGCGCCACGAGCTGCCGGTGCTGCGCGTCGCCCGCCAGCGTGAGCACCTCGCCGCCGCCCATGGAGTGGCCCATGACGAAGACGGGCGTCGTCGCGTCCTCGGCGGACGGCTGCAGCTTGTCCTGGATGAAGGCGGCGACGTCGGCGACCACCCGCGACGTCGGGCCCGTCAGGCCTCTGTCCGCGGGGCGAGTCGCGCTGCGGCCCCAGCCGCGCTGGTCCCACGAGAAGACCTGGATGCCGTGCGCGGCGAGCGTGGAGAAGAAGGCGTTGTAGCGGTTGATGTGCTCGCTGAAGCCGTGGACGAAGATGAGCTTGGCTACGATGGGGCCCGTGGGCTGCGCGATGTCTGGGGTTAGTTGGCCGTTTGTCACATGTGAGAATATGGGGGGTTGTTCGATGAAGGGGAGACGAACCGTCCAGGTCTTTGTGTAGAGGCTCGCATTGCCCACTTTGAAGGTGCCTTCTTGGGAGGTCGACATGGTGATTTGAGTGGCTCAAGGCTGGCTATGACGGTGAAAAGCTTATAAGAAAGCACTGTCGTCTCTCACCAGGTCAAGTGAGGTTGGAGTGAGGACGGGTTGTAAGTTGACTGAAGCCGGTTCAGCTGGTTTAGGCTCCGGAACGCGCTGAAGGCTGACCCCTGTGAGCGACTACTAAGCTGTTTAGCTGCCCGGGCCCAATTAGCGCCCTCCCGGCCCTTTCAGGGGTGGCATCTCGAGTACATGTAGATCCTGGGCTTCCTCGGCAGAACAAATTGCCTACCTATTGTATGGATGGTGCACTTCAACGAGGAGTCTGACAGCAAGGGCACACATTCTCGAGGGATAAACAGAAGGAAACCTAGAGATAAACACATTATGCGTATATTTCGGAGGTGTTGTTCCATCATCCACATCTGGTACGACAGGGCAATCCCAAGAACTAAGCCGATCACATCTCTCCTCCACTTATACGATACTCCGCTAGATGCTTCTATATCTTCCACAGCCTCCTCTGTATTCTCCGGAAAGCATCTTGCAAGTACAGGTTTTAAGCGGAGTTATTACTACAGTACTTGGTGATGCCGCCATCAGGGGCATCTGAGCTCTATGTACACAAAACAATGAGTTTGCTCCCCTCACACCTTGGTCCCGTCCCGAATAGTTTACAAAAAAGTGTCTCAAACAGCAATCAACCCCCCTCTTGCGTATATGTAAGTTATCTTCTTTTCTTTTCCTTTCTTTATATGAGCAACTATGTATGTGCTCCTGTCAAACATTCCCCAAACACCATAACCCTGAACCTCAAGGGCTCCTTGGTTTATCTGCGGGCGACGAGGCAGCCTTCTCTTTGCTCTGCCTGAGCGCTTCTTCGCTTTCATCAACAAATCCCTCTTGATCGTCATCCCTGGCGAGGTCGTCTTCAATCTCCTCAAACTCCGTAATGTGAGAACTAGACTCCCTCGACGGGCGTGTCTCGGGCGGAATCTCGCCGCCACTCATCTGCCACTCCATCAGCTTGGTAAAGGCGCTGTCCTTGTCAGCAGCAAGCTGGGCGTAGCTGCCAATCTCCGCCACCTGTCCGTCCTTGTTCAGGACAATGATCTGATCGGACCTCTTGATCGTAGACAGTCGATGAGCAATGGAAATGGTGGTGTTGTGTCCACGGAGAAGCCCGGCGAGGGCCTCGTTCACCAACGTCTCCGACTCTGCGTCCAGAGCCGAAGTAGCCTCGTCGAGGATCAGGATATCAGGATCCTTGAGCAGCGCTCGGGCAATGGCGATGCGCTGCTTCTGACCACCAGACAGCTGCGACCCTCGAGCCCCGACCTGGGTCTCCAGGCCGTCTGGCAGATCGCTGATGAAGGTGCAGTTTGCCCTCCTGGCCGCTGAGATGATTTCCGCGCGGCTAGCATGCGGCTTGCCATAGGCAATATTCTCAGCAATGGTTCCTGAGAACAGCACGGGCTCCTGGGAGACAACACCGATGCGCCGTCTCAGCGACTTGACGTTAACCGTTGAGATATCAATTCCGTTAATGGTAATGGACCCAGAGGTAGGATTGTAGAATCGCAGAAGCAGTGACGCAACTGTCGATTTGCCGCCTCCTGAAGGACCGACGACGCAGACGTTGCTGCCAGACGCAATCTCAAAGTCCAAGCCATTGAAGATTTTGACCGCAGGCCGGGTCGGGTAGGCAAAATGGACGTTGCTGAATCGAATGGTGCCCTGGGCTGACTTGATCGGCACTCCAACAGTCTGGTGAATGGTGGGCTTTCGGTCCTGCAGCTCAAACAATCGACTTGCGGCACCGACGCCCTTCATGAGCTCCGAGTAGAAACCAGAGAGACCAAACAGACTGGAACCCGCAAATGCAGTGTACATCATGAAAGAAGTCAAGTCTCCCAGGGACATGGCGCCGGATCGTACCAAGTTTCCTCCGACAACCAGCATGGCCAGAATCGTCATATTACCCGCCCAGCCGGTCGAGGCGAAGAATGTTGCGGCAATCAGCGATTCCTTCTTGCCCAGCGCAAAGATCTTGCGGACCTGCTTGTTGTAACGGTTGACCTCTTGAATTTCTCCGACAAATGCCTGGCTCGTCTTGATGTTTCCAAGCCGCTCTTCGGCAATCTTTGTCAAAGTGCCGAGGTTCTTCTGGATCGACCTGCTCACATTTCGAATCGCTCGTCCGTAGAAGAAGGCTCCGATGGCAATGGGCGGGAACATGAGGCACAGGATGCCGGTAAGCTTAGCACTCGTCCAGATCATGATGGCGAACCCGGCACCGCCACTGAAGATGGCACGAAGCCCATCGCTCAGATTGGAAGTAATGGACTTGCCCACAATGACCGAGTCGGAGCCGAGTCGCGATATGAGGTCACCAACTCGATTGGCGTCAAAGAATTCGGCATCCTGAACGTAGGTTCTCCTGTAAAGCTGGGACCGCAATCTGGCAACGACTCTCTCTCCAATGATGCGCAGCAAAATGACTCGTCCGAAGGTGGTCATGGCTCCAAGCGTGAGAACACCTCCAAGAGCCATGAAGAACTGGTTCAGGGTGAGACCAAAGATGTTCACGTTGTCAACGTCGCCCTTTGTCGAGATGTCGAGGATTCGTCCAACCGAAAACGGTATCAGCATGGTAACGCCGGAGGAAATCATAAGGAAGAAGAAGGCCAAGCCCAGCCAGCGAGCTTCGGGTTTGGCGATCGAGATGAGCCTCCAAATTTCCTTCAGGCCAGCCTTTGCTTGAGGCTTGCCCTCCTTCGACAGTCTAGCAGAGAGGTTGACTTGCGCCGCATGCGCAGCCCTTTCGCTCTTTTGGAATTCCTGACTACCTTCGTCCTCGTTGGTATCCTTTGTTTGCCGGGCGGGCTCCAGTGCTTGCTGATCCGCGTTCTGAGTCTTCGATTGAACTTCTCGCGCAGTAGAAGAGGTACCGGAGAATTGGCGAGCTAATTGCAGTATATGTCCATGGCCGGGTGATGATCGGAGTCCGAAGCCGGTATGCGATTGCGATTGAGAAGAAGCTTGATATTGATACGGAGATGCCCGCAGTGCGAGCGTATGGAATCCAGCAGGCGTAAACGACAGAAGCGCGGGCGGACGAAGCAATTGCGGCTGGCACAGACGAGACTCGGACTTCGGGAAGAGTTGCGACAGAGAACCGCGACTCCAGGCTGCAGGTTCTTGCAAGCCTCCAGCTGCTAGCCTCGGAGGCAGCGCTCGTCGCAGCGCCCCGGCATTCATGATTACCGAGGGGACGCCCAGCGGTGCAGCATCGAGTTGCTGACAGCCGTTCGGAGAGGGAAAGCCGATGCTCGGGTGCTGGCGGCGGCGATTTGGTGCAGAGGCGTTGAGGAGAAGACAAGAAAAGAAGCAAGAGAAAAAAAAAAGTGCCCGCGAGGTTCACGCAGCCGGGCTAGAGGATTCGTGCCGTCATAGTCGCGGCATTTACAGCTGAAGGCGCTGGAAGCTGGCGCTGGAATGCGCAAGGCGGCGGCTCTGGGGCGCCCCAGTTGGGCGAGTTCTTGGGGGGGCGTTGGCTCGGCCGAAGGTCGGCTCAGCAGGGGCTCAATTGCGCTCCGGACTCCGTGCGGGCGTCAGGCCGAGCTGCAAGCTCCGAGGCCCGATAAAATGACCCCTTCAGCTCATGGCTATGGGAGGAGATGCTGGATAAGAATGGGATGAATCGACAATATTCCGACCGTAGGAGCACAGGGTATATCAGGTTTGATTCTTCAATTTGCCGTATATGTAGATCACACTTGATGATGAATGGAACCTGATACAAGATGTCATAGAAGCAAACGGCTGTACCAGACTCATCCTACCTACGTTCAGGAGCAACTCTCAGAGACTGTAACAGAGATAACCAAGCCACTACCCCAAAGACCGGCAACTCTTCCCTCCCAAAGCAGGCCCTCCCGCCCAAGGGGCGCATGCAGGGCCCTTACCCAGTGTCTCGTCCCCATCACCCATCATATCAAGCGCCCTCGCCCTCTTTCAACATTTGTGCCACCTCAGCATCTATCTCATCATCGTTCCCCAGATCCGGAAAGTCGCCCGCATCGTCCACTCGTCGCCTCTTATTGGACCCGTTGATTGATACCGGTAGCGAGTGAGTGTGCGTCGAGGGCACGGCAGCGGCGGGTTCAGTTGCTGAAGTGACTTCCGATCGTTTCGCGCCCTCGTCACCCCCAATACTGTCCGGAGCAGTATCCTCAAAATCGTTGTCCATGCTGGGCGGCGTAAGAGCCTCCATCTCTGGCCGGTCAAGCTCCGTGGGAGGGCTTCCGGAGTCGCCTTCCACATGAGACCCATTGCCATCCGCAGGTCCAAGCGCCCTCATGATGGCCACCTCGACCTGCTGCTTCTTGTCCTCGATTTCGCGTTTGCGTCCCGAAAGCTCGGCGGCTGCATTCTTCTCAGTTTCCAAGGCCGCCCTGTTTGCGTCTAGCATCTTTTCCAGGCCTGAGATCAACGTCTCCCGGGCCTTGACGCACTCAGCCACCGCACTCTCGGCGTTCGCAAGGGTCTTGAGCAGCCCATTGAGGCGAGCCGCATAGACCGGCGCTGATGGAGGCGCTACTGTAGGATCAACTTGCTTCTCGTACTCTTGGTTTGCGGAAGCAATGGTTGACTTGAGTGGCACGCTGAGCTTTGTGACTGTTTGATGGGCGGAGACGAGAGGCGCGAATTCCGAAGGCACAGAAGATGCAGATGATCCAAACGGGGAACCTCCAAAACCGGGCTTGACGGATCCGCGGGCCTTATCCAACTCTGTTTTCGATGGTTAGCATATGCTAGTAGCCCCAAGCGAAGCTCAACATGACGTACCATTCAGACGTGCTTCGATAGCCGCCTGAATTGGGGCCTCGAAGATTGTTCTGTCTTTCCAGACATCAATAACACGCCGCAGCTTGGCTTGAATCTCAGCTGGCGCGCCCTTATATGCCACTGCGGCCGCTTCAGCCACGACGGGGGAGAAGGCGATGACAAAGTCTTCTTTGTGGCGGATTCTCGACTGCTGCACGACCTCTTCACACAACGTATTAGCGCAAGTCCTTATGTCAGAGCTAGGCATAAATCATAAGGAAAGTGAAGAGGAACTGTCTTTCGAGGGTGGTGGTGGTGGAACGCATACCATTCGCAAGATAAATGAGGCTCAATCGTTTGGTGCTGGACGAATCCTTCAGTCGCTGCATCCAGAGCGCTACCGTGCGATCTGCGTGTCGCCTGGAGCGTGGTTGGTTAGTTTGATCGTGCCTTCAAAGTGCCAGTTTCGACGTTCAATGCAGCTAAAGCCATTACCTGTGAAACATGATCCATTGCGCCGCTGTGGCGATGCTGTCATGGCTCTCGTTCAGCGCTGACAGACGCGCGAGGACTGAGTCGTCGTTGTACGCCATTATGACAATCAGATGCTTGGATCCGGACTGTGATATTTGCACACGCAACCGTTTACCAGTTGACTCTACGGGCAAAGGTCCCTATGGGAGCAGATTGGCGATGCGACGTGATGGAGATAAGTCTACAAGCAGGCAGTGGATCTTGGTCTTGAGTCTTGAGCTCAAGCTGCAGCCTCGCGCTCAGCCAGTCAGCTTGCAATTGAGGCAGGTCGGGCTGCTCTCAGTCAAGCCAAGCGCTATGTGCAGGATTAGCGATGGAAGTCAGAGAAGAGGAGGTTAGAAATGAAGAATGAGGAGGCAAAAGAATAAGGAATCGCCCAAGGAAGTCAGAAGAAGTTGGATGAAGAGCTGAGTGGAAGCTGGGAGAGAGGTCCGTCAAAAGTCTGGATAAGTGCAAGTCCCGGCGTGCGTGTACGGCATTATGCAATATTGCGCGCGCAGAGCTGCGTCTCAGGCCACTCACCGCCCGGCAGAATGGCGCAGCAGTAACCAGGGACAACTGGGGGAGCAGCGAACAGATGGTCACTGCTAGCGAGTGCCTCGTTGCGCAAGCGAATATCTAACACGATCAACAACGAACCTCACACTCCTTTGGCCATTGTCATCAGCGCTCTGCTCTCGCAACAAATTACGCATTTACACACACTTCTAGTTGCTTCTACAAGTCTTCACAATGGCGGACCGATTTCCTTCGCTCGAGGACTTTGACTCTGGAGGTAAGCTCCTGAATCGACGCCGGGCCAGGGACCTTGCCCCATGCTAACCACTGCTTGTCAGCGCAAACCGAAATCCAGAACGTTTCCGACGAGCCCTCCGCCGAAGACTTCCTCGCCAGAGAAAAGGCTCTTCTGGGCGATGATGCGAACCAGTTCGCGACGAGCGATGACGCAACCGCACTGGCCGACACCAGTGGAGATCTCCTGGGAGAGAGCACCGCTGCGGAATCGACCTTTGAGTCTCAGTTCCCGGACCTCGCCAATCCTGCTGCTGTATGTTCTCGTTGAATATTGTGCAACAATCATCTGCGGAGCGCTGACCAACTCGGAAACCAGGGCCTCGCAGGAGTAGATGGAAACATCATGACCGGCCCGTCTGTAAGCTACAACTCGGGTTATCAGACATATGCCGCCGACGAGGAGGAGCCGGAAGTCATCAAGCAGTGGAGAGAGGCCCGCGACGCGCAGATCGCCAAGAGAGCCGAGCAGTTTGCCGCTCAGCGAGAGGAGACGATACAGGAGGCTCAGCGAAACATTGACGACTTCTACGAGAACTACAACTCCAAGAAGGAAAAGGGCATTGCGCAGACACGCAAGGAAGCCGAGGAGTTCCTTGCGAACAGGGAGGACACCGTTTCTGGTGGCACCAGCTGGGACCGCATCGCGAAGCTGGTCGACGTCAGCGGAAAGGGGGCCAAGGGCGGAGCCGCCGGATCTGGCAAGGAGCGCTTCCGTGAGCTGCTCGTGAGCCTGCGCAAAGACGAGAAGGCTCCTGGCGCAACTGGCTACTAATGTTGGAATACATGGGTTGACAAAACCAGCTTTGTGGCATTGCGTTGCCTGGATCCAGGGGGGAGCAAGGAAGGGCCGGATCTCTGTCTTGCGGTATTACATTTTGATTTGCACTTTTTTAACCACGCAAATGCCGGGGTGGAACAATGAATCATGGCTAAGCATAATTCAAGGGGAGAAAAAAGAATTGATAACCAAGAGCTAGACAAACGCGACCGAAAGCATCGCTATATCAACGGCAAGGGGTTGATGACGAGAGGCGGACTTGAAAATCCTATATTTACTGTCTATAAGACTTCAAAAGCCATACAATCCCCCCAACCTGGATTCGGCGCAAGCCGGAGTGAACTTGACCGCCTGTCCCAACAATATACTTATGCTTTAATCCTTGCCGAACCAGGTGTTGTGGCCGGCGACCTTTCGGCTGGCAGCGTAGATGGAAGCTATGGCTTCTTAGCTCTCGAGTTCCAATACCAATTGTCAAACCAACCGAACTTACCTCCGAAACCTCCCCAGAGAGCGACGAGGTAGGGGCCCATGTACCAGCGGCTTCGAGGGTGCTGTCGGCTTGTGTTAGTAACGGGGTCGGGTTTCGCGATCAGGAGCTCGTGCGTACAATCTTCCACAGACGGGTGTGAGCCTTGTAGGCGGCCTGGTAAAAGCGCTGGTACTCAGGCACCTTGTTCTTGGCGTCGATCATGCTATGGCAGGGCGTCAGTCGAGGTTCTCCAAGCTCGTAGTCGTCGATAGGCGCATAGGGAAGACTCTGCGGGAGCTGGCCGCAGCCGAGCAGCCATTGAGGGCTTCCGCATCGCGTCGTCGGTCGGCGGGAGCTTACCCCATGTTTGCGGTTGGTTGAGGATGCGTCCGGGACTTGTTCTGGAGGATTGCTTCGTGGTGGAGTGATTCTTGTAATCGGGGTGTCGGAAGAAGAGCCTTGGATCAAGAAATGAGGCCATATTCTAGCTCAAAGTGGGTAGCTGGATGACTCAGCAGCTGGCACGGCGCACAACTGCTGGAGGCAAGAGCAGCTTGCCGCGGCGCAGGAGGAGGAAGGTACGTACCGCTCGACAGTGGGGTGCAGCTGCCGCGACCAGGAACCGCCAATTACATGCGTTTGTGTGAATATCGCCGTCTAAAAAGCGAAGCCTCGCCATCTCTCCAATTTTGCTGTTACGGCACGACAATTCCTTCAAATCCAGGGACACCTTGACCTCCAAACGAGAACCAGCGGCACCGCGAAGATTGAACGGCCCAATGTGGTGATATGCCTCAGAGGTCGGCGGCTGGCTGGAGATCATCCCAGGAATGCGAGGAGCCGTGAAGTTTGCACCAGATCGCCCGGCATCGATTCGATTACTTCCCGAGCTCTCGCAGGCGGCGCATACAAGGCTCCAGCAACACTCCCAGCACTTCTCTGCCCTAGCTCGCCCATTTATTACTCCAAGTCTAAATCGAGCTCCTAGAGCCCGTTCTAGAGTCGCTCCTGGAAGCCCTGACTGGCAGCAATGGCGGGCGATTTCTGCTGAGAACCCGACTTCCTCGCTGCTGCCATCAGGATGGAGGAATTACGGGGGACTAGGGCAGACGCGGCAGCGACAAGATGCATCTCCAGGACTCGTCTCATCGAACGGAGCCCTCGCTACAACAATCAGCAAAGACCTTGAAGACGCCGAAGCTGAGGTTCAACCCTACGATGCCGCCACGTGGGAGGCCGTATGTGATATCCTCTCAAAAAAGTATGGCGCCGATGGCGTCTGGGCTGTCTTTGAAGTTATTTGGCACCGGGAGAAGCGCGACATGATCATCTTTCGCGATGCGGAATCTCTGCGTGGCAAAATTCTATCGGCTGCGTTAGGCTCGGAATCGCGACTGTCTACACTATTCAATGCGGCCCAGCAGCTGCTCGCTGAGAACGGTTTTCAATGGCCCGGCTTCTACACGAGAGTACTGCGCTTTTTCCTAGAGCGTGGCGCCTATGAAGAGGCAATCCGCTGGGATCAGAAGCTGGCACCCATCTTCCCAACCGGAGCCGATGAATTTGGCGCTTTACTGGCAACCTTTGTCATTAAGCCTACTCCTGAAATGCAGACCACCTTGACGACGCTTTATGTATCCAGCGCCAACCGCCAACTATACGATCACGTCATACCGGCGCTCTTCGCTTCTGGGCAATCAAAATTGGCGCGTACCTGGCGCAAGAAACTCATCATATTCAAGGACTTTCCGTTGACATCAAACTGTCGGCCCTTTCTGTTGTTCCTTGCCAGCTATTATCCGGAAATCCAACTCACGGAGAGCGAGCTTGCGGTTGCTGATCTCGACCGTCAAGAATTAGCTGAGGCTGATGATGAAGAGACTTCATTCGAAGTTGTCCGCAAGAGGGCTGATACAAGCGGCTCCCACAGCGACGCACTTGTTGCGAGATGGCTTGCCAGTACATGGGCATCCGTGGAATTTGCCATCAATCTCATCTATAAGCTCGGAGTGCGAACGATTGGCCCTCGCTCCCTGCAAGCACTTGCGCTGCGAGATCCCGATGCCAAAGAAGTCGCATCACGTATCAATCAGATCGAGAGGTTAGGTATGAGAATATCGCCTCACTCGTATTGCAAGATTCTTGTTTCGTTTGCAAGAAACGGGTCAGAGGAGTTGTTGCAAGACCTGGTCAACTGCGACATCCACCCTGATGAATTCGAAGACATGGAAACCCGACACTCTCTCATGGCGGAGGCGGCAAGGACGGGAGACTGGAAGATGGAGCGGCTTCTGCAGGGTATCGAATGGGCAATTGAGACCGGCCCGACATCTCGACGCCTCAACTCCCTTCTCCGGAACGAGGTCTCCAATGGAAGTTTTACGAAAGCGAAGCAAGTGCTTGACCGCATGGAAGCACTGAAGATCAGTATGGCCCAAGCCAGTGCGACAGGCCTCCTCAGGCGTGCATTTTGGAAGCTCGACTTTCATCCTCCTCACCGCTTACGGCCCTTACATCGCGACCACACGCACAACGAGGTCGACGAGCGTATGCTGGATCGAGCGCTCAATGTCACTAGCCGTGTCTCTTGCCATGATGTCGCCATTCCTACGAGATACTGGAAAATGCTTCTCAACAATCTCGGCCGCTGCGGACGCCTTGATGACCTCGAGGAGCTGAGCTTGAAGATCATGCAGTTGTACACACCCCCGTACGGGGGGTTGGTGCCTGTGCACCGAGAAGATCTGCCGAAGCACTTCAACACGGAGGAAAAGGAGTATATCCCGGCAGACTTGCCATTCACACACCACCACCATCCTATTCGGCTGATCTTCGATACTTCGCTGCAGCGCTCCATTGTGAGATGGGGATTCGACCAGACACTGGCGACCAAGCCTCGACCTTCAATATCTCTTACGCGAACACGGGCAGCAGGCTTTTCGCAGTTTGATGTCGCCCGCGGAGTCCGTTTACTGGCCGCACTACGAGACCAAGGGGCCCTGATTGATACACAGGTGGTACGCTCCAGCATCATCATCCGCATCGCCACCTCACTGGTCCCTGGGCGGCCTAGACATCGATCGAGAGACAGCGTCGAGTTTTCTGTAGAGCATCTAGTGCGCCTGGCCGAGGAGGCATGGGGCTCAGAAATGTTCCCCGACGTGCCGGCAGCAGTTCGAGAAGTCGACATGCGGGTATCAAAGCTATGGACCCGATATCCAAGGTTAATCGACAGGACTCTGGACAAGACCGTCACGCAAGGGAAGGGACAAGACAGGCAACGGATAACAGTTGGATAAAGGTCTATATCTGGGCACACACAGGAGAGGCCCTTTGTACAATATCTACACAGAAACTTGTAATTAAGATCTAATCAAAACCGATAACTCCAGGGGCATTATTGATTGTTCCCGGGCAGCATTATGCACCCCCTTGTTGTTTGCACAATCATACGTCGTGAAGCAGTACGACCACCAACCGCTTGTCAAAACGCCACGCCGAACCACAGTTGTGAGGACCTCTGTCCGAATACTTCCGCCCCCTTTTACCATAGTATCTTGCTCTTCTTCTTCTTCTTCTTCTTCTTCTCCCTCTCGTCCCCGGCCAAGCCATCCAGGCTACTCAGTCCCTATTCTTCTTCGGCTTGACGAGAAGCAGAATGAATAGGCCCGCAACCAGCAGCAACAGCAAGAGAATGATTTTCCTCTTGATGCTCCGCTTCTGATACCCCGAGGCTATCTTGAGCTCCTTATCAGCAGCCTTGACCTCGGTATTCATGCGCTCCACGTTGTAGTCGATGCGGTCCAGCATGGTGCCCTGGTCGATGATCATGGTCTGCAGGTCGCGGAAGAGGTCGGACAGCTCGATGATGCCCTGCGCAATCTCCTCGATCTCGCGCTCGCGCTGGGCGATGGCGGCGTCGTTTGAGTGCAGCGTCTTCTGCTGCATGGCGACTTGCAGGGTGGACTGGGAAAAGGAGCGGTCGGCGTCGGATTCTTGAAGGGACGGGTCCATGAAGGAGGAACCGGGCATCGGGGACGTCGGGCGGTCGATGGGGCTGATGGTGCCGAGGCCGCCCATTCCGCGGAGTTCTATATGTGCAGCTTGATGTCAGTTTCATGTCACTTTCTTGTTTGTTTGAAAGGTTCCTTGATGGGTGTTGTATTGTTCAAGGTGAGGCAGACTCTTGAGGTATGCGCTCTGCTTCTTGCGAAAGTTTGCGCTTGCTTCCTGGACTCTTGTGGCGAGCGATATCTGAATGTTCTTGGCCATGGTCTCCTCCGCCCTGGTCATGGTGCCGGACTGCTTCGACTCGCGGACCATGTGCTCGACCTTTTGGATGCGCTGGTGGCACTGGTGGAAGCCCCTGGTGATTTCCTGCGTGAGGCGCTCGATCTGGACCTCCTCGGTCTTCTTGGCCTCGTCGTCGTCGAAGCCGGGCAGGACGTGCGCCTGGTGCAGCTTGTCAAGGCGCTGGCTCTTGGTGGCGATCTCGGCCAGCAGCTCGGTGATCTCGTCCGAGACGTCGGTCCAGCGCGGGGGCAGCAGATCCATCTCGATCACGGCGTCGCCATCGTCCTCGAATGCGCCGCTCGAGAGCAGGCCGCGGCGGTCCGAGTCGAGGGCGAAGCCGGCGCTGCTGCTGGAGTAGGCGTCTGAGAAGCCCGAGGCGGCGGCATACTTGGATCGCTGGCTGGGGTGGTGGGCGTACGACTGGCGGTAGGAGATGTAGCTGCGGATATATGAACTCGGTTTAATGTTTGGTTCCTCGGGTCAGATAGGACGGGGTGTGTGCTCAATGTGGTTTTGCGTACAGGTTTGTGCGGTCGCGCCACATGGCGGACGCTTGGGGGAGGTCTTGCGGCCTGTCAGGACGGGATTCAGGGTCGACGACGGACGGACGGAGGGCCTTTGGTTGGATATGCTGTTGTATTGAAATTGTTATGGAGGTGGGTTTTGGGGGATTCGTGTGGTGACGGGCATCATCAGCATCGACTGAGGCGCTTGAAGATCGGATGTGAAGCTGGATGGGCGCATTACGACATGTTCGTCGTTGGCGCGGCGGGATGTTGCAGACCCGGCGCTAGCCTGAAGCGGACGGTTCTGGGCGGTGGGCTGGCCAGCTCTGGCCAATCAAGGGGCAATTTCACACGGTGTTTACACGTGTCATGAGGCGTCGCAGCTTGGACAGCTTTGTCTTCACATTGATGAGCGTACAGATAGGTAGAGTACAAGTAATAGTAAGTTGGCTGTATCCCAGGCAGTGTTTTAGGCGGGGTGCAATTGTACTATCTGAGATATTCAGTGGTACGCGCACCATCGAATGAAATCCATCCGTGTGCCTGTGAGCATCCATGGATGGCTATCGTGACCCCCTTCAGCTGGCTGGCACCCAGCAGTAACGACGCCCAATCGCCCGTACAGTGCGAGCAGCGGCACCCTGCAAATCCTCCCCCAATCGAACACGCTGCACTGGTGCTACAAAGGATACAAGTCCTATGCCAAAGGGGGTCTTGCTAGCCGAACGGCTAATATCCAGGCCGCGACCCAGTTCGGCCACTCCTGGCACGGGTCTGTGCCTGACCACCGGGACTGCTATCCATCGTACAGTGTCACGGCACGCATACTGTAAACCTGGTCGTAGTCCCCTATGCCGATTCTGCCTTACAGGCCCCCTGACTTGCAGCGCACCTCTTATTCCTGCTTCGTCCTCTCCCCACGTCAACGACAACGCCCAGGTAATAACCAAAAGCTCCCGCTTTCGCTAAAAGCCGCCACTAACGCTGTCCATCTCATTTAAAGTCGAGCCTTTGAACCTCTCCGGTTTCTAGACGCTACGCTCTCTCTCTCTCTCTTCGCTCTCTATAACCGCTCTTCACACTCTTCACAATGGTCAGTAGTGCGCAGGGCCGCCCGCCGTCGGTCGACTGTCTCAGAGGCGCAACCCCGCGACCGCTGAGGGGCTACCCCCCAATTTCAGGAGCTTTTGTGTGACTGACCCGCGAGCCCTCGAACAGGCTGATTCTCTTACCGAAGAGCAGGTCTCTGAGTTCAAGGAGGCCTTCTCCCTCTTTGTGAGTCTTTGCATTCTTTGCTGCCGCAACCTGGTAGGGGGGTTTTTCCAGGGTGCTAACCTAGCTGCTCTACAGGACAAGGACGGCGATGGTACGTGACGGCGAGTGACGCGACGACACACCTATTTCCCTCTTTACGAAACCCGCACCGAAGCATCTATTGCCCATCGATAGCCCTCTCTTCGACTCGAAACATGAAAAATGGACGAGAAGCTGACAAGCTTGACCCCGTAGGCCAGATCACCACCAAGGAGCTGGGCACCGTGATGCGCTCCCTCGGCCAGAACCCTTCCGAGTCCGAGCTGCAGGACATGATCAACGAGGTTGACGCCGACAACAACGGTTCCATCGACTTCCCTGGTACGTGACTTGTCGGATTATTCGGTGGCTGAGGTATACGGGCTAACGTGGAGCGGTGAAGAATTCCTCACCATGATGGCACGAAAAATGAAGGACACCGATTCCGAGGAGGAGATCCGGGAGGCTTTCAAGGTTTGTGGCTAGCAGCCCACGCTTGTTCTCCGTCTGTAATACGCTTGCTAATGGGGCGATCAGGTCTTTGACCGCGACAACAACGGCTTCATCTCAGCTGCCGAGCTGCGTCACGTCATGACCTCCATCGGCGAGAAGCTGACCGACGACGAGGTCGATGAGATGATTCGCGAGGCCGACCAGGACGGCGATGGCCGAATCGACTGTGAGTTTCGACGAGAAGAGATGCATCCCGTCTCTTTATCACCTTGTGGAATTGGGAGCTAACGTATTTGCATAGACAACGAGTTTGTTCAGCTCATGATGCAGAAATAAGGGGTCACGTCTGGAGTTTTTTTATGCGGCTACGCCATCTACCCGGCCTTGTCTCAGGGGCCATGGATGATGGCTGACCCGTACGGCGAGTTCAGGTGGCTGGCCCGCACACAGCTGTTGTTTAAAAATCACTTAGTCGACTTTTGTTCCTTATACTACTGTCAAATCTACGAGCGGTTCTCGTTCACGGCATGTTTTAGAGTGGTGATGTTTTTGTGTTTGTTTTGTTGTGGCCGCAGTCGAGGTGCTAGGTAGATACCCTAGACCGCTTGAAGCATACCGTTGAATTATCAGTCAGCTGCTCTTTGGGCGTGCCTGTGTGGGATCTGTGACTACCTACGAGAGTGATGCGTCTCTGGTCATGAGACTGGGACTTCGCATCAAGTCGCTGAAGTAGATGGCTCCTGTGTAGGTAACCAGGCCTGGCATATTGCCATCTTTCCACGTATCAGCTACTCAGGCACTAAGCAGGATGGGCTCGACGAAGTTGTTCACCAAGGCGTGTACCGTCATTTGTCACCCAGAAAAAAGTCACCAGGATTCTGAAATCTTTGACTACCTTATATACAAAAACATCATCAAACTATTCAACACACTCTGTCCTCCATATTGAATTGCTCTACGAGAAGCGTACCTTACTTGATGGTCGTCTAGGTACAACTTCATAAGGCAGCTCGCCTCGATAAATGCATTGCGGCTACAGAGGCCATGTACTGTAAACTGCAGAGTACCTCGTCCCGGCGCCAAAACTCGAGCACCGCAAGCGTGGCGCCGCCCACGCTCCATGTACTTTCAGCGCCGGGGTACCGCGACGCCTTGCCGGGCCATTGCTTTTTCCGCCCGCCACGGCGTGCAGGCTGGCCATGATGCAGCGTGTCCTGCCCCACGTCCGAGCTGGCTCAGGTACTGTACTTGCAGGTTAGCAGAAGTGAGCGACGACTCGGATAGGGAGCTGGTGGCATTGCGACTCCTGCAGTTACCACCCGAGCAAAACCTCTCCAGCACCAACGTCGAGGCTGGTCTGCAATTCTCGCTGCTCTGCCGGGCGTCAGCACTAAAGGGCCCCTTTGAAAGCCTCTCCGTGCCTGTATATGCGAGCCTGAGAACCGGGGGCATCGCTGTCCAACTTGCTGTTACAAGTGCCACCTGCTGGCTGGCTCACTACCGCTTCCCGCCGTCCACCGCCTGCGGCTCCTTTGGATAACAGCCCGTGAGAGGACCCTGTCTTGAAGATGAGTTCCTGTATGCAGCCTTTGCCCACCCCCTTGCTGGCCTCTGAGGCCCTGATGGCTGATCCGCGCCCGCATCGACAGTGAAGCAATTCATCCGCAACGTGCGTGCGGCCAAGACGATTGCCGACGAACGAGCCGTCATCCAGAAGGAGAGCGCCGCGATCAGAGCCAGCTTCCGCGAAGAGGGCCACGACCATAGCATACGGTGGGTTTCTTGTCGAGTCTGCGTCTTGCGCAAGCGAACAATGGACAGAAGTGCTCATTAGGCGGACGGGGAAACAGGCGTAACAATGTCGCGAAGCTGCTCTACCTCTTCACCCTGGGCGAGCGAACCCACTTTGGCCAGGTCGAATGCCTGAAGCTCCTTGCATCCCCACGATTTGCCGACAAGCGCCTTGGCCATCTCGCTACGAGCTTGCTGCTGGACGAGAAGCAGGAGGTCTTGACGCTGGTGACCAACTCATTGAAGAAGTGAGCTCATTCCCTCTCTCGGGCCCCCCCTTACATGCCTCCATTGCTGTTTTGGCGTGGCAGCAGACGGATTGTCTAACCACTCTTGTCCAGCGATCTGAGCCACTCGAACCAATATGTCGTCGGACTCGCCCTTTGCACCCTCGGAAACATTGCGTCCGATGAAATGTCGAGAGACTTGTTTCCCGAAATCGAAAACCTGATCTCGACCGCGAATCCCTACATCAGGAGGAAGGCTGCCCTTTGCGCCATGCGGATATGTCGCAAGGTGCCCGACCTTCAGGAGCACTTTGTCGAAAAAGCCACGGCACTTCTCTCCGATCGAAACCACGGCGTCCTCCTTTGCGGCCTGACTCTGGTCACGAGCCTGTGCGAGGCGGACGAGGAGGAAGGCGGCGAGGAGGGCATGGTTGAGAAGTTCAGGGCGTTTGTACCCGGGCTCGTCAAGACACTCAAGGGCCTTTCGACGTCAGGATATGCCCCGGAGCACGACGTCACTGGCATCACCGACCCCTTCTTGCAGGTCAAGCTTCTGCGGTTGCTGAGAGTGCTGGCTGTTGGTGACGCCCACACGAGCGAGCAGATTAACGATATCCTGGCACAGGTGGCGACCAATACCGACTCTTCCAAGAATGTTGGAAACTCGATTCTCTACGAAGCCGTGCTTACGATTCTGGACATTGAGGCCGACTCTGGGCTGAGGGTTCTGGGTGTGAATATTCTGGGCAAATTCCTCACCAACCGAGACAACAACGTCCGCTACGTTGCGCTCAACACACTCATCAAGGTGGTCGCCATCGAGCCGAATGCAGTCCAGAGGCACCGGAACACCATCCTGGAGTGTCTCAGGGATCCCGACATCAGCATCCGGAGGAGGGCCCTCGACTTGAGCTTTACACTCATCAACGAGACCAACGTGCGGGTGCTCATCAGGGAGCTGTTGGCCTTTTTGGAAGTTGCAGACAACGAGTTCAAGCCGACCATGACCAGCCAGATTGGGATCGCCGCCGATAAATATGCGCCGAACAAGCGGTGGCACTTTGACACGATGCTGCGCGTCTTGTCGCTGGCGGGCAACTACGTGAAAGAGCAGATCCTCTCTTCGTTTGTCCGTCTCATCGCCACCACCCCGGAGCTGCAGACGTATGCCGTGCAGAAGCTGTATACCAACCTCAAGAAAGATATCACGCAGGAAAGCTTGACGCAGGCTGGTGCCTGGTGCATCGGCGAGTACGGTGATGCGCTGCTCAAGGGCGGGCAGTACGAAGAGGAAGAGCTTGTGCAGGAGGTCAAGGAAAGCGATGTTGTTGATCTGTTCTCCCTCATTCTCAACAGCAGCTACGCCACGCAAGTCACCACGGAGTACATCATCACAGCCCTCATGAAGCTCAGCACAAGGTTCTCCGACGCTGCTCAGATAGAAAAGATACGGCGCATCCTGCAGACGCACCAGACCAGCCTGGATGTGGAGGTGCAGCAGCGAGCGGTCGAGTACGGCAACCTGTTTGCGTTTGACCAGGTCCGCCGCGGAGTGCTGGAGAAGATGCCGCCGCCCCAGATCAAGGAGGAGTCCAGAGTGCTGGGCCGGGCCCCCTCAAAGAAGGCCAAGAGCGCGAACCGAAGATCCAAGATCGTCAAGCCTACCGAGCAGGACCTTTTGGATATCATGGATTCGCCGGCCACCGTGGCTGCGCCCACAAACGGATCGCAGGCGACCAACTCGGATCTGCTGGCCGACATTCTGGGAGGCGGATCATCGGCGATACCCACGTCTGCCTCTCCTGGGCCGCAGCAGTCCAACATCTCGTCCATCATGGACCTCTTTGGCCCCGGGCCGGCCGCCCAAAGCACGCCCGCATCGGCACCTCCGTCGGCAGGACTCGACATCATGTCTCCTGTCGCATCTCCGCCACCTCAGCAGCAACAACCACCGCCAGCAGCCCAAGGCCAGGCAATTCCCTGCTACAATGCTAACGATCTCAACGTGACGTTTACGGTTCAGCGCAACGCGGAGGGACTGATCCAGGCCGTGGCTCGATTCCAGAACACGTCTGCGTCGACGCATCTGTCTGGGGTCGGGTTGCAAGCTGCCGTTCCCAAGTCTCAGAAGCTGCAGCTACTGCCTATTTCCTCCCCAGAGCTTGGACCTGGGGCAGAGACTACTCAGATGATGAGAGTAGCTGGTTGCAAGGGGGTAAGTTTTTCCATGTGAACATGACATCAATACTCTGCTTGGACACGTTTACTGACGGTGTTGGCAGCCTCTGCGATTGCGACTACGCATCACCTATACTCACCCTGCCAGAGGGCAAGTGGTGGACCAGGTCAACTGGTCGGAGCAGTCGTAAATAGATGGATTCTTTGCAGCAAGCGGGCTATGTTAACTGGTTATTGAGAGTTATAATGGATGAAATATAAATAGGAAAGGTACTGGTGGAGGCTGTAGATGTCGACAACCACAGGGAGTATAATTGCGGGACGATCTGGAGGCCGTATGAGGACCTGGTTGAGAAGGGCATAATCATTGTAGAGGCATCAATGAGAGTTGGTCTACCTTACTCTGTTAAGTTGTACAATCTGAGATGTACAACAATTTCAATTATAAACGATTTCTGTTTATATGGCCAATCCATCTTGTCATTCTCTACTAGGTAATTAGCCTGCCACTCAATGAGGTAGTTGTATGTAGGCTTTGAGCTAGCGAATTTGAGGCTCATGTCAGCAGCTACTATATGCAACTCAGTGTTCTAACATCATACATCACCTGTGACGCATGTGAACGAAACAAAACCAAAGAGCCCTACATCAACCATTAAATGAAGCAATCAGTGGGTATAAAGCATTGATGCTCTGCCGAATATCAGCAAAACGCTTGTTTTCTCCAACATCACGCCGCAACACAGCTGCATTCCTTACGTCATTCAGCGAAAGGGCGTCCAAGTGCCGATTGTTCTACAGACCGAAATCGATGAGTTCGAAGGAGGACGGGAAGAAAGATGAGGGGAGGGAGGGCCATCTTGAGAGGACGGCGAACGAACCCAGAGATGCGGTAATTTTCTTCCCCCTTTCCTATGTGTGTTGGTTATATGTCTACTCTTTCTTTTGGAGTTGGTGTTAATGGAGGTTTGTCTTAGGATCTTCATGAGGTGCAGTTGGAGAGGATTGAGCAGGTCAATGAGAGGGTGAGGCTGTTTCGACTGCGTCTTCTTTCGGGCCCAGTAAAGGTAAGCCATCACTATCATACCAATTACACCATGCCCATTCCCTCCCTCCTTTCTTGCACTGAAAACTACGCAATGCGTTGATTGACACAAAGACTCAACGAAATCAATATAGTTTCTGCCCGGCCAATGGCTAGACACATACATCCCCGGCGTCCCGAAAGCAGGCGGCTTCACCATAACATCCGCCCCCTCCTCTTCCTCGTTCCCACGTCCGCCCTCTTCTTCTTCTTCTTCTTTATCCGAGCCGCCGTATTTCGAGCTCGCGGTGCAGGAGTCGCCCGAGAATGGCCCCGCGGCGTGGCTGTGGCGGCCTGTGGGGGAGATTTTGGGAGAGAGGCTGAGGGTTCGTGTTGGGGGGCGATTCGTGTTTCCTCCTCTTTTCCCTGGAACCCGAGAGAAAGGGTCTCCTGCTGCTGCTGCTGCTGTGGGTGGTGATGATGTTGGTGATGATGATGATGTTGGTAAGGGGGTGAAAAAGGTCGTTTTTGTAGCTGGTGGCGTGGGCGTGAATCCCCTCGTCAGCATGTTGAGCTACATCGCCGACAACAAGCAAACAACGCCACTGGTCGACGATGTGGTATTTCTCTACGCGAGCAAGATGCCTCGAAGCGGGAAGCTCTCCGATATTCTCTTCCTGGATAGGATCACGCGCTCATTTGGAGAGGGGAAAGTTCAAGGAAGAGTGAAGTTGTTCGTGACGGGGGGTGATGATGCGACTTCTTCTCCTTCTTCTTCTTCACAACAAGGGATGCTGGGAGGGACTAGAACTACTATCGCTGCTGGAACGAGGAGGGAGATGAATGGGACGACGGTGGAAGTGCAGAAGAGACGGATCACGAGTGAAGACGTGGAGGATGCTGTTGGGGATGGGCGGGATCCAGGGACGGTGGTGTATGTTTGTGGACCGAGGGGGATGACGGATGAGCTTGTCGAGAGGTTGGCAGGCTTTATAGATCCGAGGCGTGTCTTGACGGAGAAGTGGTGGTGAAGGGGGGACATGGACCGGTCTCATTGCTGAGAAATGGAAGACTGGAAACAGCATATGGGATGCTTGATGAGATTCAAATAGAGTAGAATTTGTGAGAGCGATATATATTGCTAGCAGATCTTGTATGAGCCCTATATCGAAAGGGGAATATAACTCTGTATGCGCGCGGCCCCAACGCCCATGGTATCAATCATCAAGAAAGGCCGCACCCGAGAACTCGATATTCGCCGTTGATCATTCTTCATCCGCTCCCACGTATAGCACCACCACTGCTTCCAAGATTCAATCTTTTCGTGAAACCATTCTCCCATCCGATCACGATCTTTTCATAACTCCACGGGCGCTCAGCTTCATGAAAACAAGTCCTCCGCCCTCTGCCTCCGTTTTGTTCGATTCATGTCAAGCAGCTCCTTACCCGCATTGCCTGAACCGAACCTATCGGGGAACAACTCCCGGGCATTGGCCGCGGCCCCCTTGATAGAGAAGCCGCCCTCCTTGCCCTGGGCGCGCTGATTCGCGACGCCCCGGATGTTCAACGTCTCGCCGGTCGCTGCGTCTGGCCGGGCCACAATCTTGGGCATGTCCTCCTCTTTAAGCCGTGCTGAGCCAATGGCCTTTTCCAGCTGGTCCAGTTGTCCGCCCCTGTTGGTCGGCTTGGTAGGGAAGAGCTCTTTCGACTTCGTCTCGCTCGCGAGGCGGCTCTTGATGGAGCGAGCCTGCGTCCTGTTACTGGAGGAGCTGGCAAAGAGATCCATGGCTGCGTCCCCATCGTCGTCGCGGCGCGGCGATGCGGACCTGCCTCTCCTGGCGCTTGATCGGCCTGCTGGGCGATCTGCAAATAGCTCTTTGCCGCGGTTGTTCCCTCGCGCGTGCGGCCCTGATCGCTCGGGCGATCTGCTGTCTCTGGAAGGCTGCGGCGCATCGTCGTACATGCTTGCCTCGAATGTCTCCACCTGTTCGTCCGAGTAGCGTCTCCGTCTGCCGCCGCTGCCACGATGATCGCGGTCGCGATATCGTGTCCGGTTCTCCTGCTGCCGGCGCCGCCTCTCTTCGGGATCGTGCTCCGGGTGCAGCAGGTAGTATCTGCTGCGCAGCGCGGCGCCGGCCTGCTTCCTGTCGGCTAGGGTAGCAAAGCGAAGCTGTAGAGAGGTTTCTGGCCTGCCCTCCAAGGCTTTTGCGGGGACTGTTTCTCCGATGCCCAGGGCCGTGGCATCCGCAATGTCGATAGCACTGAGAGCCACAAAGGCGTCGCGGGCCGTGGGTTCGGAGCTGAAAACGAGGTTCGCCGAGCTGTCGTCGATCCATTCCACCCTGTCAACGGTCCCGAAGTGGCTCTTTACGTATGACTTGATGTCGTCTGTGTGCAGGCTGTCGAGGCCTCTGATGTGGATCTTTGTAGGGACAATGGTGGTGGACGCGTCGTCTTCGTTTTGTTGTCCATCGTCTGCTACCTCGCCCGGCTCTTCTGGCTCGTCGGGCACTAGGATGTCGTCGCCTTGCGGGAGGATCTCGTGGTTGTCGTTGCCGTCTTGAAAGGCATCGGCGGCCGCGTCGTCCATGTCGATATCCAAATCCATTGTAGAGGTGCGGCGATGGCCGAGAAAGACGGGCAATCTAGGTATGTAATGGATGGGGATGCTCTCTGCCGCGAATTATTGGAGCAATGTTGTCAATTGAGCAAGCAAATAGAGGAGATGAGGCTGCTGTTTCTCGCTCAATTCCTCTTCAAGATTTGGAAAGAAAAAAAGGAAGATGTCAATGCAGATAGCAAGTCAGCAGATGAAAGGGGACCAAGGACTGAAAGGATGAGGTAAGGCAGAGAGTGGCAGAACGGCGGTTGTGAGGCTGACGAGCGGATCGAGAAGCGCGGCTGCTAGGCGGTGACGGCGCTTGTGCTCTGGCGCGGCTGCGGGCAGATGTACCCTGCAAGCGAAGGTACCTGCGGCTCGGAGTTGCAGCTCGCGGCAGTACCTTTGCGGTGGCACGGGCGCTACAGGCGCGCTCCAGCGGTGCTCAGCTGTGCCACAGCGGTGCTCGTGGTGCTACAGCGGTGCCACAGCGCTACGGCGCCCTGCTGGAGAGAGACGGGCATCGCCTAAGCCTCCCAATGCTAGTAGTAGCAGGGCGAGTCAAGCCACCTGTGGCGGCCACGAGCCCCGCGGATCCGAAAACCCACCACCAGGGACTTGCAGGCAATTCGCTTCATCACGCAGCAGCTCTCCAGCTTGGCCTCTTTTTTGCGACAAGAAGAGCAACCACTGAAGGCTCTCGATCTCACGCACAGGGAGGCTTCAATCTACCAACCGCCATCGTCTACTCGCCATCTACATCTTCTTTAACAGTCATTGGTTTCTCCGTCTTCCGCCTCCGCCTCGCCAATCTCTCCCCGGATTCTCCCCCACCAACGATGCGTCGTCCCTCATAACCCACCCTGTCGATATCCGTTCCAATGCCTCAAGACCCTCGCAACGCCCTCAGCGCCCTCCTGCGGGCCGCTGATATCCAAGACCACGAACAGATCCTCGAAGCCGCCAATGCCGCCATCAAGGCCGACAAGAGCGATTATGCCGCCCATCACACCAAAGTCGTCGCCCTGCTAAAGCTCGATCGCTTCGACGATGCCCTCCGTGTCATCAGCGGCGGTGGGATCAAGCTCCAGGCGTCGTGCATCCTAGAACAGGCCTATGCGCTCTACAAGACGGGCAAGCTGACCGAGGCGTCCGACTTGCTCGAGTCTGCCGGCCTGGAGAGACGCGGCCTCCGCCATGTCGCCGCTCAGGTCGCCTACCGGGCTGAGAAGTCACACGAGGCCGAGGCCATCTACAGGAACATGCTGGACACGGACGCTGCCGGCGAGGAGAGCGACCTCAAGATCAACATTTCTGCCGCCACGGCCCAGTCTCAATGGGAGGGATTGCCCTCGGCCAGCCCGGCCATGTCGCCCGAGTCCTTGGACACCTTTGAGCTATGCTTCAACGTGGCTTGCGGCGAGCTTGCCCGCGGCAACACGAGCCGTGCTGCTTCGCTTCTGCAGCGCGCGGCCATGTTGTGCGATAACTCGGACGAACTGACGGACGAGGAGAAGAAGACGGAGCTGCGATCTATTCGTGCTCAACAGGCGTATCTGTTTGCCAAGATCGGGAAGCCCAGCTCAGCTCTGGAAGTCTACGAGATGCTGGGTCCTCCAACGTAAGTGCTTTTGCCTCAGAGTTGCAGTTGATTGAGATCTAACATATGTGTCGCAGTGCCAACGATGGCCGTGACTTTGCCATCATCACGCAAAACAACCACTTTTCTCTGGAAGCCCCTGGCAACCCCTTCCTGCGCCAGCGCAAGGCAGAATCCCTCATGGCGTCAGCAGCTCAGAGCGACCTTTTTAGCTACCAGTCCAACATCCTCAAGCGCAACAACCTCATCATTGACCTTGCGGCCTTTAAGACGCAGGGCGTCGCAAACAGAACAGAAAAGACTCTGAGGCAGGCAACACTTCCTTCGACCAGTGCGCAGATCACCGCAGCGTCCATCATCAACGCTGCTGCCCACACGCAAGGATTGGACGAAAAGGAGGCGCTCCGCAAGCTGCAAGCCTTGGCGGCCAAGCGGACGAACGATGTCGGTCTTGCCCTGACGATTGTTCAGCTGCAGCTCCAGCAGCAACAAGCTGGCGCCGCTCTGACGACTTTGACGACATTCCTCAACCGCTTAGAGTCTTCTGAAGAACCCAACGACACGGATGTACGCTTCAGCCCCGGGCTGGTTGCGCTCGCAGTCTCTCTGTTCCGATCACAGCAGCGAGAAGCCTCAGCAAAGGCAGAGATTGTCAAGGCCGCCCAGTACTGGCAAAACCGCCCATCTCACGCAGTGGGGTCGCTTCTCCTCGAGGCCGGAATCGAGCTCATGCGATCGTCCAACGCGGACGACTTGCTGCTGGCGGGCTCGGCGTTTGAAAAGCTGCTTCGGGAGCAGCAGGCCACCGATGTTGCTTCGGCCGGACTAGTCGCGGCGTATGCGGCGTCTGACGCATCTAGAGTTAGGCAGAACGCCGACCAGCTGCCCCCTGTTGGGGACCTGATCAGCGGCATCGACGTGGAGGAGCTGTTCGCAGCCGGCGTGGCCGCTTCCAAGAGCAGCGCCGTCTCCAAGAAGCGGCCCGCGACGGAAGAGGCCAACGTGGAGAAGGCGACGAAGCGACGGCGGAGAAAGATGCCCAAGAACTACGTCGAGGGCAAGACGCCCGACCCGGAGAGGTGGCTGCCGCTCCGCGACAGGTCGTCGTACCGGCCCAAGGGCAAGAAGGGCAAGAAGAGGGCCGGCGAGGCGACGCAGGGGGGTATCGTCAAGGAGGAGGAGACGCTGGGGCTGGTGGGCGGCGGAGGGGTCAAGGTGGAAAAGGCGGCGGCGCCGTCGTCGAACAATAAGAAGAAGAAGAAGGGCAAGAAATAGGCTGTTCTATGTTTCTGAATGTTACTGTTTACAATCGGGCAGGGTCTTTGACGTGGTGATGCATATTCGAGTCTTGACTTGTGTGTGTATGTGCATGCCGTGATGTGCAGGGTTGGGACGGAATTGCTAGAATAGGGGGGAATTCTTTCAAGATTGAATAAGGGGTCCGAGGAAAGATGGAATGAACTCTGCAGCCTTGATTCTCCGTTCGAAGAACCACCTGGTCGATGATGCTAGACCCTTTGATACACAAGGCCAGGTTGAATATAGGCAGCATACGCACGGAATCCCATCACATACGACCATAGGTAGTGGAAAACTCGGGGTCCCGTCTGCTCCCCATAGATAAGCCACTAACCGGCAGATTAGTAGTTGGGTGGGTGACCACCAGCGAACACCGGCTGTTGTATGTTTTTTCGTCTTTTTGCCTTTTTTTGCTCTTATACTTTTATTACTTTGCTGAATGTTTGTGTTGCTTTGGGCTGCTGTTGTGACCAAGGGGGGGTGGAGGGGGGGTTATCGATGGTGTTGGGGGGAGCAGCCACTGCCTGTGTAAGACGATGAAGAAAGCACGCGAGAAAGACTTCATCTATCGTGAAAATCATGAAATAGTAGTAAGAGAAGTTCTAGTGATGAATGAGATCCCTTTGCTGCGTGAAGAAAGGGGTAATGCTTGTAATACTAAAGGTTCTATATAATGGCCTCCATTGTATACAGCTCTTTGAAACAGAAGGTACTGAGTGAACTTTGCAACAGTATAGCAAAACAGCAGGAATCTATAACTCATACATTGCCCGGCTCCAGACCAGCTGGCTTCTAATTGCTCTCAAAAGCATCTAATACAACTGCCTGCAATCACCCCCTAAAGGCACTGAAGAGGTCCGCAAAGAACTTGGCCGTCTTGCCAATAATCTCGGCATCCTCGAGCTTCCCCGAAGCACCACCATTCGGCGACTTGCACTCCTCGCCCGGGTTCTGAATCTGCACAATGGCCGTCAGCCCCGTATCGCCACTAATCGTGCTAAACGGCTTATTGTTGCAAAAGTCGGTCCCGTCGCAGCAGTCGATGAAGCTCTTTGCGATGGCATCCGCAATGTCGGAGCGCGCAAAGTGGGCGTTTTCAAAGAGGAAGTTGTTCTGGACGCAGGCGGCGGCGGTGCCGGCGGCGAACTGGACGGCGTGGGAGGCCTTGATGAGGATGCTGTCGTCGACGGGGCCGGTGGTGAGGGTGTTTTGCTTGAGGGCGACGGCGAGGGCTTGCAGGTCGGTTGAGTTGACGCCTGAGTCGGTGCCCTGGAGGGAGCATGATTCGGTGGGGAGGAGGCCGGGGGGAGAGGATGGGGTTGAGGGGGGAGGCGTGGGTGAAGATGGGGAGGGAGAGGAGGAGGGTGGTGGAGGTGATAGGGGGGAGCATTGTGGTTGTTTGGTTGATATGTGGTGATGTTGCTTTGCTGAGAGTGTTTCTGTTGTTTGGATAGGTTTCTGATGGAAGGACATGGCGGTTGAACTGCCTTTATAGTTGAGAATCTTGGGATGATGCTGTCTGTAGCAAGAAGTCAGCCCTCATGCCTGATATCATTACGGAGGTCGTACCGCCTTGCCCGGAGTAGGGATCTTGAAACATGAAGATGGCTACCTACCTACCTAGTATGGCTATACAGCGTAGCTTCAATTCAGGAAAAGAACACTGTTTTGAGAACCAGTAGAGCTGCATTATTCGGATAGGCTATCTCAAGCAGTCAAGTCAAGTCCCCTCGAGTTCTGGGTCACATAACCGTGTTTCAGTGTGTGTATATGGCTTCGTGTATCCTACCTTATGCAGTTTCATTCCCTTGGCTGTCAGACCACAGGCTTACAGCCCATGTTACGGTGCCAATTGCAAGCATATGGGAAACACGCAGAAATATGCACAGACATGCACAGACTTGGCTAATCTTGACTAATGCATAATATTATTAGCCTGCCCATATCTGTGTCGAAAAGAGAAAGAAACTCATGATGCTGTCCGTATATATAGCCTGCCCCGTGTCTGCGAGACAAAACAGTAATATCAAAAATGACCAAGGCCGGGCAGAAGTGAAGCTGTACTCAAAACACCATGCTCACGGTTCTCGAGGCCGTCGAAGCATGCTGGTGATGTTGCCCTGAGGACTCTCAACACAACCAACAATCTCAAACCCAAACTTGGCATAGAGCCGAACTCCCTCTGGTGCCGCGAGCACGTATGCGCATCGCCCAGACAGATCCGCCTCTTTGCAGAACTGCTGCATCATCATTGAACCGACTCCTTGCCGTTGATGCTCTGGACGTACCGCCATAAAGGTCAGGCCTGCAATAACAACCGGTCAGTAATAGTAAGTGCTTTTCAAGAAAGGTGAGTGACCCCCCCACGAGTTGCATCGCCAAAATCTTTCAAAACCCGGTCACGCTCTGTCCGCAAGGCTCTCGAGAGATTGATCCAGCCATCTTGGTCCAGCGTCTCCGGCAGCCAAGTCGCCCTTCGCGATCCCTGCTTCGGTCTTCCATCCGTCGTCGTCGTCTTCTTCTCCCCTTTCTGTTCGATGACAGTCCACCCGCAGAAACCGACGGGAGAGCCATCGGCAGAGCACACCTTGAGGAAGCTCTCCGCTCCGTCCTCAAAAGCGTCCGTGAGCATGTCGGAATACCAGTCGATGACTTCAGATTTCTGTGCTTCTGTCATTGTGGAGGCTTGAGGGAACATGGTTAAGTACAAGGGAGCGTTTTGCATGGCTGGCACTTCAACGTGTCGTGCAATGCTGGCTGCATCCGAGACATGGACATCAGAGAGAGTGTATGCCATTTGACAGGTAAGAGTAGATATGAATGAATGGACGGATAGAAGAAGCTCCCGGGAAGAGGGAGAAAAGGAGGAGTTTCCAGGGACGCTCTGCGTAGGGGACCAGACAAGATGTTATAGCCAAAACCGACGAGCAGAAGTGACCAAATGTGAGGCGGCAAGCCGAAGGAGATTTCGGCTGTTGTTCCCACTGCCCTCAGCCCCAATAGATCGGGATTATGCTGTGAGGTCGGAGAGAAAGAGAGAGAGGAAGGATCATGGAGTAACAACAACAGAGCCTAAATCTATACGTGGTGTTTGCTCTCCCTAAGTCCGAAGGGGAACCTGCTGCAGTCGTTGGACGGGCTCCTTAGATACAGGTAGGATGACGACCAGTAATATGGTTCTGGCAGGGCACGGACGATTGTGTCGGGTCATATATACATGTATAGATAGATCTATAAAACTGTTGAGACAAATGTAACAGCGTATCTTACACAAATATAGGCTTTCGAATTCGAAAGGCAACTGTGCAAGGCAAAATGCTACTCTTGTCTAATACGTAGTGAATACGTGTCAGTACGTCTGTGTAAAAGAGGTTTATCGATAATGTTTACATGATATTAGGTAGTAGTGTGCAACTATTTCAAGGTCGATATATGCATGTTTATCTGCTATAGTCTACCTAAGCACCGTAATCTGGGCATATTTCTGACTGTTTCTGCCACAACTTCCATAGCTCCATGCTGTCAAGAGATTAATAGAGAAGTAATCGGAGTTTAAAATAAGAAAAAAGGGACATAAAAAGAAAGTAGTAGGCGTCTGTACTAAGAAAGAGAATACAAAGAGGTATAAAGGACCGTAAAAATAATAGCAATAAAGACAAATAAATAAGTAAATAACACAGGAGGCTGACTCAGTAGCTAAGGTAGGTAGACATTAACACAGAAGGAAATGACAAGTAGAATATAGGCCATATATTGTTCATTCTTCTCCCCCCTCCCCCCTTCACAGCAGTGTATCTGGAACCTCAGTAAGTCAGGAGGCAAAGAACAACAGGAAAAAAGACACACAGTAAAAGTAAGAAAAGAGACATTGGTGTTCCCAGTGCAGCCGTCATGGTCAAATGTAGAGACAAAGAAAAAGAGAAAAGACCCCCTGTTGCTTTTTTACTTGCTTTCGCCTGTCGCACCACCCGTTTGCCTTGCAATATTCGCTAAATAGACATACATATCCGCAGCCCTCTAAAACAAAAGAACCTCAAGCTACCATCTCTGTTTCTATCACTTTCTTTCTTTCTTTTTTTGCTTTTACTTTTTCTTGTTCAACGTTCATGCGTCCACTGCTTGCAGTGGTCGGCTGGGCAGAGACTCGGGGTCGTGTGCTGCCTCTGCCTCTGCCTCTGCCTCCGCCTCCTTCTCCTTGACCGGTTCTTCTTTCAATGTCCCATCTTCCAGCTTGTGCTCCGACTCCCCATCTTTTTGCTCCAGTTCCATCGTGGTATCTCCCTCTTCATCTATGGCCGACTCGGCCGTGAAGGCTTCCAGTTCGTCGTCATCATCGTCCTCTGTTTCAATGGGTGGTAGGGGCGATCTTCGGCCGTCCGAGAAGCTCACCGCCACCTCGCTGTCCGCGTCTGAAGGAACGGCCAGCCTTCCTCCAGCAGAGACGCTCCGGGCTGCCTGGGCCGACGAATACTTGCGATGCAGCTCTCGGAAGCTCCTAGCCGTGGCCGTACTGGCACTCGCTGCCGACTCCCTCCGCTCACGAGACTCGCTCTGCTCCAAAGGCGCTTCAAGCACGGAGTAAAAGTCATCCTCCTGCTCTTCGCTTGGAGGGGAAAAGGCAGGCTGGTCAGTGGACTGCCGGTAGCTCTGCTGCTGCGATTTCCGGGCCAGAAGCTGCTCCTCGTTGTTTAAGACTTGCAGTTCTGTCCCGAGTTGAATGACGGAAGCCTTCTTTCCATGAACGACAAAGCTTCCGGTTCCTCGCGATAGCGTGCTGTCGCGGGCGGCGTCCTCAGCTGACGCCGTCGGGCCCGCTTCTCTGCCTTTCCGGCTCCGATGGTGGGAGAGGTGACCAGCACTCTCCCTAAGGGTGCGTTGAAGGCTGCGCCGAATCTTGCTTCTCTCAAACTTGTCTGCTGATGAGGAAGGCTCGCCGGCCTCTCCGGCGGTGGACGTGATGGACTTGTCTGACGGATCCCTCCCTACTCTTCCTTCCAACAGGCCCGCCTGCCTCAAGAAGTGCCTCTCATCAGCGTCCACCTCGTCATGCGTGTGGTTCGACTTGACATCGGCAGCTTCGTCTTCATCGTGCGGCTCGAGCTGCTGCTGCTGCTTGCCCAGCGTCGTACCCGTGGACGGCTGCACGGGCGAAGGCGTGATGCTCGAGACCGAGCCATGCCTGACACTTCCGAGATCCAGCTTGGGCGTTTCCTGCACCTCGAGCTGGGGGTGCACTTCGCTCGTCGGGCGCGTTGACGGCGGCGACGCGGGCCGCGCCGGATCCTGCAACTCCACCGAGAAGTCATCCTTGTCCGAAAAGAAGGCTGGATGAGCCTCCACAAGAGGCGATTGGGCCAGCTTCTCGGACATTGCCTTGGACTCGGGTCGTTTACTCACGGAACCGGATGGATGAGGAGCTGAAGAGATACGGCGCTCCTCGACCGAGGGCCGTGCGTCAGCTGTAGGCTTCTCCTCAATCAGCTCTCCTTCTTCTTGCAGGTCCAAGGCCAAAATGTCACGATGGCACTTTTCCTTCCAGATCTCCATGCGCGCCCACCTAAGCTGCGCAGACATGCGAGCCGCGGCCAGGAGGAGCTGTTCCCTCGTCCTCGGCTGGATAGGCGCCAGTATCTGGAGGTGACGGGCATTCCTCAGCTGGTCTTCCAGGGCCTTCTTGGCTTCCTCAATCTTACGGTCCGCCTCGGCAATCTTTTCTCGCATAATCTCGCGTCTCGCCTGCTGAATATCCTCAGCCATCTTGTGGTCGATCCGGCTCCTCGCAATCGACACAAGACCGGTGGGTGTCTCGACGAGTTGCGTGGCGTCCGAGCTCTCAAGCCTCCTGAAAGCCCGGCGACTGTGGCCGTCATAGGTGCCTCCAGCAACGCCGCGCATCTTAACGCCCGACGTCCTAAAGGCAGCAGCGTAGTTGAGTTTGGCCAACCAGTCATGGAGCTCCTGCTCATCATCAGCAAGAAGGACTTCATCCAGGCCTCCTTGTCTGACGTAGATGAAGGCGTTCTTGTGCTTCTTGTAGGATGTATCAAGGAGAGCCACGGCGCCCTTGGTAGACATGAGAGCATCCGGCTTGAACTCTTCCAGGGGAGGTTTAAAGGTGATGGGTATCCCGTCGTGGCCAGCTTTGACATGGCTCTCGTACTGGTGCATGAGGCTCTTGACCCAGCCGGTGTTGCGGAAGAAGTAGAGCTGAGCGCCTGTCAGGATGGCCCCCCATTCCTGCCAGGGAGATCGTGTCTTCCTCTTCTTGGCTTCTTTCCGCCAAAGAAGCCCGACTTTTGTAATTTTGATGTCGACGATGCCCGGTGCGTCATCTGGGTTGTTGAGGGGCTTATCAGACATGAACGCATCTGGACGGGACCTCGCAGAGACAATCTGCAAGACTCCTGTCCTGAAAAAGGTCTTTTGCAGGTCCTTCAGGTTGAGGGTCTGGCCCGGCCCCAGATAGCAGTACTGGTCCTCCAGGGGGATGGCGGACTTGAGATTGGGTCGTAGGACGTCTAGGTTCCCGTCAATGATGAGGGTGTAGGGATCGAGGGGCTCCTTTGCCGCTCGCTTGGCAGGGTCCCCTGGAGGGGCCGGGAGGATCTTGCGCTTCGACTTGAGACCTCCGTGGCGCTCGTGGTTCGATTCTAGGTCGTCTTCAACGTGGATAAAGGGGGTATAGCAGATGTTGTCGTAGAAGCACTCAAGGATCTCATCAAAGATGCCCTCCCCGCGGGTGTTTTTCAGGTAATCTGCCTTCTGCATCTTGTGCTTGTTGTTCTTGTTGAAGACGTCGGTGTGGAGGATGAGGAGAGAAAAGGCAATGAAGTAGGCCTGGTCGGGCGAGGAGTAGATGCCGGGGTTGCACTCATGGTAGCGGTTCGCAAACGCCTGCAGGAACCTGTCAATCTGCTGCGTCTCCTTGGGCAGCTCCACCTCCATCAAGAGCTTGCGAATGGCCATGTCCATGGGATCTCCGAAGAAGCTAAACGTTCTCATGAAGCTCCTCAGGGCGGCGGTCGAAAAGGCGTCGGTTCCCTTTGACAGCGCCGCGGCTATGGCACCGCGGCTAACCATGCCTTCTATCCGAGCAATGTACTTGGCGGGGGATTCGTCCTCGAGGCGCTCGGGCAGGACGATGGAATCCCTCGGCAGCTGGAGCGAGTTGTTCTTGGAGCCCGTGGAACCCGGCGTGGCGGGCGTGAAGGAGCCTTGCCGGCTGAGGTCCGAGTTCTGGCGAAGTCGGGTCAGGCCCAGCAGGTCACCGAAGCTCTTGCGGCCAATGGAAGTGGACGTCCGCGAATTGACGGGGGGTCCGAGGTGCTCATCGTTGGAGTCTCGTCCTATCGAGCTCAACGTGGACGACCTCCCGCGCAGCAGGGTGGTCCGGGTGGGAGAGGAGTGGTCGGAGCGAGGCGTGGCATTTGCGTTGAACAGGGCAATGGCCGGGTTCGGGTGAGGGCCGTGGTCAGTCTCGGCTTTGTGCAGGCCGGTGCTCTGAGCGGAAACTGGGCGTGGTGTGGCCTCGACGCCCAGAGATGTGGTCGAGTTTCCGTTTGCCGGTGTAGCGCCGCCCTTTTGTTGGAGATGTGCAAAGGGAAACAGAGGCTCCGGCGGCCTCTTGTTCCTGCGCAGCTTGAAGAAGGACGTGGACGATAGCGACTTCTTGGGGGTAGAGCTCAAGCTATTGTGAGACACTCGATCAGTGGAGCTAACGTCTGATCTCGATGACTCGGATGGTCGAGGGGCGATGTTGAGCCCGGTGCCGGTGGAATCGACGGTCGTCTGGGTCGAGGGCCGCGGGGATTGAGGATCGGGATCGTCTGCGACGCTCAGCGAGGGCCGTCCTTGGTCGCCCATGGACTTTCTGGGCATGGGTTCGCGGCGATGGCTGGATACAGGATCGTCGCGGGGGATGTCGGCGGATCGACGCAGCATCGCAGCCAGTCCCAGGCGGGAGGATGACTTTCTGATGCTGTTCGGTTCCATGTTCATGGTGGGAGCGGTGGTGATGATGGCAGGAGCTAGACGAAGCAAGAACAAAGAAGTCAGCCGCCATGAGGACTTGAGTATAGTCACGGAAGGGAGAGAGCAGAGGGGGTTCCGTTTCCAATTTTTCATCTTAATCTTGATCTACATCTCCGTCTATAATATCTAGGTTCAGATATAGAGAGATGCAGATGTAGATATAGATTTGGATTCATATCCGAGATTGGATCGTAGAGACAAGAAGTAAACGGGTCAAGTGCAGAGGACGGGGCGCAAGGCAAAGAAGGAATGGGGGCGGGCTTCATTACGTCGAGGAACGGGAGGAGGCTTCTCGGCTGCCTGCTTGACACGGAGAGACAGCTGGGAGTCGGAAGCATTTCGAAACCGCAAGACGGAGAAGCGGCGGTGCTTGCTGGACTGCTGCTGGACGGGCGGCGTGGAGGGACGGTCGAGCGACGCCACGGACTCGCGGCTCTGCGGGCGTGACTGCGGATCGGCAGCCTCGTCGTCTGGCTGGGAGGGCGGCGGCGGCGGCGGCAGCTCGGGGACGTCGTCAGAGGCCGGCGCAAAGGCAGTGGTAAGGCGGCGCATGTCGGTCTCACTGGCCATGTTGCCGCGGCGGCGTAAAAAGGGCATGGCGGCCGATGCTCATGGTTTGCGAGGGCACGGCTGGCCCGCTGGGGGGAGATGCGGCGAGGCCGCTGGGGGGGAACGGGGAGCGGGAGAGCGGGAGCTGACGAGGCCCGACGAGGCTGGGCGGCGATGGCGGAGAGTCGAAGATCGAGGGTCGAGGGTCGAGGCCTAGCTGGATGCGTCGGGCGCGTCGAGAAGGGGCATTGAGCGAGGGAGCAGCAGGGCGGGAGCAGAGCGGCAGCCTCGAGTCGGGGCTGGACGAGCTGTGCTGGAAATGAAGATCAGATGCGACTGATTGATGAGAGCAAGCCCCAGGGGTGGTTGGAGGGGGTCTCGGGAGGTCAGTTGGAGGGTCCTGCTGGCTCAGCACAAGCGCATCGACGCCGCCATAGCCTCTGCAGTCGGTCGGGTTGGATGGACGGGACTTGTAAGGATGCAGCAGAGCAGACCTGGAGACGAGTAATACAGTAGAGTAAGGTAGAGTCCGGCAGGGTGCCGCCAACATGAACAGGGTGCCCGAGATTACATGCACGAGGTTGCACGGCCACGCTCGCAGGGCTCCAGGGGGGGGGGGCTTCAATGGTTCTGCTCTGCCTGGGCGCTGGCGAAGGGGCGCTGGGGGGAGCTGCTACAGTAAGCTGCTAAGGCCGAGGTGGATGGGTGTACGCGCGTGTGCTCGGTACCGCCCTCGTCCAACGGCGCCCAAGCCCGGGTGCGGCGCTACTCGTCGGTACCTGGCCCACGCATGAGGCTGATGCGCCAGTGGATCCGCGCGGCCAGAACACTCGCAGATGGTCCATAGAACTTGGCGGAGAGCCGCTAATGCCATAGTGGGACGAAGTGCTGTAAGCTTGGTTGGAAGGTACTTGTAGCAGCGCTCGAGATGGTACCATCCGTCAGCGCAGGAAAGAGCAAAAAAAGGGTATTTTGATTCTTGGATTTTATTCTTTGATTTTAACATGCAATTCTGTACTATTCGTGCCACAATGCTGCTGGTGACGGGGGTGGCGGATGAGACTGGAAACCTCTTCCACGAAGCACATCGTAGGATCTGAGCAATCCCGCCTCGAGGGGCCACCTGAAATCAAATTACAAGTACAAGACCTGCCCCGGCTCATTGCTGCCCAAAGGAGCATTTCCAACATGTCCAATACAAGCTTGCACTTCCATGTACTTGCATTGATTTCTCCCATAGTTTCTTTGTGATATACTCTGTTTGCCTGTGTTTATAAGTGCTTTACATTTACATGCAACATGAACTCAGGCCTCCTCCCTCTCAACAGGTACCTAGCTCACGCACGCTTGGGCACAGCCCCGCCACCAAGTACTCGGTACCTCTGGGGCATCCCGGCCAGCGGTAACTGGGGTCCTCGTCCACCCGCACACAGCTACAACGACCCTGAGTCGCCGCTACCTCCAGACTCCGTCCCAATATTCTCCGGGGCTCCATGTCCAGCAGCGACCGCCTAGTGCGACGCTACCGTGGCAGAATGCAGCGCCTAGACCTGCTGTAGAATCAGCGCATAGCCTCGCCAGCACTCCACTATCCGCTATCAGAGCGGCCCGTCACCAACGTGCTGTTACTGGACTCGTAACTGTACTTGTGCCATCCAACCTCAAGGCTAGCAACCAAAAAAGTCGCCTCCCAACTCCAACGACAAGCCATCACCAGCACAGCGCCATGCACAGAGTCTGATTTCCATCCTGAAATTGCCCGTGATCCCGCTCATCCTCATCTTCGTCTGCTCCAGCACTCATCTTACACCGACCCCACCGAGCCGCGCCGCTCACCAGAAAAGCCGAGATGAAGCCCTCGCTCGCGGCCGTCGTGGCCTCGCTGGCTCTCCTGGGCCCAGCTCCCGCCCTCGGCGCCGGCATTGGCGCGCAGACGCAGCGGATGCCCTCGCCCGGCGGCGGTCGCGGCGGCGGCAGCAGCAGCGTCTTCCCCATCCTCACGAGGCTGCGCGACGCCGCCATCGAGCTCGTCTTCGGCCGCCACCCCTCCAAGGCCGCCCCGACGACGCCCAGCTTCTCGCCCGCGCGATACGCCAACCAGCTGGTGCTGCGCTTCAACGTCACGACCGCCGACGAGGAGGCCGCGCTGGCCGAGGCCGCCGCCCAGCTCCTGCTCGACATCTGGGCCTTTACGGACGAATATGTCGACATCAGGCTGGCTGCCAGCCAGGTGGCGCCGCTGCGCAGCCTGCTGCCCCGGTCCCTCCACCACTCGCAGTCCATCCTGATCCCGAATCTGGCGACGACCATGTACCGGACGATGCCGTCTGCCGAGGACAGCGCCGTGGCTTCGGACAAGCTGAGCTGGGCGCTGCTGGAGCAGCCGCGGTCCGTCGACAACCTCTTCTTCCAGGACTACCAGCCTCTGCCCGTCATCGACCGCTGGATGCGCCTGCTGGAGGCCATGTTCCCATCGTATGTCAGATACATCACGATAGGCAAGTCGTTTGAGGGGCGAGACATCCCCGCCCTCCGCGTCGGAGTGCCAGAGCTGGCCGACCCCCGCAAGCCGCGCAAGATGATTGTCGTCACCGGTGGCCTCCACGCCCGCGAGTGGATCTCAACCAGCTCCGTCAACTATGTGGCGTGGTCGTTCATCACGTCCTTTGGCAACGAGCCAATGATCACCAAGTTCCTCAGCCATTTCGACGTCGTCTTCATCCCGGTCGTCAACCCCGACGGCGTCGAGTACAGCTGGCAGGTCGACCGTCTGTGGCGCAAGAACCGACAGCCAACCAAAATGCAGTTCTGTCGCGGCATGGATCTGGACCACGCCTTTGGCTTCGGCTGGGACCATGCCGAGGCCTCGGGCGAGCCGTGCTCGGAAAGCTACGGCGGAGAGGCTCCCTTCCAGGCGTTCGAGGCCAGCGAGCTCGCCAGATGGGCCAAGAACGAGACGCAGCACAATGTCAAGGTCGTGGGACTGGTGGATCTCCACTCGTACTCGCAACAGGTCCTCTTCCCCTACTCATATACGTGCTCCACCGAGCCGCCCAACCTCGAAAACCTGGAGGAGCTGGCTATGGGAATGGCCAAGGCGATCCGCCTGTCTAACGGAGAGTCGTACTCGGTCACCTCCGCCTGCGAGGGCGCCGTGGCCGTCAAGGACTCTCCCGACCGTCACCCCGTCTGGCCTCGCATCGAGTCGGGCGGCGGGTCCGCCATTGACTGGTTCTACCACGAGCTGGGCGCGCACTACAGCTATCAGATCAAGCTCCGAGACACGGGGAGCTACGGCTTCCTCCTTCCCAAGGAGTACATTGTCCCGACGGGAGAAGAAATGTTTGACGCCATGAAGTACTATGGCGACTTTCTGCTGGGAAACAATGGGATTGAGAAGTCGGTGAGGGAGCAGATGGAGCATGTCACGAGTCTGGAATTCGATGACACGCAGGAGACGTTTACGGAGCTGCGGCGACGCAGGTTGCGAAGGTAGAGGCTCGAATTATGAGTCGGCCTTTGTACCATTCTTTCCTTTCTTTGTATATTGTGATATCCTTTGTTTTATATACTCTTTTCACACCTACAAGATATGAGCAGGTGTCCTACGCAGACACACGGCCCTGAAGATTGACAATTCAACACCTTTCGAGATCTGAGAAAGGACGACATTCGGGCTGGGATCTGGAGCTCTCCATCACGGGTATGGGAAAGGAGGGGGGCGTCAAAGCGTTTGTTACCCAGCGTTTAAAGGGAAATAATGACTCTATTAATTGATTTCTTTTCATGACCACTACTATTTACACAAGGTGACTGGGTTTATTTTCCCGCGACAAGCAGGTAGGAGGTGTACGCGGCCAAGGCCTTCAAGCTCAAGTCTGCCACGCCAGCGATATATGCGCCACTGGGTAAGAGGAGAGAATTCTGTCAGTCACTGGGGGTTCCATCCATTCTCGAGGGCAGTGTGTCAACTTACAAAGTCCTGCCCTTGGGGCCGGCGGAGCTGGTGTAGCCGTAGAGGTAGAGGGTGCGGCCGACGGACCAGGTGGCGCCGAGGACGGCGGCGGCGACGGGGAAGTGCAGGCCGGAGATGAGGAGGGCGCCGACGGCGGAGGTCTGGTTCTCGATGAAGTTTGCGTGGGCGCGTTGGGCTGGTGACGATTAGTGAGTGGGTTTGCTTTTTGTTTTGGTGGTGCTGAGGGGTGATGTGTGTGAGGAGGAGGAGGAGGAGAGTAAGGGGGCGGTGAAGTTGATGGAGAGCAGCGTGGAGATAGGAGGTGATGATTAAAGATGCAGATGGGATTCAGATTGGGATTGAGATTGAGAAAAGACTTACCGCAGTTGAACCTATACGCGTTGACGTCCTTCTCGGCCTGCTCGTGGGTGGCGTAGGCGTTGGGGTAGGGGATGTTGCTGGCCTTGCGCAGCTTGGCGGTGCGGAACATGTGGAATGTGTTGACGAAGAAGGTGGACGTGGCGGCGGCCAGGACGAGACTGCCGTTTTCAATTGAGTCAGTATATCATCTTTTCATTCATTGTGGTGTTTTGACCGTGGTGTTTTCATTGCTTTGTTGATTGGGTTGAAGTGAGGTGAGGAGTTTTCGGTGACGTACCCGTAGGAGTCGGGGACGGCGAGAGTGATGGCCATTTTGAATGCTTCTAGAGATGGAGATTATGGGAAAGTGAATTGAGACGAGAGAGTATGAGAATCGTGTGATTGCGTGTGAGTACGGGTATCTGGTGGTCAATGACTTTCTTGTCGTGGGAGCAGTGGTCAATTTAAGCAGTCTGATGAATGCCGCATCCGCGACGGAACCCCCCCTGAGGCTGGGACCCCAGTGACGCAGGAGACGGAGACCCGTCTATCCATCCATCGCGTTCCACTCGCTACTACAGGTACAGCTACAGCTAACAGATACCTACCTAGTCTTGGATCGACTGCATGGAGTCGATTATACGCACTACTTTGTCGTAGTTCTGTTTGGGACGGAGCAACGTTGGGGGTTCATGGACGGAATACGGAGTGGCTCCGGGGTGTCCAAATGCCTGGCTGGCTGAAAACGGCCATGACACAAACGACTTGTCTGCTACCTTAGTATATCATGCTCGCTACTTCAGTTTTACGCGAGGAGGGAACGCCAAAGAATAGGAGAGAAGACCAGAATCCCCACTACCAACCAGCAGAGTACTAACTAGCAGAAGCGCAACGTGGACGCAATTTCTTCAATTTATACGATAATACATACAGTGAACCGCTGCCCCCTGGGTTTCACTTTGGCGTGTTTTTAGTTTGTGGGTAGCGGCGCGAAGAAGAATTCCGAATGCCGCTTTGTTTTAGGATTTTTGTGGATAAGGGTGTTTTCGATTGTTGCGGAGAAGGATACGTACTATCTTCCTAGGTAGGAGGTCGGGAGGATCAATCGGACTATATGTCTTGAGATGATGAGGAGTCAGATGGTTGTTGCGTCGTATTACGAGTACATAGAGGAGTGTTGTTTCAATAAGACGGGAGATTGTTTGTTGGTAAGCAAGCTGCAAGCATAAGGTATTTTGGCAAGATCGGATTGTGGGCGTGTTATCTTGGAGATGCAAGTTCAACTACCAAGACACGAGGACATTGAAAGCAGAATGAAAGTAAATATATGACTAACCATTTTCTACTCTTCATGTATAATCTATTTCTAGGTACTGCGTCTTATTACCTTATAGTCTTCGAGTACTCTAAGTACTTGTCGACGAGCAGCCCAATCAATACACGTATACTTCACTCAGCCAGTTACAGAACAACAACCCAAGACAACTAGCTCACCTCACCAAAGAACAAAGAACCAATCCTTCCAATTACCTATACGCAAATGCGTATTAGAAATCATCCAAACAAACTCTCAAAAATCTCAATTCATCAAATCTTTAGCCGAGCATGCAAAATTCCCTATTGCAGCCCCGGCATTTCAACATCCGCCGACGGTCCGTATCCTCCCATCGGATCTTCGCCCAACAACCTCCCTAAGAAAACCCACTTCCTCCGCAGCCACACACACACACAAGGTCTCACTTACACGCAGCTCATGCTACCTAAACACAACCATCCAAATCAGACATCACAACAACAACAACAATCTCACCATCTTTGCTTACATACAGCTGATGCTACAAGCCAAGTAACATATTATCACATCGCTGAAAAGGGTACAAAAAGCCTGCGTCATTGCATTGCGTGGGTCGCGAATCCCTCGCTCTATCTCACCGTGCCGTAGCCCGCAAAAGTCCGCAGCTCCAGGCATCAAAAGTCCGCTTCTGGCTTTGTAAGATTCCTGACTCATATTAGCAAGCGAAGCACATCGGCATTGATTGCAAGAAATGCCGGGATGGAGAATCCCGGTTTATTATTACAATTGCTGTCCTGAAAAGGGTCGTTCGTATGGAATCTGGACATCGCAAGCCAAATAACACCACCCCCTGAAACCCCAGTATCCTCCTCCAAGACCAGGTATCACCTCCAAGCCCCCCAATCACCACCCCAAGACAGAGGGCATCACTCCCAGAGCAAGTGTCTACAACCAAGTCAGCGTTCAAACCCCCTCACCCCGTGCACCTCTCCTCCGGCGGCCGCCACTCCAAGTCCAGCCCCTCAAACACCCTCCTCTCCGCCGTCTCCATATCCGGCGCCGGCCTGCCCCCGGAGCCCTCCAGATCCACCCACGCCCCGTCCGCCCGGCTCCTCACGCCGCTGCTGTCGAACTTGAGCCCCAGCCTCGCCTTGCAGTACCGCCGCAGGTCCCTCTGGAACGTCGTCTCCCCGCTCCATCCCAGTATCGCGCACCCGGCCGTCTTCCAGGGGCTGATGATGATGTCCACCCGCCGGTGAGGCCCCCCCTGCTCTTTCGTGTCGGGATCCTGCCAGACGACGAGCGCCTTGTCCAGCGTGTCGAAGCCCGAGCCAGAGGGCCGGTCGTCGCCCTTCCACGCGAGGGGCGCTTGCCCGCGCTCGCTGTTGCGCGTCCAGATGCTCAGGATGTGCGTGATGAAGCCGCTCTTCTCCAGGCTGGAGACGAGCTTCTCGATGATGCCGAGCGTCTGCGCCTCGTCGGGGTGGCTCACAATGACGTCGACGTCGCCGCTCGTGGGCTTGCCGCGCCGGTAGCTGCCGACGACGACCATCTGGAAGCCTGGGTCGACGCGGTGCGCGTGGGAGAGGATGACGCTCGAGATGGCTTCTGTTTCCTGGCGCGGAATGCGGAGCTGGAACTCGTCGTAGAACTTGACGCCAATCTGCTGCACTCGGCTCAGGGAGTTCCATCCATACTCTACGATGTCGTCTAGATCTCGCCATCCTGGAGTAGAGAGAAAGAAGTGAGTTGGCGGCATAAGGTCGAAGCAGTCTTATAGAAGTGGACATACCCTTGTTATAGAACTGACGCGCTGTGACATCCCCGACTCCCCATATCTCGTAAAACATCTTGAGCACAGCCATTTCGGTGTCTGTCTCCGCCGCCCTGGTGTCGTCGGTTGAGCCCGTAACTGTCCACTGCTGATACAGCCTCGCAATCTTGACACCGCAACCTGGTAATCTTTCAATCTCTGTTTCCAGGTCCGTCAAATTAGCTTCTTGTAACCATGAAAAAGCATAAGGGGGGGAATGTCAGTTGACACATGTATGATGGTACTCACCCTGAGGCCGCTGTATAGCATACGGATACGCAGCAAGAGACGCAATCGACGTCGAATACGCCCTCACGCCAATATGGTCTCCCCGCAAGAGCCTCAGCGTCCGAATCGCCTTGAGCTCCGAAATAAAGGCAGCATTCGGCGGATTCACGGGCGACGGCCGCTGGCACGAATACGTCGTGTGAAGATACTCGGGGATCGGCGGCAGGGGAATGTCGTGCTCCGACGTCGTCTCGTGGTACAGCGTCGGCGGCTCGGTCCGTCCTCCTCCTCCTCCTCCTGAGCCTCGCGCGCCGTCGGACGCGGTCGAGGAGCTTGTTCCTGGCCGTGAGGTGCGCTTCTTGGAGTAGGGGCTCGTGGCGTGGGGGTTGTTTGCTTGGTCTTGTCTTGCGCGGGCGAGGACTGCGGAGGGGGATGATTTGGCTGCGTGAGATTGGCGGCTTGCATCGTCTTCGTTTCGGGAATTGGGAGTTGCGGGGGTTGAAGCCCGTAGAGGCTGAGATGAGAGCTTCCGTCCTCGGTAGAGCAGATAGTCCTGGACGGGCAGCGCAACGCCTCGCTCAAGGCTATCCAACAGCCAGGCCAGCCTCACCACCAAGACAACATCCTGCGGCCCCCCAAACAAATCCAACGTCTCGTCATATCCCTCATCATCTCTACTCTCTCCCCCTTCTGACCCCGTCATCAGCCTCTGTCGTTTCGACGGCGCATTCTCATCCACTACTGCAGCATCACTTCTCTCCCGCTTGCCACTCTCACCCTCATCCTTCATTCGCTTCCCTCCCTCTCCCTCGACATCCTCCACATCCACCGGCTCCGTTACGAGCTTCAGCCGCCTCAGCTCAAACAAGGCGCGCTCCGGCCTCGAAATCTTGCCCACGATGACGCGCGCCTCATGAGCATCCTGTGTCAGGGAGGGCACCTTGGCTCGCAGCTCGCGCGCCTCGTCGGCTTCTAAGTGCGTTGGGAGCAGGAATATGCGCGGCAGGTCAGGAGCCATGGCGCGGGGCCTGAGAAGAGCTCGGCATGAGAGTCATTTCTTTCTGGAAATCAGAATCAAGTGGGATTTAAAAGTGAAGAGCTGTCCTTTTTTTCTAATTCACTGGCAAGTGTTGGCGGTTGGTGCTCGTGCTTGTACGTGCACTTTCTAGTAGGTATGAGATGCAGGTTCCCAATTGGCTCATCATCACGTATACGGAAAGGAACTGCCCCGCTCTTTTTTCGAATGGTGCTAATTAGGGAGCTGAGATGGCAAAAGAAGGAAAGAAGAGCAATGATGATCACAGCGCTCAAGTCATGACAATGCGATGATGTTATTCGACTATACGCAAAACCTCTGATCACCAACATTTCACCCGGCAACATGGTAGACTCCACAGTAGTAGCTATTGTACAGAAATGACCAGCTCCATTTTCATAACCTGCTAGAGCAAGCCCTCTGTAGAATCATCAACTCCAACTGAAACGGTTGGCGATTGAACCAACGTCCACGAATGAGCCAGTTACCCCTTCTATGTGTCCCATCTCTCCTGTGCGTTCAGTCTTTGCTAGGATAAGTCGCCTTGTCTTGTCTATATAGTTCACGAATCGGAGCGGATCAGACATCTTCAAACTCGAGCTCATCATCGTCCTCTTCGTCCTCGTTGCCGCTCTCGGCCTTGACAGCCTCAGCCTCAACCTTGACCCGCTTGTTCGCCCTGTCATCCGAGCTGTCGTCGACCCGTGATGCATCGCCTGATGGCGCCTCGGACGCCTCAACCTTGATACCGGGCGTGCCCATGCCAGAATTATTACCCGTCGCCATGACATCCTCAAACTCGTCATCTTCCTCCTCCTCGTATTCTTCCTCTTCTTCTTCGTCCTCCGCATCTGCTTCTCGCGCCAACATGGCCGCCTGCTCTGCCTTGATCTTCTCGAAAATATCATCAATCTGCGTGGTAGCGCTGTTGTCGACCAGGTTACTCTTGGACTCTCCCCCAGCAGCCTCCTTGCTCAGCCCCAATGCGCCAGCTTCTGCCGCCGCAGAAAACGACTCTCCGGTGATGGTACTGTTGGACATCCACGATGGGAGCGCGTTCTGCTGCGCAATCTTTTCCTTGCGTAGTCGTTCCGCCTCCTTCTCGGCCTCTGACGGCCCGTCCGATGTAGAGATGTTGACCGCGATGGACTGAGGCCCCACGTTGGCCAGTCCTCGCACAGCCATCGGCCGCGATGAGCCGTCGTCGACGGGTATCGTAGCTGCGCGCTGGTGTGTAGCGTCGCGAACCACCGGCCGGGCCTTGGACAAGGCGCGATCAAAGTCGCATTCGGGGATATGCGCCGCATCAATCTTGGGCAGCAGCTCGCTGATAAACTTGAACTGGTCGTTCAGCCGCGTCGACTGCTCGTGTCCGCCGGCATTCCTATCCGCCTCAAAGGACAACGGCCGGCGGCACCGGTGGCAGAGGAAGCCCTCTGGCCCGACGCTGTCCAGGACCTCCATGGCCGTCCATTCCGCCTTGCAGAAGGAGCAAAAGTATTCCTTCTTCTCGTTGACTGGCACCGTGGTTCCCTGGACCTCCTTGTCGATGTTGTACACTCGCCACTTGATGGCGTCGATCGTGTGTCGGTAGTTGATGTAGTACCATGTGCGATTGCTCGGTCGCGGGTTGCCTGGTCGCAGTTCTGACCTCGTGTGACTACGCAAGTAAGCTTTCCGTCCCCCACGACAAAAGAAGAAGAATAGAAATCAGTTGGCCGAGAGTCATTGGGGCGTACACTGTCAAGAAACGGTCCTCTCTAAGCTTTCCGCAAATCTTGTGCAAGTCCTTGGTGTTGATGGCCATCAAGTAGGCAAGGTCGTCGTCGCGAAGACTATTGCAAGGAATTCTTGTTTTCAGTTCATGTGTTCTTGCTAGCAAAGATCAACTAACCCGTCGAGGAGGCATACGCTTCATGCAGAATCAGTGCGTCCACGACGAGGATGTCTCGCGTCGAGTAGAACGCCCGCATCACGGCCTTGATCAATGTCACTGCGAGATCCATGGCGTCGGGCAAGTAGCTTCGCTCGTTCTTCTCTTCGGCAGAGTTTTCTTGGTGTAATCGAGGCAGAGAGTGTGGCGATATCGCGAGGCCCGGTTGAGAATAGCAGCCGTCTCAAGAGGCTCACGCGCGGTCGTTATGCAGTGGCTTCGGTTTCGATGCGATCAATGCGACACCTCGCAGAACCGACGCGGCAGGCTCCGGGCAACGAAAGAGGCGGTACTTATGGGTTACTGAGAGATCGAAGAAGCATCACAGATGGAGGAATCGACGCTGCCTTGGTTTGTGGAGAGGAGAGAAACTGCTCATCGTGTGTGGAGTGAAAGTAGCATGTTAAGTCTCGGCCGCCTGGGGCTCTCGCTTTGGTCCGGATTAATCTGCAGAATATGCGCACACCAGCCTCAAACCTTGTTCTCCCCTCTAGGCTCTTGTGGCTTTTCTTGCTGCAATAATGCTGCGTCCTTCAGGCACACGCAAGCTCAATTATGCTCTTTCATTGACGCTGAGCAGAGTCTGTGGTTTGGCTGGACATGTGAAGCTGTCGCGTCAGGAAATCTTGCGCTTCTTCTGCCTATCAACGATTGCGATTCCAAAGCAACCGGGATGCGGATTATTAGTAAGCCCGTGTGTGACTACACTTTTTGCTCTGGCGACCAATCATACCGCGTCGCATTGCTTTCATGCGTAAGTTAGGAACAGATGGTTTGGACAGGGCAACAAATAATTTGCCCTTTCATTTCTGTTTGGAAGAAAGATCTCCCTATCGAGGCATTGTATATACATAGGACAAAGCTCCCTCCACTCCGTAAGTGATGCCTCAAAGGCACATAGGTGCCGAGTGAAGTCGACTGAATCGAGACGAGCTGTCCAGTCCGAGGCATCAGAGATACATGAGCGGAACCCAGAAGTCAGGAGAAATAGAAGGGAAAGAAACACTATATTCACCCATGCGCCAAGAATCATAGCTCATTCTCCAATGGCCGAGGCAGTGGTATCGCTCATTGATTTCCTGAGTTTTCCTATCCAGCCCGCCTTGCTCTCTAGAGACCTGCATCCACCCCCTTTTCCAGTCGTAGATAATGATACATGAACTAGGAATACCAGGTTACCCTGCCGGATCAAGCGTACTTCCTGAGCTATTAGAGAGAGAGAAAAAAAGGTTAGCTGTCTTGGTCTCCAAAGTTGAAAGGTGCACATCAGGCGACTTACATCCAATGTCAGCGTTCGGGAGCTGTTCACCTCCTGGTCGCGATACACGCCGACAAGACTCTCACTGTCCTGGAACAGACCGGCCTTCAGACTGATGACAATAAACTGCATGCCCGGACCCGCGTGCTCGCGGATATACTTCTTGATCTTGTCCACGTTGGCATTGTCCAAGGCGGCGTCCACCTCGTCCAGAACGAAGAACGGACTTGGCTGGTAGCTGTGGATGGCGAACAGAAGCGCCAGCGCTGCCATGGTCTTCTCACCGCCAGACAGGTGCTCCATGTCCCGGAATCGCTTGAGCGGCGGCATGGCGTGGTACTTTATACCTGACAAATACGGCATGTCCGTGTCCTCTTCAATGTCCAGGTAGGCCTGGCCACCAAGAGGGTAAGCGTCTGACCGCGTGAGGTCTTTGTAGACGTTTGAGATCTGCTCCTGGATATGGGTAAAGGCCTTGTTGAAGAGCTCGTATCGTCGCTGCTTGACGTTGTTGAAGGCTTCCTTGGCCCTGTGAGCAGCATTCTTGGCGTCTTCGTATTCTTGGTCCGTCTGTTTGAGCCTCGTCTCGACGCTTTCCAGCCGCTCCATGGCTCTCATGTTGGGATTGAGCTTCTCCAGCTCCGCCGTGAGAGATGAGATCTTCTCCGTCAGTGCTTCCTCGACACTGGGCTCGCCAGACTCCTTCAACGCCGGCTCGAGACCGTCAAAGTCGATTTCGATGCCATGATCATCCAGCGCGATGTCCATCATGTCGTCGTCTCCGCCATCCACATCCATGGCGTCGGGATCTTGCCGCAGCAAATCGTCTTCCGCTGGCAGATTGTCGAGGGCGCCTTCGGTCAACGGGATCTGGATCTGCTCGAGCCGGCATCTTCGCAGAAGCGCGGATTTACTTGCGCTGTTCTTCTGCACAACCGTCTCCAAGGCGTTGATCTCCCGCTGGCAGGCCTCGATATCCTTGCTGCGTTTTTGTAGCTCGGCGCGGGCCTCGTTGACCCTCTGGTTCTTTTCAAGCTGCTCAGCCTTCAGCTCCTCGAGCGTCTCTCGAAGGGCTTCCAGCTCGTCCTTGTCTTGGCTCATCGAATCTTCAATGTCGGCCTTTTCCTTATTATACGTCCGCAGGTCCTGCTTCAGGCGTCTTATCTGTTCCTGTATCCTCTTGATGCGAGCTTCTGTGTCGCTGTGGCGCGTTACTTCCCACTTGAGGCGACTCTCCAGTCTCTGCCTCTGGACTTCATACTGGTTTCGCTTCTCCGAAATCTCCTGTTCCAGTTTGCCCTGAGAGGCTTCGTACGCGCGAATGTCGCTGTAACCGAGTCTCTTGCAGAATCCGTCAAAGACTTCATCCTCCACCCGTGCAATGGCGTCCCTAAACTCCTGCACCGTCTGCTTTGTGCGCTCCAACTGAGCCGCTTGCTCCTCATACTTGGGCTGAAGCTCCTGGAGCTGCTTCCTTTGGCTGTCCAGTTCCCGCTTCTTGCTCGTCCAGTTTTTGTTCAGAGCCGCCAGCTCGTCCCTAGTCGCTGCCAGCCGCCGTTCGAGTCCGTTGAGTTCGATTTGTAAGGATTCCTCCTGAGTACCCCGACGGTCCGCCTTGGGGAGACGGTCTATCTCGCTCTTCAGCTTGGCTGCCATCCGCTGGAGATTCTGCACATCGGCTTCCTCAAACTTGCGCTTCCCGCCCTTAGGCTCGGGCCCGCGACCGCCCGTCATCAAGCCAGCCTTGTGAATGATGTATCCCTCCAGTGTGACGGCCTTGACGGGGATCTTCTTGTCGTAGCATATGTGCTTGGCGATGTCGAGCGTGTCGCAAACCACAGAGCTGCCACATGCGTACGACATGGCCCGCTCGACCGTCGCATCAAAGTTGATGGTATCAATCGTGAGTCTGGCGCCGGGAAATCCCTTGACGGCGGTGTTGACGGCGTTAACCTTGATGTTGTCCAGGGGAATAAAGGTCATGGGAGGGAATCGCTGCTCCTTCAGATACTGGACGCAGTCCACGCCAGTCTTCTCTGTGTCAACCACCACGGAGTCAAAGTCTCGTCCCAGGGCGACTATAACGGCCTCGTCGTACTTCTTCTGCTTCGGCGTGCACAGGTTCCCAACGCGGCCGCGCACGCCAGGGAATATCCGCTTCAGGGTCGTCACCATCTCCTTCATGCGGGCTTCTCGGTCGTTCTGGCGGCGGCCATCATCGGCTTCTCTCAGCTTCCTCGCGACATCCTCCAGCTTCTCCTCGAGCTCGGTCCGTTTCTGGTTGGTCCGCACTCGCTCCGACTGAAGCTGGTTGAACTCCTTCTTCTTAGCGGCGATTTCGTTGGAAATCTCTTGGGTCGCTGCTTCGGCAGAGCTTCGTCTCTCCCCGATGCTGGTGAACTCGGCCTCCAGCTTCTCAATGGCCGCAGAAATACTGTCGACCTTGCCCTTGAGGCTACTGACAGTGACCTCGTCCGCTTTGCGCTGTCGCTCGAGGTTCTCCAACTTTGCCTGGTTGGAGCCAGAACGGGCCAGAACCTGGGCTCGAAGGGTATTGTACTCTTTGCGGTCTTCGTCGCTAATGTCTCGGCCCGTCTTCTTCATCTGCTCCTTGACGTCCTTTTCAAACAGCTCCTGGGCTTTCTTGACGCTTCCGATATCCTTTTGGACCTTTTGCACAATGTCGGTCTGTTCCTCGAGCTCCTTGCCGACTTTCTGCGCCTGAGTCTGCAGCTTTTCAATCTGCTGCGAGGATTCGTGGATTTTCTCGTCAAAAGGAACCAGAGCGTTCTCCTTGTCTTCGATGCTTCTTTCCGTGCGCTTGATATCCTTTTCCACCTTGTTCACCTGTTTCTGGACGGCAGATTGTTCCTTTCGCGCTTCTTCGAGGGCGGTTTCGTATTCCTCCACGTTTCTCCGCATCTCCTTCAACTCCTCGTGGTGTTCTTGAATGGCGCTGCTCGAATCGTCCATGGCTTTTTGGAAATGGTACAGCTTCCAGAGACAATGCGTGACAATGGCCGCATCTCGCTCTTCCGTCTTCTTCTGGAAGCTGTCCGCCTCCTTCTTCTGCTCTCTGTACTGCTTGATCTCGGAGTTGATGCCACGGCGGCGGTGGAACTGGAAATTCTGGTTCTCGGCGGCTTGCTCTGCTTCGACCTGGAGCCTTTCGTACTCGGTTTTGTATTCTAAACTTCCCGAAATTTGCTCAATGAGTCGCGTGAGGTCCTGCGGAGATTGTGAAGCGATGGCTTCGACGTCACCCTGGAAGACGAGAAAATTGCGAGCTTTTATCAGGATATTTTCCGCTTCCAGAGCCTCGTTGTACTGTTGGGCCGTGACCTGCCGATCGTTGATGCGGTATTCGCTGGCTCCCTGGCTCGTGATGGACCGCTTCCACCTCTGTTCCTCGCCGGCATCGTCTTCGTAGACCGCCATGACCCAGGCCGTCTTTGGGTCGCCTCGAGACGCCTTGTCGTCATCGGCAAAGTTGGCGGCGTCGGTTGTTGCTTCAGCTGAGCCATCGTCGTTGATTTTGGAGGTCTTCAGGACGCGCCCACGGTAGACAAGCTCCTTGAGGTGCGTTGAGCGCAAGTGTGAAGATTTGATGCCAAGGACAAAGGAGATGGCGTCCATCCTAACAACCCACCGTCAGTATACCCACCAAATGGAGTCGCAGCGGGCTGGAGGAGGGCAGCTCACGAGTTTGATTTACCCGATCCATTGGGCCCAATAATTGACGTGAAGTATGAATCGCCGAACAGGAGGACATGGTGGCCCTTGTAGGACTTGAAATCTTGGAGCGCATCGTTAGCTGGGGAGAGCGAACTGGATCAAAGATGCAAGAGGACATACTGTGCAGCTCGAGACGAATGAGTTTGCCCATGATGAAGTAGATCTTGCTGCGCCTGCAGCTGGGAACCCTAACAAATTACGACAAACAGGTAAACGGAGTGCTGGCGACGCTTCGACTCTTGCGACCCAGAGCACGCGCGGGAAACGATTCGAGAGGCTGACAACACCACTCGAGCTCGATGGGGACGGTTCGGTACTCGTCGCTCATAGGCGGTGTCGCGTGGTTCACAAGTATCTCGCACAGGCCGTGAGAGCGCAGCCCGTCATGCTCAGAAGTCCGAAGCGGCGCTGCGAGAGTTGCGCAAATGCGGGATGCAGCTTTGACGCGTCGCGAACTTGCGATTCTAGTAAATGGAAGCCGGCAGCTCACTGGACTGGAGCGAGCAACACCACTAACAAACAGCACTGAGGCTAGTACCGGAGCGGTAACTGATGGTGGGGGTGTTGCGGTTGGTTCTGAAGAAGCAATGGATTAACGCATATTCCGTGTTCCGCTGATGAGTTGCTGTGCTTCAAACTGACACGTGACTTCGCGCCCGATTCAACCAATGCACTTTACGACAGTTCAATCAATCAATACTGCAGCACATGCTGCCCACAGCTGACTCAAGCTTGGAGCTGTCGCCTTGTTAGCGCCCAGCTTGCTACGGCCGTGTCTCCTCCAACCAGAAGCCCGAATGGCAGCACCTGCTATGCAGCAATGGCTCTCGTACGTTTACCTTACCCTCTGGAAGGGGAGTCAGCATTCGGTTGGGCAGTCAGGTGGACGAACCACATTTCAGTCTGTTGTTCCAAAGCGCCCGGTACTCCTCTGTACATTCGAGTGTGATTTTCGCAAGATACAGAGACGCAGCACGTGGAATACAAAGGATCCCGGTCTCTTGTACCTTCAAAGTGAACACAGTGTCCGTTCGGGGCCTCTTTGTTTCGACTCAAGGATTCTAATGCACGAGAAAGCTCAACAATTTGAGTATGTCCAGCTGGTGAGGAAGCGTCCAGAGTGGCATGTGAAACCGTCAAAGTACAACGACGACCGCAGGGAACAGCAGCGCAACGCATGTACACTCCTTCGCTGGGTTGCCCTCTGAAACCTCAAAAGATACAGGGTCTCTGGAGCCGCTAGCGTAGCTGGAGCGTGTGGAGTCAAGCTCGGGCTTGCTGCCGTGCTCTAGAAGATACTCAGAAGCTACTTCTAGACTGTCTAGGCTCATGACGTTTGATGGCCAAAATACACCTGAAGATCACCATTTAGCACAGTAATCTCTTGTTATGCACGGCTTGGTCATGTTCTTTTAGGTACTCCCCCCGTACCTGGCATCACATGGGCTACCCCCAAAGCCCGGGGGACAAACTTGGAACCACTCGAGGCGTCTTGCGGATGATCATCGAGGGAAGCATCGGCAGCTTTTAGGCTCGTGTCGACCTGGACAACCCAAACCCTCTTTGTTATCTTGCAACTCCTCAGCCGTCTTCTAGCATCTCCATCATCAGCCTCGTGTCTCCTACAGTATTGACGTCTCTGTTCCCTCCTCCCATCTTCATCTCCTCCATATCCTCCGACTACGATCGCCCTTATTTCCGCTTCCTCAACCCTCATCCTGTTATCCTGACGCAATCCGTCGATCCACTGCCAACTCGTTGTCATCACTCTGCGCTGTTCAGTTTTGCCACCGTTGCCAACCTGCAGATAAACCCGACCGACTCTGTTGCTCTGGACGTGGTTATACGATATATCTGGCTTCGGTTGTTGGGGGATTGTTCCTGATACGCCATTCGCCTTACCAGATCGTGCAGCCTGTCTTACACGGACGAAACCCATGAACAAGCTGCAGTCATAGCCCTGCCTACGCCTCTCCGCCAAACATGGACGAAGAAGCAACCTCGACTCCCATGTCAACGCCAGACACAAGCTCGTCTGCCAACGAAGACCGTTCGCCGCCCGCCATGGCAGAGGCCGAGCTCGCCTCCCCCCTGAGCTCGATGCAGGTGGACAACAACGAGATGCTCGACTCTCCCACGCTCAGCGCCACGACGCCCAAGAGCCGCGGGCTGTCGAGGAACCCTTCCTTCTCAGGCAGCAGCAGCACCTACCAGGATGACTGGGACGCGCTGCCGCCGCTCGACCGGCTGACGGTGCTCGACCTCCTGGACAACTTTGCGCTGCCGCAGCAGCTCGAGAAGCTCCAAAGGGGCATCTCCGCCCAGACGGACAAGGTGCGGCGGTCGCGGGACGCCTTCAAGTCCAAGACGCAAAACGCCCGCGACCGGATGGTGGAGGAGTGGCGGCGGCGCGTGCCCTCGGCCGACGAGCAGCTCGAGCGATACAGGAAGCGCATGCGGCAGCGGGTGGACAAGCTCGGCAAGCAGTGGAACGACACAAAGGCCATCAGCCTCCGGGAGAAGATATCCTTCATCTGCGGCGTTATGAACATCTTTGCGAGCGGATACCTCATGGGCGGCTACCCGGAATACTTTCACATCTGGTACACCGTCCAGCTGCTGTACTTTATGCCCATCCGCTTCTTCACCTACCACCGCCGCGGGTACCACTACTTCCTGGCCGACCTGTGCTACTTTGTTAACGTGCTCCTCATGCTCAGCATCTGGGTCTTCCCGCAGTCCAAGCGCCTCTTCACGGCCGCCTACTGCCTGGCCTACGGAAACAACGCCGTGGCAATCATCATGTGGCGCAACTCGCTCGTCTTCCACAGCTTCGACAAGGTCACGTCGCTCTTCATCCACATCATGCCCTGCGCCACGCTGCACTGCATCGTGCACCTCTTCCGCCCCGAGGAGCAGATGAAGCGCTTCCCCGCCATCTTCACCATCAAGAACGCGATGCCGGGGTCCCCGACGGCCTACGCCAACGTCCTGTCCATGCTCGCGTGGAGCACCCTCCCCTACGCCATCTGGCAGCTGGGCTACTACTTCTTCATCACGGTGCGCCGGAGGGAGAAGATTGCCGCCGGCCGCCCGACGTCCTTCACCTGGCTCCGAAAGTCGTACGCAAAGACGTGGCTCGGCAAGTTTGTCCTCTCGCGCCCGGCTGCCCTGCAGGAGCCGGCGTTTATGGTGATCCAGTACCTGTACGCCGTGCTCACGATCCTGCCGTGTCCGCTGTGGTTCCTCAGCCGGTGGGCGTCGACGGCGTTCTTGCTCGTCGTCTTTGGCTGGAGCATCTACAACGGCGCCACGTACTACATCGACGTCTTCGGCAAGCGCTTCCAGAAGGAGCTCGAGGCCATGAAGGCCGACGTCCTCAAGTGGCAGAACAGCCCGGAGACGCTGCTGCTGCAGTCGCCCCAGATGGCGCCGCAGCACAGCGTCGACGGGCCCCCGCCCTCCTCCATGCAGGCGACGAGTCTGGACGCGCAGCTCGCACCGTCGCCGATGAGGCCTGACGCGGGGAAGAATCGGTCTGTTAGTCTTGATCACATACCCTTGCTCGATGAGAACTCCAACAAGACGGGGGCCACGGGTGTGGATAGGCGTGATGAGGGCGCTGCGAGGGAGCGGAAGACGACGGGGCAGGATTGAGAGGATGAGTTGACGTTAACGGAAGAGTTGGCGCAAGGGAATTAGAGGGATGGAGTCGGCAGTGAATCTGACAATGACACTACTTGTGCATACAGTGCTGCGTAAGTAGATGAGGACATGACGAGGTGGGAAGTGCGAGGCCGGAGTCTAATGTATCTTTGGTATGATATCCTGTCAAGTTTCTTTTTTGTTTATGTTAATGGTTATATTATGTTCCTGTTGTTGTTACATACTTTGGTGTGGGATTCGAAGGATTTCTTGTATGAAGAATTGGATGAATTTCTTCGTTTTCATCCTGTTACTCTTGTCATGTATTCATGCTCAATGATAATGAAGGTTACCTAGGCATACATCTATTCAAACATACAATCCGCCCAAATGCTCATATCACCACTTTTCTAAAAGAATCTCATCATCAGCATCATCAATCACCAACAGCAAACAATTCACCAACCAGTCAAATGCATCATGTAAATTCGTGATATATTGGACCCCGATCCATGATCAGACACATCTCCCGTCTTCTCTATAAATGCGCTAAGCCGCCGTGAAGCAAGCAAACAACAACAAGAAAATCAAGAACCCGCTTATCAGGACCTTTCAATCTTCCTGTTTCCATCCCCAATCCCATCCTTATCCCTTGATATTTTCATCAGCAAAAAAGGGAAAGGGGGAGAGAGGTAAGAAGGCATTTCGTTTCGTCAAAAATAAAAAGCACAACGAGCCCGCCTTCTGGCAGCAACTCGATATATATAGCCTCCCCCAAACCAAACCCAAAAAACACCCAGAAATAAGGAAAGGTCATCAGCCGCCGTAACGCATTGAGCGGTACGGGATCAAGAAAAAGAGAATGTGGAGAGAGGGAAGTGAAGAAAGAGAAAGGAAGAGAAACCCTCTCAGCCACCGCGCCAGATTATGCCAAATGTTACAGTTGAATGAATAAGAGAGCCGTGATCGCGTTTCATGTCCCGCACCCTTCAATATCCCAGACCGGCGCCGAGTCCAAGGCTCGCGCGCCTTTGCTAAAACGACACTCTCAACTCCTCGCGAAGATGGATCGAAGAGGAAAGCAAATAAGAAGAGGGAGGACCGTCCCAATAAAGTCTGTTGTCGAAACGAAGTGAACGAGACGCCCCGGGTATGTATAGACATAAGGAATTGAGCGCCTCGCCAAAGGAGAGATGTGAAGTCAACCAGATTACAATGTCCTTTCATGACTGGAAGCAGCCAAAGGGCTACATTCATCGGATGATTCCCCAGTCGGCAAACTTGCCGCCTCCTGTCTCGCCATCCTCGCGAGTGCCCGGCCGTCGCCCAAAGACCGACCAGAAGCGCAGAGTTTCGTCGCCGGCTCCCGTCACAATGACTCGCCCGTCGGGGCTCATGGCAAGGTACAAGACGCGGTATGTGTGTCCCGTCAAGCTGGCTACTTGCGTCATGGACGGGTATTTCCACACAACGATCTGGTTCTGGCTGTAGCCGTGCGTCGAGACGATCTCGTTGGAGTTCTTGGACCAGGCAAGGTTGCAGACCTGGCTGCCGGTGTCGATTTCGTTGACAACGGTTCCCTTGACGGTGTCGTGGAAGATGATGCGCCTGTCGGCCGTGCCGCCACCGGAGGCAAGCAGGCCTCGCTGGTGAGGTGACCAGGCAATGGCCTTGACGGCGGCGTTGTGGTCCGAGAATTTCCATAGTGGCGTGTCCGAGAGCTTATCCCAGACCATGAGCTTGTTGTCGTTGCCGCCGCTGGCCAGCTGCCCATCCTCGCAGTTCCACTTGAGTCCGCACACTTCTTGCTTGTGCCCGACGAGCTTGTGGAGCCACTGGTCTGGTGCTCGGACGTCGCGGTGGTATATCAGTCGATCGCGCGATCCAGACGTAAGGATGTGTGAGTTCCACGCCAGCGATCCGACTCGGGCCGTGTGTCCAGTCATGGTTCTTAATCTTCTAGCTTTCTCAGCGTCCCAAATCTGGACAAGACCCTTGCCCGTCCCTATGGCCAGATGTGTGCCCTTTTGTATCCAGGATACGCTGGTCACGGTGTCGTCCTCCAAGGTGCACAGCTTGTTGACCTTGCTGGTCTGGGCATTCCACATGTACACACTGGATCCGAGCCCGACCCCGAGCACATTCGCACTGCCCCAATCGACGAGGTTGAGGTAAAAGTCATCGGCTAGCTCGGGTGCATCGAGGACCTTGTAGGGGACTTTGCTGACTGCCCGAGGCTGGCGACGCGGGCTCAAGAGCATCTGCTGGCTGCCGAGACGCACGGGGGAGAGGCTGTAGATTTCGGCCCTTGTGTCCAAGTTGGGGCCATGCCGGCTCTGTGGGGTTTTGGAGGGAGTAAGGTGGCCGACGGGATGGCCATGATGGCGTGGTGAGAGATATGAGAAGAGGTTCTTGTGAGGAGTTGATGGGGTGAGTGATGAGGGGAGGGTGACTGCAGAGCCGTGACTGGGAGGAGTGTGAGAGCGCGTGCCATCCTGCACGACAAGCGATGTGGCCGGCAGGTTGTTGTCCGGCGAGAGGGCAGGCGTCAGTTGAGGCACTGATCCCTCAAACAGCTCCGCACGCAATAGCGTTGAGTATGTGCGGTTGGCTTCTTCGGCTATGCTCAAGTCAGTCATTTCGGTCTCCCACTCAAGCATCAAGGAGAGGGCATACTCTTTTGAAAATGAAGTTCACCTTGCGGCGTCCTCTTCTTATGCCTTGACGGAGTAGCGGGAGATGCGTCCTCATGTAGAAGACTGAAACTGGCTTGCAAGTCCTGACCAGTGCGAGTAGGGATGAATCTGCAAAACTCTCTGTTAGCAGGGCGTCGTGAGACGGGGCAGAGCTGCCTCGGCGAGGGATGACCTACCGATCACCGTTTATTCGCTGGCGTTTGCGATGCGGACTAGCTCCTGGAGTGCTTTCTCTTTGAGGGTGCTGCAGCTCTCTCAGTAGGAGGTTGTCGACAGCATCGACGTCAAAGGCGGCCGGGTGAGCGACGTCGCTCGCCCTGGTCCTGCTGCGCAGCTGGCGCATCGAACTGCCGCTGCTCTCGGCGTTGGGCTTCGAGTCCAGACGGACGCGATCTGATGGGGGAGGAGGAGTTGACATGCGGGCGGAGGTTGATGACGGCTGCTTTGATTCGCCCATGGTCTTCTTGGAGGCACCCATGGCATCGACGGGCGATTGGCTGCTCTCCTTGGGTGCGATGCTGAGGGCGATTTGACGGGAGCAGCGAGAGCGCCGTGAATGTCGTGAACGGAGGAGAGCGCAAGCCTGGCGGCGGGTTTTGCTCCAGGAGGAAGAGAGGCGGACACCGTTTTGTCCGGGCGCCTTGATCCTCGATCGTGGGTTGTGCGGCGGGGGGGGAGAGAGAATTCGGCTGGGGTGGATGGATGGTTGCGAGACCTATGTCAACAGACGGACAGTGTTATGCTGGCGAGCGACCGTGAGGAAACGAGCGAGCGCGCATCCAGTCACAGGGCGAGGCCGACGCCGGTGGTCATGGAGCAGAAAGCCAGCCAGGAGAGGGCGAGTGACTGCGGCGGTTGGCGGCCTATCGCATGCAACTTGTGAAGCGTTGATGCTGTTGTCGTTGCTCTGCGTCGAATCAACAGCGATCGCACACGGACCGGCTGCGTTGAGTGGTCCAGAATGGGTACCAAAAGAAGGTCGAGAGAGCAGAGACGAAAAGCCAGTCGGCCCCGGATTGTTCAGTGTGCTGCTGATAAACGGCCGTGCAGAGGCAGAGGCAGAGCGAGGGTGGTTGGGGCGAGTGAGGACAGGCTTCGTGAGGGCTGCGAGAAGTGCAGAAGGCTGCTGAGGGAGAGGTTTGAGGCTGCTGCTGCCGCTGCCGGGGAAATGCAGCGCCTTTGGTTGACGGGCGGTGCGCCTGGCGGGCAGCTGGGGCTAGGCCTGGTTTGGGGGTGGTTGGCGTGCTAAAGGGGGGTGGAACAATAATAACACTGTGAGTTGTCGGGTGCTGCTGGTGTGGAAGAGGCGCAAGAGGGAAGACGCGGGCGGCGTCGGAACAACAAATAATAACTGCCAAATACGCACCACAACGCCAGTTTGCGCTGCTGCCATTCGCTGGACGAGTTGTGAGGTAGTAAACAAGCAGGGCGAGGTGATGCCTCGTGTGTTGATGTGATGATTTATGTTATATTGCGTCTCGCCCCCCTCCTCTGCGACGCTCAGCTGTGACGGCTGAGGGGGTTCTTTGACGAGACGCGATGTGAACCGATTGATTGTTCAATTTTCCCATCAGCTTCCCCTCAGATTCTGTTCACCTTGACTTGATGCCTTTGTGCTGTCTTTCTGTGTTGATCGTGGCCAGGTGCTAGAATAGCGTCTACCGGGTGCAAATATGCTCCAAGACACGAAAACCCGATGTGCCAAACTTACACTCATTGATACGCCTTGGCCTTAAGCAGGGCGGCTTTTGCGCCATCAAACTCAACTCACATGATGGTTTAAGAAACAACACAAGCCTTCAAATACAGCCACAAACAAAGCAAAGCAACAATGCAAAGTCGGCAGCGTTCTACTACGGGCGTCTCTTTTCACATTGTTGTTTCTGCTTGCACTGCTGGGGGATCCTTGGTTCCTACAGACGGAGTGCTTGTATGTGCCCACACGTGCCTCGTGCAAGCACTACAGGGACCTTAACACGCATCTACTGAATGGCTGATACATGTGTGCTTGTGATAGCAGCAAAGACATGACAAGATACTACTCTCATTCATAGTTGTTACCGCTGTACACTGAAAAGAGGGGGTGCTTCTGCTGCTGCTGCAATAAAAGGACGCATCGCCATTTCCCGCCTGTCCCTGCAGCTGTAGATTATTATTGTTGTTTGTTTTGAAGTCTCGACGTTCTCCTACACGCAGACTTGCATGCGGCGCCCTCCATGTATCTACCTATGTAAACACTGACCAGATCAACAATATGACATGACCAGGGGGCGTGTACAGTATCAATATATTCTCCCGCAAAAAAGAACGAACATGACGCGCCCAGTGGCCTGTCAGTGCTTCTCGTTCTCCAAAGAGAAAAAAGAACCTGAACTTAGAAGAGCACCTGCAGCGCACCAATGAGCGCCCGCCGTCCCGCTGTGGCCCTCCCTGGACCCCTGGACGCCATCCCCCATCAGAACCCCGCGAGCTGCACGAAGGGGCGCGTTTTTTTCGTGCCAGGCGTTGCGTTCGCTGGACGCACCAGTTTCGCGTCAGGCGTTAATCTGTGCTCACTCGCTCGCTTTCACACCTCTCCATTTTCCCACTTCTGACGCTGACGTATTGTTACTTGTACCTTTTTATTGATGTTGGTTCGTGTCTTGGGCCGCTGAGTCATCGGTTCGCGATGTTGTCTGAACAAGGGTTCTGCTGAACAGAGCTTTAGATGTTCTGAAGCAAGGGGCGTGCTTTGACGTCTGGGGATCTGATTTCATCTGCACAGAGTCAAAAAGAAGCTCCAACTGCTCAGTCAATATTACGTAGCATGGCTGTTCAAGGGGCGATACAGAACGTAATGCCCGAAGTCAGAAGACTTGGCGAGACCCTTCACTACGATGCTGCTCACTACCTTACCTACTAACAAAGAGCCATACATACATGGCCATACAACAATCCAATGTCAGTTCTTGACTTTGTCCCTAAAGTTTCTATTGGAAAAAGGTCATGCTCCATGTCCTATTCATGGGTCTATTTATCAAACAAGCTGCGAAAATGAACAAGTGGAAAAAAGTTGCTGTTCGCTTCAATGTTATCAGTGCAGCCGCCGCCATCATCTGTATCCTGTCCTTCTCCCCCTTCGTTATATCCATGGGTATGGTATGTAATAGTTACGCCTGGGGCTCTGCTTGGGCAAGCAGTCGCTCCCTCCAGCCGTTGCAGACATCTTCGAACCCGCCAATGACTTCTCCGCATACGCTTGCGCACTCCCTCTTCTCCAGCCGCTCGCCCCAGTTTCCCCTCGTCAGCCACTCCTCGCCCTGCTCCCTCAGCTCGTCCTCCTTTCTGATTTCGGCCACGAGCTCCTTGGCGCTCTTCAGTCTCCGGCTGGCTGCGGCGGTTGTCTGCCGAGACATGTGCAGCGTGTCGGAAAGGTAACTCAGCGACTGTATCAGTTCTGATGTGATGGAGTGCAGCGCCGTCAGCGAGTTAAAGGCCGATGTCGACGGCCGCGGCATGTCGTCTGTCAGGGATACGAGCAGCGGCATCAGGGTATCAATCGTTTCGACGTCAGGGGCAGGTGCAAGTGGAGAGAGCAAGGGAAAGGTGAGGCTGTGAAGCTGGCGGGTCTGGTGCGCAAGATGCGTCGTCAGTGCCGAGTGTGCTGTTATAAGTCTAGAGAGAAACCGTCAAAGTTAGCACCGGGAACAACCTCCACGAGAAACGTCGCCAACGTCCCAGACTTACCTCGAAGCGCTGCCCTCGACGCTGGATTGCGACCCCAAGTCGCGAAGCTCCTGAATCACCCGCTTCAGCACATCGTCCGCCGTGCCTGCGTAGTTATCCGTCCCGCGGATTGTGAGGTTCTCGACGGCGTCAATCTTGGCCATGAGACTCGGAGGAATGCCGGCAATATCGAGGTCCGAGTCGGAGCCGTAGTCGCTGCCATCGTATAGACTCGACTTTCTCTGGTGGCCCTGATGACCCTTTGGGCGCGGAGAGAGCAGGCCTGCATCCCCCTCACTTCGTTTCGCATCGCCGTTTGCCGACGGGTTTTGTGCTGCGCCGTCGTTGTGCCCTGCCTGGTCCGCTGATTTCTCGTACTCCTGTCCGTCGGCATCGTAGTCGCCCTCATCCCCTGAGTCGGAAAAGGCATCCGCCAGCTCATCAGCCAAGTTGCCCATTCCGTTGCCGGCCCCTGTTCCGGGACCGCCTAGCACCGCAAGATCCAGGACATCGTGCTGGTTCGGGCTGTGCTGGAACGACGGTATTGCATCTTGCGCAGAGGATCTCGAGAACCGCCGAATCGGGGGCGACCCGGCGAAGCTGTCGACTGCTGAAGAGTTGCGCGAGTGTCGTGGAGTTCGCGGCGACCCGGGCATAATGGGTGAGCGCAGGCTGGCGAGGAGGCCTCTCTGGGAGTATCAGATGCGGGATCTTGCGGGGCCAGGGGGTGGATGTCTGTCGCCTATCCTGAGGCACGAGATATATCGTCAAGTTGTCGAATAATGGCCTCCAGTTCGGATACTGGCATCAAGCAGGGGAACTACTCGCAGCCGTTGAGATGCAGGACCAGGAAGCAGAGGAAACACGGAACCCCTGGTCAGGAACCAGAACCAAAGATACGGTAAGCCAGCTCCTATCGCGATAAGATTGCCGGGTGTCCGTCCAGATACTTGACGTTACAACAGCTGCAACTTGAAAAGCGTGAAACTCTGGCAGCGGTGAAGCTGTCGGGAGGTACCGTATGGGTACTCCGAGGCTCTCATTCGTCCTGGCTTCGCTTTCTGCACACCTTTAAGCTGCTGTGGCGTTAGGAGGGGCTAGGCAAAATGTGGTGCTACGTTGAACGGAGCATTGAAGGTTGAGGGAACAGCACATGCTCATACTATCGAGATATACAAATAATCATAGAGCGGGTTGTTAACATTTCTCTTTTTTTCAAGGTGCATCTTATTTTTGTATCATCCCATTTGTTTAAGCGTGAAGACTTTCGATCTCTGGTGCGTCTTTCATCAGTGTAAGTGGGCTCACCAACATTCTTCTCTCAGTCTACTGGGGCCGGGAGAAACTCAACACTTCAACACCATCAACACCAGGCCGCTTGCGGAAATCCTTCTGCTGCCCTCAGTAAAGGCATTCATAGTCACATCACCCGAGGGAACCTTCCAAATCTCAGTCTTAAATAGTGGACGGCTCTGGGAGCAAAGGCCATCAGCCAACGATGACCACCTTTCGACGATTCCGGCCTGACGATGTCAACAAATTCTCAAAGTGCAACCTGGATCCCCTGACGGAGACATATGAGCTCAGCTTCTATCTCCAGTACTATGCAAAATGGCCCTCACTGTTCCAAGTATGCGAGGATGCAGAAGGGAACATCGTCGGATACAGTCAGTCCTTCTCTTCTCCATACCAAATCTGTGCCGCATTGCTAATCGATGCATTTGTTCAAAAGTCATGGGCAAGGTCGAGTCATCGCCCGACGCATACAAATACTCTGAGCACTACCTCCCCTGGCATGCCCACATCACAGCCCTGACGGTGGCGCCGGAGGCGAGAAGGCAGGGCATTGGTAAAATCTTGGTTGAGCAGCTCGAGGCTGCGGCAGATGCCCACAACGCCTGGTTTATGGACTTGTTTGTCCGCAGCAGCAACGCAAAGGCCATAGCGTTCTACAAGGAGCTTGGCTACAGCGTCTTTCGAGTGGTTAAGGACTACTATGGAGAGCATGCCACCGACCCCGACAAGGACAGCGAGGATGCGTTTGACATGCGCAAGTCGATGAAGAGGGACGCAAAGCACGAGCACGTCAGAGATGATGGCGAGAAACACGAGGTGCACCCAGAGGATGTCTGGTGATGTCTGCGAGGTCATGGAGAGTCTCTGCACGGCATCAACAGGGCATGTGATTCTCGAGGGTGTCTTTGAACAGATGGATCATGGGGGAAGATGTTGCCCGTTGGCCCGTTTGTTTGTCCTTCTGTGAGAGGAGCTGCTGCCTCCAGCTGGTTACCTTACATACGAATGATGCGACGCGCAATTGGATTTGAAAGCCATAATTATACTATTTGTAAAAGGAGCAATAGAGAGACAGGCGGCGACGGCATTCATGATACAAGCAGGAATAGAAAGAGATATGAGCAGACGAGCAGGGTCACTTCGGGAAGGTAGTCTATAGGTTAGGATCTCACCTGCGATGCTGTGAGATGGGGCGGCCTCAGTACTTTATATGTTAATACAAGAGGTGTCCTTTAAAGGGTGATACAAAATAGGTACCAGATAGGTAATTGTGAGATTTGGGAAATAATCATGTCAAATAATTGCTCATTGGGGAGAACCTCACGGAGGCATCGCCTGATTTAAACAATGGCAGGCAAGTGAAACATGGCCTTTGTTTGGCGTAATCAAGCTGAGGAAGACCCTTTGTCAGGTCGAGGTACTTTACTAAGGTAGGTACTCCAACACAGCAAAGTCGCCACCCGGTTGGCCCATGCTTCGCAGTGCCTCGCACCTTAGCCTTGCTTGCACAGCTGACACTGGCTTGACGGGCTTCCCTTCCCGCGAGCTTCTTCTTTCTTTCATCCAGCTCATCTCTTCATTCGCACCAAACGAAGCATCATATCTAAAGTTATCTGTCTATTCTGCCATTGACTGACGACGAGCCTCGCTGTGGTTGTTCTGGCCTCGGTTGTGCTCGCCTCGCCCTCCAACCAACTCGCCTAATCATCGGCTCTCACTGTCACAGTACATCTTTTCGTGTGCCACCAGGTTTTTTTCCTACCAAGCAACCTCTCCCTTCGACTTCTGTCAAGTGGGAAGCCAACCGCCAATCCATCACCCCGTCCCCAGGTTTTCGCCTTCTTCTCACGCCCGTCCATCTCGAACCACCTGGCAAGCATGGCGACCACTGCAATGGATTACGAAGCCGCTAATGGCGACCGCTACGAAGGTACGTTTGCTCAGCTGCGATGGCGATGACGATGGTCGACGCTGCACATTTCTCGACGCGTTTGTGCCGCGTGCATTCAGTGAATTGGACCGTCGCTAACACATGGCCTTTTCGCCAGACGAGGCTCCTCGTTACGAGCGTGACAACAGAAGCGCCTCGCCTCGACCTGCGCGCGACGACGCTGGAAGCCGCCGCCGCTCCATGTCTCCCTCTGGCCTTGTCGATTCGTAAGCCTGACCATGTCCACGTCCTGCCCTGCCCTGCCTCGTTGTCGCACTGTTAACCTCATTTTGCAGCAACATCAAGGACGCTCCTCCCAAGGACGACGACGACGGTGCCATCAACCCCGGCTCCAACCTCTTCGTCACCGGAATTCACCCTCGCCTGTCCGAGGCTGAGGTCTCCAAGATGTTTGAAAAGTATGGCGAGGTTGAGAAGTGCCAGATCATGCGCGACCCCCACACCAAAGAGTCCCGTGGATTCGGATTCGTCAAGATGGTCACCTCTGAGCAGGCTGAAGCCGCCAAGGAGGGTCTCCAGGGCGAGGTGATTGAGGGCCGTACCATGAGCATCGAGAAGGCCCGTCGTGCCCGCCCTCGTACTCCCACACCGGGCAAGTACTTTGGCCCCCCCAAGCGAGGTATGTTAGAGACGTTTGCATCTTTCCACTTTCTGCTCCCTTGCTGATCAGGCGTTATAGACCCTCGTTCTCGCTTCGATGACCGCCGTCGTGGCGGCTACGGAGGTGGTGGCTATTCTCGTGATGACTACTACCGATACCGCGGCAACGAGAGAGGCTATGACCGCAACTATGAGCGAGGATACGACCGGCGATATGAGGAGCGTGGAGGTGGTGGTGGCGGCGGTAGCGGCAGCGGCAGCGGCAGCGGCTACGACCGCAACTACCGAGACGATCGACGATATGACGACCGTGGCTATGCGGGAAGAGACTCTGATCGCAGCTACGATCGCGGCTATGAGCGTCGCGACCGCGACGACAATTACGGCCGCGACCGCTACAACAACTCGCGCGATGACCGCGGCGACCGCTACGGCGCTCGTGGCGGCAACAGCGGCGGCGGATACGACCGCGACCGATACGAGCGTACCGGTGACCGCGACGGCGGCCGATCTCGAGAGCCCGCCGCCAGCGGTGGCCCAGCATACGGCGAGCCTGCCTCCCGACCCGAGGCACGCGAGTCCTACGGAGGTTCGATTTGACGACGATGAATGCAATTCCGTGGGCATGGACGCTAACTGTTGTACCAGGTCCCGAGTCGGCTATGCACTGATGACGCTGTCGTTTCTCGACTGCCCTCTTACCGATCCCTGACGAATAAGACGCCCTTGTCATTAATGGACTGCATGTTGCTGCTTATTTCTCTTTTCTTTACGTTTTCATTTTCCTAGTTGTTCTTGTTTTATTTGTCGTGTCCGCAGTTTGTCAATCGACCTCCATGGACGGCTGCGGACTCTTCGTCAGGATCTGCTCGATTAGGAGTCTCGTGCGATTATGCGACAGCAAAGGGAGGGGAAACAAAACTCGGGTTCTCGGCCGTCGCCGCTGATATTACTTTTTTCTTGCTGGTCGGTCTTGCGGCTACGGTATTGCGCATGGGCCGTTTATGGGCAGCTTCCGGATCTTGCAGAATCAATCACTTTCGTCACGTTTGCGCCAACCCCTTTGATACCGTTTAACAACCATCTCTCAACAGCTCGCCAGAATGTCAACTTCAGGAGCCTTGCACTATCTATTTCCTGACGACGTGAACCTCGTGGACCGCTGAAGCCGGCTGTGCAAATGTCGATGGGTTTTTTGAACTCCGTTTAAAAAACCCGAACATTTGTGTTGACCGGCGACAGACAATCTCTGGATTCACCTCCTCTATCAGCCGCTGATGAAGACCAACACCACGAGCCTGCTAACTTACCAGCCGATTAAATCAGTAGCCAACGTAAAATTCATCATCCTCCGCCAGCCAGCACAGCCGCCGTAATGCCTCCCGCCACAAACACAATGCAGCTACCTATCCAGCTATCACTGAAACAACTTCCGTGCACGCAGCCAGCATCTTGATCAGATTCAGAGCCTTTCCGCTGGCGGACTCGAGCCTCGGCATATGCTTCTCTCGATCAAACTTTTGATTCAACATGCTTCGCCCTCTTTCCTTTGAACGGCTACACAAAAAAGAGCATCTCGATGCCTGACGATGATTTGACGGGGTATTTCATCGTCATAAGTTGTTATCTTCTTCTACTTCCCGCAAAACCCCCTTTCGCATGAGTTGACATGCTGACCGGGGGTAGTTCTACTTCTCTTATTTTGTCTGAAACGTGCGCTTCGAGAGACTCGGCCGTACTTTAAGACTTTGGGCCGCTTGTAAAGCACAAGACTAACCTCGCTTGAGCCTACGAAAGCAACATCTCAGCTTGCTACGACGACGAGCTTCATTCATTCGCTGGACTCGACCGGCTGAAACACCTTTGGGTCTGAGCAAGTCTCTGCTATTGACATCGCGTAGCATTGCATACGGTACGGGCACTAATAGTTGTGTAAAGATGCATGCCATGAGTCGATGAGGTATGCTGTACATCAAGTACGGATACCAAGGCGTCCAAATCCTGGAACTGCCGACAAGGAAAAAGCCCTCTGATAACCCTGTCCCTTTACTTCTAATCTGTAGTATCAAGCCAATCCCCATCCATCCCTTGTTGTCCAGTAAAGCTAGCTGTAGAATATATCGTATATTAATTTCATCAAATTATCAAGTCTCGGTTGCTTCTCGATTGACGTTGGCCCCAATCAACCAACCAACCCCCGAAACAAGGGTCCCCGTGGCAGCCTCCCTGAGCTGATCCCTCTTGCGTAACCGCTGTGGCGCCTGCTGCTCCCCCGAGACACTACTGGTCGCGGACGACGCCAGAGATGCCGCGCCGGCGAGCGACGACGATAGGCTGGACAGCTTTGTGAAGTTGCGCGACGCCACGCTGGCCGTCGCCCGCGATAGGTCAAACAGCGACATGGGCGCCTCCTCGGCCTGCTTCGACGCGGCGGTGGCGGTCATGTTCCTCGATGACTGCAGGCCTGGTGGAGGAGTGGTCTCGAACGCCCCAGGGACTTCGCCGGCGGCGGCCCACGAGGCTTCTGCGGCGGCCTCCTCGGCAATGGCCGAGTCCAGCTGCTCCTCGCAGCGGCGGAACGTCTTGAGGATCTCGAGGAGCTGGGACGTGGGCGCGACGCGCAGCGCCGTGGCCAGACACTCGATGCGCTGCTCCAGGTGGCGGATCTCGGGGTTGCCGCTTGCGATACCCAGGTGCGTCGGCAGCAGGGTCCGGTCGGTGCGGACGTACTGCCCTGCTTTGAGGGCGGCCTTCCAGGACCACTCGTCTTGTTCCTGGCTTGCTGCTGCTGCTCCTCCTGCTCCCGAGGCGGGCGTCTCCAGGCGACTAACCACGTACGAGTACGCCGTCTCGAAATCGTCTTCCCTCAGCGCGGCTTCGATGCACAGCGCGATGATGAGCTTCTCTGCTCGAACGAGCTCCTTGCTGCTGTCCTCGGCCGGTGAGTCGAATTTGACGGAGCGGGCTTGTTGGGTGATTCCCGCGCGGACCATGTTGGCGGCCATTTCCAGGAACTCGGGGAGGCGGGTGTATGCCTTTGGATTCTGCTCCAGGACTTTCTCAATGATGGAGATGGGGTCGGAATGCACCCGAAGGACGACGGGCTTGAACGGCTCGCCTTGTTTGAGCGTGAGGCGGTACTCGCTCAGGGCGTGTGTGCATCGTAACAGGGCTTCCACCCGTTTGGTGGCTGGATGTGTCTTGTTCAATGTCTTGGGGAATGAGTGAATGCTTTGGCGAATGTCAGTGACGTTTTCTTCATAGCCTTTGAAGGCATAGAGCCATAACCCTTACATCTCATCACACTTCTTCAGACCGCCTCTCGACCGGTTGGGATTGGAAGCATTGTCGAAAGCGCGCAGGGCCGCCTGATAGACCGTGTCCTGGATGACTTCGGCAGCAAGCGGCTGCTCCGAATTGTCCTCGTAGATGCTCTTAGCAAGGCTATACCCTACAAACAAGTCAGGACGGTAAACATTCATAGGAAGGGGGCTATTTCCATACGTGAACTGGAGAGGAGAGCCTTCAGAATCTCCGTTTCGACAAAGTCTTTGGGCACGGCTCCGAGCATGCCTCTTGTTTCGGGACTGGCAGGCTGATCCCCCTTGACGCCCCAGGTGTTCAGCCATAGTAACTTGTCCCTTACTTGTGACCAGTATCTGTCCTCGTCCCCGTGTACCTGGGCGGAGGCGCTTCGGATAAGTTTGGTGATTTCTCCCTTCTGCTCTCGTTGATCTTGGATGAAAGTGAGATCGCCGGCTTTTCTAATGCAGCAAGGCACACCTAGGCTGGTATAGATGGAGGCGCTTAATATCAATGCTGTAAGTAACGCCACTGCCCCCTCTGTAGGAGATGTTAGGGGATTTTGTTCCGAGAGTAGATCGTTTCTCATGTAAGTGGCAGTCTTCATGCCAATGTGAGAGGGCAAATCAGAATCGGATAAGCTGGGCAATTGGGATACTGCCCTCTCCAGTGTGGAAGGAATGTCACTGTAGCCAAGCATCGACCGTATCTTGTATACCATCTGATACGCGCCAGAAAGTGCTTCCGCTGTCTCTTCAGAAATAAGATACGCAGACGCCAGTATCGCCCGCGCGTAGCTCTGTAGCAGATATTGATGCTGAGCTTTGGTGAATTCCAGGTCGTCCACCTCCCCCAGGTCTATGTCGTTGGGCCCTCCCCATTGATCTGCTACAGCAACGGCAACTGTCCATGAAGTCGCTGCTTGGTTGACGAGCCATTCGAGAAATTGTTTCCAGCCGGCGGACATATGGGACGACTCCACGTCGTCGGTAGTATTTTGATCGTCGCTAGGAGGCGTCGATGTCCATCGACTTCTTCCATAAAGCCACGGCCCGACCATTCCTCTGATATCACGACCAATGAGACCTCTGTCCTCCTCACGACTTCCTGTCCGGGACAACAGATATAGCACGGCGGCTGAGTCCGAGAGTTTCTGAAATTCAAGGAGAGAGTATGCCGGACTCTCATCGGCGTAGTATTCCACGTTTCTCCTTACGTAGGGAACCACGGTGGACGTGGCCCACAGGCGAAGTGTCGGTGATTGTGATAGAAATGGAGCTATTAGACTCGGTACTTGTGATAAAAGACCAGCTTCGCTATCCATCTTATAAGACCTTAAAACCAGAAAGTTGCTGATCGGGTCGTCGTGAAAGTCGCTTGGTGCCTCTGCCGACACAAGCTGCTGTAGATGCAACTTCCTTGCCTGCTTGGTGGCTACATCTTCCGACAAGTCCTCCACAGGAGTTGTGTCTAGTTCGCCCTCGGCATGCCCTTCCAGCTTATCCCTGGCCAGCGCGAGTAAGAAGCCAGCATAGATCGAAGGCTTCACAGTTTCCGGCAAATAAGTGAGCAGGATCCTCAACAGGAGCTCCTTGTGCAGCACTTTGGCCCGTTGACCAGCCAAACGGGCCAGGCTCTCGACATCGCCGTGTGTCGCATAGTGAGCGGCGAGCAGTAACACCTTTCTGGGTGAGAGCAGGGAGCTCATATCGGGGCTGATTTCCCACAGACGAGGCTGTGGACCGTCCAGGCCGTGAGGGCCGATATAGTGAAGGTGGAAATGTCTCCTGGCAAAGAAAGTTGACTGCTTCTCAACCGTGGAAATAGCTGTGATGTAGACTGGGAACTGGCGACGACTGAGAGCATTGTTGATGCTGTCATCAGGAACGTTATTGAATTAGCGGGACTTGGCTGTCCCGATTCGCCAATTGGGGGCATTCGAGCTGAATAACGGGGCCGATCCAGTACCGGGGTGAGGCTATCTATCCGACGGTACTCGTGGCGCCATGCTGCTTGGCTGGGGTATCAAGGTACTGCTGTTAGCGTACTTTTGAGCATTAATCTCTATTTCGACGTATCGATCCTGACGAGCATCATTGGCTGCAGCAAACGGCGAACCAAGGCGTCGCAACAATCAACGACTCGGCACATCATGAGTTCAGGATATGGCATGCATGGCGGTATGTGCCCTGATTCAGCGGGTAATTGACTGACTAGAGACATGACTGACTCTGTCTCTCTAGGCGTCGGCCGTTGCTTTCCTTTCTGGCAGGAGGTCATGGCCTGCTATGTTGTCAACACCTCGGCCTCCGACGACTCGGGCAAGAAGAAGTGCTCGCCCGTACTAGAAGACTACTACGAGTGCCTGCATCACAAGAAGGAGGTCCGTCTCTATCTGGGGGAGCAAGACGTGTGCTAGGCAGGCGGGGAGGGTCACGGTGCTAACGACTGGATATAGCATGCGAGAGCGCTGGCGTTACAAGCTGCGTATGCCCGATCTCAATCAGCGACTGCTCGAGACGATGCGCCGAGCGCGAGCCAGATCCGGAACCTGGGGCTTCTGGGGAAGACGGAGGATACAAAAGCGGTGCTTGGGCAGGGGAATTGAGGAGATGGACACGGCGCGGGCTTCGATCTTTACTGCGTGAAACTACGACCCCTTGGCGCGCATAGATAGCGCAACAAGTTTCAATATAAGAAAAACCAGGCGGAATTGGAGTGTGCCTTGGGTTCGTTTGCCCCGATGGCTGTGCATTGGCAACGACGTTTGTGCTGTGAGGCTGGAGGGCTGTTGGGCTTTGACGCTGGCAGTTTGTGGCCTTTTCGGAATTGTGGTTGAAACACGGATTTTACAGTCTTTGCGAAGATCTGGGGTTTTTGAACACAACCCGGCTTTAAAGCAGGGCTGAGAGATGTAGTTCCATGGCGCTGTATCGCAGCTCGGTTGTTGAGAAGCTCCCAGCCTCAATCAGAAAGCAATGTGCGTATACTAACTTGGTAGCTCACGTTATTGCACGAGTCTGATACGACATCCTGTGTCAATATCTAGACCATGACGAGCTCATTGCAGAAAACCCTGTACTGCATCCTACCAGCTGCTGGCAGTCTACACAGTGAGCAAGTGGTGAGTGCTGGCAGTCCATTCACTAACTGGACAGCTGCATGGCCCACGTTTTGGCTCTGCCTCCTCTGTGACGTTTTAGCACGCGTTCCACTGACAGACCTCGACTCATAGCAGTCTTTCCCTCGACAGCCTGGCAGCTGTCCTTTTCATCGAATTCACAGCACCGGCTTATCGTCCAGTTTCCCTCCCTAAAGATGCCCTGCTTGCGCGGAATCGAACTGTCCCTCGTCGTTCAGCCAGACTCTGTGCAGCTGCCCGAGTTTCCACATCCCGATGCTTCTTCAGTGCGAATTGCATCTGTTGGCGATGTCGTCCCCAGTCTCCAGGACCTCGATGCTGCATCTCCTGGCTCGGACTCGCCCCGAATTCAAAAGACAGCCCCCAGGGCATCCGTCTATGTCCCCTCCACTCCAGGCTCGCAGTTCTTTGTGCAATTCTTCATCCATCGCCACCCGGAACCAGCATGCTACCTCTACTTCAAGCTGTTCATCAATGGCCGCAGCATCACCAGCTGCGGAATCAAGCCTGGCGCGGAATCAGGCATCATGTCACGGGCCCTGTTTGAGCCGAGCGATAGGTGGCATTTGCAGCAGAATGGGGTGTTGCTCAAGAGGAGTGGGATTGAGTCGAGGTCCTTCTGCTTTGCCCCTGGGCCTGATGCGGTTGCCGCGGCTGATGACGGGGGCCTCATTGAGATTCAAGTCTTTCGAGCAAAGAGCCGGAGGAGGAGCACGCCTCAGTTGGCGCCATATCGAGACCAAGAGCAATATGGTATAATGTATGTTTCAACACTGGAAGTCAGGAGAGAGTTGGGTTGAGACAGTACCGTGCTGCGTGTGTGAATGCTCAAGTTAACAAACACGGATCAGATCGCCTTCAACAGGACTCCTTGAGCACCCGGAAGACGCAATCTACTACGAGTGGAATCTACAAGACGCAGTAGACGCGCCATATGCGACCTTTTGCTTTCACTATCGCGCATGGTCCTATTTGTGGGATCTGAATCTCGTGGTGGATGATGGCAACGCTCTGCTATATGACGACAGACTATACGAGAGGTTGGGAGGAAACCAACACAAAGGAAATGCTTATGACAATCCGAGGGACGAAGCAGAGTCGGGAATTATTAATCTGGACATGGTGCAACTCAGTCCGCATGATGATACTCAAGATACTGCTTCACGCCTCAACCGCGATCATCACCGTCTTCAGGGCATTGCTGAAGTAAACGAGGAGCCACGTCCCATGAGAGAACGAAACAACAATCAGCGTCGCCGCCACAAGAGAGCCTCATCCTCTTCAACAAGACCAACGAGGAGGACCTCACACGCACATGCCCACACGGCCAGGATGATGATGCTCCCGCCTGTCATGGAAGAAGACGTCTTCACAGACTCTCACGATTCGCCGGAGCGTCGAACGATATCCGCGTCTACAAAGCGTTTCTATGCTCACCAACACTTTTACTCGGGCTTCCGGCGGCCTTTGCCCACGGTGGATGAGGTGCCGCGGCTTGAGTGACAGAGGGAAGACGGAGGAATGGGGATGAAGAGTGGTGGTATCAAGCAGTGTGGCGTCTAGGGGCTTTCGTTCGAAGGCGACTTGAAGGTGCCATGGGCCCGACGAGCCTAGTTGATGTAGGGTATTGTAATTTCAAGATCAACGTCGTAACTTGAATGCATATACAAGGTTAAAGTTGGTAGGTTTGAACCTGTAGCAAGGAACGATGGAGCACGTCTGATGTCTGCCACGAACACTAGACTCCACGACTGCGGCCTCTCTTCTACAAGGCATACATGCACTCAGGAAACTAGTCATATATATATATATATATTGTAATATTCGTATTTACATCTTAAAGTGACTCGGGATATGCATGAGTTACCTACTTCCATCGACCCGACGCTGTAACATCACCTCTCTCCTATATTCACTCCAGCTGCCAGCCAGCTGCCACAACTCACCGCTCGGCTTCAGAAACAACATTGTTCCATGAGAAGCTGTGCCTTTCTGAAATCCCGCCCCTTCCATCTTCCCTACCTCTCACCTTGATTCTCCTTCCAACAGCTCTTCCAACATCAAAACCTCACCCGCACTCATCATCTTCACTCCATCCCTTAACACCAAAAAGCATCATCACAAACACACACATGACACCCCCAACACTCTAGTCTCAACCAAAACCATGGGAGACTCAAGCTGGATGCGTCTGCTCCCCGGCCAACGCTGCCGCACCCCCATACCCTCCCACCCATCTCCCCACGACCACCACCACCATCATCACCAACCTCCTCCCACAGCAGCAAGCGAACCAGACATCCCCGAATCCAGCAACCCTCACCACCTGCGCATCTCCCCACGGCCCCTGGCAGGCTTCTACCACTCCGCCTCGGACCCGGCAAACGACATCCTCGTCCGAGAGGCAGACCGCCTGCAGAACACGCCCTCCGTCGACGAAATGGCCGACATCCTCCGCACCACAATCATGGTCGCGCCCACGCCGCCGACGCTCGGCCCGCAGTACACGTCGCACGTCCTGCACCTCATCGAGGGCTACGGCAAGCTCAGGGCGCAGCTGGCCAGCCGGGAGCGAGACGTCGCACGGCTCGAGGACGCCCGGCGGGAGGACAGGGAGCGCAGCAAGGCGCAGGTCGCCGAGTGGGCGGCGCAGGAGGCGCGGTATCGGGCGGAGATTAAGCGCCTGGAGCTCATCATCCAGAAGGTTTCCGGACGGGGCGTCGAGGCCGTTGCGCTGGCGAGGTCGGGGAGTCTTGTTCGCAAGGGGATGGCGACGGCGGCGGCGGAAAGGGGGCACTTGGCGGTGGACGAGAATGAGTTTGAGCGTGACGAGTTTGCGCTTGGTTCCTCTTGTCTGCAGGCTGAGGATGGCCAGGGCAGACGAACGTGTAAGTTGTGCTTCCCCCCTTTTACCTACCAATGGCCCCTGATTTCATTGATTGTACAACTAACCACCCTCTCCTTTTGGTCATATGACAACAGCCTCCTTCTGCGACATCCTCAACACAACAGCCCGCCTCACCACAACTCGCCAGCTCTGGCGCCCTCGCTCCGAAAACAACCTCCTAGAACCCTCCTCCTCGTCCCGCAAAGGCCTATCCCCGAGCCGTCGACAAGGCCCAGTCCTGATCCATTTGGCATCCCCTCAAAGGCCCACGGACCTGGACCCGGACGAGGACGGCGGCTTGGCCGATGAGAAGCTCCGGACGGAAGACTGACGTGGATCAGTGTTGAAACCGGCCTTTTCACGTGAGCACTCACTGATTTGTTGAGGGGGCTGGAGATGGGAGAAGAGAAGGGGGTACGTCGATAAGGAGAGGGTATTCAGACGTTGAAGTTGCTTCGTACCATATGCTCGTACCTCGTCTTCCACCCCAGCTGACATGGTATCCTGCTGGTCAAGAGCATCACTCCTCCTCATCACTTCCACCGTCACCTGGGGTAGACAAGAGATACCCAGGACCATCCAGAAATGGAATTGCAAAGAGAAAAGAAAGTCGAAAAGTCCATTAAATGGTATAAAAAGCCGCCCGTGGCACCCACTAGCCAGCTAGATGGATACTTACAAAATGAAAATCCCATTGGCATCCGGAGGGTACTTGCGTTCCTCCTGAGATGCAACGCCCAATATCCATGCAAAGGCCCTGAACCCAAGAAAACCACTGGGATGGCCGTAGTATCCCATCCATTACCACAACAAAGTGCGCCATCTAGATTTGCAACCAAATTCACAAATATATGTCACCGCCCTTGCCCGCAACCCACCGTCGCCATGCCTCCTCGTAAGCCCTTTCCAAATCGTTTACCCACCGCCGTGTATTGAAGAGTCCGCACTCCCACCTGCTGTCCCACAGCAGTTTCCGTATTTCTGCCAGACGCCCCGTGCCCCGACCGTATCCCTCATCCGTCATCACGTAAGTGAGTCCCCCGGCTAGTTCCGTGGCTTGATCCTCGTATTCCGTCTCGCCATCCGCAATCAGTTCCAGTGCTGCCTGTTGACCCTCGGCCGACTTGGGCAGTGCCCCTCGCAAGATGGACGCCGCCATCCGGGAGCACATCTTGTACGAATACCGGGGCAGGGTGAGGAGAGGAGTGCTCGACCACAGGACATCGGCGGCGGTGGTGTGCGCGTTGCACTCCGCAGTATCGAGGAACAGATCGCAAACTCTAGCCCTGTTGATGTGCTGATTCTTTGGCGCCACGTCCGTAAAGACGAGCCGACTAGCTACCTCCGCCCCGGCCCAGGCTTCGGCCGTTTGTCGCAGATTGGTCTCCCCCAGTTCAGGGAACCGTAAAAGCCAGAGTATGGCCTTGGGAGTCCTGGCCAGGATTCGTAGCCAAGATCGAAATGTAGTCGGGTCAATCTACCATTAGGGTTAGCTGGAAACAGTACTACAAGCTGGGCAGAAGTGTGCCCTTTCTCTTTGCAAGCTTCACTTGCCTTGTACAGTTGATTAAAGTTGGCCAGGATAATGACGTCGTCCGCAATCGTCGGAAAGAGTTCCTTGCGCATCTTCCACCGACGCTTCTCTTCATCTTCCCACGTCATGTCGCGTTCGTTAGCATCGCACGACTGCGCGTGGTCACAGCAGAAGAACGTGTCTCGGCAGAATATGATGTTTTCCGAGTACATCCACTGGCGATCATCGCCCTCGGTCTTGTCCTGAAACACATCTTCAATGGTGGTGTTGTTCCTCCAGGGGCGCAAAGTGCTCGGCGGGACGGCCGTTGTGTCGGCGAGGAGGTAGTCGCACCACTCCGCACCAAGCGTCCCGGCGAACCCCATAAAGGACATCTGGATGGGGGCCGGGCGAGCAGCGAATATTTCGTTGCGAGCACCTCTGGTGTAGCCATTGAGATTGACCAGTATGTGAATCTCGTCGTGGACGATCTGCTCAATAAGCTTCTCTGCTGGCCAGGAACTGACATCACGGAACACGGGCGCCTCTCTTTCGATTTGTTGCCGATGGATGGACTTGTCACTGGGAGTGGTGGCATAGCAAAAGGCCCGGGCACGTTGAGGGTTGTGAAACCCAAATACCGACTGCATCCTGTGATGGCCCGAAGCATGTTAGCATAGTGCTTCACGACGACTCAAGGGGTCACATGCGAGAGGGATGGAATGCTTCTTACAGGTGAGCTAGTGGGTGGTTGTTGAAGTCTGACGACACGTATCCGACGTTCAAATAGGGCTTTGGCGGAGGTGGTGGCGGATACACCGTGGGCGGCAGCCAAGGGGCCCGAAGCGTCGAGCACGATATCCGCATTGCATTGCGCTGCGAGATGGACCGTATGTCTTTGGCAGATAGCGGGTACGTGAACGTGTGGAAAGGAAGCACGGTTGGCGCAGATGGTATGGTGAGGGAAGAGGGCAGCTGAGGCCGAAAATACTGCGAGGGCGTGGCCTCTTTCTGGGCGACATGCCGGTCATGATACCATTTCCACAAGATGACTCTTGTCGCCCGTTCCACGAGGCGAACCAAGCGTGAGCCTTCCCACAATTCATGAGCCCAGGCACGTATGGCATTCTCCAGGTCAAATCCAGGGTTGTGGCAGAATTCCTGGAGTTGTTCCACCAGCCCGTGAATAGTCGGCTGTTGCAGCATGCCGCGGCCCCAGTGCGATGCGTCGTCCAGCTGCTGACTTATGATGCCAATCACTCGCTGGGTAAGGCCGCTGCCATGCATGGCCGTCCGCACGTCGACCAGGGTGCCCTCATCGTCAACGTGCCATCGGTCGTATTTGCCCGATTCAAGCAGCGCTCCACCCCTGCCACGCCAATCGCATACAGAGTTGAGGGCCGTCAAGAGCCCGCAGACGGCTTCCGCGAAATCGGGGTTCGAGTCCACCGCTCGCCTGTAATAGGCAATGGCATCCTTGATGCGACCCTTGTCTTTGACTGCATTGGCTAGGTTGGTCAAGGCGATATCGAACGTCCTGTCGCATGACACCGCTCGCTCGTACATTTGGATCGCGAGGTCAAGCTGGCCAACGTCCTTGAGGAGGCTACCGAGGTTGGTGTGCAGGTGAACGTGTCTCGGATCGAGGCGAAGGCCGTAGTTATAGTACGCCAACGCCAGAGCAAGGCCGCTGCCAGGTACGACACCAGGGAGACTGGGCCGAGGAGGAACCGTTCCCGGTGTCGTGGCATTGCTTGGTGCCGTCTGCTGCACGCCCGCGAGGAGGATGCCGATATTGTTTGCCGTAGACGGGCTCTCTTGGAGAGAAAGCGAGAGATAGTACAACGCCAGTATGTCACCAATACCCGTGGGCTGCCTCAGCAGACTGGGAACAGTGCTCCCGCCGGACATTGCGTCCTGGAAGATCTTGGCCAGGGAGAGCAGTGCGTTGCTCGTCGTTTGCACGGCGACCCGCCTTGCGGCGCCTTCAGGAACGAATGCCAGCCCGGGCAGTTCGCTGCCTCCGCCGTCAGCAGCAAATACAAGATGGGCAGTTTGGCGAGCCTTCTCAGGGGGTAACAGCAAGGGGCGCCGAGAGACCGGCCTACGGTCATTGCCAGTCGAGGATGACCCTGCCGGCGCGAGAACAGCATGGATCCGGTTAACCAGGTCTTGGACGCTTCGAATGCGCTCCCCGACACTAATCAGCACCGCTTCCTCGAACGCCTCCGAGGCCCTCTCGATATCCTTTAAGCCATACAATATTGTGCCCTTGGCGTGGACCAACGCCAGAATGCGGCCGTTTTCACTGTTGGGGAGCGCATATCCGCTGGATCCGAAATCAGGGCGTCTGGAGCTGTGGTTCCTCATCGTGGAAGCGGTCTCGTAAGGATGGCTAAAGGGCGCCGCAGATATGGATGGCTGTTGGCTAGGATGACAGTCATCGCTCGAGGCAGGGTAGCTCCTCCGATCTGGATTCCCTCTGTTCAAACTCAAGGCTTGTTGCACGAAGCAAATGATGTCGATCGCCTCCCGGCTCCGTTTCTTGTACAGCAGCCCGACGAGCTGTTCCGTGGCCTCTAGATGGTCGGGGCGCAGCTTGATGGCTCTCAGCCAATGCTGCTCAGCTTCCTCTTGGCGGTTCAGGCAATAGAGCGTAGCGGCTAAATTCGTAATAGCCTCGACATGGCTATAAACTGAGTCAGATATAGAACAACCACTTGATAGTTCATCTGGAACAGGTCGAACCTTGAATCTAGAGTAAGAACTCTGGAGAACCATTCCACGGCATCCTCGAACCGCGAGAGGCCATATAAAAGACACCCACCGAGTAGGATTCCATCAATCCACTTCCAGTTGCTTTGCTCACATAAGTTCTTCAACATGTCAAACGAGGTTTTTGCGTTTAGAATTGGTAAGGCTTTCGCCATGGCAACCGGGCCGACCGCGCCAAATGCCGACGACGACGGGTAGTAGACGTTGGACGAAGCACGAAAGTGTGTTGTCGAGGGACGACGCCGATGAGCTTCCACAGGGACGTCTGGTCCGATCGATGGCCTAGTGTTGCTGCTCAGAGTATCCTCAATATTCGATGTCAACGCCCCCGGATGGCTAATTGGCATGACGGCCGAAGAAGGATGCCGCTCGAGGCCATGATGCAAACCTCGAAAGGTATCAAAATGCTCCTTTCTCGACTTTGGGGGTCTTGGAAATACCAGGACTTTGAACCTCGAGCTAGAGTTGCCGCCACTGCTCATCTGATCAAGCCTCCTGGCCGTTTGCAGGTAGGCCAGCAGTTCAACGTAGTGTTCCTGGGCCTTTGAGTAGACTTTTTCCGTAAAACTTGCTTGGACGGCGTATTGTTCGCCGGCGGGAACATCCTCCACAAGCGGGCTCTGAGCAAGATAACCCCCCTGCACCAATGGTTGTGAGGAGAATGAAACGTCGAAGCCGCTCTTGAAGTCTGGAACGGGTCTGTAAGGGAGTTGGATATCCGATGTATGGTGTTGGAAGCTTCCGGGGAGCAGCATGGGCCTCTGTTCGGGGTATTGGGATTGTTCGAGGTAGCCGAGATTTTGCTGCGAGGCGCCTAGCTGCCAGCCAAACTGATTGAATGTTGTGGCATCAGGCGCGGAGGCCGGGGGCGGGCAAAAGGCTCGCACATTGTACTCTGCCGCCCTCATAAGCGGCTGATGCATGCCCGGAACCTGGCTAAACATGGGGTATCCATAGGGTTGCCATGATGGGCCCGGCTGGGGGAGCATGGAAGAGCCACTGGAGAGGACGAAGTTGTGTCCCCCATAGCTGAGAGACCACGGCGATACAGCAGGAGCTTGCCCCAGGCTTATCGGATCGGCGTTCGAGAGACGAGGCTTGGCGTGAAAGGGCACGTTGTTCGGAGGAACGTAGGGGTAAATACCAGAAGGCGTCGGAAGGATCAGTTGCTTGAGCGGCGGCGGGCCGGGCGACAGCTGCGTGGGCGAGCCATCGTAGCCGGCGTCGATGGTGCCCCGAGGCGTCTTGCGGCGCAGGTGGTAGTCGTGGTCTCGCGAGCCTTGGCCGGCGGGAGCAGCGCTGACGGGGCCGCCGTATGAGTGTGAGAGGCCGCGATGGTAGGGCGACGCGACGGCTCGTCTGTCAGCTTCGGGCCTGGCGGCCGGTGCTCCAAAGGAGTCGAAGTCGAGGGGGACGGGCACCACGCGCGGGTGCGTCTGCACTAGGGGCAACATGCCCACGATGGATGGTAGCGGCGGATTCGATGGCGGGTGAGGGTGAGGGTGAGCGGGCGAGGGCGAAGGCGAGGGCGAGGACGAGGACGAAGGCGAGCGCGGGCTTCAGGTCGAGTCAAGGAGCGAGAAGCGAAACCACTTGCGGACGAGCAGCAATGTCGATGCCGTTCACATCATGGCTGAGGACGCCGGCAGGCATCGGGGGCTGAGGCGCTGCGCTGATGTGCACGGGGCCAGCAGCTGCAACAGCGGCACAGGTAGACAGACAGACAAACGACGTGACTGACAACTGACTTGACCTCCCCGTCTGCCAGGCTACCTAGTAATGCCGCTTCTCGAGGTACCGGGTCCGGGTTCGTGCGCCGTACTGTATCTTTACCTCGCAAACGAGCAAACGCAGACGCAGAAGACGCAGACGCAGACGCAGCATGGAGTTTCGAGCAATGGCAAGGCAACATAAGGGAAGCCCGTGCAGTAGTGGTGACAAACGGGCTGAGCTAAGGAGCCTCGAGGCTGGGTGATTCAAGCAGGGGGGGTATGATGTAGAGTGGGTGGCACTGACTAAACGCCTGCGTTACTCGGGCATGCAAGCTGCATGTACACAGTGCGGGGCATGTGTCAGCCAAGGAATACCTAAGGTACCTAAAGAAGCATTGTTTGCTCGAGTGCATTCAAGGGATCGGTTTTCCTCACCGATCAGGGGTTGGAAAGGGCCTCGTTGGCAATAGGAGATGCTGCAACATGGCAATCTGGCATGAAGACGAGCGGCAGCCTGACACTGTGACCGAAAGCAGAATCAACACTACTTTACCTTAATAAGAGGTAAGATAAGGTAGGTAGGAGTATATGAGGAGGTAGTAGGTTGGTATAGTGTAAGGTAGTAGTAATGTAGAGTAGTATTTTACGGGGACAAGCATTCAAAAGTGATGGAATTTGCAAGATACACATTATAATCGTCTAAACCACCTGTATATAGGCGCTGCTCTATAACGGTCTAATACTCTCTCACCTTTCTCTCTATTGCGCTGTTTCAGGCTCTTGCAAAAAACTCACGACGGCTGTTGTGTGTGTGTGTCATTAACGCAGATCCAGACAAGTGCGCTTTTGGTGTTTGATTAAAATTACCTTGTCTGAAGGCTTCAGGTTGCTCCGATATTAGCCAGTGACCGGCATCGATATCGACCAATTGAAAGCGCGGGAAGAACTGGCCAATGACGGGCAGCACGTCGTCCGGCACGTATTTGCTCTGGGTGCCTCGAACAAAGAGGGCGGGCTTTGTGTAGCGTGCCTCGCCTGGGTTCTTGTAGGGAAAGTCGCCGAGGTGGTCGAGTGATCGACCGAGGATGTCCAAGGGGACGCGAAACCTCTGGATGCCGTCTTCAGGTGAGCGATACAGGTTTCCGAGCAGAAACTGGCGGATCGGGAGCGACTGTTGATATAAGACACGGTCAGTCTTGTCTCAGCAGGAATCGCATCATGGAGCAACAGCGGCATTGACCTCTTCGTAGTCTCGCAGGATGGCGTCGGCCTCGGACTGACGAGTGACACTGGCTTCTTCAATCTTCTTCATGCCCCGGACGTAGGAAGCAAACGCCCTGCTCAGCGTCACATCGACGGGGGCGTTGTCAACCGCAACGACCTTTGCCACCGTCTCCGGCGAGCGGAGGGCTGCCGACATGGCCGTCTTGGCCCCCCTGCAATACATCAGCCGGCTGTCAGGGCTTCCCGCAGTCTCAGATGAGCATACATGGAATGGCCTATCAGAGTAGGTTCTTTAAGACCATGCTGGTCAATGAAGGCCAACAGGTCCTCGGTCATGGCGACATAGTCGTGGCGGGGATCGTGAGGAGATTCGCCGTGGTTTCTCAAGTCCTGGCTCCCTGTTTAATGGATAATGAACTGGCTTGGATGTCCTTGTGGTCTTCACCTACCACGGTGTATACATGAGTCTTCAAGTCTCGAGCCAGGGCTCTACAACGTTGTGAGCGCAGAACTACAGTACACGACGGGGAAACTGCTCACTTGCTGATTCCTCTGTTGTTCTTCTTGGATCCGAAGAGACCATGGAGAAAGATGATGGGGGCCGTCTTCTCATCTTTACTCGGGTTTGTAGGCGAATGGAGGTCAAAGGCCAGAGGGGAGACAGCCTGAGGATACTTTGCCGAAGAGGCCAATCGCACTTGGCGACATGTGCCCAGGAATGTGGCTTTGACAAGCCGCGAGCGCAGGGGAGAAAGCATATTCACATGCATGCGGTGTCAAGGTTAGTAAGGAATGAATGAGAGGATTGATTGGGAGTGCTCCCACTGCCTTGGTGCGAGTACTCGTAGTAGTAAATGGATGCCACTAGAAACGGGGATCGCAGTGCTAGTCGTACTGTAAGTCTACCTGTAGTACTAGTACTACGGCGTTATGGTACCTTATGCACTCTTCTAAATATGACAGGCAATTTTCGAATAAGCATGAAGACGTCATAAAGTGAGGAAGCATTGCTCTAGCGTCGCCAGAGCATGTTGGTTGATATTACAGTAACATATTGCGAGATGGAATGGCAGAGAAGTGAAAAAACTCCTCATCGACGCCCTATCACAGGCCACCAGCACCGTCTCCCAATCTCTGTGGCAGCACTAGCGGAGACGCGGCAGCAATAGCTCGGGAAACGGGGTGCATGGCCTCGCAGCTTATACTGACCCAACGTGGGGTTTGTCGGAATTTGTTGGATGCAAGAATGGGATATGCGGACCTGATGCTGACGGGCTATTTCATGTCATGCAGACGGCTGCCTTTTCCTTCTCTCTAGATGCTACAATTTGAGTCGCAAGACGTGATAGAGAGAACTGGAAGCTTTGAACAAGCACCTCGCGCATGCGCATCGTTTTTGCGGTTGCTCCCGGTCTCGAACTATCTTATGCATATCACTTTCCTAGGCTGTGGTTTACATGTGAAAGCCGTTGGGGGTTTGGGGCGGTCCCAGATGAGTAGCTAGCGACTCGAGGCTACCTATCTGTGTAGGTATCATTGAATCACGACTGGTAAGCAGTGAGGAACCATAAGGATAGGTAGAACATATTGGTTGCCATTATATCCAGTATTGCCCACGCATTCCTGCTAAAGACAGACAAACAGAGGACCTGTTAATCACGAGTTTTATTCAGGCTCTCTGTAAGTGTACGAGTAGGACCCGATGCTATTAAGCCAAGACCGGGCCCTGACCGTAGCCACTATTTTTTACTACCAACTATGTGTAAGTGGCCGCAATTGGCCGCAAGCCGGTGTCGGCTCCTTCTTGACAGAAAAGCATCAGCCCGATTTTTTTAAATACTTCCCAGATGCTACGTCGTGACCTACTTAACCTAAGATAGCAGTGAGTCATGTCAAGTCCAGGACTACTTATCTGCTAGTAGTTGAGATAAATACTAAGCCAGAATCTCCAGGGACCTCACAACCTGCCTCAGACAACAGACAAACACCACCCGCAACCACCCGTCAGTCACCATGTCGTCCGCTCGCGATATCAACCCCGGCGCCCAGACCTCGAGAACCGTCGTCTCCAGCTGGGGCCAGAATCTCTCCACCTCGCCCGTCGCGACGCTGCAGTCGCCCACGGCGAGTCTCGGCGGACTGCTGCCCCGAAGGAGCGTACCGAAGCTGCTCAAGCCGTTCAACACACAGGACATCAAGATTCTGCTGCTGGAAAATGTCAATCAGACCGGACGTGATATTCTCACGGCCCAGGGCTACCAAGTGGAAGCCCTCAAGTCTTCGCTGCCTGAAGATCAGCTGATTGAGAAGATCCGGTAAGCAACCCTTGTCGCAATGGGTCGTTGCAGCTGAACCGTTGAGTCAATTGTTGCGAATTGACTGCTGCGGTTGGTTGATTGTCAATTGGCTCTTTGCAATCGACCTCTTTTCTTTGGTCACTCCTGTTGACCACTGCTGACCTTTGCCATTGCCAGTGACATCCATGTTATCGGCATCCGCTCAAAGACCAAGCTGAGCGAGCGAGTCCTCAGCGAAGCCAAGAACCTCCTCGTCATCGGATGCTTCTGTATCGGCACCAACCAGGTCGACCTCACCTATGCTGCTCGCCGCGGTATTGCCGTCTTCAACTCTCCATTCGCCAACTCCCGCAGTGTTGCGGAATTGGTCATCGCCGAGATCATCACCCTGGCGCGGCAGCTCGGCGACCGATCCATTGAGATGCACCGCGGCACCTGGAACAAGGTCAGCGCAAAGTGCTGGGAGATTCGTGGCAAGACATTGGGTATGCTCTTCTTCAGCCGTCCCTCTTCTCCCGGGTTATTGAAGCAATCGAGATCAAACCATTGTGTTCTAACTCTGAACCGTCAGGAATTGTCGGATATGGACACATTGGTTCCCAATTGTCCGTCCTCGCCGAAGCCATGGGCATGAATGTCATTTACTATGATGTCGTCACGCTGATGGCTCTGGGAACCGCCCGCCAAGTGCCCTCATTAGACAACCTTTTGGAGGAGGCCGACTTTGTGACTCTCCACGTGCCCGATCTGCCCGAGACGAGAAACATGATCTCCTCCGCCCAGCTGGACCGCATGAAGGAGGGATCATACCTGATCAACGCGAGCCGTGGAACCGTTGTCGACATCCCTGCCCTGGTCAAGGCGATGCGCTCAGGTCACATCGCGGGCGCCGCCCTTGATGTCTACCCCAACGAGCCCGCTGGCAACGGCGACTACTTCACAAACAACCTGAACCCGTGGGCGGAAGAGCTCCGCAGCTTGAGCAACCTCATCCTCACCCCCCACATTGGTGGAAGCACAGAGGAGGCACAGCGTGCAATTGGTGTAGAAGGTGAGCCCGCAGCATCGCGAAGGCGGAAAGAAGTCGAAGCATGCTGATTCGAATATAGTTGCCGAGGCACTGGTTCGTTACATCAACCAAGGTATCACTCTGGGAAGCGTCAACCTTCCGGAAGCTCAGCTGCGCTCCCTCACCCTGGACGAGCCCGACCACGCTCGTGTAAGTTGGCTTTCATCCTCACTGCGGCACAGATTGATTCTAACTTTCCACTGCAGGTCATCTATATCCATCGCAACGTCCCAGGTGTGCTGCGCAAAGGTTTGTCCAATATCTCCAAACCCTTCTGAGTGCATCCCGCTGACCAAAATTAGTCAACGAGATACTCGGCGACCACAACGTCGATAAGCAGATCAGTGACAGCAAGGGAGATGTAAGAGCGCCTCTTTGTCATACCTGAGATCCAGCAGCTAACAAAATCCACAGCTGGCCTACCTGATGGCCGACATCAGCAACGTAAGATATGAGCAGATCAAGGACATCTATGAGAGCTTGGAAGGCCTCAGCTGTAAGTTCGAACCCTGTGTTGAAGTTGCATTGCAATGTCTGACAGGAACACAACAGCCTGCATCATGACGAGAGTCCTCTACTAAAGGGCAAATGAGACTGCTTTTTGGGGTGCATCTATTGAAAAGTTTTGGTATATCAGGGCATCATGAGGGGTAAAAGAAGATGGGCAAGAGGGCAATCTCAGCCTGAAATGAATATATATGGGAATGGCATCATTTGTTTGCTTCAACAGTTGGGTTGGTATTGACGACATGGTATTCGATAGCAGATTCAACAGCATCGTCCCCTTCCAAGGACTTTTAGGAAGTCCTGTAGGTATATATAAGTGTACAGCTTTGGTTCAAATGAGTGGTGATATCGTGGCGTGAAATACATCTACAGCTACATGAGCTTTGTCTGCGCCTCTGCAGACACTCCGCGGTTGTGCATATATATTTGATGTATATATTGGCGATTTCAAGCATAAGGGGTTATCGAACAATGTCACACAAGAACCCGCTATTATGCCTTCCCGCGACATTGTGTCCATTCATGCCTCTCTTCTCTACTGCGTCTCCGGCGTGGGCGTGGAATAGGGGCTTGAAGAAGCAGGGCATTGGGCCAGCCCGCAACGTTGGTTTCCTTACCAGTCGATTTCGTCTCGGTATCCTCCTAGAGGGCAGGTCTAGGCGTTATTAGCCCAGCACGATGTTTTCGTGGGAGATCTTGTTCCACATGGTGAGCATATTGTATGTAGGCATAGGCCGTTGTATGGTAATGTAGATATATTGACAAGTTTCGGCTTATACTGTTGTTCCCCTTGAACCTCTCTATAGCACGACTTGAGCCACAGCTCAACTCAATCCGTAAAAGATGGCTGGTATTCTCGCGACAGAGTCCCTCATCTCGTTTCTCGACCTGATCGAATCGTCTAGTGGTCCCAAGGATGTTTCCACCCAAGCAACGCGGGGCCTACAAACATTCCAAACGTTAGAAACCGCCCGTGTAGGCCTTTTGCACAGAAATTGAGTGTCTTTACCATCTTTCTTTGCCCGGTACATCAGCTGGAATATGATAGTCAGCATATAGTGCTTCCCTCCGTGATATGTTCGCTCCGGCCAAGGTTCAGGCCCGTCAAAGGGGGGCAATGGACTCACCCAGAACCACATGCCGGCACCAAGAGCTGTGGCCGTTACTCGGTAGATCGGGGCGACATGAGGGACGGGAGGCTTCGGGGGACCCATGGCTGCTGCGGGTTTACTGGGAAGTTGTTCAGTTCAAAGTGTTCGAGGCAGGGTTCGTCGGGTTGCGGGCGGAAATACCTAGGAGGTGAAGGTCAGCGCCTATTTGTCTTCAATCATTGACGAACAACATGTTTGAAAGGATATGGGGCAGGAAGAGCTTACCAGGCAGATTGGATTGATGGTCGCTGTTTTGCGATATGCGGGAATGCAATCAATGGCCGGCCGATGAAGCATCTGGAGCAATCAAACGCAGTTCGGGCCCGTTGATGACTAACACGTGCATAACCGTCTTTCGCGCGGCGTTCATTGGTTCGCATATAAGAATATCTGGTTATCCAAGCTGTCACTTTTGAAAGGCCGGATTCGGCCGTTGGATAAAGTGCCGGTACAACACGCTTTGTATTACTGTACGTGATTTGAAAGGGCTCTTTCACGATGCTGCACTTCACAATTTTGAAGAGATGGGGATACGGAAGAGGCCATCCGTAATTTAAGAGGCGGTTATACGGTACAAAGACTGGTAATTGCTTTCCCATGATTGGCAATTACACATGCCGCTGAGGCATCAATGCTGCTCATACGTGAGCTTTGAATGCCAGCCATGACGACCGCTGGGGCACCCTTGACCGGCACACTCTGAGAGCCATACATATCTCACCATTGGAGGCATCAACGTGGGAAGACAGCCTCATACGGGCAGTGGAATCTGCTACATTCATGGGAAGACATAGAGTGTTCTTGGGGGGGGTTATCAGGCTGCAGCAAGTGATGTAGTGCATCTCATTGCAGGACCACTTAGACATACAGCTTCCATTCCGAATGACTGCAATTGTGTTGGCTGCCACACTGCTGCAAGTCGCTTCACCAATAAGAGGAATCCGTTCTGAATTTGGTTTTCGATACCGTCACTCAAGAAAACGGTATGTAAAGATCACGTGAGAGCTTTCGCACTTGCCACTCTCGTGCCTTAGCGCGGACGAGGGCCAAAGAGGGCTGGAGACTTGTGGAGCAGGAAAATTATTCCCACAGAATTAGCGGAAAAATATATGCCCCGGTACCTTTCTGGTTTGGCTCGCTTAGACTCAGGTTGATGCACACAACAATTGAAATTCTTCCAACCCCTCCACCAACTTCTTCGGACCCTTTCGATTCCCAAGACCTCGTACGCCGGTAAGGAATCATGGCTGTTGGAAAGTGAGTATCGATGCTGCGAATCCTCGAGAAGACCGTTTGGCCAACAAAAAGAACAGGAACAAGAGACTCTCCAAGGGCAAGAAGGGCCTCAAGAAGAAGACCGTGGACCCTTTCACCCGAAAGGACTGGTACTCTATCAAGGTATGTTGCGAACACGCTCAAACGACCACGAGCAGGAGAGGGAAAAGGTCGCATCGAATGCTAATTGTGAACGTCGCAGGCTCCTAACCCCTTCAACATCCGAGAGTGAGTCGCGTCGCAGCAAAAACCATCGAAAATGGAATCGCCCTCGAGAACTTTGGGACTGACGGATTTTCCTGCAGTGTTGGCAAGACCCTGGTGAACCGGACGACCGGTCTCAAGAACGCCAACGATGCCCTCAAGGGCCGCATCGTCGAGGTCTCTCTCGCCGACCTCCAGAAGGACGAGGACCACTCATTCCGCAAGGTCCGCCTCCGCGTCGACGAGGTCCAGGGCAAGAACTGCCTGACCAACTTCCACGGACTTGACTTCACATCCGACAAGCTCCGATCCCTCGTCCGCAAGTGGCAGACGCTCATTGAGGCCAACATCACGGTCAAGACCACCGATGACTACCTCATCCGCCTCTTCGCCATTGCCTTCACCAAGCGACGCCCCAACCAGATCAAGAAGACCACCTACGCTGCTTCTTCCCAGATCCGCGCCATCCGACGCAAGATGACCGACATCATCCAGCGCGAGGCCTCCAGCTGCACCCTCACCCAGCTGGTTTCCAAGCTGATTCCCGAAGTTATCGGCCGCGAAATCGAGAAGTCCACCCAGGGCATCTACCCCCTCCAGAACGTATGTGTGGCTCTTTGGGATATACTCTCCCTGATACTTTCGTGTGTCACAATCATTAGCAAGATGCTAACTTTTTGTTTTTCCTCTGCAGGTCCACATCCGCAAGGTTAAGCTGCTGAAGGCTCCCAAGTTCGACCTGGGTGCCCTGATGGCTCTCCACGGCGAGTCTGGCACCGACGACCAGGGCCAGAAGGTTGAGCGGGAGTTCAAGGAGCGTGTTTTGGATGAGGTCTGAAAAAAGGGTTTATGTGTAGAGAGAGGAGAGGCGCGGGGAAGCCCTGCGAGTAGATTCGCGCCTGGCCGTTTTCCCAGTCATTTTACATGGAGTAACAACCCATAGGCGGGTAGGGAGGTTAGGTAATGTCCCTATGATATATTAAAAAACACTCGGATTGCTTCTACCTGTTGTGTGCAATGGACGTAGAGGCTAGGCGACGTCAAACGACTGCTATGTCGTGCCTTAAAGAAAATGGACAAAATCTTTCGACATACGACATGAAAGCTTCATCTCAACCGTGATTGTGGCAAACCTGAATCGATAAGTCTCCAAATGCGCCCAGCTATGCCCTTCATCTGGCAGAGATCGGACAAATAGGGCAGTCATCAAGTGCACAATGATACTCAGGTGCTACGAACACATCTTTCAGCAAATGAAAGAATTGAAATGCTGACTTAGGGGGAAATCGAATGAAAAGTTACATAGAAGGGGTTCGTTTATTGGATGTAGATACTATATATTTGTGAACAAGGCAATGAAGAAAGTCTTGCTTCCATTTCCATCGTGATAAGCACTGCATTAACAATCTCAAGAGCATCACAAAAAGGGCATGTTGGCATGATTGGAAGGACCAATATACCCACGGAGAGTAAGGGTATAGAGGTGAGTAAGGGGCCGGGTTCATTCTTCCTTGAGCAAAAATAGAAATACACCACTGCGCAGTGACGATGTATCTCGGAGTGAGCCAAGGGGAGCGGTCGTGAAACCGCAATGGGGAAAGATGGGGGAACACATCAATACGTCACGACGAGCAGAGTAAGAACCTGTTGTTGGGCGTTTTTGTTTCTTTTTATTTTGATGTCGCCCTGGACCGAGAATTTCGTCTCAGTGGGACTTGTGGTCTGAACCAGACACTCTACTCCTCAGGGACTGTTTCGCAATGTCAGCAAGCAGAGCTCTCGTGCAACAAGCCAGAAAGGTGTGGGGAAGGGACGCGTACTATCAATCTCGCCGTTCTCAATGGCCTCGAGAATAGCCTGGGGAGGCTTTCCGTCGACCTGGCAGCCAACGCTCTGAGCGGTTCCCAGCATCTCCCGGACGGTACCCTTGAGCTCCTTGGCGAAAGACTTGTAGCGCATGGTGCGGGCAATGTCGATCATCTCATCGAGGCTGACAGACTTGTTGTGCTTGATGTTCTTCTCCTTCTTGCGGTCACGGGGAGGCTCCTTGAGGGCCTTGATGATGAGAGAGGAGGCAGTGGGCACAACGGAGACCGCGGCCTGACGGTTCTGGATGGTCAACTTGACGGTGACACGGAGACCTTTCTGTTTTTTTGCACCGTTGCATCAGCATCCCGCGTCTTGGTTATCATTTTTTTTGGCGCATTGGCGCGCAGTTGTTGTAGTTGCTTACCCAGTCACCAGTGGCCTTGGCGATATCTTCACCGACCTTCTTGGGCGACAGACCAAGAGGACCAATCTTGGGAGCAAGGGCCGAAGAGGCACCAACCTCACCACCGGTGGCACGGAGGTGGCTATGGGATGCAAGTTAGAACTTTCGAATATTTCGCGGGGATGCATTTCGATGCGGCAGCATCAGCAGCAGCAGCAGCAGACTAACATGATCTTGACCTCGTTGGGATCGAACTTGGGAGGCATGGCGGCGGTTTGATTTGGCAGAGGCTCGTGGTTTGCTTGCCAAAGGGAGGATTGATGAGAGTGCGGTTGGGCGGAAAAAAAAAACGACGGGGAAGAGAGAAGGGGAAAAAAAAGAAAATTGGAGATAAGATGTGTGCCCCAGATGGGTGCCCTAATCGTGGCCCACTTCTGCTTGAGCGACGGTGAGCGTACGAGGTACCTTGAGACCAGGCTTATGTAATCAAGTCAAGTGCCGGGCTGCTAAGCTGTATTGCCTATCACAGCATCTTCATGTTGAAGAGGGATACAATGGAAGTGCAGTTATGTCGTGTTTGGCTTAAGAGTCACTAGGATATCTACCGCTGTAAGTATCACTGCAAACGAGATAGAGGTGGTTCTACCTTACTCTCATGAACACCAATTTTTGCTTCATGATTCAGGCAAGGTCGCAGCGCGTCGTATCGAACCTGGCTTGGGCATTCGTACGAGGTCTTATCATAGACTAGATGTCTCTGCTATCTGCTCTCTGAATCCTCAACCCCTGCAAAGCATGCGAATATGTAGTTACTGGAGCTTCCCTGGCTGCTCCAAACTGGAGGGCTGACTAGCTGCATGTGTTGGTTGTTGATCTCCTGACCAGATGCCTCATTCGATGCAAAGACAACAATCGCTGGGCCGCAGAACCAAAGTTGTCTCTCCTCCGTAGCTCCGCCCTTAGCCAGGCACCTAAATCCGGGCCCAATGCTTCCCATTCCTCAACAAGCTATCCGGCTCTAACAATCTGAGATATGCAATAAAGAAGCATGTGCTGACGGCGGTCTCCGAATGTTCATCTACGTAATAGGGACCCGGACCCAGACCCCTCTTTATGTAAGGTTTCTTTCTTTTATCGGCACCTAGAAGCCCGACTAGATTATATGTACCTGTCTGGGTAGCTTTCGAGCAACTTGCAGCTATCTAGACCTTTTTTTCCCTTTCTTTCTTTGCAAAAGTGCATTCACGCTCAATTCCATGGCCGAGAAACCGACACCTGCTGCTGCGCCCACGCAGTGCGTTGGCCCGACCTTCAGGTCTGTTGCCGACAAGCCGACTGCGACGGTGTCTCACGAGGTGCCCTTTGAGAACGTCTGTGTCCTGCCGCAGACTCCCCAGTTGATTGCTCTTCTATCGTAGGTCTAAAGATGGCACCCTCCGGCCGAGGCTCCAGCGGATCGGGCCTCTGTGCTAAAGCGTCTTTCTGTATGCAGCATGATAAGGAACAAGGATACCGAGCGCGCAGACTTTATCTTTTATTCCAACAGAATCATCCGACTGCTGGTGGAGGAGGGCCTCAACCACCTCCCCGTCATTGAAAAGACCATCACGACGCCCGTCGGCCGGACTTACAACGGCCTTGGATTCCAGGGCAAGATATGCGGCGTGTCCATCATGCGGGCGGGAGAGGCAATGGAGCAGGGTCTACGTGACTGCTGTCGGTCCGTAAGAATTGGAAAGATATTGATTCAACGAGACGAGGACACGGCGCAGCCCAAATTATTCTATGACAAGCTTCCTGAGGATATTGCAAAGCGATGGGTCCTCCTGCTGGACCCGATGTTTGCAACAGGTAGCTATTCTTCCCGCTCCCGCTCCTCCTATTACTCCTACTCCTCAATTCTTCCCTGTGGTGCTACCACAACAAACATTACCCGTGCCTGATGGTTCCCCCCCATGACTGACAATGGCGAAAAGGTGGTTCCGCTACAATGGCCGTCGAGGTCCTCAAGAGCCGAGGAGTGCCTGAGGACCGCATCCTCTTCCTCAACTTGATTGCCAGTCCAGAGGGAATCACAACGTTTGCCACCAAGTTCCCTCGCCTCAAGGTTGTGACGGCGTTCATTGACGAGGTAAGTGCTGACCTGGATCGCCATTTTCCAACGGCCTGTACTAATGGAGTTCGTATGCAGGGCCTTGATGAGAAAAAGTATTATGACCCCTTGAGCTCCACAAAGCGTTGGCTGACCGTGTTGCAGTTACATTGTTCCTGGCCTCGGAGACTTTGGCGACCGATTCTATACAATTTGAAGACGGCGTTTTCCGATGAGATCCTGGTATTAAGTGTGTGTCGATATCCCCAAGCCTGTCCTGTAACGCCCTACCCTGCTTTTGTAGAAATATACAGCAAGGCGATCAATAGTCATCGTGCAGGTCGTTTTCTTCGTGCTCGTCAATGGTAGATTTCTCCAAGGGCCTTCGGGCGCCAAATGATTTGGCCGTGTTGCCCTCTCCGGCGTCTTGTTTCGCGACAGCCTCTGTAGAGCCAAGAAATTAGTTCCCGAATCTCATCATCAACAAGAAGGCTGTGAATCGTACCGGCAGCATCAACCCATTCTCCGTAGACGTCGACTGCAGCCGAGAGATCTGAATGTTGCGGTTAGCGCACACGACCTCAACATGCGTCAAGACTCGTGGGAAGCGACGAACAATTGACGGCGCACTGGAACTTCTGCCCACAGATGCGGCAATCTAGCTGACCGACGCCGGCTCTCTTATCCAGCTTGACAGTGACTGACTTCTCGTGGTTGCAGAAGAGGCATGTGAACGTGGTTGGCAAGGGATCAGCCTGCGGTCCGGGTCAGTTTCCGCAAAGACGGGGCATCTCGCAAATGAATCCTCCTGCTCACCCTTTTCGGCCCCATGGGCTTTCTGGAAGACGACTTTCGCTTTCCCATGGCGTCGAGGGGAGGGGGGTTTGGATGGCGATGGTTGGACGAGAGCAAAGACAGTCAGTGTCTCACGGCGCAGCTGCGAGTCGCATCGCGTTCGACTTTGGGAACGTTCTCCCCTTATCTTATCGCCCAGTGATTACATACTCCTGGCGCAAAGAGGCCTTGTTCACACATCGTTATATCGGTGCGCTGGCTCTTGTGCTGCAGCGCTTAGAAGTGGGTCAGTGCTATAGCGGTAGATGCCCTCGAAACGGGGCTTTTGGGTCCGCTCTTCGGCGTCTGCCGACAGGCCTGGGCGAGCAACCCCGCATTCCGCTTTCCGCTATCTTTGCATGTCCCGATCTGCAGCAGTGCTCCGTTCTGGGCATGACGTTGTGTCACTCGTTCGCCGGCAATCCGAGGTACAGTACGGTATCAGTCAATGGCTGGTGCTGCAGGTAGTGAGTGGTACTGTATGTAGCAGGACCGGGCAATAAGCCGTCAGCTGCATCGCCCAGGCTTTGTCTCTAGCATTAGGCCGTGATTGGCAACGTCTCCACGGACATGAATTACTATTAGTTGCAGCAAGGTAGAGAGAGACGAGGCAGGTGATACCGTCCGCTTACCTTAGGCTCCAAAGTCTCGCTTCTGCTGCTTGCATACCTTACATGGTTATGCCTATCAGATGGCAGGCGGGGTACGTAAGAGATACCTACCGTATGCGGTCCATGATTACGATTAGGTACCGACCTGTACTCACTCAGTCTGCCGGGTCACGTAAGGGCAGTCCGTCAGGTCGGTCAGGCAGGGCTGCTCTGCTATAGAAAGCCTCTCTGCCCAACCCTGACTTGTCTCCAGTCCTCGTCTTTCCCTCTCTTCCAGAAGCTGTGGTCGAAGGCGTCGTGAATAGTGTTACCTCTCATCTCATATCATCTCCCTCTCGGGTCTTTGTTGTGTGTGTGAATTCGTCCGACCTCCTTCTGTTTCAGACCTACAGTCTGCCCTCATCTGGGACCTCACCTTGAGCCTCACTCGTATCGAAACCACCCTCCCTTTCAGCCCGACTATCCCTATCTAGCAGACCCTCCGGCCCCCAAATGGCTGCAGACGGACAGCAAGATGGTGTCCTGGACGCTCTTCGGGAAATCCAGCAAACCCAGCAGCGCCTCTTGAGCTCGGTCGAGTCCCTCGCCAGTAAAGTCGGCTCGTCTACCATCTCAACCGAGGCTCTTGATCCTGCCTCGAAGCTGCCTGTTACCAATCTGGGCTCGGAGAGTAGCCAAGATGCAAAGTCAAAGGACGCCGGAGAGCTCGCTGCCATCCAGTCGTCCTTTGAGAACGCAACGGCCCAGCCCACCTCGGCTCTGTCTCCTAGCACCAAAACCGGCTTCACCTCGCGAATCGTGCTCACGTGTGTGCTATCTTCCCTTGTTCACTTGGTGATCGTTGCGCAGAATCGATCCTCTCATTTACATGTGATTTCATAGGACGTATCCCAAGCAGATTGGCATCGACCCTCTTCCGATGAACTGGGGGCACCCTGATCCGTTGCAGCGAGGACCCGTAGTTGTTTCGAGAGCTGCGTCTACAATTCGTCGCAGAAACGGTTCGTTTATTTGTCTATTCGTTGAAGTAGTGTGTTGAGCTTACATGAACTGACTTCATTCCAGCCATTGGAGGTGAGTTGACACTTTATCCGCTTTTACATTGTCACTTCTAACAACTCGTCTAGCTCAGTAAGTCGTGGCCAATGCTGGAAAGTAAGACCATTCTTGTTGACCAATATTCAGCGGAGGCTCGTACTCGATCTACTATGCGCTGGCCGTTGCCAGCAAGGAGCTCAACGTCGATCACAGGTTTGTACATCAGACGGGAACAACCCGACCAATTCTCTGAATCTGACAATTACCAGGCCCGATTTCACAAACACGGAGCCGGCTGCCAAGATTGGGCCCTTCCCCCAATGGGGTGACAAGAAGAAGATTGTCGCCATGGATCCCTGGGGTCACTTGGTTCCATGGACCTTCAAGGATATCATGGAAAGGGAGAACGGTATGAAACCAGCTCGCCTCGAATAACTCACCATTACTGATACACCTTCTAGTCGACATGCGACCAACCATTGCCATTACAAAGGCTCACATGAAGGTTGGAACTGCTCTGAGCCTCTCGTATACACCATGACGCTGACCATGGGAACTGTAGCTGCCCGAGCTCGAGGAGAGCGTAAAGAGTGGCCGACTGTGCGTCGCCGAAATGCTGCGACAAGTTTTACCAAGCGTTAGCTAATGCATCGTACAGGGTCCCCGACGGAAAGGTCTGCCTCAACAACCTTGGAGAGCTAGCTGTTACCAAGTTTGCCGTCGAACCGGTATGAGTGAATCCTCGAGAAGCAGCGGTACGATAATACTGATTATTGATGCTAGGTCTGGTACCTTCCCGGTGTGGCGGAGAGATTCGGAATCGGTAAGTACATATAGCTGAAATGAAATCACATAAGATAGGGGCTAATCAGTTGCAGACGAGGCCACTTTGCGTCGTTCACTGTTCGAGCACACCGGAGGAAGCTACCCAGAGGTAAACGAAGACCCTTTACCACCATATATGCGGCCGATGCTTACCAACAGTAGTTGATCACTCGCGGAGACATCAAAGTCTTCCTCCCACCTATCGGTATGTAACAAGCCATTCTATATCATCGAAGGCGGAAAACGAGAGAAAGCAAGCTGACTAGCCAACTCAGGGGGTCTAACCGTGTACTGTTTCGGTGATCCGGACAAAATGTCTGACGAGTCTGTACGATTATCGCTGAGAATCCATGACGAGGTAAGGCGCAGCCCCATAGCTGTTGTTGTACTGGAGACTGATTGGCAATAGTGCAACGGAAGCGACGTGTTTGGTTCCGACATCTGCACATGCCGGCCGTACCTCATCTTTGGCATCGAAGAGGCCGTCAAGGAGGCTCAAAACGGCGGCAGTGGCGTCGTTATATACTTCAGGAAAGAAGGTCGCGCTCTTGGAGAGGTGACCAAGGTATGTTGCTTACTGAAGCCCACGGAATCATTGTGAGAAGTCACTAACACCAATGCAGTACCGTAAGACTAATCCCTCTGTTAACTCTTCTCGCCCGTCCGGGTCGTTGAGCTACGGTCTTTGACTGACAAGGGGATAGTGGTATACAATGCTCGCAAGCGAGGCGAGGACCGGGCATCAGACTACTTTATGCGCACCGAGAACATTGCCGGCGTCAAAGACATGCGTTTCCAGGCTCTGATGCCCGACATTCTGCACTGGCTGGGCATCAAGAAGATTGATCGGATGCTGAGCATGAGCAAGTGAGTCACGATACGAAGACCACCACCTTGTGACTTGGTGCAAGCTCTAATACCTGTGACAGCATGAAACACGATGCAATCGTTGGCCAGGGGTAAGTTGTACCGAAGCAAGTCGCGAAGCCCACCCTAACCTAACGCTCGGTATCGCAGAATACCCATTCACGAGAGAGTGGAACTCCCAGAGGAGCTCATCCCTGCCGATTCGAGGGTTGAGATTGACGCCAAGATCACTGCTGGTAAGTCTAGCCCCTCTGACCATTGTGAAGAGACTAGGGCACTGACACGTCGAAGGCTACTTTACCTCTGGCAAACGGTTGACTGCTGAGGAGTTGCAGTCCGTACAGGGCAGGATGTGGGAAGAGTAAGCCTTCCTTGAAGCCGTTATTGTGGCTGTAGAATGATGTGCTAACACGAAATACAGCATTGATCACTAAATATGACTGCTCGACCAGAATAGCCGTCACGAGGCAGAGTTGTTTGTTTTGCGTCGTCGTGTAGTTGTTACCTAGGGCCTGTGTCTCGCTTCGGGAGTTGCTTGTGGAATGTAGGTGTAGTTTCTTTAAATCGAGCTGAATCTGCAGCCCATGCTCTCATTCAGACCGTCCAGATAGACTCACTAGATCCTCCTGGTAGACACTAGGTAACGACTCAAACAATAGCCATCCATCCGCAAGGAGAAGACTTTGGTAATGCAGCATAGTATGTTACAAATATGGCTGTTGCATATGGCCCACTTGTATATGCCTCCTGTTTCCCGTCCGTACTTATCCAGTACTTTGTGATGAAAGGGAAGTATAGTAGCGACGTAATCATGATGATGGGGAGTCGAAGCAGCATAATCCTACTGGTATACCCTGACAAAGTACCATGTCTTGCAATAAGATGCTTTCAAAGCCTGTGCGAACAACGAATATACTCGACTCTAGATCAAGTGGAAATGGAAGGAAAACAAGGTGAAACAACAAGAGAAAAAAAGCACACGGTCTCCTGAGGGTATCTTGGGCTCGGTCTCTGAGCTTCGTTCTTTGAGAGGGGGGAGGGGGAACAAGAGAGTTGTAGGGCGGGGGAAAAGGGGGTTTGTCGGCTCGCTGGGGAGGAGGAAGGGGGTTTGCCATTTTGAGCTACATGACGCGGCAATTGCTCTTAGCAGGAGGCTCTCCAGGGTTCTGGGACTTCTCAATCTGCGCAATCAGCAGCTCAAAGGCGCGGCCGACGTTTTGGTTGTAGCGGGCGCTGGCCTCGGTCCAGCCGCAGTCGAACTTTTCTGCTAGTTTCTTGCCCTCCTCGGGGCTGACCTGGCGCTGCTCTGGTCGGAGATCGCTCTTGTTACCTACTATGACGATGGGAACGGACTCAGTACCCTGTGAGGTTGGGGAGAGAGAGGATGGGGTCAGCGGGAGCTCGTTTGGAAATCGTGGAAGATGGGAGTGGGAGAAAGAAAGAAGAAAGAGAAAAGAGAGAAAAAACGCACTAGATGATTGAGAATCTTCTCTCGGACGACCTGGACCATCTCGAACGAGGGAAGGGACGAGACGGAGTAGACGAGCATGTAGCCGTGGATGCCGATGAAGTGCTTCGAGTTCAAGATGCTGTATTCGTCCTGTTGTGTTTTGGTTGCGCAAGGCCCCCCCAAGTTAGCCCGCTGCTCTCTCAACTTGTGTTTGTGTTCAACGTTCTCTGGCGCCCATTGACGGAACCGCCCTGCCGTCGCCCATTCTCCTCCCTCGACTCAATACCGCCATCTCCTCCACCACCACAACCTGTCTCTGCTTACCTGTCCGGCCGTGTCGACGATCTCGGTCGCATAATCCTGGCCCTTATACTGGATTGTCTTGCTGAACGTGTTTTCGATCGTGGGGTAGTAGCTGTCGACGAAGTGGCCGTCGACAAACTGCACGGCGAGGGAGGATTTGCCTGAAGGGAGAAAGCGGGTTAGCTAAGGGAAGATCTGGGCTGCTTTGGACTATCGTCATCGTGAGGTCGAGAGGTTTTCTTTTTTCTTTTTTTCTCGAGGCTTCATGGCGAGCGGAGAAATGGACTCGCGCGCGGTGGGACACGAAAGGGAACATCAAGACAGGTATATGATGGGACAAGGGACGATGGAACGTACCGACGGATCGACTGCCGACGATGGCGACTTTTCTCTGCTTGAGGGAAGGCATTGCGAAGAGACTGTGAGGTTGGTCTTCTCGAGAAAAAGAATGAAAGGTTGGAGAGTCTTGGTAAGAAATGAAAAGAGACGAGGCTGAGAGAGATGGGAGTTGAGAGACGATGGAAATGTTGCGTTCGGAACTTGCCCTGTGCCTCTTGGAATGTCCAGGCGCACAGGTGGGATGGATGAGCGAAGGCTGGCTGTTGGGTCTGGTCTATCACATGGGAGAAGTGTGTATTAATAGCAGTGGAGGCTGCAGGTCAGTCAGTGGTTTCAGTGGATTAGAATACCGTAACTATGATTCATGGGGCGGATGGGCGAACTCGCACTGTATCAGCCATGCGCAAGTTTATGGCGTGGGATGTTGGAGATGCTGTGGACTCGAGTTTTGCTTCTGCTGCTTTAGTACAGATTGATCGCTGTTAGTAAGTTGACTGATATATCTTAGACATGATTACTCGAAAGAGCAATCTCCCTTGATTTCGTCCCACGACGTGCGATTGCGACGCATATATCATACAGTATGATGTCCGTCTTTGAATACCGTGATCTGAGACTTCGATGACGCTGCGGGCAGTCCAAGTGCAGTGAGTGGACCAGGGAGGGTATCGAGACCTTGCGAGCAATGCATTCCAGCGATGTGTTGGAATACTACCGCTTTCAAGCAGCCCTGGTGTTTCTCTCTATATGGCATCTAGATGCCACTATGTACTATCGTAACCTCCTCAGACTATATACAAGATGCTCCAGCTCGGCCGTTTTGTTATTGACAGTCTTGTTAATCGCGATAAAGTGCTGTATGGCTGGCAGCAAGCCGCTCGGCAGCGGCAGCTCAGCATGGCCCAGGTAGACATATCCAAGTATTATGGCCAGGTAGCTGTATGCTATCCCCAGCTTCGACGTCTCAACGGAGTCGTCCTGCAAGCTATCAGCGAATGTGCACTCACTTGGTGAGATCTGCAGTTCACACATACCTTTTCAAGGGATTGCCCGCTTTCAGACCATGTCGCAACAAGCTTGTCAATCTCGTCTGTATAAAGGGACGATCGAGCATCCACACAATGTTCCAAAATGTTAATTGTGATGCCCAGAATCAGCAAAAGCTCGTCGTATATGCTGCTCTCGAATGCCGACTTCTGTATGGCAGTTTGAACACTGGAGAAGCCAGACGAAATGCAACAGGCCAGGCTCGACAGCAGTTGGGTGTTTTGGAGAGCAGCGGCCCTTGCTTCATTGTTGGTTGTGTTGATGGCTAGCTTCAGCAATGTGGCGTCTATATTGTTGTGGCTCCTTGGCCAACAGTCGAGCGCGCGTTGGAGAAAGGCGGCGATGTCGGACATTTCCTGTTGTATCTTTGTCGTCGATTCATCCGCTGCTCCTGGGAAGTTGGACTGCGCCTCGAGGATGTAGACTATGAGGGCATAGTCAATGTCGTCCCGGGTATCATGTTTCGCAAAGTGACTTCTCAATTTCGAGATGTTGGAAGAGGCGTCGTCCAGCACAGTCTGGACATCAAGAGGATCCAGCAGCCCAATCATCATATAGAGTAGCTGTAGGGAGATTGTGCGCGGGGAGAGCTGCAGCAGTTTGTGGCCATGCCACAAATCCATGCCCAGCAGCCTGCTCTTGACGCTGGCTAGGGTACTCCTAGCTGCTTTCGACATGTTGGCGGATTTCTGTGCCGCGATGGCAGTGACATCCTCCTGTATGTCGAGGAGATTGTTTAACAACATGCCTACTCGATGCTCCGCCAACTGATGAAGCAGGTGGGGTGCGGGATTCGACGACAGGAAGACGACCAAGATGGCAGCAAGGAGGAATCCACTGATGGCGTCCTTCTCATGCGAGATGTCCTTGGCTATGTTGTCTCGAGATGCGTGATCCCGGAACTGGTTCATAAACTCCTTCTTTTGTAGCTTGTCTGCCAGCTCGCAGAGGCCATTCCTACGCATGGTGGACGCCAAAGACCCAGGCGTCCCAACTCTTGACAGGAGATCGTCCACCTCATCCGATGATCGATGATTGGCACCAGCTCGTCGCAGTTCGTGCACACTCCTGATGGCAACCTTGGTTTTCAATCCATCGTCAAAGTCGTCATATTCGTCTACTACTGGAGACGGCGGCCGCATTGGTGGACTGTCAATGTCGGCCAGGAGGTCAGGGTAGTCGGCGGATTCAGCTGTGTTGGACTCTTGGGAGCTCTGGAGAAAACTTCGAGATTGGCTGTACGTGACTTTGATCTTCCTCCTTTCCAGGACGCTGGTATCGGAGCCAGTCCGGCGCAGATGGGCCTCTTTGCGAATGCTGGGACGGTCGTCTCGAGCAGGTGGGCGATCAGTGTTGCTGACAAGGTCGAGTTTACTAACGCTCGGGCCTGGATCAGAACTGGAGTTGCCGGTCTCTTCAGCTACCAGCGCATCGATCAAGCGACGTCGACGCGTCGGCGGCGTCTCTATACGCTTATCTGCGGGCGAAGCGTTTGTTTCCACCTCTTTTCCCAGTTTCGCGACGCTTGTGTCCATCAAGGTTAATGATTTCCGTGGCGTCGCTGGTGAGACTCTCTCGTGAGAGCTGACGGTTCCATTTTCGACGAAATTCGCTTTTGTGTCTTTGGCATCTGTTTCCAAGCGAGCGCAAAGTCAGTTTTCATGCCATGGGTGAATCGAGGGTCCGAGTCCATACCAAACGCCGATCGGTGACTCCGTTTCCGTGTCGTCTCTCCTGCGCGCTCCCGCTGTTGGCGAACTGCCTGCTCATCGGCGGTCGCAGGATTCTGGAGCGCTTTTTGTGGTCGCGAAGAGTCGCCAGCCTGTGGCGGAGAAACGCGAGCGTTCTTCTGTCGAACAGCCGGCGAGGGCGTCGCCTCTTTGGACGAGGTCTGCGAAAGCGATGTCGCATGAGCGCGCGGCCCACGAGAAGCCAGCTTCCCGTACGTGGCGATCTTCTTGCGCTGCGCCTCGAGCGGCTGACGCTGGGAATCCATGGCTGGTGATATTTTTCTGTTGTTGTTGAACTGTGTGATTGAGCGATTCACCCGAAGCCGCGTCCAGAGAATCGTCAGCCCTCTCACATGTTGCTGGAGCAATCGGCCTGTCGAAGGAGTCGCGATGCAAGTCGGCGCATCCGCGAGGGCGGCAGTTGACGGTATCAATGCAGACCTGCAGACGCTTGAGCAGCGGCGTCCAATCAGACGAGGTATATGACAGTTCTAAGAGGGAAGACCCTTGCCGACGAGGGGCCCGTATCTTATCTTGGTCTTTTGGCAGTGGCCTTTTAGCAGAACCGCATGCGGCGGGCAGCAGATCCGCAATAAATGCCTTCAGGAACTGATTATGCAGCCCGTGTGTAAATATATTTGCAAACAGGTATTACTGGCCTAAGGAAGGAGAACAATGATGTGAACATAAGTACGTTCTCTGGTGTTGGAAATTACATATGAAATTGCTGGTTACCTTCTGTTAAGGCGTCCAATGAAGCAGAGAGTGGTGTTGCCAACTTCAACTGTTCCTTTACCTCACTTCACCCAAAGAAAGGATCACAGCCCTTGATACAGCCAAACGTCCCCGGAAGTTCAAAGGAGCTCATCGGGATATATGAAGCGTCTGCTCAATAATACATATAAAAATTCCTATTGTGCTCAGGTAGTAGTTCAGCAGGTAGTCCGCTGATGCTGTAAACCGACATGCTATATCCAGGTAGATACAGCGGAACAACCCCCTGTAGCCTCCGCCAGCCTGTACTCGTCCCAAAGGCCAGGGTCGCGCAAAAGATTCAGAACCCCACCTTGCGCACCCCTCCATTTTGTTCGTGACTCGATAGGCAGCTCGTCCAGTTTAGTCACATCTTTGATCTGTCTCTTGAGCCTCGAATCCTCTGTATTTTTCTCTCAGACTTGCCTAGAGAGATTCGAATAACGACTTGACAAAGGACGTTCTCAGAATCGTGCCACCATGCTCGACGTCAACGACTTCATCGCCGAGCGGGGTGGAAACCCTGAAAAGATCCGCGAGTCGCAGCGCCGACGCTTCGCCAATGTCGAAATCGTCGACGAGATCATTGCGCTGTGGGATGACCACCGCCGAAGTAAGGCTCTTTGTGTTTACGCCATTCTCAAGGCTCTCCCTGTTGCTGACATGGCCCTTCACAGCCCAGTACAGCGCCACCCAGATGAACACCAAGATCAACGAGGTCCAGAAGCAGATTGCGACAAAGAAGAAGGCCAAGGAGAACGCCGATGACCTCCTCAAGGAAAAGATTGAGCTGGAGAAGCAGAAGAAGGCTCTGATCGAGTCAGCAGCCGAGAAGGATGTGCTGCTCAAGGCCAAGGTCAAGTCCGTCGGCAACCTTGTCCACGACTCTGTGCCCGTGAGCAACAACGAGGTGCGGCTCGCTTCCATGCTATCCCTACAACTACATCTGGCAAATCTTCCTAACGCAATGCTGCTGCCAGGACAACAACGCCGTTCAGCGAACCTGGGCCCCCGAGGGCGTCACCGTCGAAAAGCGGCCCGTCCTGTCCCACCACGAGGTCCTCTCTCGCCTTGACGGATACGACCCCGACCGTGGTGTCAAGGTCGTCGGCCACCGTGGATACTTCCTCCGCCAGTGGGGTGTCTTCCTCAACCAGGCGCTCGTCAACTACGGCCTCGAGTTCCTCTCCCAGCGGGGATACACCGCCCTGCAGGCCCCCCAGTTCATGCTCAAGGACTACATGGCCAAGACGGCCCAGTTGGACGACTTTGACGAGCAGCTGTACAAGGTCGTGGACGGAGACTCCAAGAACGACAAGTATCTCATTGCCACGTCTGAGCAGCCCATTTCCGCCTTCCACGCCGACGAGTGGCTGCAGCCAAAGGAGCTCCCCATCAAGTAAGTCCGGACTACCATGGCCAGCTGGAAATTCTTGTATCGCTGACGATATACTACAGGTACGCCGGCTACAGCACGTGCTACCGACGAGAAGCTGGATCTCACGGCCGAGATGCTTGGGGAATCTACCGTGTTCATCAGTTCGAGAAGGTAATGAATGATGACGAAATGCATAGTTCACTGTGATTGCTTGGTAGCTGACTCCCTTTCCAGATTGAGCAGTTCCTCCTCACCGACCCGGAAAAGTCCTGGGAAGCGTTCGACGACATGATTGCCGTCTCAGAAGAGTTCTACAAGTCTCTCGGCCTGCCGTATCAGGTCGTCGCCATCGTCTCCGGCGCCCTCAACGACGCTGCTTCCAAGAAGCTCGACCTGGAGGCCTGGTTCCCCTTCCAGGGAGAGTACAAGGAGCTCGTCTCTTGCTCCAACTGCACCGACTACCAGTCCCGTGCCCTCGAGATCCGCTGCGGAACCAAGACGCAGACCGACATCAAGAAGAAGTACGTTCACTGCTTGAACTCGACGCTGTGCGCCACCACGCGGACTCTCTGCTGTGTTCTCGAGAACTACCAAACGGAAGATGTAAGTCTCCCCCCTTTCCCCTCCGAGAATTTTTCTTTTTTTTCGGCCGAGGAACGATATCTGACCAACAACAACACTGTAGGGACTGCGTGTACCGGAGGTCCTGCGGAAGTACTTGCCCGGTAACCCAGAGTTCATTCCCTTTGCCAAGGAGTTGCCGAAAGAGACGCCGGCGGCAAAGGCGCTCCCGCAGCGGAAAAAGGAGGCCAACTAGATGGGCGTCTTGCGGAAACATAGAAATAAAATAAATTCGGGATTGTGAGCTACATGGTAACGCAGATACACACCAATGGACACACATATTATACGAGTACATGTTGGACCATTTAGGAATGTAGAGCACCGCCAGCAAAATGGCTACCACAGCCCTCATTGTGACGATACCTTATATCCAGCTTCCTTGTTAAGCCGGCGCGTGTTGTAAAATAATGCAAACCATTCCAGATTAAAACTATTATAGAGAAAAAAACAAATGTTGCCCTTGTGTCTGTTACTATAGTATTATGGGAGATGAAAGCCTCCGAGTACACGATAGACATATAAACATTCTTTTGGAGACAATCACCAATGGAAAAAAAACAAAACAAAAAAACAACATGTAGCAATGTCATTAACTCAGATTACGCCATTCCTCTCAAAAAATCCCTTGTCCACTTGAGCATCTTTTCCCTCGATTTCCTTTCCTCTAAGACATAGAAAGACCCCGGCCTCTAGACGTTGGCAGGTTGTGTCGCTTAGCTCTGTTTGCACTCGGCAGCCTCCTGCTTGGGCTTTCCGGATTCATCCTGCATCAATCACTTGTCAGTTCCGTCTCAAAAGGCAGCTCTGATATAGGCGCAAGGAAAGAGGAGAAAACTCACATCTTCGTCAGACTCCTCGTCATCGTCGTGGTCCTCGCTCATGTCGTCCTCATCATCCTCATCGTCCTCAAAGTCCTCACCCTCCATATCATCCTCATCAAACTCCTCGTAGGCAAGAGCCTCGCCAGTGAACCAGTCGACGGCACGAGGAATCAGCTTCTCCTTGATGTCCTCACCAAGCTGGTAGTCCAGCTCCAGACGCTCCTCAATGTCAGAGGCAACATCGTCGTGCTCATCATCATCATCGGTGGGGGGCTTGGGAGGGGAGAAGAAGTTGAAGAAGGATTCCGTCGGCACCGACTTCTTGACGATTCTGGTCTGCTTGGTGTCTGTGGCATATTTGTTAGCGTCGAGGTCCTATTAGGCGCTATTGTGGTAAAAGTGTCAAACTCACTCTTGTTTCGCTGCTTCTTGGCTTCGATGCGGACAGTCAGATCCTTGCCGGGGTACCAGTCGATCTTGTGGCCCTCGGCATGGTCGTAGATGAAGTCGCCGCCGTAGCCGCTCTCGTTCTGGTAGTAGTATGTCTTGGTGAGGATCTTGTCGGAGAAGAACTCGTTCTCCTCGAACTCGAAGATGAGACGGAAGCCGGGCTTGTCAAGGTACTCCATTCGGATGTCGACGAGGTGCTTCAGGGCAGCCTCGTCCCGGTCGGTAATCATTTCCGCAAGCGTCACCTGGTTCTTCATGGCAGATAGCCAGAACTCGGGAATGCCCTTGACGTTCTCAGCCACCTCATCGGTGGGCTGCGAGGCCTCGCCAGCAGGCTCGGCCTGTTCCTGGTTTGACTCATCCTCGTCCTCGTCGCCTCGCTTGACTTCCTCCTCCGTGGGCTCAACCTTGCCATTGACGATGGCAGCTCGCTTCTCGTACAGGGGAGTGAATTTGGCGAAGTACTTCTTCTCAAGCTGGAGCACCTCTTCCTGGAACTCGGCCTCGAGCTTGGCGTGGTCCTTCTGGATTGCTCGCAGGCCCGAGACGCGGCGGCGGACGGGAGCGGGGAGGGACTCGATGTATCCAGAAGACTGTCCAATGAGAGAGCCGAGCCGCCCTTGGATCATCTGCACGAGCTTGGGGTTTTGCGCCAGAAGGGAGGCGGCAGCTGCTCGTTCCATGTCATCTGTACAGCAGATATCACCGCGTTAGAAAGAGGCCGTTGGCGCTGGGTCGATCATCCGGGGATTGCATTTACCTTCTTTGATGCTGGCCACGCCGGGCTGCTGGGCGCGGGAGGATATGGGAGCGTTGGTAGCCGGCGTGTTCTGCGGTGTGCTGGAAGGCGGGGTAGTTAGCAATCGTCAACTGTGGCTGAAGAAACAATGAGGCCATCATCATCATCACTCACGGCGCAGTGGACACGTCCGATCGCTTGTTTCGAATAGGCTCAGCCATGGTGTTTCGCTGGGCAGGCAAAAGAAGCAGACAACGAGGGAGCTGAGGCTGTTGGGGATTGTGCAAATGTGAAAGCAGAAAGTTTTGGACGAGGAGGCGTTGGCGGTGGCTAATAGAGGTGGTGGGGCCTCAGGTTCGAGAAAATTTAACTAGCGGGAGCAAGGCCTGGCCTGAGGCGCGTCAAATGGGCGCGAAGCCCTTTGCGTGCAGGGCGCAAGGGCGGTACGTACCCTGGCCTGTTGCGGTCATTGCTGCATCGATAAGGCCAATCCGGAAGCGTGCTAGTACTAGTTGGGTAGTAATGTTTTACGAGTACGGCTACTAACTACCTCCGAGTACCTAGGCAGCAAGTATGAATCAGCCAAGTCTCTGATATCATAAGGTAAGCTCATGGATTGTGTGTCTTGGATTACACAGTCTGTCTATCCAAGACTTTGACTGGGAATAACTTGGCCAACTTGTCATTTGAGATGAGATGACATTCATAGTGATGCAACTACTGGGACTACATAGATGAGCCATGGCATATCAGAAAAGTATCTTGATAAATACATTGCCCGCGTATAGTAATCAATAAAGCGTTTAGACGCAGTCCCTGCCATCAGTTTAAGCTGGCCAACTTTTCCAAAGCCGCTTGCTTATTCCACTATCGGGGTGCTAAGCTTGTTGAGCTTTTCCCTGCCTTGCCTTATCTGGAATACCGTGCCTTGGACTGTCTTGTCTTAGTCCGTATCGCGCCTCTTATCGCGATTGCTTCATATACGATCGACGGATGACATCTCGCCAACCACCGCTGTGCTATTTCCAAGTTGCGCATCTAGCAGCAAAGAGGCGCGCGCCCTGAGTTCGGTGCCACCGCGAGCTGCTCAACTCCCGAGACCCCGTCAGTCGGCAATGTCGTGCGCCTCAAACTATGATTTAGACGACAGTGCTGGATAAGGTTACCCTCTACGCCATCTTTCGAAGCGAATTCTGCCCTTTCCACATACCTATATATATAATGAACCCCAGGTAGCCTCGAACAAGCCGTCGCCATGGAACACCGTGATACCACATCAGCAGCTCTGAACGGAGAGCCAGCTGCTGTCCCTGCTCGTCCGCGTCCTTCTTACTTGCGCCCTGCTAGCAATCAGAGTAGCTTCTTTGGCGATGTCGAGATGGCTCACGACGAGGTGCGTGCAAGATCTGATACAGCTGGTTCTACATAGCTGGCATGGCAGCGGGCTAAACTTTGTCTCACAGCTCTTCTCTGGCCCCATGGCCGAAAGTCTTCCAAGCAGTGTCTCGGCATTTTCTCATCGCCGGTCTCGAGCCGATTCCACAACCAGCTTTCTCTATTACGATGACGATGAGCCGAGTCCGGACAGAGGTGCGAACATACCGGGCAAGCTGGGCATGTTTGGAATCGTCTCTGGAGTACTAATGTTGACTAGCAGATATGCTCGACTTCACCGGAGCGGTGATCGATGATGGCGAAGATCATTCAGCCGACGATGACAGCTTGGCTTATAACCATGACTATGTGCTCCATCGATGCTCCTCGTCGCTATCCCGCAGCTCTGTGCACGACCATCTTCTTCGCAGAGATAGCAATGTCACGACTACCAGCTCACATCCCTTCGGTCGCACCAGTCAAAAAGTCTATGTGGAAAATGAAGACTTGACCATTGCAATTGCTGGATTTCGCACAAGAACCGCAGGCTACATCGCCTATCTGATCCTCTGTATTCTCTCCGGAGGTATTGCATACCTAGTCTTCAGGTGGCTTCCGAGGCTGTACATCTCTCTCCTGGGGCAGCCCTGCCCCCTGAGGGATTGCAGCTGGGTGGTCATAGAGAACCAATGGGGTGAGATGGAAATCTCACAAGTGCGAGTCCAGGACTATGGCCAGCCCCTTTCGTCAATGTTTGGGCTTCCGGAAAAGCCTCTGGCTTACGGCCTGGATGACGAGACTGACCCCGTCGTCGACGACCTTCGATCGCTCAATTACCGCTACGTTCGATTCTGCTATCACCCGATCAAGGACAAATTCGTTCTCTTTAGCGGCTGGAAAGATCCAAGCTGGACTGATATGAAAGCCGTCCGCGCTGGTCTCGACAGCGATGAGAAGTCGATTCGCGAAATCCTCTTTGGAAACAACCTCATCGACATAGAGCAGAAATCCATGAGCCAACTGCTCATTGACGAGGTGTTGCACCCCTTCTACATATTCCAGATTGCTAGTATCATTCTCTGGTCACTGGATTCATACTACTACTACGCCATCTGCATCTTTGCCATGTCTGTTGGGAGCATAACGACAACGCTCGTTGAAACCCGTGCAGTAAGTTCTGGCTCTTCACCCAGCTGAAGCTGTTATACATCTGACTCCCTGAAGACAATGAGACGACTGCGCGAAATCTCCCGATTTGAATGTGACGTCCGAGTGCTGCGGAACGGGTTTTGTAAGTTGACGCCTCAAGCGAATCGATATAGGATGGCTACTGATTAGCGCATAGGGACATACATCTCGTCCGCTGATCTTATTCCTGGCGATGTCTACGAGCTAAGCGACCCTAACCTGACCCAGCTTCCCAGTGATAGCTTGTTGCTCTCAGGGGACTGCATTGTCAATGAGAGCATGCTTACAGGTATGTTGATAGAGCTCTGTCCATTCTGGTACTGCAGCTAATATAGGTAAAGGCGAGTCGGTTCCTGTTTCAAAGGGTCCAGCGACCGACAACACCTTGGCCCAGCTCGACCTCACCGCATCGACCATCTCTCCCGAAGTTGCACGACACTTCCTCTTCTGTGGAACGAAAATCGTTCGGGCCAGGCGCCCTCAGGAAGACTCGGGGGGCGATGCGGTTGCTCTGGCGCTTGTTGTCCGGACTGGATTCAGCACTACCAAAGGCGCTCTCGTGCGATCCATGCTGTTCCCCAAACCATCCGGCTTCAAGTTTTATCGGGACTCGTTCAGGTACATCAGTGTCATGGCCGTTGTTGCTCTGCTTGGCTTCATCGCCTCCTTCGTCAACTTCATTCGGCTGCAGTTGGAGTGGCATTTGATCATTGTCCGTGCCCTCGATCTCATAACCATTGTTGTGCCGCCGGCCTTGCCTGCAACCTTAACCATTGGCACCAATTTTGCTCTGGCCCGCCTGAAAAAAGCGAAGATCTTCTGCATCAGTCCGCAGAGGGTGAACGTTGGTGGAAAGCTGGACATCATGTGCTTTGATAAGACGGGCACGCTTACAGAAGACGGCCTGGACGTCCTCGGCGTTCGTGTTGTTTCGGCGGATGACCATAAGTTCAGCGATGTCATTTCAGAACCCCGGCTGTTTGAACAGCGCGAGACAAGCCGGTCCTCCCAGGCCATCTTACAAGCCGCCCTTCATGCCATGGCAACCTGCCACTCCCTTCGCTCCGTTGATGGCGAGCTCGTGGGCGATCCGCTGGACCTTAAGATGTTCGAGTTCACGGGCTGGTCATTCGAAGAAGGAAAGCACAACATCATGGAAGGCGACGACGAGGAGTACGGGAGTCTCTCGCCTTCCATTGCCTCTCCGCCTGATGTCAGTAACTGATGATTATACTTTGCGTGTACTGCAAACTGACCAAAGGCATACAGAAATCCATCCAACTGGGCGTACTCAAGTCGTTTGAGTTTGTCTCGCAGCTGCGAAGATCCAGCGTTATTGTGAGGCACTTTGGGAGAAAAGACGGCGATATCTTCGTCAAAGGCGCGCCAGAAGCTATGCGAGACATATGCCGGCCTGAAAGCAGTAAGTTGCGGACTTTTCATATTGATGCAATGCCAAAATTGACATTTCTATAGTTCCAAAGGACTACGACGAGCTGCTCTCATACTACACTCACGGAGGCTACCGCGTCATCGGATGTGCTACACGACATCTCAACCGACTCAGCTGGGTCAAGGCGCAGAAGATGAGCCGTTCAGAGGTTGAGCGGGATCTTGATTTCATCGGCTTTATCATTTTCGAGAACAAGCTGAAGCCCAGCACAGCGGCGGTGTTGAAGGAGCTCAAAGAATCCAACATTGCCACTGTGATGGTAACAGGCGACAACATCCTCACGGCAGTCAGCGTTGCCAGAGAATGCGGCCTTCTCGATCGTCATGCGCACTGTTTCGTGCCTCGGTTTATAAATGGTAAGCGAGCGCAATGCCTAGAGCTTATCCTGAGGTCAATGCTAATACTACATAGGCGACTCTCGTGATCCCACAGCAGAATTGCAGTGGGAGAGCATCGACAACAGCATATACCTTCTCGACAAGACCAGTCTGACTGTAAGTCCAAACACAGGTCATTGTGCGGCTGATTGGATACATGGGCTAATCATGAGCAGCCGCTTCCAGCGCCGCCAGAAGGCGACATTTCCCTTCCTTACGACATTTCCAGCATGCAAAACTATTCTCTGGCTGTCAGCGGCGAGGCGTTTCGATGGATAATCGACTATGCCCCAGCGGATATCGTTTCCAAGGTACGTTGATCCTCTTCCTTGCCGCTCAGGGGTATACGTCTAACAGCTTTCAAGATGCTCGTAAAAGGAAAAGTCTTCGCCAGGATGTCGCCAGACGAAAAGCACGAGCTGGTGGAGAAACTGCAAAGTATCGACTATTCCTGCGGCTTTTGCGGCGACGGCGCGAATGACTGCGGCGCTCTCAAGGCTGCGGATGTGGGCATTTCGTTGTCGCAAGCCGAGGCCTCAGTAGCCGCGCCATTCACGTCACAGGTCTTTGATATCCGATGTGTGCTGGAAGTCATCAGGTAAGCTCGAGGCCTCTCTAACTCATCTCGATCCTCACCTTACTGACCTGGCTGGCAGGGAGGGACGAGCCGCTCTTGTGACGAGCTTCAGCTGCTTCAAGTACATGAGTCTGTATTCGGCGATACAGTTTACCTCTGTCAGCTTCCTCTACTCCAAGGGCTCGAACCTGGGAGATTTCCAGTTCTTGTTCATCGACCTTCTTCTCATCCTCCCGATTGCCGTCTTCATGGGCTGGGCTGGGCCTGCGGAAAAGCTCTGCCGGAAGCGACCGACCGCGGATCTCGTCTCGCGCAAGGTCCTGGTGCCTCTGCTCGGACTGATGGGCGTCAGCATAGCGATCCAAGCGATAGCTTATGTCACTGTTCGAAAGCAGCCTTGGTACGAACCACCGGAGCTGAGGCATGGCGAAACGAGCATCAAAAGCTCGGAGAACACGGCTCTCTTTCTCGTTTCATGCTTCGAATACATCTTCGCTGGAGTAATTCTCAACGCAGGACCTCCGTTTAGACATCCCCTGTGGGAAAACTGTGAGTTTCAATCTGGCCGTCCGAGCTGGGTTTCAATATCAGGCTAACCATCATTGCAGGGCCATTCATCACAACCATCGTTCTGAGTCTAGCAGCAACGGTATACATGATTGCAGGCCCACCACGTTGGTTGTTTGACTTGATGCAACTCAGCAGCATGAGCACGAGCTACAGCTTCTTCCTGGTATTCTTGGGCGTCATGTTCCTGGTCGTAGCCTGGATATACGAGAAGGTGCTCGCACTGCCACTTGCCAGGTTCCTGGGCGCGGCCATCAAGTGGATCACTGGACACGCAAAGACACGGAAGAGATACAAGGTGATACAGGAAGAACTGAGGAAGGGCGGCGCGTTTTGATCCCGTGAGTGGCGGGTTTTGCATGGCGCATTATCATATGCGTCCGATCTATATCGGAGAGACAAGAAGACATGAATAGACTAGATAAAGGCTCCATCTCGGCCAGCGCAGGGCCACCTCTGCGAAGTTGTTTGGGGTTGGGATGACGGTTGTCGAGATGGCAGCTTTCCGCGCAAGCAAGCACCACCAAACAAAGGCCCCATTGGAGAAAAGGGCCATAACTTGGATACCTGAGGTTGTTTGTCGTCGCCCATGGTGGCTCAAGTAGATGGGAGGCTTGGCTCTTGGGCGTTCATCCCATGTTGAGGAGGATATATATATAGTTAATAGAGGTCATTGGAAAATCATTGTGTCAGACAGAACCCATTGCGCTTTTTTTCAGTCGGCGTGGTCTGTCTTCCACTGCTTGATCCAGGCCTCTATGCGGTCAATGTTGGACTCCATCTCTTCCGAGTCGTTGCTCGTGAGCTCAACCACGACTTCCTCGTCGAAAGCTTCGCGCGCCTCTTGCAGCAGCACCTCCATGATTTCAGAATCCAGGTTTTCTTGGAGCTTGGCTTCTGCGTAGTTTCTGTTTCCCACGGAAGATGAGATTTTCTTGTCAGCGCTGGGAATTTCGCACATGAGATTGCCCCCCCAAAGGTGACGATGTCAGGAAGACACAATTGGGTGATGAGAGAGAGAGAGAGAAATAGAGAGAGAGAGAGAGAGATAGTATGTGTGTGGGAGAGAAGAGAAATGCTTTACCTTGCTTCAAGACGATCGTACAGCGTCTTGGAATCTGTTCGCAGCACCACCACGAGGTCGATCCAGCTGCGTGGGAACAGGTCGCAGGCGTGCCAGTCGATTATGCAGCCCCCTGCCTTGACATCATCTTCAATGACATCCAAAAGCTGTTTTCCAAATTCAAACGAAAGAGTTAGCCTAAGGGTTCCCCTTTCAAGCAGACGTCTGATTGAGAGAACTGGGAGAGAAGCTCCTCTCCGTCCTTCTACCAGCAGTAGTAGTAAAAAGTGATGGGGGATTTTTTTGTAATTTTATTTTATATTTACCTTGTCCTCGTCCACAATCCAGCTCTGATACTCGTCACTCCAGCCCTCGTGGCACTCCTTGTCCTTGACCACCTGGTTTACCGAGAGATGGCGCAGGCCCGTCCTTTCGGCGAGGATCTCGCTGTGCGTTGTCTTGCCGACGCCGGGCGTGCCGGTGATGATGATGTTCGGTGCTGAGCGCATTGTTTATGACTGCAGTGATTTTTTTAATGACTGCAGTGATTTTCTTAAGACGGTGGTATTTTTGCCTGAGAAGCAGGAGAATATGAGTTGAAAAGTGAGATTGCGATAATAGCTCTTCGCGACTATGGGAGGAAGAAAAAAAAAAAACAAGATGCAAAACGCCCAACTAAAGCAAAAAAGCAGGCCAACTCCACCCTCTCCCTCTCTCTCTCTCTCTCTCTCTCTCTCTCTTCGCGCACTTTTGTCTAAATAAATCCCATTCTACAAAAGAGTCTTTCAATTTCATTTCCGCACCCTTCTCTCTTGTCTTTTTGCCCCTTTCGCTCACTCCCTCGTCTTCATAATTATATCATTTGATACCAGCGGACACCGCGCAATTGCCTAAATAGGGAGAACTAAATCCGCTCCGCTCTATACATAAAAAAATGCCCCCAAGTATATGTTGCCGTGCTGCAGCACTTGACAGAAACCTCTTTTTTGCCCTTTAATCAACACTCGCTAGCCGCTCTCCGAATGCGCAGATCAGACGTCTAAACAGCCTCCCTCACTTCTTTCCACACGTGATGCATCACCCCCTCCCTAGACCGACAGAGAGACAGACAGCCTTACAACGTCGCCGCTCACTGCTCCGTCTCGGAAGACTCCTCGACTTCGGCTAGCTGCTGATGACCGTCAAATCCATCAACTTCGCCAGCCTCGAGCTTCTCTTGCTGCGCAATGGCCTGCGCTGAGACAATCTCTGCTAGCCGCTTCAAGCGAGGTGTTTGTAGCCCTGGAGCGCAAAGTATCATTAGCCACCATTCCCTTGCCTACACATATGCTGCGTTGCTCGACTCACATGATGGGGTATATGTTTCGAGCGCTGTGATGACACGGGGCTCTGCAATCTCGTATGGACCGCTATCTTCCATGTCGACCGCCTGCAAGAGCAAGACATCGCTCTTCTCGGTGACTCGAGAGGCAACGGCCTTCATAATCTCTCCGTTGATAGGCTGCTCGTAGTCGGCAACAAGGTACTGGTTCAAGAGCTTCTGGATCTGGTTTGGCGAGAGCCTAAAGTCGCCGTCAGCATCAAGGGCGGACAAAAGGGGGCGGATTGACCTCAAAAGCCAAAACTCACATCCAGCAAATGTCCTGAATGATTTCAATATCATTCAATGTCGCCTTCTTCAGTTGGAGCAGTTTGGTTGCTTGCTAGAAGGGGGTTAGCATACCAGATACAGCAAACCTTGCCTGTCAGTGCTGTTTTTTTCAACATACCATCAAGTGCTCAAGCTGCAATGTGCCTTCTGGCATGTCATGGCTCTTGCACCACTCCTCGATGCGGGTGATGTTGTAGTTGATCTGAAGCCCTCGCTTCCATGACAGGAAGTTGCGGCGCATAAGCAAATCGTTAAAGGCGGTCACGCCAACCAGGTGCAGCAGCTCCGTAATGGTCTGCGTGATGATTGAATCCTCCAGATAGTATGCCTTCATGGCCCGGAAAACGCTATTCAGCAGACTGAGCAGGTTGTCCATGCTGTACGCCGGTGCGGAGTTTGACTGTAAGAGCTTGCCGAGGAAGCGGTTGCTTTCGTTCGTGATGAAGCCCGGCAGCGACTGCGACTCGATGATGGCGGGGATGATCATCTTTTGCAGCTTCTTCTTCAACACCTTCATCCAGGTGTGGTAAATGTTGAACTCGAGACTCTCCAGATCGTGCTTGACAATCTCCAAAAGACGGTCATACTCGTAATTGTCCGTCTTTTGTGTCTGGTACCAATCCTCCGCCAGGAAGACAAAGGAGAGCATCTCGTGGACGTTGGACAGCCAGAAGGCGCCGGGATTGATGGCCTCGTCACCGTCGTGCTGCATCACCTCTTGCTGTATTGACTGCATCACATTGGCAAGGAAGCGCTCCGATTCCTTGACGAATCCGTTGTTCCACATCTCCGACGTCACCAGGTTGATGAGATACGACGGGAAGAGGACTTCTTTGTCCGAGGGGGGAGGGTTCGTGTTGGGAGAGGGTATCTTGAGGTTGCGGATCAGGCCCATGGTTACCTCCTCGTTGAGGCCGTCCTCGTCGGCGAGCAGGCTCTCGAGCTCCATCTCAATGTTGTCGACCCCGGGGATGAAGGTGGCTCCCGACAGGTTCTGGCGATGAGAGGTGCTGGTGACGGCCATGGACACCGGCCTGGGGTTGTAGGTGCCGCTGAGGCGGTCCAGTTCGCGAGGCTCCGCGCCAGCGCTCCGGCGCTTCGGTTTCTTAGAGGAGACGAGGTTGATGAGTCCACTGGCCACGGCTGGCGTGTTGCTGGCACCATTCGTAATTTCGCCATTGAGCGTTCCGTTGCGCTTCGCGTGCTCCAGCGCGTCCCGAAGCGCCTCCAGTTCCTGTCGAAGGCTCATGTTATCCCTCTCGCGCTCCAGGCTGGTTTCTTTGGTCGCTTCTAGCTCAGAACTGGTTAGGCGAAGTGATTCCCTGAGCTCGCGTTCTTCTTCCTGCATACGCTTGATATTCATGGTCGACTCGTCGAATGCCTGCTGGAGCTTCTTCATTTCGTCTTCCATGGCTTGGAGGCGCGCGACCGCGATGCCTGCTTGGTTGGCCTCCGTCTGCAATTCTTTGGTTCTCGCCTCGAGCGCATTGTGGCGGTTCTTCCACGACTTGAGCTGGCCTTCGTAGCTTTCCACCTGCGAGATTAAATTCTTGTTCTTCTCCTTCACCGATCCTAGGTTCTGGGTCAACTCGACAACCTTGTTTTCCAACTTGTAAGAAATCTGCTTCAGATCGCGGGCCTCTTCTCGCATCTGCTTGTATTCTCGACGAGCGCACTTGCCACGCCACAGGCTCTGGATCAACGTCACCCTCTTGCGGTACAGCCGCCAGGTGCGAAGCTGCATACGCGACCTCCACACCCTCTGGATGACGAGCGCGGCATTGCCGACCCTTGTCTCCATGATGTTTCGTCGGCGCAGGTAACCCTTGGCAACCGACTCGAACAGGATCAGGTTCTTTCGGATGCGCAGGAATTCCTTGCGCTGCTTGTATCCGCGCCAGACACGCTGAATGGTTGTGGCCGCGCGGATGGTCCTCAGCTCCAGGGCCTGTTTCCTCGCAATGTACGCCCGGATCACTGCCTGCGTCTGCACGATGGATTCGCGAGCCTCCAGGTAGCGGCGGCGGTAGTACTTGGCCCGCAGGTTCTTCTGGATGAGGATGGCGCATTCGTTGAGGCGGTTGGTGCGCAAATTCTCCAGGAAGGCAAGCATACCGGCGCGGAAAAAGATCTTGGTCAAGCCAAGCTGATACTTGTCGAGTCCCTTTCCAGTGCTGGTGCCCAGCGCCTTCTTCAAGATGGCGTCGGCCATTTGCCGAATCTCAGAGGTGAGTTGGCTCGAGTGGACAAGCATGTAGTACCGCAGAGCAAATTCCTCGTAAGTCCAACGAGTCGGGTATCCTGCCGTGCTGATACGAACAGTCTCGAGAACACCGCAAGCGCGAAGCTGGCTGAGAACCATGGGCCCTTCGAACTGCCAGGCCTCCTTGGCTTCGTTGGGCTTGATGCATCTGATGTAGTGCACGTCCGTGTTGTTGATGGTGTTCATCAGCTCTATCAGGGACGATCGGAAGATGCCTCCCAGTGTCGGTTTCCTGTTGACGGCCACGCCGATCTTCCTACCAGCAGCGGGCTTGACGGTCGACGAAGCCGACGCAACGTCCTTTTCGCGAACAGCCAATGCAGCATCCAGAACCTGCTTGAGGAATGAGTTGCTCGAGGCGCGCAAGACTGCCATGTGCTCGTCGGGCACGGTGTCTCGGTTCTTCTCGATGAAGCCCTCGGACTCGTAGGTGACATCGACGGCATAGTGGCACACGGTAAAGGCCGACTTGCCAAACCTCGGTTTCTTGAAAAAGGGGTGTTTCTTCTCGGTCGCAAAGTTGTGGTGAAGCTTCATGACAAACTGGTCATCGGATCCCATGGGCAGACGAGACTCTTCATCCAGGAGCGACAGAATGCCCATCTTGCCTTCAATGAGATCAATGCACGGCTGGTTGTCGGAGAAGTCGATAAAAGTCCAGTCGATCTGCTCCCGCAGATACTCTTCTTGCTCGAGCTTGAATACATGCTGGTTGAACTCTTGCTGAAGCTTTTCATTGGCGTAGTTGATGCAGAACTGCTCAAACGAGTTCTTTGCAAAGTGCTCAAAACCGTAAATATCCAACACGCCGATGAACGAGGTGACACGGCTAAGGACCTCTTCTGTCGCGAGACTGTGGTTGATGATTTCAACCAGCCAGTCGAACAAGCTCGAGTAGATGAATTTGGCCACGGAGTCGCGCACGACAATGGCTTGGGCCTGACTCAGGTTGGATGTGATCTTCTCGCCTCGGGTTACGAGCTGCTTCTTCACGATCCACTTGGCAAACTCGGCGGCATCGACGCCCAGAATGCTACAGGCCAGCTCCAATGACGGCTCGTTTGGCGCAAGGACGCTGTCGTTGCGCGAAGCAGTGATCTTGACGTTGCCCAGGTGGAGCAGACCGGCCAGCAGCTTGAAGATGTCGGCCTGCTGCGCTTCGGTGACACCAATGGTAGCCAGGGACTTCTTGGTGGCGTCGAATTCTGCCTTGTCGTCCACTCCATCAATGGTTGGGCAGTCTCCCTGGTTCAGGTACTCGAACTGCTCGATTGGAAGGATGTGCAGTGCCTCCCGCTCTTCGTCCGAGGCGCCTGCAACCAGCTGGTAGAAGATGTGGTAGTTTCGCTCCTTGAGAGGCTGGAACACGAGACGTGATCGCTCCAGCAGATATGTGCGAATCTTGGCGCCAATGATGTTCCTCCCGCTGTCGAACATGATCTCGATGTATTTACCGAATCGCGATGAGTTGTCATTGCGAGTGGTCTTGGCGTTGCCAAACGCTTCCATGATGGGGTTGGTTGCCAGAATCTGTTCCTCCGTCTCGCTCATGGTCTCGGCGCCTCGCTTGCTGCGGGCGCCAGGGTTTTCGGGGATTCTCTCGTCGCGAAGTAGCGCATGATGTACTTGGCGCTGACTGTCTTTCCCGCACCGGATTCGCCCGAGACGACGACGGTCTGGTTCTTGCCATCGCGGATCATGTCCCTAGGGAAGGCCAGTCAGTATTAAACGCAGCCTTGCCACTCAAGACCTCCGTTATAAGCAACATACATGAAGGCCTCCTCAGCAATGGCGAACAGGTGGGGTGCCTGGGTCGCGCGCTGCTTCCCGGCGTACACCTGGACCATGCCTGGGACATAGAGAGAGTCGACTCGAGCGAAGGGGTTGGTCGCTATCAAGACGATACCACTGTAGGTGTAGATTTCCTTTTGTAAGTAGCGCAATCGAATCGCCTGCAACACTGCCCGCCCAGTCTTATAAGCAAAGGTCCGCACGCGGGGGTCGAGGACAAGGACATACCGGCCGGCTCGTTAAGATGCGACAGGTTAGTGAGGTCATCACTGGCTTCAAGGATCGTCGGGTTCATGAGCGGCGGCAGTGAGGGATCAGAGCCTCCGCTCTGGAGGATCTCCGTCGAGACGGAAACGGTCCTGGTCTAGACATTTGGCGGCACAACGAGTTAGCTCTGGAGGGGGCGTTTGCCAGGACATGCGGCGTGTCTGTGTGCGTGTGCGATCAGGTACACATACCTCGCCATTTTCGAGCTGAAAGACCAGATTTGTCTTGTTGCCTTCGACATTCTTGCTGATGAGCTCCGAGGCTACCCAGCCCTCGGCTGCGTCAGGCTGCCACGCTCTCGTGCCGACATCGTAGGTCGCTGCCATGGAGGAGCTAGGTCAGGCGGGGGGCTAGAGCTGGAAGGAGTAAGACAGAAGAAGATGGCTGGCGAAAAAGAACTACTAGACGGGCCGACGATGAACGAGAGACATTCATGGGCAGGTCGACGCCGAGTCTGTAGCTTGACGATGGGAATGCAAACGGGTTGAGGGAAGGTAAGTTGTAAAGGTAAAGGCGACAGAAACGAGTGCCTTTGCAAGAGATGCGGCGGTGAGAGTGCTGTCCACTTCTCTTGAAGATTAGGGGACAACACACAGGACTGGATGGAGGCCGGACTGTCCTGTCGACAGGATGCTAGCAAGGGACAGCACACACGCTTCTGCCCGTGAGCACAGTGCCGCAACAGCGGGTGGAGGGTCAGGGGAGGGGGGGCGTAAATTGGTGCCTCTTCCTATATAGGCAATGCCACCTACATGCTGTACAGTGCCTGAGTGCCTGGGGTGGACTGCCCGCCTAAGGAGCTCAAGCGGTCACTTGCATGGATTACCTGGGCTTGTATGTATCCGTGCTAGAGGCACAGACTAGAGACGCAACCTCAGCCAGAAGAGCATCAAGGCCAGCCTATCCAGACGGGACGTTTCGACGGCATGCCTCTGTCGCTGCCCACTTGGTAGGAAGTAGCAGCGAATCCAAAACAGTTCGCGCGTGCTTTGCGGTCTGCAGCACGGAGCAGGAGACTGGGGCACTCAACAAGTCTTTGAACCCGCCTGTGCCAACGGCCAACTCCAACATGCAGTGCTATATACAGTGTGTCTAAACTGTAGGGGACCATGATGCTAACTAACCACCGAGAATGATAGCTCTTGCTCCCTGTATCTGTTGTAATGGCAGTACCTGGGCAAGAAAATGAACGACGTTCCAAAAGTGCAAGCAATTTCCAAGGGGTCTCTGGGCATATTTGACCCTTGGAACTCCGTTTCTCCATATCTCTCTCTCTTTCTCTCTGTCCGTGGTGCATCTCACATACTGTACCTGGGCGGGCCGGTAGGAGAAAAAAGGGGACTTGGAGACAAACCCCGCCACCAACTTGCCAGTAAGGTACTGGTAGGGTCCATGCTAAAAAAGGCCTGTCGAGCAAATCACTGCTGCGGAATCGGATATTTCCAGATCTACCAGTACCAGACAAGGTTAACGTCGTTGCAACAGCGCACAGTTTGCGACTCAAGGTTGTCCACAAGCACACGCAGGGGATCAAACAAGCCCCCCCTAATCGGCACAGGCCAATGGACAAGTGCGCAAAGTCGCCCAACAGTGCGCAAGGCAGTCGGCGTGTCGCACCTCAGACATCGTCGGTCCCTCCTCACCATGGCGAATCTTCTCATCTCGGGCCAGCACACACTTCTCACTCCATGAGCGCACCCATCGACCAGGACGCGGCGCCCAGAGATGAGGCAGAGGCGTCGACCATCCACGTGCGGGCGCTGGTAGCCGCCGCGCAGCAGCAGAGGACGCGACGTCGCAGGGGATCCCTCAGGAAGGTTGCGCTTCTGGGCAGAGGCGCGCAGCGCGACAGGAGGGATGGCAGGCCGCTCGTCATTGACACCGAGGCCATCGCGGATGCGCCCGTCTCTGAGTCTGGTCGCTTCAGTCCGGCTTCTGCCTCTGGGGGCACGGTCCACGACGCCCTCGGGCTCAAGCTCAACATGTCCCCTGTCTCATCCCCGACAAGTGAATATCCTTGCCAGCCCAATCTCATTGGCTCGCCAACCTCTTCGGCGTGCTTCGAGCCCGGCCAGGCGGACATGTACAGCTTCACGACAGACGAGGAGGACCTGATGCAGCTGGGGTCGCATGCCTCTGCCGCCTTGCGGTCCAGTCTTCCGCTGTCCTCCGGCTCCGAGTCCTACTACGCTGGGCGAGTCGCCGCAGAACGCCGGCAAAAGGCCAAGTCTCCTCTCTCCTATTCCGCGCCGACGCTGCCTCAGCCAGCTGTAGGCTGGGACTACTCCGAGACCGAGTGGTGGGGATGGGTTGTTTTGACAGTCACCTGGTTTGTCTTCGTCATGGGGATGGGCTCTTGCCTCGACGTCTGGAGCTGGGCGTGGGATGTAGGTAAGACGCCGTATGCACCCCCCGAGCTCGAGGACGACCCTACGCTGCCAATCGTGGGTTACTATCCCGCGCTCATCACTCTGACGTGCGTCATGGCCTGGGTCTGGGTGGTTGTTGCGTGGGTGGGGATGAAATACTTTCGACATGCGAAGATTAGTGGTGATTGATATCAACATGCTTGGGTTTAATACATGTGTGAGCTCGGCCTTTGCCCAAGTGAACTGGTGTAAATGCATGCCCGGTAACTGAACGGGGTGGCTGAGGCCCGGAGAGAACCGGCAGTACCTCATACAACATCACAATACCCGCAAGATATTATTGTAAACACGGCGGCAAAACCAACAGATCGCATAAGAGAGCAGGATTGTTTGGTGATTGGGGAATATCGATCCAACCCGGCGAGTAGGCTTGGCTACCCTGTGAAGAGATGGGCGATTCAGACAGTTTTCGATGCGACTCTTGCTATATCCAGACGCGACATCCTGAATTCAACGTTTCTTAGTGAGCCACTGCCACTTGCTAGATGTTATATACATCCCCTCATGTGGCATGTACGGGATCAGGGGAAGTCTTAGGCCTGCTTGCAGACTCATTTCACTCAATCTTCCATATTAGTGTGGCTACAAAGGTTCTTGCGGCGAACGGACCTTCGTTGTGTCTGCTGAGGTAATCAATCCGTCCCAATTGGCAGTTGTACTTGGCACCCGTACCTGCGTTATCACGCCTAGTCTTCTCACCGCTTTCCAGGGCGGTGGAGAAAAAAAATGCTTAGAACGGCAGAATTTGGAGATTTTTCCAGACGTCCAGTCTAAGACGGCTCGTTCGCCGTACCTACTCTCACAGACGGCCGAAAGCACAACTGGCACCGGAAGATCCATCCTCAACACAAGGACATTGAACACCATGGTAACGAAAAGCAAACTCAAGATGGCACTGGCTGCCGAGAAGGGAGTCGACTTTGCAAAGCTCAAGCAGCAAAAGAAGGCAAAGGAAGCCGCCAAGCGGAAGGCTCACAAAGGAAGCGACAAGCAGCCAGAAAGCGACGACGACGACGCCCTGGACGAAGCACCCGGAGCTACTGCAGATGACCAAGAAAAGGTAGGGGTTGCATCGCACTTCTGAATCATCCGTCTGCCCTGCTAACAACATGCGCACAGATGAACCTCGATGCCATCTACGAGAGCGACACCTCTGAATCATCAATCGAGATGGAGGCAAGACTGCCACGAAAAGCAAAGTCCGACCAGAGCAAATCTTCACACCAGGAGGAGGAGGAGGACGATGACCAGAGACAAGATGAAAGCGACGACGAAGAAATCCCCGTCTCAGACCTCGAAGACCTCGAAGAGGAGGAGAGAGAAGACATTGTCCCCCACACACGACTGACCATCAACAACACGTCGGCTCTCCTTGCAGCGCTCGACAGGATATCGCTCCCGACGGACAACAGTGTTCCATTCGCCACCCACCAGTCCATCGTCTCATCTGCGCAGACCTCGGAATCCATACCCGATGTCTCGGACGACCTGCAACGAGAGCTTGCCTTCTACTCACAGTGCCTGGAGGCTGTGCGCCAGGGCCGATCTCGCTTGATCCGGGAAGGCGTGCCGTTCTCGCGCCCCAAGGACTACTTTGCCGAAATGGTCAAGGAGGATGCCCACATGGAGAAGATCAAGGCGAAGCTGGTCGAGGAAGCGTCCGCCAAGAAGGCAGCAGCTGAAGCGCGCAAGCTGCGCGACTTGAAGAAGTTTGGCAAGCAGGTGCAGGTTTCCAAGCTCCAAGAGCGACAAAAGGCCAAGCGCGAGGTGCTGGACAAGATCAAGACGCTCAAGAGAAGTATGTTGAAACCCCGCGGGCTTGAAATCCCCGCCTTGGTACATTTGACTTGTGCTAACCTCCTCCCGCTTCACAGAACGCCAGGAACACAGCTCCGACGTCGGCACAAAGGAAGCTGACATCTTTGACGTGAGCGTGGACAACGAAATCGCCAAACACTCACAGCGCTCGGGGGCTGGTCGACAACAGTCAGGAGCCCGTACCCCGAACGCCAAGCGTCAGAAGAAGAACGAAAAGTATGGGTTTGGAGGGAAGAAGCGCCACGCAAAGTCGGGCGATGCCGTCAGCTCCGGTGATCTCTCCAGGTTCAACGTCAAGAAGATGAAGGGAAAGGCGTCGCGGCCGGGCAAGAGCAGGAGAAAGGCTGCCGCGTCTAAATGACCTCCATGGCCAGACATGACACTTCTGAGAGCGGCATGATGACCTTCCGCATGACCCCAATGGGTTGAGTCACAGACGCGTGTCTCCAATCTCGGGCGCAGGTGCACTTCTTCTCCCGCTGCCTATCAAGGACATTGTTGAGCTCACCCACCTCAAAATCCAATTGTGCTATCTATTGCTTCCATCAATGATTCCATTCAGCCTTGACCTCAACGACCAACCAGCCCTTGAGTAGAGTATATAGGACTTTCATAATTACATCAATTCAACCCTTCCCCCCTTGGGAACTTGAAGTAGCCGTGATGCAATTGTGAGCATTGCGCCGGCCACGGCCTACTACTATTACCTAGTAGGTATATATCTCCCTACACTAGACCTTGTGGCAGCACTCGGGGTCCCTTTATACCAGCATCGAAATCCATACTAAGCCGTACTCGCGCGCGGGACGACAGCACATCTATCAAGCCAGGCATGAGATGCTCTTCACCAAGTGGATGCACATGCGATCTTGTCCTTGATCTTTGCGCCGCAAGAAGCTATGCGGTTGATTGATTGCTATGTATTCTAAAATGATGCAAAGTAAACCCGATGATGTTTTGACAAATAACCCAGTGAATCCCTGCCTTCATCTAATGATGCCCTTACACTAAGTAAGTATGTGGGCATATATGTTGCAAATTGCAGTACGTCTGCCTCGTGCCGGAGGAGGGTCGTCGTGCGACAGTGTGTCTTTGGTACGAGAACGCCCGAATCTTGAACCTCAACAACCTCAACGTGGCCCAACTACCGAGTTGAGCGGCCGGAACGATGCCGGGGGGACGTGCCCGGGATCCATGATTAAAAACCTAATACGCCTTGAGAGCCAGTGGTATCGAGAAGAAATGCTATGCGGTAACGAAACGCTTTGTGATGTAATGAAGTCGCAATTTTCCAATGAAGATTTCAGACCGAGGAATGGCTGCGTGTTCGACGTCTGCCGAGGGAGAGAACGAAACAGAAAGAGAGCAGCCCCCTTGGAACGCGCGAGGTCGTCGTCACTGCGCTGCAGCCACACACCAGTGGCGATGGAAAGCCCAGGCGCTTTTTTGGCACTCCTTGCTGCAGTACTTTGTCCGGCGGCACCGGCGGCATTTGGCAAACTGACGAGTGAACTCCTCCCATTTGCCACATTGATAGTAGGCGCATTGTCGGATTCCTCCGCGCGTGTCATCTTTCCGACACAGATTCCGCATCACCACTCCCGCCCAGTACTGCATGTCCGTGCTGTGATACCTCACGGTGAACTTTTCGACCAACGGAAACAGGTTGAAGTCGTCCTCGAGCAAGTACTCGTCTTCACTGTCGCTTCCAGGGTCTGCAGAGGCCGCTCCTTCACCCACGTCCTCTTCGTCGTCTGTGTCTAGGGCCAAGAGATCCTTGCCAATTGCAAGACTCGGCACGAGATGACTCTTCTGGAAGTACGTGCGTAGACAGCAATACTTTGAGACGTAGGCCAACAATTGCAAAGACATGAGCACGTCTTCTTCGCGTGGCATCGCGGACAGCAATTGCGGATGGGGGATGAGGTGTCGGTCAAGCAGATACCGGGGAATGGTGGATATCTGAGCCGGCGGGTGTGGTGTAGCAACCAGGTTCGGACGACTGGGCGAGAGGCCAACTGGCGCAACGGGAGTGTGTGTCATGTCCTCTCTGATGCTCCCATCGAGATTTGTGCGGTGAGTGATATTGAAGGTCTCGGCGTCTTGGTGCGCCTCGGATGCCGTAGGGTTGGTCAGGTCAAGCGCGTCTCCTGCCAAGAGAGCCTCGTTATCATCCATGGTGATGTCTTGGATACCCACAGCAGACTGTATATCCGCAGCGCCCGTCATTTCAGCCTCCGGTGCCTCGTCCGATGGCATGCTATCTCCGTTGAAATCATCCGATTCGGCAGTCGAGTTCTGATGTCTGATTGACGGCCGCCTTCGCGATCGGCCGACGGTTGTATCCAGGTTTGCTACGGATCGTACTGCCGGCGGCCGCAGTTGGAGTAGAGGAACGGGCGTCGTTGGAGACAATGGTTGAGCCATCAAGTCGTTAGGTCCAAAGGCGGTCATGGATGTCAGGCGATCTACATTGCGCATAGTTCGCGCGAACCCCTCATGAGCATCAGCAGTCGGGGCCCCAGGCGCATGAGGATGAGCGTCTTGACCCGCGTAAGGCGGTTCGGGTCCCTGCGAATCGGAGAGCTGCTGGTGGGCGGGCGAAATCGGACGGTCGGTATTGGCGTAGAGTTGTGAGTCGATGGCCTGTCCTGTCGGGGTGATGGATGGTCCTGCTGAAGCCTCTGAGGCATCAGGCGTGGACGAGGACTCTCGGCGTGCGAGACCCCGTGCTTCTCCATCGCGAAGTGCCGAGCGACCGCTGTGTGAGGTAGGAGAGGTTTTCGATGAGTGCCGGTGGTCATGATTCTTGTGCCGGTGGTGATGGTCATGGGACTGTTTCTGTTTCAGCTCATCCGCCTTTTCGCGACACCGATCTATGACCTTGATATAGTTATCCAGGATCGTGGCGATGACAGGAACCATGTCTGCCTCCACTACTCTTGTCCGCACAGTTTCCGTTCCCCGGACGCCGATGTTCACAACACACTGGAACGCCAGATTCCACTTCCAGACGCTCATCATGTCCCCATTCCGTCCCTGTTTGAGGATGCAAACCAGGCGTTCGATGCCCCCGTCGACGGTCAAAATATCGCGGATACGTGCCGACGACGTTGTGAGATAGGCCAGATGATTGAGCGAATTGATCAGAGGTAAAGTCGAAGTGCAGTCGAGTGCTCGGCGATCGTATAAGGCTGTGGTGATCCCCACCGACGCCTTGTTGACGTTGGGGATGCTGAAGTTGACTTCTCTCATGATGGAATGAGCAAAGTGCAGCTGAACTAAGTAGCGATGGTCAACCGTGGCGACGGGCCTCGCGCGACAAGATCAGGAGGTCGTCGGGCAAGTCTGTCGGCGCAGCTGGAGAATAGTCGTCAAGAATCAGCTGGTAGTGATGGTCGTTTATGCGCGACTTGGACTTCTTCCACGGCGGCCCTGTTGATTATGCAACGCTCAAATCGCGTGATCGGTCGATGGCAGAGGCAAGCCCGCTACAACGAAGCGAAGCCAACAGCGAACCGCAGCAGTTGCGCTCGCAGGACCGTACGGTTGTAATGGCAAATGATGGGATATCGAGAGGAGGGAAAGATGCTTGACGGAAAGTTATCGAAGCAGTGTGATGTTGACCCTTAGCTTGGCGGCTGTTTCAGGCAAGGATTCGGGCGAGGGGGCGAATTCCATAAGCGCTCTGCGGATGGGAGAGAAGAAGGGAGGCAAAACCGACGGAGAAGGCTGGAAGTACGAAGTAATCGAGGGCAGACTGGTTGCTTGCTGTGGCGCGGCTAGATGAGAAAGATATAGGTTGAGGCAAGGAATCCGCCGAGGCTGATGATGATGCGGTTGTCGAGAGAAAAGAGGCGCGGAATGGAAATGTCCGTTAGCGCAGATGGAGTGCAATGAGATGAGGGCTGGGGATCAGTGTTGCTTCGTGCTAGTGGCAGGGATTCGCTCGAAAGGCATGTACTACAGTATATTATTGGGGAGGCTGACCAGAAATCCGGACTTGGTCTCCTGGTGCCCCGTTTCCAGCATCCCCTATTTATGAGAAGAGAGTGAAATGCTTTGCATTCTCTCTTTGCTGGATTCTGAAGGATAGCGGAGGACTGAGGATATCCAAGAATAGTCGCAATTCGACTATAGACGTGAGGTACTATATGGATTTTCTAGGATGCCGGCCAGTCAGGTTAACTGCAGGTGGGTAAGGTACTCGAGATACGGCCACGCCAATAGGTACCTAGTAGGTAAGGTACCGTGCACTACGACTAGGTACCCTAGGTGCCCGATTCAACAACTCGTCCCTGTAGGTACCAGGTACCTATCTGGGTAAGTGCCAGTAGGTACCGCGTACCTAGGTAGGTAATATCGCTACTGATAAGAACCGAAATGTTCTAGATAAGAGAAATTTCAATACCAAGACGTACTACCGGTTCAGCATTTTGCTCATCTTCAAACACTCGCCGATCCGATACACACATCATGCCTCACAAACATAGGTCAAAAAAGGGCGACAACGCAGCAGAGTGCGTGGCCAGGTCGTTATGGGAAAGCTTCGTCAACTAACCTCCAGAGCAGGTTCGATCTGCCGCCAACACAGAATGCGCGTCCTCTCCCAGTAAACAAGCGCAATGCGACAACAACTTCAGAGGGCCGAGTTACCAAGAAGCGCCATAGGAACTCCACGAGGAATAATGATACGCCACGAGCCTTCCGGAGACTCATGGCCGTGGCCGGGGGGAAGAAACTCAGGTCAGGCCTGGACGACGGCGAGGCTGAGAATCCGTCCATCAAGAAATCTGAAAAGCCGAGCGAGGACCTTCAGATTCGACCTGGCGAGAATCTGGGAGCCTTCGCCAGCCGCGTCGATGCAGCCTTACCAGTAGCAGGGCTTGCCAGGAAAACCAGTGTAACCAAAGACGGCAAAGATGCGCAAGGGTTCAAAGTGTACCGAACCCGCAAAGAACGCAAGATGCACAAGCTCTACGACCAGTGGAGGGCGGAAGAGTTGAAGATACAGGAGAAGAAGGAAGAGGAGCTGGAGCTCATAGCTGAGCGTGACCTGGAAGACGACGCTGCTGGCATCCTTACATCAGCTGCTTTTCAGGACGAAAACAGCCACACAAGAAGAAAGAAAGGACATAAGCGAAGAAAGGTGGCAGAAGAGGATCCATGGCTTGAATTAAAGAGGCGTAGAGCAGAGAAAAAGCCTAAGATTCACGACACAGTATTAGCACCACCTGAGTTTCTTAATAAAAGGTAATACTAATACTTAATATTAAACTATTAATTAATTTATTTAATAATAACTAGTAATTATTATTAATAAAGTTATAAAAAAAGTAAAAGTATATATTTATAACTTATAATTATTTTTATAAATTATAAATATAATTAAATATAATATAATAAAATTTTATTTTATAAATTAATTAATAAATAGCTTTAACTAAGCTTTTATTTTAAAATATATAAAATTAAGTTATATTTATAATAATATATATTTAACTATTAATATATTAATTATTATTTAATTTAATTATATTTAAAAAATTATAATAAAGTTTATATTAATTTTAATTATAAAGTTTATTTTTAAGAATATTAATAAAACTATAATTTAACTTTATTTTAAAAAAATAAAGTTTTTATATAACTTTTAATATAAATATAAAATTATATAAAATTAAGTTATAATAACTTTTTTATAAAATACTTATATTTTTATAATTTTATTTTAAGTATAAAAAAATAAATAATTTTTTTATAAAAAAGTTTAAAAATAAATATAATTATATTTAAATACTTACTTTTATTATATTTATAAATTTAATATTATTTATTATTTTAATTTACTTTTTTATTTATTTTTTTATATTATATATTAACTTTAATAAAAAAGGTTTTAAATATAAAAGTTTATAAAAAAATAATAATTATAAAAAATAATAATTATATATATATTATTACTTTAATTTATTATATAATACTAGTACTTTTATAATTTTCTTTTTATAAAAAAAACCCTTTATATTTTATTAGCTTATTAAAAAAAACTTTTATATTATATTTTTATTATAATAATAAATTAAGTTTACTTTATTTTTATTAATTATTAAAAGGCTTTTATTATTATAAATAGCTTTATTATATTAACTATAGTAAATAAATTTATATATTTTTAATATTTTTAAAAAGTTATACTTTAATTATTAGAAAAATATATTTTTTTTAGCTTTATTTTAAAAAGTATTAACTTATTATTATAAATATAGCTTTAATTTTTAATTATAAAGCTAGGTTTTTTATTATTTTAAAAATATAGCTTAAATTTATATTAGTTTTAAATAGTAATTATTAAGCCTAGCTTTAAAAGCTTAAGTTTTATAGCTTTTTAATTATTTAATAAGTAAAATAGTTTAATTTATTAATAAAAGGTTTTTTAACTAAATTTAAACTAATAACTTTATTACTTTATATAAGGCTTTTAAATATTATATTATTATATTATAAAAGTAAAAAAAATAATAATTATAATAATTTATAAATATTTTATTTTTATAATATTAATTTTTTAATAATAAAAAAATAAACTTATAATAAAATAAAAATATTATTAAAATATATTAATATAAATAATAAATTATAATTAAAATTTATTATAAATAATATAAAACTTATTAATAAATATCTTAAATTAAAAATATAATATAATTATAATAAGTTTTATACTTTTTAAAATATTAATAAAAAAATTATAACTTAAGTAAAAAAAACTATTAAAATATAAAAAGAAATTATAATATTAAACTTATAAAAATATTAATATAAAAAACCCTTAAATAAATATATTTATAATAAAAAAATAAAAATAAAAGCTTATAAAAAATTTATTATAATTATAAAGTATTATTAATATAATTAATATTAATAAAAAGTTAAGCTAAGTATTAAATATATTTTTAAGCTTTAAATAAATAGTTTAATATATTATTATTTAAATTTAAAATTAATAAAAATATAATATAATTTATAATTTTTTTTAAAAAATAAATTAATTATAAAATAAATAAATTTTTATTTATTAAAATATAAAAATTAAAATAAAATTAAAAGTAATATATTAAATATTATATAAATTATTTATTAATAGTTTTTAATTTAAAAATATTTATTAAAAGTTTAAATAAGTATTTTTAATTAATAATATAAGTATATAAAAAGAAAAAGCTAATTTTTTATTACTTTATAAGCTATTTATACTTTTATAAAAAAGGCTAACTAACTAGCCTAACTAACTTAAAAAAGGCTAACTAACTAGCCTAATTAATTACTTTACTTTTATTATAAATATACTATTATAACTCCCTTTTAATAAATACTATTATTTTAATATATTTCTTAATAATATAAGTGTTTATAATATAAAATATCCTTTTATTTTATTAACTAGCTAACCCTTAATATTTTATTTTTTAATTATATTATCTTACTTATACTTATTTATTATATATATATCTTTATTTATTATATATATATTATTACTTAATATATATATATTTTTATTTATTTAAGTAAATATATTTTAATAAGATTTTTTATATAAAGTTTATATAATTATATTAAGTATATTTTAATAAAAGCTATTTAGCTTATTATTAACCTTAGCCTTTATATTCTTAATTAATTAAGCTACTTTTTATTTAAGGGAGTCTTTTATATTATTATAAAGTTCTTAAAGTTATTATATAAGCTTAGCCTTAGCCTTTACTTTTACTTATTTTATTATTTTTATAATATAAATATAAAAATTATAAACTATTTACTAATACTTATACTTAAGGCTAAACTTAATTTTATAATTATAAGTTATATTAATTAACTTACCTAAGTATTAATTAATAGTACTTAATAAGGTTTATTTTACTAAAATTTATATATTAACTATTTATATTTATTTAACTTTTTATTTATTTTTTTTTAATTATTTTTAAGCTATTTTTTTATTTAATTAGCTTTAATAATAATAGCCTAAATATAAAGAACTTTTTTTATATATTTTTTAAAAATAGCTATAATATATTTATTTAAGCTATTAAAATACTTTTTAACTTTATTTAAGTTTTTTATAAGTATTAGTACTTTAATTTTCTTTAATACTTAAAGTTTAACTTTATTTTAAATAAGCTTTATTTAAACCTTTATTTAAATAGTTTATAAAATTATATTAAGTAATTTAATAAAAAGGTTATTTATTTTTTAAGCTATTATTATTATATTAATAATATTTTTTATTAAGTTATTTAGGTTAATATTAACTTATAGTCTTATTTTTACTTTTTTTTTAATAATAATATTCTTTTTTAACTAATTAATTATATTTTTATATAGTAAGTTTATATATACTATAATTTTAATAATTAGTATTTATAATTTAATAATATTTTAAAAGTAATTAAGTATATTATATTTTTTTAATAAGTATAGTTATTTTATTTTTTTTTAATTTAAAAGTATATAGCTTATAAATAGCTATAGCTATTATTAAAAATAGTATATATAAAAAGTATATTTTATATAATTCCTTAATATAATTAGTAATATTCTTAATAAGTTTATAAAAATAGTAGTAGCCTTTTTAATTACTTTAATACTTATATTTTAAAACCTTTATTAAGTAAGCCTTTTTAATATATATATTAAAGTAGTCTTAGTATTTATTAAGGTTAAGCTTAACCTAATAGAAAATACCTTTAATAAAGTATTTATAATATTTATAAGCCTATTTATTTATTATATTTATAATAAGCTTATTATATTTATTATATTTTTATTAATATTTATAATACTTTTAATAAATATCCTTAATCTTTTATTTTATTAAGTAAGTAGGGGTTTTATATAGTAAAATTAAGGTTTAGTTAGTAGGCTTTTAGTTTATTATAGTATTTATATTATTATTATTATTATTTTAAAGCTTATTTAATATATTAAATTATATAAAAAAAAGATTTTATAAATATAAAAATATTATAAAAAGTAAAATATAATATATAAATATAAAATAAGTAAAAATAATTTAATATAGTATAAAGTAAGTAAAAAGTAAAAAAAATATAAACTTTAAGTAAATAAGCTTTTTTTAATTTAGCTAATAATATTAATATACTAATTAATAAATTAATTATTATACTATTTTTACCTTACTTTTATTTATTAATAAGCAGTTTATTTTACTAGCAGCTATATTTAAATATTTATTTTTAAGTATTTATTAACTTTTATTATTTTTAATATATTTAAGTAAAGCTTTATTAATAAATAAAATACCTTATATTATTTAATAAAGTCCTTAGCTATTTAAATTAATTATTATTTTTTAATTTATTTATTTTTATATAGTATATTATTTTTTATTAAACTAAGTATTTAACTTAATAATTTCTTTTTTTTTTTTATTTAGCTTTTATTTTACTAGCTTTTTAATTTTATAATAGTTATTTTTATTTATAATTATTTTTTTAGTTAATAGTATTTACTAATTATATAAGTTAGCTTATTAAAGAATTAAATATAAATAAGCTATAAATAAAATATTATAAATTTTTTATATTTTTAAAAAGTTTAATTAATATACTAGCAGTTTAACTTATTATTTAATAATAAATAGCCTAGCCTTTTATTATAACTATTTTTATAATAGCTTATTTAATAAGTAATATTTATAATATAATTATAAGTAAATTTTATTATTAATATTAAACTTAACTAGTTTATATTTTTAATTATAAGTTTATTTAGCTATTATAACTATATATTTTATTAAATATTTAGTATTTTTTAAATAAAGCTAGTAAAAGGTATTAATTATATTCTAGTTTAATAACTAGTCTTTTTTTTAAAATATTTATAAAGTTTTTTAGCTTAAAGCTTATAATTAGCCTATTAAGTAATCTTTTAATTATAAAAGCTAGTATATTATTAAGTTAAAATAATAAAAATAATAAGATTTTTATTTAAGGTATATTTAAGACTATAGTATAATATTATATATTAATTTCTATTATTTAGTTATTTTTTTTAATATATTATTTATTTATAAATAATAGCTTATACTAGCTACTAGTTTAATTTTAAGTACTTAAAATAAATTATATTATAGGTTTAATATAAACTTTAAATCTTTATTATTAATAAGTATATAAAGAATGCCTTAATTATATAATAGTAATACTTATAAAAAGACTAGTGCTTATTATACTATTAAGTATTATAATAAACTTAAGATTAATAAAGTATAATATAATTATTTATATATTATTATTATTAATATATTTAGTAAAAGGTTATAGTTTAATAACTTTTAAAATAATCTTTTTTTTATTAAAGGCAGATTAATAATAAAGTTAATAGCTATTATATAAAATAGTTAGGCTAATCTTTAAATAAATTATAATTCTTTTAATAGTTTTTAAGTATTTATTTTATTTACTATATATACTAAATAATATAAAATATATTATTAAAGTCTTTTTATTATTTATAATATATTAAAACTATTTAATATTACTATTACTTAATATAAACTAATATATACCTACTTATTATATATTATATAAAAAATATTAACTAAGTAATTTAATAAAATATAAAGGTATAGCTATTTATTAAGGTCTTTTTTATATAATAAGTTATTATTTTTAATAAATAAAGTATAAATAGGTTATTTTTTTTAATTAAAATAGTTTATATTTTTCTTTTTAACTTACTTAATATTAAAAAATAGCTTAGCTATATATTTAGTATTTTTATTTATAACCTTAAGTATAGCTATATAATACTTATTATTTTAATATCTTAATAAAATACTTACTTTTAATTTATTAAGTATATATAGTATAATTATTATTAAATAAATATTTATATTTTAAATATTATTTAATTTACTTATTTAGCTATTAATTTTTAGCTTATTTACTTTTAAAGTTAATAGTTTAAATAATATATTTAGTATAAGGTTTATTTTTTTAATAATATAATAAATATTAAATTAAAATTAACTAAAGTATATAAAAGCATTTATAAAGTATTAGTTTACTTTAATTAAGTTAAAGGTTTTTATTATAATATAGTTTATAATCCTTTTAATTAATTAATAATTAATAAAGACTATTACTATTTTATAATATAATTAAATTAAGGTTTAAAGCTTCTTTATTACTTAAACTAGGCATACTACTTTTAATTTTATTAGCTTATATTATATTTTTATTAAAATTAATAATTTATTAAAAAATATAATAAGCTAAATATATTACTTTAGTATAATTAATAGTATTTATTTATTATTTTTTAAATAAAATATAAAGACTTTAAAACTATATTTACTAATATTAAGTTTAAAAAAAGTTTATTAGCTTAAGTTATAATAATATAGTTTTATACTATTTATTAACTATTTTTATAATATTTTAAATACCTTTTTTTTTTAAGGCTATAAGTTTAAAAGTATACTATTATAGCTTATAAAATCTAGCTTTTTTATTAATTTTTTTTTTTTTTTTTACTTATTATATATTAACTAGTATTTTAATTTTATAAGCTTTTAATAGCTAGGCCTTAATTTAATAAAAATAAATAAACTATTATAAAAATATAGCTATACTTAAGTAAACTTTAAGGTTTATTAAGTTAAGTAATATTTTAATATTAATAATAGCTATTATTTATTTTTTTATTATTAATATACTAAGTATATTTATTTTAAACTTAAATAGCTATATTAAAGGATATTTATATAATAACTTTAATAATTATATTACTAATTATAAGTAAAAAAACTTTAATAATATATAGTTAAAATACTTATAGTAATTATTAAATATATTATTAAAAATAACTATATTATTAATATATACTTTTATAAAGCTTTTAAATAAATATAGCTTTTAATTTATAAACCTTTATATAAAAAGAGATAAGTTTTTATAATTTATAATAACTATATATAATATTTTTAAGCCTTATAAGCTAATTAGTATTATATAGTTTTTATAATTAATATAAATTAAAAGTTAATAAAAAAAAGCTAATATATTTAAAACTAAAATATATTATTTACTTTAAAGGCTAGTAATAATTTCTTTTTATAATAATATAAAGTAAATATTAAAAATAAATATTTTATTAAGTGCTTATAAATTAATAATTATATATTCTTTTTTCTTATTATTAATTATTTATTAAATTATAAAAATTAAAAATACTAAAAGTATTAATTATTTTATTTATAATATATAGCCTTATTAATAAAAATTATTTATTATTTTATTAAGGAATTTATAGTTTTTAATACTTAATAAATATAGTTTAATAAGCGTTTTTTATAATTACTAATTTTTAATTAATAAAATCTTTATTTTTTAATTTTTTAATAATAAAATTATTTTATAATTTTACTAAATATTATACTTATTTATAATCTTTTAAAATATATTAGCTTTTAATTATTTTTTTATATATACTTTAATATTATTTAATAGTTATTTTTTTTAATATTAATTAGCTTTTTAATAAGACCTTATTTTTTAAATAGTATATATTAAGGTTAGTTAATATTATTATTAATAATTTTAATTTTTATATTAATTATAGCTAGTATAGCTTTACTTATTTTATTTTTTTTTTACTTTAAGTTTTTATTATTAACTATATATTATTATAGTATATAGGCCTAATTTTAAAAAATTATAATATATACTTTTATATTATAATTTAAAATATATTTAATTTTCTATTTTTAATAAAATATAATTAGTTTATTTAATATATTAATAATAAAGACCTAGCTTTATATAGCTATTATTTTAAAAGTATTAAAAATATATATATAGTTTATTAATAAAAGTTTTAATATTTAAAAGTAATAGGTTTATAAAGTATTATAAAAGTTAGTTTTTTTTAACTATTTATAATAAATTAATATCTTTTTAAATATACTTAAGTATATTATTATAGTTTAACTAACTAATACTTATTAAATAATTTATCTCTTTTTATATTAACTTATAATTAGGACTTTTATATTATATATTAATTAAATAATTAAGCAGTTTTTTATAATTATTAAGTTAATACTATATTTATATAAAAAGTTTAAGTTAAAAAGTATATTAAAGTAAAGGTTTTTTTTAATTTAAGCTTTAGCTTAAAAATATATTATTACTTTTATATTATTTTATTTAGCCTTAATATAAAAATTAAAATATACTTTTTTACTTAATAAGGTAATTTTATTAATATATATTATAATCTTTAATATATTTATATTTATTTATACTATATTAATAAAGTATTATATAAGCTAGTCTTTATTAATAATAAAGTTTAAGTAGCTTATATTAATTACTTTTATTATAATTAATATATTTAAGTTAAATTATAATTTTATTTTAATATATATATAAGTAATAAAACTAGCCTTATTTTTTTATAATTATACTTTAATAACTTATTTAAGTTTAAATTATAATTATAATTTAGGCTATATATTATAATACTTATATAAATTAAAGTAAATATATTATATAAGTTAAGAATAACTATTAAACTTTTAAAAATATTTTTAATAAATATATATTTATCTTAATATTAGTTATTTTTAATTAACTAATTATTATATATTAAGCTTAAATAGTAGTATATATTTTATACCTTTTATTTATTATTAAGGTATTATTATTAAAAAGTTTATATAATATATATTAATATTATTATTTATATACTTATTATTTTTATTAAACTTTTTATACTTATTAATTATATAGTATTTTTATATTTTAAAGTTAGTTTTAACTTTTTTAATACTTAAATTATTAATTATTATAAATACTTTTTTTAATTATTTAGTATATAAGCTTAGTAAATACCTAGTTTAATATTAAAATTATTATTAGTTTTTTAATTACTTATTTTAATATTTACTATTTTATTAAACCTTTTTATATTATATATTTTTATATAAGTAACTTTATTTATTACTTTAATATATATATTAGCTATTTTAATAATTATTTATTTTATTATTAACTTATTTACTATAATAATTATTATTATTAAATTATTTATTATTTATTAGTTAATATTATCTTTACTTATTTATATTATAATATACTTTATTTAATTACTTAATTAAATTACTATTAATAAATATAATAGTAAAAAAGGCTTATTATTACTTTTATTAATAAAGTAGATTTATAATTTATAATAGCTTATTTAAGGCTCTGCTAGTATTTAAAGCTGCTTAGTATATTTACTACTTATTTTTAAGGTCTTTTAAGTATTTAGTTTTTATTATTATTAATAATAGCTTAAAAATAAGCTTATATAAGCTAAAACTAATATAAAAATATAGCTAGCTTAATTATTATATTAATATAATAAATCTAGCTGCTTTAACTATTTAAAAAAAACTTTATAACTTAAGCTTTAATATTTATACTTATTATATAGTTATTATTTATATATTATACTATAGCTAAATAGCTAATAATATTTACTTAATTAAGCTAGAATTAGTATAATAAGGCTTATATTTATAAGTTAATAAATTATTTAATAACTTTCTTTTTTACTAAAAGTAGTAATACTTTTTATTAATATAAGGCTAGGCTATAAAGTAGTTAAAAAAGGTTAATATAAATATATTAAATATATTTATTATTTATAATATTATTTTAAATATTATTAATAAACTATTTAATATTATTTTAAATTATAATATTATTATTAATAATATTATTTTTAATATTAAGGTTAAAATAGCTAATATATATAATCTTTTAGTAGTTTTTAATACTATTTAATATATTATTAATAAAGAATTAAAATTAAAATAATTATAATAAATATATAAAAAATAATTAAACTATATATTTAATAATATAATAAATAAAATAAATATTTTTAATTTATTATTTTTTATTACTAGATTTTATAATATACTTAATATATTAAATAGTAATAAAAATAATATATATACTTAGTTAGCTAAAAGTTTAAAAATATTAATATTAATATATTATAGTATTTAGCTAAAGTGCTATTTATAATTAAGGTTAATTTAAATATTTATAAACTTATAAGTATATATATTATAAAAATAAAAAAAAATAAAAAAAGCAGTAAACTAAAATAAAAAATATTAATAATATATTTAGTTTTTACTATTATTTAAAGCAGGGTTATTATTTTAAAATATAAGCTTAATATTACCTAGTACTTAAATAAGAATTTACTAGTTAAATTATTATAAAAAATAATAAAAATAATTATAATTAAATTAGTAAAAGCTAATAATATATTTAAATTAGTAAAAGCTATTAAAAATATATTAATTAGCTATATATTTATTAATAATTATCCCCTTAAAAAATAACTAGGTATTAATAGTATTTAAATAAATAACCTACTAATACTTATTTAAATTATTACTAATTACTTATTTATTAAGCTTTTAAAAAGGCTTATTAGTATTAGTATAAGAGGGCTTTTTAAAATTATACTTATACTTTTTATTTATTAACTTAGTTAAAGGGAAAAGTTTTATTTAAATTATTATATAAAGTAGTAAATTTAGTAATAAATATAATAATAATAATATTATTATTTATTAATATTATAGTATATAAATATCTTAAGTATAAAAATAAGGCTATTTATTATATAATATATAAAAGCTAGTTAAAAATTATAAATAATAAAAAAATAAATTAAGTAAAATAAAAAAATAAAAAATAAATAAATAAAAGAATAACTAAGGTATAAATAATAAAAAAAGTTAAAAATAACTAATACTATTTATTATTTTAATATATTAATATATAGTAAAGAAGAATAATAAAATTAATATAATTATAATAATAATAAAGTTATTTAACTATTTAGTATAATTACTACTAGTTAATATAAATATATAAAAAGAGAAAGCTAATCTTTTATTACTTTATAAGCTATTTATACTTTTATAAAAAAGGCTAACTAATTAGCCTAATTAACTTAAGGAAAGCTAATTAACTAGCTTAATTAACTACCCTGCCTTTATTATAAATATACTATTATAATTAAGGCCTTTTATAATAAACTAGATTTTTATAATTAGTAAAAATACTATTTTTTAAAAACTAAACTATTTAAGTAAATAGCTTTAATAAAAAAGCTATTTAAGTTTATATTAATAAAAAGTTAAATTAGTTTTTAAAGTATATAATAATTATATAACTAGTTAATATACTTTTTTAATAAATATATAAGTTTTAATTTATATATATTATAAATACTATATTAATAACTAGCTATTTAAACTATTTAAGTAAGTAATATAAATATAACTTATATATTTAATTATTTTAATATTCTTAATATACTTAATCCTTAAGTTTATTAAGTTTTTTTTAATATACTTAATAATTAATTTTATTAAGTAACTCTTAATTAGCTAAGCAGCTTAATATTTATTTAATATTACTTATTAAAAGTAGCTTATTATTATAATTTAAAGCTAAGTTATAATATAATATTTTTTTTTTATTAGTTTTATTTTTAAAACCTTATTTACTTTATTAAAACCTTATAATTTCTTTATTTTTTATAAGTATTTTTTATTTATATATTTTTTTTATACTAATTATAATAATTAGTAATAAATATAAATATTTTAAGTTTTTTAAATACTTTAATAATATACTTTAAAATATTTAATTTTACTTAAACTATTAATTATAAAACCTTATTAATATTATAAAAAATATAAATATTAATACTTTATATTAAAAACTAATTTTTTTTATTATTTAAGCTATATTTATTTTTAATAGCCTAGTTATAAAGGTTTTAATTTAGTAATATTTTAATTTTATTATATAGCTAATAAAAATATTATTTTTAATTTTAAGCTAAAAAAGGCTAAAAAAGTATAGCTTAAAGTAAATATATATATTAAATATTTTTATATATAAAAAATAAAATAAACTAAAAAAATATAAAAAGCTATTACTTATAAAATTAATAATTTAAAAAAGTTAAAATATATAAAAAAAATAAAGTATAAAGTAATAAAAGCTATATATTAAGTAAAAGTATTTATACTTAACTTAACTAATTTTAATATCTTAACTTTTTTTATTAACTTTATTAATTAAAATTAGTTTTTATTAAATTTTTTATTATTAACTTTTATAAATTTAATTATTAATAAAATTTATTAACTAAAGCCTTTAAATATTTAAGATTTTTAATAAATTCTTATATATTTTTAATATTATTATAATTTTTCTATTTTATAAAGTATTTTAACTATTAGGTTTCTTAATTAAATTTTATTTAAAGTATTTATTTAACTTTATATTTAAGTTTTTTATTTTTAATTATAATTTTATTATAAATAATTTTACTTATATTTAAATTTACTATTACTTTTTTAAGTAATAATATATAAAAAATTAAATATATACTTTATTTTTATTATTTTTTTATATTAAAAAATTAAGTTTATAATTAACTTTTTTAATTTATTTTAAAGTTTTATTAAGTTTAAGTTTTTTAAAATTAAGTTTATTACTTAGCTTATTTATTTTAATATTTACTTATTTATTATTTTAAGTATATTAAAGTAAGTAAATTATATTTTTTTTTAAAAAAGTTAATTTTTTAAATTTTTTTTTATTTATATACTTACTTATTTTTTATTATATAAATTTAAGTTATATTTATAGCTTATTATATAATTCCTTTACTTAATTTATAATAATAATTATATTTTTTATATTTTTATTTTATAAAAGTAATTAAAAAGCTTTTAATTTAAATTTATAATTTATATAAAATAGTAATTTTTTTATTAATTTTATTAATATATTATTATATAAAATTTATACTATTAATAAGTATTTAATTTAGTTATTTTATTTAAAAAATATAATATTAAAAATATATTTTAATAATTTAATTAATTTTTTTTTATTTATTTATTTATAAATAATAAGTAATATTAATTTTATAATTTAGTTTAAGTTTAATTATAACTAATTATTAAAATTTTAAAATAAATATTATTTTTTTATTTAAAATAATTTTATTTAGTAATTTATAATTAATATAAATATATTTTTAAAATTAATATATTAAATTTTTAATTATATTATTTTCCTTAGCTAAAATAAAATAGCTTATTTTTATTAATTAATTAATTATAATAAATATACTATTTTAAGTATTTTTTATTATTAGTTTTTTTAAAAATAAAAGCTTAATAATATAGTTAAATAAAATTAATTATTAAGGCTATATTAAAACTTATAAAGGTTATAACTTTTTATAAAAAAAATAGTATTTTACTTTTACTTATTTATATATAATATATTTTAAAATAACCTTTTAAACTATTTTCTTAATATTATTAAGCTTATAATATTATTAAACTTATTAAGTAGTTTTTTTTATTTTTTAATATTTATATATAAAGTACTTATAAATTATTTTAATTACTTTTTTTTATTATTTTTTTAATACTTAAATAAGTTTATTTATTATTAAGTAACTCTTTTTTATAAATTTTTTTTTTAAAAACTATTTTTTAATTTAATTTTTAATATACTTTTTAATATTAATAATAATTAAGTTTTTTTTTTTTTAATTTTAAATATAGTATTTAACTTTTTTAATATTAAGTTTTTATTTTTATTTTTTTATAATACTTATACTTATAAATTAAAAATTTCTTAAAAATAATTTAGTTTTTAATTAAAGGTATTAGCTTTATTATTTTTTATTTTTTTATAATAGTTAATAATTAAGTTAAATTTTAAAAAGTATTTATAATTTTTAATTTATTATTATAAAAGTTTTTATATTATAATAAAGTATATAATATTTTTATAATTTATAAAAAGTATTATAAAAAACTAATTTTTTAATAATAGTTTTTTTAATATTTTTTATTAAGTATTATATAAATTACTTTAAATTTTTTATTATAAATAAAATATTTTAATTTAGCTTTATATAATTTTTTAAAATAAATAACTAGTTTTAGTTTTTTATTTTTATTAAATTAACTTAATACTTTTTATAATATAATTTAATATATTAACTTTAATTATAATTAATTTATTAAATATAAATATAATTAATATTAAATTATTAATTAAAGCTTTTTTTAATTTATTAAATACTTTTTATATATTTAATACTTATAAAAATTTTCTTTTTTTATAAGTTTTATAAATATTATTATAAAATTATAAAGTTTTATATAAACTATTTATAATAATATATAAATTTTAAAAAGCTTTAAACTTTTTTTATATTTTTTATAATTATTAATTATTAATAGCTTTAAGCTTTTTAAAATTTATATATACTTTTTTAAATATAATAATATATATTATTAATAAAATCTTTTATTAATAAAATTAATATTTTTTTAATTTTTTTAATAAATATACTTTTTTAATATATTTAATATAAAAGTAATATACTTTTTATATTTTTTAAAAGTTTTTAAAAAATAAAAAGTATTTTTAAAATATATATTTTAATTATTAATAATAAACTATAATTTTTTTAATTTTTTTAATATAAATATTATAAAATAATTTAATAATTAGTTTAATAATTTATATTTTTTTTATATTAATTATTAATTTACTTTTAAAATATTTTAAAAAAAAATTTAATTAAAATTATAAACTTTATAAATTTTTTATTTTTTTTATTTTTTAATTTTACTTTATAATTTTACTTTATATTTAATAATAATTTTATTTTAAGTTTTTTTTAAAATATTTTCTTAAACTTATAGTATTTATAAAATATATTAGTTATAATATTATTTTTAAACTTTATATTTTTTACTTACTTTAATATAATATTAATAAATTATAAATTTTATATAATTATATTAAATATTTTCTTAATTTATTTTTATAAACTTTTTTATTATTTATTATAATATTATAATATAATATTTATTTTTTTATTAAATTTAACTTTTTTTTATTATAATATACTTTTAGCTTTTTAATTTAATATTTTTTTTTAATTTTTTATATTTTTAATATTTTTATAATTTTCTTAAGTAATTATATTATTTTATTATATAATATAATAGCTTTTAATATTAAAACTAAAAATATTATAATATTTTATAACTTATTTTAATTTAATTATTATTTTATTTTTTATTTTTAATTAAATATAAGTTTATTATTTTATATAGCCTTTTTTTAATTAATAATTAAATTATATTTCTTAAGCTAATTATATTTAAGAAAATAATTATACTTTTTAATATTTATAATATTAAAGTAATATAAATTAATAAAATTATAAAAAGTAAATATAAAGTAATTAATTTTTTTATTAATTATATTATTATTTTATAAAAATTTTTAATTTATAATACTTAAAAGTAAATATAAGTATTTTTTAAATATTTAATAATTATAAGTAATTTACTAATTAAAATATAATATAACTTATTATTACTTAATAATTAATATAGTTTATAATTATATATTTTTTTAATATTTTTTTATTAAAAACTTATTATATTAATTAAATTTCTTTTTTATTAAATTAAAGTATTAATAAATTATTATATTTTTATTATTATTAATATAATTAAAATATAAAAGTATTTAAATAACTTTATTTTTCTTAATATTAAATTTCTTATATTAAAAATAATAATTTAAAATAAATATATTTATTAATTAATTAATAATATTATTTAAAAAAATTTAATTTATTTATTATTTATTTATTATTTTTTATATAAGTTTTAAAACTATATTTTTAATTTAATAAATTTTAAATTATAATAGCTAATTTTTATTATTAAGTTTTATAATATTAATATTAATTAATATTATATAAAGTAATTTTATTTTATTATAATTTAATAATTTATATATTTTATATTAAGTAATAACTTTATATTTAAAATATACTTTATAATAAAACTTATTATATATTAATATATTAAGTTTTTTATAATTCTTAATAAATAAATTAAATTTAAGCTTAAGCTAACTTTATTTAAAAAAAAACTATTAAATTATTATAATTATATAATATAGCTTTAATACTTAAATATTTTTTAATATTTTATTAATATTTTTTATTATAAAGGTTTTTTTAAAATCTTTATTTAATTATTATATTATATATTAAAAATTTAATATATTTTATTTTTTCTTTAAGTAAAAAGTAAAATAAAATTTTAAAAAGAATTTTTAATTTAAAAGTATTAAATTAATATTTATAATAATATTTTATATTATTAAGACTTTATAATTTATATTTTTTTAAAGTTCTTTTTTTAATTATTATTTTAATTATTATTATTATAATTTTTTTTTAAATTTTATTAAGTTTATTTTATTTTTTATATTTTTATTTAAAAAACTTTTTATTTTTATTTTAAATATAAATATTTTTACTTTAATTATATTTAAATTTAAAATTTTATTTTTTTTAAATTTTTTAATTATTAATTAAAGTATATTTAATTATATTAATTTTTAATTTTTTTATTATTTATTAATTAAGTAATAAAAGTATAAAAATTATTTTTAATTTTAAGTTTTTTAAAAAAGTAATTTAATTTTTAAAGTTAATTTTTTATATATTATTATAATATATTATTTAGCTAAAATACTTTTAATTTATAATAAATATTATAATATTAATATTTATTTTTTTATTTTAAAATAAGTAATTATTTTTTTTAAAGTTTTATAAAGAAAGTTTAATATTTTTTTAAAATTATAATATTTAATATTTTACTTATTATATATTTTTTAATTAATAATATTAAAGTTTATTAATTTAAGTTTTTTATTATTATATATTATAATAATATATTTTTTTTTAATTTATAAAGTATTTTTTTTAAAATAGCTTTTAATTATTATACTTTTTTATATTATATTTTTTATATTACTTATATAATTAATTATTAATTTAGGTTATTTTTTAAAAATAAATTTTAAATAATTTTATAAAAAGTTATTTTATATAAGCTTATTTTTTATTTTAAACTTTAGCTTTTAATAATAAAAAACTTTAAATTAAACTTAAAATATATTTATTTTTAAAAAAATTAAAAAGTTTATTTTTTTAATAGCTTTAAAAATATTTTTAAATTATTATTTAAAGTATTTATAATAATTATATATTATTATAATAATTACTTTATATTTTTTAATATTATTAATAATAACTTTAGAATTTTATTAATATAATTTAAATTAGTTTTTAATTATTTTATTAAGTTAAAAAATAATAATTTATATTTTTATTTTATAAGTAAAAATAATTATAAAAAAATACTTTAAATATACTTTTATATTTATAAAAAATACTTAAACTTTTTTATATTTTTATTATATATAATTAATATAAATAGCTTATAGTTTTCTTAAGTTATTTATTAAATATATTAAGCTAATATATTAATAACTAGTAATACTTATTATTATTATTAATTTAATTAAGCTTTTAAAGTTATAATTATTTTATTTAATATTATTTTTAAAGTTTAAAATAATATTTTAAATAAAAATTATTATTATATAATAAACTAGGTTTTTTAATATAATAAAAATATTAAAAACTTTTTAATAATTAATTATATATTAAGTTTATATTTATAAAAAATTAAGTTAAGTTTTAAAATATATAATTATTATAATAATTATTAAAATACTTTTTAATAAATAGTTAATTTTTAATTTTTAATATTATATTTACTTTATTACTTAAGTAATAATAACTATTTATTAAAATTTTTAAAAAAAAGTAATATAAATATAACTTATATACTTAGTTATTTAAACTAAATTAATAAAATCTTTATTAATTTATTAAAGAATAAATTTTTATTAATATTTAAATAAATTAAAAAGTTATATTTTAATTTTTTTAATTAATTAAAGTAGTTTAATATTTATTTATAAATATTTATTATAATAGCTTATTAAAAATACTATAAGTAATATTAAATTACTTTTTAAAATATAAAATTATTTTAAAAATTAAAAAGAATATTAAAATTAAATTTTTTAAAATTATTTTATTTTTACTATAATAATATATTAATTATAAAATACTTTTATAAAAAATAAAAAAAAAAGTTTTAATAATAATAAATAAAAAAAAAGCTAAGCTTATATAAAGTATTTATTACTTAAATATAAAAATTAAAAAGTTTATAAATAATAATTAAAATAATATTATTATTATAAATAATTTAATTAATATAAAAATACTAATTATTTTATTTACTTTAAAATTATAAAAATTATTTTAAAATTAAACTTTAAAAAAATATAAATAATTATTTATATAAAGCTTAATATAGCTATAATATAAAGCTATAATATAACTTTTATTTAAATTACTAAAAGTAATTTAAAAACCTTATTATAAAGTTATTATTAAAAAAAAAGCTTTAAAAATTATTAACTTAAGCTAATATTTTAACTAGCCTTTTAAAATAATAGCTATATAAATCTTTTTAAAGCTAATTTTTATTAAATTTAATTATAAAATTATAATTATTAACTTTTTTATTATTAAACCTTTTAAATAATAATTTTTAATTAAATTATTTAAGTAATTAATATTATTATTTATATTAATATTATTATAGCTATATATTAGCTTTTTAATAAAAATATTATAATTATATTTAAAAGGCTAATTAAAAAAATATAAATATAATATTACTTAGCTTTAAATTATATTTAATTTAAAAATAAAGTTATTATAATATATATAAATATTAATTATTTATTAAGTTTTTTTTATATTATTAATTTTAAAAATAATAAATTAAAAAGTATATTAAAAAAAGCTAATAATATTATTATTATAAAAATTTATATAAAGTAAAATTATTATAAAAGTATTATAAAAGTAATACTTATATTAAATATAAATAGTATTTAATAAGCTAATTATTTTTATAATTAAAAATTTATTTTTAATACTTAATAATTTAATATTAAACTTTTTATTAAAAAATATAGCTTTATTAATATTATTATTATTTTTAAATTAGCTATATTATAAAATATTATAAAATAAAATTTTAATATAATTATTATAATATTATTTTATATATAAATAAAAATATATTATTAAAAAATTAATATACTTTTTTTAAAATAATTTATATTTAATATAATTATAAACTTATTTAAAAGTTTAAAAGTAAATAGCTTATATATAAAAAGCTTATATTTAATATTTATTTTACTTTATTAAATTTTTTTAAAAAAATAAAAATACTTTTACTTTTTTTATTTAAATTATATTTATATTAATTTTATTATAGCTTATTTTTTATTATTTTTAAAATACTTTAAATCTTTTTTAAATTATAATTATTAATAATTATAACTACTTTTAAAAAAACTTTTTTTATATTAACTACTTATTTATTAAGCTTATTTAATAGCTTTTTTAATATTAACTTATTTATATTATAAAATTAATAAAGTTTTTTTAATAAAACTTAAGTAAATTTTTAAAGCTTATTTATTTAACTTTAATAAATAAAAAAGGCTTTAATATTATAGCTTTTAAAAAACCTTAAGTTATATTATTATTTTACTTTAATTATAATTTATTATACTTAAACTAAAGTAATTATATTTTAATAAATAAAAAAAGTAAAGTTATTATTTATATATATAAATAATATAACTTTAAAATATAAATAATAAAAGCTTAATATAATTAATATAATATTATATTTATTAAAATTAATATTATAATATTTTTATTAATTTTTTAATATTTATTTATAATATTTTATAAACTAGCTTTTTAATAAGACTTTTTAAAAAATTACTTTAAAATTAATATATTTTATTAAAACTTTAATTTATATTATTTTATATAAAACTTATATAATAAAATTATATTTAAAAACTATATTTTAATTTTATTAATAACTTAATAATAATTTAAACTTTTTACTTTTAAAAATAAAATAATATATTATATTAAGAATATTTATAATAATATTATTAATTTAATATAAATAAGCTATAATTTACTAATAGTATATAATAATTATTATTATTAAACTAGCTTTAATTATATTTTATAAATAGTTTAAATTAAATTAATATAAAATAAAAAATATTTTTTTAATTTTATAATTAGGCTTTAATATTATATAAATAAAAATATTATAAAAGCTAAAGTATATACTTAATTTAAATTTATAATAGCTAATATTTTTTTTAATATTTTTATTAAAATTAATAAATATATTAATTAAATTATTAATAATTTATAAAAATTTACTTAACTTATTATATTAGCTTATAAATTTAATAATTATAACTAGGCTTTATAATAAATAAAAAAAGTAAAATAAAATACTTATATTACTTATAAAGCTTAATAAGCCTATTTTAAATAATATATATTAAATATTTAAAAATAAAAGATTATAATAAATAAAATATAATATTAAACTATAGTTAAAATAAAAAAAAAATATAAAAAAAGCTTTTTTTTATAATTTATTATAATATAATAAAATTATAAAAACTTAAGTATTAAGCTTAGCTTTATAATAGCCTTTTTTTAAAAATTTTAAAATTTTTAATTTTTAAATATAATAAAACTAATTTAATAGCTTTTATAATATAATAGTATAGTACTTAAAGGCCTTATATAAAATAGTAAGGTTATTAATTTAAATTTAATTAAAAAACCTTTTATTAATAAACTAAACTATTTTACTTATTAAATAATTAAAAAGCTATAAAACTTAATTTTTTAAAGCTAGGCTTTATAATTACTACTTAAGGCTAATATAAATTTAAGCTATATTTTATATAATAATAAAAGATCTAGTTTTATAATTAAAAACTAAGGCTATATTTATAATAATAAGTTAATACCTTTTAAAATAAAGCTAAGAAAACTATACTTTTTTTATAATTAAAGTATAACCTTTTAAAAATATTAAAAATATATAAAATTAATTTATTATAACTAATATAATAAAGCTATTTATAATAACTAGAACCTTTTAATAATTAATAAAAATAAAGTAAAAAAGGCTTATTATTATAATAAAAATATAGTATAAGAGTTTTTTTTTAATAAGCTAATAAAATATAAAGGTTTTTCTTTTATAAAAAGAAAATTATAAAAGTATTAGTATTATATAATAAACTAAAATAATAAAATATAATTTAAAAATTAATTTAATATTAATATATATATATATATAAAAAGTAAAATTTTTAATAATTTACTTTATTTTAAACTTAATAACTTTTAGCTTATTTTAGCTTTTTATAATTAAATTAGCTTTATAATTATTACTTATTAAAAATATTAAAATTAAAAATATATTAAAAAAAATAAAGTTTTAAAAAGCCTTAAGTAAAAATAAAATTTTTATTAACTTTATAAAAGCTTATAAAAAGCTAATTTTATTTATTTTTTTATTTAATTATTATTTAACTTATTATTAGCTATTATTTAAAATAGTTTTAATTAGCTAAAGTAATTATATTAAAAATTTTTTAAAAAATTACTAAATAATAATAACTTATAAAAATATAAAAGCTTATTTTTTTATTAAATATTATTAATAAAATTATTAAGTTTATTATTATTATTTAACTTATTATTAAAATAAAAATTAAATAATTTTTTTTTAAAAATAAATAAAAAAAAAAGTAATATACTTAATTAAAATTATAATATACTTTTTTATAAAACTTATATATATAATATAAAACTAATATAAAGTTATTTTATTATTATAACTAAATTTAATAAAAGCCTTTAATATTATTTATTATAATAAACTTTTTTATATTTTTTAAAACTTTTAAATATTATTTTACTTACACTTTTAAATATAAAGCTTTTTTTATAAATAATAAATATAGCTATTTTTTTAATAATATTTTATTAAATATAATATAATTTTATATTAATATTTTTTAAAAATTATTTATTTATTTAATTTTTTTTATTTTATTTTATTATATAAGGCTTTTAAAGCTATTTTAAGTATTATTAATATTAGCTTTATAAATAATATAAATATTTTAATTTATAAAAGAAATATAATTATAATTTAATAATAGCTTAAAGCTACTTAAGTAATTTATAAAATATAAGTTAAAAAGTTAAAAATAAAGTTTAAATTATAAAAAAATAAGCTTATATATATTATATATATTAAGTATATTAATATAATTCTAATTTACTTAAATAATAAAATAATATAGCTATAATAAGCTATTTACTTTTTTAATATTTAAATTAATTAAAAGCTAATTTAATTTAATTATTTTAAATTTTTAAAAATTAAAATAGCTTATTAAAAGTCTATTTTAATTATTTTTATTATATTTATATAAAAGGTTTAAATTAAATATATAAAACTGCTTTATATAATTATTATTTAAAATAGCTTTATTTATATTATAAATATTATTTATACTTTTATAAAAAAGTAAAACTAGTTTTATAATATAATTAAAGTATTAGCTTTATTTTAAAATAAATACTTTTATATAATTATTAAAGTATATAAAGTAATTTTAATTTAAGCTTTAAAAATAAAAGTAATAATATTATTATTAAACCTTTATATAAATAAAAAGTTAATTTAATTTTTTTATTATATAAGAATATTTAATATAAAAATAAAAATATAAATTATATATAATATAATAATATAAATATTTAAAAAGTATTATAGCTTTTAATATAAATTAAAACTTTTTTAAAAAGTATAAAAAAATTAATAATATTTTAATAATTAAAAATTATTAAAAAAGTATTAAAAAAAGTAAAATACTTACTTATAATATTATAATATATTAAAAGGCTTTAGCTAAGTATAGTTTAATTAAAAAATTATATTATAAGCTATTAATTTTTTATTTATTAATAAGTTAATTATATTTATTAATAATTTTATATATTTAAGCTATTATATATAATAACTTATATAAAAAAGCTTTAAAGCTTATAAAACCTTTATTTTTATATTATTTTATAATTATTTCTAGTATTTTATATAATAATTATAAGCCTAAGTAGTATATTTTTTTAATATTAATAACTTTTTTTATATATTAAGTATATAAAAGCCTTAATAAAAATATCTTTAATAAATAATAATAATAAGCTTATTTTAATTAAGGTTACTTTTTTATATAACTAGGTTTTATAATTTATAATTTTTTATAATTTTATAATAATATAAATAATTTAAAAATATATTAACTTAAGTAAAAAAGTAATAAATAAAAATAGTTTTATTATTTTTAAGCTTTTTAATACTTTAAAAGTAAAAGGCTATATTATAAAGCTATTTAAAAAAGATTTAAAAAATATTATTATTAATAAAATTATTTATATAAATAAAAATTAAATTAATTAAGTATAAATTTAATAAGTATAAATTATTAATAATAAAAAAGCTAATATAGCTTTATAAAGCTAAATTATTAAAATAATTAATAATAATATATATAAAGTTATAATAAGTATTTTAAGTATTAAGTATTTTATAAATATAACTTATACTAATTATTAAATTATTATATAGCTTAAAATTAATATTATATTAAGTAAAATAAGTATTTAAAAAAGTATATAAAGTAATTATTAAGCTATATTAAAAAAGGCTTAATATATAAATACTAAGCTTAAAAATAGTATATTTAATAAGCTTAAGCTTATATATAAGCTATAAATTATTAAATTATTAATATTATTAAAACCTTTATTATTATTAATTTTCTTAATATTATTAAAGCTTATTTTATACTTTACTAAGTAAAGGTTAAGTAATATAAGCTTTTTTTAAAAAAAAAGATTTTAAAATACTAACTTTTTAAAAATATAAGCTTAACTTTTTTTTAATTATTATAAATATTAAATTAAGTTTTTATTAAAACGCTTACCTTATACTTAAAAAATAATTAAATTAATAAAATTAAGCTTTATAAAACTAAAAGAAATTATTAAAGTATATAATATATAACTATGTTTATAAATATTTATAAAAACCTATTATTAAGTATTTAAATATTATTTAACTTTAAAAGCTACTTTAATAAAAGAAATTATAAAATATTTTATATATATATTATTAAAAAAGCTTATAAAGCTATTTATAAATATTATAATAGCTTATAAAATTAATAGCTATAAAATAAACTTAAAAAGTTTAATTAAAAAATTAAATAAAAAAAAGCAGAAAATAATAATTCTTAAGCTTAAAAAAGCTTTTTTAAAGTATTAATATATTTAAGAAGTATTAATATAATTATAATTAATTATAAAATTATAAAAATATTTTTTAATATTAAAACTTATACTATACTTAATAATAAGAAATATATATTTAATAAAAGTATAATTTTTAATTTAAAAAATACTATTTATTTTATAAATAATTAAAATAAGCTTATTTTAAATATATTTATTTTAATTAATAATATTAAATAAGTAAAAATAAAAAATATATACTTATATATAATTAATAAAGGTATTTATAAGCTTAAGTATATTTTATATAGCTTTTATAGCTTATAAATTAAAAATATTACTTTAAAAAATATAATTATTATTAAAGGATTTTATATTAATATTATATTTAAAAAAAAGCTTTAAAATATAAATATATAGTTTTATAGCTATAATTACTTATTATACTTTAAAATATTAAAGTAAAGTATTTTTTAATAAATTATATTATAAAATATAATATAATCTTTTTTAAATATAAGCTTATTAATTATTATATTTTTTTATTATTAAAAAAAGTAATATTAATATTAAATATTTATATTTTCTTATTATATTTAATATTAAAAATAATAAAAAAATACTTATAATACTTTATAAAACTATTATAAAACCTTTTAAAAAAAGGTTTAATAATAAATACTTATAATATTTATAATTAAGCTATTTAAATAAGGCTACTTTAAAAGCCTTAGTATATAATATAAGAAATATTAAAATAAATATTAAAAAGGAAATTAATTATAAAATATATACTTTAATATATATAACTTAAGTTATTTTATATAAATTATTAAAGTATTATACTTTTAAATTATTTTAATATATTTATTAAAATTTATAATAATATTTAAAAAAATATAAAAAATTATATTAGCTTTTTTTAATTAAAAATAAATATAATAGCTAGTTATATATTATAACCTTATTAAATAAAAAATAATAAATAATATTTAATACTTTATTTTTTTATAAAAAATAATAAAAAGGTAATTTTATATAAGAATTTATTATATATAATAAAATAATAAATAAGCTATAATTAATATAATAATACTTTTATAATTTTAATATTAAGTATACTTTAAAAAAATTATTTTAAAATTAGTATTATTTTATATATATAAATTAAATAGCTTTATTAAATATATTAATTAAATAATTATAATAAAGTTTATTAAAATACTTAAAAAAGTAAGGCTTTTATAAAACCTTTAGCTAAAAAGTATATAAGCTATTATTTTTTTAATTAATATAAGCTTAATATATATTTTTAAAATAATTAATTTAATTAAGAAATTAAAAAAATAATTTAAAAAGTATACTTTTTTACTTATAAAAAAGTATATTATTAATTTAAGGCTTAATTAAAGCAGTTTATATATATATATAGCTATAAAGCCTATATATTAAAAAAAACTATAAGGCTAATAAAAATAAAATATACTTTAAGGTTAAGCTTAAAAAGTTAATAAGTTATTTAATTAAATATATTATATTAAATATATCTTAAATTTAAATTTTATTTTTTAATAAAGTTTTTATAATATAAAATATTTATTTTAATAAGTATTTTTTTTATAATAATAAAAAGAAAAATATTATTAAGCTTTTAATATTTTAGCTAAATAAGCTTTTTTATAAAGCTAAAAAAAATAAAGTTTAAATAATATAATTAAATAAAGTAAAACTAGTATTATTATAAAATATAATAAATATTAATTTTAATTATTTAAATTTAAAAGTAAAAGTATTTAAAAGCTTTAAAAAAACTTTAAAAAGTATAAAAAAGTAATTATTATTTAAATAATATAAAGACTTTAAATATTAAAAAAACTATTTAAAAAGTTACTTTTTATAAAGTTTTAAAAAGCTTAAAATAGCTTAATAATATAAAAAGTAATATATAATAAAGCTATAAACTAACTAGCTTACTTTTTAAGTTTATAACTTATAAAAAATAATAAAAAAAGTTTAACTTAATTAATAAAAGGTTAATTATTAAGCTATATTATTAAAGTAAATAATTTAAGTAATAAATTTATAAATATTTAAAATATAAGTATATAAATAGTAAATAACTTTATTATTAAAAAAATCTAAAACCTAAAGCTTAATAATAATAAAATTAAATACTTATTAAAATAAAAAAGTATATTTTATATTAAAGTATATATATTTAAGGCTAAAAAGCTATATTTTATAAGCTTTTACTTTTATAATAATAAAAATAAAAAAAGTAATAATATAAGTAGTATATATATAATACTTAAAAAGTTTTTAAAAAAAGCTTAATATAGCTTTTTACTTAATTAATAAAAGCTAAATTATAATAATTTAAAAAGCTTTATAATAATATTTACTATACTTAATATAATATTTAATTAAAAAAATACTAGCTAATTATTAATAATATTAAGTAAGCCTTTTATAAAAATAAAAAATTTAATTAAAATATTAAAAAGCTAAAAAAAGCTTAAGAATTATTTTTTAAAAAATTATTTTATTAAAGCTATATAAGCTAAAATAAATACTTTAATAAAAAAAGGTATTTAAAAAGTTATAAATTATATTAAAGCTAAGTTTAAGCCTTTATTATTAAAATAAATATTTATTTATAAATTTAACTTAAATAATAAATTAAAGTATTATAAAGCTAGGCTTATAATATATAATAATTTTTAAAATAATATATTAATTTAAAAAATATATATAGCTATATTTATAATAAAATTATTTTAAGTTTTTATTACTTTAATAATAAAATTTAACTTAAAACTTAAGTAGTTTAATATTAAAAATACTTTTTTTAAATATTAAAAAAGATAAATATAATATATTAATAATTTATATTATATTTTTTAATTTTTTATAGCTTAAAAAGCTTATAAAGCTTAAATATATATTATATAGCTTAAAAGATTTACTTTTATTATAATTTAAAAAACTAATTATAATACTTAAGTTTTTTAAATTAAAAATAAGCTTAAAAAAGCCTTATTTTTATTATTTTAAAAATAAAAAGCTATTTTCTTTTTATAAATAATATTATTATAACTTATAATAAGTATAATATTACTTTATATAAATAGTTTATAAGCTTATTAAAGTTAAAATATAAGCTTTATAAAAAAAGTAATATTAAATAGTTTTTAAAAATTAAAATTATTTATAAATATATTAAGTATAAGATTTATTTTCTTTATAATATATATATTAAAAAAGTAATATAATATTTTAACTTAAATAAAAAAAACTAATACTTATTAATTTTAATTTTTATAATTAAATATAAAAAAAGAATTATATTAATAATTAAAGTAAAAATTAAAATATATTAAAAAAAAGTTAGCTTAATATTATATATAGTAATTTTAATTTACTTTAATATAGCTTTTATAATAATAATATTAATAAAATATATTATAAACTTAAAAAAAAAGTATATTAAAGTAATTAACTAGCTTATTAAATATTTATATTTAATAAAGTACTTTTATTATAATATAAAAATAATAAAAAAAATTAGATTTTAATAATATTAAGTAATATATTTTTTATAAATAATTTAAAAATAAAAAAGTTTTTATAAAAATATTTAATAATACTTTTTAATAAACTAATTATTTAAAATATAATTTATTAAGCTATTATAAGTATATTAATAATAAAAGTAAAGCTATTAATACTTTTAAAAATTATAAAAAAAACTAATAAGTTTATAAAAGCTATTTAATAAAATATACTTTAATTTATAAAAGCCTTAAATTATAAGTTATAATAATTAATAAATTATATATTTTATATTAAAAAAAGTAATAAAATTAATATATAGCTATATTATATTAATATATAAAATATATAGCTATAATAAAAATATTATAAAAAAATATTTAAAGTAACTTACTTTAATATATAAAAAATACTTATTAATAAGCTTATAAAAGCTTTATTAAAGTAAAGTTATAAGTATTTTAAGTCTTTATTAAACTTAATAAAAAAATATATATAAAAAGTTATAAGTAAAAAAGTTAAAAATAAAAAAATAATTTAATAAAATAAGCTATATAAGCTATAATACTTAAAATAATAAAAATAAGTATAAAAAAATAAATACTTAATAATTAGCACTTTATTTATTTTTTAATAAAAACTTTTTTAATATTACTTAAGCTTTATAAGTAATAATATAATTAGCTAAAAAACTATTTTTAATATTAGTTATAAAAGCTATAATTTTTTTTTAAAAAAAGGTCTAGCTATAGTTATAAAGTAGTCTTATATTAATAAACTATTTAGCTATTTACTAGCTATTTAATATAATATTTATAATTATAAGCTTTTATAAATATATACTTTATTATTACTTTAAATAAAAGCCTATATTATAACTTAAGTAAAAAGCTTTAAAAAAAATAGTTATATAAGTATATATTAATAATTATTATAATTAATAATATAATAAATAAGCTTATATAATAAAATATAAATAGCCTTAGCTTATATATTAACTATAAGACTTTAACTTATTAAGGCTAGTTATATAATAAAAAAAGTTACTTTTATTAATAATAATACTTTTTAAGTATTTAAAATATAAAGGATTTTTTATAGCCTTTAAGTTATTAAATTATAATTAAAAGGCTAATAAGTTAGTATTATTATTATTTTTATTATTATTTTATTTTTAAGTAAAGTAAAGCTATTACTATTTATAAAAGCAGGTTTTTTATTATTATTATTTTTTTTTTAAACCTTTTTATTATTATTATTATTATTTTATACTTTAATTAGTAGGCTAATATTATTATAAAGTAATATTATAAAAAAAAAGACTTATAAAAAAAAGGAATTTTATATTAATATAAAATTAATAAAAGTAAAAGTAAAAATAGTAATAATAATAATAATAATAAAAGTAGTAATAATAAAAGTTATAAAATAATTAATAATAATAATAATAGCTTTATATTAAGTAAACTATATAATAAATTACTAATTAATATATAATTAATTATAATTAGCTTTTTAATAATTTAAAGCTATTATTAACTTACTTTTTAAGTATAAAAGGGCATTTTAATAATAAAGTATAAAAAAAAAAGCTTTATAATTAAAAATTAAAGCTTTTTTAAGCTTTTTAAAAATAAAGCTATTTTAAAAAAAGCTTAAGGGCTTTTTTTTATTTAATTATATTAAGTTATTAAATAATAAAATTATAATTTATATTTTATTTATTTTTATAAATAATATTAAAAATAAGCTATAGCTATTAAAAAAGTATATAATAGCCTTTTTAATACTTTATATATATATTAAAAAAAGGCTTATATATTATAATATTAAAGAATTAGGCTTTTATACTTAATAAAAGCTTTTATAATAGCTTTATTAAGTAAAGGGTATATTAAAAAACCTAAAATACTTACTTATAATATTATAATATATTAAAAGGCTTTAGCTAATTATAATTTAATTAAAAAAGTATATTATAAGTTATTAATTTTTTATTTATTAATAAATTAGTTATATTTATTAATAATTTTATATATTTAGGCTATTATATATAGTAATTTATATAAAAAAGCTTTAAGGCTTATAAAACCTTTATTTTTATACTATTTTATAACTATTCCTAGTATTTTATATAATATATTAAAAAAAGTAAAATACTTACTTATAGTATTATAATATATTAAAAGGCTTTAGCTAATTATAATTTAATTAAGAAAGTATATTATAAGCTATTAATTTTTTATTTATTAATAAGTTAGTTTATATTTATTAGTAATTTTATATATTTAAGCTATTATATATAGTAATTTATATAAAAAAGCTTTAAGGCTTATAAGACTTTTATTTTTATACTATTTTATAACTATTTCTAGTATTTTATATAATAAAAAGCTTATTAAGTAATAATAAAAAAAATAAAAAAAAATAGCTTTTAAAATAGCCTTAAAGTATTTTTAATATATTATTAAGCTAAGTAATAATATATTAATTATTAAGTAAAAATTAAAATAAATATTATAAGCTTATTTAAACTTTTTAAAATAAAAAAGCATAGCTTTTATTTAGTTATAAATAAAAAAAATAAAGCTTAATAAGTTTTTTTATAATAAAAAAATATTTAATATAATATTACTTTTATATTATTATAATATTAAATTAAAAATATAATATTATATATTTTTTAAATATTTTATTTATAATTAATAATATAATTATTTTTTAAAAGTATTTATTTATAATTATAAAGTTTATATATTATTTTATAACTTTTAAGTTATTTCTTTAATAATTTAATAATTTCTTATACTTAATTATATTAATTAATTTTATTTAGCTAAGTTATTTATTAAAAGCTAAAAAAAATATATTATTAAATACTTATTTTATTATTAAGCTATTATTTAAAAGGTTTTTAAAAAAAATAAAAAAAAACTTTATAAAAAACCTTAATATTATATTATATTATATTAAAATAAAACTTTATTTAGAATATTTTTTAACTTAAAGTTATTATAATTTTAAGCTATTTTTATTATTAATTTATTATACTTTTAATATTTAAATATTAATTAAATAAAAGGCTTTTTATAAATAAAAATATTTATTATTAATTAAAAGTTTAAAATACTTTTAAGCTATTATTAACTTAATATAATAATACTTATTTATTAATATTTAAATTAAGTATTATATTTTATTAAAGGTTTTTACTTTATTAACTTTTAAATTATTTATAATAATATTACTTAAAAGCTAGGCTAAAATTTAAAAATAATATTTTTTAATTATTAAAGTTTAAGTATAAATATATATTAATAAGGCTTAATTAATTATATAATTATATAGCTACTTAATATATAATTTTTAATTATTAATAATAATAAGCTAAATATTAATTAAGCTATTTTTTATAAAAAAATAATTATTATATATAATATTAATTAAGATTATTATATTAATTTAGCCTTTTTATTTTATTATTAATTATAAAAATTTCTAATTTAAAAATAAATTAAATATATATTAAAACCTTTTTTTTAATAATATAAAAAATATAAATTATAACTGTTTTAATAATATTATAATTTAAAAACTTAACTAAAGTAAAGTTAATATAATATATATATATATTTTATTATTTTAAGTAATTATATAAGCTATATATTAATATATTTACTAATTAAATAATATAAAAAAACCTTAAATAAAAAAAAACTTATATATTTTATTTTTTTTATAATAATAAGCTATACTTATTATAATTTTATTAATTAAAAAAAGTACTTAAGTAATATAAAGATTTTCTTAAAGTTTAAGTTAAAAAAAAAGAGGTTATATATTTATAATAAATAACTTAATATAAGCCTAATTAAGGCTAAAAGTTAATTATATTTTAATAATATAGCTTATTATTAAATACTTATATTTTAATAGCTAGGCTAAAAGTAGTATTTTAATTTATATTTATTATAAAAGTATATTAAAAGCTAAGTTAATTTACTAAAGCTATATTTATAAAGTCTTTTTAAATTTTATAATTTATTTTTTTATTAATTTATATAAGCTTTTAAAAAGTTATATTTTATTTTATTTTATTTTTTTTATTTAACTTTTTTTATAAATTAACTAGCTTTTTTTTAATATTTTAGGCCTATTTTAATAATATTATATTTTTTTAATTAAACTTACTTTAATATAACTTAATTTATTAATAATTTTATAAAGTAATTTAGTTTTAATAAATTATTATTAAGTAAGTCTTTTTTATAATTTCTTTTTATTAATCCTAGCTTAATATTAATTAATAATATATTAATTTAATATAATAAAAAAAATAAAAGTAAAGCTTATATTAACTTTTTTAATTACTTTATTTTTAATATAGCTATTAATAATAATAATAATTCTTTTATTATAATTATAATTACTATTATTTATTTATTATATTAATACTTTTATATTAATAATACTTTAAAAATACTTTTATTTTTTATTTTACTTTTTAATAATAATAATAATAATAATAATAATAAAAATAATAATAATAATAATAAAAATAATAATAATAATAATAATAATAATAATAATAATAATAATAATAATAATAATAATAATAATAATAATAATAATAATAATAATAAAAATAATAATAATAATAATAAAAATAATAATAATAATAATAATAATAATAATAATAAAAATAATAATAATAATAATAATAATAAAAATAATAAAAATAATAATAATAATAATAATAATAATAATAATAATAATAATAATAATAATAATAATAATAATAATAATAATACTTTTAACTTAATATTAAATTAGCCCTTTTTAAAAAAACCTTAAAATAAATAAATAAACTAAACTATTAATAAATTAGCTTTTATAATAAGTAAATTAATAAGTATTTTTTTTAATTTAAGTTAATATTACTTTAAACTTATATTAAATATTTATTAATTAAAATAAAAATATATTAATATTATATATTATAAAATATATAATATTAAAATAATAAATATTTTTAGTTTTTTTTACTTTTATTAAGCTAGTAAATAAGTAATTATAACTTAAAGGTATTTTAAAATATTAATTTAATATATAAATATAAAATAAACTTATAAGCTATATACTTTAATTAAAAAAAATATTATATTAATATTACTTATAATACTTTAAGCTAGTATTATATTAACTTTACTTAAATTAAGGCTTTAAATTATAATACTATTAAAGTAGCTATAGCTTATATTTTTTATATTTTAAAAAAAAGGTCTTAATATATATTTACTTTATTTTTAAGTTAAGGAATTTTATTATTAATAAAAAATAAAAATAAAATTAATATAATAATTTTAATTAATATTATATATAATAATTATTATTTTATTTTTAAAAATAGCTTAGCTAATATTTAACTTATTATTATTAATAATTAAAAATTATATATTAAGTAGCTATATAATTATATAATTAATTAAGCTTTATTAATATATACTTATACTTAAACCTTAATAATTAAAAAATAGCTTTTTTAAGTTTTAGCTTAGCTTTTAAGTAATATTATTATAAATAATTTAAAAGTTAATAAAGTAAAAACCTTTAAATAATATATAATATTTAATTTAAATATTAATAAATAAGTATTATTATATTAAGTTAATAATAATTTAAAAATACTTTAAGCTTTTAATTAATAATATTTTTATTTATAAAAAATCTTTTACTTAATTAGTATTTAAATATTAAAAATATAATAAATAAATAGTAAAAACAGTTTAAAATTATAATAGCTTTAAATTAAAAAATAATTAAAGTAAAGTTTTATTTTAATATAATATAATATAATAGTAAAATTTTTTATAAAGTTTTTATTTTTATTTTTTTAAAGCTTTTTAAATAATAGCTTAATAATAAAATAAATATTTAATAATATATTTTTTTAGCTTTTAATAAATAACTTAGCTAAATAAAATTAATTAATATAGCTAAATATAAAAAATTATTAAATTATTATAAAAATAGCTTAAAAATTATAAAATAATATATAAACTTTATAATTATAATTAAATACTTTTAAATAGTAATTATATTATTAATTATAAATAAAATAATAAAAAAATATATAATATTATATTTTTAACTTAATATTATATTAATATAAAAATAATATTATATTAAGTAATTATTTATTTTAAAAAACTTATTAAGCTTTATTTTTTACTTATAGCTAAATTAAAATTATATTTTTATATTTTAAAAAATTTAAATAAGCTTATAATATTTATTTTAATTTTTTACTTAATAATTAATATATTATTACTTAACTTAATAATATATTAAAAATACCTTAAAGTTATTTTAAAAATTATTTTTTTTTTACTTTTTTTATTATTACTTAATAAGCTTTTTTAATAATTTTTAATTATTAAAGTATTATTAATCTTTTTATACTTTTTAAAAAAGTTTTAATTTATATTAAAAGCTATAATACTTTTTAAGTATTTATATTATTATATTATATATAATTTATATTTTTATTTTTATATTAAATATTTTTATATATTAAAAAAATTAAGTTAGTTTTTTATTTATATAAAGGTTTAATAATAATATTATTACTTTTACTTTTAAAGCTTAAGTTAAAATTACTTTATATACTTTAATAATTATATAAAAGTATTTATTTTAAAATAAATTTAATACTTTAATTATATTATAAAATTAATTTAGCTTTTTTATAAAAATATAAATAATATTTATAATATAAGTTAAGTTATTTTAAATAATAATTATATAAAATAGCTTTATATATTTAATTTAAGCCTTTTATATAAATATAATAAAAATAATTAAAGTAAACTTTTAATAAGCTATTTTAAATTTTAAAAATTTAAAATAATTAAATTAAATTAGTATTTAATTAATTTAAATATTAAAAAAGTAAGTAGTTTATTATAATTATATTATTTTACTATTTAAGTAAATTAAGGTTATATTAATATACTTAGTATATATAAAGTATATAAGTTTACTTTAAAGGCTATTATAATTATAATTTTATTATATTATAATATATTATAAAAAAAAGCTTTTTTTATATATTTTTTTTTACTTTAATTATAATTTAATATTATACTTTATTTATTATAGTATTTTATTTTTAAGTATTTAATATATATTATTTAAAGTAAGCTTATTAAGCTTTATAAGTAATATAAATAGCTTATTTTACTTTTTTTATTTATTATAAGGCTTAGTTATAGCTATTTAATTTATAAGCTAGTATAATAAATTAAGTAATTTTTTAAAAGTTATTAATAATTTAGTTTATATATTTATTAATTTTAATAAAAGTATTAAAAAAAATATTAGCTATTATAATTTTAAATTAAATATATACTTTAGCTTTTATAATACTTTTATTTATATAGTATTAAAGCCTAGTTATAAAATTAAAAAAGTATTTTTTACTTTATATTAGCTTAATTTAAACTATTTATAAAATATAATTAAAGCTAGCTAAATAATAATTATTATTATAAGCTATTAATAAATTATAGCTTATTTATATTAAATTAATAATATTATTATAAATATTTTTAATATAATATATTATTTTACTTTTAAAAGTAAAAAGTTTAAGCTATTATTAAGCTATTAATAAAATTAAAATAAAACTTTTATATATAGTTTTATTATATAAGTTTTATATAAAGTAATAAAAGTTAAAGTCTTTTAATAAAATATACTAGTTTTAAATTAATTTTTTAAAAAGCTTTATTAAAAGGCTAGTTTATAATATATTATAAATAAAAATTAAAAAATAAATAAAAAATATTATAATATTAATTTTAATAAATATAATATTATATTAATTATATTAAGCTTTTATTATTTATATTTTAAAGCTATATTATTTATATATATAAATAATAGCTTTACTTTTTTTATTTATTAAAGTATAATTACTTTAACTTAAATATAGTAAGTTATAACTAAAGTAAAATAATAATATAACTTAAGGTTTTTAAAAGGCTATAATATTAAAGCCTTTTTTATTTATTAAGGCTAAGTAAATAAGCCTTAAAAATTTACTTAGGTTTTATTAAGAAAAATTTTATTAATTTTATTATATAAGTAAATTAATATTAAAAAAACTATTAAATAAGCTTAATAAATAAATAGTTAATATAAAAAAGTCTTTTTAAAAATATTTATAATTATTAATAATTATAATTTAAAAAAGGCTTAAGGTTTTTTAAAAATAGCTAAAAGTAAGTTATAATAAAATTAATATAAGTATAATTTAAATAAAAAAAATAAAAGTATTTTTATTTTTTTAAAAAAATTTAATAAAGTAATATAAATATTAAGTATAGGCTTTTTATTTATAAGCTATTTACTTTTAAACTTTTAAATAAGTTTATAATTATATTAAGTATAAGCTATTATAAAAAAAGTAAATTAGTTTTTTTATAATATACTTTTTATTTATATATAAAGTAATATTATAATAGCTATATTAAAAAATTACTTTATAATATTTTATAATATAATTAATTTAAAAATAATAATAATATTAATAAAGCTATATTTTTTAATAAAGGGTTTAATATTAAATAATTAAGTATTAAAAATAAGTCTTTAATTATAAAAATAGTTAATTTATTAAATATTATTTATATTTAATATAAGTATTATTTTTATAATATTTTTATAATAATTTTACTTTATATAAACTTTTATAATAATAATATTATTAGCTTTTTTTTAATATATTTTTAAATTTATTATTTTTAAAGTTAATAATATAAAAAAAAAGGACTTAATAAGTAATTAATATTTATATATATTAAAATAGCTTTACTTTTAAGCTAAATATAACTTAAAGCTAAGTAGTATTATATTTATATTTTTTAACTAGCTTTTTAAATATAATTATAATATTTTTATTAAAAAGCTAGTATATTATTATAATAATATTAATATAAATAATAATATTAATTATTTAAATAATTTTAATTAAAAATTATTATTTAAAAGGTTTAATAATAAAAAACCTAATAATTATAACTTTATAATTAAGTTTAATAAAAACTAGTTTTAAAAAAGGTTTATATAACTACTGCTTTAAAAAGCTAGTTAAAATATTAACTTTAACTTAATAATTTTAAGGCTTTTTTTTAATAATAACTTTTTAATAAGGTTTTTAAAATTACTTTTAATAATTTAAATAAGGGTTATATTATAGCCTTATATTATAGCTATATTAAGCTTTATATAAATAATTACCTATACCTTTTTAAAGTTTAATTTTAAAATAATTTTTATAATTTTAAAGTAAATTAAGTAGTTAATATTTTTTATATTAATTAAATTATTTTTTAAAATAATATTATTTTAATTATTATTTATAAACTTTTTAATTTTTATATTTAAATAGTAAATACTTTATATAAGCCTAGCTTTTTTTTTATTTATTATTATTAAGACTTTATTTTTATATTTTTTATAAAAGTATTTTATAGCTAATATATTATTATAATAAAAGTAAAATAATTTTTAAAAATTTAATTTTAATTTTTTTTTTAATTTTTAAAGTAACTTTATACTTTAAGAAGTAATTTAGTATTATTTATAGTATTTTTTTAAAGTTTTTATTATTTTTTTATAATAAATAAATAAATAAATTAAATAATAAAATTAAAATTTAAAGTATTATTTAAAAGCCTTTTATAATAAAAACTAGCTTAATTAAGTTATTAAATTATTTTTTATTAAGTTTATATATAATATTTTTTTATAAAATACTTTTTAAATTATTTATTATTTAAATATATTTTAAAAGCCTTAGGCCTTATTTAAAATTAAGTTAAGTATATAAATACTTTAATTATTATTAAGTATATTTAGTAAATATATAATATTTAAGATTTTATAATCTTTATAAAATAATATTATACTTTATATTAAATAATATAATATAAAATAAATTTATAAGTTATTTAAAATAAAAAGTTAAGTTTTTATTTTTATTAAATATTTTAACTTATAAGACTTAACTTAAAAATTAATATAAAAATATATAAAAATATATTAAATTAAATACTTTATAAAAATTAATAAGCTAGCTTATTAATTATAGCTTTTATTATTATTATATATTTATAATATTTTTAATATTACTAATTTTAAAAAGTATTATAGCTATAATAAATATTTATTTAAATTAATAAATTATTTTTTTTAAAAAATATATATAAAGTTAAGTATATTTTTATATATAAGTATTTATTATAGGCTTAGGCTTTACTTATACTTAGTTATTATACTCCTATAGTAGACTAGCTATAGCCTAGGGCTATCCTAGGGCTATTTTAAGAATAGCCTAGGTAAGGTATATAATAGTATAAAATATATAAGTAAAATATCTAGTTCTTACTTTTTAAGTATATAAATTTATATATAAATGCTTACTTATAGTAGCTATAAGACTAGTCCCTTAATAGTATTAAAAATAGTAATAAATTTATTTAATTAAATAAAAGAATTACTTTTATAAAAATAAATTAATAATTAAAATATTTTAACTTTATTAATAATATTATAATTAAAAAGTATAAAAATATAATTAAATAAAATTAATATTACTAAATATAATAATAAAAATAATATAATAAAAATATATAATATTTAATTATATATTAAAAAAAAATTAATATTTAAAATAAAAAAAATAAAAATTAATAATTATTAACTTTTTATTATTAATAATTATAATAATACTTATTATTAATTTTTTATTAAAGTTAATAATTATTAATTTTTATTTTTTTTTATTTTTATAAAAACTAATACTTAAAACTATTTTTTAATTAATAATATTATTATACTTATTATATTATATTTATATATTATATTTTTTAATTAAAATAATATTATTAAAAGTAATAAAATATAGTACTTATAATATTATTATTATACTTAATATATTTATATAAAAAGTAAATATAATTAAGACTTTTTTATAAATAAATTATAATACTTATTTTAAATTATTATAATATTATTTAATTTTTTATTAATACTTTAATATTATATAATTATTATTATAAAGTATTTATTAAATTATTTTTTATAATAGCTATATTTATTATAATATTAATATTAATTAAGAAATTAGCTATAAGTATATATATTTATATAAAATAATATAATATATATAATATATTACTTAATTTATTTAATATTAATTTTTATTTATAATATAATAAATATATTATATTTTTATTAATATTAATATAATAATTTATTTTTTAAAGTTTAGCTTTTAAAATTTATTAAGTTAAATATTAATATATAATTATAGTATTTATTATAAAGTATTAAGTTATTATACTTATTAATACTTTTTTATAATATATTAATATTAAGTATTTATAATAAATTATAAATAAGTAAAAAAAAACTTATATTTTTAATAATAATAATTATTATTATTATTAAGTTTTTACTTATTTATTAATATAATATACTTTATAATATAATAATATAATATTATAATAATTAAAAAGTATAATACTTTTATATATAATATATATTTTAAAAAAAAAAAATATAAAAGAAATATATATAAAATTTTACTTTTTATATATATACTATTATATATATATACTTACTATTTATTATATAATATATTAAGTTTTTTATAATAAATTATTATATATATTATTAAGTATATATATTTAAAAAGTATATTTTATTTTTAATATAAGTATATTAAAATAATACTTAAAAAAATATATAGCTAATAAAAAAAATAAAAAGTAAAATTATATAATTATAATTAAAAAAAAATAAAAAATTAAAATATATTATTAATAGCTAAAATAAGTAATATTATAATATAAAAAGTATAAAAAAATATTAAAACTTTTATATATTTATATTTATTTATTTATAAAAAACCTAAATAAAAATATTAAATTAATTAAAAATTAATATAATCTTTTAATAAAAATCTTTAACTTTATATTAAATATTATTTAGTAATTAAAGTAATTTAAAGCCTAGTTAAATATATTATAAAAAACTTAAATAATAATTAATTTTTTATATATTTATTATTATAAAAGAAAATAGTTTTTATTATATATATTAATATAAAAGGTATTATTAAAAAAATTAAAAAAAGGTTAAAAACTTTATAATAAACTACTTTTAAAAAACTAAAAGGCATTTTTAATAAACTAATTAAAAAGTTTAAATATAAGCTTAAAAAAATTAGTAAAAGAAAATTTAAAAATAAATAAATTTTATTATATTTTATAAATTAATTTATATTATTATTTATAATATAATTATAGTATTTTATATATAAATAAGTAAAGAAATATAATTATTATATTTATATCTTTTTATATATTAATAATACTTTATAAGCTATAAAAGGATTTTAATATAATATAATATTATTTATATTTTTTTAATATATTAAATTTTAAAAATAATACTTATAAAAAATTAAGCTATATTATATTAATTTAATAATATAATAAAAATAATTTAAAAGTATATTATATAAAAGTATTTATTAAAAGTATATTAATAATCTTTTTATTTTTATTTATTTTTATTTTTATTATTATTATTAAAAATTATAATAAATATAAAAAATTATAAAAATTTAATAGTTTTTTATAACTTATTATAATAAAATAATATTATAATAATATTAAAAAGTAATATAATTACTTTACTTTTATAAGTTTATACTAGTATTATATATTAAAAAAGATATTATTAAAAAAAAAAAAAAGTATTTATAATTATAAAAAAAATATATAAAAATAAATTAATATATTATAAAAAGAAGTTATAATAAATAAAAAAAATAAAAATATATAAATAAATTAAAAAAAAGTAAGATAGTTATATATATATAAATTATAAACTAAGTTATAAAGCTATTAAAAAACTAAAATATATTAATTATATTAAAAGTTATATAAATATATTAAAATAATATAAAAAAAAGGTATTTTATTAAGATTATAGTATAATTTTATTATAAAAAGATAATACCTTTATATAAAATTTAATATAAATATTAAATTATATAAAAAAAGATTATAAAAACCTTAATATAAAATGCTTATATATTTATAATATTATTTTAAATATAAAAAGGTAAATAGCCCTTTTTTTTTATAAAGGTTTAAAAATAAATATAGTTATAATTAAATACTTACTTTTATAATATTATATATTTAATATTATATACTACTTTAGTTAGCTTTTTTTTTTACTTTTTTATATTATACTCTAGCTTTAATATAGTAGTTTTAATACTATTTTAATATATAAAAGTAATAGTAATAGTTTTTTTTTTTAAAAAAAAGTTAAATTTTAAAATTAAAAAAGTTAAAGTTATTAAAAAATTATATTATAAATAGCTACTTTATTTTAAGTTAAAAGTTATTATAATTATTAAACTTTATAGCTTTTATTATTATTAGCTTTAGTAATACTACTAGTCTTAGCCTTAATAATACTATTATTTTTAATATATTAAAGTTATTATTATTAAGCTTATTATTATTAAATTATACTGCCTTTAATATTAATAATGCCTTTAATACTAAAAGGCTATAAAACTTATAAATTTTTATAAGTCTAGTGTTTTATAATAACTTTAAAAATAATAATAGCTTTAATTAATTATTATTTAGCTATAAAAGGTTTATACTTATAATATTAATATCTTAATATTAAAATTTATAATACTTAAGAATAAAAGTAAAAAAAAAGCTAAAAATAATAAAGTCTTAGTATTATATTATAATTATAAGTATTATTAATATTTTATATTATAAATAAATATATAGTTATAAAAGTATTAGTATAAGTATAATAATTTTAATATAAGTATAAACTATTACTATTTAAATAGGGATTTTTAATTATTTAAATAAGACTTTTATTATTATTATTATTATTATTATTATTATTATTATTATTTATTATTATTATTATTATTATTATTATTATTATTATTATTATTATTATTATTATTATTATTATTATTATTATTATTATTATTATTATTATTATTATTATTATTATTATTATTATTATTATTATTATTATTATTATTATTATTATTATTATTATTATTATTATTATTATTATTATTATTATTATTATTATTATTATTATTATTATTATTATTATTATTATTATTATTATTATTATTATTATTATTATTATTAAATTTAAGGGCATTAATATAAAAAGTATTAGTATAAAGAGGTATAAGGGTTTACTATTTATAAATTATAAGTAAAAGCTATATTCTTATTTAAATAAAAAGAGATAAGTAAGCTAGTATATATATATTTTATTAATTATATTATAGTAAATAAAATATATTAATAATAAGTATATAAAAAAATAAATTAGCTTATTAAAAAGTAATTTAATATAATAAAATATAATAGCACTTAGTTTATTAAGTTATTACTTAGTTTTTAGCTAATAACTTTTTTTATTTTTATTATTTTAAGCTTATAATAAACCTATAGCCTATTACTTATTATAAGTCTTTTACTTATAAAAGTAATTATTAACCTTTATAACTATAATAATAGCTAAGCTATTTACCTTCTTTTTTTAATTACTTTTTTAATTACTATTATTATTAGTAAGTAATAGTATTTAATTACTTATAGTTTAATAATAACTAAGGATTATATTAAAGTAATTTTAATTACTTATATAAATTATTTTAAATCTTAATTTTATACTTTTATTAATATTATTAAAATATATAAATAAATATATAAAAGTTTTTAAATACTTTAATTATATAAAAAGCTAAATACTTTTTTACTTTAAATTTAATATATTACTAAGCTATTATTTTAATATTTAAAGAAATACCTTAAAGCTAAAAAGAAAAATAGTAATTAATATACTTAGTAAATAATTATAAGTTATATTCTTTAATATAAAATTAAAGGCTTTAGATTTTATAATTTAAGCTAAGAATATATAACTTTTATAACTATTTTAAAAAAATAGTAAAGCAGCTTAAAAAAAAAATTAAGTTAAAAAAGATAAAAGTCTTAATATAAAGAAATAATAAACCTTACTATTTATAAATAAAGACTTTAAAAATAATTAAATATTAATAATTTTATTATTATTAAGTAATACTAATATTTATAGTTATAAAGTTTATATATTATAATTAAACTTTATTTTACTATATTATAATTTAGTTTTATTATATTATAATTTAGTTTACTATACTATAATCTAGTTTTATTATATTATAACTTAGTTTACTATATTATAATCTAGTTTTACTATAACCTATTTATAATAAATCTTAATATTATAATATATTTCTTATATATTAAAAAAATAATAATTACCTAGTATTTTATATATAGCCTATTTATAGTAATTATAGCTTTATAATAAGCTAGTATTAAAACTATAAGATTTTATAAGAACTTTATTAATATAGTATCCTAAGCCTTTTTAATTACTACTTATAGCTAATTATTATAATAATAACTATAAGCTAGATTTAGGCTATTTAACTAGCTAGCTAAAAGAAGAAAAAAAAAAGAAATAAAAATAATAATAAATAAAATTATTAATATAACCTTATAGTATTATAAATTAGTAGTCTTAATTTAGCAGGTATAGACTATATAATATATCCCTTTTAAAGCTATTAAACTATAATCTAATCCTAATATAATAATAATAATATAAAAAAATAATAATATTATACTAATTATAAAATATAAGCTATTTTACTATATATAAAAGATATAAATTAAAATAGAAAATAGCTACTACTTCCTTTAATTAAGGAGAAAAAGCGCTAATAAAAATAAATAAATTAAATTAAGGGTTTTTTAATTAATAAAGTCTAGAAGTTACTTTTACTTACTAAAGTATAAGGCTCCTTTAATCCTTTAATTTAATATTTAATATAATAATAAAAGCTTTAGCTTTTTATTATATTAAGCTATATAGTAAAACTCTTATATAGCTTTTTATTTATTTATTTATAATAAAAGATATATCTTTAGTAATACCCTCTTAGTTTAAGATAAATACAGTTTTTATTATTTAATAAGCTTTTACCTTTTATAAAATTAATAATATTTATATAGTTAATATACTTTACTAAGCTAGGGATTTTTAAAAGCTTTTTTTAAAAATAAATACTTATAACCTAAAGTATTAAGCTTAGCCTTATTATTAAAAAGGATGCCTTTTATAATAAAAGAAAGGAAATAAAAAATAAGAAATAAGCTATAGCTTAAGTAATAAAGTTAGTATACTTATTATAATTACCCTTACTAATAAATACTTAAACTTAAGATATTTAGGCTTATTATAAGTTAAGTTAATTTAAGCTAACTTAAGGCTTATTATTAGTAAAGCTAGGTTAAACTTAGTAAAGTTATATTATAAAATGCTAAGTAAATAAAGGTATAAACTTAAGATAAATCTTAGCTATTAGTAAGGCAAGAAGCTTTAAATATAAAGCTATTATACTCTGCCTTATTAATAATATTATTAGCTATTATTTAAAACTAACTTTATTAAGATAGGTTTTAAGCTATTAAATAGTATTAACTATTTTTAAAAGCTTTATAAATTTAATATACTTAATTTTTATAAGCAGCTTTATTAAACTATTAGCTATTATCTTTTATATATTAATTTATTAAATTTTAAAATCTTCTTTTTTTATTTTATTAATAATTTATTTATATTAAATATTTATATATTTTATTTATACTATATTATAATAATTTAAAATAGTTATTTTTATATTTTAAAAATTTATATATAAGATTATAAGCTTTTAATTACTAATACTTATATTATTAAGGATTTTTTTAATTTAAATAGCTAATATTTTAGCTAGTATAAGGTTTATAAATTTAGCTTTAATAAAGCTTATTATAATAATAGTTTATTTTTTACTTTTTTAATAAATTAAACTATTTTTAATTATTATAATATAGCCTATTATATTAAAATACTTAGCTAAGTTATTTATAAAGGTAGTATTTATATATACTTTTAAATTTAGGTTTTTAAGGCTATATTTACTTTTTAATTTAATTCTTAAATAGGTTATAGCCTAGAGATATTAAAATAAGTATTTAAGAATTTCCTTATAATAAACTATTAATTTAAAGTTAGCCTTATAAAGCTTTTAAATTATATATATAATATTTAGTTTTATTTTTATAAAAATAAAGTTAAAGCTGCCTATCCTTTTTAACTATTTTTTAACTAGTATAATAATTTCTTATTATTTTTAATTATATAAAATAACCTTATTAATAAGCTATAAAGTTTTAGCTATATTTTAAAATAATAAAATAAATTTAATAAAGATCTTTTTAATATAAGTCTTTTAGCTAAGTATAATTATTTATTTATTATAGTTTTTATAAACTTCTAGTTTAAAAAAGATAATTATATCTCCTAGCTTTTTAATTTTAAATAAACCTTTTAGCTATATTATTATATTATAAATAGTTAATATTTTAAATACTATAATTATTATATTATTTATATATAAAATTAAAATAGTATTATCCTTTTATTTAAAAATATAAAGCTTAAATAATAAAGGTTAAAATTTAATAATAGTAAGAAGCTATATAGCTTTTTTAAATTACTAAAGTAATACTTTAAGATAACTACTAGGGGGGTTTTAAAAATAACTATAATCCCTATAATAGCTCTACTATTACAGGGGGGTTATTAATTTATAAAAGGGTTATTAATTTATAAAATACCTGGATTTATATATGCTTACTATATAAACAGAAGTACCTATATTTTACACTACATTTTTCTTCCTAATTTAAAGAAAACCTTACTGTAATTATATTTCCTAATATATTAGTTTATAAAAATAGGTTATTTTATTATAGAAAGCTGAATTCCTAAGTCTATAAGGTACCTCTGTTTATATAGCATGCCTACCTAAATTAAGGTACTGATTTTTTTATAAATTAATAACCCTTTTATAAATTAATAACCCTTTTATAAATTAATAACCCCCCTGTAATAGTAGAGCTATTATAGGGATTATAGTTGTTTTTAAGACCCCCCTAGTATATAAAGCTTTTTTTAAATAATAAACTCTTTTAGATTTATTATTAAAGCCTTAGGGTTAATATATATAAACTTTTTCCTTAATATTTATATTTAAAAATACTATAATAGTATTAAATTACTATTATTTAAGATTATAGGTTATTATAATTAAGTAAAACACTTTAACTAATACTAAATAGGCTATAGTAATATAAAGGTTTTTTATAAAATAGTCTATCCCTTAAAGCTAGTTTTTATAAATAATAAGATAAGCCCTTTAGTATAAGATTACTATTAATAAAATACTTTAAATTATAAACTTATTTATTATATAAAATAATAATATCTTATAATAGCTTAATTAAGCTTTAAGTCTTTTTTTTAATTAAACACTAGTATTATTTTTTTATAATAAGGAATTATTTAGTTTTATAATTTAGCTTTTTTTTAATATTATATTAATTTTTAAAAACCTTAGTACCCTTATTAAGTTACTACTTAACTTTAATAGTTATAAATATTATTAAAATAGGTTATTTATTTATAAATTTATTATTCCTTTACTATTTAATTATTTTAATTATTATTATAAATCTTTTTATCTTTCCTTTATATAAAGCTTTATAATTAACTTAAGTAATGCCTTAGGTAAAATAATACTATAGTTAGTTAGCTATATATATATTAATTTATTTAAAAAGAATAGTTAGGTTTTAATATATTAAGGAAGTTATAGTCTTAAGGCTAATTATAAAATTATAAAGGGAAGGAATAATAATAATAGTAGTATTCTTATAAATAGCTTCTAGCTTAATTAAGCATTAATTATATAAGTTATAATAGTCCTAGTTAGCTTAAGGAACTTAGTTTTATATCTCTTTTTATAAAGTAAGCTTTAAGGTTTAAAAATACCTACCTTTTTTATAATTTAATAAAAGTTATTATTAAAGAATATTATTATTATTTACTTTAAAATATATAAAGTCTTTATTTTTATTTTTATTAGCTGCTTTATTAGCCCTAGTAGTATTTTAAATAAGATTAAAGCTAGCTTTATAACTAGGCTTTTATTATAGTCTTACTACTTAGCTAATAACTATTTAACCTCCTTTTTTAATTTTAAGGTTAATAAGTATAGCTTTATACTTAATCTCTAGCTTTTTATAATTAAAAAGAGTTTTATTACTTATTTTTTAAAATCTTATATTTTATAATTTAATAACTTTATTTTTTATAAAAAGATAGACTTTATAAATATAACTATTTAAACCTTTTATATTAATTAAATATCCCTTAATAGCTTTAAGCTATATTTTTATACTTTTAACTTTTTAGTTATTATTTTTCTTAATATATACTATATAACCCTAGGTCTTAATATATTTAATATTATATTTATATTTAACCTAAATAGCTTTAAATATTATTTTTAAAGGTAATACTTTATTTTTATTAAATAATATTAATAGTAAATTATAAATATATACTATAGACTTTATATATAAAGTTTAAAGGGTTTTAAGTAATTTAATCTTAATATAGGTTATATATTTAAAGTTTATAAAGGTCTTTTTAGCTTATTTACTTATATTATTTTATTAAGAAGTATAAGCTGCTAAGGTCTTTAAGATAAATTTATTTTTATAAAACTAGTTTTATATTTCTTAAAATATAAATTTTTTTATATTATTAAATATTATAACTTAAACCTTAAACCTTTTATTAAATACTTATACTTATAGCTTTTAATTATAAAGCTTTTTTATAATATTCTTATAATTTATAGCTAAAATTAGCTATTAATAATATATAAAGGTATTTATATTATAAAAAGTAATTTTAAATCTTTTATATTTAATAAGTATAATTAAAACTATATTTTAAAAAACTATTTATAAGAATTTTATAAGCTTTATTAGTAGGCTATAGCTAATAATAGCTTTAAACTTAGCTAAATAATAAGCCTTATAATAAAAGTCTTTAATTATAGTTATATTTAGCTAAATTCTTAAGTATTAATAAGCTTTTAATATTTATTACTTATTTATATAGCCTAGTCTTTTATATATAAGACTAAATTTAATATTAATAATAAATAGCTTAATAAGTAATATTATAAAGTTATAATAGCTATTAACTAATAGTATTAATATTTTTAAAATAATAATATTATATTTTTAATAAACTTTTATAATTATAATAATTTTAGTTTTTTATAAAATAAGTTATTTTTTTAAAAAATTATATTAAATATCTTTATTTAAAAGCCCTTAGGCTAATTATATTAATAGTACTTTAAAAAGTATAGGTAATATTTTTAAGCTTAAGTGTTTTATTATTAAGCAGTAGGATAATTACTATACTTATGCTTTTAATTTATAGTATACTTTTATTAAATATAGCTATTATGCCTGCCTTATTTAATAGCTAAATAAAAATAAACTATTTAAGGTTATTAAAGTAATATAAGATCTATTTAAAGTTAATAATAATATTATCTTAATTAATACTATACTTAAAAAAAGTAAAGTTATAATTAAAAATATTATTTTAAATAATTTCCTTAACTTTATCTTTATATATCTAGTCTAGCTTAATAAAGATATTAAATATAACTATTATATTAATAAATAACTAGCTAGCTTTTATAATATTTAAGTTACTTTTAAAAGGTCTTTTTTTTATAATAGGCTTAGCTTTATCTTTTTTATTATTATTATTTTTTAATTCTTATTTTTATAAATAAAATCCTTAATATAAGTCTAGTTATAAAGGTCTGTTTTTAATAGTATAAAGTTTAAAATAAAGTTATTAATAAGTTTTTAGTATATAAGGCTTTTTATTAGCTAGAATTTAGTAGCTATATTTTAGCTTTTTAATCCTAGTGCCCTTATTATTATTATTAAATTAGCTTTAGCTACTAAAGTTAGGTCTGCTTTAGCTATATTAGCTGCTCTAGCTATATTAGGCTTTAAATAATAATAAGAAAGGAGCTAGCTATTTAAATATATTAAAGGTCTTTTTAAACCTAGCTTCCTTATTAGCTTATAAATAAAAGAACTTAATAAGTTTATCTTTTTTAACTTCCTTACCTTAATAAAGGTCTGTAGTTTACTAAGGGGGTTTTAAAAATAACTGCATTTCCTATCCTAGTATAGCTAGGATAAGGGGCATATTAATTAATAAAAGGGTTATTAATTTATAAAATACTTTAGTCTTAGTGTAAATGCTATATAAATATAAGTATTAAATTTTAAAATTATTAATACTATACTAAAAAAGGCTAATTTAAGCAGATTTAGCATCTCCTTATACTAGGCAGCAGCCTAATACTATTTTTTCCTTATAAATTATAAAGATTAAGGGTTATATAGTATATCTTTTTATATAGTATATACACTATAACTTATATATCTTTTTTTTATAAATTAACAACCCTTTTATTAATTAACATACCCCCTAACCTAGTAAAGCTTAGTTAAGGAATGCAGTTATTTTTAAAACCCCCCTAGTAGTATTTATATTAGGTCTTATTAATATATTTAAGGCTAGTAAGGGCTATAGTTATAAACTAAGCCTCTAGGGTGTCTAGGTATTAATATATAATATAAGTTTAAGCTCTTATTAATATATTAATATAGGCTTTAAAAGACCTAAATTAGCTATAGTTTAAATAATTAAACTCTTAAATAATTATAAAGATACCTTTAACTAAAGCTTTAAAAATAATAGTCTTTATTAACTTAAGCAGCTTTTATAAAGTTAACTTATTATTATTAAAGCCCTTATAATTAAGCTTTATATATATTTTTATTAATAGGTTATTTAAGATAAATACTATTACTATAAGGTCTTTTTTCTTTTAAGTAGCTTTTTTAGCTTAGGTGCTATTAATAGGTTTAACTTTTATACCTTTAATAATATCCTAGATTTTTATTAAGGCAGTGTTAACTTTTAAAGTCTACTTTTAGATATACTAATTATTTAGGCCTTTAAGTAGTATAGCTAGTAAGAAAAAATTAGCTTTTAAGGCTTTAATTATATTATTAATAATAAATAACTATACTATTTTAGGCAATCCTGCTAATAGCTTTAAGTTAAAATCTTAATTATTTTTATTATTAATAATATCTTTATTATTACTAATTTCTAAGTTAACTTTTTTATTAACTTTAATTTTTAGGTTATTTTTAACCTTTAATATATTTTAGCTTTATTAATTATTTTAAATTAACTATATATCTTAATTTAACTAGTTATCTTAAGTTAAAAGATTAGGAGATAATATTCTTTAAGATCTAGATAATATAAATATATATTTATATTTAAAAATTTTAAAGAAAAAGGGCTGTAATTAATAAATGCATTTTCTAAGCTTTAAAACCTATATTTTAATAAAAATAATAGCAAAATAAAGTATTAATAGCTTTTAAACTATAATTAATAAAAAATAATTAGGAATATAATTTTATAATAAAATTGCAGGGGCTTATAGCCTATAATAATAACTATAAGCTAGATTTAGGCTATTTAACTAGCTAGCTAAAGGAAGAAAGGAATAAAATAATAATAAATAGGATTATTAATATAACCCTATAGTATTATAAGTTAGTAGTCCTAACTTAGCAGGTATAGACTATATAATAAATAGCAATAAGCTTAATAATAATAACTTTAACTTATTAAAAACAGCAGTATTATTATAACTAGGGCTAGTAGTATTACTATAGCTAATAGCAGTATTACTAAGGCTAGTAGTAGTAAAAGCTATAAAGTCTAATAATAATAATAATTATAGACTTAGCATAAAGTACTAAAGGGGTCTTAAAAATAACTGCATTTTCTATTCTAATATAGCGAAAATAAAGGGCATATTAATTAGTAAAAGGGTTATTAATTTATAAAATATATTAATCTTAATATATATACTATATAAATTAAGGTAATAATTTAATAAACTATTACTCTTACACTTAAAAAGGCTATTTTACTTATATTTAAAACTACCTTATTTTAAAAAGCAGCTTAATAGTATTTTTATAATTTAAATTATAGATTTAGGGGTTTTTATAATACCTTTTATTATATAATATATACTACTTTAACCTATATATCTTTTTTTTATAAATTAATAAACCTTTTACTACTTAGCATACCCTTTATAATAGTAAGGCTATTATAAGGAATGTAGTTATTTTTAAGACCCCCCTAGTAGCTATTTATAATGTAATTTCTTAATAACCTTAACTTCTTTAATCTTAAAAATCTAGCCTTCCTTTTTTAAAAAGAGATACTATTACTACTGCCTTTATATATTAAAAAGGCATTTATACTACTGCTTATATATACTATATTATAATAAGCCTAAGCAGCTATAAAAGCTCCTTAATAAAATAAAAAGATTATAAAAGTCTTATAAGCAGCTTAAAATATTATAAAAGCTATATAATAAGCTATAGAAAATATAAAGCTATTTTAATAAGCCTAGGAGGTTATAAAATTAAAGTCCTCTTATTTAAACTATAATATATCTTTATTTAAACTATAGTAGTTTATATATAAGGTAAAATTCCTATGCATATACTGTTAAGTCTATTACTGCATACTAGCTTATAGTATAAGGTAATAGCAGGCTTATCTTTATATAATAACACTACATAGGGTTATATATCTACCTTATTATTTTAAACTATTACTGCTAACCTTATTACTGCTAATCTTATTACTACTAACCACTTTATTACAGCATAAGATTAACAGTAGCGCTAATTATTACTATAGGACTAAAAAGCAGCTGTAGTAGCAGTAAAGGCAGCAGTAAAGGCAGTAGTAAAGGCAGCAGTAAAGGCAGTAGTAGTAAATATCCTAGTATACCCTTTACTTTATAATATCTCCTTAACAGTAATAACTTTTAGTATATAACACTATATTCTAGTGCTTAAGTATAAGATATTCTACTTAAGAGGTTAGTCTAGCTAATAGCATAAACCACTACAGTTTAAATAGGAATCTATTATAATTTAAATAAAAGGACTTTAAAATTATTACTAATACCTCCTACTACCTTAAAAGCACTAAAGCTAAAAAAAAAATACTACTTTTTTATTTTTTTACTATTAGTAATATATAATATATTTAATAAGCTTTTTATATTCTTATAAACCTTTTACTGCCTTTATAGTCTTACTATTTATATTTAGTAAAGCTTTAACCCTTAAATTATTAATAGTATTAAAGTTAATACTTATTATCTTTTTACTTATAATTATACTAATAGCTAGGCTTTTTTAAATATTAGAATTTAATAAACTTTAACCTAGTAAATAGACTATTTATATAAAATAATAATAATAGTAAAAAAGAGAGATAATTAATAATAGTCTTATAATATTAGCTATATTAAATATAATTATCTACCCTTAATTAAACTATTAGCTTATATAATATATTATTACTATACTTTAGTATAATAGCAGTAAATGTATAATTTTATAAGGCATTAAGCCTTTCCTGCTTAAAAAATAATAAGTATTATTAAAAATATAACTAATAAGCTTATATTCTTTAAATAAAAAGTCCTTCTATTTATACTATAGTATATCTTTATTTAAACTATAGTAGTTTATACTTATATTAAAATTATTATGCCTATACTACTAATTTTATAATTACATACCTATTTATAATATAAGCTAATAATATATCTTATAGTCTATATTATAATACTAAGACTTTACTTATTTTAACTATTTTTTTATTTAAATCCTAATTATTAATACTATAAATATTAGTATTATAAGAATAGACTTCTTATAGCTAGGAGGTTATTACCTTAATACACTAATATCCTTAAAGTTATCCTAAAGCGCTAGTCTTATAAAGATCTATGCCTTTTATAATCTATTAGCATTAAATATATTAAAAATATTACTAGTATTAAAGGCAGTAAAGTTTAATAATAATAACCTTAATAATAAAGACTTTAATATATTAAAAATAGCAGTAGTGCTAAAAACAGCAGTAGTATTAAAGACAGTAGTAGCACTAAAAATAACAGCAGTATTAAAAATAGCAGTAGTGCTAAAAACAGCAGCAGTATTAAAGATAGCAGCAGTATTAAAGATAGCAGTAGTGCTAAAGATAGTAGCAGCAGCTATAGAATTTAAGTTTAATAGCAAAGACCTTAATAAGGTTAGATTTAATAACTTAAAGTGGCTATTTATTATATAATTTCCTAATAAGCCTAGATTTATTAATCTTAAAGATCTAGTATAACTGCCTTAAAAAGAAATACTATTACTACTGCCTTTATATATTAAAAAGGCATTATTACTGCTACTTATATATACTATATTATAATAAGTTTAAAAGCTTTTATAAGCTTTTAAATTAGCTAATAAGATCCTTAAAGTTCTTTAATAAGCCTAAGAGGCTATAAAAGCTATATAATAACTTATAAAGAATATAAAGTTATTACTAAAGCTATTAAAAACTATATTAAAGCATTACTTTCTTATCTTACTACTATTTATAACTTATAATATATTTAATAAGCTTTTTATATTCTTATAAACCTTTTATTATAATTATAGTCTTACTCTTTATATAAAGTATAGCTTTAATTTTTAAATAATTAATAGCTAGTAAGTTTAAACTTATTATACCTTTATTTATAATTATACTAGGCCTTAAACTTTAATAAGTATAAGGATTTAATAAAGTTTAACTTAATAAATAGGATATTTATATAAAATTACAGCCTTAGCTATTAAATAAACTAACTAAAAGTAGTCTTATTATATAGTTTATATAAAATATAACTATTTATTAATAATTAACCTATTAGTATATATTATATATTAGTAATAAACCCTTACTTAATAATAGTAAAAAAAGACCTTAGTAAGGCATTAAGCCTTACTAATAAAAAAGATAGCCTAGATCTTTTAAAATAATATTAATAAGCCTACTTATTTCTACTAGTTTAATATATATAATAATTATTAAAGAATTAAAATCTAAGCCTTTAAAGGTTTATTAATAACCTAAGCTTAAATTAAGGAGTTATAAATAAGTAACCTATACTATTTTATTAAGATTAATAATAAAAATAAGATTTAAGGCATTATTTAAACTTATAAATAGTTAAAAATAATATAGCAGCAGTTCTTTAAAATTCTAGGAATTAATAATATATATAAAACTAACTAGTTTAATATATTCCTTTTTAAAGTTATTAATATTATAAACTAAAAGTTAGTAGCTAACTTTACTTTTAGTTTAATTAATATAAAGAAGTAAAATAAATACTAATAGCTATATAAGAAGTTAAAGGCTATTTAATAAGACCTTTATATTCTAGCGCTATTTATAATTATTATAAATAAAAAACATACCCTTAAAAATGCCCTTAATAATATATTTCCTTTATTATAATAGTAACTTTATATTTATTATATTAATATTTATATTTAGGCCTAAATCTATATATATTAAAAAGGTAATAATAGTAATAATAGTAAAGATAATAATAAAAAAAATAAAGTTATAAATAAAAAGCTTAATTAACTTAATAATAAGCTAGCTGCTTAAGTAACTATATAATAAAAAGCTAAAGATAAATACTTAGTAGTAAACTTATAACTAGCTAATAAAAAGCTAATTTATAAAGGTATATTTTATAACTAAAAGTATATAATATTTATTAATAATAAGGAGGACTTTTTATAAGCCTAATTATTAATAAAGGAGAGATATAGTAAAAAGAAAGATAGTATTTTATAAATATACTATTTTTAATATATTTTTAAGAAATATATGCTTTATTATAAGCAGTAGGCTTATTACTTTATTAAGTAATATTAAAATTATAGCTAATATATTAATAGTTTTATTAAGACTGCTTATAAGAATATAAAGTTATATCTTTTATTTAGTATAAGTAACCTTTTTTACTATTATATAATAATTATCTTTATAATAAAGTAAAAAAAAAAAGACTTTATTTAAAATATAGCTAGAATATAAATATAATAATAATAGCGCTTTATTAATTAAAGCTAGCTAAGTAATATTCCTTTAACTATTAGTTATATTATTATAAACCTCTTTACTTAATAGTATTAACTTATTATAGCTATAATGCCTTTAAATATTAATCCTAGCTTAAATCCCCTGCTAAATTATATATATTACTTTATATAATAGTATAGCCTTTTTTATAGCTATATTATCTTTTAAAAGTTAAAAGCTAGTAAGGCCTTTAATAAAAAAGATATTTATTTATAATAATAGCTAAAGCAGCCTTTAATATATTTTCTAGCTAAATATTATAAGAAGTTTATTAATTTTATTTTTTAAAACTATAAAAAGCCTCTCCTCTACTTATATAATTTAAATACTATTTAAAACCTTTATAGTTAATTAAGAATATTAAAAAATAGTAAGTTATTAGTCTTAATAAGCCTTTAGGCTAATAATAAAAATAAAAATAAAAAGAGAGAGATGCTAGCTTTATTATAAACGCTAGCTTTATTATAAATACTAGCTTTAATATAAACGCTAGTATTATTATAGGCTAGGTCTTATATAACTTAATAACCTTATTAGCATGCCTTAGCATGCTAGCTTAACCCTTTAGTATAGTAAGTCTTATTATAGTATAAAATAAAAGGCAGTAGCAGCTTGCTTTTATTATTATTAGTTTATAGCTAAGGTTATAGCTAAGGTTATAGTTAAGGATACTAAGGGGGTTTTAAAAGTTAACTACTTCCTAGTCTAGTATAGCTAAATATAAAGGGCATGTTAAGTAAGAAAAATTGCTATTAATTTAAAAAAAATAAAATACCTAATTTAAAGTAAAAGCCTTATATAATTATAAGTACTTATATTTTCTTATATAAATTGCCTATTTTAATCTAAATATCTTAATAGTTAAATTTCTATCTAAGCTAGTTTAAAATAATTATAATACTATACACCTTAATACTATAATTATAATATATAGCTTAATAGCATTATAACTATACTCTTTTATAACAGCGCTATTTTTTAATTATTTCTCTTTAAACCTTTATAATATTATTTTTAAATGCCTAGCTATTTACTATATAAAAATAAATTAACCTAAATATAAATTTACCCCTATAGGGATTCTTATACTATAACCTTAAAAACCTTAAAGAATAAATTATTACTATAGCTAAGTTATATTAAGATAGGTATTATATAACTATTATAAATGCTTTTAAAAAGCTTTAAGTCCCTTATAAAAGACTATAAAGTAAAGTTTAAGGAGCTTATTTATAATCTTTTAATAAAGGCAACTGCATATTATTCTCTTTAAAAAAGGAATATATAATTCTTTACTAATCCTTTTATAAGATTATATAAGGCTACTATATTTATCTTTATTATTTTTAATACTATACCTTAGCTATACTATATGCCTGCAGTAAGATAAAGCAGGCATTATAAAGCTAGGCTAGTTACTTTATATAGTGCTATAAAAAAGACTTTTATTAGTAAAAGTCAGTCTTTAAGAATATAAAATACAAGGCTATTAAAGATTAAGGTAATATTAAGGCATTTTATTATTCCTTATATAATTTATTCTTATAGCTAAAGATTAAGAAAAAAAATACTTAGAATTTTAATAAGTCTAGCTTTATAATAGGTTTTTTTTTAAAAGGTATAGACTTATAAACCTCTCTCCTTATAAAAAAGCCTATTCTTATAGATTTATATAATAAACTTTTTATTATAGTAGTAAAAGTAATTTTTATTACTAGCACCTTAATTCCTTTATTTCTAATCCTTTTAGGTATTAATATTCTAGTATACTAAATCTTTAATACCCTTAATAGTAATATTATTATTATAACTAGTAAGAAAGAATATATAATTAATATCCTTACCTTAAAGTAAATTTACTATTTTAAGATTTATATAAGACCTTTTAATCTTAAAGAGGTCTGCATTTTTTTTATAAATAGCTATAAAAACTATTAGATAATTAAGTTTATAATATTTATAGCTAAATATAATATAACTCTCTTCCCTTTACTACTATATCTTATATACTATCTTTAACCTCTTAATATAAGCGTCTTTTAAGCTTATAAGGCCTGGCATTAGGAAATCTTATATTAAGAGATTACTAATAGTATTATAGACTTTAGTAAGTCTAACTTCCTTTATTATTTTTAAAAAATATATAACTAAATATTTAAAAAGCATATAATTAAGTTAGCCTAGGAAAAATATAGTTATTTTCTTTTTAAACTGGCTATTATTTTAGACTAACTTTAAAATGCCCTTTTATTATTTACCTAAGAAGTTAGTAAATATCTTCTTCCTAGTTTTATTAATAAAGATAGGGAAACTTTATTAAGAAGCTTTATAGTATTAAACCTTGCCTTAAATAATAACAGTAGCTAAGGTAATATAGATAATAATAATAATAATAGTAATACTCTTATTATAAAGGAAGTGTATTAAAATATAATATTAACATTAAAGAATGCAGCTAAATTTATATAAAAGTTAGCTATAATACTAAAGCTATATATATAAAAGGTTTAATAATATTACTAATATATTTAATACTGCATTAAGACTTTAATTCTTTTTAGCATACTGCTTATGCTATTTATCTTCTATATATTTAAAAAAGCTAAAAAAGCTATACATACTCTTGCCCTTAATAGTATTATAGCTATAAATAAGATAAGGCGTTTAAAAAAGAAGAATTTAAAAAAGCAAAGCCACCTAAGTTAGATATTAATTATAAGGAGATATAGCCCTTTAACTATTTATAATATAAGGCTTAGGCTTATTAAAGATAATTATTATAAATAAGCTAAGTAAGCAGCTAAAAAGGAAAAGATTTAAAAGAAAGAAGCTTATAATAAAGTTCCTTATTTATAATACTAGCTATAGATTATCTACTTTATAATTTAAAAGAGCCTAAGGCTATTTTATACTAATAATATATTTAAAAAATAAAAGCTATTATAAAATTAGTATTACACTTCCTAATTAAAGTCTAATTACTATAAGCTTCTTAACTTAATAAAGTGGCTTTATAGCATTTATTATCTTTATTATAAGCTTTTTTCTTAAAGCTGCCTTTTAGACTTTTATCTTATTACCTAGCTATAAGAATATAATTATAAAATTATAAAAAAGGCAATCTAATTTACTATTAGTAATATATTTTAATAAGCTTATAATTATTAAGAATATTCTTTTAAAGCTAATAGGTTAGAAATAGTTATAGAAGATAATTATAGCATGCTAAAAGAAGAATTTAATATAAAAAATAAAGATAAAAAGTCTATTTATAATAAAAAAGATAGCCTTATTTCTTATACTAGTATATATAATAGTGCTAATAAGCTTATATAATAATAAATATTTAGCAGGGTTATATATAAAATTTCTAAATTTATAATTTAAATAAAGTAATATCTTATACTATACTAATTTATATAGCAGTAGAAGTATTTTATTTTTTTTAAATTAATAGTAATTTTTCTTACTTAATATGCCCCTTATATCTAGCTATGCTAGACCAGGAAGTAGTTAACTTTTAAGACCCCCTTAGTATAGTTATAGCAGCAGGCCTTCCTTATAATTATTTATAAGTTTTAAATTATAGCTAGCTATATAAGGATTATAAATAATATAAAAATAACTAAAAGCTATTACTACTACTATGCTTAATAATAACAGTAATAATAATAATAATAAAAGTACTATTAAAAAGGTTATTATTATTTTAACTACCTAGCTAGCCTTAATAATCTAGGATAATTAAAATAAACTAGCCTAGCTATAACTATATGCATATTTAATAAAAAAATTAAAAAAACGCTATTTTTAAATAAATTAGCCTGCCTTAATTACCTAGTCTTAATCTTAATACCCTTCTTTTAGTAATATCTCCTTAATAGTAATAACTACTAGTATGCTATATTATATTTTAATATAAGTATATAAATAATTATACTTAGGGGGTTAGCCTAGCTAGTAGCATAAACTACTATAGTTAAATAAGAATCTATTATAATGCAAATAGAAGGACTCTTAATAAAAGGATATATATAATAATAAGTAATAAATATACTATAAAAAACTAAATAGTCTTTTTACTACCTAAGCTTAAATTAAGCACCTTTAAGATAATAACCTTAAGTATTATATTAAGCTAGATAATAAAATAAAAGTAAAAGGGGTTATTTAAACCTATTCTTAATATAAAAATATATAGTATTAGTTCTTAAAAGTCCTTAATTTTAATAATATATATAAAACTAATTAATTTAGTATATTTTTATTTAAGGCTATTAGTATTATAAACTAAAAGTTTATTACTAATTTTATATTTAGTCTTATTAATTTAAAAAAGGAAGATAGCTTTTTATAGCTTTATAAAAAGCTAAAGCAGCTTTATTAAAAAGTCCTAGCTTTAGTACTATTTATAATTATTATAAATAAAAAGCAAGTACTTAAAAATGCCTTTATTATAATCTTCTTAACCTTATAGTAATAGCTATATATTTATTATATTAATACTAATATATAAGCATAAATCTAAATATATTAAAAAAGCCTTAATAATAATAATAATAATAATAAAAATAAAAATAAAAATAAAAATAGCTATCCTTTTAAAAGCAGTATTTATAACAGTCTTAATAATAACCTTACTATTTACACTTCTTATACTATAATAATATAATAAAAAGCTAAAGCTACTAAGTCTTTAGCAGTAAGCTTATAACTTTTAATAATTATATAACTTAAAAGAGAGTTAATATATAAAGGCATATTTTTTAACTAAAAGCATATTATTTTTATTAAAGATAAGGGAGACTTTTATTTAGCCTAGGCTATAATAAAGTTTACTTATACTACTACTTAAAACTATAATTTATACTATATTTTTAAGAAATATATATTATAAAAAAAGCAGTAGGCTTATTACTTTATTAAATACTATTATAACTTTAGCTAAAAAGTTAATAGTCTTATAAAGACTGCTTATAAAAATATTAAGTCCTTCCTCCTTTTTAAAATTATTAATCTTTTATATTTTTATAATATAATCCTTTAAATAATAAAAAAAAGAAAAAAGACTATAATAATAATATAGCTAAAATATAAATATAATAGCATTAATACTTTATTTAATAATAAAGTTAGCTTAAAGATATTACTATAATAGTTAAATATATTAAAGTTAATCTCTTTACCTAGTAGTAATAACTTATTATAGCTATAATACTAATAAAGTTAGCTTAAAGATATTACTATAATAGTTAAATATATTAAAGTTAATCTCTTTACCTAGTAGTAATAACTTATTATAGCTATAATACCCTTAAATATTAACCTAAACCTAAACTCCCTGCTTAAGTATATATATTCCTTTATATAATAATATAGACTTTTATATAGAGTATTGCTATCTGGGCACTGGTGGATTACTATCCAGGCACTGGTAGAGGTACCTAAAGAATTTCCTTTAAAACACTATGTTTTAAAAGCTTATTCCTTAGCTAAATAAAATTATATAAAATATATAAAAAATATTTCTATATATATAAATAGCTAAATAACCTAATAATATTTTTTTTATATCTTATAAATATTTATTTAAGCTAATAATTTAAAAAGAAACCTATATTAATTTAAACTAGATATTTATATATAATAGCTTAAGATAATTAGGTAACTTTTTATATAGCTATATAGCTTATTTTAAGAAGTTTATTATTATATTAGGTGTATGCTTATATAAGTAATACTAAGTTATAAAATTGCCTTTAAACTTAATATAGGTTTTTAAAGCTATATATATATAATAAAAAGCTTTTTAATAGAGAATAATAAACTTAACTATAGAAATAAGCTAATATTTAAATCTGTTTTTAATTAGTATTTTTCTAGAATTTTTTATAGATCTTTAAAGTTAAAGAAGATTTCTGTGGGTTTATAGGCATAGGCCTTCACTATGCCTATTTAGGTTAATCAGTGCCTAGATAGCAATCTATTAGTGCCTGAATAGCAATACTCTTTATATAACTACTTTATCTTTAATAAGCTTTAAAATAATAAGGCTTTTTATAAAAAAAACTACTATTTATAATAATAGCTAGTTAAGCTATTAATATAATTTTTATTTATTTTTTATAAGATTTTTACTAATTATATTTTAAGATTTTAAAAAGCCACTTTTTTATATATATAATCTTTATATAGTTTAAAGTTTTTATAGCTAACCTTAAATTTTAAATAATAGTAAAATACTTATACTAATAACCCTTAAAGTAAAGGAAAAAAATAATAAAGCTATACTAGCTTTATTACTAGTAGCCTTATTATAAACTAAAGTATGCTAGCAGCCTTATTAATAAACTTTAATATACTAGCTTAATCCTTTAATATAGCAAGTCTTATTATAATATAAAATAAAAGGCAGTAGTAGCTTGCCTTTAGTATTATTAGTCTATAGCTAAAGTTATAGCTAAGGTTATAGCTAAAGTTATAACTAAGGTTATAGCTAAAGTTATAGCTAAGGTTATAGCTAAGGATATAGTTATAGTAGCAGGCCTTTTTTATAATTATTTATAAGTTCTAGGTTATAGCTAGTTATATAAGGATTATAAATAATATAAAAATAACTAAAAGCTATTACTACTACTGCGCTTAATAATAATAGTAATAATAGTAATAATAAAGGTATTATTAAAAAGGTTATTATTATTCTAACTACTTAGCTAGTAGCAGCTTAAAATAATTAAAATAAACTAGCCTAGCTATAATTATATATATATTTAATAAAAAAATAAAAAAAATACTGTTTTTAAATAAATTAGCCTGCTTTAATTATTTAGTCTTAACCCCTTATACCCTTCTTTAAGTAATATCTCCTTAATAGTAATAATTACTAGTATATTATATTATATTTTAATATATAGGCATAGGCCTTATTACTTAAAGAGGTCCCTTTAGCTATAGTATAAACTACTATAATTTAAATAGTAATATAATATACTAAGAGGGTCTTAAAAATAACTATAATCCCTATAATAGCTTTACTATTACAAGGGGGTTATTAATTTATAAAAGGGTTATTAATTTATAAAATACCTAGATTTATATATACTTACTATATAAACAGAAGTACTTATATTTTATATAACTTTTTTTTCTTAATTAGAGGAAAATCTTATTATAATTATATTTTCTACTATACTAGTTTATAAAAATAGATTAATTTATTATATAAAAGCTAAATTCCTAAGGCTATAAAGTACCTTTATTTATATAGCATACTTACCTAAATTAAAGTACTGATTTTTTTATAAATTAATAACCCTTTTATAAATTAATAACCCCCCTATAATAGTAAAGCTATTATAAGGATTATAGTTATTTTTAAGACCCCCCTAGTAGTCTAAATAGCATTACTTTTTATAAAAAGCCTTTATAATTAAATTACTTTTTTTATTAAAGTAGTTTTATTTAGACTATATTATATTACTATTTAAATTATAGTAGTTTATATTAAAGTTAAAAAAACACTTTTAAGTAATAAGGTTTATGCCTATATACTAAGATATAATATATAATATTAGCAGTTATTACTATTACTAAGGGGGTCTTAAAAATAACTATATTTCCTATCCTAGCTTTATTAAGATAAGGGGCATATTAATTAGTAAAAGGTTTATTAATTTATAAAAAAAAAATATATAGCTTATAATATAAATACTATATAAATTTAAATACCTTATATTAAATTAATAAATTTAATAACTATAATTCTTTTAAAGTATAATTATTATAATAAAAAAAGAATAGTATTACCTTTTATATTTAAATAAGCTTATTACTGCTATTCTTATTATTACTACTTTCCTTATTATTACTACTATCTTCTTTATCCTTACTTTTAAGCTTAATAGCCCTAAATTTAAATGCTAGCTCTTTAAAGCTATATTTATTTATAATCTTAATACTATTAGCTTTATATAATAACTCTTTATAATTAATAGCCTATTACTTAACTTCTAATATTATATAACTAATAGCTTTTTTAATAATTTTTATATTATAGTTTATAAACTAAGGCTATAATACTAGCAGCTTTTAGCTATTATAAAAATAGCCTTAAAAATTAAGTTTATAATAAAAATAATAGCAGTTATAAATCTACTTATTATTATTTAGTAAGGTATAATAGTTTAACTTAAACTACTAATCTAGTATTAATAAGTTACTTAAGTATATAAAGATATTATTAGTAAGTTATAAAGCTATAATATTAACTTAAATAATAGCCTTTACTTTCCTTAGCTAATAATAAAAAAAGGGTATTTTATTATAAGCTTTTTTATTATATATTTATACTGCCTTTTTTTCTTATATTACTTATTTATTATAGTTATTTATAGTAAGTTAAATTCTTACCTTATTAATACTAATTAAGCTATATTTTATTATAACTAATATCCCTTAAAAAAGACTTAATTTTTTAATACTCTTAGCCTTTAAACTTTTTATTTTAGCTATTATTATAATACTATTTAAAGTAAAAGTATATAAGGCTTTCCTTCTTTTTTTAAATATATATAATACTAATAGTATTAGCAGCACTTTTAAAAAGATAAAGGCTTTAAGGTAGTATTAAATATAATTATAATAGTAATTTATTATTTAAATATAAAGTTATAGTATTAAAGCTAATTACTATTTAAATTATAATTATATTAGTATTCTTAATATTATTTTTTTAAGCCTTTATATTATAAAAAGTATAAAAAAAAGCTTTTTAATAATAATAGCTATAATAACCTTAAAGCATTATTAAAATTAATATAACTAGTAATATTACTTTTATTTATATTTTTTATTAATAATAATAATATATTTTAAAGTTAATTAAGGATAATTATAAAATTATATAAAAAAAGCCTAGTCTACTTTTAAATTATAAAAATTATATACTTTTTAAATATTTAATTATATATTTTTATAAATAAAATAAAAAGTTAGTTTTATTAAAATTAATAATATTATTAATAACTTTTTAGTATAAAATTTCTTAATATTAATACTTATAAAACTAAAAAATATTAATATTAAAAGGTTAAAGATAATATATAAAATATAATAGTAAAAGAAAGAGCTTAATATTATATTACTTTATAAAATAAATAAATTTACTTATAAAATAATTCTTATAGCTATTTATAAATAAGACTTATATTTCTTTTAAATCTACTAGTTATATATATTTTTTAAAATATTAAAGCTATTTTAAAGCTATAATATTAATAATATAGCCTTTTAAGCTTATAGTAAGTATTATATTATTAATAAGGTTATTCTTAAATTATTTTACTAATAGCTAGATCTTAAGTAAAATAATAAATAAAAGGATAATCTTACCTTTAGCTAAAATTACCTTAATAGCAGTAATAAATATAATATTATAAAAATTAATTAAAACTAGGTTATTAATTAAAATAAAAGTTTAAAAAAGTATTTTAATAAAAAAATAGCTAATTATAAAGCTAGTCTTATTAAAATTCTATATATTTCTTTTCTTTACTTTATATTAAATTAAAAACTATTTTTATATATAAAAAAATAACTTAATAGTATTTTAATTTTTTATAGCTTTATATTTTATATTATAAAAAATAAACTTATAAATATAAAAGTCCTGCTTTAATTATTATATAAATCTTTTTACTTAAGATTATAAGACTATTATTATCTTACCCTTAGCTATAAGGATTATATTAGTATAATATTATAAAGCTTAAAGCTATATATAATACCCTTAAGTTATTTAATAATAAGCTTAAATAAGGATTTTATATTCTTTTTCTAGCTATAATAATATATAGTTATTATTATTAAGTAATTATAAATAGGCTTTTTAAATTTAATTATATAGCCTTATATATAGTACTTAAAAAGCCTTAGTAATAAGAGAAATAGTTAAGTAATAACCTTTTTAATATAACTTAGCTATAGTAATAGTGCATTTTTTAAGAGTTTTAAGGTAATAGTATATAAAATAAGGTAAATTTATATTTAAATTAATTTAGTAATTATAAATAAAATATCTAGCTTTTAAAAATTCTATTATACTAAAAATAATTAAAAAATATTAAGATTTAATAAAGTTATAGTAAAAAGAAGATATAGCTTATATATAGCTATTATTATAATTATTATAATATAATATATTAGTAATAATATTATAATTATATAAGGCGTTTTTTTATTTTTATTATAACTTTAGCAGGCTAAATTTTAAAAATAAAAGAAGTATATAAAAAAATATAAGTACCTTTATTTATATAAAGTTAGCACTATAATTAAGGTATCTTTTTTTTATAAATTAATAAACCTTTTACTAATTAATATACCCCTTATCTTAGTAAAGCTAGAATAAGAAATGCAGTTATTTTTAAGACCCCCCTAGTAAGATATCTTTAAGAGAAAGGCATAAGTAAGCTAATTTATCTTAAGCCTCCTTAGCTATTACTACTAATAAGGTAGCTAGAATAATATTAATTTTAATAGCCTTGCTATTATTACTATTATTATTAAAGGCAGTAGTAATAGCTTTAAGTTATTATTAAGTTAAGGTTTAAGATCTTTATACTACTAGCTATAATTATAACTATATCTTACTATTATAGTATAGGCTATAAGACTTGCTATTTTTATATATTATAAAAAGGTATATAGTTATAAGAAGGCTAGTATAAGCATAATAATTTTAGTATAAGCATAAACTACTATAGTTTAAATAGTAATATAGTATAGTTTAAATAGAACTACTCTTTTATTATATTTATTTAAGTAATATACTTTACTTTATAGCTTAATAAGTCAGTTATTACCTATCTTTTTAATAACTAGTTAATTTTTTTATTATTTATATTAAAAATATATCCTAAAGTTAATTTATAAGTATTTAGATTATTAGTTTAGTTAAAGTTATTATAGCTATATAATAGTTATAGCTTTTTTTAAAAAATAAAGCATAAGTTTTTAATACTTTATATATATTTAAAAATATATTTAATAGCTTACTTATATATATTATTAAGGTTATTAAAGTATTTATTAATTACTAAAACTATATAAATAAGGTCTAGCTATATTTTTAATATAAAATATATTAGTAATTTTATTATTAATTAGTATTTTTTTATTTAATTAACTTAAATACTTATTTTTTACTTTTTATTTATTTTTTTTTATTATTAAGGTTAGTATTAATATATAATCTATTATATTATATTAATAAATAATTTTTTAAATATAGCCTTGCTAATTAAGAATAATTATTTATACTATCTTATTATAATAAATTTAATTGCCTAGGTAATAATAGTATACTTTAAAATTAATTATAAAGTTTAACTTTTATTTTTTTAAATAATAAGCAGATTATTTATATAAATAGTAATAAAAATACTATTTTTATTATATAGTTTATTATTATTAAATATTATATAATAGCCTAAAGTTAAAAGGAAATTAATAAGAGTTTTATACTAAACTTTTAAAGCTTATTTTAAGCTATATAATACTTTTTTTAGCTTATAAGTTTAACCTATTTTATTTATAAACCCTATTAGCTATTTTATATATATATCTTCTTTTATATTTTTATAAAAGAAGGCTATTTTAATATTTATTTACTTAATCTTTAAATTTAAGGCTGCTATTATTATAAAAAAAGCCTTATAAGTTATTAGCTTTATAATTAATATAAAAGTTTTAATATAATTAATTTTAGTAATTTATTTAAAACCTTTAATAACCTAGTATGCCTTATACTTAATAACCTAATTATCTAGGCCTTATTTTAACTTATAAATCTATTTTCTTTATAAAATATTTATTTTAAGGTTAAGGTTTATAAAATCTTAAGTGCTATTATTTTATAAAGCTTATATTTCTTTAATTATACTGCTATACTATTTATTTTAAAAGAAATTATATTTAACTTCCTTATAGGTTATTAGCTTAATATCTTTAATATATAACTTTAAAGCAGTACTAGGGGGTTTTTAAAAATAACTGCATTTCTTATTCTAGCTTTACTAAAATAAGGGGGCTGTTAATTTATAAAAGGTTTATTAATTTATAAAAAAAGATATTATATTTAAACTAATACTATATAAATAAAAGTACTTATATTTTTATATATACTTTCTTTATCTTTATGATTATTTTATTAAAATTATAAAAAAGTAAGGCATAGCTATAACACTAATATATTAACTTTATAATTATAATAATAGCTATTTATAACCTATATCTTCTTTTTATTATAACTTTATTAAATCTTAATTAATTTTAATTATTTTTATATTAATAAACTTCTTAAAGCCTTATTATTATACTTAAGATTATTAAATTAATTTAAAAATAAATTTACCTATTTTTATATACTATAATATTAAAACACTTAAGAAATATATTATTATAATAGCTAAGCTATACTAAAAGGGTTATTATTTAATTATTTTAAGTTTTTTATTCTAAACTTTATAATTAATTAAAAAAAGCCTATTTATAATTACTTAATAAAAGTAACTATATATTATTATAATTTAAAAAAGAATATAAGATTTTTATTTAGGCTTATTATTATATAACCTAGGGATATTATATTTAACTCTAAGCCTTATAGTATTATAGTAATACTATTTTTATTATTAAAAAAGTAATAAAAACAGTCTTATACTTTTAAGCTAAAAGATTTATATAGTATTTAAAATAGGACTTTTATATTTATAAGTTTATATTTTATAATATAAAATATAAGGCTATATAAAATTATAATACTATTAAGTTATTTTTTATATTTAAAAATAGTTTTTAATATAATATAAGGTAAAGAAAAGAAATATATAAAATTTTAATAAAACTAGCTTTATAATAAGGTATTTCTTTATTAAAATACTCTTTTAGGCTTTTATTTTAATTAATAACTTAGTTTTAACTAATTTTTATAATACTATATTTATTATTATTATTAAAGTAATTTTAGCTAAAGGTAATACTATTCCTCTTTTTATTATCTTTTTTAAGGTTTAGCTTTTAATAAAATAGTTTAAAAATAGCTTTAAAAATAATATAATACTAGCTATAACTTTAAAAGGTTATATTATTAATATTATAGCTTTAAAATAGCTTTAATACTTTAAAAAATATATATAACTAGTTAATTTAATAAAAATATAAGTTTTATTTATAAATAATTATAAAAATTATTTTATAAATAAACTTATTTATTTTATAGCCTAGTATAAAATTAAGCTTTTCCTTTTACTTTTATATTTTACTTATTATTTTTAACCCTTTAATATTAGTACTTTTTAATTTTATAAATATTAATATTAAAAGATTTTATATTATAAAATTATTAATAAGGCTATTAACTTTAATAAAACTAACTTTTTATTTTACCTTTAAAAAATATATAACTAAATATTTAAAAAGTATATAATTCTTACTACTTAAAAGTAAACTAGGCTTTTTTTATTTAATCTTATTATTATTCTTAATTAGCTTTAAAATATACTTTTTTTTTTAACTAAGAAAGTTAATAAAAATAGTATTACTAGCTATATTAATTTTAATAGCGCTTTAAAATTATTATAGCTATTATTATTAAAAAGCTTTTCTTTTAGCCTTATTATAAAAAGACTATAAAAATTAATATTAAAAACACTAATATAATTATAATTTAAGTAGTAATTAGCCTTAATATTATAGCTTTATATTTATATAATAAATTACTATTATAACTATATTTAATATTATTTTAAGGCTTTTATTATTTTAAAAGTGCTGCTAATACTATTAATATTATATATATTTAAGAAAAAAAGAAAAGCCTTATATATACTAGCCTTAAATAGTATTATAATAATAGCTAAAATAAGGTATTTAAAAGAGAAGAATATTAAAAAATTAAGTTTATTTTAGGCTATATTAATTATAATAAAATATAGCCTAATTAGTATTTATAATATAAGAATTTAACTTATTAAAAATAATTATAATAAATAAGTAATATAAAAAAAAAAGATAGTATAAATATATAATAAAAAAGCTTATAATAAGGTTTTTTTTTTTATTATTAGCTAAAGAAGGTTAAGGCTATTATTTAAGTAGTAATTATAGCTATTTATTTTATTAATAATATCTTTATATACTTAAGTAACTTACTAGTATTAAATAAGTAGTTTAAGATTAATTATTATACCTTACTTAATAATAATAAATAGATTTATAACTACTATTATCTTTATTATAAGCTTAACTTTTAAAGCTATTTTTATAATAATTAAAAGCTGCTAGTACTATAGCTAAAAGACTATAATAAAGAGATTATTAAAAAAGCTATTAATTATATTATATTAAAATTTAATTAAAGGGCTATTAATTATAAGGAGATATTATATTAAGCTAATAGCCTTAAAATAATAAAAGAATATAGCTTTAATACTTTATTACTTAAATTTATACTTATTAAGATTAAGGGCAGTAATAAGGTTAATAACAGTAATAAAGTTAAAAGCTATAATAATAGCTATAATAAGCTTGCCTAGCTATAAAGTATAATACTATTATTTTTTTATTATAATACCTATACTTAAGCTATAGTTATATTTAATTATTATAAAATTATTAAATTTATTAATTTAAACTAAAATACCTTTATTTATATAGTATTTATATTATAATCTATATATCTTTTTTTTTTATAAATTAATAAACCTTTTATAAATTAACAGCCCCCCTGTTTTAATAAAGCTAGAATAAGAAATGCAGTTATTTTTAAGACCCCCCTAGTAATAAAAGTAAGAATATTATATAAAGACACTTAGCTTTTTAATAAATAGTAAAGTTCTAGATATTTTAAGACTTTATTTTCTTATATTTATATATACTTAGATTTTATAGCTAGTAGTTAAAAAGGCAGCACCTTAATTATAAACTACTAGGGGGTCTTAAAAATAACTATATTCCTTATAATAGCCTTATTATTATAAAGGGTATACTAAGTAGTAAAAGGTTTATTAATTTATAAAAAAAAGATATATAGGTTAAAGTAATATATACTATATAATTAAAAGTACTATAAAAACCCTTAAATTTATAATTTAAATTATAAAAATACTATTAAGCTACTTTTTAAAGTAAGGTAATTTTAAATTTATATAAAATAGCTTTTTTAAGTATAAAAGTAATAGTTTATTAAATTAGTACTTTAATTTATATAGTATATATATTAAGATTAATATATTTTATAAATTAATAACTCTTTTACTAATTAATATGCCTCTTATTTTAGCTATACTAAAATAGAAAATATAGTTATTTTAAGACCCCCTTAGTAAATAAAGCTAGTCTTATAATATTATTTTCTACCTGCTACTACTTATAAGCTATTATTAATTTATATTCTTACTAACTGTATTATTAAGATAGGTAGGGCTAAGATAGCATTAGATTTAAAGTGGATATTTAATAAGCTTATTACTTTACTGCTTAAAGTTAGTAGTTAATAAACTATATTTTTTATAAAGCTAAGGAGGATATATTTAATTGCCTTATTATTTAGTTTTTTTTACTATACTTAAGGTATTAAGTGCTATATAACTATTCCTACTATTTAAATATTTAAGATATTTAGTCTTTAGCTAAAGATAAATTTAAATAGTATTTTATCTAGTGCTTTATATTATATAGTCTACTTACTAAGTTAGGCCTACTAACTTATAATACTATAGGGTTATATTAATAATTTTATTTATTATTATTTTTATTTCTTTTTTCTTTTTTTAGCTAGCTAGTTATATAGCCTAAAGCTTATAGTCTTTTTATTATAAGTTATAAGCCCTTATATTTTATTATAAAATTATATTATTAATTATTTTCTATTAATTATAGTTTAAAAGCTATTAATACTTTATTTTATTATTATTTTTATTAAAATATAGGTTTTAAAGCCTAGAAATGCATTTTATTAATCTTAAGCTAAGTGCTATAAATTATAATCCTTATCCTTCCTTTTCTAACTTAAAATAAACTATAGATATATATTTATATTATTTTTAGTATTAGGAATATTATCTTTTAATTCTTTAATTTAAAATAACTAGTTAATTTAAAATATATAGTTAATTTAAGATAATTAATAAAGCTAAAATATATTAAAGGTTAAGGATAATTTAAAAATTAGTAATAATAAAAAAGTTATTAATAAAAAAGTTATTAATAAAAAAGTTATTAATAAAAATAATAAAAAGCTTAATTAATAAAATCTTAACCTAAAGCTATTAGTAAAATTACTTAAAATAGTATAGTTATTTATTATTAATAATATAATTAAGGCCTTAAAAGCTAACCTTTTTTTATTAATTATATTACTTAAAGGCTTAAATAACTAAAATACTTAAAAGTAAACTTTAAAAGTTAATACTGCCTTAATAAAAATCTAAAATATTATTAAAAGTATAAAAGTTAAACTTATTAATAATACTTAAGCTAAAAAAGCTACTTAAAAGTAAAAAGACTTTATAATAATAAAACTTATTTTAAATAACCTATTAATAAAAATATATATAAAGCTTAATTATAAAGGCTTTAATAATAATAACTTAACTTTATAAAAGCTACTTAACTTAATAAAAACTATTATTTTTAAAGCTTTAGTTAAAGGCATTTTTATAATTATTTAAAAGTTTAATTATTTAAATTATAGCTAATTTAAGTTTTTTAAAGCTTATATTAATATATTAATAAAAGCTTAAACTTATATTATATATTAATACTTAAATACTTTAAAAGCTTATTTTATAATTATAGCCTTTACTAGCCTTAAATATATTAATAAGACTTAATATAAATATTAAATTATAAATCTTTATTAAAATAAAAAAGTTAAAAAAAAATAAACTTATTAAGTTCTTTTAATTTATAAGTTAATAAAAAAGCTAGATTTAAAAAGACTTTTAGTATATTTAAATAGCTAGCTTTTTTCTTATTATTATTTAAAGCTTAATATAGCTAAAGTAGCTAATATAGCTAAAGTAAATTTAACTTTAATAGCTAAAGCTAATTTAATAATAATAATAAGAGTTATAAAATTAAAAAGCTAAAATATAATTATAAAATTCTAGCTAATAAAAAGCCTTATATATTAAAAACTTATTAATAACTTTATTTTAAACTTTATATAATTAAAAATAAACTTTTAAAGCTAGATTTATATTAAGAATTTTATTTATAAAAATAAAAATTAAAAAATAATAATAAAAAAAATAAAGCTAAGCTTATTATAAATAAAAAACTATTTAAAAGTAATTTAAATATTATAAAAGCTAGTTAGTTATTTATTAATATAATAATTATATTTAATATTTTTATTTAGCTAAACTAGGCTTATAAAAATAAAGTTAAGAAAATTATTTATTATAATATTTCTAATTATAACTTTACTTTTTTTAAGTATAATATTAATTAAAATAATATTATTATTAATTTTAAATATAACTTATATTACTTTAATAACCTTAAATAGTTTATTTTTATTTAGTTATTAAATAAAGTAAGTATAATAGCTATATTTAATAAAAGTCTATTATAAATTAAAAGTATATATATAATAGTTATTTTACTATTTAATAATAAAACACTTAAGCTTAAAAATATTACTTATACTTTTTAAAATACTATTAATATAATTAGCTTAAAAGCTTTTAAATAAAATAATATTTAATATAACTTTTTAAAAAAATAAATTATTTTATAAAAAATTAAAATTATTATAATTATAAAATTTTATTAAAAAATAATATTATTATTTTAAAAATACTAATATTATTAATTAATAGCTATTATTAATATTAAATTTAGTTTTATATATAAAAAACTAGGCTATATAAGTAAGTAATAAGTATTAAAAGCTTATTAATATTTAAGAATTTAGCTAAATATTATTATAATTAAAAACTTTTATTATAAAGCTTACTATTTAATTAAGTTTAAAGCTATTATTAATTATAGCCTATTAGTAAAGCTTATAAAATTTTTATAAATTATCTTTTAAAATATAATCTTAATTATACTTATTAAATATAAAGGATTTAAAATAGCTTTTTATAATATAAATACCTTTATATATTATTAATAGCTAATTTTAGCTATAAATTATAATAATATTATAAAAAAGCTTTATAATTAAAAGCTATAAGTATAAGTATTTAATAAAAGGTTTAAAATTTAAGTTATAGTATTTAATAATATAAAAGAATTTATATTTTAAAAAATATAAAACTAATTTTTAAAAAAATAGCTTTATCTTAAAAACCTTAATAGCTTATACTTTTTAATAAAATAATAAAAATAAATAACTTAAAAAAACCTTTATAAATTTTAAATATATAATTTATATTAAAATTAAATTACTTAAAACCTTTTAGCTTTTATATATAAAATTTACTATATATATTTATAACTTACTATTAATATTATTTAATAAAAATAAAGTATTACTTTTAAAAATAATATTTAAAGTTATTTAAGTTAAATATAAATATAATATTAAATATATTAAAACTTAAGGTTATATTATATATATTAAAAAAATAATAATTAAAAAGTTAAAAGTATAAAAATATAGCTTTTTATAATTATTTTTAATTAACTTTAAAATACTTTTTTTTCTTTAATTAAAAATATTAATAAAAGTAATATTACTAGTTATATTAATTTTAATAATACCTTAAACTTATTATAGCTATTATTATTATTATTATTAAAAAGCTTTATTTTTAGCTAACTTTTTATTTAAAAGTAAAAAAAAATAATATTATAAATACTAGTATAATTATAATTTAAATAATAAATAGCCTTAATACTATAATTTTATATTACTTTATATTTATATAATAAATTAATATTATAATTATATTTAATATTATATTAAGGCATTTTTAATTTTAAAAATACTATTAAAATTATTAAAATTATATATATTTTATTTAAAAAAAAAGCTTTATATACTTTAGCCTTAAATAATATTATAGCTATAGTTAAAATAAAAAGTTTAAAAGTAAAAAGTATTAAAAAATTAAGCTTATTTTAAAAAATATTAATTATAATAAAATATAGCCTAATTACTATTAATAAAATAAGAATCTAGCTTATTAAAAGTATATATAATAAATAAATAATATAAAAAAAAAGAAAATATAGCTATATAATAAAAAAGCTTATAATAAGATTCCTTTTTTTATTATTAATTAAAGAAAATAAAGGCTATTATTTAAGCTAATATTACCTTCTTATACTTTATTAATAATATTTTTATTATTTTAAATAACTTATTAATATTAAAAAAGTAATTTAAGTTTAATTATTATACTTTTTTTAATAATATAAGTAGCTTTATAATTATTATTACCTTTATTATAAGCTTTATTATAAAAAATACTTTATTTATATTTAAAAGCTACTAATACTATAGCTTTAAAATATAAACTATAATAATAAAATTATTTAAAAAGCTATTAAGTTTATAATACTAAAAGTAATAAAAAGAGCTTTAAATTTAAAAAAGTTATTACTTAAAGCTAATAGTATAAAAATTATAAATAAATATAGCTTAAGTAATTTAATAATAAAGTTTAAAGCTATTAAGCTTAAAAGTAGTAATAAAAATAATAGTAGTAGTAGTAAATATAGGTATTTTTATTTATATAATATTAGTATTATAATTTTTATATTTTTTTATTAATTAATAAGCCTTTTATAAATTAATAACCTTTTTATAAAGTAAAGCTATTATAAGAATTATAGTTATTTTTAAAACCCCTTTAGTATTTATAACTATTAAAGTTAAGTAGTAACTTAATAAAAGTATTAAGGTTTTTAAAAATTAGTATAATATTAAAAAAAAGCTAGATTATAAAATTAAATAGTTTTTTATTATAAAAAAGCAGTATTAAAGTTTAATTAAAAAAAGACTTAAAGCTTAATTAAGCTATTATAAAATACTATTATTTTATATAATAAATAGATTTATAACCTAAAGTATTTTATTAATAGTAATTTTATATTAAAGGCTTATTTTATTATTTAAAAAGACTAATTTTAAAAATAAACTATTTTATAAAAGACCTTTATATTATAATAGCTTATTTAGCTTTTATTAAATTATTTTATTTAATTATAATAACTTATAATCTTAAATAATAATAATTTAATATTATTATAGTATTTTTAAATATAAATATTAAAAAAAAAGTTTATATATATTAATTTTAAGGCTTTAATAATAAATTTAAAAAAGTCTATTATTTAAAAAAAGCTTTATATAATTATTTTAAAATATTACTTTAATAATTTAAAAAAGCTATATAGCTTTTTATTATTATTAAATTTTAACTTTTATTATTTAAGCTTTATATTTTTAAATAAAAAAATAGTATTATTTTAATTTTATATATAAATAATATTATAATTATAATACTTAAAATATTAATTATTTATAATATTATAATATAGCTAAAAGGTTTATTTAAAATTAAAAAGCTAGAAAATATAGCTATTTTTTTAAACTAAAAGTTTATAAAAACTATAATAAATAAATAATTATACTTAACTAAAGAATTTATATTAAGAAGATTTTTATTAAATTTATTTTATTATTTTAAAATATAGCTAAAACTTTATAGCCTGCTAATAAAGTTATTTTATATAATTAAAAATAATAAAAAATAATTATATTAGTTAAAAAGTAATTAAAAAAATAAATAGCTTTAACTTTATTTTTATAAAAATAAAACTAAATATTATATATATAGTTTAAAAGCTTTATAAAGCTAACTTTAAATTAATAGTTTATTATAAAAAAATCCTTAAATACTTATTTTAATATTTTTAAGCTATAATTTATTTAAATATTAAATTAAAAAGTAAGTATAGCCTTAAAAACCTAAACTTAAAAGTATATATAAATATTACTTTTATAAATAACCTAGTTAAGTAATATAATATAATAAGCTATATTATAATAATTAAAAATAATTTAATTTATTAAAAAGTAAAAAATAAACTATTATAATAAGCTTTACTAAAGCTAAACTTATAAACTTTATACTAGCTAAAGTATTAGCTATTTAAATTAAAAAAATCCTTAATAATATAAATATTAATAATTAAAAGCTTATAATCTTATATATAAATTTTTAAAATATAAAAATAATTATTTTAAATTATTATAATATAATATAAATAAAGTATATAAATATTTAATATAAATAAATTATTAATAAAATAAAAAAACAGATTTTAAAATTTAGTAAATTAATATATAAAAAATAATAGCTAATAATTTAATAAAGCTACTTATAAAATTAAATATATTAAATTATAAAGCTTTTAAAAATAGTTAGTATTATTTAATAACTTAAGACTTATCTTAATAAAATTAGTTTTAGCTAATAGCTAATAATATTATTAATAAAAAAGAATATAATAGCTTTATTTTTAAAGCTTTTTATTTTATTAATAGTTAAGATTTATTTTAAGTTTATACCCTTTTTTTTAATAACTTTACTAAGTTTAACTTAGCTTTACTAATAGCTAAAATTTACCTTAAGTTAGCTTATATTAACTTAACCTATAGTAAGCCTTAAGTTAGCCTAAATTAACTTAACTTATAATAAGCCTAAATATCTTAAAAGCTTAAGTATTTATTTATTAGTAAAAGTAATTATAATAAGTATACTAATTTTATTACTTAAGCTATAGCTTATTTTTTATTTTTTATTTTTTATTTTCTTTTTTTTTATTATAAAAGATATTCTTTTTATTAATAAGGCTAAGCTTATCTTATATTTTTAATACTTTAGGTTATAAATATCTCTTTTTAAAAAAGGCTTTTTAAAAATCCCTAGCTTAATAAAGTAAATTAGCTATATAAATATAATTAATTTTATAAAAAGTAAAAGCTTATTAAATAATAAAGGCTATATCTGCCTTAAATTAAAAAGGTATTATTAAAAATATATATTTAATATAATAATATTAATAAAAATATTAAATTTTATTATAAATAAATAAATAAAAAGCTATATAAGATTTTTATTATATAGCCTAGTATAATAAAAAGCTTAAAAAAAGTAAAAGCTTTTATTATTATATTAAATATTAAATTAAGGGATTAAAAAAGCCTTATATCTTAATAAGTAAAAGTAACTTCTAGACTTTATTAATTAAAAAACCTTTAATTTAATTTATTTATTTTTATTAACACTTTTTTTTTAATTAAAGAAAGTAGTAGCTATTTTTTATTTTTAACTTATATTTTTTATATATAGTAAAATAGCCTATATTTTATAATTAGTATAATACTGCTATTTTTTTATATTATTATTATTATATTAAAATTAGGTTATAATTTAATAGCTTTAAGAGAGATATATTATATAGTTTATTTACTAAGTTAAGCTTACTAACTTATAATATTATAAGGTTATATTAATAATTCTATTTATTATTATTATTATTATTTTTAGCTAGCTAGTTAAATAGCTTAAATTTAGCTTATAGTTTTCTTATTATACTTTATATAAACTCTAGTTATATAAGTAGTTAACTATTTTTAAGATTTTTAACTAGTACTGCTTTAAAATATTCCTTTTTATTATAGTAAGAAGGAGTTTATTATATATTATAATATTAAAGTTTTTAATAAAATTATTAAACTAATATTATAAAAGATATTTTAAGGCTAGTATTATATAAAGCAGTTTAATAATTAAAGTTATAGCTATTAAATTCCCTTATTTTATTTATATAAATAATATAATAATAATCTTTTTATAGTTTTTTTTCTTAAAAAAATTATATAAAAAACTAAATAAATTCTTATATACTTTATTAGTTTTTAATTATCTTACTTTTATTAAATTTACTATAGTTATTTACTAAGGTAATTTAATGTTTTTTTTTTAATATAGCTAGTAATATAAAAAGGTTTATAAATATTAATATAAATAATATTTTTAATATAGTCTTCTTAATATAGCTAGCCTTAATATAGTTTTTATTTTATTTTTTTATATAAATATAGCTTATAAAGGTAAAACTCTTATATAATATTTATATTATTAACTAGGTTTTTTAATTTAGCTAAATTATTATTACTTAAATATTTTATTTAATTATATTAAACTTATAGTTATAAATTAATTATATATAATACTAAAGCTAGTATTAAAATAAAGTTAATATTAATTTTATATAATACTAATACTTATATTAAAAAAAAGTTTATTTAAAAAATAAATAGGTTTTTAAAATAATAAGCTATAATTTTAATTTTATTTTTTTTTATTATTTAGCTATTTTAAGCTACTTATATTATCCTTTTTTAATTAAAAAGCTAGGTAATAAAAATTAGGTTTAAGCTAAGTCTTAAGGTAAAAAGTACTTTTATAAGTATAAAAGTAATTAAAAGATTTTTATTTATATATTTTTAATAATTATACTAATACCTTTTATTTTAATCTTAAAGTTATTAATTTTAGTAAGTATTTTAAAGTATAGTCTAAGAGATTTTAAAATAAATTAATCTTTTTATAATATTATATATTATTTATAGCTTAAGTTTAAGATTTATATAGTCTTAAAGCTATAATAAGGCAGTATTTTTAAAAAGTTATAAAATACCTATTTTTAATTAAAGTAGTTTTATATTTATATTTATATTTATTAAGTATTTTTAATAACTTTTATAATTTTTTTAATATTTTTTTTAAATATAAGTTTTAGTATTTTTTTTTTATATAGTAAGTTTTATTATAATATATATATTTTAAAACTCTTATTAATATTAACTTTTTATTATTTATTAATATAGCTTGCTTTTATATTAATAAAGCTTATATTATTATACTGCTTTTTTATTTTACTTTTTTAGCCTTAATACTTTAAATAATATTATTTAAAGTTAAAAAGAAATTAATACTATAGCTTAATTAAAAATTAATATACTAAATAAAGTACTATTTATTTAAGCTATTTATTAATTTTAAAATTAAGTAGCTATTTAAAAGCTTATATTAACTTTTAGCTTAAAAGAACTTTTTTTTAAATAGTTTTAATATTTTATATAAATTTTTAAATTAAGTTTAAAAAGCTAAAAATATAGTTTTTTTATTTTTTATATATAGTTTAAAGTATTTTAAGACTAGACTTTTAAAATTCCTTTTTTATTTATTAAAAAACCTCTTAAATTATAGTTTTTTTAATTATTATTTTACTTAGTAAAATTAATAATATTATTTTTAAAATATTAATATATTATTATTATTTACTTTATTATATACTTAGCTATAAGTTTAATACTTTATTTTTAATATTATAAATACTTAATAAGTTATTTTCTTTAATAAGGTTAATAACTAGCTTAAGCTAATAATTTTATATAAAATAGTCTTTTTATTATTTTAAAGTTAGTAATAAGTAAAGGCTTAAAGTATTATTATAATAAGCTTAATTTTAAAGCTAATTATAACTATAATTAAGTTACTAACTTTAATATTTTTTTTAAAGTTATTATATTATTATATTATATTTTAAGTTAAATATTAAAAAGTTAAAAAGGTATATAAACTTTATAACTATATATATTTATATTATTAAAAGAAAATAAAATTATTATTATATTATTTTTAAAATTTTTATTTATTAATTTAAAGGTTATTTATTTTATTATATTTAAATTACTATTATTTTTATTATTTAGTTTATTTTCTTAAAAGTTTTAATTACCTTAGCTACTTAAAGTAATCCCTAGGCTAATAATTAAATTATTTAATAAAAGTAATCTTAGCTATTTTAATTAAGGGTTAGCTTTTAACTTATTTTAGTTAATAAATTAGTATTTATTTATTATTATAAAGTTATATAGTAATTTTTTTTAAGACTTATAAAACTAGTAAAATTAATAGCTAAAGTTTTTAAAAGTATAAGTACTTAATAATTATTAATAAAAGCTAGGCTTATAACTTATTAAAAAATATATTAATTAGCTTACTTATTAATTCTTATTTAAATAAAAATATAGCTTTTATTTATATTTTATAAATAGTTAACTTTTATAACCTTTTATATTAATACTTTTTATATTAATACTTTTAAATTTAATATTATAATTATATTAAAATAAAAAGTTAAATAAGTTTATTATAAAGCTAATAGTATTTTAGCTTTTTTTTTAATAAACTATATATATATTAATATATATTTTAATATTTTATTTTATATCTTTTTAATAATATTATAATATAATTCTTATTATAATTTACTAAAGCTTTTAATATTTAGCTATTTAATTATTATATAATAATATAAAAATCTTTATATATATTATATAAAAAATAAAAATTCTATTATAAAGTTTTAATAAGTAATTAGTTTTAATAAATTATAAAGTTTTATTATATATACTATTTATAAAGGATTTTTTAAAAATATAAAATTATAAAAGTAACTTAGTTTAAGTATTTTTTTATTAAGCTTATTATAATGCCCTTTTAAGTATTTAATAATTTTCTTATAATATTATAATAGTGCTTTATTATATTTATTTTTTTAAAGTTAATTTAAATATATATTAAAAATAAGCTATTTATATATTTATAATTATAACTCTTTTAGCTTAAAAAACTAAACTTAAATATAATTTAAAAATTAAGCTATTAATTATTATTAATATTTTAAAAATATAAATTATTTTATATTTTATTATTATACTAAGATTAATATAAAATTTATTTAAAAATAGCTTAAAGTAGCTTTAAGCTATTTTTTCTTATTTTTATTTTTTAATAAATTTTATTATATTTTATAAATATATTAATTATATTAGCCTTTTTATATTAAAACTTAATTATAAGATTATATAATATAAGCTTTTAAAACTAAAAAACTTATTTTATTAATAATTTTTTTTAATTATAAAATAAATATAATTTAAATAATTTATAAGTATTTATATAATATATATAATATATATATTATAATATTTTTAAATATAAAGTACTTTAATAATTATAAATATTTTAGTATTTAATATAATATAATACTATTTAAAGAAATATAACTTTTTTAAATAAAATATAATAAAATACTATTAGCTTTAAATAAAAATTAATAAAATAATATTAATTATATACTTAAATATATTAAGTTTAATATAAATTTATATTATAAAATTAAAATATATTAAGACTAGGTATTAATAAAATTTACTTTTAAGTATTTAAAAAGCCTTATATTTAAAATATAAAAGTTAAGTTTATTTTTTTATTAATTAAATTAAAAAAAGAAACTATAATTTTATTATAATTTTTAATAAATTAATAATAAAAATTATAAACTTTTAAATATCTTAAAATAGCTTTAATAAATATTAATTTTAGCTAATTTATAATAACTTTAATTTATTTTTATTTTATTTAAATACTTTTTAAGCTTATAATAAATCTTAAATATAAAATAGAATTTATATAAAACTTATATTTTTTTAAAGTAATATAAAGTTTATACTTATATAATTATTTTAATATTATATAAATATATTACTTATATTTATTTTAATTATTATTATAAATAAAAATATTATTAAAATAAATAATATATATAATATTTATAAATTTAATAAAAATAAAATTAATATATATTTATTAAGTAGCTAGTATATTAATTAAATTAAATAATAATACTTAATATTAAAAAAGTTTATAATAATATTATTATATTATTTTTCTTATTACTTTTTTAAATATAAATTTAATAATAAGTATTTTTAAGGTTTAATTTAATAAAAAATATTATATTTTATAAGTAATTAAAAATTATAAATATAAATAATAATAATATAATATTATTTTTATAATTTTATTTAACTTTTAATAATTTATATAAAGTTTTTATTTTTCTTTTTTTAATATAAATAATATAAAAGCTTTATATAAACTTAAGGAATTTATTATTTAGCTATTTTTTAAAGTATAATTAATATATTTATAAAATATTATTAGTTTTTTTTTTATTAAAAAATAAATTAGTTTTTAAAATAGCTTATACTTAAGTTTAAAATTAATAATATATATTAATTTATTTATAAAGGCTAATTATATTATAATATTTTTATTTATAAAGTTAATAAAGTTTTAATATTATAATAATATAAATTAGTTTATAAATTTTATATTTATTTATTATATATTTTATATTAAAATAAACTTTTATATTTATAAATTAATAAATTTAATTTTTAATATTATTTATAATATATTTTATATATATTATAAGTTTTATAATATAATTAGCTTAATATTTTTTTTTAAAATTAAATTATAAAGTATTTTTAAAATAAAAGTTAATATATTTTACTATTATATTTAAAGTAATTTTAAATTAATATATTTATAAATATTTACTATAATAAAACTTATTAATAATTTTTCTTTATATTAAAATTATTAATAAGTTAAAGCCTTTATTAATAATATTTATATATTTTTTTAAAAAATATATAAAATATTTTTAATATTATAAAATTAATAAGTAATAATAGTATATTTTTTAAAATCTTTTTATTAATAATATTAACTTTACTTTTATTATTAAAATATATTTTTATATTTTATTATTTTTTTTTATTTTAATTTAAATTTAATATTATAATAATAAGCTTATATTAAATTTAAAATAAAAATAATAAAAACTAATATTCTATTATTAAATATTTACTAATTTAATATTTAATATAATAGTTAATTATTATAATTAATTAATTAAATTTTTATATTATTTTATAATATAATATAAAATACTATATATAATATAATTTTTAATATAATAATACTTTTATAAATAATATTCTTTATATTTTTAATATATTAATATAAATTTTAAATTTTTTAAAAATATTTAAATTTATATTAATTAAAATAGTAATATTATTATTATAAGTTTTTAATACTTTTAAATTATTTTCTTACTTAATATATAGCTTACTTTAATTATTATTATTATTATTTAAATAATTAAATTACTAATTTTTTTATTATTATTTTTATAATATTATATTTTACTTTTTTAAAATTATATACTTTACTTATACTTTTATATTATAAATTTTAACTTATATTTTTAAAAAGCTTTAATTAAAAATATTAATTTAACTTTTTAATAAATACTTTTTAATAAAGAAATTAATATAAAATAAATTAAGTAAAAAAATAATTATTTTTATTATAATAATTATATAATAATATAAAATTATAATAAATCTTTTATTATTTTTTTATTATAAATTAATAAGTTTAAAAACTATATTTATTACTTATATTTTTTTATTTAATAAATAACTTATATAATACTTAAAATATTATTCTTAAAGTATTTTATTTTAATTTTTATATTTAAATAAGTAAAACTTTATTTATTTTATAATTAATTTATTTTTTTAAAAAAAAGCTATAAATTATATTTTATTTTTATTTAATTTAAATATTATTAATAATATATTAAATTAATTTTTTAAAGCTTAAAAATATATTTAATATTTAGCTTAACTTATTTTTAATAAATACTAGCTATATTAATAATATATTTTTAAATATAATAATATTAACTTATTTTTTTATAAATTATTTTTATTTTTTTTTTTAATATTAATATAGTTAAGTTTATATTTTTTTTATATTAACTTTTTTATAAATTTAATAAGTTATTACTTTTTTTATATTTTTAATAATTTTTTTATTTATATTAATAACTTTTTAATAAATATTTTAAAAAGTATAGTATTTATTATAAATAGCTTATATTTTTATTTTAAGCTTTTTATTAATAAGTTTTAAATTACTTATAATAAGCTTTAATTATAATTTTTTATTTATATTAAGGTATTTCTTATAATATTTTTACTTTATTATAAGCTTACTTTTTTTTTTATTATTAAAAGATTAATATTATAAAATTATAATATTTATAACTTATTATAATTATTATATTTTATATTTTTTTTAATAATTCTTTATTTTTTTAAAAAAAATAAACTTATTAAAGTTAAAGTATAATATAAAAAAGTTAAAAAAAAGCTAATTAAAGTAATATATAATATTAAATATATAATATTATAAAAGTAAGTATTTAATTATAACTATATATTTTAAAACCTTTATAATAAAAAAAGGCTATTTACTTTTTTTATATTTAAAATAATATTATAAATATATAAGCACTTTATATTAAGGTTATTATAATTTTATTTAATATAATTTAATATTTATATTAAATTTTATATAAAAGTATTATTTTTTTATAATAAAACTATATTATAGTTTTAATATATAATATATATATTAAAATTAAAGTATTTTATAAATTAATAAACCTTTTATAAATTAGTATGCCTTTTATAATAATAAGGCTATTATAAAAAATATAGTTATTTTTAAAACCCTTTTAGTATTACTTACTAATACTTATAAAAAAAGCTATTACTACCTTAAATATTTATTTTAAATTTAAGGTTATTACTTAATAAAATATTAATTAACTTAAAGTATTAATAAATAAATTAATAATTAACTATAAGATAAAAAGTATTATTTAAAAGCAAGCTTTATTTTTTTATAATAAAAGTATTTTTATTAATACTAATAATACTTAACTTAAAAAGTCTTAAATACTTAAAGCTATAGTTCTTTTTTAAAAATAAATACTTACTATTTAGTATTTTAATACTAGCTACTATTTTAAAATTACTTATTAAAAATATTAAATTATAATATTTTAAAAAGCTAAATATAGTTTTTTTTAAAATAAATACTATAAAAAAATAATTAAAAAATATAAGCTTTATATAATAATAAAACTTAAGACTTTATTAAGCCTAATTTATAAATATATATTTTATATAATAAGTAAGTTTATAAATTAAAAAAAGTTATATTATTTAAACTATATTATATTATTATTTAAACTATAGTAATTTATACTTATATTAAAATTATTATACTTATAATAGCACTTTTATAACTATATACTTATTTATAATATAAAAAAATAATAAGGCCTATAGCTTATATAATAATACTAAACTTAGTTAATTATAGCTATTTTTTTAGCTTTATCTTTAAGTATTTTAAAAGTTTAAGCCTTTTATAACTAAAATATAACTACTTAAAGTAAAGCTACTATTTATTTTAAATCTATTATATAGTATTTAGTTTATAAATATATAATTATATTTAGTAATATAAAAATCTTAAATAATAAAATAATAATTTAAAGTTATTACTACTGCCTTTATATATAATAATAAAATCTTCTTAATAGTAATAATAGCTAGTATATTATATTATATTTTATTATATAAGTATATATATTATTACTTAAGGGTATTTTTTTAACTATAATATAAACTACTATAATTTAAATAATAATATAATATAATTTAAATAGTATAACTTTAAAAAGGGCTAAATAACTAGGTTATTAAGTATAAAGCATACTAGGTTATATAAGACTATAAATAAATTACTAGTATTAACTATATAAAGCTTTATATTTATATTAATTATTAAGCTAATAACTTATAAAGTATTATTTATAATAATAGCTATTTTAAATTTAAGAATTAAATAAATAAATATAAAATAGTATTTTTATATAATAAAATTAATAGTTTTATAAATAAATTAAAAAAAGTATATAAATTAAAAAAAGCCTTTTATAATTTTAAGTAAGTATTATAAGTTTAATATAAGACTTTTATAAATTTCCTTATTACTTTTAGTTTTTATTTAATTTTCTTAAATAGTAGTTTTTATATAAAAAAAGGTATTTTTATTATAATTTATATTAATAATTTACTTTTAATTAATAAAAATAAGTTAAGAATTACTAAATTAAAAAATATACTATATAATAAATTTTTTATAATTAATTTAAGGCTATACTATTACTATTTAAGTATATAAATTTATTAAAATAAAATAGCTTATATAATAATCTTAATTAATAAAAATATATTTAAAAAATCTTTTACTAGTTTTAAATAATAAATTATAAAGCAATAGCTAATATATTAATAAAAGTAAAGTTAAAAAAAGCTAAAAATATATATAAATATTATTATAATAAATATAAAAAGTATTAATTAATAGTAAAATTACTATTATAATTTAAGTCCTTTTATTTAAATAAATAAAAATCTTTATTTAAATAAATATAGCTTATATTATAAACTAAGTAAACCTCTTAAGTAGCTTAATTTATACTTATATATTAAAATATAGTATAGTATATTAGTAATTATTATTATTAAAGTAATATTACTAAAAAAAAAAGTATAAAAGTTAAGGTTATAAAATTAAAGTAGGCTAATTTATTTAAAAATAGTATTTTTTTTATTTTCTTATTAAATATATATATAATATAACTAGGCTAGTTTATTAAAATTATTTTATATTATTACTAGCTAAGTAAATAAAATAATAATAACTTTTTTAATAATATTACTATTACTATTATTATTATTATTTAAGGTAGTAATAGTAAAGGCTTTTAGCTATTATAAGTTTATTTATAATTTTTATATATTAAAAAAGTCTTAAAAATAACTAGATTTTTTTAACTAAGCTTTATTAAGTTAAGAGATATATTAATTAGTAAAAAGGTTATTAATTTATAAAATATTTTAGTTTTAATATATATACTATATATATATAAGTATTAAAATTTAAAATTATTAATTTTATATTAAAAAAAGTTAATTTAAATATATTTAAATTTTTTTTATTATAAGTAATAGCTTAATAGTATTTTTACTTTATAAATTATAAAAATTAAAAATTATATAATATATTTTTTATTATAATACTTAAATAGCTTAAATTAAGCTTTAAAAAGGTAATTTTAAAGTGCTTTATTTTATAATATAAGAAATAGCCTTTAAGGCCTTATATATAAGTATTTAAAAAGCTATTTTTCTTTTTATTTTATTAAGCTTTTAATACTATAATAAATTATATAATATATAGCTATTTTATAGCTAGTAAATACTTAAAGACTTATAGTTATAATTACTTAATAAGTATTTATATATATAGTATATAGTATTTTAAGCTTTTTATAATATACCCTTTACTTAATAAAGCTATTATAAAAGCTTTATTAAGTGCTAAATACTTAAAGTATAATATTAAGCTTTTAAATAAAAAAAATAACTATTTAATAATATATAAAAGTCTTATTTAAAGTATTTTTTACTTTTAATAACTTTTTTATAAAGCTATAAGTAAAAAAATTATAAAATACTATATTAATATTATTAAAAATAATAAACTTAAATTAATAATAATAAAAATAATTACTTACTTTTACTTTAAAAAAGCTTTACTTAAGTTATAAAAAAGCTTAGTAAGCTTTTTTTTATAAATACCTTTTTTTTTATAAATATTATTATTTATAATAATAATAATAATATTATATTTACTTTTAAATAAAAAGTATATAAATAATTATAATAGCTTTATAAGCTTTAATTACTTTTATAAGTAGTTAATAATATAATAAGTAATTTAAAAAAAGGCTATTATTATTATTATTATTATTTATATTATTAAAATTACCTAGGCTATTTTTAATACTTAAATTATTATTATTATTATAATATTTACTAATATTAATATAAGCACTAGTTTTAATATTAATACTTTTATACTTTTTATTTAATACTTTATACTTACTTTTATAGCTAGCTTTATACTTTTTATTATTATTATTAATATTTAATTTATAATATAATAAACTAACCCCTTAAATAACCTTACTTTTATCTTTACTATTTTTATTATTAATAAGGCCTAAAAGGCTATTTATAAAAATAATAATAATAATAATAAGTTAAAGGTTTAAAACCTTTTTTATAAAAACTATATATAAAATATAGTTTTTAAAAAAGGTAATTTTACTTAATATATTAATAATAAAAAGCATTTTACTTATTATATATTATATAAGGCCTTAAGTTATATATATACTTTTATATAAGTTAATAATTTATAACTTATAATAATTTATATTAATTAATAGTATATTATAATTATTTTTTTTTTTAAATTAATATAAGTTATTAAAGCTATTATTAAAAATAAGGCTATAAATATACTTTTTTTTATAATATATAAAGCTTAATTATTAACTTTTAAATAATTAAAATAAAACCTTTAATATGCTTTATATATTTAAATTAAGCTATTAAATATTAAGGATTTAATATATAAGTAAAAGTAGTAAAAGCCTTTTAAAATAATAATAAAAAAAGTATAAAAGTATATTTTAAAAATATAAAAAAAGGTTAAAAATTAAATTTTTAAAGTATAAGTAGTATATAACTAGCTTATTATAAATATATATTATAAATATAGCTAGTTTATTATTATTAATTAATTTAAATAATTTTTATATTTTTATTTAATATTACCTTTACTTTTTTATAATTATAATATTATTTATATTTATTATATTTAATAAAGATTTAAAATACTTAAAATATTAATAAGGCAGGGCTTTAATAAGCCTATTAATACTTATCTTTTATATTAAAAAATAAAAAACCTTAACTATTCTTTTTTAATATTTTTAATAAAGCTATATATTATATATATTTATATAATATAAATAAGTAGTAATTTAATTACTTAAGCTAATTATAAGTAATATTATTTATTAATTATTATAATTAAGCTTTTACTTATTTTTCAAGTTAAACTTTATATATATAAATAGTTATTATAAAGCTATAGTTTTTTTACTAAGTTATATAAGTAATAATAGCTTTACTTTTATAATTAAAATATTAATTATACTTTACTTTATTATACTTTATATAATTAATTTTTTAAATATTATAATTAAAAACCTTTAAAATAACCTTTATATTTTAATATTATTTATAAAAAATATATTATTAAAAGTATATAAAACTTATATTTTATTTATACTTTTATATTATAATATAAAGTGCTTTTATATATAAAAATAGTAAATTAACTAGTTTACTGCTTTTTAATATATTAAGCTTAAATTAATAAAAAATTAAAAAAAGGCTAAGATAATATATATTATATTAAAGTAAATTATAATAGCTATATATAATATAAAACTTAACTTTTTTTAATATAATTTAATTTTTATTTTTATTACTTAGCCTTTATACTTTATAAGCTTAATTATTAAAATTAAAATTATTAAATATTAATTTTAATTAGCTAGGTTAAAGTATTATATAATTTTTATTATATAAGATTTATATAATAATATAATCCTTTACTTAATATACTTTTAAATAATATAAATATTTAAAAACTAAGCTATATTACCTTTTTTATAAAGCTTATATTTAGCTTTTAATACTTTAATTAATTTTATATAATATACCTTATTATTTTTATAATAAGTAATAATAATATTATTAATATAAAAATATATAAATAGCTTATAATTATTAATATAATATAAGTAGTTTTTTTTAAAGTATATTTTTAACTTAAAAGTAAAAGGTATAATTATAAATTTTTTATATTATAGCTTTAGTAAATCTTTTAATTTATAAAAAGCCTTTTTAAGCTTTATAAGCTTTTTAAGCTTATAAAATCTTTATAAAAACTTAAATATTATAAGTATACTTTACTTATTATACTTTATATTTAAAAAGGCATTTTTAATATTATATTATTTAAGCTTAAGGTTAAATTTAGCTATTAATATAATTAAAATATAAAAAAAGTATAATATTAATATTATAATATAAGTTTTTTTAATTATTAAGCTTTTTTAAAAATTACCTTTAATAACTAACTTAGCCTTATATTTTTTAGCTTTTTATTTTATTTAAACTTATAAAAAAATACCTATTTAATTAAGATTAATCTTAACTTAATATTTTTATTATTAATTTCCTTTTAAGTTCCTTTTATAATTAATATTTTAATTTCTCTTTATATAGCTTTAATAAATTAACCTTTAAGTAAATATTTTAAAATCTTATTTTAAGTTTTTAATACCTTAATTAAATTATTAAAATATATAACTTTAAGAATTAGCTTTTTTAAAGGCTTTTAGCTATTTTTTTAATATATTATAGCTTTAAGTATTATAAATATAATAATAAAGCTTAATAAATTATATTCCTTTAATAATAATTAATTAAAAAGCTTTTTAAATTCTTTATAAATAAAAAGCCTATTAAATATAATATATACCTTTAAGCTATTACCCTTTTAATAATTAAATTTTTATAATAATAGTAATTTTATTTTTAAGGCTTTTTTCTTTTTTTATTATATACTTTTTTATAATTTACTAATAGCTTATATACTTAATTTACTTTATTATTAACTTTTTAATCTTAATAAATTAAGTTATTATTAATTTTTATTAATTATAATTTTAAAGGTAGTTATAACTTTATTATATATTATACTTTTTATTTATTTACTTAATTAAGCACTGCTTAATTTATTATATATAATATACTATATATTTATTTTAAAAGTTTTTTATAATATTTATAGCCTTATTACTTTTTAAATTCTTTTATTAAATAAGCTTTTTTTTAATAGCTTTTTAAATATTAATTTATAAGTTTAAGCTAATAATAAGGCTTTTTTATAATAGGTTTATATTAAATAATATATTATTTAATAATAAAAGGTCTTTTAATAACTCTTTTTTTTTAGCTTACTTAAAAAGCTTATTAAGCTTTATAATAAGTAGTTTATTTACTTTTTTTTTTTATATAAAAAGTTAATTTATTAAATTTAATATTTTATATAATAAGCACTTTTTTAAAATAAAGGATTTAAATTTTATATATATTACTAGCTTTATAATTAATAAAATAATTAATTAACCTTTTAAGGCTTATTTTAAAATACCTTTTTTTTTTATTTTTTATATTTAATTAAGTATATAAGTCTTATAGTTATATATATATATCTTACTTTAATTAAGCTTTAAGTTTATATTAAGCCTTTAAATTATTAATAGGCTATATAAATAAAACTATTTTTTTAATTTATATATAAGTATTTATATATTATAAATATATAAAAGGCTAATATTAAGTAAATAAACTATAGCTAGTATACTTTTTACTTATAGCTTTTTTAAAAAGTTAGCTTTTTTTAATATTTTAATAAACTTTATAATAACTATTTATTTTAAATACTTAATTAAGCTATTTAGCTTATATATATAAAAAGGTATAAGCTTAAAAATAATTCTTTTATTATTTACTTAAATTTAAAAAATTATAATATTATTAATTATAATTATAGCCTTTTTATTATTTTAATAAATTTAATAAATTAAAAGTTTAAACTGCTTTTTAATAAAGTTATTAAAATAAATTAATATATTATATATAGTTTTTAATTACTTATTTATTAAGTATTAAATATATAGCTAGCTATTATATTTATTTTTAATAACTAAAAGCTATTTTAACTTATTATACTTTTTAAAGTAGTTTTATAAATCTTAATAAATTTACTAAAAGGGTTTTAAAAAAGCATCCCTAAAAGTTTTTAAAAAATAACTTATATTATATATATTAGTATATATATAAGGCATTTTAAATACTTAATTCTTTTAATTTATATATTTTAAATATTAGCTATAAGTACTTATATTACTTTTAGCTTAAAATAGCTTAATTATAAATATTATAATAATTTTATATTTTTTTAAGCTTAAAGTAATCTTTACTTAGCTTTTAAAAGCTTATAATAAAGTTAAAATATAGCTTTTAAAGCTAATTATATTTTTAAGCTAAATAGTATATATATATAAATAGTAAATAATTAATAAAAGTATAAAAGTAATAAGGCTTATATTTAAAAAAAATTAGGTTATAATATTTACTTAGTTTTTTTAAAAGTATATTTTTTTTAAGCTATTTAAAGTATAATAAGTAGTTTTATTTACTATATTAAATGCCTTTAGCTTTAAGCTTTACTTTAAATATAATATTAATATAAAAACCTTTAATTATAGCTATATTTTTAAGTATAATATTTATTATATTTAGCTTATTCTTATTATTAAAAATCTTTTTAAGCTTTTAAGTGCTATATTTAATAATTAAAATTTAGCTTATACTAGCTTTAACTTAGTCTTTTTTTTTATTAAAATAAATAAACCTAGCTTTAATAAATCCTTATTTTTAACTAAATATATTAATTTATAAAAGTTAAAAATAATACTATTACTTAATAAATATACTTAATTAAGTATTATATATATATTAATAAAGTATTTTAAGCTTATAATTTTAGTATTTATAATAATAAAAATAGCTTTAATAAAAAACTTTTTTTTTAAAGCTTTTTTTAAAGGCTTTAAAGTTAAGACCTTATTAAAATTAAAACTATTCTTTTTTAAATTTAAGTATAGCTTTATTTAGTAGTTTTTAAAAAGTATATTAAGTATATTTTTAATTTACTTTTTATTTAATAAATATTTTAATTTATTATTTTATTTATTAATAAAATAATAATTTAATAATAAGTAGCTTTTAAAGCTTTAATTATAATTACTAGCTTTTTTAAAATAAAAATACTTATACTTATTATTACTTTAATTATTATAATTATTATAGTTATTATAATTATTATATACTTAATCTTTATAATTTAAGTATTACTTAAAGGTTAAAAAAGCTTTTTAGCTAATAAGTCTTTTTTTTATATTATTAAAAATTAATAAAAATATAAAACTATAATTATTAAAAAATATAATTTTTAATAAATTAGTATTAATATATTTTTTAAGCTTAGTAAGCTTTATATATACTTATATTAATATATAGTATATATAAATTATATTTAAAATGTTTATAATAGCTATATTTTTTTAAACTTTAAAAATATTATATATTATAATTATTATATAAGTATAAAATTAATAAATATACTATTTTTTAAAGTTTAAATTTATATATTATATATTCTTAAAAACTATATTATACTTATTTTTAATTATATTTTAAATACTTAATTTACTTAAAGTAATAATATTTTTAATATTTTTAATAATTAACTATATTATATATATAATAGTATTAAAGTACTTAACCTTAAAGGTTATTATAATATATTAATAAATGCCTTAATTAACTATATTTATTATTTAGCTTTAAACTATATTATTTATCTTTTTATAATTTACTTTAATAATTTAATTATATTATATATAATTAATAAGCTTTTAATAAGCTTTTTATTTTTTATTAAAAAAAAAGTATTATTAAGCTTAATATTAAAAATTAATCTTATATATATATTAACTTTTATAACTATTAAGTTAATAACCTTAAATTTAAAAAAATTATTTAAATACTTATTAAGCTTTAAATTAATATAAGGCTAAATAGCTTTAATTATTATATATAAGTATAAAAAGTAAATTTAAAAAAGCTAATTATTAAGTAACTTTAGCTTAATAAAGGCTAGTAATTTTATAAATTTTATAAAATAAGCTATAGTTTTTATTATATATATAAAAGAAAAGTATTTTTTATATATAATAAAAGTTATTAAAAAATAACTACTTAGGCTTATAACTATTATAATACTTAAATAGCTTAAAATAAGCTTTAAAAAAGTAATTTTAAAATATTTTATTTTATTATATAAGAAATAGCCTTTAAGGCCTTATATATAAGTATTTAAAAAGCTATTCTTTTTTATTTTACTAAGCTTTTAATATTATAGTAAATTATATAATATATAGCTATTTTATAGCTAGCAGGTGCTTAAAAACCTATAGTTATAATTACTTAATAAGTGTTTATATATATAGTATATAGTATTTTAAGCTTTTTATAATATTTTTTTATATAATATATATACTATAACTTATATATCTTTTTTTTATAAATTAATAAACCTTTTATTAATTAATATGCCTTTTATTTTAGCTATATTAAAATAAAAAATATAGTTATTTTTAAGACCTTTTTAATAGCTAGCTATAGTTTAAAACTTATAAATAACTAAAAGAAAATCCTTATATTATACTTATAGCTATAGCCTTAAAATAATAATAATAATAATAATAATAATAAAAGTAAAGTATTACTGCCTTTTACCTTATATTATAATAAGACTTACTATATTAAAAGGTTAAGCCTTTATACTAAAGTCTTTTAATAAGGCTATTATTAAAATACCTTAGGCCTAGCTTATAATACTTATAATAAAGCTAGTGCTTATAATAAAGCTAGTGCTTTTTTTTTCTTTTTTATTATTAGCTTTAAAGCTTATTAATATAAGTAACTTACTATTATTTAAAAGTCTAGGTTAATTATAAAGATTTTAAATAGTATTAAAATCTTATATATAAAAAAAGGCTTTTTATAATTTTAAAAAGTAAAATTAATAAACTTTTTATAATATTTAACTAAAGAATATATTAAAAGCTATTTTAGCTATTATTATAAATAAATATTTTTTTATTAAAAGCTTTACTAGCTTTTAATTTTTAAAAAATAATATAATTATAAAAAAGGCTATATTATTATATAAAGTAATATATATAATTTAATAAAGAATTTAAGCTAAAATTAATATTTAAAAGTATTATAATTATAATAAGTTAATACTATTAAATAAAAAAGTTTATAATAATATAGCTAATAGTTAAAAAAATATTATTAAGCTAGTTTTATTAAAGAAATTATTATTATTAATAAACTTATATTTAAGCTACTTTTTAAATATAGTTTTATTTTTTTTTAATTTATTATAAAAATAATTATAATATATAAATAATATAAATTACTTATATTTAAAAAAAATATAACTTTATATTTTTATATATAGTTTTAATAAAACTATTAACTTTTTAATTATAATTTTAATATTATTTAATAAAGTAATAAGCTTATTACTTATTATATATATTTTTTTAAAAAAAAGTAAAAAAAGTATTTTTATATAATATTATAAGTATATTTTATTAAAAACTACTTTTTAAAAAAGTTAGCTTTATTTTTAATAAATATAATATACTTTTAATTATAAAATATACTTTTATAAATTAGGTTTTTATTAATAAGGTAATATAAGGCTATTAAGTATTTTTTTTAACTTTTTATTATATAGCTATTTAAGTAATAAAATTAATATTAAGTTTATTAAGATTTTTATTAGTTATATTTTTATTTTTATTTTTATTATTATTATTACTTTTTTAATAAATATAAATCCTTTTTTAAATATTAATATTAATATAATAAATATAAAATTATTATTATAATAAAAAAAATATTTTTAAGTATATTTTTTTATTTATAATAATTATAAATAGTATTAAAATATAAAGCTTTTATTAAATAGCCTTTAACTTTTTATATAGCTATTAGTATTTATTTTACTTTTTTATATTAATTAAGCTAAAAGTAAAGTTAGTTATTAACTTTTAGTTTATAATATTAATAACTTTAAAAAAAATATATTAAAATAATTAGTTTTATAAGTATTATTAATTTTTAAAATTTTAAAAAAAGTGCTTTTATATTATTTTTAACTATTTATAAGTTTAAATAATACTTTAAACTTTTTATTTAAAATTTAACTTAATAAAGTACTAAAAGTTTATAATTTATAATTACTTAATTTAAGCCTAAGTTATTAAAAAATTATTAAAGGCTTTTTTTTTAATTTTTTATTAATTATTTTAAGTATTTATTTAATAAAAATAAGTAATTTTAATAATATTACTTTTTAAAATTTATATTATTTTTTTAATAAATAAAGCTTAGTATTTAGTTAAATTTCTTTTATTATTATTAAGTAATAGTTTTTTAATAATATATAATATAATTAAATAAATAAATTATAAGTAAATAATTATAAATAATATAAGTAAAGTAATATAATTACTTTTAGTTAAATTATTAATAGCTATTATTATAAGTTTAAAAAGTATTTTATATATTATATTAAAGTTTATTAAATTCTAGTGCTTATTAAAGCTTAACTTTTAATATAATTATAAATAAAAAATATAATAAATTAAAGTTTTAATATTATTAATTTTTTATAAACTAGTGCTTTTTTAAATTTTAATAATAGTAATATTATTTTAAAAAAAAGCTTAAATAAAAATAAATAGCTTATTAAATATATTAAAAATTAATAAAAGTAATAATATTAAAATTCTTAAAGTTTTTATAATATTTAATAATATATTTATAAACTTTATAATATTTAATAATATTTTTATAATTTTTATAATATTTAAAAATATTAAAAAAGCTATTAAAATATTTATTAATATTATTTAATTTTAAAAACCTAGTTTATATATATTTTTTTATAAATTTTAAACTTATATAGCTATAAGTATTACTAAACTTTAAAAAGTAGTATTATAAGTATTATTATTAAATTTAGTTATATTTATTACTTTTAAAATATTTAAAAATATTACTAGGCTTTTAAAAGTATTATTATAATTATTATTATTAAATTTAATTACTTTTATTATAATTAAAAAAGCTATAATAGCCTTAAATATAGCTAATAGTATAGCTAATAGTATAGCTAATAATATAACTAATAGTATTAAAAAAAATTATAAATTTTTATAATACTAATATTAAAAAAAAGCTTTAATAATTATAATAGCTTTAAAATATTATTACTTAAGTTAAAATTTATTAAAAAATAAGGCTTTTAGTAATATTATATAAAAAAATAAAAAAAACTAGCTAAGTTTTAAAATATTAATTATTATAATAAATTATTTTAAAGGCTATTAAAAATTAATATTATAAATTAATATATAAAAATAATATAGCTAGTATAGCTATAATAAAAAAGTAAATATATATAAACTATATTTATTTAAATAAAGATTTTTATTTTTTTAAAAAAAAGGACTTTATAATTAATACTTAAAATATACTTAAATCTAGCTTATATAATATTAATTATTAGCTAATACTTAAATAATTTAAATAAAAAATATAAGTAGGTTATAAAGTAAATTTTAAAATATTTAAAAAAATATAATATTTATACTTTATATTTTAAAATAAATTTTAACTATTATAAAAGTATAGTAATTTTTATTAAGCTAGTAATTTAAATATAAGTAAATTAAGCTTTAGTAATATATTTAATATTAAAAGTAAAAAAAATTAGCTAGTTATTAAAATAGCAGGCTATAATATTTTAATTATATTATTTAGCTAAATATATAGCTTAAAAAATATAATAAAAAAAGTAATTTAGTTATAAAAGCTTTTAAAAAAAATTATAAATTAATATTTAAAAAAAAAATATAATAAAGTCTTTACTAAATATAGTAATTATTTATTATAATAATTAAAAAGTAATAGTATTAGCTAAAAACCTAATAAATTATAAAAGCTTAAAGTATATAAAAATATAAAATTACTTTATTTATAAAAAAGTAAAAAGTAAAAAAGTAAAATTAAAATATATTTTTATAAATTAAATACTAGTAAATAAATTAACTAAGCTACTTAAAAAATATTATTTTAATAAGTTTTATAAGGCTTTAAGACTTAGAAAAATTACTAATACTAGTATTATTATTAAAAGAAATTAAATAATATTATAATTAACTTATAAAACTATTAAAGTTATTTATTAAAAATAGTAATAATATTAAAGTTAGTAAAAGCTAGTTCTTAGCTTATAAACTACTATTTTAAAAAAGTATAAATATAATAAAAGCTATAATTTAAATTATTAAGTAAAAGTTTTAAAATTAAAAGCACTAACTTAAAAGTAATAGTACTTAATTTAATAAATATTAGTCTAGGTTATAAGTATAAGTAAAAGGTCCTTTTTAATAAGTTAGTTATAAAAATTAAGTAATACTATTTAAATTATATTATATTACTATTTAAACTATAGTAGTTTATACTTATAATAAAATTATAAAACTTATACTAGCCTTTTTATAATTATATACTTATTTATAATATAAAAAAATAATAAGGCCTATAGCTTAAATAATAATACTAAAACTTAAATAATTATAGCTATTTTTTTAGCTTTATTTTTAAGTATTATAATATTATAAACCTTTTATAATTAGAAAATAGCTACTTAAAGCTATTATTTATAAAGTATTTTATTTATAAGTTTATAATTATAATTAGTAGTATAAAAATTTAAATAATATAATAATAATTAAAAGCTATTACTACTATTATTAATATTTTTTTAATAATAATAATTACTAGTATATTATATTATATTTTACTATATAAGTATAAATCTTATTACTTAAAAGTATACTTTTAGCTATTATATAAACTACTATAATTTAAATAGTAATATAATATAATTTAAATAGTATTACTTTAAGAATTTAAGGCTACTTAATTTTAATAATTTTAAAATATTTATAGTTTAATATTCTTAATATTTTTTTTTAAATTATAATAAATTTTTATTTTAATTATAATAGTTTATACTACTAGTTAAATAAACTTTTTAAATAAAATATTTTATACTTAAGTATTATAAAATAATATTATATATAAGAAATTATTACTATTAAAAAAATATTATAAAGTAAAAGGTATATATAATTATTATTAAAATTTTACTATTACTGCCTTTACTAAAAGGGTCTTAAAAATAACTATATTTTTTATTTTAGCTTTATTAAAATAAAAAGTATATTAATTAATAAAAGGTTTATTAATAAAAAAAATATATATAGCTTATAATATAAATATTATATAAATTTAAGTATTTTATTTTAAATTAATAAATTTAATAATTATAATTATATTAAAGTATAATTAGTATAATAAAGTAAAATATTATACTTTATATTTAAATAAGCTTTTTATTATTATTTTTTATTATTACTTTTTTTATTATTATTATTATTTTTATTATTATTATTATTATTATTATTTTATTTTTACTTTTAAGCTTTATAGCCTTAAATTTAAATACTAGCTTTTTAAAGCTATATTTATTTATAATTTTAATATTATTAGCTTTATATAATAACTTTTTATAATTAATAGCTTATTACTTAACTTTTAATATTATATAATTTATAGCTTTTTTTAAAATCTTTATATTATAATTTATAAATTAAAGTTATAATACTAGTAGCTTTTAGCTATTATAAAAATAACTTTAAAAGTTAAGCTTATAATAAAAATATTAATAATTATAAATTTACTTATTATTATTTAATAAAGTATAATAATTTAACTTAAATTATTAATTTAGTATTAATAAATTATTTAAGTATATAAAAAAATTATTAATAAGTTATAAAGCTATAATATTAGCTTAAATAATAGCCTTAACCTTTTTTAATTAATAATAAAAAAAGGGTATTTTATTATAAGCTTTTTTATTATATATTTATACTGCCTTTTTTTTTATATTATTTATTTATTATAATTATTTTTAATTAGTTAAGTTTTTTTTATTAATACTAATTAGGCTATATTTTATTATAATTAATATCCTTTAAAAAAAACTTAATTTCTTAATATATTTAGCTTTTAAACTTTTTATTTTAATTATTATTATAATATTATTAAGGTAAAAGTATATAAGGTTTTTTTTCTTAAATATATAAAATACTAATAGTATTAATAGTATTTTTAAAATAATAAAGGCTTTAAAGTAGTATTATATATAATTATAATAATAATTAATTATATATTATAAAGTTATAATATTAAAGCTAATTACTTTTATAATATAGTAATATAATACTTAAAGGCCTTATATAAAGCAGTAAGGTTATTAATTTAAATTTAATTAAAAGACCTTTTATTAGTAAATTAAACTATCCTGCTTATTAAATAATTAAAAAGCTATAAAACTTAAGCCTTTAAGGCTAGGCTTAATAGTTATTATTTAAGGCTAATATAAATTTAAGCTATATTTTATATAATAATAAAAGACCTAGCCTTATAATTAAAAACTAAGGCTATATTTATAATAATAAGTTAATACTTTTTAAAATAAAGCTAAAAAAATTATACTTTTTTTATAATTAAAGTATAACTTTTTAAAAATATTAAAAATATATAAAAATAGTTTATTATAGTTAATATAATAAAGCTATTTATAATAACTAGAACTTTTTAATAATTAATAAAAATAAAGTAAAAAAGGCTTACTATTATAATAAAAATATAATATAAAGGTTTTTTTTTAATAAATTAATAAAATATAAGGGTTTTTTTTATAAAAAGAAATTATAAAAAAATTAGTATTATATAATAAATTAAGGTAATAAAATATATTAAAGCTAATTACTATTTAAATTATAATTAAATTAATATTTTTATTATTATTTTTTTAAGCCTTTATATTATAAAAAGTATAAAAAAAAGCTTTTTAATAAAAATAGCTATTATAACTTTAAGGTATTATTAAAATTAATATAATTAATAATATTACTTTTTTTATATTTTTTATTAATAATAATAATATATCTTAAAGTTATTTAAAAATAATAATAAAATTATATAAAAAAAGCTTAGTTTACTTTTAAATAATAAAAATTTATAAATTATATACTTTTTAAATATTTAATTATATATTTTTTATAAATAAAATAAAATAATAATTTTATTAAACTAAATAATACTATTAATAACTTTTTAATATAGAATTTCTTAATATTAATATTTATAAATTTAAAAAGCATTAATATTAAAAAGTTAAAAATTATTAAAACTAAAATATAATATAAAAAAGTAAAAAAAAAAGCTAATTAAAGTAATATATAATATTAAATATATAATATTATAAAAGTAAATACTTAATTATAACTATATTTATTTTTAAACTTTTATAAAAAAAGGCTATTTACTTTTTTTATACTTAAAATAATATTATAAAAATATAAAGACTTTATATTAAGGTTTTTATAATATTATTTTATATAATTTAATATTTATATTAAATTTTATATAAAGGTATTATTTTTTATAATAAAATTATACTATAGTTTTAATAAAATATTTTTATATTATTTTAATATATTTAGTATATCTTTTTAATATATTAAGTATATTTCTTTTTTTAATAGCTTTATAATTTAGCTTATAGTTTATATATATAGCTACTTTATTTTTTTTTAATTTATTTATATATTTTTTTTTTATTTATTTATTATAACTTTTTTTATAATATATTAATTTCTTTTTATATATATTTTTTTTATAATTAAAAATATTTTTTTTATAATATTTTTTTTAATATATAATACTAGTATATATATATATATATATTATTACTTTAAGTAGCTATATAAGCTATATACTAGTATATTTACTAATTAAATAATATAAAAAAAACCTTATATAAAAAAAAAACTTATATATTATATTTTTATTATAATAATAAGCTATACTTATTATAATTTTATTAATTAAAAAAAATACTTAAGTAATATAAAAATTAATTTAAAGCTTAAGTTAAAAAAAAGAAATTATATATTTATAATAAATAACTTTATATAAGCTTAATATAAAGCTAAAAGTTAATTATATTTTAATAATATAGCTTATTATTAAGTATTTATATTTTAATAGCTAAGCTAATAATAATATATTTTTAGCTTATATTTATTATAAAAGTATATTAAAAGCTAAATTAATTTATTAAAGCTATATTTATAAAGTTTTTTAAAGTTTATAATTAACCTTTTTACTAGTTTATATAAGCTTTTAAAAATTTATATTTTATTTTTTTTTAATTTTTTTTATTTAACCTTTTTTATAAATTAACTAGTTTTTTTTTAATACTTTAGACTTACTTTAATAATATTATACTCTTTTAGCTAAGCTTACTTTAATATAACCTAGTTTATTAATAATTATATAAAGTAATTTAGTCTTAATAAATTATTATTAAATAAGTTTTTTTTATAATTTTTATATATTAATTTTAACTTAATACTAATTAATAATATATTAATTTAATATAATTAAAAAATAAAAGTAAGGCTTATATTAATTTTTTTAACTACTTTACTTTTAATATAGCTAGTAATAATAATAATAATAATAATAATAATAATAATAATAATAATAATAATAATAATAATAATAATAATAATAATAATAATAATAATAATAATAATAATAATAATAATAATAATAATAATAATAATAATAATAATAATAATAATAATAATAATAATAATAATAATAATAATAATAATAATAATAATAATAATAATAATAATAATAATAATAATAATAATAATAATAATAATAATAATAATAATAATAATAATAATAATAATAATAATAATAATAATAATAATAATAATAATAATAATAATAATAATAATAATAATAATAATAATAATAATAATAATAATAATAATTAAAAAGTAAGTTTTTTATTTTATTTATTTATAATTTATTATAAGTATTTAATATTAATATATTATAAATAAGTATTATATTAATAAATATAATAATATAATACTTTATAATAACTATTATAATTATATAATAATATTTAACTTAATAAATTTTAATAACTATATTATAAAAAAATATTATTATATTAATTTTAATAAAATTATAATATATTTATTATATTATAAATAAAAATTAATATTAAGTAAATTAAGTAAATTAAGTAATATATTATATATATTATATTATTTTATATTAAATATATATACTTATAGCTAATTTTTTAATTAAGGCTAATATTATTAATATAATTATTATAAAAAATAATATAATAAGTATTTTTAAATAATAATTATATAATATTTAAGTATTAATAATAAATTAAAAAAATAATAAATAGCTTAAAATAAATATTATAATTAATTTATAAAAAAGTCTTAATTATATTTATTTTTTATATAAATATATTAAGTATAATAAAAGTATTATAAGTATTATACTTTATTATTTTTAATAATTTTATTTTAATTAAAAAGTATAGTATATAAATATAATATAATAATATAATAATATTATTAATTTATAATATAATTTTAAATATTATTTTTAATAAAAATAAAAAAAAGTAAAAACTAATAAATATTAATTTTAATAAAAAATTAATAATAAGTATAATTATAATTTTTAATAATAAAAAGTTAATAATAAAAGTAATAAAAAAAAAAAAAATAAAAAGTTTATTAATTTTTTAAAATTAAACTTTTTAATATTTTTAAATATATTTTTCTTTTTAATATATAATTACATATTATATACTTTTATTATATTATTTTTATTATAAAATTTAATAATATATTTTATTTAATTATATTTTTATACTTTTTAATTATAGTATTATTAATAAAGTTAAAATATTTTAATTATTAATTATTTTTATTTAAGTAATTTTTTTATTTAATTAAATAAAGTTAATATTTTTTAATATATAAAAATATATTAAACTTTATATATTTTTTAAAAGTAAAAAAGTAATTTATTAATTTAAATAAATATTTATTATAATTATAATACTTTTTAAAATTAGTAATATTAAAAATATTATAAATATATAATAATAATAAAAGCTATAGTTAATAAGCTAGTTTATTAATTTTTATAAAGTATTTAATTTAATATAGCTTAATATATTTTTATATTAATTTTTAAGTTAAGTATTATAAGTTAAAATATTTAATAAAAATAAAAACTTAATTTTTTATTTTAAAAAACTTTTAAGTTTATTTTATATTATATTATTTATTATAAGCTATAGTATTATTTTATAAAGTTATTATTATAAAATTTTTAATATTATATATTAATTAAATATACTTAATAGCTAAAATACTTATATACTTAACTTAATTTTAAATAAGCTTTAAAGCTTTTAAATTATATTTATATAATAAATAGCTTAAAAAGTATTTTATAAAAAAATACTTAATTATATTATATATAAACTTAATAAAAGGTAATTTAATAACTTAATTAAGCTAGTTTTTATTATAAAAGGCTTTTAAATTATATTTTAAATTTTAATTTTATTATTTAATTTATTTATTTATTTATAAATAATATATAATATTAAGTTAGTATTTTATTATAAAAAAGTAATAAAAGCTTTATTAAAACTAGCTAATAAAAGACTTTTTTTATTTAAAATAATTTTATTAAGGATTTTATATAATTTAAAAATATAATAATAAAAAGCTTTTATAAGTTTTATATTAATAATATTTTTATAATAAAAAATATAAATTATATACTTTATATAATAATTAATAATAATAAAAATTAAATTATAAATTTTATTATTATAAAATAACTTTTAATAATTTAATAATAAAATTTATAAAAATTTTTATTATAGTTTTATTAAATTAAAAAGTTAAATAAATTTATTATAAAGTTAATAATATTTTAGCTTTATTTTTTAATAGATTATATATATATTAATATATATTTTAATATTTTATTTTATACTTTTTTAATAATATTATTATATTATTTTTATTATAATTTATTAAAACTTTTAATATTTAGCTATTTAATTATTATTAAATAATATAAAAATCTTTATATATATTATATAAAAAGTAAAAATTTTATTATAAAATTTTAAAAAGTAATTAAATTTAATTAATTATAAAGTTTTATTATATATTTTATTTATAAAAAGTCTTTTAAAAATAAAAAATTATAAAAGTAATTTAATTTAAGTATTTTTTATTAAGCTTATTATAATATTTTTTTAAGTATATAATATTTACTTTATAATTTTATAATAATACTTTATTATATTTATTTTTTTAAAATTAACTTAAATATATATTAAAAGTAAAGTATTTATATATTTATAATTATAGCTTTTTTAACTTAAAAAACTAATCTTAAATATAATTTAATAATTAAGCTATTAATTATTAATAATATTTTAAAAGTATAAGTTTTTTATATTTTATTATTATATTAAATTAATATAAAACTTATTTAAAAATAGCTTAAAATAGCTTAAAGTTATTTTTTTTAATTATTATTTTTAATAAATAATATTATATTTTATAAGTATATTAGCTAAATTAGCTTTTTTAAATTAAAACTTAATTATAAAATTATATAATATAAGCTTTTAAAGCTAAAAAACTTACTTTATTAATAATTCTTTTTTTATTATAAAGTAAGTATAATTTAAATAATTTATAAGTATTTATATAAAATATATAATATATATAATATAATATTTTTAAATATAAAATACTTTAATAATAATAAGTATTTTAATATTTAAATAATATAATATTATTTAAAAAAATATAACTTTTTTAAGTAAAATATAATAAAATATTATTACTTTTAAATAAAAATTAATAAAATAATATTAATTATATATTTAAATATATTAAGTTTAATATAAATTTATATTATAAAATTAAAATATATTAAAACTAGTTATTTATAATATTTATTTTTAAGTATTTAAAAAGCTTTATATTTAAAATATATAAATTAAAATTTTTTTATTAATTAAATTAATAAAAGAAATTATAATTTTATTATAGCTTTTAATAAATTTATAATAAAAAATAGAAAATTTTAAAAATCCTAAAATAGCTTTAATAAATACTAATTTTAGCTAATTTATAATAACTTTAATTTAATTTTATTTAATTTAAATACTTTTTAAGCTTATAATAAATTTTAAATATAAAATAGTATTTATATAAAACTTATATTTTTTAAGTTAATATAAAGTTTATATTTATATAATTACTTTAATATTATATAAATATATTATTAATATTTATTTTTATTATTATTATAAATAAAACTATTATTAAAATAAATAATATATATAATATTTATAAATATAATAAAAATAAAATTAATATATATTTATTAAGTAGTTAATATATTAATTAAACTAAATAGTAATATTTAATATTAAAAAAGTTTATAATAATATTATTATATTATTTTTTATATTACTTTTTTAAATATAAATTTAATAATAAGTATTTTTAAAATTTAATTTAATAAGAATTATTATATTTTATAAGTAATTAAAAATTTTATATATAAATAATAATAATATAATATTTTTTTATAATTTTATTTAATTTTTAATAATTTATATAAAATTTTAATTTTTCTTTTTTTAATATAAATAATATAAAAGCTTTATATAAATTTAAGAATTTTATTATTTAGCTATTTTTTAAAGTATAATTAATATATTTATAAAATATTATTAGTTTTTTTTTATTAAAATAAATTAGTTTTTAAAATAGCTTATATTTAAGTTTAAAATTAATAATATATATTAATTTATTTATAAAGGCTAGTTATATTATAATATTTTTATTTATAAAGTTAATAAAGTTTTAATATTATAATAATATAAATTTACTTATAAATTTTATATTTATTTATTATATATTTTATATTAAAATAAACTTTTATATTTATAAATTAATAAATTTAATTTTTAATATTATTTATAATATATTTTATATATATTATAAGTTTTATAATATAACTAGCTTAATATTTTATTTTTTTAAATTAAATTATAAAGTATTTTTAATAATAAAAGTTAATATATATTATTATTATACTTAAGGTAATTTTAAAATAATATTTTTATAAATATTTATTATAATAAAACTTATAAGTAATTTTTCTTTATATTAAAATTATTAATAAATTAAAGCCTTTATTAATAATATTTATATATTTATAAAATTAATAAATAATAATAATATATTTTTTTATAATTTTTTATTAATAATATTAACTTTATTTTTATTATTAAAATATACTTTTATATTTTATTATTTTCTTTTATTTTAATTTAAACTTAATATTATAATAATAAGCTTATATTAAATTTAAAATAAAAAAATAAAAATTAATATTTTATTATTAAATACTTATTAATTTAATATTTAATATAATAGCTAGTTATTATAATTAATTAATTAAATTTTTATATTATTTTATAATATAATATAAATTATTATATATAATATAATTTTTAATATAATAATACTTTTATAAATAGTATTTTTTATATTTTTAATATATTAATATAAGTTTTAAATCTTTTAAAATATTTAAATTTATAATATTTAAAGTAATAGTATTATTATTATAAGTTTTTAATATTTTAAATTATTTTCTTATTTAATATATAGCTTATTTTAATAATTATTATTATTATTTTAATAATTAAATTATTAATCTTTTTATTATTATTTTTATAATATTATATTTTACTTTTTTTAAATTATATACTTTATTTATACTTTTATATTATAAGTCTTAGCTTATATTTTTAAAAGGCATTAATTAAAAATACTAGTTTAAACTTTTAGTAAATAATATTTAATAAAAAAAGTAATATAAAAAGAATTAAGTAAAAAAGTAATTACTTTTATTATAATAGTTTTATAATAATATAAAAATATAATAAACTTTTTATTATTTTTTATTATAAATTAATAAGTTTAAAAGCTACTTTTATTATTTATATTCTTTTATTTAATAAATAACTTATATAATACTTAAAATATTATTTTTAAGGTATTTTATTTTAATTTTTATATTTAAGTATATAATAATATTTAGGTATTAACTATAGCCTTATTATAATAGCCTTACTCTTTTTTTTTATAAAAAAGCTTTAGTACTTAAGTATAAGCTTAATTTATACCTTTAATTAATTAATACTTTAATATATTAAGGTTATATAAAGTTAGTTTTAATTTTATTTTATATAAATATAATATATTATACTTTTTTACTTTTAAGCTTTTTAAGCTTTAATTTAAATATAACTATTTATTATTATTACTATTTATTTAATTAGCTTTTTTTATTTTATTTTATTTTAAAGCTTTTACTATAAGTTACTTAAGTAGCTATAATAATTACTATATAATTTATAATAGGCTATAGCTAGCTTTTTAAAAAGCTTTTATTAACTTTAAATAAATTTTACTTTTTTTTATATATTAAAAAAAGGACCTTTTTAATAATAACCCTTTTAACTAATTATAAAAATATTAATAAGCTTATTATTAAAAAATAAATACTTTAAGCTTATATTTTTTAACTTAAGTAACTTATTAAATACTAATAATAAAAAAAAAACTTTATAAATACCTTTTTAAAAATTAAAGCCTTTATAATTTAGCCTTAAAGCTTAATTTTATTAAAAGTAATTATTTAAATAGTAAAAAGAAGGTTAAAGTTAAGAATATTAAGTAAATAATTATTAATATTAATTTATAACTTTAAAATAAATAGTTAAGTAACCTTAAGTAAGTATTTAAAAAAGTATTATAAAAATATAATAAAAGTAAAATAAAAATACTACTTATATAAAAATATATAAATTAAGATTTTTATATAATATAAAATTAATATTTTAATAAAAAACTTAAAAAAAAAAAGCTTTAAAAAATTAAAAAGTATTTAAAAAATAAAGTAATACTTTACTTTAAGACTTTATTTATTAAAACCTATATTTTATTATAGCCTTATAAAATATATATTAATAAAAAAACTAATTTTTTTATAAATTTTATATTTATTTAAATTTATTAAAAGAATAATTTCTTATTATTAATAAAAAAATATATACTTATATATTTTATAAAAAGCTTTTTTTTTATTAAAGGAAAAAATTAAGTAATATAATAATAAAGTTTTAAAAATATAAAAAAAAATACTCTTACTTATTACTTAATACTAAGACTTATTATAATAAAATATTAAAAAATAATACTTAAAAAAGTATAAAAAATATTTTTTAAATAAGTTATAAAAAAAAAATAAAAAAAAGCCTTATTAATAATTTAATAAAAAAAATAAAAAAAGCCTTAATTTTTTTTATATTAATAATAATAATTATAATTAAAAAAAAAAGTAATATATTACTTTTATAAAAAACCTAGCTATTACTTTACTAACTACTTAAATATTAAATATTAGCTAAAAATAAAAAAAAACTAATAATTAAAATAACTACTTTTACTTTAATTAAATAAAAAATTATAATAAAAGTAAAAAAATAATTTTATATATTAATTATTATTAATAATTAAAACCTTTTAAATTTATATATAAATTTAAATATAAAAAATAAAGTAAATATTATTAATATAAACTTTATTAAAAAGTAAAGGTATTAATAAGTATTTATACTTAAAATAAGCCTTAAAGTTTTAAATAACTTTAACTTACTTTATTATAATATTTAAGCTATATTTATTATACTAACTAACTTATAAAAAATAACTTAAAGCTTTATATATTATTATATTAAAATTAATTAAAACCTTTAATTAAAAAAATTATTAATACTTTTAAAAATATTAATTTTAATAAATAAATATATTTATTTAACTTTATAAAATAAAAAATAATAATTTAAATAAAATTAATAAAAAACTTACTTTTTTTTAATAAAGAAATTTAAATAAGCTTATAAAAATATTACTTATATATATATAATAATATAAGCCTTAATTAAATTACTTTTTTTAAAAAAAAAATTAAGTAAGCTTAAAAAAATCTTTATAAAATTTTTAAATTATAAAAATATATTTAACTTTTTAAAAGTAAGTATTTTATTATAAAAGAAATTAATTAATTATATAATTAATTTTTTACTTAATATTAAGCTACTTTATAAAAAAATTTACTTACTTTTTTTAAAAAAACTTTAAAAAATTTAAGCTTATTTTAAAAAAAAACTTAAAAAATAAAAAAATTTACTTATTATAAAGCCTAGCTAAAATATTAATTCTTTTTATATTAAAAAAAATTACTTTTTTTAACTTTATATTAATTATAAAAGATTTAATAAAATTATAATAAAAAATTACTATTTATTACTTTTAATTTTAAAAATTATAAATTATATTTAAAAGGTATAGTATTTTATTAAAATTAATATAAAAAAATACCTTTTATTATATTTAAATTAAAAAAGAAAATAAGTAAAAAATAGCTTTTAAAATAAAATATAATTATTATAAATTCTTAATAATACTTATAAAATTAACTAATACTTTTATTACTTTTTAATATTATATTTATAAAGCTTTAAAAAGCTTAATTAATATTACTTATATAACTTATATTAATAATATTTTTATTTTTTTAAAAATAAAAAAAAATATATAGCTTATATTTAAAAAATATTAAAAAAGCTAAAAAAAGTAAAATTATATATTAAGCCTTTTAAGTATAGCTTTTTTTTAAAAAAAGTTAAATTTTTAAAGTTTATATTATTAATTTAAAAAGTTATTATAAACTTTAAAAAAGTAAAAACTATATATATTTAGCTAAAGCTTAAAATATATAAAAAAATATAAATTTTTCTTAAATTTTATAACTTTTATTAAAAATTTATTAAAAAAAACCTTTATATTATAATACCTTTAATAATACTTTTAAAAAAAAGTAAAAATAATAAAAAACCTAAGCTTATAAAATTAAAATTATTAAAAAGTAAAGTATTTAAAATACTAAAGCTAATATTTATTAAAATATTACTTTTATATTACTTTAATTTAAGACTTTTAATTTAAATTAAAACTAATACCTTTAAATTTATAATAATAAAAATCCTTTTATAACTAAATAAAAAAAAAGTATTATTTTATAATATTTTAATTAAGAAAATTTAATAAAGCTAAGCTTAATTATAATATACTTAATTAAAAAATATTTATAATAATTAAGTTATTTATTTATTAATAATACTATTTTAAAAAGGCTAAGAATTTTATAAAGGTTTTATTAAACTATTATAATTTTTAAGCCTTTATAAAGTAGCTTAATTTATTAAGTAAGTAAGCTAAATAGTATATATACTTTATTTTATTTAACTTTATTATTAAATACTAGTTAAAAAAAAGTAATTTTATTAATATATTATTAAAATAGCTAAAATATAAAACTAAAGCCTTAATAAATATAAACTTACTTTAAGGCTTATAAAAAAGCTTATAAAAATATAAAATATTATTATAATTTTAATATATTATAAAAAGTATAATTAAATATTAAAAAAAAGCTAAAAAAGCTTATATATTTATTTAATTTAAGTATAACTAAAAGTTTTTATAAAGTAATAGCCTTTAAGTTTATTAATAATATAATAAGATATTTTTATTTAATAAAAAGCTAAAAGCTATTAAAAAAAAGTAAAGCTTTTTTAATTTTATAATAATAAATTAACTAGCTTATAATACTTTTTTTTTAAAAAGTAATATATAAAGTAAAACCCTTAATCTTTTTAAAAAATATAATTATAAAGCTTTAAAAAGAAAATAGTATTATATAATAATATAAAGTAAATTTTAAAAAAAAAGCTAAAATAAAAGCCTAGTATATAAATAATAAATAATAAAAGGCTTTTTAAATATAAAAACTATATTTATATTTTAAATAATATATACTTTTATAATAAAATTATTAAATTATATTATAATAATTTATTAATAAGCTACTTTAATAAAAGCTATATATTTAACTTAATATAAAAAAAGTTTTTTTAAAAGTAAATAAGCTAAAATATTAAGTATTATATATAAATATATATATAATATTAAGGTAGTATAGTTAAAAAGTATAAGCTATATAACTATTTTAAATTATTATTAATTTCTTTAAAATTTTAAAAAGAATTTATAATAAATTTTATTATAAGCTTGCTTTTTATAATTTATAAAAATAAAAAAGTAAATATAATTTTTATAATTATAAACTAATTTATAAAATATTTAAAATACTTTTTTATTAATATTATAATAATTATTATAAACTTTATTAAGCTATATTATAAAAAGATTAAATTAATATATAAGTTAGTTAAAAGAATTATAAGTAATAAAAAACCTATTTTTATAAATAAATTTTAAATAAAACTTTATTATATTTTTAAAATTAAAAAAAGGCTTTTTATAGCTTTTTACTTTTAAATTAATAGTTAAATAAAAAAATAAACTAAGTTATTAAATATTACTTTTATTACTTTATTAATAAAAAGTAAATAGCTTAGCTTAGCTTTTTTTTATTAGCTTAATTTTACTTTAATATTATTAAAAAATATAATTATTAATATATTACCTTTTTAAATATTTAATAAATATAAACTTAATTTTTATATTAAGAATATTTATATTAAAAATAGTATAAAAAAAAGAAAATCTTATATATATAATAAAAACTAAAAAAGCTAAATAAGCTATATTAATAATTTAAAATTTAATAATAAATTATAATAAAAAAGCAGGCTATTTATTATAATAACTAGTATAAACCTGTATTTTTTATAATTAAAAATATAATAAAACTATTAATTAAAAGCCTTTTTATTAAAAAAAAAAGCTTATATTAAGATTTATTAAACTATTTAATATTATATAAAAAGTAAGGTTATAAGCTTATAAGCTAGCCTTATTAAAAAATATATTTAAATTTATAATATATTTTATATTAGTTTTTTTAAGCCTTAAAAGACTTATAAAAAAAGCCTAAGTAAACCTTTAATAATACTAGACTTAAATAACTTAAAAAAAAATAAAAAGTTAAAAAAGTTAAGGCTTATATAAAAATTAAAAAAAAGATTTATTACTTAATAAAATAAATAAAGTAGTTAATAAAATATAATTAATAAGTATTAAAAAATAACTTAATAAATATATTTTATATTTTATAAAATTATAAAAAGTCTTTAATAAAAGCTAATATAAAAAAAAATAAAATAATTAAAAAAATAATTAAAAAAAAATAAAAAGCACTTATTTAAATTAATAATAAAAAAAAGCTTAAAAAAAGTTTTTAAAAAGTTAGGCCTTAGCTTTAAGTACTTTAATACTTAATATTTAAAAGTAAAAATAAGTTTATTTAAAAAAGCTTTTAACTTTATAAGTTTTTTTAAAAAAGCATTTAACTTTTTAAGCTTATTAAAAAAAGCCTTTAACTTTAAAGGTTTTAAAAAGTAAAAAACTAAAAGTATTTAAAAAAATGCCTAATTAAGAAAAAAAGCTTTATAAAATTAACTATTAATATTTATTATATTAAATAAAATAAGTATAAAGTTAAGTTAATAATTAAAAAAAAGAAAAAGCCTTAAAGCTTAAAAAAATCCTTTAAAAAAATATAGCTATATAAAAAAACTAAAGCTATTAGTAAATATAAATAAACTAGCCTTAATATAGCTATTAATAATATATATATTTATATATATTTTTTATTTTTAAAAAAAGACTTAAGTAAAATAAAAAGTAAAAGTTTAAAAGCTAAATAAGCTATTATAAAAAAAGCTTTATACTTAATAATATATTTATAAAAAAATATAAGTTTTTAATTAAGTTAAAAGTAGCCTTAATAATTAAAAGCTAAAAAACTTAATAATATTTTAATTATAATTTAAAAGGTTAATAATATAATATAAAAGTATTAATTAAAAAAATTAATATAAATATATAAAATTTACTTATAAAATAAAAATAATATTTTTATAAAAAAAATATAAATCTTTAATTAAGTTAGTAATAGCTTTAATAATTAAAGGCTAAAAAGGCTTAAGGTATTATAGCTAAAGCTTAAAAGTAAGTAATATAATATAAAAGTATTAATTAAAAGGCTTAATATAAATATATAAAATTTACTTATAAAATATAAAATAACTTTAGCTAAATAAAATAAATTTTAATAAAATAATTTAAATTATTACTTTAATAATATAATATTTAAAGTAAAAAAGCTAAAAAAAAACTAATTAAAATACTTAAAAAAGCTTTTTAAGTTTAAAATAATTTTAAAAAAAAGTTTTAAAATTAATTTAAATAAATTATAAAGTAATTACTTTTTAAATTTTTATATACTTATATAATAATAACTTTATTAATAATTAAGTAAATTTATAATTTAGGCTTATTTTTTTATTTATAATATAAAATATATAATAATATATAGCTTTTAAAAATATATTTTAAGCTATATATTTATAATTTTTTTTAAGAAAATAAAAATAATAATAATACTTTTTTTAAGCTATTATATTTATTATAAGCTTATTAACTACTTATTTTTTTTAATATAATATTAAGCTACTTAAGTTAATAAAAAAATATAAAAAGGTTTTAAAAAAATATACTTTAAAAAGTATTTATAATAAAAAATAAAAAAAACTTTTAAAAAGCTAGTTATTATTATATAATAACTAGCTATATATAAAAAAATAGTATTTTTATATTACTTTAATAAAATATAATTAATTTATATTTAATATAATATATTTATTTAAAATAATTTATAACTAGTTAAAAAAAAAAAATAATAATAAATTATTAAAAAAAAAGCTATTATAACTAAATCCTTAATTTTAATAAAAGTATTATTATTAAAACTTTACTTTTTATATTAATTTTATAAAAAGTTAAGCTATTAGCTTAATTATATAATAATATTAAAAAGAATTAAGTAATTTAAAAAGTAATTAATATAAAAAAAAGTAAAAAAAACTTATAAAAAATAATAATTACTTTTTATATTATATATAATATAATAAAATAAACTTTTATTTATAAACTTATATTTAATAATAAAAAAAATTATAAAATTAAAATTATTAATTAATTTTTTTAAATTTTAAGTAATAAAAAATTATAAATAGTATATATATTAAAAAATATTAATAATTAAAATTATAAGCTAGCTTTTTTTTTAAATATTAGTAAGTTAAGCTAATTATATTTTTTTTCTTTTAAGTATTAAGAATTTATAAAGGAAAATTAAAAAATAAAGTAAAATAAATAAAAAAATTAAAGTATAAAAAAATAAAAGTAATAAAAGATTTTATTTTTACTTTAAACCCCTTAATAAAATAGCCTTAATTTAATTAAATAAAAGTAAAAGTAAATAAAATAATAAGTACTATAGCTAATAGTATTAAACTATTATAATTAATACTTTTAGCTTTATAATAAGTAAGTAAAAATTAAAATAGTTTTTTAATAATAATATTTTTTTAAAATATTAAAAAAAATAATAAAAAAAAATAATAATTAAAATAAGTTATTATAAAAAAAAATAATTATAATAATATTTAAATATTAATTATAGCTTTATTATAATAGCCTTATTTTTTTTTTATAAAAAAACTTTAATATTTAAATATAGGCCTAACTTATACTTTTAATTAGTTAATGCCTTAATATATTAAAGTTATATAAAATTAGTTTTAATTTTATTTTATATAAATATAATATACTATACCTTTTTACTTTTAAGCTTTTTAAGCTTTAGTTTAAATATAATTACTTATTATTACTACTGCTTACTTAACTAGCTTTTTTTATTTTATTATAAAGTAAGTAAAGACTTATTTATTTTATAATTAATTAATTTTTTAAAAAAAAGCTATAAGTTATATTTTATTTTTATTTAATTTAAATATTACTAATAGTATTAAAATTTACTTATAAAATATAAAATAACTTTAGCTAAATAAAATAAATTTTAATAAAATAATTTAAATTATTACTTTAATAATATAATATTTAAAGTAAAAAAAATTTTTTAAAGCTTAAAAATATATTTAATATTTAGCTTAACTTTTTTAATAAATACTAATTATATTAATAATACTTTATAAATATAATAATATTAATTTATTTTTTATAAGCCTTTTTTTATTTTTTTTTTAATATTAATATATTTAATTTAAAATTCTTTTTTTATATTAATTTTTTTATAAATATAATAAGTTATTACTTTTTTTATATTTTTAATAATTTCTTTTACTTATATTTATAACTTTTTAATAAATATTTTAAAAAGTATAATATTTATTATAAGTTATTTATATTTTTATTTTAAGCTTTTTATTAATAAGTTTTATATTATTTATAATAAGCTTTAATTATAATTTATTATTTATATTAAGGTATTTTTTATAATATTTTTATTTTATTATAAGCTTTATTTTTTTTTATTATTAAAAAGTTAATACTATAAAATTATAATATTTATAACTTATTATAATTATTATTTTTTATATTTATTATTTTATTTTTTAATAGTTTTTTATTTTTTTAAAAAAAATAGACTTATTAAAGGTAAAGTATAATATAAAAAAGTAAAAAAAAAAGCTAATTAAAGTAATATAAAATACTAAATATATAATATTATAAAAATAAATACTTAATTATAATAATATTTATTTTTAAACTTTTATAAAAAAAACTATTTACTTTTTTTATATTTAAAATAATAATATAAATATATAAGTACTTTATATTAAGGCTTTTATAACTTTATTTTATATAATTTAGTATTTATATTAAATTTTATATAAAGGTATTATTTTTTTATAATAAAATTATATTATAATTTTAATATAAATAATTAAACTTTAATATTATTTTATAAAATAATATAAACTATTATATATAATATAATTTTTAATATAATAATACTTTTATAAGTAATATTCTTTATATTTTTAATATATTAATATAAGTTTTAAATTTTTTAAAATATTTAAGTTAATATTAATTAAAATAGTAGTATTATTATTATAAGTTTTTAGTATTTTTAAGTTATTTTTTATTTAATATATAGCTTATTTTAATAATTATTACTATTTTCTTAATAATTAAATTATTAATTCTTTTATTATTTTTTTTATAATATTATATTTTACTTTTTTTAAATTATATACTTTACTTATATTTTTATATTATAAATCTTAGCTTATATTTTTAATAAGCCTTAATTAAAAATACTAGTTTAATTTTATAAATAAATACTTTTTAATAAAAATATTAATATAAAAAAACTAAGTAAAAAAGTAGCTACTTTTATTATAATAGTTTTATAATAATATAAAAGCTTATATTTTTATTTAATTTAAATATAATTAAAAGTTTTTATAAAGTAATAGGCTTTAAGTTTATTAATAGTATAATAAAATATTTTTACTTAATAAAAAGCTAAAAGCTATTAAAAAAAGTAAAGCTTTTTTTAATTTTATAATAATAAGTTAACTAGCTTATAATACTTTTAATTTATAAAAAAATATTATAAACTAAAGCTATAAGAAAGTATTTTTTAAAAAAATAAAATATAAAGTAAAATTAATAATTTTTAAAAAAAATATAATTATAAAGCTTTAAAAAAAATATTATATAATAATATAAAATAAACTTTAAAAAAAAAGCTAAAATAAAAGCTTAATATATAAATAATAAATAATAAAAGCTTTATTAAATATAAAAACTATATTTATATTTTAAATAATATATACTTTTATAATAAAATTATTAAATTATATTATAATAATTTATTAATAAGCTATTTTAATAAAAGCTATATATTTAACTTTATATATAAGAAATTATTTTAAAAGTAAATAAGCTAAAATATTAAGTATTATATATAAATATATATATAATATTAAAGTAATATAATTAAAAAGTATAAGTTATATAATTACTTTAAATTATTATTAATTTTTTTAAAACTTTAAAAAAAATTATAATAAACTTTATTATAAGCTTACTTTTTATAATTTATAAAAGTAAAAAAGTAAATATAACTTTTATAATTATAAACTAATTTATAAAATATTTAAAATACTTTTTAATTAATATTATAATAATTATTATAAACTTTATTAAGCTATATTATAAAAAGATTAAATTAATATAAGCTAGCTAAAAAAATTATAAATAATAAAAAACTTATTTTTATAAGTAAATTTTAAATAAAACTTTATTATTTTTTTAAAATTAAAAAAAGGCTTTTAATAGCTTTTTATTTTTAAATTAATAACTAAATAAAAAAAATAAATTAAATTATTAAATATTATTTTTATTACTTTATTAATAAAAAGTAAATAGCTTAATTTAGCTTTTTTTATTAGCTTAATTTTATTTTAAAATATTTAAAAATATAATTATTAATATATTACTTTTTTAAGTATTTAATAAATATAAACTTAATTTTTATATTAAAAATATTTATATTAAAAAAAGTATAAAAAAAAGAAAATCTTAAATATATAATTAAAATTAAAAAAGCTAAATAAGCTATATTAATAATTTAAAATTTAATAATAAATTATAATAAAAAAATAAGCTATTTATTATAATAGCTAATATAAAGTTTTATTTTTTATAATTAAAAATATAATAAAACTATTAATTAATAACCTTTTTATTAAAAAAGAAAAAAAAACCTTATATTAAAATTTATTAAACCTTTTAAAATTAAATAAAAAATAAGTTTATAAGCTTATAAGCTAGCTTAATTAAAAAAAATACTAAAATTTATAATATATTTTATATTAGTTTTTTTAAACTTTAAAAAACTTATAAAAAAAGTTTAAGTAAACCTTTAATAATACTTAACTTTAATAATTTAAAAAAAAAGTTAAAAGAATTAAAGCTAATATAAAAATTAAAAAAGAAATTTATTTATTAATAAAATAAATAAAGTAATTAGTAAAATATAATTAATAAATACTAAAGAATAATTTAATAAATATACTTTATATTTTAAAAAAATATAAAAAGTATAAAATAAAAGCTAATATAAAATAAAATAAAATAATTAAAAAAATAATTAAAAAAAAATAAAAAATACTTATTTAAACTAATAATAAAAAAAAGCTTAAAAAAAACTTTAAAAAGTTAGGCTTTATTTTTAAGCACTTTAATACTTAATATTTAAGAAGAAAAATAAATTTATTTAAAAAAGCTTTTAATTTTATAAGCTTATTAAAAAAAAAGTTTTTAACTTTTTAAACTTTTTAAAAAAAGCCTTTAACTTTAAAGGCCTTAAAAAATAAAAAACTAAAAGTATTTTAAAAAATACTTAATTAAAAAAAAGGCTTTATAAAATTAATTACTAAATATTTTTTATATTAAATTAAGTAAGTATAAAGTTAAATTAATTATTAAAAAAAGAAAAAGCTTTTAAAACTTAAAAAAACTCTTAAAAAAACTATAGCTACTTAAAAAAACTAAAGCTATTAATAAATATAAAAATTAATTAAACTAGCCTTAATATTATTATTAATAATATATATATATATATATATATATATATATATATATTTCTTTTTTATTTTTAAATATAAATTTTAGTAAAATTAAAAGTAAGGGCTTAAAAACTAAATAAGCTATTATAAAAAAAGCTTTATAATTAGTAATATATTTATAAAAAAATATAAGTCTTTAATTAAGTTAATAATAGCCTTAATAATTAAAAGCTAAAAAAAGCTAGTAATATTATAATTAATACTTAAAAATAAATAATATAATATAAAACTATTAATTAAAAAAATTAATATAAATATATAAAATTTACTTTAAAAAGTAAAAGTAATATTTTTATAAAAAAATATAAGTTTTTATTAAGTTAGTAATAGCTTTAATAATTAAAAGCTAAAAAGGCTTAAGATATTATAGCTTAAGCTTAAAAATAAGTAATATAATATAAAAGTATTAATTATAAAAATTAATATAAATATTTATTATAATACTTAAATAGCTTAAATTAAACTTTAAAAAGGTAATTTTAAAATACCTTATTTTATTATATAAAAAACAGCCTTTAAGGCCTTATATATAAGTATTTAAAAAGCTATTCTTTTTTTTATTTTATTAAGCTTTTAATACTATAGCTAATTATATAATATATAGCTATTTTATAATTAATAAATACTTAAAAACTTATAGTTATATTTACTTAATAAGTATATATATATATAGTATATAGTATTTTAAGCTTTTTATAATATACCTCTTACTTAATAAAGCTATTATAAAAGCTTTATTAAGTATTAAATACTTAAAGTATAATATTAAGCTTTTAAATAAAAAAAATAACTATTTAATAATAAATAAAAGTCTTATTTAAAATATTTTTTACTTTTAAGTAATTATTTTATAAAATTATAAGTAAAAGAATTATAAAATATTATATTAATATTATTAAAAATAATAAACTTAAATTAATAATAATAAAAATAATTACTTACTTTTATTTTAAAAAAGCTTTACTTAAGCTATAAAAAAGCTTAATAAGCCTTTTTTTATAAATACCTTTTTTTTATAAATATTATTATTTATAATAATAATAATAATACTATACTTACTTTTAAGTAAAGAGTATATAAATAATTATAATAGCTTTATAAACTTTAATTATTTTTATAAGTAGTTAATAATATAATAAGTAATTTAAAAAAAGGCTATTATTATTATTATTATTACTTATATTATTAAAATTACTTAAGCTATTTTTAATACTTAAACTACTATTATTATTATAATACTTACTAGTATTAATATAAGTATTAATTTTAATACTAATACTTTTATACTTTTTATTTAATATTTTATATTTATTTTTATAACTAGCTTTATATTTTTTATTATTATTATTAATACTTAGTTTATAATATAATAAGCTAACCTTTTAAATTACTTTACTTTTACCTTTTTTATTTTTATTATTAATAAGGCCTAAAAGGCTATTTATAAAAATAATAATAATAATAAGCTAAAAGTTTAAAACCCTTTTTATAAAAACTATATATAAAGTATAGTTTTTAAAAAAGGTAATTTTATTTAGTATATTAATAATAAAAAGCGCTTTATTTATTATATATTATATAAGGCCTTAAGCTATATATATACTTTTATATAAGTTAATAGTTTATAACTTATAATAATTTATATTAATTAATAATATATTATAATTACTTTTTTTTTTTTAAATTAGTATAAGTTATTAAAGTTATTATTAAAAATAAAGCTATAAGTATACTTTTTTTTATAATATATAAAGCTTAATTATTAACTTTTAAATAATTAAAATAAAACTTTTAATATACTTTATATATTTAAATTAAGTTATTAAATATTAAAGATTTAGTATATAAGTAAAAGTAGTAAAAGTTTTTTAAAATAATAATAAAAAAGGTATAAAAGCATATTTTAAAAGTATAAAAAAAAATTAAAAATTAAGTTTTTAAAATATAAGTAGTATATAACTAGCTTATTATAAATATATATTATAAATATAGCTAGTTTATTATTATTAATTAATTTAAATAATTTTTATATTTTTATTTAATATTTTTTTTACTTTTTTATAATTATAATATTATTTATATTTATTATATTTAATAAAAATTTAAAATACTTAAAATATTAATAAAGCAGGGCTTTTATAAGCTTATTAATATTTATTTTTTATATTAAAAAATAAAAAACCTTAAATATTCTTTTTTAATATTTTTAATAAAGTAATATATTATATATATTTATATAATATAAATAAATAATAATTTAATTACTTAAGCTAATTATAAGTTATATTATTTATTAATTATTATAATTAAGCTTTTATTTATTTTTTAAGTTAAACTTTATATATATAAATAATTATTATAAAGCTATAGTTTTTTTATTTAATTATATAAATAATAATAGCTTTACTTTTATAATTAAAATACTAATTATACTTTACTTTATTATACTTTATATAATTAGTTTTTTAAATATTATAATTAAAAACTTTTAAAATAACCTTTAAGTTTTAGTATTATTTATAAAAAATATATTATTAAAAGTATTTAAAACTTATATTTTATTTACTTTTTTATACTATAATATAAAATACTTTTATATATAAAAATAATAAATTAGCTAGTTTACTGCTTTTTAATATATTAAGCTTAAATTAATAAAAAATTAAAAAAAGGCTAAAGTAATATATATTATATTAAGGTAAATTATAATAGCTATATATAATATAAAACTTAACTTCTTTTAATATAACTTAATTTTTACTTTTATTATTTAGCTTTTATATTTTATAAGCTTAATTATTAAAATTAAAATTATTAAATATTAATTTTAATTAGCTAGGTTAAAGTATTATATAATTTTTATTATATAAAATTTATATAATAATATAATCCTTTACTTAGTATACTTTTAAATAATATAAATACTTAAAAACTAAGCTATATTATCTTTTTTATAAAGCTTATATTTAGCTTTTAATACTTTAACTAATTTTATATAATATATTTTATTATTTTTATAATAAATAATAATAATATTATTAATATAAAAATATATAAATAGCTTATAATTATTAATATAATATAAGTAGCTTTTTTTAAAATATATTTTTAATTTAAAAATAAAAAGTATAATTATAAACTTTTTATATTATAGCTTTAGTAAATCTTTTAATTTATAAAAAGCCTTTTTAAGCTTTATAAGCTTTTTAAGCTTATAAAATTTTTATAAAAACTTATATATTATAAGTATATTTTACTTATTATACTTTATATTTAAAAAAGTATTTTTAATATTATATTATTTAAGCTTAAAATAAAATTTAACTATTAATATAATTAAAATATAAAAAAAGTATAATATTAATATTATAATATAGGTTTTTTTAATTATTAAGTTTTTTTAAAAATTACTTTAAATAATTAACTTAGCTTTATACTTTTTAAGCTTTTTATTTTACTTAAACTTATAAAATATTAAAGCTAGAGTATAATATAAAAAAGTAAAAAAAGAGAAGGCTAACTAAGGCAGTATATAGTACTAAATATATAATACTATAAAGGTAAGTAGTTAATTATAACTATATTTATTTTTAAACCTTTATAAAAAAGAAGATTATTTACCTTTTTATACTTAAAATAATATTATAAATATATAAGCACTTTATATTAAGGTTTTTATAACCTTATCTTATATAATTTATTATTTAAATTAAAATCCTTATAAGTATATTATCCTTTTATAATAAAATTATATTATAATTTTAATAAAATATCTTTTTTTTTTTATATTACCTTAATACCTTTATTTCTCCTTTAATATACTAAATATATTTTATTTTATTTATAGCTTTATAAATAAGTTTTATAATTTATATATATATAGCTATTTTATCTTTTTTTTAACTTATTTTTATATTTTTATTTCTTTTTATTTATTTATTATAACCTTTTTTTATAATATAGCAGTCCTTTTTTATATATTTCTTTTTTTTTATAATTATTAAATTCTTATTTTTTTATTCTTTTTATAATATCCCTCTTAGTATATAATACTAGTATAAACTTATAAAAGTAAAGTAGCTATACTATTTTTTAATATTATTATAATACTATAGTATTATAGTAAGCTATAAAAAAATACTAAACTTTTATAACCTCCTTTACTTATTATAGTCTTTAATAATAATAATAAAAATAAAAATAAAAAGAAAAATAAGAATATTATTAATATAATTTTAATAAATACTTTTATATAGTTTATTTTTTATTTAGCTTTATTTTATTATTATATTAATATAATATAGCCTTATTTTTTATAAATATTATCTTTAAGGTTTAGTATATTAAAAGGAAATAAGTAATATTATATTATATTAAAATATACTTATAGCTTTAATAAAATATTATTATTATATAAAAAGGCATAAATATAATAGCTATATTCCTTTACTTAATTATATATAAAATATTATAGCTATATTATAAATAGTAATATTAACTACTTTATAAAATATAATAAAACTTATTTTTTTTTTTTTATACTTTTTATTAATTTTTTCTAAGCTTATATTTAGACTTTTTAATTAGTTTATTAAAAATACCTTTTATTTTTAAAAAATAGTCCTTTATAGTATTTTTATCTTTTTATTAATCTTTTTATTAATACTTTTTAAACTGCTATATAAATTAAGGGATATTTTTTATTTTATAATAGTAAATATATATAAAATTAATCTCCCTCTCCTTTTTATTTATTATAATATATTTAACTAGGCTTTAAACTACTTTAATTATTAAATAATATTTAGTATAAAGTTAAAGATTTTTATTAAAAGGTTATATTAACTTTAAATTAATTTTATGCTTTTATTAAATCTTTTTATAAGTAGATAAATATAAATATATAAAAGTTTTAATATTTTATCTTTTATTTTTATACTTTTTATATTATAGTATTACTTATTCTAGCTTTTAATAATATACTTTAGTTTTTTATTCTTTTTTAATTATAGTTATATAATTTTATTTTTTTATTCTTTTTTTTATTAACTATTATTCTTTTCTTTATTAGCTATATATCCTTCTTTTTATATATTATCTTAGTATATTTAGTTTAAAAATAAAATATACTTTCTTTATATATATATACTTAATAATATATATAGTAATTTATTATAAAAAACTTAATATATATTATAGTAAATAGTAAGTGCTAGTATATAATAGTATATATATAAAAAGTAAGATTTTATATACTTTTTTTTTTTTTTTTTTTTTTATATTATCTTTTTTAAGGTATATATTATATATAAAAATATTATACTTTTTAATTAGTAAAGTATTATAATAAAGTATTAAGTTATTATATTATAAGGTATAGTATATTAATAAATAAGTAAATGCTTAATAATAATAATAATAATAATAATAACTATTAAGGGGGCAAGTCCCCCCCTTTTTTATTTATTTATAATTTACTATAAATACTTTAATATTAATATATTATAAAAAAGTATTAATAAGTATAAGAATATAATACTTTATAATAAATACTATAATTATATATTAATATTTAACTTAGTAAATTTTAATAGTTATATTATAAAAAGATATTATTATATTAATATTAGTAAGATTATTATATACTTATTATATTATAGCTAAAAACTAATACTATATAAGTTAAGTAATTTATTATATATACTATATTATTTTATATAAAATATATATACTTATAGCTAATTCCTTAATTAAGGCTAATGCTATTATAAATATAGCTATTATAATAAATAATATAATAAGTAATTATTAATAATTATATAATATTTTAATATTAATAATAAGTAAAAGAAAATTATAAGCAGCTTAAAATAAATATTATAATTAGTTTATAAAAAAGTCTTAATTATATTTACTTTTAATATAAATATATTAAGTATAGTAAAAGTATTATAAGTATTATACTTTATTACCTTTAATAATATTATTTTAGTTAAAAAGTATAGTATATAAATATAATATAATAATATAATAATATTACTAATTTATAATATAATCTTAAGTATTATTCCTTATAAAAATAAAAAAAAAAAAAAGCTATAGTTATTAATTTTAATAAAAAATTAATAGTAAGTATTATTATAATTTTAAATAATAAAAAGTTAATAATAAGTATAGTAAAAAAAAAGGGAGAGGAGAATAATAAAAAGAAAAAGTTTATTAATTTTTTAAACTAAACTTTTTAGTATTTTTAAGTATATTACTTTTTTTTTAATATATAATTAATTATTATATGCCTTTATTATATTACTTTTATAATAATACTTAGTAATATATTTTATTTAATTATATTTTTATACTTTTTAATTATAGTATTATTAGTAAAGTTAAAATATTTTAATTATTAATTATCCTTATTTAAATAGTCTTTTTATTTTACTAAATAAAATTAGTATTTTCCTTAATACTTATATATTAAAATATATTTAATTTTATATATTTCTTTTAGTATAAAAGAATAATCTATTAGTTTAAATAAATATTTATTTTAACTATAATACTTTTTAAGGTTAATAATATTAAAGATATTATAAATATATATTAATAAGGGAAGTTATAGCTAGTATACTAGTCTGCTAATCTTAATAAAGCATTTAATTTAATATAAGCTAGTATATTTTTATATAAGCTTTTATATTAGGCATTATAAGTTAAAGTGTTTAATAAAAATAAATACTTAATCTCCTATTTTAAAAGACTTTTAAGTTTATTTTATATTATACTATTTATTATAGGCTATAATATTATTTTATAAGGTTATTATTATAAAAGCTTAAATATTATATATTTATTAAATATACTTAATAGCTAAGGCACTTATATATTTAACTTATTCTTAAATAAGTCTTAAAGCTTTTAAAATATAGCTAAGTAATAAATAACTTAAAAAGTATTTTATAAATAAATATTTAGCTATATTATAAGTAAACTTAGTAAAAGGTAATTTAATAATTTAATTAAGCTAGTTTTTATTATAAAAAGCTTTTAAATAATATTTTAAATTTTAGTTTTATTACTTAGTTTATTTATTTATTTATAAATAAAATATAATACTAAGTTATTACTTAGCTATAAGAAAGTAGTAAAAGCTTTATTAAAACTAGCTAATAAAAAGACTTTTTTTATTTAAGATAATTTTATTAAGGATTTTATATAGTTTAAAAATATAATAATAAAAAGCTTTTATAAATCCTATACTAGTAATATTCTTATAGTAAAGAATATAAATTATATACTTTATATAATAATTAATAATAATAAAAATTAAATTATATATTTTATTATTATAAAAAGCTTTAAGTAAATTTATAATAAAGTTTATAAAGATCTTTTATTATAATTATATTAGTATAAGAAGTTAAATAAGTTTACTATAAAGTTAATAATGCCTTAGCTTTATCTCTTAATAAACTATATATATATTAATATATATTTTAATATCTTATTTTATACTTTTTTAATAATATTATAATATAATTCTTATTATTATATATTATAGCCTTTAATATCTAGCTATTAGATTATTATAAAATAATATAAAAATCTTTATATATATTATATAAAGGATAAAAATTTTACTATAAAACCTTAATAAATAATTAGTTTTAATAAATTATAAAGTTTTATTATATATACTATTTATAAAAGATTTTTTAAAAATAAAAGATTATAAAAATAACTTAATTTAAGTATTTTTTTATTAAGCTTATTATAATACTTCCTTAAGTATTTATTATTCTTTTTATAATATTATAATAGCGCTTTATTATGCCTTTTTTTTTAAGGCTAACCTAAATATATATTAAAGGCAAGTTATTTATATATTTATAATTATAGCTCTTTTAGCTTAAAAAACTAACCTTAAGCATAATTTAAAAGTTAAGCTATTAATTATTAGTAATATTATAAAAGTATAAGTTCTTTTATATTTTATTATTATATTAAGATTAATATAAAATTTATTTAAAAAAGGTTTAAGGTAGCTATAAGCTATTTTATCTTACTCTTATCCTTAATAAATATTATTATATTTTATAAGTATATTAGCTAAATTAGCCTTTTTAAATTAAAACTTAATTATAAAATTATATAATATAAGCTTTTAAAGTTAAAAGACTTACTTTATTAATAACTTCTTCTTTATTATAAAGTAAGTATAATTTAAATAATCTATAAGCACTTATATAAAAAATATAGTATAAGTAATATAATGCCTTTAAATATAAAATACTTTAGTAATAATAAGTATTTTAATATTTAATATAATATAATACTATTTAAAAAGGTATAATTTTTATAAGTAAAATATAATAAGATATTATTACCTTTAATTAAAAATTAATAAAATAGTACTAATTATATATTTAAATATATTAGGTTTAATTTAAATTCTTATAATAAGATTAAAATATATTAAAACTAGCTATTTATAAAATTTATCTTTAAGTGTTTAAAAAGCTTTATATTTAAGGTATATAAATTAGAATTATTTATCCTTCTTTTTACTAGTTAAGTTAATAAAAGGAACTGTAATTTTATTATAATTTTTAATAAATTAATAATAAAAATTATAAAACTTTAAAAACTTTAAAATAGCCTTAATAAATATTAATTTTAGCTAACTTATAATAACTTTAATTTAATTTTATTTTATTTAAATACTTTTTAAACTTATAATAAATCTTAAGTATAAAATAGTATTTATATAAAACTTATATTTCTTTAAGTTAATATAAAGTTTATACTTTTATAGTTACTTTAGTATTATATAAATATACTACTAATATTTATCTTTATTATTATTATAAATAAGAATATTATTAAAATAAATAATATATATAATATTTATAAGCTTATTAAAAATAAAGTTAATATATATTTATTAAGTAGCTAGTATATTATTTAAGCTAAATAAAAGCACCTAGTATTAAAAGAGTTTATAATAATATTACTATACTATTTTTTTTTATTATCTTTTTAAATATAAATTTAATAATAAGCATTTTTAAAGTTTAATTTTATAAAAATTTTTATGCCTTATAAGTAATTAAAAATCTTATATATAAATAGTAATAGTATAATATTTTTTTTTATAATTTTATTTAACTCTTAATAATTTATATAAAGCTTTAATTTTCCTCTTTTTTTTAATATAAATAATATAAGAGCTTTATATAAACTTAAGGATTTTATTATCTAGCTATTTTTTAAAATATAATTAATATATTTATAAAGTACTACTAGTTCTTTTTTTATTAAAGAATAAATTAGTTTTTAAGGTAGCTTATATTTAGGTTTAAGATTAATTATATAAGTTAGTTTATTTAAAGGGGCTAATCTTATTATAGCGCTTTTATTTATAAGGTTTATAAAGTCTTAATATTATAATAGTATAAGTTTATTTATAACCTTTATATTTATTTATTATATATCTTATATTAAAAAAAACCCTTAAGTTTATAAGTTAATAAATTTAATTTTTAATACTATTTATAATATATCTTATATATATTATAAGTCTTATAATATAACTAGCTTAATATTTTATTTTTTTAAATTAAATTATAAGGTGTTTTTAATAATAAAAGTTAATATATTTTATTATTATACTTAAGGTAATTTTAAAATTATATTTTTATAAATATTTATTATTATAAAGCTTATAAATAGCTCCTTTTTTATACTAAAATTATTAATAAGTTAAAGCCTTTATTAATAGTGCTTATATTTTTTTTAAGAAAGTATATAAAATACTCCTAGTATTATAAAGTTAATAAGTAATAATAGTATATTTTTTATAATTTTCTTATTAATAATATTAACTTTACTTTTATTATTAAAATATACTTTTATATTTTACTATCCTCTTCTTATTTTAATTTAAACCTAATATTATAATAAAAGACTTATATTAAGTTTAAAGTAAAAGGGATAAGAACTAATATTTTATTACTAAATACTTACTAATTTAATATTTAATATAATAGCTAGTTATTATTATTAATTAACTAGATTTTTATATTATTTTATAATATAATATAAATTACTATATATAATATAGTCTTTAATATAATAATACTTTTATAAATAGTATTTTTTATATTTTTAATATATTAATATAGATTTTAAATCTTTTAAAATATTTAAGTTTAAGTTAATTAAAATAGTAGTGCTATTATTATAAGTTTTTAGTATTTTTAAGCTATTTTCTTACTTAATATATAGCTTACTTTAATAATTATTATTATTTTTTTAATAATTAAATTATTAATTTTTATATTACTATTTTTATAATATTATATTCTGCTTTTTTTAAATTATATACTTTACTTATACTTTTATATTATAAATCTTAGCTTATATTTTTAAAAGGCCTTAATTAAAAATACTAGTTTAAATTTTTAATAAATATTTTTTAATAAAGAAATTAATATAAAAGAGATTAAGTAAAGAAGTAGCTACCTTTATTATAATAGTCTTATAGTAATATAAGAATATTATAAACCTTTTATTATCTTTTTATTATAAATTAATAAGTTTTAATACTGCTTTTATTATTTATATCCTTTTATTTAGTAAATAGCTTATATAATACTTAAGATATTATTCTTAAAGTATTTTATTTTAATTTTTATATTTAAGTAAATAAAAATTTATTTATTTTATAGCTAGCTTATTTTTAAAAAAAAAGGCTATAAATTATATTTTATTTTTATTTAATTTAAATATTACTAATAGTATACTAAATTAGTTTTTTAAAGCTTAAAAATATATTTAGTATTTAGCCTAACTTTTCTTAATAAATACTAGTTATATTAATAATACTTTTATAAATATAATAGTATTAGTTTATTTTTTTATAAGTCTTTTTTTTTCTTTCTTTTTTAATATTACTATATTTAATTTAAGGTTCTCTTTTTATATTAACTTTTTTATAAATTTAATAAGTTACTGCTTTTTTTATATTTTTAATAATCCTTTTACTTATATTTATAACTCCTTAATAAATATTTTAAAAAGTATAGTATTTATTATAAATAGCTTATGCTTTTATTTTAAGCCTTTTATTAATAAATTCCTTATTACTTATAATAAGCTTTAATTATAGTTTATTACTTATATTAGTATATTCCTTATAATATTTTTACTTTATTATAAGTTTATTTCTTTTTTTTTTATTATTAAAGGGTTAATATTATAAAATTATAATATTTATAAATTATTATAGCTATTATTTTTTATATTTACTATTCTTTTTTTTAATAGTTCTTTACCTTTTAAAAAAGAGATAAACTTATTAAAGCTAGAGTATAATATAAAAAAGTAAAAAAAAAGAAAGCTAATTAAAGCAGTATATAATACTAAATATATAATACTATAAAGATAAATAGTTAATTATAACTATATTTATCTTTAAACCTTTATAAAAGAGGAGACTATTTACTTTTTTATATTTAAAATAATGCTATAAATATATAAGCATTTTATATTAAGGTTTTTATAACCTTATCTTATATAATCTATTATTTAAACTAAAATCCTTATAAGTATATTATCCTTTTATAATAAAATTATACTATAATCCTAATATAAAAAAATACTTATTTAATTAAAATTAATCTTAACTTAATATTTTTATTATTAATCTTTTTTTAAATTCTTTTTATAACTAATACCTTAATTTCTTTTTATATAGCTTTAATAAATTAAGCTTTAAGTAAGTGTTTTAAAACCTTATTTTAAGTTTTTAATACTTTAATTAAATTATTAAAATATATAACTTTAAGAATTAGCTTTTTTAAAGGCTTTTAGCTATTTTTTTAATATATTATAGCTTTAAGTATTATAAATATAATAATAAAGCTTAATAAATTATATTCCTTTAATAATAATTAATTAAAAAGCTTTTTAAATTTTTTATAAATAAAAAGCCTATTAAATATAATATATACTTTTAAGCTATTACCCTTTTAATAATTAAATTTTTATAATAATAGTAATTTTATTTTTAAGGCTTTTTTCTTTTTTTATTATATACTTTTTTATAATTTATTAATAGCTTATATACTTAATTTACTTTATTATTAACTTTTTAATCTTAATAAATTAAGTTATTATTAATTTTTATTAATTATAATTTTAAAGGTAGTTATAATTTTATTATATATTATACTTTTTATTTATTTACTTAATTAAGCACTGCTTAACTTATTATATATAATATACTATATATTTATTTTAAAAGTCTTTTATAATATTTATAGCCTTATTACTTTTTAAATTCTTTTATTAAATAAGCTTTTTTTTAATAGCTTTTTAAATATTAATTTATAAGTTTAAGCTAATAATAAGGCTTTTTTATAATAGGTTTATATTAAATAATATATTATTTAATAATAAAAGGTCTTTTAATAACTCTTTTTTTTTAGCTTATTTAAAAAGCTTATTAAGCTTTATAATAAGTAGTTTATTTACTTTTTTTTTTATATAAAAAGTTAATTTATTAAATTTAATATTTTATATAATAAGCACCTTTTTAAAATAAAGGATTTAAATTTTATATATATTACTAGCTTTATAATTAATAAAATAATTAATTAACTTTTTAAGGCTTATTTTAAAATACTTTATTTTTTTATTTTTTATATTTAATTAAGTATATAAGTCTTATAGCTATCTATATATATCTTACTTTAATTAAGCTTTAAGTTTATATTAAGCTTTTAAATTATTAATAGGCTATATAAATAAAACTATTTTTTTAATTTATATATAAGTATTTATATATTATAAATATATAAAAGGCTAATATTAAGTAAATAAACTATAGCTAGTATACTTTTTACTTATAGCTTTTTTAAAAAATTAGCTTTTTTTAATATTTTAATAAACTTTATTATAATTATTTATTTTAAATACTTAATTAAGCTATTTAGCTTATATATATAAAAAAGCATAAGTTTAAAAATAATTCTTTTACTATTTACTTAAATTTAAAAAATTATAATATTATTAATTATAATTATAGCCTTTTTATTATTTTAATAAATTTAATAAATTAAAAGTTTAAATTACCTTTTAATAAAGTTATTAAAATAAACTAATATATTATATATAGTTTTTAATTACTTATTTATTAAGTATTAATTATATAGCTAGCTATTATATTTATTTTTAATAAATAAAAGCTATTTTAACTTATTATATTTTTTAAAGTAGTTTTATAAATTTTAATAAATTTATTAAAAGGGTTTTAAAAAAGCATACTTAAAAGGTTTTTAAAAAATAACTTATATTATATATATTAATATATATATAAAGCACTTTAAATACTTAATTCCTTTAATTTATATATTTTAAATATTAGCTATAAGCATTTATATTACTTTTAGCTTAAAATAGTTTAATTATAAGTATTATAATAATTTTATATCTTTTTTAAGCTTAAGGTATTTTTTACTTAGCTTTTAAAAGCTTATAATAAAATTAAAATATAGCTTTTAAAACTAATTATATTTTTAAGCTAAATAGTATATATATATAAATAGTAAATAATTAATAAAAATATAAAAGTAATAAGGCTTATATTTAAAAAAAACTAGGTTATAATATTTACTTAGTTTTTTTAAAAGTATATTTTTTTAAGCTATTTAAAGTATAATAAGCAGTTTTATTTATTATATTAAATACTTTTAGCTTTTAGCTTTACTTTAAATATAATATTAATATAAAAACCTTTAACTATAGTTATATTTTTAAAAGTAATATTTATTATATTTAACTTATTTTTATTATTAAAAATCTTTTTAAGCTTTTAAATACTATATTTAATAATTAGAATTTAGCTTATACTAGCTTTAATTTAGTTTTTTTTTTATTAAAATAAATAAACCTAGCTTTAATAAATCCTTATTTTTAACTAAATATATTAATTTATAAAAGTTAAAAATAATACTATTACTTAATAAATATACTTAATTAAGTATTATATATATATTAATAAAGTATTTTAAGCTTATAATTTTAGTATTTATAATAATAAAAATAGCTTTAATAAAAAACTTTTTTTTAAAGCTTTTTTTAAAGGCTTTAAAGTTAAAATCTTATTAAAATTAAAACTATTCTTTTTTAAATTTAAGTATAGCTTTATTTAGTAGTTTTTAAAAAGTATATTAAGTATATTTTTAATTTACTTTTTATTTAGTAAATACCTTAGTTTATTATTTTATTTATTAATAAGATAATAGTTTAATAATAAGTAGTTTTTAAGGCTTTAATTATAATTACTAGCTTTTTTAAAATAAAAATACTTATACTTATTATTACTTTAATTATTATAATTATTATAATTATTATATACTTAATTTTTATAATTTAAATATTATTTAAAAGTTAAAAAAGCTTTTTAATTAATAAGTCTTTTTTTTATATTATTAAAAATTAATAAAAATATAAAATTATAATTATTAAAAAAATATAATTTTTAATAAATTAATATTAATATATTCTTTAAGCTTAATAAGCTTTATATATACTTATATTAGTATATAATATATATAAACTATATTTAAAAAGTTTATAATAATTATATTTTTTTAAATTTTAAAAATATTATATATTATAGCTATTATATAAGTATAAGACTAATAAGTATATTATTTTTTAAGGTTTAAATTTATATATTATATATTTTTAAAAACTATATTATATTTATTTTTAATTATATTTTAAATACTTAATTTACTTAAAGTAATAATACTTTTAATACTTTTAATAATTAACTATATTATATATTTAATAATATTAAAGTACTTAACTTTAAAAGTTATTATAATATATTAATAAATACCTTAATTAACTATATTTATTATTTAATTTTAAACTATATTATTTACCTTTTTATAATTTACTTTAATAATTTAATTATATTATTTATAATTAATAAGCTTTTAATAAGCTTTTTATTTTTTATTAAAAAAAGAAGTATTATTAAGCTTAATATTAAAAATTAATTTTATATATATATTAACTTTTATAATTATTAAGTTAATAACCTTAAGTTTAAAAAGATTATTTAAATACTTATTAAGCTTTAAATTAATATAAGGCTAAATAGCTTTAGTTATTATATATAAATATAAAAAGTAAATTTAAAAAAGCTAATTATTAAGTAACTTTAGCTTAATAAAGGCTAGTAATTTTATAAATTTTATAAAGTAAGCTATAGTTTTTATTATATATATAAAAGAAAGGTATTTTTTATATATAGTAAAATTATTAAAAAAATAACTACTTAAGCTTATAATTATTATAATATTTAAATAGCTTAAATTAAGCTTTAAAAAGATAATTTTAAAATACTTTATTTTATTATATAAAAAATAGCCTTTAAGGCCTTATATATAAATATTTAAAAAGCTATTCTTTTTTTTATTTTATTAAGCTTTTAATACTATAGCTAATTATATAATATATAGCTATTTTATAACTAGCAGGTACTTAAAAACTTATAATTATATTTACTTAATAAGTATATATATATATAATATATAGTATTTTAAGCTTTTTATAATAATATTTAAAATTTATTTATAAAGTAAAAATAACCTTAATTAAATAAAATAAGTCTTAATAAAATAATTTAATTTATTATTTTAATAATATAATATTAAAAGTAAAAAAGCTAAAAGAAAAACTAAAATACTTAAAAAACGCTTTTTAAGCTTAAGGTAATTTAAAAAAAAAAGAAAATTTTAAAGTTAGTTTAAATAAATTATAAAGTAATTACTTTTTAAACTTTTATATACTTATATAATAATAACTTTATTAATAATTAAGTAAATTTATAATTTAAGCTTATTTTTCTTTTATAATATAAAATATATAATAATATATAGTTTTTAAAAATATATTTTAAGCTATATATTTATAATTTTTTTTAAAAAAATAAAAGTAATAATAATACTTTTTTTAAGCTATTATATTTATTATAAACTTATTAATTACTTACTTTTTTAATATAATATTAAGCTTTATAAATTAATAAAAAAATATAAAAAAGCCTTAAAAAATATACTTTAAAAAGTATTTATAATAAAAAATAAAAAAAACTTTTAAAAAGTTAATTAATATTATATAATAACTAGCTATATATAAAAAAATAGTATTTTTATATTACTTTAATAAAAAGTAGCTAATTTATATTTAATATAATATATTTATTTAAAATAATTTATAACTAGTTAAAAATTAAAAATAATAATAATAAATTATTAATAAAAAATAAAAAAAATTATTATAATTAAGTCTTTAGCCTTAATAAAAGTATTATTATTAAGATTTTACTTTTTATATTAATTTTATAAAAAGTTAAGCTATTAGTTTAATTATATAATAATAATATTAAAAAAAACTAAGTAATTTAAAAAATAATTAATATAAAAAAAAGTAAAAAAAACTTATAAAAATAATAATTACTTTTTATATTATATAAAATATAATAAAATAAGATTTTATTATTATAGTTATAGTTAATAATTAAAAAAGTTATAAAATTAAAATTACTAGCTAATTTTTTTTAATTTTAAATAATAAAAATTTATAAATAATATATATATTAAAATATATTAATAATTAAAATTATAAGCTAGCTTTTATTTAGTTATATTAATAAGTTAAGCTAATTATATTCTTTTTTAAATATTAAAAAGTTATAAAAGAAAATTAAAAAATAAAATAAAAAAAATTAAAAGAAGCTAAAGTATAAAAAAAAAACTTTTTTTTATTTTTATTTTAAATCTTTTAATAAAGTAGCCTTAATTTAATTAAATAAAAGTAAAAGTAAATAAAATAATAAATATTATAATTAATAATATTAAATTATTATAGCTAATACTTTTAGCTTTATAATAAGTAAATAAAAACTAAAATAGCTTTTTAATAATATTATTTTCTTAAAGTATTAAAAATAAAGTAATAAAAAAAATAATTAAAATAAGTTATTATAAAAAAAATAATTATAATAATATTTAAGTATTAACTATAGCTTTATTATAATAGCTTTATTTTTTTTAAAAAAAACTTTTAATACTTAAAGTATAAGCTTAACTTATATTTTAATTAATTAATACTTTAATATATTATTTTATAAAATTAATTTTAATTTTATTTTATATAAGTATAATATATTATTTTTTTTACTTTTAAGCTTTTTAAGCTTTAATTTAAATATAATTACTTATTATTACTATTACTTACTTAACTAGCTTTTTTTATTTTATTATAATTAGCTTTAGCTATTAAATTTAAGTTTATTTTAGCTATTTTAATTATATTAAGCTTTAAATAATAATAAAATAAAAGTTAATTTCTTTAATATATTAAAAGTTTTTTTTAAATTTAACTTTTTTATTAACTTATAAATTAAAAAACTTAATAAGTTTACTTTTTTAACTTTTTTATTTTAATAAAAGTTTATAATTTAATACTTATATTAAGTTTTATTAATATATTTAAAGCTAATAAAAGCTATAGTTATAAATTAAGCTTTTAAAATATTTAAATATTAATATATAATATAAGTTTAATTTTATATTAATATATTAATATAAGTTTTAAAAATACTAAATTAGCTATAATTTAAGTAATTAAATTTTTAAATAATTATAAAAATATCTTTAACTAAAGCTTTAAAAATAAATATTTTTATTAACTTAAGTAGCTTTTATAAAGTTAACTTATTATTATTATAGCTTTTATAATTAAGCTTTATATATATTTTTATTAATAGGCTATTTAAAATAAATTTTATTATTATTATAAAGTTTTTTTACTTTTAAGTAGCTTTTTTAGCTTAAGTATTATTAATAAGTTTAACTTTTATATTTTTAATAATATTTTAAACTTTTATTAAAATAGTATTAACTTTTAAAGTTTATATTTAAGTTTTATAATTATTTAAGCTTTTTAATAATATAGCTAATAAAAGTTTAGCTTTTAAAGCCTTAATTATATTCTTAATAATAAATAATTATTTTATTTTTTAGTAATTTTATTAATAGTTTTAAAATAAGATTTTAGTTATTTTTATTATTAATAACTTTTTTATTATTATTAATTTTTAAGTTATTTTTAATATTTAATATATTTTAGTTTTATTAATTATTTTAAATTAACTATATATTTTAAAATTAGTTAATTCTTTTAAATAAATTAATTATTTTAAGTTAAAAAATTAAAAAATAATATAAATATATATTTATAATTTATTTTAAATTAAAAATTAAAAAATAAAAACTATAAGTTATAGCTTTTAGCTTAAGATTAATAAAATATATTTTTAAGCTTTAAAACTTATATTTTAATAAAAATAATAATAAAAATATTAATAGCTTTTAAATTATAATTAATAAATAAACTAAAATTATAATTTATAATTAAATATAAGTGCTTATAATTTATAATAAAGTAATTATAAATTAAAATTAAATTATTTAACTAGCTAATTAAAAAATAATAATAATAATAAATAAAATTATTATTATAATTTTATAATATTATAAGTTAATAAGCTTAACTTAATAAATAAACTATATAATATTTATTATATAATATATTAAGTTTTTTATAATAAATTATTATATATATTATTAAATATATATATATATTATTAAATAGGATTTTATATAGTATTTTATATAAGAATAATAATTTTATTAAAATATTAGTAAGGTTTTATTTTTTATTTAATAGTTATAAGCTTATAAGGTTTAATAGCTAAAAGTATTATTAATAACTTATAACTTTTATATATAAAAAGTTATAAGTTTAAATCTCTTTACTATAAGAGCAGCCCTTTTAAAGTCCCTTTATTATAAAAGTAGCTATAGCTAGTTATATTAAGACTAGGAGAGGACTTATATTTTTAAGTATACCTTAGCTAGTAAGAAGTACTTAAAATATAAAGTTAAAAGCACTTAGAAAAAAAATAGTTTATTATTTATTAAAGTGCCTTATAATAAACTAGGGGGTATATTAAATAGAATTTATATAGTATTTTATATAAGGATAATAACCTTATTAAGATATTAATAAAGTTTTATTTTTTATTTAATATATATAAAGCCTTTATAATATAATAATATAATAATTAAAAGCATATAAAGTAATAAAATTATTAATTTAAATTTAGTTAAAAGACCTTTTATTAATAAACTAAATTATTTTACTTATTAAATAATTAAAAAGTTATAAAACTTAAGCCTTTAAGGCTAGGCTTAATAATTATTACTTATAGCTAATATAAATTTAAGCTATATTTTATATAATAATAAAAGATTTAGCTTTATAATTAAAAACTAAGGCTATATTTATAATAATAAGTTAATATTTTTTAAAATAAAATTAAAAAATCTTTTTTTTATAATTAAAATATAACTTTTTAAAAATATTAAAAATATATAAAATTAATTTATTATAATTAATATTTAAAATTATTTAAAATAATTAAAACCTTTTTATAATTAATTAATATAAAATAAACTTAATTTATTATTATAATAAAAATATAATATAAAAGTTTTTTTTAATAAATTAATAAAATATAAAGGTTTCTTTTATATAAAAAATAATTATAAAAGTATTAGTATTATATAATAAACTAAAGTAATAATATATATATATATATATAGTATATTTTATTTTTAATATAAATATATTAAAATAATACTTAAAAAATATAATTAATAAAAAAAAGTAAAATTATATAATTATAATTAAAAAAAACTAAAGTATATTATTAATAGTTAAAATAAGTAATATTATAATAAAAAAATATAAAAAATAAAATATTAAAACTTTTATATATTTATATTTTCTTTTATATAAAAACTTAATAAAAATATAAAACTAATTTAAGTTTAATATAATTTTTAATAAAAATCTTTAACTTTATATTTAATATTATTTAATAATTAAAGTAATTTAAAATTTAATTAAATATATTATAAAAAACTAAAAGTAAAAAAAGATTTTTTTATATATTTATTATTATAAAACTTTTTTTAATTTATAAATTAATATAAATAATATTAATAAAAAAATAAAAAAATTTAAAAACTTTATAAAAAACTACTTTTTAAAAATAAAAAGTATTTTTAATAAATTAATTAAAAAGTTTAAATATAAATTTAAAAAAGATTAATAAAATATATTTTATTTTATTTTATAAATTAGCTAATATTATTATTTATAATATAGCTATAGTATTTTATATATAAATAAATAAAAAAATATTATTATTATATTTATACTTTTTATATAATATAAATACTTTATTAAAGTTATAAAAGTATTTTAATATAATATAATATTACTTATTTTTTTTTATATATTAAACTTTAAAAATAATATTTATAAAAATAAAATTATATTATATTAATATAATAATAAAATAAAGCTAATTTAAAAAAATATTATATATAAGTATTTATTAAAATTATATTAATAATCTTTTTTATTATTATTTTTATTTTTATTATTATTATAAAAAAGTATAATTAATTAAAGAAATTATAATAGTTTAATATAATTTATAACTTATAATAATAATATAATATTATAATAATATAAAAAAGTAATATAATTATTTTACTTTTATAAGTTTATATTAATATTATATATAAAAAAGTATTATATAAAAATATATATTATAATAATATAAAAAAATATATATATAAAAATAAATTATTATATTATAAAATTAATTATAATAAATAAAAAAAAAAATAAAAATATAAAAATAAATTAAAATAAAAATAGCTATATATATAAAAGTTATAAGCTAAGTTATAAAGCTATTAAAAAAGTAAAATATATATAATATATTAAAGAAATATATTAAAATAATTAAAAAAAATATTTTATTAAAATTATAATATAACTTTATTATAATATAATTTTATTATAAAAAAATACTACTATTATATAAATTTTAATATAAATATTAAATTATATAAAATAAAATTATAAAAACTTTAATATAAAGTACTTATATATTTATAATATTATTTTAAGTATAAGAAAGTAAATAGTTTTTTTTATAAAAGTTTATAAATAAATATAATTATAATTAAATACTTACTTTTATAATATTTAATATAATTAATATTATATACTATTTTAATTTTTTTTTTTTTACTTTTTTATATTATACTTTAGCTTTAATAATATATTAATTAAGTAGTATAAGTAAAACTTAAAAAATATATTTAAAAAAATAGTTATTTTTTAATAATTATAAATAATTATTATTAAAAAAAGAAATAATTATAATAATACTATATTAGCTTAATATTAATTAAATTTTAAAATTTTATAATATAGCTTAATATTACTTTTTTTACTTTTTTATAAAGTATATAAAAGGCTTTAAAAAAAGTTTATATTTTTATAAGTAAAAGTTAATATATTTATTTATTTTACTTAATTAATTATTATTTAATTATTAGTTTATAATATTAAAAAATTATAATATTATTTTATATAATAAACTTGTTTTATTTATAATTATATAATTAATATTTTAAAATTATAATATATATATATATATATATATATTTAATTAATATATTTTATATTTAATAATTATTTACTTTTTTTAAAAAGTTAATTAAAGTTAATATATAATATTTAAACTAATTTATAATAATTAAAAGTATTAAATATATAATTATTTTAAAAATAAGTAATTATTTATAATTATATTCTCTTAAGTTATTTTAAAGTAAATTATTTACTTTTTAATATTATTTACTAGCTTTATTAAAGTATATTATAATTTTAATAATACTATATAATATAAGTAATTAATATATAAAAAAACTACTACTTATTTAATAATATATATATAAATTATTTATTAATACTTTTTATTAAAAAATAATATAATAATAATATAAATATATTATAACTAGTTATTAACTTTATATAATATAAAATATAAATTTAATATAAATTTAAATAAAAGACTTTTTATAAATATAATTTAAGTTTTAATATTAGTAATTAAATTATATTAAAAGTATTAATAATTATTAATAAAGTTTTAAGATTTTCTTAAATTTAAATTTTAATAAATAAAATATAAAAAATAATATATATAATTATATAATTAATAATATTAATAAATATAAGTTTTATATAGTTTTTTTAAGAGTTATTAAAGCTTTTTATAAGAATTTAAATAGTAGCACTTATACTAGTAAAAAAAGATAGCTATTCTTGCTATATAGCAGATATCTAGTAAGCGACTCTAGTAGGCGACTCTAGTAGGCGACTCTAGTAGGAGCCTTCAGCTATTTTACACTTTAACTAAAGAATACAAGGACTCTCCAAAGCTTCACCTCTCTTCTAACAGTCCCCTATCTTTAACTTCTACAATGCGCCGCTCTACATGTCATAGTCTATTATGGCACTGGAACTCGAAGGGCTAATCGCTCGCGTACTGCTTGTTATATCATGCGCTGGTGAAGAAGGTATGCATCCTATCTATAGCTTGTTCGCCTTGAGAATCAAGACCTCCATTTTAGCATACTCGAGCACCATGATTTGCAACTTATGGTTGTTAATGCTCACCCTGCAGGTCTTCCTATAAGGGAATTCAACGATGCTGCAAAATTAGCTCTCCATACGTCTGAAGGTGCTGCTGGTGCCTTTCATAACACTCATGATGCGACCTCTGAAATCTTGACGTTTACGTTCTCGGATCATGCAGTCGCCACCATTTGGAAATGGCTTGTTCGGCGGACTGATATCTCGATCGGGCCTGATCGAAAATACAATCGGTTAACGTTTTCAGAGGCCTTGGCGCTGGATAAGCTACACGATGGGCACGGCATTCGAATCCACGCTTCCCAAGAGACGATGTGGGAGGCCATCACCGGACACGCGGTGGATTACAAGCGCGTTCCTCGCTCCGAATGGCTTCTGCTTCTCGGCATCGCTTCGACGAAAGCAAACGGAATCCTGCAAGGTGACCTCGGCCGCCTGGTCGACCAAGACAAGCGTTCAGTACCGAAGCGAACGGATGCTCTGGTTAAGAAAGGCTACATTACCAAGCGTACAACACTTGTCCGAGGGACCAAAACCAGCAAGATGTGGCTCAAGCTTTTCGCCCCTCCGCTGCCGAAAGATAGGAGCGCAGCTACAGAACCGGAGGCGGAGATGAATCTTTCTCGACAGGTTCTTGCCGTCAACCTTGACGCTGTTCCTTGGCACACCCGATGGACGGGAGAATCTGTCGATTATACAGCCCTTGCAACCACTATAATGGCAGTTTGCAAAGAGTGGGGTGTTCTACGCATGCAAGATCTGAAATCCAAGTTGGGCGTCCTTGGCATGCGATGGCAAATGAAGGTAGTTTCCAAAGTTTGCCGGTTCTTGAATGCGCGAGACGCGATTCGATACGTCGCAGCGAAGCTCGACAACAAAGTTTTCAACGATTGCGTCCAGTTCAACCGTGATCTAACTCCGAAGGATTGGTCTATATTTCTGGCCACAGGAAAGCGGGCCGGAAAGCCTGCGAGGACAGGCGAATCTTATAGCCAGGACACCAACGATGCTACTGATTCATTTAGGGAACCAATTGCTTCCTCCAAGTGCTTGAGCGTCGCGCCGACGTGGTCAGCTGATCAGCCGTTAGCCATTGCCATTGCCAAGAGCATCATGGCATGCGGTGACACGGGGTTGACGAATCCCGACGTATACGGGCTTACGCTCGGTGTATCATTCACACGTTATCTATCGTCTTTGACAACATGTCTCTCTACGCCGAATATCCAGCCTGTTCAACTGCAGCATTTGCAAGTGCTCAGTGAGCACTCCAGGACTGGCAAGGTTGCATCGTACCGATACTCGCTGCCCCCTGTTCCGCAGGCTACAGACTGGATGCTTCAAGTGGATGCTTTGCCAGCTGGGATGGGACTGCTCGACGGAGAGAACCAGAGTGGTATACGGCCACCGTATGGCTTCGACCAGGAAATGTCCACTGGGGCCTCAAAGCTGGCTAACCTCAGCCAAGCCACGCTATCTCAAAGGAAGCAGAGAGGCAGACCCCGGAAGATAAGGCCAGAGTATCAGAGTGACCGGAATGGAGACTATGAGATCCATCAGACGTCTGAAGCAGAGGCTAATCTTGAGGTCGAAGGCCAATCGCGTTCGAATCCAATGCTGGTCAAGTTACAGGTGCCCAGTGATATTCTCAAGAAGCTCATGGAACCGGAGCTGGTAGAACCAACGACGGGTGATCACACAGACCTTACACTCCCAGACGCGACAGCCTCGTCACCACCTAATCCGTATGGGCTCATAGGAAGCACTCCATCTGCAAGCCGCGGACGAGGACGGGGACGAGGACGTGGGCGAGGTCGGGGTTCTCACTTTCTCAGCGCTAAACGGGGGACTGGGACTCCCACCGAGGACATGACGAAGCTCAAGGGATGGAAATGTGATCAATGTGGCAAGACTTGGAAGAATGATATTGGCCTCAAATATCATCTTGAGAAGTCTCAAACTCCATGTAACCCATCCTTTAGCCCCGCCAATCTAGACGGTTCACGTCGGGAGGCGAAATCTGCTCTCCGGTCAACGAGCGCAGCCAAGACAACTGATGATGCCAATGCAGCCGCGGCTCTAGAGACGAGATCTTCAAGTCGAAAGATTAAGGCGCAAGCCGTTGAAGACAGGCGAGATGGGAAAAGGAGAGAAAGAGAGCGGAACGACGTAGAATCTTCGTTATCCAGAATACCTCCAACAGAATCCAGATCTCATGGTGGTCAATACCCACTGCAAACGATACCACCAACCACTCCAATCTCGAATGAAAAAGAAACCTTTGCGCTGAAAGCGTCTCATCCCCCCCAATCGGCCCCGGAGCATAGAACATCCTTCAAGCAATCTGCTGTCCCTCGCGAGCAGGTAGGTCTCTTACAGGTTGACACGAGACCACCGAGCCAAATATTCGACTTCATGGACCGGGAATATCCTGCCAGCCCAATCGAAAGTTTGCCCTACGCTGCTCTAGACGCGGACGAGAATCAACAATACTCGAGCCCGGCTTTGCCCTTAGAAGGAATGAGCGCTCAGGGGGGTCAAGACGAGCACGGCGAGCCCGTTTTTGAGGCAACCGGAACAGCGCCTCACCTCGGGAAGGCAGATGCACGAACCGTGGACAGCCAGCGACGCTACGACTCCGGAAGCAGCAACAGAGGAATCGAAGTCCAAAACAAAAAGCCCCCCCGAATCGAGATCACGGATCAAATTTCAACCTTGCTGATGGATATGCTTCTGGAGCGCAATGGAGTCCTCCCTGGAGGGCATTCGCTTTGGCACGCTGTCGCTACTGTTTGGAACCAACGGCATCCTGGCAAACCTGTACCAAAAACGAAAGACTTTCAATGGGCTCTCAGCCGGATGCTGAAAGCTAGGTCGGTACTAGAGCACTGGCACGGTTTTCAGGATCAGAGCGGCCTCTTCTCTAAATGTCAGATTCTTACGCTGCCACATCTTGATGCGTTCTCTGCGGAGACCTTGGCCGTTGTTGAGAAGATCAAGCAACGCCACCCTCAGCTTTCCACACCATCCAACAACAGTATCGAATATGGAGAGAAGAAGGAGAACCGGCGTGGGCGCCGAGTTCTTGCCGGCGAGGTAGCACAGCTGGACGCTCCGGTTTATGCCGCCCAATCTTCATCCAAAAGGCAACATGGAGTCATGAATGACGAAACTCCAAGTAAGCGAAGAAAGTTCGCTCACGCTGGTATACAGAGTCCAAGTTGTGCACCTTTATCCGCGCCCTTGAACGACGAGTATCGAGCGAGATGGGCTTCAAATAGCTGGCTCTCTGGGAAGAGGATGGATACCCTGAATCACAACAAACACAACAAGGCTCACACCACTCATGAAGTCGAGTTGCAATTCTTAGCTCCAAACTCCTTCTTGGAAGACGACTGGTGCGCTGCCGATCGCGGAGTATCGCGAGTAACGACGCCGTCTTTCAACTTGACCCGCACCAATGCTCCTCTCCAAAGCTCACCGACCGCTCGAGGAGTAGAGTTTGCCATGGCGAGTCCAGTACGATGTATTGCAGGCCGAGGCGGAAGTTGGCCATATCTCGGGCTGTCCTTTTTTGAGGAGAAGAGCAGTAATGCCAGTTTTACGCTCTGCGGCTGGCTGCCCGATATGGAGTGGTTCTCATGGGCTGATGTGGTACAAGACCTCGACAAACGACTTGCCGCAAATGAAAGTGATAGGTCAAACCGTGCCGTCAGCGCCGAGGCCGCTTATGGCAACTTTATGAAGTGCCTAGCTGATTGCCTCGATATAGAGCTGAACCAGGCGGAGCGATTCATCAACGCGCCGCCTCTGGCTGCCGGCCCCTACAACCTTTTTGTCAATCTTTCGGCCGAGATAGACAGTGTTGTCTCCTCTTCCAGTGTAGAGTGGCGGCACCAAGATTGTCAGACACCTCTGTCATTCGCCAAAGGAGTGTTCACACCAGGAGCCTCGTCATCAAGCTGTGATGAAGACTCCGACTTTGGTTCGGATACATCTGTCTTGAGATACTCCAGGAGCCTCTTGGGCGGTGTTGAATCTACACAATCAAAGGTCAAGCGCGTGGCTTTGATCACTCGCCCACTTACGTCCATCTCTCGAAGGAGTACGGATAGAAAGGAGGGTCAAGGAGCGTTCGAGATGATGAACGGGCAGCCAACTAGTCAAGCAAACCTTCTAGCCGCCTTTGTTGTCGTTCGGGTTCTGCTGGGAGGTGCGGATAAAGCCATCGACTGGGGCGTTCTGCTTCACATCTTCCCCAATGCCCGGTTGGCTACCTTGCGTAAAGTCTGGGCAATTGCATGCAAAGAACAGGGGGCCTATATCAAGAAGTTCACGCGAGATGTCCAGCAACGGCTGATCGAGGCCCTCGAAAACCAGGAAGTGCCCATGGTAGACTTTGAAGACCCGCTTGACTACGACTGGGAGACGCTTATCAGATGGGCGTCAAGAATATCTCGCCAGGAAGGCTATCAGATCCCAGAGTCGAGAGATCTTCTGGCTCATCGATTCTCGCTGGTGGCGAGCAAGTCTGCCGAGCAAGACTGGTGTGAGAGATATTTCCATGCCCAATCGTCGATCTTCTCGCGGTTCGAGGCGGTCACGTCAGAGCCCGGAGCGCTCCCTGTGGACCGTGGGTACGATGCCAATGACGGCAAAGCAGACGTCGCGAGGTCCTGGATCAAGTCGTTGTGCTGTACCGGTGAAGCGAAATACTCGGTGCGGAAGATCCGCGAAAAATTTCTCACCTTGTCAGGGGCAGAAGGCACGGGACAAGGCTCTCTGCTACTCAAGCAGGCAATCGATCAACTCACGGCCGAGAGAGTCATTTGCAGGAGCAAAAAGACACCTTTCGGGGGGCGTCCGTACCGGCTCAGTGAATGGTACCTGTCAACGCTCAATAGGGTAGCGCAACGCGCAAAATACGAAGAGGCAGCAGCATTCAAAAGGCAGATGGATGCCGTCTTTCGAAGGAAAGAGGCTTTCGAGGTGCCGTATACGCTGGATGATGGTTCCATGATGGCGTTGACAAACCTCAATGCTGCTGCAAGAATTACGATTGTTCCCGTGGACATACCGAACATCCCCCTGGGCTTTGAACCAGGCAACTACGAAAGCCGAAAGTACCCCAAATCTTACTATCATTTCCAACTTCAAGCTGTGCCCACGGAACGGTATCAATTCAGCGAGGACATTGCCGTGTTGCAAGCTGTGGTGCAGCAAGACCTGCCCTCTACAACCCCGAGGGGAGAAATCCCCCAGTGGATCGACTTTTTCGGGGAGAAGGATGTCAAAAGATGGTCCGATATTCTGGGAGCATTCTGCTTTGCGTATGCCACTAAAGGGCCAATGACTGTGAGGGAAGTTTGCAACTCCCTGAGGCCCATCTTGGACGAATTCGAGGCACAGCTTATCATCGACTGGGGCCTGAAAACCGGCGTCTTCGAAGAGGCCATGGGCGGCGTATGTGTTACTGTTGGAGAGTGGTGGTGGCTTGCTGTGCCGTGGCAATACAGCCGATGAGAGAAGCTTCGCGCGACTATGCGGCGGCTGCTGCAGGATGGGGGGCCTCTTCTACTGTGTTTGATCAATCTCGCAACCAGACTATCTTGGATTTTGCCCCAAAGGCCACAGACATATCTGTCTAGTCCATCGGCAAGGCGAACTCAATTTAGTACCATAGGACTGGAAACTGGGGATGCTCAGAGAAAAGATTATATCAGGCAGCCGACGGCATCGGCTTCCGGCCGTGATCTGCAAGGGATGAAATGACAATTTCTTTACATGCAGAACTCCCCTTTGTTACGTTGTCAGGGGGGTATTGTAGGCTACATATGCCTCCCCTGTTGAAATATGCTAAATCGCCCCTTTCTAGGCCGGAAGCTTGTCATTTACCTAGCAAGACTTTCAGGACCAATGCGGCTAACAGGATCACCAGCGCTACAATGACCCTATCTATCCATATAGGCACTTCGTCGCTTCCCGTCCTCACCTGGCTGGTGGTCGAAGAATTCCGCTGAGTCCTAGGAGCTGGCATTGGCAATGCTGATTGTGGTATCACGTCATCGGAGACGCTGGGGGCAGTCTGCACAAAACCCTCTGCGAGCTCAGCTGCGTCAGATGTCCCATCATCGGGACAGGATCGAGGTGAGGCCTGTTGCGGACGGGACGATGACGATTTGTCCCTTCTCGTCTCAAGCTCATCCCTCCAGCCCATTTTCAACTCAGCGGGAACTGATACGTCCGAACATGAGGAAGCAGCTTGTTTACAACGGTCCTCGCATTCGGCAATAATATCTGCATTCGTCCTCGCGCAGACTGCGCATCGGAAAGTCGTCGATTCCTGAGCAAGGCGGCGGCGGACCGCTTCAGTGGTTTCCAAGCCGCCCAACTGACCTAAAACGTCTGTTTCCATGAAGCTGCGGAGCCTGTGCCACGACAATTGTCAGTTAGTAGGTATGAAGGATTACTATAGCGTGTGCATGCATGGTTGAGCGTGGAGGTCCTACGCGACAAGAGCGGTTCGGATGCCCCAGGCGGGTTGCCATGTTTCCTCATGATGGCCACTGATGCTGAGGCAGATCTCTCGGTTGGCCTCGAAGCGGCCATTTGGGGTAGAGAAGCGAAAGCTCGGAGGTCGAAGCGGATATGCTGGAGGCAGAATTATACGACCATGATATATACCCTGGCTATATGGGGAATTTGGCGGGCCCCGAAGGGTGAAGTGCCATTCGAAAAGATCCGACTCCAACGGTTCCGCGGTGTAGTCGGGAGAAGGCGCATTCGAAAGCTCTGCAGCCTCGCGGACTGGGGAACGCCTGAGTTAGCGCCTCTATGTAGGACGAAGCAAGATTACACCCCGGACTCCACCTTCGTAACCTCCTGTCTAGAGAGATCGGGAATAAGAGAACTAACGTATTCGTCGAATAGTGGGAGATTTGGCGTTAGTATGAGATGGAGATGTCGTTGACGTCGCCATCGGTCGCAAATGTTCCTTGCCGATGGCCGACGGCTCTTCGTGAGGTGGATAGACGGCTGAGTTTCAGCAGGTGATGAATGTTTGTACGAGGTAGCAGTTCGGCGGAGGCCACGAGAGAGGAGGCGTGGATAGTAAGGTGAGTGAAAGTAGGTAGTTGAGGCACGAATGAGGTGGGAAGCTGCTCGAGCGAGGCTGTCTGTCCAAAGGTATACCTAGTAATTGGTAAGGTAGATATTGAAAGGTGTTAGTAACGGATCGCGATGGCACCTTTAAAAGAGGAAGCTGGTTCCTACCTTCCATGTGTCCACAAAAAATGACCGCCCAGGAAGGAAAGTAGGTAGGTATGTCACTGCACCTGCCCCGCGGACGCAAGACAACCTGAATGATGCGACAAGGCAAGAGGTCAAGTGCCAGGTACAGAAAAAGACGTACCTTATCGTTCTTATCAGCTGAGGTGGGGCCCTGATGCTCCACGCTGGCCAAAGAGTCTCACCAGCTCGGACTGTTAGCTGTCCTCATATCTCAATCGTGCTTCTCTCTGGTGCCAAACGTGTTCACATTTGAAAGACCTAGCATCAGAGCCCGTCCGCGATCTCTTTCATCCTGTCAAACAAAGGAGCTCACTCTTGCGCAGAGATTGCTGCGGCGTTGTCCACAGAATCCTTCCTTCCTGCCTCCTTCCCGTCATCTAACCCACTGGGCGCATCCGACGACTTGAATCAACTGTCAATGGACTACGAAGCGATCAAGGAGCAATGGAGCGAGGTCGAGGACCGTGATGGCGTCCGCCTCAGCTGGAACGTGTTTCCAAGCTCCCGAATGGTACTTGATCCCCTTTGAGCAACACCCGGACGCCCCCAGCTCATAGATCGATAGGAAGCCTCACGGTTGGTCGTGCCGATAGGTGCTCTGTTTACGCCGCTCAAGGAGAAGCCGGATACGCCTCTGCTCCAATTCGAACCCGTCACATGCAAGCAGCCTTGTCGATCGGTCCTCAATCCTTTCTGGTAAGATTCTCACCACCAGCCAGTTTTCTCCAAGTCTGCCTGCGCAGGGTTTCTAACTAATGTCCATGTTAGCCAAGTGGATGTTCGCGCTCGCGTATGGATCTGCCCCTTCTGCCTGTCAAGGAACCAGCTTCCGCCGCACTACAAAGACATCACAGCCAATGCGATCCCGCCCGAACTGCATCCTGCCAACACCACAATCGAATACAGGCTGTCGAGACCTGCGCCTGCGCCGCCCCTGTTTCTATACGTGGTTGATTTGTGCCAAGAGGAGGATAGCTTGGCGGCGCTCAAGGAGTCACTGGTCATGAGTCTCAGCCTGCTGCCGGAGAATGCACTGGTTGGCCTCATTACATACGGAACGATGGTCTGCTCGGCCCAAGGCTCCAGATGCGAACGAGTGCTAATCAATACCAGGCCCAAGTCCACGAAATCGGCTATGAGGGCTGCGCCAAGTCTTACGTCTTCCGTGGAAGCAAGGACTACTCCGCCAAAAATGTCCAAGACATGCTAGGACTGACTTCCCAAGGCGTCCGACCCGGGGTGCCACCACAGGCGGCCCGCCCGATGAATGCTGGGACCACGTCGAGGTTTCTGTTGCCCGTTCAGCAGGCCGAGTTCCAGCTCACCAAGGTTCTGGAGTCGCTGCAAAAAGACCCCTGGCCAACTGCCAGCGATCGGAGAAGTCTCCGTTGCACCGGTGTCGCTCTCAGTGTTGCCATTGGGCTGATGGAGTCAACGTTCCAGAATGCTGGTGGCCGTATCATGCTCTTCGCGGGCGGACCCGCAACCGAGGGCCCCGGCATGGTGGTTGGACCAGAACTCAGGGAGCCGATTCGCTCACATCATGACATTGACCGTGACAATGCCAAGTACTACAAGAAGGCCCTGAAGGTAAAGACAGCTTGAATCTGCTTTAAACAGCTAGGCGGCATGGAAGACTAACGGCATTTCATAGTTCTATGATAATCTCGCCAAGCGCACTGCTCACAATGGGCACATCATTGACATTTTCGCAGGCTGCCTCGACCAGGTTGGCCTGCTTGAGATGAAGGGGCTCTGCAACTCGACGGGAGGCCATATGATTCTCACTGACAGTTTCACGTCTTCAATGTTCAAGCAGTCCTTTGTCCGCATTTTCGAAAAGGATGGCGACGATAACCTCCTCATGGGCTTCAACGCGGTGCTCGAAGTGCTGACGACCAAGGAGCTCAAGGTTACTGGCCTCATCGGGCACGCCGTATCTCTCAACAAGAAGTCCGTCTCGGTCGGTGAGACGGAATGCGGCATTGGCAACACCTGCTCATGGAAGATGTGCGGCATCGACCCCAACTCCAGCTATGGTATCTATTTCGAAGTTGCCAATCAAGGGCCGGCAACTCACCAGCAGGCACCGCAAAAGGGCATGATGCAGTTCTTGACGTATTATCAGCACTCATCAGGCCAGTTCCACCTTCGAGTGACGACCATTGCTCGGAATTTGAGCGGACCCGCTGGAGACCCAGCCATTGCGCAATCCTTTGACCAGGAAGCGGCGGCCGTCCTCATGTCGCGGATCGCTGTTTTCAAGGCCGAAGTCGACGACGGCCCAGATGTGCTTCGCTGGGTGGACAGGATGTTGATCCGGCTCTGCTCCAGGTTTGCAGACTACCGAAAGGACGACCCGACGTCGTTCCGGCTGGAGAAGAACTTTACCTTGTATCCCCAGTTCATGTTCCACCTTCGGCGAAGTCAGTTTCTGCAGGTCTTCAACAACTCACCTGACGAGACTGCATTCTATCGTCACGTTTTAAACCACGAAGACGTCAGCAACTCCCTCGTCATGATTCAGCCGACGTTGGATTCGTACACGTTTGACCAGGAGGGCGGTCAGCCGGTGCTGCTCGACTCAGCGTCCATCCAACCGACTCATATCCTCCTGCTGGATACCTTCTTCCACATTCTCATCTTCCATGGCGAGACCATTGCCGAGTGGCGAAAGGCGGGCTACCACGAACAGGAAGGCTACGAGAATTTTGCCGCACTGCTTGAGCAGCCCAAGGAAGACGCAAGGGTAAGCTTTGAAAAGCGAACGAATCAGGAGAGAGAGTGTGTGTGTGTGTCTGTGTCGACGACTAACGTGGCTGTTTAGGATCTCATCACGGATCGATTCCCGCTCCCCAGATTCATCATCTGCGATGCAGGGGGCTCACAGGCCAGATTTTTGCTGTCAAAGCTCAATCCTTCAACCACCCATACGACAGGACCATACGGCGGCGTGGGGGCGACTTCCGCCCAGACCATTTTCACAGATGATGTGTCCTTGCAGACCTTCATGGATCACTTGATGAAGTAAGAACCGCAGAAAGTGAGCAGCTCCTGAGAGACGACACGTGCTGACAAGTTTGATAGGCTCGCCGTTAGTGGCACGAATTGAGATGGATAGGCAGCGTGTCACGAGCAGGACTAGAGATCAGATGGCCTAGGATCTCAGGGTGGGTAGCTTTTCAAATCATACCTACCCACTACCTAGGCTCTGTCGGCGCCTCCACGTATCAGAAGAGGCGGCCAAGAGAAGAAGGCGTAGGAGATGAAGAAGAAGAAGAAGAGGACGATGAAGGCAAAAGACAATGCATACACCAAAACGGCTCTAGCTTTACATCTAATGATAATAAATAGAACTATGTGCTGATGACAATGCCATCTCCAGACCCCGAGGCTATTACCTTTCATACCTAAGGTAGCAGGTAGGAATAGTACTCACTTTGTCGCTTCCATGTGGCACGATTTTGGGAGGCGGATAAGGGCTGGCAGGTATTAGTCAGGCAGGAGCTGGAGCTAAAGGGTGTTGGCTCAGGACAGGAACAATATGAAGCTGATAATATCAAGATGGGACGGTCTGGCCGCTCCGGTATCCACCCGTGAGAACAATAGGACCCGATGTGAAAGAAAAAAAAGAGTGGAGGGTTGAAGGCTGAAAGCCCGAGACGAGAGGAGGGATGCGAAACCACAGCTTATGCATCGACATTGCAAAAGAGAGACAGAGTCCAGAGCAGAGCGCCAACGCAAACCGACGAAGAAGCAGGAATGGCCTAGGCTCGCCAAGCGAAAGCCCTGCGTTATCGCCAAGGCGAGACCATGAAGCCCGCAGGTCGGACAATCTGATGCGTGGCAACGCGCGCGGTAGAACAATCGAATGTGCTGGGACAATGTCCAGAGACAATGCTTGGTGTGCAGCCGCCAACAGGAGACTGGATGACTTGGGATGAAGGCCGGTTCAGAGTCCCCAGGTATAAAGCCAGGCAGCATCTCCGGTCAATCGAGAGAGTTTCATCTCATCAGCAACAAACAGTCTTTCAATCTCTCAAGCAACTCTCAAAACCACACACAAACCACCACACCAACCCAACTTCACAATGGCTCAAACTGGTAACCTCGGCTGCACCGTCATGGCCAAGCCCCAGAACGTCGAGAAGAAGAAGTTCACCGGCCTCCTTGGCTGCACCGTCATGGCCAAGCCCGCCGCCAACGACAAGAAGTTCACCGGCAACCTGGGCTGCACCGTCATGTAAGCTGGCTTCAAGGCCTGCTGGCGACAACCGAGGCGGCAACTTTTCATCTGCAAGCGGAGGCGACTCTCGCAGCCACCTTACCTAGTCAATATCAGATGACTTGAGGCCGACATCTGCCCTCGACCGAACCTCCAAATTTATTGCAACGACTTTTTCGACGTTTTCAGGCCCTTTGTTCTCGCGACGACTGTGGAACATCTGGCTTTTTTTATTTTATGGCTCCTCCTCTCGAGTCGAATCCTCTCGAGGAGCTCATCAGTGGGACAGCAGGGACGGACATGACCGAGCTGGGACGCTGGGAAAAGGGGAGGAGATACAGGATATATTGTTATTAAATCCTTCACCATGTACACATTTACAATATCAGCCATGTATTTACGAGGCATACAATCTTCCTAGATGAAGTCGTATATATCTTCTTCATACATATCTTTCATTATACTTCGTGTCGGTCTCCATGTGCTCAAGGCTGCCGCAGCTATCTTATACATACTAAGGCACTTGTGGTTCTTGACCCTTGTCCATTCGAGGTCATGTCTAATACCTACCTACCATTGTAATATGCAGATAATCCCTGTTGCGCACTGGCAGTTTGTATGGGATCCAGCAACGCACGCACAGATACTACCTACCTACCTAGTAGGTACCTACACACGCATGCATGTATATCCAGGTACAACCCTTTCCGACTCCATTACCTTGCCTCTCCGTACCCTTGCTCGGTGACGCGCGAACCCGCCCATAAGGTACAGTACCTACATACATACAACTCGTTTTGCGAACCACAGCCCCCTGTCACTGCTTTGTACCTGTCTTCGCCGACCTGACGCAACTCTCGCCAGCGGACCTCGACAATACCAAAACCCTCCGACTCCAGCAATCAAGCCCAGGGCCAGCATCGTTTGCCGCAGCGCCGTCGAGCCACACGCATCAAGCGCCTCTCTTGTTTAAATCGGTAGGTTGTGCGACTCTTGCCGTGACCAAAGCACACTTTCCCTGCCCCGGTTTCGCCCCCTTTCTCTTCGCAGTGCAACGACACGCGCATGGCGCACACACGGCGCAACACGGCTCGATGCCGGGACGAGGCGAGGCGAGGCGAGGCGTGGGCGAGGATGAGGGCGAGGCGTCAGGTGGATGAGCGGGCCTCGGTCGAGACTGGAGCTCTGGAAATTGGCGATTGGCGACTGGCAATTGGCGATTGGAGGACGAGGATCGGATACTGGATCTCTTGCTGTCACTGAAGCAGCAGTTCTGGTGCTCACGCTCCGTCCCTTGTGGTGACCTGTAAGCCGTGTCTCAAGAAGCACCCAGCCAAGCTCTCGACGATGTTCAATATGGCGCCCCTAGCGTCGAGCAGCAGATTCCTTTGTTCCCGCGGCTCGGCGCAGTCCAGATTCTGTCGCTCGCTCGTCTCGGGTTTCGTGAACAGGGCTGCCAATGGCCCTTTGTGCGATTGCCCGCAGATGGACTTGGTCCAGCTTCGTCTCTTGATTTCAACCCTCCTTCGCTCTCTTGAACTACTATATACATACTTACTCAGTCGCGACGCAGAATCAATACTGACGACATTTGGACATAGCCCACCCTCTCAATTCCGCGAATTGGCCATTGTTACCCGGCCACTGGGCTCAATCAATACTTTCTTGTCAATTACTAGCGAACACGACGTACCAGCGCCTCTCACAGCATTGCATCCCGATCTCTCTAAATACTCTGCGGTTGCTTCAATTTTTTCCCACCTATTTTGAATCACCTCAACAAACAGCTCCATTGATTCACCAGTCTCCTTCGGTGTTGGGCCGCACTTCCCGGGGACAGGGTGTTGACCTTGAACGAGAGGGATAAGGGGGGAAACAGAACTCAGCAAATCATCCATTCTCATCAGCACTGGGGCTGAGCCGGACAAGCAGATCGCATCCGCCTTGCAATGGCGTCTTCTGAGGTGGACCAAAAGTACCTGGGTCGGATGGCCAGGTCCGTCGAGGGAGACAACCCGATCCTCTCCTCAACGCTCTTCAAGATTCTCGGACTCTCTCTCAGGCTCTCAGACAAGCTCGTCGAGGTCAAGAAGCAGCGCAAGCCCGATGCCACGCTTCACGAAAACATCATGCGCATCCTGTGGTTGGCGCGCGAAGGGCTCAAGATGCTTCAGGAATACGTCATCCCTTTTGTCACCAACTGCGTCGAGCTGAAAGTCCTGGCCTATAAGCTTCGCGCCAGCTTCTACCACATATTCGTGCTGTTTCGAAACCAGCCTCGCGTATCCAACATGCCGGACTGGGACCCGGATGCCGTGCCGGCCGATCGCGGCAAGGACATGCACGGCGCAGACGACTACCAGCATCCAATGCACCACTCGCTTGAAGGCGGCCCCGTTGGCCCTCCCCCCGGCTTCGAAGCGCCAGTCTCCGCGCGCTCCCTCTCCTTCCTGCTGCCTGCCAAAGACTACCTCCCCACGGCACACCAGTACTTTGAAGAGGCTGCGCAGCTGGCCGATGCACTGCTCTGGGGCTCCCACTCGTTGCGCTTATCCGTCAAGACGGAATATGCGGCCTTCCTCTACGAATGTGTCCACGACGCCGATGCCAGCCGTACGCTGGCAAGGAATACCATCAACGAGGTCTATGAAGCCACAGAAGGCATGGACGACGACATGTTTCGGGATGCCTGCGAATTGGTCACCGTCCTGGGCAAGATGATGAGACGCGGGCTCGGCTCCAACAACACCCTTCACAGCAAGGCTCAGGTCTCTCATTCGGCTTCTTCTCCTGGCGTTACACCCCCAGTCGGCATGGAGAATCCCATCTAGGCCTTTATGGGGACATGGGCAATGGCGGTGAGCTGGGTGCCAAGGCCCTCATCTCAACGATACAAGTTGATGCCAGATCACTCCCAGATGCTCGCCAGTCCTTTGTTAATGAACCAACCACCCGTTATGTATATTTCCTATTGAAGTTTTTACTCGGCGTGCACTCAGCGTATCCAGCACTTACAACGGATCTATTCACACGCGCACATGGCATGTTTGCAGTTATTGTTGGTCTATATGAACTTATATCCCTATAGTTTAATGTTTAGATGACTTTTATTCCCTCTCCAATCATTCCAGCTGCATTGGTTCGTTCCGCCTCGAAGTGTGCTTGCTCGGTAGCAGCAACGTCTTTATACACAGCTCACCTCTTCAATCTGGTAGTGCGCGCTACACTTAAGGGGAGGGACGTTGTTTGATCTCTTCAAGGCCGTCAAAGGTAAAAGAGATCTAAGCATCACTGATGGGCAAGGGAAAGACTTGGACGTTGGCGGTTCGCCAATCTTTGATGGTTCAGGATTGTCATGCTACGATACTACTGGCCTGATGCTCCTGGTTTGGCCGTGGGCCCCAGCCTTCGACGCCTGGTTGGCACATTCACTGGCGATTCGCGACTCGCCTCTTTGACGCCGACCTCGAAAGGCTTGTGCCCGCTCAGCGTTGCGAGCTTGATGACGTTGCCATAGGCAAAGGCAACCGATGTCGGCCCGACCCTCACTCTGGGGCCCAGGTCGCAGACAACCAGGTGCCCTGCGTCTTCGCCGTCAGGGAACAGGGACATGGTCTCGTCCGCTTCCTCCCAGTCGCTGGACGCCACCCTCCACAGCTCCCAACAGCTAGGAGCCCCTCTCAAATCTCGGGATCCTGCGCTGGGTATGCGGTTCCGGAGCCCTGACGTGGCCTCCTGTCGGCGACGGCGCCTCAGCTCGGCACTGGGTCGGCGGCGAAGACCCAGTGCGCTGCCATCCGACAGGATCCTCCATACGCCAGGATTGCTAATGTGCTTCTTCCTTTCCCTGGCATCCTCCCAGCCGCACCACCCGCTGACCAGACTGTCGTCGTCGACACTCTGTAGACAAATCGCGTCGTCGTCCTCTGGAGGCGTAAACGTGTGCAGAACACAATCACCCGAGCCCAGCGCCAAGTAGCTGAATGTGAACGAGACCAGCCCTATCGGCAGGTCGTTGCAGGATCGATAGCAGGTGAAGGCGCACGCAAGCGACCGCGGCCTCATCTCCTCTACGGGGAAGCTCCACGAGGTGGTGCCATCGTTGAGGTTTATAAGATGGATTTTCGTCCTGGACGATGCGAGGAAATAGGGCAGAGGCGAGAGCGGCACAACCTGATGAACCTCATCAGCTGCCAGCCGTCCTGCAAGAAGCTTGTGCTTTTGCCATTGCAGCCCATTCCTTTCCATGATGCGCACGTCTCCATTTCGAGAGGTTGCTACAAGGGAGACGCTTGGCCTTGAATTTTTGCGAACTGCAAAAGGGGCAGTGAAAGTCATTCCCTCTAGTCAGCTACACTGGTACTTGGACAACGAAGGGGGAGGAGGTAGAAGCTGTTTGTTTTTTACCTTTACTCAGGAGCGGGCGCGCACATGTCAACCCTGAACAAATGTTGGACTCGCGAATTTCTCCCGACGCCGGCTCTACATCTAGTGCCGTTCCGTCCTTCCATATGATGACCGCCGTTGGCATGTCTGACGACGCGGTTGCGCTTGGCTCCAGAAAGAAGGCCTCTGGCTTCTGGTTGTGCGTTTCCACAGCCACTGCGGAGCCCTGTAGATGGGTGGCCATGTTCCAGAAGACGACCTTGTCGGTTGAAAGGATGGCCAGCCAGTCCGAATCCTCGTCCGTGGCCACTGCAAGGATGGGGAACTTGATCGTGGTACCACCCCCTGAGGTGGGGATTGCGGTGCTCTTCTTCCTGTGGTTGAGATCCCACAGCCGTATCACACGATCGAGGCCGACCGACACAGCGTAACCCCTGGGCGAGTAGGCGAGCATGGCTATGTCGAGCGTGTGTCCTCCGGAGAGCGTCTTTACAGACAGGCTGGACTGGTCGCTCGAGTCGTGCAGCTCTTCCACCCTGGCCTCGTCCTCTGTCAGCATAAAGCTCATGAGCAGACGAAGCAAGGCGACCACGACGAGATCGATGACGACAAAGGTAGCGAGCTGGTGACGCATGAAATCATATGCCGCGGGCAACAAAGCAGGCTCTTTGATTACCGGCATGCGGTTGGAGCCCTTCTTGACGAACACTAGAGGCTCATAGACTCTAGCTATGTAGCTATAGGCCGAAGGCTTGATGAGGCGGATGATTTCACGGGCGGCATCGTGATCCTGCAGCCGCAGCCAAGACGTGGGAGTTCTTGCTTGATGAATGTCCTCCAGAAGCGACGCCTCGGGTGACGACGCGTTGGGCGCCAGGGCTTGGCCGCTGTACAGATGAGCGAGCTTCTGAGAAATGGCGCCGCCGCCGAAGAAGTGAGTCTGCGCAATGATGACGAAGCCTATCATGACGGTCGAGCCTGCGATTCGGGTAGACAGGGCAATCTTGCCCTCAAGCAGACGCTTTAGCCACGAGGGGTTCTCACGAGGACGGCGTTGCTTTCGCTTGCGGCGCAGTGCCTCCCTGGCGAGAGCGTCCCCAAGCTCCATGCGCCGCACATCGACGCTGAGGACGGAGATGAAGAAGCTGGACAGGAAGCAGAAGTCGAGCACAATGGCGATGGCGGCGAAGATGCAGAAGGCGGACACGCCCGGAGCAACGGCATGGGACAGGCCAAGGAGTATGACGACGTTCTGGACGGTGCTGACCAGGGCCGTGGGCGCCGTCTCCCCAAAGGCTGCGCCTATCCTGGTGCTCGGGGTCTCGCCCGAGGGCGTGCGGACCACGGCGTCCATCAGCCGGAGAACGTGTTCCAAGCTCATGGACAGTATCACGAGCGGGTACGCGGCTCTTGGGATGCGAGACAGGTCGAGGTTGAAGACGGCGCAGATGGTGAAGCTGGCGGCAATGGACATCATGATCTGGGTGACGACGGTGACGATGAGGCCGAACTTGGACTTGACAGCGCGGAGCTTGGAGACCTGCTGGAGGAAGTAGACCAGAGCCAGGGTGTAGGCCAGGGCGAGGACGACGGAGTCCTGCACCGACATGGGCCGGAACTGGAACTCGTAGAGCTTGCTGGCCGACACATTTCCGCTCGGGGGATAGACATCCCACTCGTCGCCCACCTTGGCGGGCAAGGAGGGCGCAACAGCCTCCCAGCGGCGGCCGACGGGGGAGTCGCGCCGGTACAGAAGGGTGATGACGAGGGCGTCGGCGGCCAGCAGGCGGCGGTCCTCGAAGCGCTTGCCGCTGAAGACGATGGAGTGCCGCAGGGTGATGTTTGCGGGCGTGGACTGGTTCTTGTTGTTGTTGACCGTGGCCAGGATGTCGTCGTCGGCCAGGATGCGGTCGCGGGAGCAGTTCCAGTACAGCAGCGGCGACTGGAAGATCCACGACTGGTTGGTCAGGCCGTTGACGATGTGCAGGGCGTCGCGCTGGGCTGGCGTCAGAAAGGTGTCGTCCGGGTCGGAGTCGTGGTCAGGATCGGAGTCGAAGTCGGAACCCGAACCGGGGCCGGAGCTGGCGGAGGGCAGCTGGCCAAAGGACGCGCTGGGGCGAAAGTCCTCGGTGGTGCCCAGCAGCTCGTCCTGCAGGTCGAGGGCGGCCAGGAGGACGTCGGGGCTCAAGGCCTGCATGTAGCTCGCGTGCACCCAGATGGAGCGCATGACGATGTCGGGGCTGGCGGCGCTGTCGTACGGGAGCGGCTGTGCGGCGGTCCAGACATGGTTGGGGACGTTGGAGGCTCCGTTGATGGCATGGCCGCTGAAGATGAAGGGCAGCGGGTAGATGAGGAGGGAGGCAATGGCGACGGAGACGAGGAGCGTCGAGATGGCATGGCGCGAGGCATAGCGGCCGTAGCGGGTGAGGGCGCTGCGCAGCGGGTGGGATGCCGGGAGGACGGGAGCCTCTGTTGTTCTAAGGCGCAGGCGGATGGCAGTGTCAGCACTCAGTCTTCAGCTTTGTGTACTAGAATTGGGAAAAAAAGAAGACGTCATCATCATCATCGTCGCGCTCGACAAGTTGTTTGATTTTTCGTCATCTTCAACATTGGGCTGGCGCAGGGCATTGGGCGCGGGAATAGGAATCGGTAGGCATGTCCTCACCCTCGCAGCGGATAGAGCAGGTACCAGATCATTGGAGGGACGGGTTGCGATGTGATGTCGGCATTGTCCGCCCGTCTGTCCGCCCGTGCTCGTCTCTGCCGGTGTCGTTTGTCTGCCCGCCTGTAGGTATTGGTGTTGGTATAGGTATAGTGTTCGTCCTTTGCAGCTGCGAAGCTTGACGCAGTTTCGGTGGTGTGAGCAAGCAATTGGATGACCTCACTAGCATGTGCAAGCAGTACGAGTCCAGCTAAAACTAGCAGCTCCCTTTTAGTATCAGCTAGACTAAGGCATTCCTCGGTTCTGCCACTGGACCAAAGGAGTGAAATGCGACTTGCCCCAGTATATAAGCATTCCACGGCTGTTGCAGTACCTTGCCTTAGCCATTGGGGATCTGCCACCCTTCTCTTATCATTAGCCCTTGGGCTGAGGTGTCCATTAGATCACAATGACTGGAGGGCTGATGCGCCTCAGCTGTTGGATGTCGGTGTACCGGGGCAGCTGAGCGCACTCCCCACCAATGGGCATCTGGTACCTCTGCGATGCGACCACTGGGAAGATGCTTGTTGCAGGGGAGATTCAAGAAAGCATGGTAGCATCCCGGTCCTCTGGATATGGGCAGGTACCTATGGTAGGAGGATGAAATATTGAGACAGATTGCGTTATGTTATTTGCAAGTGGTGGAAGCCTATAATAAACCTGAACGGAATTGGTGATGGAAGCAGAAAGCGGTGATATCACGTACTTGAGGTTCTAGGTGCCGGGTCATCGGATGCCGGGTACCATTGGACTTGAAGGTACCCAAGAACCTTGATAGCCCGGAACAACATGGTGGCTCATCGTACCTTACCTAAGCCAACCCTGGAGTACCATTGGTCAATGGCAGAGACGACAGAATAAGAAGAAGAACCTTGGAGTTGACTTGAACTGAAGAATTGATAACCTTGATTTGAGGCATCTCTTCCTTCATCCGTTGATGAAGCCATTGTGGCACCCATAGATACACGTACTTGTACGTTGAGGTAGAAGACGCACCAAGTTGCCGAGTACTACTACGACACATTCAGCCCACTATTCAGCAGGGCTCCGCAGCTGCAGGGGACCGCTGGCGCTCACCCAAAGGTTCCAATTCTGTGCCTGGGCATTGTACTGACCGCATTGCCTTATCGCGGATACCCGACCAACAGCTCCAACTCCTCCCATCAACATACAACCCGCCGCAGAGCCAGCGACTGCGACTGCGACTGCGATTGTGACGGCCTCTACGACCATGGCAGACGAGTAGTGTCGCAGTCGAGGGAATTCGAGTGCTCGCCAGCTGCATTCTTCCATCTTCAAACATCTCGTCCGGTCTCGCCTCGCCTCGCCTCACCTCGTCTCGTCAACTCTTGCATCTTGCGCCTCTTCATCCAGACATCTATAAACCCGTCCAGCGCCCTCCTCGAGAGGCATCGCCAACCATGGCCGCCACAGAGGCCGAGTCCCTGCACAACGGCGGCCAGGCAGCCGCTGCTCCCAACCCCTTCAACTTCCAGACCCAGGTGATATCAACCACGCCTGTCAAATCGGTTCGTCAACCAGCCCCAGCCCGAGACCTGAGATGCTCCGTTCACGCTTATACTCCTCTCCTCTCCCGCCCTCCTCCGACTGCTGGCTAACACCCCGAGCGAAGCAGAACGTCGGCCAGCGCCGTGGGCATCGGTACAAGCATAGTAGCGTGTCGGCTCAGCACCAGATCTTCCAGGAGCCGCCTCCCAGACCGCCGCCCGTCCTGCCCGCCTCGCTCCCCACGCCCACCATCAAGGAGGCATGGAGGAGCCTGCAGCGAGACCAGCGCATGCGCCTCTACTGGGGCCTGTGCCACGTCGCCATCGCCATGTACATCTTCTACCGCTCCGGCGGCTCCCTCGCCGCAATGGCCCTGTCCCACCTCGTCTTCTTCGACGCCGGGAGCGCCGCCGTCTGCGTCGTCGTCGACGTCCTCGGCAACTTCGAGGTCTGGCGCCGCAGCAGCATCCGGCATCCCTTTGGCCTTGAGCGAGCCGAAATCCTGGCCGGCTTTGCCATGTCCATCTTCCTCCTCTTTGGCGGCTTCGACCTCCTCTCGCACAACCTGAAGCACATTCTCGAGTCCGTCGGCGACCACGAGGCCCAGCATGAACATGGCGATCACGGCCACGACCACGAGCGAATCTCCCTCGGCCTGGTGTCGGCTGCTGCCATCGCGAGCACTCTCGTGTCTGCCTACGGCCTCAAGAACCACGCGCGCATCGCCAAGGTCATGAGGGTCTCTTACCTGGCCACCCTGCCAAGCATCCTCTCCAACCCTTTCCACTTCTTCACCCTCTTCTTCTCCGCCTTGATCTCGCTGTCGCCCCTGCTGTCCATTTCTCTGTATGCCTGGCTGGATCGGCTCATCTGCGCCGTCATCTCCCTCGCCATGTTCAGCTTGGGCATGCGTGTTGCTGTTGCCCAAGGACTCATGCTCCTCATGTCCTACGGCGGGAACAGGGGCGACGTGGGCGTCACGGCCGTCCTGCGTGAGATCGAAGCCGAGTCGGGCATTGCCCGTGTGGACGGCGCCCAGTTCTGGCAAGTCCACTATGGCCTGTGCATGGCCAACCTGAAGCTCATCATCGCCAATGGCTACGATGAGCTCGCACTCGTGAAGCTGCGCAATCGCATCTCGGCCCTGATTCAAAACAGACTGGGAGAAGGCTATGGCAACGGGGGCAACGTAAGGTGGGAGGTGACTCTGGAAACGACCATTGACGTCGGCAGTTGAAAGAGACCGCCAGGCTTGTCATTTTTTTGCATAGTACTTACATATGTCCTCTTAGTGTACTCTCGACGTCCTGGTTAGAATCAGACGGGTTTACATAGATTAACGCAAGGAGTGCAATGGTTCGAGTTGAATATAACTTCATGATATTGTTATTTGCCGGTCGTCTTCTCATATACATCATTTCATATCTTCCCTTTTATTGGTCCTTTGCGCCGCAGATGGGGATTGTCATAATGTGTCGTACATTGATTTGTTTTCGTTTTCTGTTTCTTTCCTTTCTTCCTCCTCCTCTTTCCCCTGGCTTCTTCCTTTCCCTATTCAATATCCTTTTTATTTGATTTCCCCTTTCCTTGAGTGAGGGAATCTCAAAAGCGCTGCAGAGCAATCGTCAAGTCATGGTGAACAAGCAGCATCAGCAATGACCGCACATTCAAACTCGATATAGCCAAGCAAGGGGTGACTTGGCCTTAAAAGAGTCCCCATCGTCCACGGTCCTTGTTAGCTCCCCCTCTTCTCGCATGATGCCCGTGCTCCCTGTCTCGTCCTTCCAGCTGTCTGAGGCTGTCCATCTTCTCGAGCACCAGCTCCAAGAGCTCCTTCTTCCGGATCACCTCCAGATGTCGTCGGATCTTGGGGTCTTCCTTGGCAAACTTCTCGACCTCCTCCGGGGACAGGTGTCGTCCAAGGCGGAGATCCAGTTCCCGCGGGAAGTTGTAGTAGAACTCGGTCAGCAGCTCCACGTTGAGGAAGAGAACAGCCGTGGAAGCCAGCTTCGTGGCGGCTGCGTCCAAAAAGACCTCTGGGCAGTAGTACTTGTTCTTGGGATTGCTGCATTGCTTGGCCTTGACAGCCATCATCCGCATCTTGATGATGTCGGCCCTGTCTCGAAGGAAAACAGCCTCTCGCCCTAAACTCGCATGTCAGAACTGGAAAAGGCGAAATCACATAAGACACGGATGGCCACCCGTTCAGGGGTTTACAGAAAAGAACTGACCTTTGGCAAGAAGAGCAGCACTGAATCCTCCCGCACCACTTCGGCCATCGCCTTCAACGGTAATGTCACCCTTTCGCGCCTTGTCGACAAAGGTCATGACCTCTTTCAACTTCCTCCGCCCACCGACAGCGGGTTCGAGGCTGGCCAGTGCGGCCTCGCAGTCTTGCAGCTCCTTCTTCAGCACAGTGACTACGTGATCACGGCCCTGGCTCCACTCCCTTTCGTCAACCTCGATATCGAACTTGAAGGGCTTGATGCAGTTTTCGACCTGATCACTGGTGCTGTAGAACCTCTCATTCAGGATGGTGGATGCGGCTTCGGTTATGGCCTTCTTTGCAAATGGATGGTTCGCAAAGCTCGAGTTGGCCAGCAACTTGTCGACGTGGGCCTGCAGAGACGATGCGATGACCGTTGTCGCCAAGCGCCCAACCCCCAGCTTCGTGAGGGCCGAGGTTGATGCGTCCAGCTGGCGACGCCAGTAGAGGGAATCGGGGTCGGCTTTGGGGAGGTCAGCGAGGTTGTCGAGATCATGCTGCGCAGGCGTCAGGTCCGTCACCGGCTTGTTCCAGTATCGGGCCGCCAACAGGTCCAGCACTTTCTGATCCAGCTCGCTCTTCAACAGCTCGTGCATCTCCGGACGGCCAAATTCCTCAGTAAACTGCTTGAATGCATGCTTGAAGGCATCCAGACTCTCGGCCAGATAAGACTCGGCGGAGAGCGGGCGGTCATTGTACTGAACCTTGAACTCATAGGTCGCCTCCTCCAACTCCTGTCTGATGGCATCGCTTGTGCTCTGCAGGCTGGAGGACATGGTCTGTTCCAGAACGCGCATCAACGTCTTTCGGAGGTTCAGGGTGCCCACGTTGACGCCCGCCTCCGGCCCGAATTCATGAGGATGTGCGGAAAAGTAGGATTTTTCGTTCTTGGCAATGGTGGCGAGGAGATCGGAAGAGCCCATCTTGAAGAGGCCCTGCGAGTGCGGTGCTTTAGACACAACTCCAACGTAGCCGAGCCGAAGAGGGTACTGTTTGTCGTTGAGGATGGCAGCTCCACGGGCAGGATCGACCAAATCCAGCTTGGTGATGACGCCAATGGTTCGCTCGCCGCGGGGATCGACCCTACGAGATGCCCTCAGGGCTGCTGAGTTGGCCAAGTCGACATCCGCGGCAGAAATGGCAAGGATGACGTTCGGGGGCTGGATGTATTTGTCACAGAGCTCCGAGATCTTCTGCTTCAGCTGCAAAGGCTGATTCTGTCCCACAACCTGGATGTAGCCGGGCAGATCAATGAGAGACAGGTCGGGAACGTTGCGCGAGTATATCGTCAGGTGAATAGGGTCGTGCGAAACGCACTCTGCTTCCGAGACAGCCATGTTGAGCTCCGTCAAGGTTCGCTGGATCGAAGAGAAGTCGGTGACCTTTCGCAAACCGAGGTCGGGAAACTCTCCATACTCTTCGGCCGAGTCGGGCGTGTTGACCAGAGTCAGTTCGATCGGCCTCCGGGTGACCATGTTGAGACCCTTTGGCAGAAACTCATGGCCGACAATGGCCTCCAGCACGGAACTCTTTCCAGACGATTGCGAGCCGATTACAACAATAGACGGCAGCGTCAGGGAGCTGGACTGGCCGACCTTCTGGAGGATATTTCGAATCTCAATCATCTTCTTTGTCAGCACCATCATCTGATCGTCCTTGGAGCTCTGCAGCGAATCGCGCGGATCGTCCTCATCCGACTTGTCGTAGCCAACAGCAGCAGCCGAAGCACCAACGGCCGCGGCCGCGCCGACCCTGCTGTGCTTGGGATCGCCTTCAGGGCCGCCCTCGCCCCCGGAACCGCCCCCCTCGGGCATTCCCAACATCTTCTTGAGCCAAGCGGGCACCTCGACCCGTTCCTTTGTGGTTTCCCATCCCTGGAGTGTCTGGTCCGCGACGTCTTTGGCAGTGCCGTATATACTAGATGCCGTTCCTGTGACCGTGTCCAGGGTTGTGTTGAAGACCGAAATGGCATAGGTGCCAGCCTCTAAGTAAACCGGTGAGCAAAAGCCATCGACGGGACATCAGCCCGGCTGACAAAGGGACAACATTACGTGTAGCTTGATACTGGACCCAAGCAAAGGCGCCGATGGCCAGGCCGCCGAACATGGCGGGGATCCTGGCGAACTTCAGCACCAGCTTGGGCAGAAAGCGGACGAAGGAGGCATTCCGCGTGATGACCTGGTTGTGGAAGGCGTTGCCGCCAAACCACATGCGTCTCCGGGTCTCGCGTATCGAGGCATCTGCACGCAGCAGGCCGCCGGTTGGGAATCGGTGTAAGTGACGGACGCTCGAGTTGGTGGCAGCCGAGGTGTTTCTTGCCGCCAAGGGCCGCAGACTCGCTGCGAGGAACCTGCCGCTCATCGTGGGCGGGCTCTTCCAGTCAGCGCAGCTGCTCTGTTGACGACCATAAGGCCTGGCGGGCACCGAGTCAAGACAGGCTGATGAGGTTGGTGAGGGTGGAGGGGGAGAGAAGAAGCCGGCGGAGAGAGAGCATGGCGAGCATTTGCTCTTGATACCCACGATCGGGTCGGCACCCAAGCTAGCACTTTCGTACCTTACCGTGATTACCTTAGCTTGGGTGCTTAGGTAAGGGTGCTAGCTGGCTCAAGGACGGTTTGTGGTTGGCTGGAAATTTCGAGAGACCCACTCTTTGCCACTTTCTCTCTTATCGGCACGTGATGCCGTTATCGATGCAACTTTCCGACGAAATTTCTGGATTGCATCCAACTTGTGAGCGCTCTCGAGACGCTCTGCCGGCCTTCCCACCTTTGTTCGTCCTTACCCAACCGGCACCATGGCGATCCAGAAGAAGCACGGCAAAGGCCGTCTGGATAAGTGGTACAAGCTTGCCAAGGAGAAAGGATATCGTGCTCGTGCCGCCTTCAAGCTGATCCAGCTGAACAAGAAGTATGGGTTCCTGGAAAAGAGCAAGGTCCTGCTGGATCTTTGCGCTGCTCCCGGTGTAAGTCATTGGTTTCCTTACCCTCTGCTATATCAAGGAGAATTGCAACAGGAAAGATCCACAGCAATGGACGAGGTGGAAAGAAAAGAGGAGAGAAAATGGGGTTAACATTTTGTCCAGTCATGGTGTCAGGTTGCCGCAGAGGTTATGCCGGTCAACAGTTTGATTGTTGGAGTCGACTTGGCGCCCATCAAGCCCATCCCCCGAGTCATCACCTTCCAGAGCGACATCACGACAGACAAGTGCCGCGCCACCATTCGACAGCACTTCAAGACGTGGAAGGCGGATACGGTTCTGCACGACGGTGCCCCCAACGTCGGTACCGCGTGGGCCCAGGACTCCTTCAACCAAGCAGAGCTCGCACTGCAATCGTTGAAGCTCGCGACCGAGTTCCTTGCCGAAGGAGGCACGTTCGTGACCAAGGTCTTCAGATCCAAGGATTACAACCCCTTGCTGTGGGTATTGAACCAGCTCTTCACAAAGGTCGAAGCCACCAAGCCCCCGTCTTCTCGAAACGTCTCGGCCGAAATCTTCGTCGTTTGCCGAGGATACAAGGCGCCAAAGCACATTGACCCTCGCTTCCTGGACCCGAGATCAGTCTTTGCAGAGCTCGCGGGCGGCACCCCGAACAATGAAGCCAAGGTCTACAACCCCGAGGTGAAGAAGCGGAAGCGTGATGGTTACGAAGAGGGCGACTACATACAGTTCAAGGAGATTGCAGCAAGCGACTTCATCCAGACCACTGATCCGATTGCAATTCTCGGCTCCTACAATAAGCTTTCCTTCCACCAGTCACCCAACGGAGACATTGCGCTTGCCGCCTTGGACAAGCTGCCTGAGACAACTGCGGAGATTCGAGAATGCTGCGCTGACCTGAAAGTTCTGGGTCGCAAAGAATTCAAACTGCTCCTGAAGTGGCGGTTGAAGGTGCGAGACATCTTCGGCCTATCGCAGAAAAAGGCAGCAGCCCCGGAGGTTGCTGAGGAAGTGGCCGGAGTGGAATCAATGGATGAAGAGCTGCGGATTCAAGAAGAGCTGCAGGCCATGAAGGACAACGAGAACGCCAAGAGGAAGCGCGAGAAGCGTAAGGAGAACGAGCAGAAGCGCCGAGAGATTGTCAGGATGCAGCTGAACATGATGGCACCGATGGACATTGGCATGGAGGAATCAGGGCCGATGGGAGAAGGGGCCATGTTCACTCTCAAAACCATTGATAAGACGAACGGCATGAACCGCTTCTCTCGGGGCAAAATGATTGCGGTACCAAATGCGGAGACGAAAGCTGCCGAGGAGACGCTGGACGCTTCCGCAGAGGCAGCCGAGAGCGACAGCGAGGAAGACCTGCTGGAGACGGAGCTCGATGCCATGTACGAGCAATACAGGGAACGCAAACTGGAGGCAGACACCAAATACAGAGCGAAGAAGGCGAGAAAGGAACACAAGGATGACGAGTGGGAAGGTCTTTCGGGCGGTGAAGACGCAGACAGCGACGCGAGCGAGCTCAAGGAGGACGATGACGACTCATCCGACGACGAAGATGACGCACTGCCTACCAACGGGTTCTTGACAGATTTGGACGGCCAGGCTGGAGAGACCCAGGACGGCTTGTCAAGAAAGGCGTCAGCCTTCTTCAGCCAAGACATCTTCAAGGAGATAACTGGAGGTTCGCTTCTTGGCGGCGAGGAGGAGGAGGAGGCAGCGCCAACTCCTGCAGCTGGTACGAAGGCGCGCACATCAGAGCTGCCTACACAGAAGACGATGCAGAAATTGTCTTTGAAGGACGACGAAGTCGATTCAGAGGATGACCAAGGGTTTGAGGTCGTCAGGGGCGAAGAGGAAGACGATTGGGAGGAAAAGGACAAGCGACGATCAGATGGAAGAATCGGTAAGTCCACTCGCCGTCGCGCCACCACTTCAGAGAACATTGGCTAACCCAGAGATATCTTAACAGACATTGATATCGTGACGGCTGAAGCAATGACGCTTGCGCACCAGCTCGCCACGGGGCAGAAGACAAGCCACGATGCCATCGACGATGGCTTCAACAAACGCGCGTTCCGCGATAAGGACGGCCTGCCCGAATGGTTCCTGGATGACGAAGGCAAGCACGACAAGCCTCAGAAGCCCATAACCAAGGCGGCCGCCGCCGCGATCAAGGAGAAGCTGAGGGCCTTCAACGCCCGGCCGATCAAGAAGGTGCGGGAGGCAAAGGCACGGAAGAAGTTCAAGACGGCCCAGAAGTTGGAGAAGCTGAAGAAGAAGTCGGACATGCTCGCCGCCGACGAGGGCATGACTGAGAAGGAGAAGGCGGAGAGCATACAGAAGCTGCTGAGCAAGGCCAAGAAGCAAAAGCCGCGACAGCCAGCCAAGCTTGTCGTCGCCAGGGGCTTGAACAAGGGTATCCAGGGCCGACCGAAGGGTGTCAAGGGACGGTACAGGATTGTCGATGCCAGGATGAAGAAGGAGCTGCGAGCGCAGAAGAGAATCCAGAAGAGGAAGAAGTAAGAGGGGAGCGCTTATTTGCCTTGTATATTGATTTCATTCATACCAGCAGAAGGAGGCTGGATTCCTATGGGCCGTCTTTTGCTGCAGTAGACTTAGACTGCTTTATCGTTCCAAGTTCGCGAAGAAAGGAGGTCATGGGATAGAGAGGCCCGCTGAAGTCCATATCATACCTAATATAGATTGAATGTTAGAGAGCGATCGATGCTTGGGGCGTAGGCACGGGCGTCTCCTGGAGCTTACCAATAGTTTATCGCGAGTACAAACCCTTCGCCTCCCTCGGGGCATGACTGCTTAACCTTGTGATACCTTTGAGCCAGATATTAGCCATAAGAAACAAGCACAGCAGATCAACAGCTTAGCTCAACAGCTCATCGCAGGGCACAGGCTCGTTCACCACAGGAACAGGCAGACTCTTCGGCCCACTCACCACATAGCAGGCAGATAGAGCATATCCCCAGGCTCCAGCGTCACACGAAGCGGCCTCGCCAAAGCAGACAAGGGCGTGGCATTCCGCTCAGGCTCATCAGTATCCCACGTCGCCAGCGGCACCAGAGGAGAATCCGGGTCGACAGCGAGCGTGAAGGATCCGCCGTCCTGCCGGACGTACGTCGCCGGCAAGACAAGGTCCTCGTTGACGCAGGCGTGCAACAGCGGCGGAAGCAGCACAAAGTGCTTCCGGCCGACGACCTGCACAAAGATGTTTTCAAAGTTGTCCTTGTGCAAGGCCGTCGTGGACCGCGAGTTTCCGATCCAGAGGTTGATGGCATCCGGCTCCTTGCCCAGCGCTATCCGCGCGAAGGGAATGTCCCTTTGGGCGTCGGGATATAGCGGCAGATACTCATCCCGAAGGTTGTCATTTTCTTTCAAGCAGGATTCTTTATGTTAGCATATGTGGTTTCCTCTTTTGCCACAGACGCAATTCTGGGGCGGGCGGCATGGTTCGCTCTCACGTGTTTGGGCATATCTCACTTCGGAGTCGAGTGGAAATGCCGGGTCCGTCTCCTGCTGGACGATGTATGTGAAGAAGTCGCCAAACTGCTGAGCCTCTTCGTGAGGCTTTGCGATGACGGTTGCGTTATGCTGGGGAGAGAAGGTCGGGGCATCGGCGTTGCTGGCGTAACCGTTAGAAGTAGGTCTGATACAGAGTATAGAGGCAAGTGTATTGTGTTATAGGTGAGAGAAGTCGTGATAGCAAGAAGAGAACTGAAGAGAGTGAAAAGTACAACGATGCCGGCAGCTTCATCCTCACCCAAACGGCGTAACCGCGACATTGACGGATTGGCCCTCCAGAACCGCTCTGAGATACGCAGAATTCCATTTCTTGGTCGCTTTCCAGCTGGAGGCACCTCCCCGAATCACAAAGGGCGTGTTGCGAGCCACATAGCGCATGAACTCCAGAGGGCTGGGCTCAGAGAAGACTTCTTCCACGGTCGAAGGGTTGAGCTCGTTAAAGGTGTTGATGAGATTCTCGAGTGGCTGTTGAAGCTCTGACATGGTCGTTTTTTTCCAAGTCAATGTCGTATTAAGTCTGGTGAAGTGTGTAGAATTCCGGCAAAGTAAAGGACAGGCGCTACATGCTCTCGAACAAGAAGTAGTTGTGAGACCTGGATGAGGAATTAGGTATCGAGACAATGAGTCGGTCGAGTTATCTCATTGGATGGTGGTACTAATGCTTGACACTCTCCACATTAGGCAATTTCTAGTCTAAGCAGAGGAGAGAGTGGTTCTTCAGCATCCTAGCAAATGCATGTCTCTACCATTGCGATGTAATTCTGGGATTGCTACAAAACCTCATTTTCATTACAAAATATTGTTTTCAGACTCAAGACTCTGGATAGCTGGGTTGAGATGCTGCATAGCTACTTCTGACTATCTAGGCCAAACGACCGGGTAGGTACACTGAGAGGAGAGTCGAGGTCTCGCAAAGGCTCTGCATGTACATGGAGATACCTACGCACGCATGCACACTTCCAACGTGCCCTGACCATCCTCCTGGGCATATGGTCCCCATTGATCGAAAGCAAACTTGACCTTGTTTGTGCTGTAATGTCGTCTCAACATCGAAAGCCAAACTTGACCTTGTTTGTGCTGTAATGTCGTCTCAACTATACACTCTCTCAAGCCCCGTTGCTTCTCGTGAGACTAAACACCCAGATGTTAGCCTGTGTTTAATGCGGCAAAGATACAGAGCCGTGTCTTACTAGAGGACCTCAAACTGCTTGAAGCGCTCCAAATGAGTGGCGCTGCGGCGATATGGCTCCAGAAGCCTCGTTACCTTGGATTGCCTGCGGGGTGTCGCCTTGCCAGCAAGACGGACGACCGTTTTGGAGCCCTGGAAGTCAGGGTCGAACACCAAGAGATGAAAAAGGCCGCCTTTATGCTTCTCCAGCCCGACAATAGTGAGCGAATGATCTTGTGGAAAGCTCTGTTAGCTGGCAGGACGACAAGTATGACGCTGCAGGGAGCGGGCTGCCTACTGGGTCGCTGCAGGTAGATAGGCGGAAGCTGAGTGCATCGAACTTTGCGGTCCATGCAGTCTACGGCGCCTTGTTGGAAGTACCGCTCGACTGCACGCAACAAGCGGCCCGCGGCATCGTCGTCGTCGTCGGCACTGGATGCCTTGAAAGCTTGCACAGAACACCTGTCTTGTTGTGAGACCCACGCAGCAACAAGGCGAAAAAACACCGGCCTGTACTCACGGAAATCCCATGCTGGCGAAGAATGCTTGTGCCTGTGATGCAGATGATGAGTACGAGAGTGTGAGGGTCGTGACCGGGACAGAGTGCAGTGAAATAGACTTACCTCCGGTGTTCCTATATACTTTCGCGTGCCCCTGATGCCTCCGGTCTCTGCGCGGCCTCGAGCATTGAATCCGCGATCCCAGGCAGATTCAATCAAGTCCTGTATCTGGAAGACGCCCGGGATGTCGTTTCCCAGCTGCTCCCACCCAGCCGCCCGAGTCCCAATGATATGTGAACAGAGAACCTGTATGTTGCGATAACCGCAGAAAGCCCCTAGACGAAAAGCCGAGAAGAAAGACATAAGAAACCTGTTCGCATTCCAAGGAACTTTTTCAAATAAAGAGATTTCAAGAATTACCTTCTTTTCGTAGCTTTGCCACATGTTGGACGCCTGGATGGCAGAGGTAGGCGTACTCCGTCCGCGTACTCATTTCAAGGAGCTGCTGCAGGACTGGTACGACACCTGCGAGGCTTGTTAGTTGGTTGGTTCGCGAAAGTAGATGGCTCGGGATTCCCTTACCAGCAGCACGGAGCTCGCCTTTCGTCTCCAGCAGCTTCACAAGCCACGCCGGCATCTCGTCCTCGTGCGCATACTTCCCAAGCTCTAGTATCTGATGCGCGATGGTCTCATTAGCCACACGTTGGGAGCATGCATGGCAAAGGTGATATAGAAGGACTAACCCCGAGCCTTGACGGCGCCTGCGTTCCCTGGTGGATGCTTGAATGGCGCGTGGAGGCGTCCTGGAGCGATTCCTTGACTCTATTCCGTGCAGTCGTCGCTTTGCTGGCCCGCAACCCGCGCCCTGGCAGAAGGCGCTTCCATGTCTTGCTGATGACGAGGCGGCTGGTCCTGCTGGGGATCAACGATGCCGGAAATGGCCGCCCTGATCGCGACGAGGAGCCTGTTCTCTGGCGGCCCATCGGTCCGTTGGCCCGGGGTCCATGCGCCGTGTCTGGTGGTCCTGATGCTGCCGAGATCTCGTCCGGTTCGCTAATCGCGGTGCGCCTGCTTGGTAGACGATCGGGATCGTGGTCAGGCTGTGGCGTCATGATGGTGATGGACGAGCTCGCAGTGACATGGCCGAAGCTGGGATAATGGTAAGTATGGTAAGCGTCAAAGGGCCAGCAATGGCTGGGAGATGAGGCTGCGAACAGGGTAGGACGCACCGGAAGAACAAAGAAGGATGAGAGACGCTCGCCCATGCCAGGCTGGATCAACGGCAGGGAGCGGACGGTTTCATCTCTGCCCGGGTCCGAGCAAGAGCCCAGACTGACAAGATTCAGCAGAGTGAATTGGCCCGGCAGGGTGGAATTACTACCAGTAGGTATGAGAGGAGCTTTTGAGTGGTTGGCGCAGCGACCTCAAAAGCGCAGGTACGGAATTTGAAAGTGGTGGATGACGCCTGCAAAGAGCTACCTACCTTCGCGCGCCAGGGTGGTTTTTAGTCAGAGGTTAAATAACTGTTTTAGTAGACTATAACAGTAGCTAGTTTATAATTACTAATATTATAAAATAGCAGGGGCACTGTTTACTTATAGTGCTTTTAACAGTAAGCTATAATAGTTAGGTATGCATATAAATATTTCTTATAGTAGTAATTTATATATATAAGTTATAATAGTAGCCTGCTATAATTAATATAAATTTTATTAATTATTAAAATAGTTTTATTATAGTTAGTATTAATATTATAATAATTTTATTATAATAAAGCCTATATTAATATTCCTAAAGCATTATATAAGTAAAATACTTATAACTTATTAATAATTTTTATATATATAAAATTATAACTTAATTATAAAATAGTAATTTATTTAAAAATATTATTATTAAGTAAATATTAATATATTAATTTTTATTTTACTTTAAAAAAACTATAATAAAAATTAAATTATTTATAATTTTTATAATAGTAATTATTTTATTTATATTATTACTAGTTATAATAATAAATACTAGTTATAATAATAATAAGGATATTTTAATAATATTTAGCTAAACTATTATTAATATATAATCCTTTCTTTTTTATAATAATTATAATATAAAATTATATTAATTATAAAATACTTATAGTTTTTAACTTATATTATAATTTCTTAACCTATTATTAAATTACCTATATACTATTAAATTTTTATAATATATTAGTTTAATCTTACTTATATATTTACTAAAGTATTTATTATTAAGTGTTAATAAGATTTAAAATAATTTTAAGCTATTATGCCTTTTAGTTAATTAAATATTAAAATGCTTTTATATAAGCAGGGAGAGGGTATACTATCTTTTATAATAAAAGTATATATAAAGTTATTATAAAGTTATTATTAAGTTTTTATAAAGTCTTTATAAAGCTTATAATAAATATAAAATTAATGCTTTTTAATATTATAAAATAGATATATAAATTATCTTATTATTTATACTTAAAATTAATATAAATAAAAGTATAAAAGTATAAGTAAACTAATATACTAGTTTTTAGCTTAATATACTTATAATAAATATAAAAAATAGCTATTAAAGTTTTTACTAGCTTAAAGTTAAAGTAAGGCTAAATATAAGTTTATAATACTAATTCTTAATATTAAGAATAAATATAATATTAAAAAGCAGTTAAAAATATTTATAAAATAGCTTAGTTAATAAGCTATAGTATAAAAAATATAAAGATATAGTTTAAATAAGTAATTAACCTTATAAACTAATAGTATTTACTAGTTTATTATATAATTTAAATAAAGCTATTAAGAGATATTAATAAATATTTCTAAATAAAGGATTACTTACTTAAAGCTTTAAAAGCATATAGTATATTTATATTATAAATATATAAGTACTATAGTATATCTTCTTAGCTATATATAATAAAACTAGCTATTTAAGGTAATTATTTATAGCCTTTATAAAAGGCAGTAAATAAAAATATATTAAGATTCTTTATTTTAATAAGAATATAAAGTGCTAAGAATTATAAAAATAATAATAAGTATATTAATATATTAAAACTATATTAGTAAAGCAGTTTAAAAAAAAGTTATTAGTAAAATATTATTATTTTATAAAGTATAAAATATAAACTTTTCTTAATATAAGTGTTATTTTTATTACCTAGCCTTTATAATTTAAGTATTAATATAAAAGCCTCTTTTTATTTTCTTATTTTTTACTTATTAATATATTAAGAAAAGAATAAGCAGCAGTTATTAATATTTTTTAAAAGTATATCTTATTTAGTAATATAAGATTAAAAGGTAATAAATATACTTTATTATAATAATAAAAGGTATACTTATTTTTAAGTATAATAGCAGTATTAACTATCTTTTAAAAAGATATAAGTATAAAAATATAAATATAAAAAAGAGAATAAACTTTAATACTTTTAAGTTTATAATAATATAGCTTTAGTATATATTTTTATAAATAAAGATTTATATTAATAAGCTTTAAAATGCATTTAAGTATATAACACTTTCTTTTTATACTAGGCTAAAGAGATAATAATATGCTTAAGTAAGAATTATATTAAGTAGTATAATCTAGTTTAAAAATATTAAGCTTTATATTATTTTAAAACACTGCCTAGTATTTATACTAAATATATTAGAATATAAAGTTTAAATATAAAAGACTTTTTAAAAAATATAATATATTAGACTTTTAAAAGGCTAAAAATAAAAAAAAAGCTACTTTTTATAATAAGTAGGAAATTTTAAAATTATATTAAGATAGTAAATATATAATATAAGTAGCTTACTAAATATAAAATAACTAGATAAGAGAATAGCTAAAATGCAGTTTAATAAAAAAAAAAAGGAAAATAATAGTAATAGGTATATATAAAAAATATTAAGGCTATAATTATAATAAATAAAGTAAATATACCTGCTTTTTTTATAGTAAGTGCTACTATCTTTTACTACTTATACTTTATATATAAAAGCATATACTAGCTAGTAGTATTTTATTAATAATAAATATTTACTATATAATTTAGCTTATATATTTTACTAGTTAAGCTATTTATTTATATATCTAGCTTAAGATATAAAAATAAAATATAATTTTATAATATTAGTACTTAGATTTTTAAAGGCATTTTCTACCTGCTAGAAGGGAAGCTTTATTTAAGATAGCTAAGCTAGTATTATTATTTATAAAATATAATTTTAATATAAAAAAACCACCCTTTACTATATAAAATAAATATTAAAATTAATAAAAAGCATGCTCTTATTATAGTATAGTATTATTTAAACTTTACTATTATTAATTTATAAAAGACTAATAATTTTTTATTAGCCTAGTAGCTTAAAAATAAAATACTTTAAAATATGCTTTTTTATAACCTTTTATATTTATTTAGTTATATAGTTTATTATAATAAATAAATATTTACTTATAATTTATAAGTTTATAAAAAAACTAAGCAGCTTAGTATATTATATAATACTGCTATTATTATATATATATATAAAATTACTTACTATAAAATAGACTTAACTCTAGTTTTTATTATATAATATTAGCATATAGTATAATAAGTATAAGGTATAGCTAAACTAACCTAAGTATAAATAAAACTTTATTATACTACTAAATCTTAAAGCGCTTTAGGTAATAAATTAAGTTATTACTATAGTTATTACTATAAGCTTTTTATAGCTATTATAAAAACTTATAATTAGTTAAAAGCTAAGAGAGCTTTTTAATAAATAGAAAAGTATATTAACTGCTTACTATAATATTTTTTACTTAAGTATAATTTAATATATATAAAGTTTAATACTTACTATTACTATAAATCTTTATAAAAAATATATTTTTATTTTTATCTTCCTTTCTTATTATTAAATTTATACTTTAGGTAAGCCTTAGGCATTTATTATATAAAGTTTAAAAAATGCCTTAAATTTTAAAATAATTTAAAAAGTAGTTTTTAAAAAGAAGTAAGATTATAAAGCAGATATTCTTTTAATTAATTAAGGTTATAGTAATATTTTAAAAATTAATTAAAAAAATATTTAACTTATATTCTTTATAAGGTAAACCCTCTTTAATTAAAATTTTTAAAGGCTATATATTTTTATATTATAATAAAGTTTTACTTACTTATATTTATCCTCTTTTTAAAAAGTAATTACTATCTTATAGCCTTTAAACTTATTTATAACCTTTATATAATATAATTTAATATAAATATTTAGCAGCTTTATTTTATTTTTAAATTTATAGCCTTTATTACCTTTAATAAATAATGCCCTTAATAAGGCTATAAATAAAGCATTAAGTAAAAAAAGAGGTATTTTTAGCTAAAAGTTAAAATATATAGTAATATATTTTATAAAAGGACTTAAAAATATATTATTATTAAGCTAGCCTGCTTTTATATTAGTATAGGCTTTAAAATATAAATTATAAGTAATAAGGATAGACTATTTTTTATTTTTACTATACTTATATATAATTAGGTAATAAATTAAATTATCTTTTACTTATTATAAACTATAACCTTTAGCTTTTTATATTAAGCTAGAGTTATAGTATATAGTATATATATATAAAAAAGTAATTATATAAATAGCTATATTATTATAATAAGCTACTTAGCTATAAAGAAATATTTAAAGTATATAAACCTAGTTAAGCTAAAATAATTACTTATAAAATATTTTATTAAATAATAAATAGCAGGCTTTATATATATTTTTTAAAGCTAGTATTTAAAAATAATAAGCAGTAAGATTATACCTTTAGTAAGTTCTTATATTTATTAAGAATTAAAATATAACTTTAAAAATTATAAATATTACTAGCTAAATAGTATTAAAAAAGTTTAATATACTTTATTTACTTTATTAAACCTAGGATTTATAAGGATATTATTAAAAACTAGTTTAATTAAAACTTTAGTAAGTCCTTAATACTTTAAATAAGCAGCATTAACTAAATAACTTTAGATTTAATTAAAGGCAGGAAATAAAGTATTTATAATAATAAGTTAAGTAAGTATATAGTTTTTAATTATAAAATAAGTTTTACTTTTATATACTTAAAACTTTTATTAGCCTTTACTAGCTAAATATTTTTAAGGCCTTTATTATAACTGCTTAATATTCTTTTTTAAGCTTATTTTTAATCCTAGCTATATTAAGCAGTATCTGCTTACTATATTTTTTAAACTTAATAATATTAAATTTAAGATTAGTATAGTTAGTATTTAAAATAAGGCAGTATTAATATAGCTTATTTACTTAATAGCTTAAATAATTAAAGAGTTTTTATTATAATAGTATATTTTTAATAATTACTATAATAAAAAAGTAAATAAATATATCTTTACTTTATATATTTACTATAATACTAGTATTAAGCTTATATATAAAAAAAAGGCTTTTAAAAATATTAATATTATTTACTTTAAATAAGCTAAGAGTAAGGGGGATAAGGTTACTTTATTATTTATAAAGATCCTTTAATAAAAACTAGAGGATAAGGTAAATGCCTTTAAGTAAGTAGTATATATTTTAGTAAAGCCTAAATATATTTATAAATATAAATATTAATAAGAAAATTATCTTTAAGTTAGTAAAGTATATAATAAGGTAGTCTTATTTAAAGACCTTAATCTCCTTTTTATTATAAAGGGCAGTTATTAATTATATAAAATAAAAGTTATTCTTAATAAAGTTAAAAAAGTACTAGACTATATACTAATTTAAAAAATATCTTAATATAAGGCTAAGATTAAATTTATAATTTATATAAATATTAATAAGCTAGCTTAATACTTAGTTATAAGTAATATACTTTTAATAATCTTTAATAATAATAAGCTTATTATATTTACTTAATATATATAAAAACTTTACCTGCTAAGTAGAATTTTATATAAAGTCTAGTAGTATAAATATTTAGTAAACCTCTTAAACTTTTAAAGTAATCTTTTTTTTAATTCTTACTTTAGTTATAAAATTAAGACTAATATAAGTAATTTTATTAATATATCTTTAAGTATAGTTATATATATCCTTTTTATAAAAGTAGTAAATAAAGTTTAATAAGAAAAGGGGGTTATAGTTTTTATTAAATATATAATAACTAGATATTATTTTAATAAACTTGCCTTACTATTTAGCTTACTAAGGCTTATTAATATTATTATTAATAAGGTATGCTATTTTATAGTATAGTAGTTACTTATTTTTTAAGGAATTAAAAAAAACTTAAAGGAAAGACTTAAAATTAAATACTAGTAAGTTTTTATAAGTCTTAGTATAAAATAATAACTTTAACCTATTTAGTTTAAGCATCTTCTAGTATAATATAAGCAGTAAAAGACTTTTATAAAACTTCTTTTATATTATATTTTTATAAGTTAAGAGTTATTATAATTTTTTAAGGTTATTAGCTAATTATAAAACCTTAATAAGTTATATATAGCCTTTTTATATAATATTATATTTTTATTTTTAAAGTATTAAGGCTATTTTAAGTTTTAAAAGTGCTAGTAGTAAAGGGATATAAATAATAATAACTGCAGTATTTATATATTCCTTTTAAGTATATAAATTATTTAGTAAAATAATAAATAAATTAGCTTTAAGCTTATTAGCTAATAACTGCTTTTTAAATATAAGTATATATAAAAACTTAGTTATATATAATAAGGCTAAGGACTTATTAAATAAATAAGTATTATTTATACTAGGGGCCTTTATAGTAATTTTATTACTATTATTATTATTATTATTTTTTATAAATCTTATATTATTATTAAGATATATATTATTAATAATAAATATAATAAAGTCTAGTAATGCTTATAGTTAGGGGCTAAAGATATTATTAGCTTGCTTTTTAAGTATTATAACTTTATACTTATTAAGATTAATAAAAGAATTTTTATACTTATCCTTACTTAGTGTATTAGTATACTTATTATTAATAGTATAATTTATAAGCTTATTTTCTACTACTTCCTTAAAGATTTAATTAACTATATATAATACCTTCTTAGTATTTATCCTTAAATTATTATTATAGTTATTATTATAAAAATAAAGATTAATATTACTAGCCTTATAATTTAAAAAATAAAGATTAGTTATTATACTATTTACTACTTATATAGTATTATTTACCTAGCTATTAATATTTATAATATTTATTTATATACTAATATTAATTTTATACTAGACCTTAAAAATTAATAGCACTTAAATAGCCTAAAGGGTTAGTTATTAAGTTAATAATTCTAGCTATAAAGTATTTAGCGCCTAGGTTACTTATTACTAAAAGGTTAATAATAACTCTTACTACCTTTATAATACCTTTTGCTTAATATTAATATACTTTTAAAACTCCTTAATTTAGCTTAAAATTATTAGGTATTTCTTTTATATAGGTATTTTAATAATAATGCTTATAAATATAGTTAAGAAAAAGGTAAAATATTATTTAATAATAAATAAAAAGTAATACTATATATAATAAAAAGGAAAACTTATAATATTTATAAAAAGGAGGAAACTAAAATATATATTATATTATAATACTTAATAAAACCTAAGTAATAGGTAAAAGTTAATAGGACTTTAAGGTGCTAGGTAAGTAAAGACCTTTAAGGTATACACTTGCTTTTTATAATAGTTTTTCTTACTTATTTTATAAAGAAAAAAAATAATTATATTTTAATAATATATATTTATACTAAAAGATTATAATAATATTTATTTTAATTTACTAAATATCTTTTATAATTATTTATTATTATACTAATCTTATACCTTATTTAAGGTAAAATAGAAATAAAAAATATATTTTATAAACTAGATATATAATTATATAATTTAAATAAGATATATATAAATTCTTTAAATTATACTTTTATTTAAAGTTCTTTCTTATTAATCCTTATTAATTTTATACTAATAAAATTACTACCCTCTTAACTTAATTTTAAATAGTAGTTTAATTTTATATTTATTACTTATTAAGTATTATTCTTAAGCTTATTTTTTATATTATAGGTTATTACTATGCCTGCCTTTTAATAAATAGTACTAGGGTCTTAAAATACTATATAAAGCACTTATATAAAGCTTAGTATAAAGTAAGATTTTATAAAAGTGCTAGACTTTTAATTTTAATAAGAAATTTATATTAATTTATCTTAGTTAAATTTAATATTATAGAATAGTAAGATAATAATAAGCACTTACTTAAACCTAACCCTTACCCCTATATTTAACTAAGGCTTAATTAAGCTAAGCGTCTTACTTAATATTATAATTTACTATAATAAGATATATAATAATTATATAAATAAGGTTATTATAAAAGTATTTTTATACTAGTGTGTTTATTATTTTTAATATTTTATAATAAATTAAACTTATTAAAAATATTTTAAAAGTAGTAGTAAAGCACCTTAATATTTTAAAATAAAAAAGAAACTAGGCCTTTAATAATATAAAAACTCCTCTTTATAAAAATACTATTATATACTATACTAAGGTTTTATATATCCTTTATATTTATAACTTTAATAAAAAGCAGCTTAATATTTTAAAAAAGTTTGCCTTTTATAATTTTAATAAAGCTAATTAAATTTACTATTACTTTATAAGTTATATTAAGGCAAATGCTTTATATAATATATAAAAATATAAAATCTTAAAAAACTTTAAGGTAAGTAAGATATTATAAATATAATTTAATATTATATTATACTAAAATAGCTAATATTTATTTATACTAGCTATTTATTAATAAGTAATTTTTTAAATTAGATTTTTTTAAAAAGGCAGTAGATATTAATTAGTGCTATAATATATTAAGTAAATGCTTTTTAATTAAAAACTTTATATATATATTTAAGTTTATTAAAAATAAAATTAATTTTAATTTATTTACTTTTATTATAAAGCAGTAGTATAAAGGTAATATCTTTTACTTATATTATAAGAAAAATAAGGACTAATATCTACTTATTTATAGTTATTTAGGTTAATTTAAGATCCTGCTTAAAAATAAAGTAAAATGCTAAAAATAAGATTAAGCTACTTAAAAATATTATTCTAAATAAGGTTAAGTATACTAAGGATACTATCTTAAAGAAATATAACCTATATAAATTTACCTATACTTATAAAATAATCTATTTTAAACTTAAGGATATAACACTTACTACTAAACTTTTAACTATAAAAGTTAAACCTTATAAAAATAATAAAGTAATAAATAAAATAATAGTAAATCTTTATATATTAATAACCTACACTTTATAAAACTAAGCTATAAATATAAGTAATTAAAAAGGAGATAGTTTATAAATAGGCATTTTATTTAAAGTTTATTTATTTTTTTTTATTTTATATTAATAATCTCTTTTATTTATAAGTTAGTAAGTTTACTATAATTAAATATACTTACCTTTACTTACTTATTCTTAACTATATAAAAAATAATATTCTTTTATTAATATAATACTATTAGGCATAATACTTTTTTTATTTTATAATATAAAAAATTTATTATTTTAAAGGCAATACTTTATATTTACTTAGTTAATTTAAATAATAGTAGTTATAAAATTATTTCTTATAAAATAAATTTACTATAATACTAATACTAATACTAGTAGTATAAGGTTTAAGATTATTCTTTTATATATTATTTCTTAATAATATTTAAAGATATTATAGTTATTTTTAATACTTTACTCTCCTTTTTTTATTTAACTTTATATTAAGTAATATAAGTATAGTCTATTTATTTAAATAACTTTTTATAACTTTTAAGTTAATATATTATTTTATATTATAGGTTAAATAGCTATTTAGCTATAGTAAAATAGCTAAATAATATATAGTATTTATATTTTATATAAAGGAGATTTTATACTAAGCTATAGTATTTTTTTTAAATCTGCTTTATTAAATAAAGGCTAGTAGGTATTAAGCAGTAAGTATTTTATATTTTTATTATTATATATATTTTTATTACTATATATATTTCTTATCTTTTTTTTTTATTTTTTCCTTTTTTACTTTTTTTTTTTATTTTTTCCTCTTTTACCTCTTTTTTTTATCTTTTTCTCCTTTACCTCTTTTCTTTATCTCTTCTTTCTTTATCTTTTCTTTATTTATTTTTAACTCTCCCTTCTCTTTTCTTTTTAATATAGCTTTTTTACTATCTTAATGTAGCTTCTTTACTATCTTAATATAGCTTCTTTACTATCTTAATATAGCTTTTTTACTATTTTAATATAGCTTCTTTACTATCTTAATACAGCTTTTTTACTATCTTAATACAGCTTTTTTACTATCTTAATTATAGCCTCTTTATTATTTTAATTATAGCCTTAAGATTACTTTATTATAACCTTATTATGCCTTTATTATAATTTTAAAACTGCATATTATTATAATCTTAACTTTACTTTTTATTATAACTTAAAATCTTATAATATATTTTTTCTTTAGCTATATTTAGTAAAAAAACTTAAACTAAAATATAGCTATATATTCTAAACTTAATATACTATTTTATAATTAAAGTAATAGCTAACCTGCTTACTTATAAATAGCATTAAAGTAAAAAAAGTAAATAAAAGCAGTAGTATTTATTATAAAAAAAAAAAAAAAGGCAGCTAGCTTTAGCTTTATTTATAAGGATAACTATTAGTATTATATTTTAAATAATACTTATAAAGCTAAGATTACTAATCTTAATAATAAACTAAATATTACCTAGTTTATTAATATGCTTATAATAATTAAAGGCTATTATAAAGATAAGCTTTTAAAAAACTAAAAGAAATTTATAAAGGCTTACTTTTAAATAGTAAATCTTATTTAATAATCTATATTTAAGTTTATTATTAAGCCTAATATTATACTTTATATTTATTTATTAATAAATAGATTAATTCTTAAAGTAAAAAAGTTCTTTTATTTTTACTACCTTATAAAGGATAAATAAAGTAAATATAATAATATTAGATTTATACTAGGCCTATATATAATTATAAAATATAATAGCTTACTTAAGTAAAAATATAAAGTATATAAGCTAGTAAAAAAATAAAAAGGGATTATAAAAAGTAAAGTTATAAAAAGTAAAGCTATAAAAAGTAAAAAAAAGAATAATAAAAGTAAAAATATAATAAATAATTATAAAAAAAAAAAGAATAAAAATAATAATAAAAAAAATAATAATAGTAATTAAGCAGAAGCTAATAATAAAAAAGATATTAATAGCACTTATAATAATATTATAAATAGTAAAAAGAATATTAGTATTAGTTATAATAATAATAATACTAGTAAAAAGAAGACTAGTAAAAAGAATAATAATTATAGCTAAGAAATATAAGGCAAGTTTTATATTAGAAATTTATATTAATCTTAAACTAATAATTATATATAGTAATAAGTAAATAAAATATTAAAAATATAACACTTTTATATTAAGCTAAGAAATAGTAAATAACTACTTTAGCTTAAGATAATAAAGACTAAGGTTAAAATACTATTAAGAATTAAGCTATTATAGTTTATAATAATATAAGCTTTAACTTTTAAATATTTATTACTTTATTAAAAAAGCGCTAGCTAATAATTTAAAAATACTTAAAAGTATACTAACTCTTTATTAAAAAATATAAAAATATAAACCTAAATATAATTATATAATATATAATAGCTAAAAGTAATACTTATTAATAAAATAGTAATTTTAATATTTAGCTAAATAAGTTATACTAGATTTTTAATATAAGGCTCTTTTCTTAATTATTATTTTTAATATAAGATAAAAAGTAAAAAAAGATATAAAAAGTAAAAACTTATTATATATTATTTATAACTATAAGATAATAAGTTAAAATAGGCTATTACTTACTTTAAGTAAATAGTTTATAAAAAGGGCAATAGGTTTTATATTATAGGCTATTTTAAGGTTTATATTAAAATAAGAAAATAAGTTATATTATTTTTTATTATAAAACAGTATATAATCTTATTATATTACTATACTTAATTATACTCTGCCTTTTTATATTACTTTTTAAATTAATCTTATTTCTTTTTTAAGTAGTTTAAAAGAGATAAATATTATAAAACTAAATAAACTAGTAGTTATACCTAGATTTATATATAATTTTTACTATTAAGTTTTACTAAAAAGTAGAATTCTTTATACCTACTTATAAAATACTTTCTTATTATATATTAAGTAGTAGGCTATCTTATTATAAAACTGCTTTTTTAATATTATAGTATTAAAAAAGTAAGGCACTTATCTTTAAGTTATATATAAAACTATTACTAGTATACCTAGTTTTTATAACACTAGCTTAAATAAAGCTAAAAATAAATAGTAATATAAAAAAAAGAATACTTTATAAAATTATACTATTTTAATATTACTATCTTTTTATAATAAAAGTAATAATATTTTAATAAAAAGAATTATAAAATAGTAACTATAATTTATATATAATAATAGTTATAAAAAAATAAGTAATAAATTAAAGTAAATAATAATAAATTATAATAGTTAATAATTTATATATATTATTACTGCTTTATTATTATAATTATTATTTTTTTATATAAAATTATTTTACTATTATAATAATTATATTATTATTATAATAACTTTAGCTAATAATATTATAGTATTTTATTACTAGTTTTATAAAGCAAGTTATATAAACTTAAGGTTAAAATAATAAAAGGCAAAGCCCTAGCTAATAATAAGTAATTTTATATAAAAAGTGCTATATAAGCTTAAAAACTAGTTTTATACTATAACTTATTACTAAATATAGTTAGTTAGTAGGAAAATAGTTATATTAGTAATTAAATAGTAATGTCAGCTATTTTTATGCTAAAAACAGTAAGTTAACCTCTGACTAAAAACCCCCCCTGGGCTGCTAGGTATTCCTAGTGTAAGTACCGGTACTTGCGGAGTATGTTGTCAGCCCGCTGACTCGAACTTGCTGCTGCTGCTTTCGAGACTAGGTACCTTAGAGCGAGTTAAGCACCGCTGTACCGGTACCGCCCTTGCAACAAACATGGAAATTCCATCAAAAGAGTCGTTCCTCTTCCAGCAACAACGTTAACAGCTTCAACAGCCATCTCCTCGGCTCTACCCGGACACCATTGAGCCTGCTCACTTGCAGCGCCATCATCTCATTCACCACGCACCAAGATGGCGTCTCCCATCCATTTCATCACCGGCAACGCCAACAAGCTGAGAGAGGTCAAGGCCATCCTGGAGCCCAAGATCGAGATCCAGAGCCAGTCGCTGGACCTCGAGGAAATCCAGGGAACCATCGAAGAGATTGCCAACTGGAAATGCCGCCGAGCGGCTGACCTGGTACGGCCCTCCCTCTCCCGACGCTGCTGATAGACTGCGGCTGACATGTCGCCCTTGAATGGAGGTCAATGGCCCGGTGCTTGTCGAGGACACAGCTCTCTGCTTCAATGCTCTCCAGGGCCTACCCGGGCCTTACATGTAAGCCTCCCCTCCCCTGCCAATGCTTGTTATGACCTTTGTACACGACCACGCCTTTAGGGCTGGGGTATACAAGTGAATCCGCTGGGCCTGGTGTTGACTTGGTTACAGCAAGTGGTTCCTGGACAAGACTGGCCACCAAGGGCTCAACAACCTCCTTGCGGCATACGAGGATAAGTCGGCGGAGGCCGTGTGCACGTTTGCATACTCGCCGGGCCCTGGGCATGATCCCATCATCTTCCAAGGACGAACGCCTGTGAGTTTCCAGGCATGTCGATATCGACACTGCTCGTAGCAGTCTTGGTGGGATGAAACCATTCTTATGCTGATATCTGTGTGTGCTATTCACAGGGCCGGATTGTGCCTGCACGGGGCCCTTCGAATTTCGGTAAGAAAAATGCATGACCCCCATTTACCAAGCTGATGCTAACAGAGCCATGGCCAGGATGGGACCCGGTGTTTGAGTATGAAGGGAAGACGTAGGTTTCACCCGGCTCCAGAATTCCCGTTTACCCATGACAGCTCTAATGCTATTTTATATCAGCTACGCCGAGATGGACTCTGCCGAGAAGAATCAAATATCACACCGTGCTCGCGCCCTCAAGAAGCTCCAGACATGGTTTGAGAGCAAGCAGGAGCCCTCATCATGAGCAGCCTTACGATATATGTAGATGAGGACAGTTGACACCGAATATGATGCAAAGGCGACTCTACGAATAACCATCGACTGCCTCTCTTCTGTTCTCCGTTGGGGTGTGATAATACCTTCTGAGCTCTTCATTACAAGCCTCCGTCTTTCTCCCAGGAACCGCCCAGGCATGGGCAACGTATCCCTTGTGCAGCACAACAACAGCAGCAGCAGCAGCAGCAGCAGGAAAACGTTCAGGATCCGAGGCTCCTGGGCCGTGTTATTGAGATCAAAGAGTCATGACAGGAAGAAGCACGCACAACTTCACCAAAAGCCTCTGGAAACAGGTGCCTGTGCCACCCCCTTGCATCTGCAAATCTGGACCTTGTCCATCGTACAAAGGTCCCCCGATCGACCATGCCGCACAGGCTCCCAGCTATGCTGTACCTACTTGGCCGTGACGGAAGGGGCTGAGCGTCGCCAGATGCAGGGATGGCGGCACAAGGACAAGGACAATGACCGGCAATCTGGCAAAGACCCGGCAGATGTCGCCCTTCTTCTTCTTCGCCCTGTCGCCGTCGGCCTTGTGGGGAGTCTTTTCAGCTCGGATGGTTCACGCCCCCCCCTGTCTTTGCTTGGCTCATCTCATTAATCGGACGACAGGGGTCCAGCCCAAGAACCGGCATTTCAAATAAAACAAATCGATGGCCAACGCCGTATCGAGCCACCAACATCTGATGGTTCCGACTAGTTGATCGTGGGAATTGCCACTAGGCCTCACCATCGAAATGTCTTGGATTTATCATGAGCGGCGCTGCGGCCTCAGCTCTCCCGACCCGACCTCGCTCCCTCTCCTCCCTCCCCGCCTCCCGCAAATTGAGACATTCGCGGACCAAAGGCCGACCAGGATCCGATGCCCACTGCTCGCTCCAGAGCCCGTGTCGTGTGTGATGAACGAATGCTATCGACGCTCGCCAGCCTCCGTCATCCGCCGCCATGGTGGTGACACTTCCTCTGCCTGGCCTGACCCTGACCCTGCTGCTGAGCCTTGCTGGGCTGGCCCTCCGAATGGACGACCAGCTCTCCACTTCCAGCTCGGTTTACGCCTTTGACTTGCGCGCTCTTTCGCTAGTTGCTCCGGCATCCTCATCTCTCGACGTTCGCTCCCTCTCTGCGTCGACCCTGAGCTCCACATCTGTTTAACACCACCGTGATACACAGAAGGCCTTTGTCGTCACATGTGTTGGTATTGTATTGCGCACATGATGCACTACCAGCTGTTGCTCCGGGGGGAGGGGGGAGACCCTGCTATCACTCACTCGCTCGCTCAGTATCTGATACACTCCAAGCTCCGATTCTCCCTGTGTCCGGAACGATATAAAGACCGCTGATGGAACCATATCAACCGGCCTCTCTCCTCAAAAGATTGCGAGAACAAGAGGAAACAAGGGGCATATAGCAATTCAAGAAACATTCCTCCAACAAACTCGAGTTCTCTCCAGCGCAACCCTTGATCTACCAGAGACTCGAGGACGCCTGCGCCTTCTTTTTGCGTATCTATTCAGCGAGGCATCGTTGGTGACGTGACTTTCTCGCTGTTGTTTGCTTCCTTGCTCACCGTTCTCGTGCTGCAGTTGGATCGCAACGTGCAGAGGCGCGTTGATAGGCCCCCTTGATCGGAATCGCCTCCCGCAGATCGATTATCTGAGGACGTCGGCTGCCCCTACGACTGCCTGTCTGCATCTTGGAGGCCTACGAGTACTGAGTGTGCGGTCCAGCCAACTCTCGTCTCTCAGAGACTTCCATCCTGGCTGCCTTGGGTGAAGCAACATACTGTCTTTATATGAAAGCAAGTTGCCCGCGCTCCACATAGGGCTTTGCGCTTGCATTTGTCTTGACGGCCGTTCTACTCTAATACCTCGCACACCATCATGGCGTTCTATCATGTAAGTGTATCTAGCTTTCTGGGCAATCTTTCTTACACCCGTTTTGATTGCTGGCCATCATTCACCACCTCTTGTGATTTATTATGAACATGAAGCTCATAACATATATACATCCTGGCCAGCCCTTCCAGGAGGCACAGTTTGATCTCTTCGACTGGTACCCCAAGTACCGATCCTGTCTCGAATTCTTCCTCGAACGCGGTCAACACACAACCGCCGTCCAGGCCGTCGCCGCCATCATCAACATCAGGCTTCCCTTCCAGCAGAGCCAAGGCTTCAGCCCCCGGCATCCCGCAGCCTCGGGCCCGCCACCCTCCGGCACCACCGACGTCTCCGTGTCCTTAGTCCCCTACGTCCGCCGCCTCGTAGCCACCGGGTTCGACACCATCGCCATCCTCCACGGCTTCTTCGGCGACGGCTGGGACGCCGGCGTCGGCCCCATCCACGACAACGAGCGGAGAAACTACCTCTTCGCGGCCAAGAGCGAGACCTGGCTGCGTGTAAAGGCCAGCTACGACCTGGAGGACGGCCAGACGGTGCCCTTTCTGCGCCCGCTGCAGGCCGTCACCGAGAAGGAGATCCAGGCCGCGGAGGCGAGCTGGAGCGAGTGGCTGGCCATGCAGGACTGGATGCTGGGGCCTCGCGCCCCGTCTGATGGCCACCATTCTCAGATGCAGCAGGGCCATTGATGCCCTGAAGGAGGAGGGGGGGCGGGCATGTGTCTCGCTAGGAGTCACGGCTTTTACAAACACTTGAAGAGATAAGGAGGACTCGAGCCTCAACTAGGATGGAGATGGATGCAAGTGTTCCCGCTGGGTCTGAAAAGGGGTCGATCACGGCCTGGGCAGAGATGAACCGGCACTTTTGTTTGTTTTCCTAATATAATAGCGAACGATACATTAATACTACTGCTTCTCTAAGTATTCTCCCTCCTTTATTGAACGTGAGGCTTCTGAGTGATCATGATATGCCATTTCTTTGCTAAGTCAATGTCGCATCGCATCACCACGGAGGGAGAGAGACACAGTAAGACGGCAACGGAGCCAAGTCTGGGGAAACACATCATCGTCGATCCTCTCATACACACATCACTACCTACTTCCTACTACCTGAGACTAAGCAGCCGTCTTTCTCGTCTGCAAAAAGAGAACAACTGAGCCCCTTCCCAAGCCAATACTATAAAACTCCCCATGACGGATCTGTGCTTTATTATCCCTGCCAGCCAAAAAAACAGGCCACGCGCAATAAAGAAACCCGCGCGGTCCGCGTCCCCTTTTCTTATACACTTTGATTCCTTGTCACTCCAAGTCTCTCCCTCATTCTCTCGCTCATTTTTTGTCCTTTTCTGTTTGCCCTGATTCTTTTCGTGCAGTTGCCTCTGTTTGAAATGCAAGCCCCGCCCCTTTCAACGCCACCATTAGCTGTTGATCCAAGGTAATTTTCATCCTCCCTTTTACGCCCTCCCCCATGAAGAAAGAAGAAAGCAAAACAAAAAAAAGCCCCAGTTCTTGACTGAAATTTGCATTATATATCACATGGTTGTTGAAGTGTGATGACCGGTAGTACCGCATGTATGGAGAGAGAGAGAGAGAGAGAGAGAGAAGGAGGGAGAGAGGAAACGATGGCATCAGGCATGGTACATCCGCACTGAGCGTTCAAGTCAACAGCCTGACATGTTTTGGTGAAATTGTTCGCTTCTCAGCCCAACTGCCCAGGCCAAAGCCCGAGGCCAACATCGCGAATCGTCCTGATATCATGATTGTTGCCGACAAAATAGCATCTGGAAAAGGAAAAGAGGGCGGGTATTAGTTGAGGAATCCCTTGCAAGCGGCCGTCCCGCACAAGCAGGGGATACGGTCCAAGCTGCCAATCTCCCGCTCAAATTTGTAGTCATATGTAAGTTCCTCGTCTGCAAAAGGATAAACTAGTTAGCACAACTGTAGACAATTAAATGATTAATGGGGGCGGGATCAAAAGAACCACACTCACTCATAGCAATGTCGCGCAGGGCATAAATGACGATTCGCTTGCTGCCCTCGACCTTGATGATTTTGGCAGTGCAGTTGGGCATGCAGCTGTGGTTGATGAATCGCGCAATGCCTCCCTTTTTCGTAGCGTCAATGACCGTGTTGTCATCAATTCGGAACAGATAACTGCTGCCGATGCCGCTCTTGAGGTAGCGGTTCTCCCGAATCTCGGCAATCTGCTGTCGAACCTCCTCGCCAACATACTCGATGATCATGTCATCCTTGTTGATGTTTTCCATGGCGTACAAGCCCCAGTTGTGGATGGCCGAGCGAGCAAACTTGACGGGCTTCTTCCGCTTTTTAAGTTGGTTGAACTTGAAGACGTCCGAGTCTTGCCCAAGCGTCTTCTTCTGATCGTTGAGGTCTGCAACATACCGTCGGTTAGTGGCGCGGTTCGCCCGAGAGTTGCCCTTGGCGATGAGCTTTTCGGCGGCCAGCTTGGCGGCTTCGTTGGCCGCCATCGTGGCATCTCTGCCCGTCTTCTTGGAGTTGGCCTCCCGCTCCTCTCTGGCCTTCTGAACCTTGATGTGGTGCGGCAGATACTTTGACTTCTCCGAGTTGAGAATCTTCTTGGCCCCTTCCGTTCGCGCGCAACCACTTGGGTTCGGCACATAGTAGCCTTCGATGCGCACCGGACCGCCACGACCACCGTCGGAGGCGTTGAGTTCCCGGACACGGTTCCGCTTCCACAGCCACAGCTCGGGGTTGCCAATTTCCTCAATCTGAAACTTCTTGACCAGTCGGGTGAGGTCGGGAACGTCGTTGGGGCCGAGGGACAGAGCTGCCAACGAGGCAATATCAGGCTTGAATCCGTCGGGGAGTGCTGCCGCCGCAGTCATGGGCTTAGTCGCGAAGAGCTTCTCGTCATACCGGTCGACTACAACCTCGGGCTCCGGTATGGCTTCGCTCGTGGGTTTCGTCTCGTCTGCATCCGAAAGCTGTGTTTCCGCCTCTGACTGCTTGCTCAACGCCTCTTGCTCCAGGAGCAATTGTTTCTTGGATTTGCGCTTAGCCTTGGCCGGCTTTGACTTCTGCGTGATTTCGGGCTGCGACAATGGTCCTTCGGGGCCGGCGGTCGACTCTTCCCGCTCCACAGTCACATCAAGCTCCATGCCAGCATCGTCGGACTCGTCGGCGACCTTGAACTCGTCATCGATCTGGTCAATCTTGACGCCGAACAGCTCTTCGTCAGACTTCTTCTGTCTTTTGAAGGCCTTCTCGATCGAGGCGTCGAGTTTCCGTTTCTTTGCAATCGAGGTGTCAATGGCGAGGCTGGCCTCTGTCATGGAGTCGTCTTCGCCGGGACCCCACGAGGCAAAGTCATCCTTGGACGCCTCGTCATCGGTGCTCATACGGCTGCGAGGGCGCGAATCCGGCAGGCGAGCGCCTCGGGTTGCCAACACCCTTGCGTCTGTTTCGTCATCGGACTCAAAATCGCTGTCGAGACTCTTGAGGCGATGATGCAGGGATCGGAATGCCGTGCGGGTTGCAGAAGCGCGTTTCCGCGCAAATGGATCGACAAAGGTGCTCCGAGGAGCAAGTCCTTTCGCTTTGCTCTTACGGATCCTCGGCAGGGCCTTGGGCTCCAGACGGCCTGTCCGCCGCTCGATCGGGTCTGCTCGGGAGTTGGGAGTCCCCAGCCTGGGGCTGGTACTACCGCTCTCGAAGCCGTCTTCTTCGGCCTCTACAGGGTCAATGTTGAGCTTCCGTCGCTTGGCGACATGATTGGCTGGATTCAGAAATTCGACCAGCGCGGGCACCGCGACGTGGGTGTGAATGTGTCTGATGAGATGTTCCGTCATTTCGCGGCGGACCACCTCCACGGCTTCAATGACGGGGTCAAAGTTCTTGGCCCTTTGCCTCTTTTCCTCCTCGAGGTCGGCCTCATCTTCCCGGCGCTTCCTTTCCAGCTCCGCCTTCTCCGTCCGATAGTCCTTCCTGGGTGCTCGCTCGGGACTGGGGCTGCGCTTTGCTGCAGAATCGACGTGGGATGAGCGTGGGAGGCAGAGCTGCATAGCCATATTGTAGTTGAAGAATTCGGTGTGATTAACAGCCCGAAAGCATCGTTCGGCTTCGCTTCGCCCGGTATACGAGTTTCGAAAGACGATGTAGAACCCAGTCTTGTCGAGGCGGATGTCGTCAAATCCATAATTCTTCAGTCGCTTCTTCATGTGGGGTATGATGCTTGGGAGGGGTGGGACGCTTTCGCAGCCCACGAAGATGTATGGTTCATTGGTCAATTGAGAGCTGATGACCTGGGACTCGAGGGTGCCCTGGGGGCGCGCTTGGTGTGTCGCTGTAGGAGGCGGCGGCGGCGGCGCTTGCACCTGTGCTTGAGCCTGCGACAGCGCCGGGGAGTGAATCGCGTTGGGCGGGTGAGGTCTCTGAGGCGCAAGGCCCTTGGGAGCGGTCGGCGGCGGCCTGAAGAAGCCGGGGGCGGTGGCGGACCTGGGCCCGGTAGGAGGGGCCTTTGTCCGTGCCGACTCGTTGGCCAGCTTCTCCCTCTCCCGCTTGAGGACCTCTTCCAGCATGCGCCGGCTCTTGCGACCTTCGGGGTCGTATTCCACCTTGACAATGTCGGCGTCGACCTTGATGCCTCGGGTGCGGACGGCGCGTCGCGCGGCGTCGATGGCAGACACCCGCGGACGGTCCGGGCGCTTCGAGTCGCGGTACCGAATGGTTGCGAAGCCGAGATAGCTGCCCGTATCAGGGTGCATCTTGTTGCTGCTCTCTGCAATCTCCCCAAAGGCGGCGAAGATGGCAATCACCTTGTTAAACGACACCAGAGGGTTATACTTGGTCACGAGGACCTGCGTGGGGGGGCCGGGGCCGATGGAGGTTTTCGGATCATAGGGATACGGCTTGAGGTTCTCGGGAGCATGCCGCAGTCGAGCCTTGGGCAGGTAGTAGTCCGTGTTGATATAACCCAGCCTATCTCCCGCCTTTGCCAGGCGCGGATCCGCAGGGGGGGCGTCATCTTCCTGTTCCAACGATTAGCCATCAGCGCTCCAAAACAAATGACGCCCCCCCCTCCGGCAGCAGAGGAAATGTGTTTATCATGTATGTGTATATACGTGTACGTACCAAGCCGAACTCCTTGTAGACTGGCTTCGCGGACTTGTTGACAACCTTTTTGCGGAGTCGATCGAGGAGCGGGTCATGGATGCATTTGATGCCTTTGATCGAGGGCAAAGGATCTCGAGCAGGGATGCGTTCAGTCGACGGGGTCCTGTCCTGCGACGGGGGGTGGCCGGTAGACACGGCAGTCTCCGACTGGGGGCCCAGAGCCCGGTCGACGATGGCGGGCGTGGGCATGCTTGATTTCGCAGGCGCGTGGAGGGAGGAGGGCGAGTCTGTGGAGGCGAAGGGGGTCGCGCTCATGGATGGTCCGGAGGACGCGGCTGTCGCAAGTGGCAAGGCAGAGCCGCTGAAGACGGACGAGGCAGAGCTGGCATGGGAGCTTGTTGAAGCCACGCTGGGCATATCGCCCGGCGACGAGCCGTTGTCGTCGGCGGGCGGCTGATTGGGATCTGGGGCTCCTGCTGATGCTGATGAGGAGGTGAACAGGGAAGAGGCCGCAGGGTTTTGGCAGCGCCGAGCGGGATCATTCGCATCGATGGCATCCGTCCCGACGGCTGGATCCTGCGCCCGCCTCAGCCGGTCCCGGTCGGCACGTCCCTGGACCTCTGGTTTGAGCTTGGGGGCGTTGGGGAAGAACTGCGCGAAGCTCACGCCGGGCGGCGGGCGAGTCATCGTGTCGACGAGCTCCTGCTATCTCGAGAGCCGCGGCGTGCTCATGATACCTCGCTCAGGGTCTGGTAAGGCTTGCCGTGCATCCCTTCCGCCGAGGCTGGGCAGGCGGGCTTCTGTGGTACGCGCTAGGGCGCCCACGCGACCTGAGGAAGCAGAGAAGCGCTGCAAAATTGAGGCGCCTTGGATGGGCGAGCGTGCGCCGAGTCGCAGGGCAGGCAGGCGTGGTAAAAGGCCGGGCTGGTGGGAGGAGCGCCGTTGGCGACCGCGGCGCAATGGTGGACGAGCGCGAGGACGCGAGGCTGAGCTGGTGATGCGGCGAGAGAAAATGCCGTGGCCACGAGCGAAGTTGAGCGTTTCCGGCGTTGAAAAGGGACGGATTGCTCTGGGGATGCTCTTTTCGGCGTAGTCAGCAAGGGTGGGTTGTTCTGGCCTCGCGGGGCGAGGAGCTACGATGATCCGGTGATGCTACTTGTACTGTTACAGTACCTCAAAATTTACACTTTCGCATGGGCAGACAAGGTACCTTGAAGTACATGCAGCTTGTTGATTGCAATAGGTACCTTACCTTAGTACTAACTCGTACCCATATGTTTTTATTAGATGCAACAAGTTGAAGCCTTATGCGAACTCGGACTGTTGATTCTTCAATGCCTCCTTTGTCTGTAAAATGCAAGATTGTATGCTTTGATTTGTTTGCCTTGTTCTCCCTGGTGAATGGCTGGCTGTTCTACCCTCCTTTGATGAACCCGCCGCATCCCACCAATGGCGTCCATTCACACGTGCCTCAAAGGGCGAGTTGTCTCAGGTTCGTGGGCGTTGAAACCAGCAGGACAACCTTGACATCAGACAAACAAAGCGAGGCAGCCTCTGAGTCATGACTCTGCTTGCCAATAGGTACTATATGCCTTACACAATCAATGGCTCTGTCGCCCTTCCATACAGGTACCTAGACATGCTAGAACGTAAAGCACCGCTTCTCCATGTCCTGCACCGGCAGCTTTACCCTGACAAAGGACCTCCAATGCGGGCGCTCCGGGTCCTTGATCCTCAGCAACGATGACTGCTGTCAAGCTCGGGGCCATGATGAGATCAGGGTAGGTCATGTTTTGTCCCTGCCAACAGTTGGCGAATCGCAACGGCCAATCCCCCTTACGCTCGCATCTGGTAGCTATACCTTGGTATCATCCATCACAACGTATTCCGGGCATCACTAGCAGTACCTGATGAGCGAAACCAATGTACGCATTGCTCAAACCCATTATTCGTAGATAACATTGATGATACACGATAACGCACGCGTCAGTTCTATTTCCGTGGGGGGGCCTCACCGTTCCAAGCTCATGAGACTTGCCAACGTCCTTTTTCCTTCAACGCAGAACAAAACGGATACCAGGTATCTAGACGTCGAATCTCAATTCATATTCCGACTCCTCAATTGAGTCCCTGCGCGGGGTACGGAGTAATGAAATATTGATCCCGGCATCCTCATCGTCAGAGTCTATAGGGAATTGCAGATGAGCGAGGTCATCTGATGCCGCATCATTAGATGGCTTCTGACGAGGGGAACCCATCATGTAAGCGGGCTCGTCAACATCAGAGTCTCTCCAGGCCACCTGGGAAGAGGCACTATCTCTTCGACTGCGGAGAACCAACGGTGATGAATGCTCCACAACCGCGTTAGCAGCCCGATACCTTGACGACCGAGTGGCCGTGTGGCTTTGATCATCGGCATGCCCCGCAGTTGCTACGAACTTTCCAGACGAAGCAGATCCGGATGCTCTGGTTGCTATCGTAGGCTGGGTTGAGGCTAAATCCTGGGTCCTGTCTTCCGTGGCGACGGGCTTCTTTTTTACGCGAGTGGTGCGTGGTGGTACGTCTGAATCGTCTGGACTGGCTCGCTCCAGGTCAACCGAGATGTCGGCACTATTCCAGTCAAACTCTTCCGTGTCCTGCTCGTTGCGCTCTATAGCCTTCTGTAGCGCCGCCTTCGTTTCCTCCTTGAGTCGTTGTTCCGCGCGTGATACACCAGCGTCGTTGACGGGGTTGTAGAAGTGCTCATAGTAGCCTTTGAGCAGGTTTTCCTTCTTTAGGCCCTTGAGTGTGAGGGCATCGCGCGGAAAGACGTCCGACTCATAAGGTAGAGGCTCGGGGTTGGGAGGTGCGTATTCGGGTTCGTCCTGGTCCCGGTCGTGGCCGTCTCTGAGCTTGAAAAGGAGACCCTTCGACGCCAGTTGTTCAGCTTTCCTATGCTGCTGTTTGTGCTTGCGCCGTTGGGATGTGACGTTTCTGGATTGTGTTTTCTCAAGTTCCCTGACGGCGCCCTTGCCGCCGATGCCGAATCCTAGGTTATTTGTCGCCTTGGCGTTTGTGGTCTTGTTTCCCAGGGGAGCTCGTGTCCGAGGCCCTGCTTGCCTGATTAGATTGTTTCCCAGAGATAAATTGATCATCAACTGCCTTGGCGAGGTTACGCACCTGCCGGGGTCATGATGGGCTTTTTGGAAATCAACTTTTGATTCTCCCCGAGGTTAATCCCCCCCTGGAGGGTGTTCTTGACTGCGAATCCGGCCAAGGCATTCTCGTCTCCTCGTCCAACGCCCATTGGCGTCTTTGGATACCTCATGCCGGGCGTCCTTGGCTGCTGCTTGACGGGAACCTGGTGACTGAGCACCCGGTTCTCTTGCTCGTCGCGATGCGCAGCAAGCATTGTGAGTGATGCGCGGCGGGATACGGCGGGATTGTTATCGCTCTCTCTGTCAGGTAATGAATCGTTTCGGAAAAGATGTGTCTGCGAAGGAGAGGTCAAAGTGAGGATCGCTGCTTGATAGCGCTGATGATGGCATGGAGCATGGTTTGTATTAGGTAGTTAGTGATTTGGACAAGCCTTGGCTGTGGGTGGAAGTTGATTTGGCCGCGTTTATTGAGATAGATGTTGACCAGGCAACGTGAGAGAGTTTGCCAGAATGATACCGCATTGGTGCTAGCCAATTACAGTTCTAGGCGGTAGCAACGCTTGGGTGGGGATCCAAGCTTTGTTCAGACCAATCGATAAGCGCAGACAGAAAGAGGAAATAAGGAATAAGGACAAAGCACGGATATCAAGGGAAAAGGCTGCAGGTGTTGAGGAGGTCCGTGTGGCTTGAATGTGCTTGCCAAAGGAGCAGCAGTCAATCAGAGAGGAAAATGACCCAATCTCGCATGACATGTCGCAGTTGATCTGCCTTTCTACCTTGTGTACTTAACATGAACCGTACTCAAAGAGCATTCGCTTTGTATGACTGTAGTAAGAATTACAGAATCTTTACTTTAGGTAAGAAACAGCTTGATTTAAGGAAGCACTCATTGTACGACAGGTGAGTAAGAGGTAGTATCTAAGGTACCTACTGAGTATTATCAATTGGGTACACTTTAGGTGGTTCGCGGCAAGTGGCCTAGAGGCTGTCATCATCCCAATTTGGCGGCACTTGCAGCATCACTTGACCAGCTTCGACCCGGCTAAGAAACCGTCAGATCTCATGCAAGTTCTTGTTTGTTGTCATTTGATGTTTCCCAAAAAACATACTGGGCGCCTTGCATGGATCAGACATATCCCTTCCTGCTCTGCTCCTTGTAGGTCGATATCGTTGAGTACCTTAGTACCTAGTAAACAGTATGGGGGAACCTCGTAGTCGATTGGTACTGCTAGGTACCGCTTTAGCACCAGGCCGTCCGAGTACCCAGCACGTACCTCTGCCTCCACCGCGCACCGCTGGAAGTTGAGGCCGGCTCAGGTGGTGTTATTGCAGTACCGGCTGCCCGAGGCTCTGCGGGGCGCGAGCCACAGAGGAGGCAGCAGGCATCAGGTATCACCGTCCGGGTACTGCAACTGGAAGTAAGGGTACCTGTAGTACCTGTACCTGTACCCGTACCCGTACCTGTAGGTATTCGCAGAGGGGCATCAAAGACAACTCTCCTTTACCCCACCCCCTTTCCAGGCCCGTCTCGACAACTCGACACTTTACATATTACAACTCCGAATCCTCGCTCGAGCTCTCCCCCGACCTCAACTCCCAGAACAACAAACCACCTAAAAGAACAAACCTGACTATTCCACCGCTGCAACAATGGATCGCATCAAGGAGGTAAAGCATCCCCAGAGCAGCAACAGCTTATTACTCCTGCATCTTGCGCGTTCTCGCGACCAACGATCGGGGCTAACGGCATGAGCTAGAAAATGAACTCGCTCCGCCTCGAGGCCGACGAGGCCATCGCCAAGGTGGAGGAGCTCCAGGCCAAGGTCAAGTCGCTCGAGCAGGAGAACCTTGCCAAGGAGCAGGAGATCACCTCCCTGCAGCACAAGAACGGCCTCCTCGAGGGCGAGGTCGAGAAGCTGGAGACGGCCATCAAGGACTTCAAGAAGGTGGCCGACGAGGGCCAGGAGCACGGAACCCAGAACGAGACCCTGCAGCGACGACTGCAGCTGCTCGAGGAGGAGGCCGAGGAGGCCGACAAGACCCTGCGCGAGGCCAACGAGAAGTACGTTTTGTTGCCGAACCCCCCCTCGCTGCATCCAGGCCGCTCTCTCCCATAGCTCATCTACGCCCCGCCCATGCTGCATCAAGCTCTCCCGCTAACGTGTCGATTACAGGCTCCGACAGACCGACGTCAAGGCCGGACACTTTGAACGCAAGGTCCAGGCCCTCGAGAATGAGCGCGACCAGTGGGAGCAGAAGTACGAGGAGATGGCGAAGAAGCACGCCGACCTGCAGAAGGAGCTGGAGGAGCTCCAGAACGAGATCGGAAACATCTAATTGTGATGGCTGGGCAGTACACTACTATTTTTTTTTTGGGTCGCTCAACACCAACCGTTTGTGCGGCTTCATCCCTCTTAAGCACCTCGACAGGAATAATGTAGGATGTTGTGGAGGGTACGTGTGTTTGATAGAGAAGATTCAGGGTGTCACAGGGAAGCGCCGTGTTTAGCAGCAGCAGCATTACAACCAAACCGTGTTTCGTCGCCATGTCAAGTTTTCCCTGCCTTTTTGTCTTTGTCCTGTGGTGTTTGTTCTTTTTTGCCCTGTTCTCCCCCTTTCGTGTTGCTCTTTAGGGGTATCTATAGATTGCTACTGACGCTGACCAAAATTTTCCCGTGCTCCAAACCTCTCTACTCTGATCTCCGTGCCTTGCTCTTTGCTTTGCTCTTCGCCTTTTGCCTCCTCTCCGTAAGCTGCCGCTCAATCTTGGATTCGTAGCGGAACTTTTGCTTCTTCTTCTTGGGCCTCGCAGGGGCTTTGGACTGCTCCTGAGGCGCATTATTTGTTTCTTCGTTCTGGTCTTCCTCGGTCTTTTCCTTGGGCTTTTCCGGCCGCTCCAATCCGTCTCGTGATATTGAGACGGACTCGACGGTGACTGTCGTGTATCGATCCTCGTCTATGTACTCTTCTTCGTGGTCCACAATGTCGAGATTCGGTCGATCTGGGAACCCATCCCACTCTCCGTCGTTTGCCTCTGCCTCCTCGCTCGACTGCTCCTCCGCGTCGTCGACCTCGATGGCGCCAGACTCTCGAAGCAGCTTGTTGACGTGCTCGACATGCTGCTCAACCTCTCGCTTGCGCTCTTCTCGAATCTGGAAACCCCCAAAACCAACAGCCGCGCGTTAGACCAGTTCGACGAAGCAACCGCAAATTCGGGTGCCTACCTGTGCCCTGGTCCTGAGCCTCTCCTCCCGCGCCCGTTTGGCGGCCTCTTCTTGTGCCTGCTTGATGCGCTGTTGTTTCCGCTTGTGGAAGCCGGTGAGATATTCGTGGCGAGCATCAAAGTCGAACGAGACTTGCTCAACGCCGTACTTGCGCTTCTTGCTCGGCGGCGGCAGGACGCTCTTCTTCGGTCGCGGCTTTGCAAACATGGTTTTCTCTTGACGATGACCTTTCAATATATATTCCCTTTTTAAGTTGAGATTGTTTCGATTGGTTCCCGTTGCTCCGAGTTTGCTCTCTGTCGTGCTTGTAAAATTTCAATGTTCTCTTTTGTCTGCGATAAAGTACTTTGGTACCTCGTACCTCAAGATATCGTTATCTGAAAAAGAATGATTTGGCTAGCTGCTCGAAGCACTGCCTGATCAGTACTAGTCCAACCCAGACGCAAAGGGATCCCGCTTCAGGACCCTCGGATGAAGCAATAGCATCGGTATGTGCATAACTCGGGACGGATGATGCAACGCGTTTGTCGCAGCCTCCGGAGCTCTCCCCAAGTGTCGGCCTCATAATCTGCATCCCAGAATCCGTCGTCTGCTGGCCAGAACACCACAGACCACGATCGCGGCCATGCATCTCCAGACGGTTGCGAGCCTTTTGGCGCTGTCGGGCGCAGCAAACGCCTTTTACGATTCCTCGCCATGGATTCTCTTGTCAACGTCTCCGTAAGCCTTCGTCACTGATGGTGGATTTACACACTTCTTGAGGCGACGATGGATGGATGCCTCTTTGATGCGAGATCGAGAGAGGCGCTGACACCTCTTCCAGCTTTGCAAAGGCCCCTAGCGCAGACCAGATCCAGACCAGCTCATCAGTACTGGGCTTTACCCGAGACGCCCTATCGACGTGCCCAACCGATCGCTACCTCATTGTGTCCCAGCCCGGCTTGAACGCGGAGGACATCCGGAGGTCCAATGGCTGTGCCATGCCGCACCTGTGCCAGGCCGTCGACGATAAGCGAATCAAGGGCAGGGCCATTGTGTCCGAAGTCGTTGGAGATGTTGCAGATGCAGACCTGTCAGACTACATCAAGTCGGTCTGTGCCAAGGAGAAGAAGACGGTTACTGTGGACCAAGTGCAGCTGCCTCCCCTGTCTTTGGAGGACAGAGCCGGCGCATGGGTTGCCAACGGTTCGTCATTACAGGAGCGGGCATCGGATGGCCTTGATGGTTGCTAATATATATGGTAGACGACATACTCGCGCACAGCCTCGACAAGGCCACGGCGGGCGACAGCTACACGTTCATCTTCTTCTCGACCCCGGGCGAGCCAGCATACGAAGCCGAGTTTGAGGAAGCCGTCCGCATGGAGCTGAAGAGGGACATCGACAACACACAAACGCCGCAGTCCAAGAACGAGACTGAATGGGACAAGCTCCCCATTTTCGAAAAGTACCAGTTCTTCACCCCTGGTAAGCATTGATGACACTTCCCCCGGGTTGCAACAAAGAGGCTGTGAATGTTTGGCTGACCGGAGACACAGGCATTTTCATGGCGCTCATCACGGCGGTTGTTTTGCTTTCTATTCTCGGCGTTGGACTGCGAGCTCTGGGAAGCCTGGAGGTGTCGTATGGTGCGTTTGAGAAGGACATGGGTCCGGCTGCCCAGAAGAAGAACCAGTAGCTGCTGCATCTGCGCTCGGTATGCTTGTGACGGAAGAGTATCGTGTAGCGAGGGTATGGTTGGGACTGTTGTAAGAATAATTTCCTTGTGGTTTTCTCAACGTGGCTGCGTCTTGCTTTTGCTTGAAAGTCGTATCAAGAATTAGATTGCGTTAGATAATCATGAATCTCGCCTTTTTCTTCTTTGTCCCCTTTTCTTTCTGTGCCCTCTTCTGTATATCCAGCCTCCGTGACCAGCATTTTCTGATTGACCGAAACAAACGCCTATACTCCCTTCACCCGGAAAAAAATCCATCAACCTCAACGACGATGCCTCCTTTTTTCACACAAACCGCCCGTAAATCTGGTCAACCGAAGTCAATATTAGTATCAACACAACACACAACAACACAAACCCAGACATCACTCGGGGATCTCATCTTCTCTTACTGACCTTTAGACTCCCTCCACCACAAAGAATCAGACCAAATGACTCGGCAGCAGGAAATTCGCAATGCCCTCCTTGACGGCGTACTCGTGCCCGCAGTTGGCGCACACCAGCTTGCCCTCGGAGATCTGCGTCTCCAGCAGCAGGTGGTGCAGGTCGCGCACCAGCTTTTCGTCGGCCTGCAGCTCTTCTTGCGTGGGCGGCTGCTCGGGCAGGGGTGGGAAGCCCAGCTGTGTTATTTTTCTCTTTCGTTAGCTTCTCATTCTCTCCCCTGTTCATTCTTTCTTGGTGCTTCTTCTTCATCATCGTCATCTTCTTCTTCGTCTTCTCTCATGCCAGGTTTCCTTTTCATCCTTTCTCCTTTCTCTCTTTTTTTCCCATCATGAAGAAAAGAGCATGCCATGGCATGGAATCCACCTCATGAAAGAAAACAGCACCCAACCAAACAAAAACATAAGATCAAATCCAAATCACAAAACATACCTCTGATGAAGTCGTCCGCAGAGCCGCCCAGTCCAACCGCGGCAGCACATTGACCAGCATATCCGGATTCACCTCAATCTCATCCTGCACCAGCTCCGCGTCCCGCGGGTGCAGAGGGTACGAGCTGGAAGACGACTTGCAGGCCTTGACGGCGCAGGTCAAGAAGTTGAGGCTGAGGACCTTCATTTTTTTTTTTTTTTTCTTTTCAACACCGTCCTTCTCTTTCTTTTTTCTTGATCCTTGGTTTTCTTTTTCTTTTTTCCTCTTTCCTTTGCTTTCGACTTGATTCTTATTATTGGAGAGCGTGTAAGAGGCTGTAAGTGAAAACGTCGTGGGACCTTGTAAGAGAATTTCTGACTGGCCCGCAACTGCAACATTTTATCCCCTGTCCCAGCTATAAACCGATTTTTCCACCAAGAGTTGCACGACCCACGTGACACACTCAACCAGCGCAAAGGAATTACATGCAAATACCTACATCGACAAGATTGCACGCTCCGTCAATGGTATTAGATCCAAACTTTCATTCGGCAAATCACACGAGCCTTTATAGCCAAAATTGTACTCTTTATTTTATATCGTTCGCACTCTCACTACCTAGATCAGGCCAGCGACTTTGCGTGCACAGCACCGCCAGACTTCCTCATCCGCACAAAGAGGCCGACAACGCCAACAGCAACGGCGCCAAACATCAGCACACGCAGCGCTCCAGATCCACCGCCAACGTCCGAGTCAACAGCATCCGAGGGTCCCGCGGCGTCACCCAGGCCAGCCGTCTCGAGGAGCTCTGAATTCAACACCAAAACTCATCAGCATACCAAGTGACAGTGACGGAAGAGTTGCAGACGCCAATGTGAGTGGTGTGCGTGTGCGTGTGCGTGTACGAATGCGTGTATGTGCAGGCAGTGGAGACAGTTTAGAGCTCGACGTGAATACCTTCGGGGGGAACCTCCAGCTCGCCGCTCTTGGCAATCTTGACCGGCTTCACTGGACGGTCGCCGGCGCCGGTCTGGACGTTTTCAATCTTCTCCACAATGTCGTAGCCCTCGAGAACCTCGCCAAAGACGACGTGTCGGCCGTCGAGCCATCTGTTTGGGTGTTTTTGTTAGTTCGATCCTGCTTTCTACTTCTTATCAAACTCTTCTGAAGACGGGGGAATCGTACGAGGTAACAACAGTGGTGATGAAGAACTGAGAGCCGTTGGTGTCAGGTCCAGCGTTGGCCATGGACAGCAGACCCTTCTTGGTGTGCTTCAGCTTGAAGTTCTCGTCCTTGAACTTGTTGCCGTAGACTATAAACGGGAGCCCGCAAGTGTTAGCCAGAGCTCAGATGCAGCGACAAACGCCAGGCCACTAAAACCAATCCATTGATTGCAAGGAAAAAAAAGGCACTTACTCGACTTGCCACCGGTGCCGTCGCCCTTGGTAAAGTCACCGCCCTGGATCATAAACTGCTTGATGACGCGGTGGAAGGTAGAGCCCTCGTAGCCGAAGCCCTTCTCGCCGGTGGCCAGGGCCCGGAAGTTCTCGGCCGTCTCGGGGACCGTCTTGCCGTACAGGCCCAGGACAATGCGGCCCAGCTTCTCGTCGCCGTGCTCAATGTCGAAGTAGACCTTGTGGGTGATCTTGGGGCCCTTGGCGGCCTCGGCCGTCCTGACGAAGAAGAGCAGTCCCACCACCAGGACGATGGCGGTGGTGAAGAGCCGCCTAAAGGTCAGCATTGTGTGTGTGATGTCGTCGGGTTTTCTCTGGGAGATGTTTGTCGAGAAAGCAAGAACTGGCGAAGCAACGACTTGAGGCTTGAAGAGAATCAAGTTATTATAAGAGAGAGACAAGATAAGTAGTGACAGGACAAACTTAAAAGTACAAACACAATTAAATGGACACATATGCTCGTCCCCTGCTTTAAGTGGTCTGCGTCGCATCTGCGCCTTCCCCGCTTGCCCACCACCCACCTGCCCGCTTTCCAAGCATCAGCTTCACTCAATCAATGGCTGCGCTGCTATTGTCCAGATCCACACTGGTCCCCTAGCCTGCTTCCTGCCTCTTTAGGCCTCTCGGCATTTCTACAGGTACAAAGGTACTCTGCGATATCCAAGTGCCTGGCAAGTTTAACCATCATTTAGCCGTCCAGCAGCGAACCTTTCCATCACAACGCCTTGAAGAAAGACGCTCCGAACGAGCGCAGAGTATAGAATTATACCCAGGACAGACACGGGCGACGCATTGCGGGTGCTTTTTGACAGAAGGCGACTTGGATCTTAATCACAGTCACACAAAATGGTACATCATCATCGCCATAGACATTACCTCAAGAGTTATCGCAGAGCTAACAGTTCTTCTTTCAGGTGTTCATCCTGGGAGTCAGCTTCCACGAGGGCCAGCTGGTCAAGGTACCTCAATCGACTCACGATCCAATCATGATGGCCGGGTCTAACTGTTCATCCTTCGTATAGAAAGCCCTCGAGTCCTTCTACGCCCTCGGCCCAACCACATCCGCCCGCATCATGGCCAAGTACTCGATTCACAACCTCGCCAAAATCGGCTCATTATCGCCCAAGACCGTCACCTCGCTCACGGCCGAACTGTCGCAAATGTCTATAGAGTCCGACGCAAGGAGACAGGTACAGGAGAACATTCGGAGGCTGAAGGACATTGGGTCGTACCGCGGTAGGCGGCATGCCATGGGTCTGCCTGTCCGTGGCCAGCGGACAAGGACACAGACGGCCACGGCCAACAAGCTCAACAGGGTGGATCGCAGGGCGTAGAGATGGGATTCGAAATCATTTTGCGGCGGAGGAGACGCGGAGTTTGCCTGGGCGGAAAAACAAAATACAAACGGGCTCTGCCATTTACAGCATGGGATTGGGTTGAGAAGAGAAAGAAAACGGCCTGCAAATACTGGGGCCCTGTATGATATATGTATATACGACAACGAAGAATGGGCAAAGATTTGAAACGTACCACGGGACCGCTACACTTCATTCTACATCTTCTGCGCTTCATGTTACCGGTCTGCACCCTCTGCTCCTTTACAGCTTGTCTTCCATTATGGGCGCGCCGTTGGCCTTCATCTCGGCGGAGACGGCGTCCACCGCCTTCCAGACCCGGATGAGATTATCTCCCACCACTTTTGCGGCGTCAGCGTCGCTGACTCCTCGTCGCAGGAGCTCGGCAATCAGGTCAGGATACTTGGAAACGTCCTCAAGACCCTTGGGAACCGAGCCAATGCCGTCAAAGTCGGTGCCGATGCCGACGTGATCATAGCCGATACGGCTGCCAATGTACGTGATGTGATCGACAACCCTTTCTAGGGTCGCGCTGTCAGGGTCTTCGTCGGGGACGCCGTTGTCATTCCCGTTGTCAACGCAGGAGATGAATTGGGGGGCAATGTTGACCATGACCAAGGAGTTTGTCTCCTTGACCAGCTGCAGCACGTTGTCCTTTACGTTGCGCGGGTGAGGGCAGATGCCGTATGCCGAGCTGTGAGAGAAGATGACGGGGGCTCTGGAGCCTTCCCAGTCCTCACTCCCACCGAGAGCATCGATCATCGTGTCTTCGCTGCGGTAGGCGAAGTAGAGAAGAGTAAGTAGATGGTTATGCTGCACATGCACATTTGGATAGTGACCTACCTGACGTGAGCAAGATCGACAATCATGCCAATGCGATTCATCTCGTGAACCAGCTGCCGGCCAAGGGGGCTGATGCCACCCCAGACGGGGGTTGCTTTTCGAAAGGGCCTCTCCAGCAGAGCGGCATCTGCAAACTTGTTGTGGCAGTTGTGCGTCAGGGTGGCATATCGCACGCCGAGGTCGCGGAACATGCGCAGGTTGCCAGCCAGGTTAGCGATCTGGTGAAGGCCTTCAATGCCCAAGGGGGAGATGAGCTTTCCGGCCCGGAACGCGTCAATGGCATCGGAGCTGTCAATGTCATGAGCAAAGTCATCCGGGTAGGCGGCGAACAGTCTCTTCATGATGTCAATCTCCTGCAGCGTGAACTGCAGGCCTATTTGATGAGGAAATATTAGTCTTCAATATAAGGCGACACAAGGATGGTCTTATAGGGTCTCACTCACTATCAGCATAATTATCATCCGAAAAGTCGGTGCCGTTTGCGGGACACGGCGCGTACACGCTCCAAAAGGCACCTCCGGCGCGGCCAGCCCTCAGCCGAGCGAGGTCGACGTGGCCCTTGAGCGTTCCATTTTCAAAGGGGCCGGTGAAGTCGTCACCGTCAAGGTGGTTCCCATACGGGCCACGAAGAACAAGAGGGAAGTCGACGTGACCATCTGATGAGGAGGCGTTTGTCAGCTTCCGGCCTCAGTCAGGGGGCAGGGTGAATCAATGAGATAATACCAATCAGAGGAGTGGTCGACAGAATCTTGTGAGCTCTCTCCTCCACTGTCAGCGTCTTGGAGCACGAGTGCTGGTAGATTTGCTGATAGTGACTGAATGCCGGCTTATACAGGAGGCCAATGGTTGCGAGGGCCAGCGATGCGCCCAGGGCGAGCTTCTTGAGGTTTGGTTTGCGCGGCGATTGTTGCGCGTGACCGTTGGCGGCACAGGGCCTGTGATAGTCCGGGCTGCCCGCCGTGGGGAGAATCGCGTGTGATTTGGCAGTCATTGGATAGGAGTCGAATGAGCGGCGTGACGCTGCTCGTGGCTCGAGATAAGGAGAGAAGAGGAGGAGAGGAGAGAGGTTGACCACTGCACTTGCCCTATCCCATGTCCCCGATTGTATGAAGTACACGAGTTGATACTGGGTTTCATTACTAAAGCTTTGGTACTACCATACCTTGGTAGGTACCTACAGTATCTTTACATCCAAACGTGGATTGACAGGCCTCGGCAGCTTGCTTGCGATATCGCGATGGCGCCATTCTCGAGATAAGGGAGGAAGTGCCTTGATGAATGGTCTCGCAGGATCATGAGGTACGAGTATCGTTGTCTACTTTTTTGCTTGGAATGGAAGCTGAAGAAGATGCGGGTTACGCGACTTGGTCATGTACATACTCTCAGAGGCTCGAAACCCCACGGCTGGTGGAGGCACATGTCGCTTCTTCCGAGGCTGAAGGCAAGGCACACACAGCTCTTCACCGCACCCACCTGCCATGGCATGATCTTCTCCATGTGCTTGAAGCGCTATATTTGATAGCCCTAGCATGGCATGTCCCTCTGTGACCCGGCCATCTCTCTGCAAGAATCGACTTCGACCCGCTCCTGATGACCTTACGCAGGTACTACCAAAAGCGCCTAAGAATAGCACCTCGCGTGGCTGGCCAGCTCACTCACCTTTCACGCTGACTACCTACATTAGGTAGTAGTACCACCTCCGTGTCTCCTATGACCAATGTTCTCTCAAGTCAAATTACCTGCAAAAGTTGAACTTGAGATTGCAGCCAAATCAGGTACCAGGCCTACCTTAAGCTGACCTTGTATACTTCAAACGCCAAAAGCAGCGGTGACCGGATCTGATTAGACGGTGAAAGCGAATCGGCAGCCGCAGACTTGTCAAGGTAATACGATGGAAGGAGAGAGACGTGGCCCGTGCTCTGTCAAAGATGCCGAGATGGCCTCGAGTCCCTTTTAGAGCTGCGTCAGCCACGCTGTTGAAACCAGGAGCGTCTTCGTTGCTTGTACAAGTACATGCGTGACCTGAGCTAGGAACCGTACAGTACCTCTGGGGATGCTCAGTCTATCATGATGAGGACCATGACAGGACGATATACCTTACCTTAGATGGGAGCGAACCATTGTGCGATCTTGAGCGTTGTCAGCCATCCATTAGCCACATTGATGACTACTGGGTGCTATTTATAACAACTGCTCGTTGGCCTTTTCATCAAAGTACGAGTACGGCGTGCCCAGTCCACCAACTAGCAGCGGTGGTACTTATCTGGACTTGCGCCAGCACAGTCAGCACCAGCAAGAACTGGACGACGTTGCTGTAATATTGTAGCGTCTGTTGGCCCCTTGATTCGTAAAAGAGAAGAGAAGAGAAGAACCAAAAGAATACCTATCGGGAGAGCACGCAAAGATAGGGGCGCCCAGGCAATGGCCCGCCAACAGCCTACCAATCGGCCATGTAGAGAGACTTGAGAGAGCATGGAGCACTTGAGGTTGTGTACAGCCTCAGGGCAGTGGAGGTCAGAGCAGTGATGAAGTTGCCCTGATAGTCCCCGTAAACACCCCTGTAGAGAGACCCCTCCAACCCTCGTACCGGTACCGTCGATACCTGGCTGCTGCTGCTGCTACCAACTGGAAGCGCTAACAGCCCAGCTGTTTCGCCTTTCGCCGCCAAAAGATCCCTGGCCTTGTCCCCAAACCCGCCCTCCAATCCTTGGATCCATGTGAACCTCCTCTCTCACCTGCTTTTTGACCGGCCTGCTTTTCTTCACAGCTGCCCACTGCGGACCACCAGCGCGCTGCCTCTCTTTATTCTCGAGCCTTCTGCGAACGCTCCTCTCCAGCCTCTCCTCTCTCCTGCTTTCTGTTTCTCGCCGGCTTGCGTCTCGTTGATCCTCCACCAAACTCATCGTCGTCTTTCCGATTCGCAACCGCTGCACTTCTTTCATACCACTCAGGCGCGCTGATTTGTGTCTTTTCTTTTTTTCCACCTCCTCGTCTCTTCAGCCGCCCCCCTTATTCTCGATTACTTCTCTCTACTTTTTCGGCTTTATCATTTCGCGAGTGCCGCCTACCGTACACGAGACTTGGTCCTTCACGATAGACGAGCTTCTGGCGAGTCTTTTTGCTCCATACTCGCCAATACCGGGTGAGACAGAGAGGGACAACAGCCACAACCCCCCCCTTTGAACCGAAGCCCCACGGCCGGCCGACGACTCCATCGCATGATCCTGCAGCTCAACGGCTCCGCGCTCGAGTAGACAACGATGCCTGGGTTCGCCGACTCCTTCTGGTCGAATGACTATGCTGCTGGTATTGTTTCCCCTCCGTTCTCGTCGCAGTTGCTTGCGGGCGTCCTTGTCTAACCGTCGCCAGGACTCGGTGTCCTCTTCAGCAAGCTCCAGCAGGGCGTTGTGGAAAATCGCCAGGTGCTGACCATAGCTCGGCTGCGCGCCGAGGCCGAGGAAGCGTATGGCCAGCGTCTCGCTGATATTGCGCCCGCCGCAGACAAGCTGTCGGGTGGCTTCAATCGCGACGATGGCGCCACCGTTCGCAAGGTCAGTCAAGCAGACCCAACACAGGCTGCGCCGCTGCGATTCGCATGGCTACATGGGCCGCGGTAGACCGGGACGTCGCTAACACCAAACCTCTCCATAGGCCTACGATGGCATGCGAGCAGAGATGCAAGAGGCTTCGCAGAGCCACATCCGAATCGCCAAGAACATCCGCGACCTGGTCGTGAACCCCTTTTCTCGATGGTGCGATGCTCACGAGACTCGCATTCAGGACTCCCAAGACGTTCTTCAGCTACGAATCAAGGCGCACGACAAGCAAGCCGAAGCCGTCAAAAAGCTCCGCTCAAACTACTTCAACAAGTGCCGGCTGGTGGAAGATCTGGAGGAGGAGAACAAGCTCGCCTTCCAGGACCCCGAATCCAGCCCCAAGCAGAACCAGCCAAACGCTCCGCCGATCCCCGAGATCAAGGTCCAGCCCCATAAGGAAGAAGAGTCCCAGAACGACGAGGTTTACGAGATCGGCGACGACGTCTACCAGCCCGAGCAGATGAAGAAGATTCTCTCCCAGATGCTGTCGACGATCAAGATGGGAGAGACCAAGGTGCCCATCCTCGGTACCTACCTCAACACGTCCTCCGGCTCCGACATTGTCGAGTATCTGCAGCGAAGCATGGGAACCACCAGCGTCAGCTATGCTGAGAGGATCGGACAGGACCTCATTTCCAATGGCATGCTGCGCCTTATTGGCAACGTCGGCAACACGTTTGCCAACTCTTCCAAGATGTTCTACCAGTGGAGGCCCAAGGCATTCCAGCTTGCCGGAATTCCCGAGAAGAAGCAGACACTCGGCCGGACCTTTTCCATGCCTACTACGGGCTCAGATGGCGGCGACTCGTCACCCGTGGTGGGAACTGTGAGCGAGTACTTGTCCAACTGGAACGTGCTCAGCAACTCTCATCCTGGCGAGACTGCTCCCCAGCGGCTGCAGCGCGAGGCGAGGGAGGCCGATGAAAAGTACAAGGCCGGTGTGCGCAAGCTCGACGAGCTCCGGTGTGAGCTGGAGGAGCTCATCTTCCTGCATCTCAAGTTCCTTGAGCGCTGCGAGCTCGACCGGCTAAAGGCCATCAAGACGGTCATCCTCGACTTCACGGGAACCATTGGCAATGTGATTCCCAGCCTGCAGTCGACCGTCGACAAGATGATGCTCTTCCAGGAGACCGTACAGCCCTCGGGCGATCTCCGATACCTCTTGGAGAACTACCGCACCGGAAGCTTCATTCCAAAGGTGGTCGTCTACGAGAACTACTACAACAAGGTCGACGAACAGACGTTTGGTGTAGATCTGGAGGCGCGCGCGAGAGCCGATAAGAAGCGAGTCCCAATCATCATCACCACGATCCTGACCTACCTTGACAACCACTATCCTGACTTGGAAGGCGATGAGGCAAGGCGGGGAGTGTGGCTGCTCGACGTCCCCCTCGCCCAAACGCACAAGCTCCGTGCAAAGGTCAATGACGGCAAGCCTGTTGCCCCCGAAGTCTTTGACGAGTTTGATATTCCGACCGTCGCATCTCTGCTGAAGCTCTATCTCCTCGAACTTCCCGGTAAGCAGCTGCAGCAGCACAGCTGTGCTACCTTTTGTGTCACCCGAGAAGCGTTGTTGAACTGACCCTTTCTATTAGACTCCTTGGTTTCCTCCCACGTTTACGAAATTGTCCGGACAATCTACAACACCCCTGCCACCGATGCGTCAGAGGCGTCTCGAATCGCGGTACTTCAGCAGACACTGTCGCAGCTTCGGCTGACCAACATTGCCACGCTGGATGCGTGCATGAACCACTTCACCCGCCTCATCGACCTGACTTCGGCCGACGAGGAATACGTTGCGGCCTTGGCCACTTCCTTGGCGCCTTGCATTCTGCGCCCCCGAATGGAGACTTCTCTTACGATGGAGGAGAAGCACGCCAGCCGACTGGTCCGCGACCTCTTTGCGCACAAGGACGCCATCTTCAGCGAGCTCAAGCGCATGTCAACCCTCAGCCACTCCATTTCCGCCCCAGGCCGTCCTCGAGCGATCAGCACCGATGAGAGCAATCGGAAAGCGCTGATGGAGGAGAGGAACAGGGCCTTGCTCGAGAAGAAGGTCCACCATGCCCCGCGGAGCCGCGCCACCAGCCCTGCGCCGGGCCCCCGAGGCCACCGGCGGGAGCGAAGCAGCGGCGGCCCCGAGACTCGATTCCCGATCCAGACCAGCCCAACGACCGCCTCAGACCGTCACCGAAGCAGCCTAGGCAGCCTCAACGCCATCAAGCGATCCAGCCTGGAAGTTCCCCCAGCGGACGGCAGCGCCAGCCCGCCGGAAACCACCAACGGATCCCCGCTCAAGACGGAGGTCGAAGCCGGGCACGTCCTCGAGAAGCGCGACAGCCTGGGCAGGTCAGTGGCTTCCAGGTTCTCGGCGGGCATCCCCGCCACTCCGCCGAGGGAGTCGAGCCCTCGTGGCGTGACCCTGGAGGATAGGCCGATGGACGATTAGTAACGTCTATTGCTACACGATGACATGTCTTTCCTTGTCGTTTATGCCCTTTGTACGGATTACGGACCATGACTGAAATGTTTATGTGTGTGCTTTTGCGCCGTTTTATTGTAGATGCTCACACCAGAGCGTATGGCGGGAGAATGACTCCCCGACTTTTGGTTGTGGGAGAGATGAAGGAGTGGGAGATATGATACACAAAAAAGTTCCATTTGGTAGGAAGGGTAGATTATGGTAGATGCGTTGGCTGGGTATTTCTGGAGTCAAAAGGGAGGCAAACCATGGGAGGGGAGGCGAGAAGGGGGAGACTTAAGGGGAAGGCTGAGAGGGCCATTTTCACATATTGGGCTACAATTAGGTAAATCTTGTCCTGTTTTCTGATGTTTTCATTTACAAAGCTGCTCTTGGAAATATATCTTTTTCTTGTTCAATATCTCCTATCCTGATATATGCTTCTTTTGCGACAGGCTGTACTACTTAGACGGAGAACAAGAGGAGAAGCTGGTGAAAGTAGGGGATTTTGATATCCCGTCTCTTTTCCCAGCCCCGTATATCAACCGTCTCCGTTTGTACAATATAGCAGCCAGTCAACCTACCTCCCCTCCATGCCACATATTCAAAGCAGCAGCAGCAGCAGCAGCAGCAGCAGCAGCAGCAGCAAGTAGCAGCAGCAGCATGCAAAGATCCCAGCCCCTTTATCCCGCGGCCTCGGCTTCCTCGACGGGCGTTGCCTTCTTCTTCTTTTTCTTCTTTGGCGCGACCTTGCCAGGAGGAGTTCCCGACGCATCTACTGAAGCAGCCGGCGCACCGCTGGCATCCTCGCTGCCGCCACCCGCTTCCACGGCCTGTACCGCCGTGGCCTTCTTGACCTTCTTCTTCTTGGGCTTGACGTTTGCACCCTCGTTATCGTCGCCTTCCGCAGCCTTCTTCGCCGCGGCCTTCTTCTTCGTCTTCTTCTTAATGACGACGCCCTGCACGTCGGCCCCCTGCGCCATCTGTATCCTCTCGTTGGCGCGCTGCATCTCCAGCCGTAGCCGCTCCACCTCTTTCATGGCCTGCTGCATCTCCGCCTCCTCCCTTTGCTGCCGTTCATAGTCGAAAGCCTCGGAGGCGTTACCCTCCAGGCTAAACGAGCCAATGGTGCTGGAGTCGACCTGGAGGAGGGAGTGCTGCTTTGACTTCTTAGATCTGGCCTTGGGAAGCGCGCTGTTTTCCGAGTCGTACTGCCGTCCCGTGCCGCTGTCACTGCCTTCTAGAGTTTCATCGGTAGCTACAACGACCCTCTGTCGTGGCTGCGGCCGCGGTCGAGAGGGCGCGGCGACTGTGTGACCAATCTTGTCGAGGTCCAGCTGCATGACGGGGATGGAGTCAATGTCCAATGCGGGCCCGTTGTTGTTCTGCAGGATATTGTGGATGGGCGTTGATGTCCTGAGGATGTTATCGCTCGGGATGTAAAAGGGATCATCCTTGTTCTTTTCCATCCTTTCTGCCTTCCTCCTGGCAAGGATATCGGCATCCAGGTAGCTATCCTCGCTTGCTTGCTGATAGGAGCCTGCTGTGTCGTCGTCTGCATCGGCCAGTCTCGTGATTGCGGGTGCTGACGACGAAATGCTCGACGGCGGTGGCCGCTGATGATAGTAGACCTCAAAGTCGTCGGCTTCGTCTGACTGAAGCGTGATAATGTCGGTTTGAGACAAGAGCCGGCCGAGGTTGCCGTGAATCGGCTCATCCAGATCCAACCCCTCCGGAAGGGGCACATTCTTCTGCGCATGCACGGCAACGGAGTTCAATTCCCAACCGGTGAACAGGGATGGGATAGCCTGTGTGAGAAGCAGAGGTGGCTCCTGGTGATTTTCCTCTGTTGACGGGGGTTGCCCCGAAACCGCCTCTGCGGTAAGCTTGAGCAGCTCTATGAACTCAACCGCTCTCTCTTGTACTTCGAGGCTTGGGTGAAGGGCCAGCGGCTCCAGCACGTCTAGGATGCGGGCGAGGAGCAGCGATATCCTCGACTTCCGCTCCGCAGTCCACGGCTCCAGCTCGCTGCCGGCAATTGATGAGAAGACCTTGGCAGTGGCATGGAGCGCCACGGCAAGGATGTCGGGTTTCCCAATCCTCGGGATGGCCTGGAGCAGCCCATTGAGGCTATCATCCGGCATGGCCAGCTGTATCGCGTACTCGCCAATGATCCATATGGCCGACTTTAGGGCTCCCGAGCTGAGCGAATGTCCTACCGGGTTCTCAGACAGCAATTGGTCGAGAATGAGGTCCGCCGCCCTGACGGCAGTGGCCCTCATCGCTCTGACCTTGACGGCGACGTTGCGCAGCTCGTCCCCTACCTTCTCGGCCACATCCACTTGTTGACGGGTCGGGAGCAAGGCACCAGTGTCGGCATCAAAGGTCCGAGGCACAGGGGACATGCGCACGAGCTGTGTCAGCACATCAATGTACCAATCAAAGTCCAGCACGCTCGAGTAGTTGTCCTTGGAGCACATGAACAAGATTCTTTCAATAATGTCTATTCGGTAGTCGTCGGGGAGGAGGAGAGCCTGCGTGTCTCGGACAGTTGGCGCAGTGATTGCGGTCTGCGCTTCATCGTCCGACTCTGTTTCTGGGGTAATGGCCGAGCTTCCCGGGACACGGCGGTCTTTGGACGGCATCGACGATTTGAGCTGCTTCATGAGACGGCTCACGATGGGGACCAGGTTGTCGCTGGTGACCATGCCCTTGACGAGGTTGAGGGCTTGGACGCGAATGGTAATGTCCGAGCTGTCAATGCATTCCAGGATGACGTCTTCCTGTTGGGAAACGAGATGGGGGTGTGTGAGAACAATCTTGTTGAAAGCCAACAGGGCAACATATTTGACTTGATTGGTTCGTTAGCCACTGCATCGTTGAATCGAAGAAATAAGGGGTGTATTGCGGCAGCTCACGGTTTGCATCGCCATTAATCATAATCATTCCTCGCAGCTTGTTGACACAGAGGGTTGCAATCTCGTCTGCTCCCGCAACGTCCTCGGCACTGTCCAAGATGCCGCCCTGGATGATGCCATTGATGCACTCGTATAGCAGGGACATGGCCGGGGTAGTCCGGATAATGTTGGTCAGGGGAGGTAACAGCTTTCGGACAAGGCGAGGCTCAAGCGGTGTTAAGCTCGCGAACTGAACGAAGAGGTTAGCCAGGGCTCGATGGGGAAACTGGGATAAGGTAGTTGGGAAAGACAGACAAGCTTGATGAGCTTGATGGCCATCCAGTTGTTACCGCTGTCCACCAATAGCTCGAAAAGCCGTGGCGCCAGCGGCAAGAAGTCTTTGGGACGTCGCGAACCCAGCTCGCAGACAACGTTGACAATGGCCGCAGTGACGCTCGGGTCTTCGTTGGGATCCATCAGGCGATCCTTGATCTTTGGCCATGCCGCACGCAGAGCTTCGGGATATACGAGCGCCAGGCGGTACAGCGTGACGAGGGTCTTCTTGCGAATGTTTGCATGGCTGTGGTTCAGTCGCGGGAGCAGGTCGGCGAGGGTCGAGAGAGCCAAGGACGGCGTTATGACGTGGGGGAGAGTCGCTATTGGGAGGGATATAACGGTCGGTGAGGTGGCAGCCAAGTCCTAGTTATGGGAAGTGTCAGTAACTAGGCGTGAGGCGAGGGAAGGCTGCAAAAAAGAGACCTTTTTCAGAAGATTGGTGGCCAGCATGAGGACCTCGGTGTCGTGCCGGAAGCTCTGCACGGCGCCCAGGTATCCCACCCTCTTCTGATGATACTTGGGCGACGACATGACCTCGAGGACGTGGAACGAGGCCCATGACATGTCGTGGCCGACCATTTCCAGGTAGATGAGCTTGAGGAGGGCCGTTGCCTTGAGGTCTAGTTGAGAAGAAGCCGTCCGTCAGCATGGTCGCGGTCGATCTGCGATGTAGAGAGAAGAGATATGACCGAGGAGAGGAGAGGAGAAAGGGCAGAGGGAAGCAAGAGACGAACCCATGTCCTGACTGCGGACCTCGGCGCGGCACTCCTTGAGCGTCTTCTGGATGTACTCCTTCTCATTGCCCTTGTGGTTGCGCAGACCCCGGATGAGGTCGTAGAGCGACTTCTCGAACCTGCAATGCGCGCCATCAGCGACCGTTCAGCTGCGTATGTACGCCCCGATGTCTGTCGTGGTTGTTTGGAGTTTACATGTTGGAATGGGTGAATTGCCCCGCGCGGGGCTTTGCGAAGGGACAGAAGCGAAAGGCCTGGCGAGAGACAAGAATCGGAGCAGAGAGAGAGAGTTCGAGAAGCGAGCAAGGCGTGGCTCTCGTCAGGGAATGATGAAGATGGAGGCTCGCAGCAGCCCAATCATCCTGCTATCGCGCTCAAGTCCGGAGTCGCGGTCGTTGTCGTTGGCTTTCCGTGAGGCGAGTGAGCAGATGAGGGAGACAGAAAGACAAGAGAGACGAGGAGGAAGCTCGAGATAGCTTCAAGCGGGTTGATTTAGGCGTTAGGTAAGGTTGGTAGGTGACCGCTAACCAAAGGCCAAGGTTGCGTCGTCCACCTAACGGTAACGATCAGAGGTACCTGATGAACGGGAAGAGAGAACCCGAGCCATGACGGAATCGCCGCCGAAACCTCGGAGCTTTGCTGTGGTGCACAAGTACTCGTACATCCGGGTAGGCGCGCCTTGTCACGCACGGGCCGGCGAAAACCCGCTGTGACGTCCTCTATTGGCGCAGCAGTCGATTTGCGAAAGGCTTCTTTTTGTCGTCCTATATAATACCAATATCGTCTTTCCTTCATCTTGCTGTTAGCCTAGTACAAGTCTCTCTTTCTGACTCTTCGCTCTCTAAATGTCGTCAATCATTGTCCATTGATCATGGCATTGACCTCTTGCATCTAATTCTTATCCTCCTCGCCGCATATCCTCCAACGGCGCATCCCCATCCGCATCGCTCAACTCACTCACTCACGAACCCGCCAAAACAACACACACACAATGGCCGCCCGCTCCGCCTCTCGCCGCCTCCTCCTCTCCAGCCCTCCCTCCTCACCGGCCCTCTCCCGCCGCGCCTTCATCTCCCTCCCCGGCTCCTCCCCGCAAAGCCTCGTCGCCACCCGCACCCTCCCCTACGCCCGCGAGCCCCTCTACGAGCTCATCGCAGACGTCGACTCCTACGCCTCCTTCGTCCCCTACTGCTCCCGCTCCCGCGTCACGCAGTGGTCCCCGCCCGACGCCTCCGGCCGCCGCTGGCCCGCCCTCGCAGACCTGCACGTCGGCTGGGGCGGCTTCGACGAGGTCTTCACCAGCCGCCTCCGCTGCGTCCCCGGCGTCTCCGTCGAGGCCCGTAGCGGCGGGTCGGCTGGGGACGGCCCCGCGAAGGACGCCTCGTCCGTCTTCAAGACTCTCGAGACGCTGTGGTCCTTGACGCCAGTGACCCGGCAGTCCGCAACAACGCCTTCTACCGAGGTCCGGCTTACCATCACGTTCGAGTTCGTCAACCCTCTGTACGCCGCGGTCAGCGCTGCTGTTTCCGACAAGATGGCCGCCCTCATGATTGAAGCTTTTGAAAAGCGAGTGCACTACAAACTAGGCGCTCAGCAGCGCCTGTAGCGCAGAGCTGCCATGGAGACGTTGCTGAGAGAACTCATGAATGACGATACTAGAGAAGAGAAGGAGTATGGGGAGAAATAGAGTTGAAAAGGTGCCGGACGGGTAATGATGATTTGATAGATTCATAGATATTTAGGGTCCATAGACTCGCGACAACTAACATCCCCGCTCTCGTAGCTCAACAGCTTGCCGTTGCAGCCATAAACACACACACACGCACTCCACAAAAAGACAGGAAGAAGAAGAAGAAGAAGAAGAACAGCAAAAACTACAAAGCAAGCAAATAGATCATATCCTCATCAGACGTAGCCATCCCCCTTTGTCTAACCCGCTCCAAATTGCTCCCTGATATCCAAATGTCATCTTCCATATACGCCATTAACGTCCCCGTCTCTCAAGTCAGCCGCCGGGGCAGGGGTGTCAAAGGCCAGGCATCATGATGATCCGAGACTCGACGTATCGCAACCCTTTTTTCTCCGTCGCACAGGCAAATGCCGCATACTCCAGGACAAATGCAACCGGATGTGAAGAAGCCGAACCAAGGCAATGAAAGCTTGAGCGCTGAACCACCGCGACGGCGAAACAAGAGGGGGAATCTTTCGCTCAAAAGCAAAGAACAAGAATGACAGGGCATAAAATCATGAGAATCATATGGCAAGATGCTGAAAAGAAAAGGAATGACAAGGGGAGAAATAAATGAAGGAATAAGAAGAAGAAAGAGGAAGAAGAGACAATTATATATTAGCAAAGGGGGGGAGCCATCATGTCAGTCGCTCGCATTTTTGAACGCAGTTGTGATCCAAGCTCCTCTCCTTCAAGTCTCTTGCAATAGGAGACACAAGCGACATCATTTCTTCGTTGACCTAGAACTAATGTTAGCCAGGCTTCTCACTGAACAGGCACTTTAGGAATTTTTTTTTCGGCTCACTTCTTCTTCACAGGCTTTCCCGACAGGAAGTTCAGCATGGTGGTGTTCTGCTTGCTGCTGCTGGAACTGCTCTTCTTCTTTGGCGGTGCCGCGTTGACGATTTTGATGCCGGGAGGCACCGTTGGCGGTCCCCGAGGCGCGGGAGGAGGACCGCCATGCCAGCCAGGAGGAGGCGGTGGCATCGGGGGCATCCCCGCGCCGGGTCTCGGTCGGTTGAGCGGTGGCATCCCTGGCGGCATCTGATCGTGCTTGGGCATCGGAGGCATGCCGGGCGGCAGCTTGGGTCCGCCCACCGGTGGTGCTTTGTCGAGCGGCCACATGGTCATGGTAATAGCCCAGTCCGGCTCAATCACCTTTTCCCACACAGAGGGCAGAATGATGTCGCCGTTCGGGCCAATCAAGTCATAGTGACCTTCCTGGACGTGAGGTCCCAAGACGTCGACCTGAAGGAAGGCTTGCTTAATTAACTCTTCCATACCCTAAATTTCATATATATGTCAGTTGCTGATGCCGGAGAAAGCCACTACTCAAAGGACGGAGCCACGGGGGATAGGGGGAACAATCAAGTAAGATCGTATCAACATCCGAAAACATACCTGCCAGGTGTTGCAGAGATGGAAGGGAAAGCTAAACTTTCGACCAACAGCATCCTTAAACTTGATGGGCGCCAGTTCTGCCTTTTTGGCTGCCTCCTCTGCTTTGCGCGTGGATTCTTCCATGGCGGCTCGAGTCTCCTCCTGGATCTTCTTCTTCAGTTCCTCGGCCTCTTTCTTCGCAGCGGCGGCGGCCTCGGCGGCCTTTTGCGCCGCTTCTCTCTCAGCCTCGAGCTTGGCCCGGTGTTCAGCCTCTGCCTTGGCCTTGGCTTCTTCCTGGATCAGCCTGAGCCTCTCGGCCTCCTCGGCTGCTTTTTGAGCCGCTGCGGCCTTGGCGTCTGCCTCCGCCTTGAGAGCCGCCTCGACACGGAGCCTGGCTGCTTCTTCGATTCGAGCGGCCTCTTCAGCTTCCCTCTTGGCTTGGGCTGCCTTGGCCTCGGCCTCGGCCTTCATGGCCGCTTCGATGCGGAGCCGGGTAGCCTCCTCGATCCGGGCTGCTTCCTCGGCGGCCTTCTTCTCAGCAGCGGCCTTGGCGGCGGTTTCTGCGCGGATGGCCGCTTCCAGGCGGAGACGAGCCGCTTCCTCAGCGCGAGCGCGCTCTTCATCCTCCCTCCTCCTCCGTTCCTCGGCCGCCTTGATTTCGGCCTCGAACCGAAAGCGCGCAGTCTCCTCGGCGCGGGCCATGGCCTCAGCGTGCTCCTTTTTCCTGTCCTCTTCCGCCTTCTTCTCGGCTTCGATCCTCTCGCGGGCAGCACGCTCGGCTTCCGCCCGGGCACGCTCAATCTCCCTCCGGGCCTCTTCCTGCTGCAGCCTCATTTCCTCCATCTTCTTGGCCAGGGCTTCCTCGGCGTCCTTGCGGATCTTCTCCTCCAGCTCCCGCTGCCGCGCTGCCTTCTCGGCCCGCTCCTGCTCGGCCTTGAAGTCAGCGAGCTCCTTTTGCAAGCGCTCCTTCTCGGGATCGGGCGGCGGGGGCGGAGCTGGAGTGGGTTCCTTTGGGGCGGGAGGCGTGGCGGGAGCGGGAGCCTCAGTGGGCGGCGGCTGTGGAGGCTGCGGCAGGTGGCGCTGCATCATGGGGGGCGGCATGCCGGGGTAGTGGGCCCCGTGCTGGGGGCTGTAGTAGGGCCCTGGAGGCGGAGCGCCGTAGGGCATCATGTCGTACATGTGCCTCTGGTCGCCGCCATAGTAACTGCCGTTGGATGAGCCGGTGGGCGAGAAGGGATTGGCGCCGTAGTTGCCGTAGGGCGCCATTTGACCGCCGCCGTTGTATCCCATGTACGGGCCGACGTGGTTTTGCTGCTGGCCGGGATAAGCCGGGTGGCCGCGGCCGTAGTAGCTGTTGCGACCACCCGGATGCTGCTGGTGCGCATGCGGGTGCTGGCCATAATGGCCATAGTGGCCGTACTCCTCGGAGGGATCCACGCTGGGCGGTGCGGCGGGTGCGTAAGACTGCACCTGCTGATGGTAGGAGGCGTCCTGTCTAGGCGCGGGCCGTTGGCGCCTGGTGGCGGTTTGCTCGGACGCGCGGGTGCGCAGCTGGGGCCTGCCGTGGTTCGTCGAGGCGGAATCTGACGGCTGGAGATCGTCGTCGTAGTCGTCGTCGTAGTTGTCGGAGTAGGCGTCCGAGTACTCGCCCTGCTGGGAGTCTTCCTCGCTCGAGTAGGCGGACGGCGGGCTGCGGCGTCTGTCGTAGCCGGCGGTCCTGTCGTAAGAGGCCGTCCGAGGCTGGGGTCGTCGGTCTGCGTATCTGTAGGCGCTGTCGGGCGACGATGGTCAGTATATCGCATCTAGAGTATCGATCGCTTGAGTTGCGGGAGGCAGCTTCTGGCGGGCTGCGTGGCAAACTCGGGGCGCAGTACTAACCACATCACAGGCAAACTTGTGGCAGGATTGCCCTTCGTTCTACTCACCACAAGCCGCACAAGACCGCCCGACGATGAGACGGTTTGTTTGTGTCTAGACTAGAATACCTGGGGGAGGGAATGGCGGGGGACCAAAAGTTGGGTGGCTTTTAGGGCGGGCGGCAACGGGGGGGAGGGAGAGAGAGAAAAAAAAAAACAGCAACGAGCCCAAGCCGGTTCGGTCAGCAGCCTGAAACTGCAGTAGTCCGGTCGATTTCAAGCGGCCAGGATTGCGAGCCTCTGCAGATCCGTAGAAGGACGAGGAGGGAGAGGCAAAGGGAGGCGAAAAGCAGATGCTAAGGGAGAATTTGAGAGGACCGAGAGGACAGTTGGGCGAATCAAGGGCTGGTCGCAGAGTGACTAAGGCAGCAGAAGTCACTACCTTGTTACCTCGTTGAAGTTGACGCGATGAGCCTTGATCTGGTTGGGAGAGGCGGAGAGGGAAAAAGTTCCGGTCAGGTATCCTTGGACTGCGATGGATGGTACGATTATGGAAACAGTGTGCACCTATGCCGGGCTACTACCTAGCCGAGGGCTAAAGAAGAAGAAGGTTGGGAGAAGAAAAGAACAAGAATAATAGGACGGGCAAAAAAGGTGACAGACGATATACGGAGGATTAGGCAGTATATTAAGGTATCTTGGATGCTCCCTCGTGTGTCTTAGGCGGGTACGAAATAAGCTGGTAGAGTGGTGAGAATCCGAAGAGGGCGGAAAGGCGCTCAGCGGGCGAGGGCGGGGGATTTCCGAGGGTCTTATCAAGTCTGAGTACGTCGTCGGTACGTACAGTTAGAGCCAGAAGAAGGGAAGAAATCACAGGCAAAAACAAGCAGAAAAGAGAAAATTTTTGTCGGACTGCCAGTTGGGGTGGTACAAGTACATACACACACACACAAGGCGTTTGTCAGATGCAGTGACAGGCAGACCAACGGCCAGCCAGCATCGACGGGGTTGTTTATGTGGGCGATCGGCGGTGAGGGGGTGCTGAGATCTGGGTTGGGGAAATTGGTACAGTACACGGGTTGCTGTGTACTAGTAGTAGGTAGATATCGAGAGAAGGAGAGGGAGACAGAGAGAAAGAAGCGCAGCAGGATGAGAGGGACAAGAGCGAAAAAGAGGATGGTGAGGTGAGGATGCGATGAGACGGTGAGTGAGTGTGTACTTACAGTCAAGTCTCTGTGCGGGCTTCTCGACAGCTCAACTGCTAGGTGTTAGCGCGCAAGGTCAAGCGGCTGTGCCTGAAATGTAAGAAAGGCTGAAAGAACTCCTTGGAAGGGAGGATTAATAGAGTGAATGAGTGAGTGAGCGGGAGTGCCCAGAACAAATCGCCCCATCATGACCAGATCGGGAGATGTTTGCAGATGAACAACGCACAACTGCGGGCGAATGCATGGATTCAGTCAATTTCTCTGTCTGTCTGTATGTACCTTGGCATCTCTATCTCAGGCATCTCTGTTCTTCTTTTTTGGTGTTGCTGGAGCTTCTGGCCCTCAGCGGGACGGCGCGGAGCTCTCACTAACGCCTTAGCGGCCAATCGTGGAGATGATCAGATTGGATGGATGGATCAAAGGGCAGTGGATGAGAAACGAGGCGAGGTGCTTCAAATTAGTACAGAGTGGGTGCTGGGCGAGCACTGCCATGTTGGACTTGAAGAAGTCCAGAAACCGAGCTCGCTGTTTGCTTGTCATTGCTGTTGCTTTTTCTTTTTTTCTTTTCTTTTTTGTACCGAGATGCTTAGAATTGTTGTCTCATGTGCCCAAGGTATGATGGAGACTGAACATGAACAGAATCAAGATGGTGGCGTCAGGGCTGTGTGATGTTGCCCATGCACCCGGTACCTGTAAACGGAAGGGTGTGCGAAAAGGGCTTTCGAAATACCTACATCAAGCTGATCACCGCCAGAAAGACTGCGAAACACGCACCCCAACATGACCACCTAAAAGTAGGGCGGTGCAGACTTCTCAACTGATGATTCCACCATAGTAGGAGGGAAGGTTTGTATCTCTTGCTTCTCACTGTCTAGTCCTACCTATCTTGCCCCATCCTCTGAACCCTGTACATAGAGCAAGAAATGCAGCTTCTTACACCATATCTGGAAGCCTGGGATACCTTACCTAGGTACTGGATGGCCTCAACTCCTTCTACCGCGGACAGCCTGTGAAAGCACGGGTGTAACCCGTCTTGCTGTGCAGTCGCTCACCCTACATAGGACAGTATGAGCTGGCTGACTCTGCGTGCGTGCGTAAGACTTGTTTCTTCTCTTCTTCTTTTCTCTCCTGCCCAAATCGGACGGATCAGGTTTGCATGGTCGCCTCCATTCAGCCACAACATCCTCTTTCCGCCCAATCCGCCCGCCTCTGATAGGGCATCCTTGACTGCTGACCGCCTGCTGGCGATGATGGACGAGCATACGAGCTCCCAAGATCAACCTATAAGGTGACGGTATGGTACATGCATATATTCTGATTGAGGCACATCGATTCACAGCTGGCTGCCGTCGCACAGGTGCCAGTCTGTGACAGCGACTCACCTGAGAATTGTCCAGCCGATAGTGGGTTTCTACTGCAGAATGCTCAACTCTCAGCTGCGCGTCCACCCCTGGCCTTGCAGATGCTCACATGCTGATTCCCTGTAAACGACTACAGACCGCAGAGTGAATTCCATGATGCCATCGACCTCATTGGCGGTCCTCTGCATGTACGGAGCAGAAGCCCATGCAGTCGAGGAGTAGCATGCATGGTAGGACTACTACTCGTATATCAATTCATGCACACATATCGACCGCCCCTCTCTCCCTCCGTCGACTATTAACTGGAGCTCCCCAGGGCCGATGGATGCTGCAGATGCGCTGAGCCGAGGGCAATGTAACATGATACGTGTTCCTGGCGTTGGCGAAGCATCTATGATCCGAGAGGCGGCAGCAGCACTGCCCGGGCCGCCGTGTGCTCGTCCGGGATGAGACAGGGGGGGGGGGGAGGATTGAGGCTGCGATGCTACTGTATGTAGATGGTGCGGTGAAGCAATACGGGCGAGATGCTCAAGGTCATTTCTGACATGGACTCTCTGAACTTATCTGAAGACTCTCAGCAGCCTCAACACACACACAAGCAAGGGTGAGCGAGGTGGGTGTTATCGATACCAACCCGCGATCTCTGAATCCGGTTCCATGAAGTCGCTGATCTCGGTGTGTGAGCTTTCTCATCGTGATGACCACCTTTTTTTTTTTTGTTTTTCCGTTTCTTTTTCTCATATTCATTGCCTTCCCTGGACCCACAGGGACTCAAGGCTTCAAGCTGCGGAGCCCAAGAAACCTCACCTGCATTGACGCCCAACCCGGCTCTATCCATTGACTCATGGTCTCCAGAAAGCGCCGCTCGAATGCATGAACCTGTCAGGCAGCAGCAGGCAGCCTAGAATGTCCCCTATAATATCCTATGAACAAGGGTGAGGAAAGAAAAGAAGAAAGGATTACCAAAAGACAATTTCTCTTTATAGGTAGGCAGAATAGGTAGGAAGCAACTGTTGGACCCCAGTCTCCATTCCAGGCTTCCAAGGCAGTAAATTTCTCTAGGGTCAGGTCATAGCCTCACCCGTTGCGTCTTATATCAGGCGACGCTACGTACGCTCAGGCTTATAATGAGAAGCACCATCTGTGAGCCACACTCGGAACCGCATATGGCTCGTGGACTTTCTCTTGGTAATTCTCGTAGCTGCGGGTAATCCGTCTTCCTTTTCTTTTTCAGCGTATTCTTCCTCCGGTGTTGAGCAGCATACCTAGGTATCATAGGAGTACAACGCCGTCCACGTATCCCGTACATCCTAATATATTTCAGTTGTCGTTTACCATGGCAGTAGTACACGCATGCTTTCCGTATGATGTCTCTCAATTCCCAGAACTCAGATGAAGCGGCAACATCACGGGCGGGCCCGAGCCACTCGCAGCTTGACACGGGACTGCTCGGTGCTCCAGCATGCCTTCGCTAGGTATGGAGTAACGTTGTGTGACAAGCAGCAAAAGAGCTGTCAGCTCTGTACAAGTACCTAAGAGGTAGGAGTTTCATCTGAGCTACATTACACTCTGAGGAAACAGACGATTATCGAGGGCAAAAGCTTCAATTCACCGGGCCTTTACATGACCAAGAAACATCATCTTGAGTATCATTGATCCCCTGGGTATTGCGTTTTCGCCACGAGAACATATATATTCTCGCCACGCTCATTGTTTGTTCCAACGACGCGATGGCCACTGCACGTGTCACGTTTCCTCATCCCACCTATTCATCTGCAAGGCGTCCATCAACTTCAAGACATTACGTACTCCGTGTACGACGCACCCAGGCTTTGCCCATCTCATCCCTTGCCCACTTTCGTGCCGCCAGCCGGACATGTTTCCACCTGAAGAGGGATTTCAAGGCGATTGCCAACTTCCAGCTTCCCAACCAGGTCACCTAGGAAAAGAAAGCATATCCGACTTTGTAAATCAGATTCCAACTTTGATCCAGGCCTTCATCGCACAACCTTCTGCGAAGCCTCTGAAAGACAGGCACGGGCAGCTGCCACCTCGCCAGAGTCGTAGCCCTGCCAGAGAGGGTCCTTGGCGTCGTACTTTCGCACAATGTCGCCGAGTTTCTTCGTTGCAGCTTGGTTGAGCTGTTCGATTGTCGATGTCTCCGGCAGTGTGACCTCATCTGAATCTGATGGCTTCTTTGGTCTCGAGTCTTTGTCGAGGAGCTTATCGGTAACCTAGTCCAGATATTAGCGATCTACTCTGAGCGATGATTTGCGCTTGCGTTCTTCATACTCGTTTCAGTCCGTAGTAACCCCGCAAGTAATCGTCGCATAGCTCAAGGCTTCGGCAGAAGCGTTTTAAGCTTTCTGCCAGATACGCCTGAGGGTTACCATCGCTACCAGACTCTGCAGCCATAAAGAGCATCTCGCCGAGGCGGGCATGGAGCTAAAGGGCAAACGATGGTCAGCATCAGCATTCGCTTCCCCAACAGCATACATCTCCCTTGCGGGCACCTTACATTCCACGCATTTGGCGCTATGACAAGTGCCTCCTCTTGAGCATAGATGGCTTGCGCGTACAGACCTTGAGACAGATACAGATCTGAGAGCTCAATCCAGGCCTCGGCATCGGTGGTTGCAAAATCGAGGAACTGCACCAGGGCCTCGGTCGCTTCGGCCGTCCTTCCCATCGCACGAAGGAGCGCTATCCTCCTCTTTGAAATTGGCTGCTTACGATTAGTATTGGGACTTGGCCTTGACCTCGCCGAATGCTTTCGAGATACTCACCACGTTCGTGTTGTCATTGGCCAAGATTGCCTCGTATTCCTTCAGCACCTTTTCCAGCTCGGTGTTGTCTGTTGCCTCGGCTTCCTTCACCAGGCCCTTGAGGGCTTGGATACGCTCGTCGTTTCCTCCGAACCTAATCACCAATCTTTCGAGGCATTGGTGCGCCGTTGTGTAGTCACCCGTCCGTAGACAGGCGAGCAGGAGGTTTTCGTATATTGTCCACGTCTTGGAGTTTTCTGGAGGAGAGAAGAGCGAGAATAACGGCGATGCTGAGTATGAGGCGGGATTCTTCCTCAGGAACTCGGGGGCTTGCTGAGCTACCTGCAGAGCTTCGGCGTGGGAGAGAGTGGCATGAGGTCGGAGCAGTAGAGGCGGCATGTCGGAGGTTGTTGGTGGTTGCGACGCTACAGAAAGGAGAATCAATCGCTATTCTTCACAGAACCCTGAAAATAATGGCAGCGGTGGCTGGTAACAGGCTCTTTGGTGTCGCGAACAGAGCTCCAAGCAGATGGTTAGGAAAGGTGTAGTTCAGCTCTTAACACATGATGCTATCGCAACTGTTAAGCTACCCATGCTCCACTATAATCGCAACTCTCCACTTGCCCACCTTCCTTCCGACAATGTGGCTCGTTCGGATTATCAAGATTCCGCACCGACGCCATCTGCCAATCAACTTACAAGTTTGCCCACCCCACCTTGCCCACTCAATAACTGATATAGAAACTTTTTTTCCTTCTTTTTCTTCTCCTCTTCTCTTTTCCTCTCAGCTCTTCTTCTCTGTCCATCATTTTCTTCTCGTCGCAACGAAAAGTCGCTTCTCAAGGTGAACTTTTCACCTCCAGCAGCCGACAAGGCACTCGCGAGCCTTTCTCTGCAAAGCTCTATGCGTTGTCGGATCAGCTGCAGCGATGATCGACGTGGAAGCGGGCAGTGCAGCTGGCTCGGGGCTGGACGATATGGCTGCTCTCAAAGCGGCGGCTGAGGCCCTTGAGGCTGTTGAGACTGCCAAGGTTGAAACTCCTGAAGCTGAGACCTCCAAAGTCGAAACTGGGGCTGAAAAGTCCGAGGCTCAAAGCAATGTGCCGCCTCACCGATCGCATGATCCTGCGAATAACCTGAAGCGAAGCGATCCCTTCCAGTTCGGCAGCCGCTACCTGGAAGCCGGAGACGACGTCTTCGAGTTCAATGCCTGGGACCACGTCGAGACTGACGATGCCTACAAGCTGTATGCGGAGGGCCAGTTGGAGAAGCAGCGTCAGTCTCCCGTGTCCGACTTTGACAAGAGTAAGTCTTTATCCCCTCGATTGCCTTTTGGTTCTCAACCCGGTCTGTGTGATGATACACAATCCAAATGCATAGTTCATCTGAGTAATCTGATGAAAAACCTTACCTTCAATTCTTTCGCTCCCATCTGACATACCGACCAACCCTCTACGTCTTGTTTCACCTATCGACAGCCTCTGTGTACGGTGTTGCTAACATGGGCGTCAAGACAGGTTCAATTCAAACCCGGCCATGTGGTGGAACAAGTTCTACAAGAACAACACTGCCAACTTCTTCAAGGACCGCAAGTGGCTTCAACAGGAGTTTCCCATCTTGGCCGAAGTGACCAAGGAGGATGCCGGACCACAGCTCATCCTGGAGATTGGCGCGGGGGCGGGTAACACCGCCTTCCCCGTGCTCGCCAACAACAAGAATCCTCTGTTGAAGATTCATGCCTGCGACTTTTCCAAGCAAGCCGTAGACGTTATGCGCAATAGCGAAGCCTATGATACCAAGCACATGCAAGCCGATGTCTGGGACGTTTCTTCAGACAGCCTGCCGCCCGACGTCGAGGAAGGTACTGTAGACCTGGCCATTATGATTTTTGTATTTTCCGCATTATCACCCCGAGAATGGACGCAGGCAGTACGGAATGTGTATAGAGCCCTGAAGCCCGGAGGAGTGGTCTGCTTCCGAGACTATGGAAGAGGTGACCTAGCTCAAGTCCGCTTCCGAAAGGGGCGTTACATGGAAGAGAACTTTTACATCCGCGGAGACGGCACCCGCGTGTACTTTTTCGACCAAGATGAACTCGCCGGCATCTGGTCAGGCCCGGACGACGCCGAAGAGACGGGCGCCCCAAGATTTACGATTGAGAAGCTTGGCGTTGACCGGCGGTTGCTCGTGAATAGAGCAGAGAAGATTAAGATGTATCGCTGCTGGCTTCAGGGGCAGTTTAGAAAGAAATAGAAGGATTCCCACGAGCAATAGAAACATAGACACAGGATACACTGAATGACGATAATGAATTGAAAGCAAGTTCAGACTTATAACGAAGATCAAGGCGTATACTAGGAAAGTCCGTCGTGTAGTTCATATGGTAATAGCGCTCGAGCTGACTCGTTCGTTCTGCTCAGTAGAGGAGCGTCTCCCGGACCTTTGCGCGCTGATGCTGGTCAAAGCCAATGGAGTCGAGGTAGTTGTCCAAGCCTCCGTGGTTGTCCCTGATATGGCGCTCGATGGCGGAGATCATGTCCCTTGCAGTGCCGGCCCACTCGTCCGTCAGGCCAATCTCGCGGATCTCTATGAGCATCTGAGGGCGAGTGGGCATGAGGGCGTCGTCAGTGAGGAAGTAGTCGTGCTCAATGGCGGCTAGGGGGATGTCGAGTATCATCAACACCAAGGCGCATATGAGACCTGTCAGGCGTTGGTAAGATTATCATCATTGGCTGTGATATAGACGGGTAAATGGGAGGATGACATGACAGGAAGAGAACGCCTTACCAGTACGATCCTTGCCCTGAGTGCAGTGTATGACGCAGGGCAGCGTTTGGGGTGACGTATAGAACGAGAGGGCTTCGCGGAGTTCCGGGCCGCAGTGATCGAGCGTGTCGAGGCCGAGGCGGACAAGGCCTCGAGGCAGCATTACCTGACGGCTGAGGACCCTAATGGCCTCTATGCGGTACTGGAAGATGAAGAAGAAGATGACCTTGCTATCAAAGGGGGCGATGGCCACAAGGTGGCTTACGATTAGTCTACGCCTGTGACTGGGAAACGATGGCAGAAAAGGGGGGCCAGAGGTTGGAAGGCTTGCTTACAAAAAGTCCCACCATGAGAGCAGGCTCAAGAGATGCCTCTCGAAGGCTCTGCCGTTGATCTTGATGCCGTGGTATTCGACGCCTGGGATCTCATCGTCTTCTGCGGAACGGCGATGTTTTCTGATTTGCTTGAGGATCTCGGTCCTACGTTGAAACGGGGTTGAGCAGGATGCCGGAAGATGCAACTCTTTCCCGTCCTCTAATCTGGGACTGGGCCATTACTTACTTTGTGCGTAGATCAATAATTGTTTTGATGCCTAGCTGGTCGTGGATGAGTTGCTTGTCTGCAGCCGTGGCATCGTCTAGTGACCGGTCGACGAGGAGAAGTAAGCTCGACGAACAAAGTTATGATTTCCTCCCCTTATTCTTGCGTACCTAGCCTTCCAGATCGAAAGAAGAGGCCCTCTCGGACAGTCCTACACGATTATCGGTCAGTTCATATGGCCATCATTAAGTAGGTGAGATGAAGGGATCAAGTGTGGTTCGCACCTCTTCTTCATGAACTGGTTGACGGTTTTGCCAACGTCCCTGAAATTGGGTACTTTTTGCAGTTGGGATTCGGGCTCCATGATTGACTGATCTCGAGTGAGTGGGTGAGGCGTGGAAGATGATGTTCCTTTCTCTTCTCTTTATGTTGTCGTTGTTGCTACGATTGCCGTTTGCTTGATATAAGAGTATGACCTTGATGTTACACGGGAGTTCATAAAATTGTTGACAAACGGGTCGGAGAGTGCAGGGGTTTTCTTTGTTTGTTGCCTGTTTGCCTGCAGTCAGCAACGCTAGTATCGCTATTCATCAGAGGCATTGATGACCTACCCTGGATACATGGCTATTATTTTCACCTTTGAACAAAGAAGGCTTCGAGGTCCATGAATTGTAATTTGATTGGTGTTGAAGTCCTAGTGGTACTTGAGGATCTCTTTTATCCTTCTTGTATTCATCTCGTGGTTGTCAATCTGTGGTTGAGAGTGAGTATCAATGATTGATTACAAACGAGGCACTGGTCGTCATTAGCAGAACCACCACTGCTTGCAGACATACCCAAACTTCAGATTTGAAACATGTAAGAGCCACAAGCAAAAAACATCCAAGACCAAATGCTATTTGTTCCTTCGTTCGGTGCCAATAATACTACAAGACTGCTTTTTGGAGCAACAGATGCCTAATACGAAGATATATGCTTGGAGGGTGAGATTGGAGGCTGCAAAAGTGGCTGCGCCAGCGAAATGCTACGCCATCAGTCGTTTGGTGGCTTAAGGAGCAAATACCCGTACTTCATACATGCGTGCCATCCAGTCTGACGGATCTCGAGTCGCACATGGGCTAAGCGTGAGGGTGCCGCGTTACGTCACGGTGCTCAGCCCCCATGAAGCCCGACGGCATCGAGGCCATCGAGGGTTTTGGTGTACGGCGTCTTGTACATATTGTAGGTACGGTATGCTGTCAATTGGGCGTAATCCGGGAGCCCGTGGAGGGAAAACGAGGAGTAGTACCACGTAAATCAATAGCTGAATGAGGTGGGTTCAACTCTGAGACTGAAGACAAGGTAGCAAAGCAATCGAACAGCCGAGGTGAGGTGGACACGACCGGAAGACTGGGGACTCTATCGAATTCTTCCATCGCCCCATGTCAGCCGGCTGTTGGGGTCGAGCTCAGGATTGACTCCTGACTTCCGCTGCGGTAACGGTTGAGCAAGGCAAGCCTATGATCTTAGTCTGGGTTCGTCAGATGCTCGCTTGGCGGAGTATAAGCCACAATGAATCCAAGGTGATTACCTATGATCCAACACATACTTACCCTACCTTAGGTAGGTAACCTAGCAGGTACTGCTACGCACATGGCAGTTTCAAAGTAACGTGAAATGTCTAGGTAGCAAATGGCGTACTGGGTAGAATGGTCAGAACAGGCTGTCAATAGATTACACGTGGATTCCTCAGAAACTGACTCAGTATTCATCAAGGTGAACCATATCTGGTAACCATCCTCGAGAAGGTCAAGGCCAGAGTTGTCTTGGACAAATGCTAATGTAGCTACCCGCCTCAGCTGTGTTCCACAACAGGGCAAGGGGTGCCGATCGACACGAGCTGTCGGCAGGGATGGGAAAGGGATCTTGATCGTGTACTTGTAACTAGGTATACGGGATAACTCTATAGAATCGGCTTGAATGATGCAGCGAGAATCCTAGAGGAGATGGAAAAATAATAAGCATTCGCCTCCGCCTGAAGCTGCGGACTAGCCGGGATCTAACGAGCAAGAAGCTTGTCGGGGCTCGTTGAGAAACGCTGGAGATGGCAGCTTGGAAATGCCTGCAAAATGGGCGTCGGAGCTGGAATAGCGTCATGCACCAGCACCTAGCTCGAGCCCCATGACGTCAGGCCCGACGCTGGAACATGGGGGAGGCGCCGCTGCTGTTTTTGGCATGTGTCTGGCTGTCTGTCTGGCTGTCTGTCTGTCTCTTTGTCTTGTCCATTTCCTTGGTACGAGTTATTATGTACGTGCACCTGGTACTATCCCTGCACCAGCAGGTAGCGATTAGTAGTACTTGGAAGCTCGTTCAGCTATAAGTCGGTTGTTGGTACCTTGGATCTGGTGAAGCCGTACCTAAACAGAAGACAGGCGGAGGTACAGCGGAGCAAGTACCTACTTGCCATCATCATGTTATTTCGATGATGGAATGAACACTGCTGGCCGCAGGTGGTGCCTTCCACCTTGCCGGCGCTCTTGCTTCTGTACTGTACCTACCTACTTAAGCCCATCTATTCCGCCCAATCTCTCAGGTTTAGTAAGATTCTCTAGACATGCGTTTGCTGTAAAACCTCATCTGCCTTCTTCAGGCATCGATACTGACATTGACACTCAAGGTATGTTAATGAACTCCTTGTTGATTCAATTCATCGTCGCCGCCACCACCACCGTTCGTTCATACACTCCAATTCTTCAGTGTGGCTGCCGCGGCCTGCTTGTTGCGCCCCTGCAAGACGCTGCAAGACGCTGCAAGGCGCTGCAGGACGCTGCCATCCGTACAACCCGCCAATCCGCCTCGCGAAACGACGCCGTCAAGCGATGAAACTTGCTGACACTGGCTGATCCGAGACAATCAGATACCACCCGACCCGACCTGATCCTGATCCTACCTGGCTTGGCCTCTCGCTTTTGCCTCGCCTCGCCTCGCCGCGCCTGTATGTACAAGGTCATATAAAGGAAGAAACCACAGCCAGCCAAAAACAGGAGTCGAACAAAGGACACTTCCGACAACGACGACGACGACGATCCGAACTCCATAAGCTCGAAGCGGCAACCTCTCTCTTCTCACCTACGAGTCTTACACCACCTACGACGTCTGGCCAGCCATCGAGATCCATACATTCTTTGACACACAACTTACCTACAGTACCGTATAATCCAGCAGCAATTCTCCTGCATCCTCGTACTCTCTCGTACTCGCGTCGTATCGCGCCCGTCCTTGTCAGTGCAGCGTCACTTGACCAGCACTGCGACATCCTTCTTTCGGATTGGCGGCGGCTCACTAACCGCCTTTTCCCTCGTCTGGCCTCGTATCTGATCTGGAGTCACCCCACCCCGACGGGGCCTGGATGATGCAAACAGCTGCAGAAGCTGGGGAAGAAGCGCGGCCATCGCCATCCGTGGCAGTGGCAAAGTCGCCCTCGCGCTCTCATGAGCCGGGATCCCATAGTCCATGTATGTCTTGACCCGATGGTGGTGAGAGAAAGGGGAGAGAGGCGGACCAAAAGAAGAGCAAAGGAGCAAATGAAGCACCATCCTGTGTCTTCTTCCCCTTCTTGCATCCTGTTTCTGTCTTTTTTTCTCTTTTAATCCTTCTTTTTTTGACTGCTGTCATTTGTTCGCTAGCTCCGTTATGAGTCTTCGTCTACGTGCTTTATCCCGCCGTAGGACTTGCTTCTCGTGTTGGCCCTTGTTGTCCCGTGTCTAAGCGGCACGCCGAGTTTGAATGTTGGCCGTCATTTCGTCGTTCACATCTGCTCACGGTCCTCCTTGCTGACTTCGTATCGCAGTGTCGACCGCCGGTAGGCTCAAGTACGCCGATCCTCGCAGCCTCCCAAGCTTCCCGTCTGCCGGTCTGAGTCCAGGCGGCGCAGCAGCCAGCGCGGCAGCATCTCTTGGCTGGTTCACCCACAAGCCGGTCGAGACGTGGAAGCCGGACAAGGCGTCGTCGGCATCGGCCGCCGCAGTTCTGGCCAAAGACTACAAGATGTCACCGATGTGGGAGCCCACCATGGATGGGACGGGCACCAAGGCGGCCGTGCTGGCTGTCGGCTCTGCCAGCACCGCATATAGGCAGTCGAGCGTCAAAAAGCCTTTGTACGATTCATGGGGCAGTTCGGCCGCCACGCAGGCTTTCAGCGCGAACGCGAGGCGGCCAGAACCGGAGCCGGAGCCGGTCACGCTGACCACGTCTCACGGGAGCTCTGCCGCCACGCAGGCGTTCCATGCAAGCCGAGTCCAATCGGCCAAAGCGGCCAGCTCACCGCCCGGCTCTCCTAGGGAAAAGTCTCTGGTGGCTGCCAAGGGAGCCATGGCTCCCTCGAAGCTCGGTACACCTCGCTCGAGGCTCCGGTCATACTCCCAACCCCAGGAACCGTCCTACCAAGAAGCGACCAGGGCTTCCGTGAGTGCTCTGAATGGAGCATCCATAGCTCACCGGGCTGCGATGAACAAGCCGCCACCAGCAGTCGAAGATACCGGCGCGATCCCAGTCACCACCATGACGCGCAACATGTTCACCTCACATCCTCCTGTAAAGCCCGAAGTCGACGAACAGACCGACAATGAAAGGATTCACCAGTCAGCAGTCGAGATGGCAAAGAAGATGTACCGGCAGCAGCAGAATCGGCACGAGGGTGATGGCCTAGAAGCCGGCACTGGAGAGACCTCGGCGAATGGCTATGTCGACTTACAGGAAGCGGCGTACAGGCAAGCGCAGGCACGTCTTGCCAAGCTCCAAGATGAGCACGAGAGAAATCGGCGATACCACGAGTACTACGGCGCGGATAAGCCGCTGCGCCGCCGGTTTACCATTGGCAACAAGCTGCGCCGTCGGTCGGCCAGTGATAGCGACATGGAAGGCCGTGCTCGCTCCGACTTGATACGCCAACAAATGACCCTCTTCTCCTCTAGACTCGAGCAAGTGGACGAAGAGAAGCGCCAACGAGACCGAGAAGCTCTCTACACGGCTGCGCAGCGCAACGTCAAGGCCAGCCTCCAGGGGATGGACGAAAAGGTCTACTTCGAGACTGGCAAGATGAACCCTACGGTTTTGGGTGACTGGCAGTTTAGGGCCCAGCAAGCCGCCCAGCTTCGACACGACACACGAACAGAAGGCGACGGCAGGGTGGACATCGGAGGTGGAGTGTTCATGGACGCGGATGAAATCGATGCCATCGCCGCCAGGAGAGTGCGGCCCGTACTAGATAACATCCACGAGAAGGCCGAGGCTGAACGGGAACGTGTGGCGTCGGCTCGAATGGAGGAGGCAGCAAACAAGGCCGAGGCCGAAAGAGAAAAGGCCCGCGAGCGCGAGCTAAAGGATCTTCAAAAGAAGGCCAAAGGTATGTTGGGAGACTAACGTCGCCCTTGTCTCACAAGGCTTTTGTCGTGTTATGGAGCACCATGTCTAACAGCTGTCTGTCAACAGAAGAGGACAAGCAACAGGAAAAGGCCAGAAGACAGCAAGAGAAGCAAGAGGAGAAGCACAAGAGGGAAGAGGAGAAGATGGCCAAAGCCGAACAGAAGAAACTGGCCAAGGAGGAACGGCGCAAGTCCAGGACGGAGCCGGAGGCGGCGTCGGGTGCCTTCGACTCAGGCACGAGGGGAGAGACGGAAGCGCGAGAGGCAGATCCGCAGAGCAGGCGAAATTCCAGCGTGCCAGAAGTGACCACCCCGCCCGCGCAGCAGGAGGCTGCCGCAGATATCGCGGACAGCTCACCTAAGAAGTCATCCGAAGGGCCGACGTCCCCGACGGCACGAGTCAAGGGCTGGATCAAGAACCGATTCTCGCGGGGCAAGTCTCTCAGCGAGCCAGACGACAAGAAGAAGAGCTTTGTCGGCGGCGCCGCGCTGAGGGACTCTGGCCCGGGTGGCAGCACGGGCAGCCTGGAGAACCGCTCATCCAGCATGCGGGAAGTTTCGCTTGCAGGGAGGGGCGTCGAAGAGGCTGCCGACGCCCATCCCCGGCTCCAGAACAGAGACTCTCGCGGCGTGAGCCCAGTCAGTTCGGGAAGTGGCAGGAGCAGTGATATCGAGAGCTTTGAGACGCCTCGGGCTATTATGGACCAGCCTCCCCGACAAGGAAATAGCCCCATGCGGGACTCTCGATTCAAGGAGATTATGGATCCATGAGTTTGCCCTGCTTTTTCTCTTTGCGTCAGGTTATTCAATGCTACGATGAGGATGAGGGCTGCTTATTTGTCCGCCTGGATATACGATGACGGCGTTTGGCATACATGCACATGGGGGGTTCAATTCCTTTTGTTTGCTTTCTATCTATACCAATACTTGGCGTTGCTTTTCAATTCATGTAACCAATAGCTGTAATAGTCATGAATAACTGGAATATTATTGTGTGGGAGATGTATTGAGTCAAAAGATGACGCTACCTATGAGGGCTCCAATGTGCTCTTCTCACGCTCAAGGATTGCGTCAACAGTCATACAGTGCATGCGTGAGTGTTGTATTATTGTAGAAGAAATGATATCCTTGGAGGTGCGTAACCATAAAATACATTACTTGTTAATCATTGTACATCTAATTCATGAGAAAGTGAGTATCCCGTAATGACATTGAACCTGTTAAACGCCCTTTTGCATGCTTCTTAACTCCAGTTTCCTCCTCCCCTACGCTACTCGTACATTTTCTTTTGCGGGAAAAACACCAAAGATAAGGAAAGAAGAAGGAAAAGAAAATGAAGAGCCCTACACGTAGTAGCAAAAAGGCCATTGCGCTCAGCCCGGTTATGCAACTCAATCACTGAAAGGCATATCGGTTGTAATCGTCCCGATTGTAGTCGTTGCTGCCGCCGTCCTGGCTATGATTCGCCGACTCCATCTCGTGGGCCTTTGAGAAGCGGGCGGTGACGGGCTTGGTGCGGATGGCGGGCAGGAGGTCGACGACGAAGGAGAGGATGTAAAAGGTGAAGATGAAGGCAATGACCCATTCGAAGACGGCGGCGACGTTGTCGTTGTTGCTCCAGTTTGTGCCGACGAAGACGATGGCGAGGACGAACTCGACGATGACGAAGGTGATTTTGATCCAGAAGGAGATGCGGAGGATGCGGTGCTGGCGGTTGTCTGACGAGAAGAGATGCCTGTTAGTCTATTTGTACAGGCTTTCTTCATTTTTCTTTTCCTTCTTCTTCGTCTTCGTCTATCTTGTTGGGTTTTTTTTCTTCTTCTTCTCTTGATGAAAACTTACAAATTCCCAGATCGTAGTACTCCCAGCAGATAAAGACGGCGGACAAGAGGTATCCGGCAATGAAGAGCAGCAGAAAAATGTCGTGCGCCTTGTGGTGGTGGTGCGTGTCAAAGATGGACAGCAGAATCAGGCCGGCGGTGCCGATGACGGCAAAGACGATGCTGATGATGGCGAGGACCTTTTCCTTGACGGTGGTGTTGGGCACGAGGCGGCCGTTGTGCCGCAGCCAGCGCTCGGCGGCGAAGGCGAGGTCGAGGAAGACGGTGGTGACGGCGGAGCCGGCGATGAAGAGGGGCTTGAGCTTGCTGGCGCCGATGTCGCTGATGAAGGCGATCTGGTCGTTGCTGCCCATCCACGAGTAGTGCGTGGTGTTTGTGTCGACGACCCAGTAGAGGAGCAGGCCGAGGAGCATGCCGCACCAGACGAGGCTGGAGATGACGGGGAGGATCTGGAGAGAAACGTGTTAGGAACGTGGCTTTTTGTTTGGTGGAGAGAAACGTTTTTGTTTGGATTGGGGGGCGTGGTTTACCCAGTACGATATCAAGCCTCTGGCAGCCATGGCGGTTTGACTGGAATTGTTGTGTTGGTGTTTGTGGCTGGCTGGCTGGGTTGGGGCTGGTTTCTCGACTCCTATGCGGTATAGTGGAGGATGAAGCTACGGCGGGCGGTAGGATGGGATGTATATCAACTACTGGGGGAGGATGGAAAGTGAATGAGCGCTGCCAAGGGGAAAATAAACGAGAGCTGAAGAAAAAAATAAGAAGAGAAGATGAGTCGTGATAATCAGGAGAGCGAGCTACAAGTATTACAGGGCCAGCAGACAAGCGACGGAGAGCGGACCACTGCTTTTGCCCGGTTCTAGTGTGTACATGCACTTTGTAGTGCCAGCCCTGCTTATTCCGCGAGCTTCTGCAGGTATTATTCACTGACTTTCTACAGTAATTAATCCATCATGCTACCGCCTTATCATGGCACCGCACCCTCGTCCGTCTCTACCGGAGCACCGCAGAATCGGAAGCGCAAACACGCAACGGCATAAATTTCTTGGCACACGCGACCCTTGACGCAGTTTGGCCATCGATGACGTAGGAGTATGACGGCAGCGACTGGGGCTGTCGGTGGCGGGTTTAATGGGGGCTCTTCGGGGCGGACGCTTGACCTGATTGGGTAGGCGGGGTTACCGATCCGGAGGCCGGAGATTAATGTGATTGGGTGGAGGTTTTAATTGTCTTTTTCCTTTCCGCTTTTTCTTTTTTCTTTTTTTGCCCGTTCTTGGCTTCGATGTGGAAGATTGAAGAATTAGTCATGATGACTTCGTTTTTGTGGTGGCTTGGGTTTTTGCTTGTCAGATGGGCGCAGTTGCTACTGCGTAGTATGTGTGGTGTGTGGATGAAGCGGACTTTGGACGCGTGTCTGTGGCTTGTGAGAAGGGAAGCAAGAGCGGAGGAGGTATTATGAGTTCTTTTTGAGTGTGAATAAATGCTGGCGTCTTGTTGAAACCATTGACTTTGAACGTAGTTATCTGAAGAGAATCTGAGGCTCAGCAGCATGGAACAAATGTCAGTCCCTGTCAAGTTGAGAGGAACATCACATGTTAGTCCCCGTCAAGGACTACTTATGTCACTTCTCAGCACCTAAATCGACCCAGATAAGCGACCCGCAAGCGCCGGTTTATAGTCGAATTGTCGCGATATGCCCCGTGCAACCAATACTGATTATCGCCGATTTATCCTCTCCGCATCTTTGTACTTGCCTTGACCATATCTGATGCAGCTTGTGGACGGATGAGTCTGCAAACATCTCATTCCTCGCTGACGTGCCTATCGCCATAGATGAAATCCACCAGCTTCTTCAAAACGTCGGCGTCATCTATCTCGCACGAATACTCATCCATAAGCTGCACGAAAGCCTGGGCATGCGTCAAAAAGTTGCTAAAGACATCGGTGCCGGGATTGCTTGGGAGGGGAAGCCTCTGGTTGAGCCGACGGACGGTGAATCTCATGCACTGCATCAGCTGCCCTTCCTTCTCCAGCCAGTTGCGCATGGCGAGCCGCACAAGGCGATGCATGTCAAACGAGTCGCTTCCTGGCCGCTGTGAGATGAATGCATACGCCTTGAGCGTGCCGATTGCTTCGATGGCGTCAATGGTTTTGGCTGGGGGCAAAAGACGCCTTCGGATATCCTTTTCCGCCAGCATGCTCATGAACTTCAGGTATTCTGCCGCCAGCGGGTTGTGCTGCAGTATCTGGTTGAACGAGATGAGCCATGTCGTGGCTACGGGGTTTTGAATTTCCCTGTATCGGTGTCGATCCTCAAAGTCTCGGCTCAGGAGGTCAATCAGATCCTCATAGTCCGACTCGCAGAGCTCGAGGTACTCGGCAGTGGAGATGGACTTGGCTGCCATGAACGCCGAAGCCTGTCGAATGGCTAACGGTAAGTTTGCCAGGAAATCAAGGAGCTTGCTCGTGGCTTCTACGTTGCTCGTCTGGCTTTCTGTCAGGCCGTGCTGCAGCAGTCTCAAGGCTTCGTCTTGTCCCATTTCGACAATGTGGATTGTGTTCCTTGACGGGATGTCGAGCCTCACCGCTGCCTCGTGGTTCCTCGTCGTGAAGAGAATCGAACCCTTTCGACTGAATGGCAGATGGGCCGAGAGCCCAGAAGCGCCAAAGAGCAGCGAGACGTCGTCCGCGTTGTCGACAACCAGGAGCCAGTTACCGCTGCTCTCTTCACTCAGAGCTGTCTTGACGAGCTGCTTAACATCAACGCCACTGCTATCCATGTTCTTGACCTTGAGATGTTTGCCAATGTTGCGATACGCAGACTCAAAACTGGCCGCGTCCAGGGCTGGTACCCAGAAGACGGAGCAGTCGGGATGCTCATCACGGATAAGATACGAAGCCTCTATCGCAAGTTGCGTCTTGCCCACTCCGCCAAGTCCTTCAAGGGCTGTTCTCTGGCAGTCGTCCTTGTTTGCGCTTGGTCGGATCATCTCCAGCAGCTCTGACAGGATGCTTTGTCTCCCAACGAAATCCTGATTCCGTCCAAAGGGGACCAGGAAATGGCTCTTTGGTGGTTCTTGGAGTAGCCGCAACATACTGTCTCTCTCCGCTTGGATGGGCCGCTCTATTCGATCCGTCTGGATATATCGCTCGAGAATAGCCTTTGACGCAGCTGCCGCCGTTGCTGCTGCAAAATTCTGCCAATGTTTGTTCTTGTGGCAATCGGCATAATCGCACACGCCCTTGACCACGATGCAGGGAATCTCCTCCCACACACCGGCCCCTTCCATCTCGAATGCGATAATCTTCTCTTCCCGGGCGATCTTGTCTCGGTCTTCTCCCGACTTCATCACTGTGTCGCCCGATGCAACTGCGCCAATATGGACGGCAGGCCTCATCGATTTGCCTTGCTCGCTTTGCTCCTGGAGTCGCTTCCTCGGAACCAGGTACTCTTCATCACATCCCAGCTCATCACACGACAGGCCAAGGGCTTCGTTACATACTGGGTCTTTTCTCCCATGACACAGGCTGCAGATGCAAGCTGTTGATGAGTCGCGGTGCTTGTGGCGATAGCTCGATTCGAACAGCTTGTCTTTAGATATCCCGGGATAGTCGTACTTAGCTTGATGCCTCGAGGCCCTCTCCTGGAGCTGCTCCAAAAACTGCAAAGTCTTGTCTTGGAGCTTCTCTCGACCGCTGGCTGTGTCAAACACGGCCAAAAGGCTGCTGACGTTTCTATCATGTCTCCTTAAATTATCCTGGACGGTGTCCTTGCGCAGAAACTCATCGGGATATCTCCTGCCAAAGTCGTACTGCACAAGAGTCCTGCTAATCACAACGTCGCCTAGTAGAACCTCTTCTCGCCCGTTATAGGGCACGCCGCCGCATATTCCTGCGAGAATCACGAGTCTCAGGCCTCGATAGCTTGTGCGCATGTGAGCGGCCGCAGAGGCGGCATTGACCTTGCCCATGTGAGTCAACAGAGCCAGCACGACATCGTGTCTGCCTATGCGGCCGGTTGTGTAGACGTTGGGGTCTCCGGCTGCCCTCTTATATGGGTCGCCGTCTTCGTCCCAAAATTCGTCGAAGAGGAGAGCGACGGCGTCGTATTCAAGCGGCAATGCGCAGATGATGGCGACTTCAAAGTCTTCGCGACACAGCGGCCGTGATGACATGATGAAGATTTGACTCTGTTACTTGCTCCTTGGGCATCGGGAATTCCATCAGTTGTCTTTGATGATGACGGCTATGGTAGGCAAGATTGATGAGAGGATTCTCGGGTAGGCGGACAGATCTTACCCATTACCTCAACACTGCGCGGGGAGTTGAATCCTAAGACAACGTGACCCAATTGCATGGATGCCGCGACAACCCCGCCTTGATGGTTGGAGTTCCCGTTCTATTTTCAGAAGGGTGAAAGGATTGGCCAGGGGATTGTGTATATGCGCTGGTATTAACCGTGCAGGCTGTGTCGAAGAACAACAACAACAGACCTCATGTTGCAACCAAGTAGGCCAACCATGTGCACATTTACAAGTAATACCTGGTATTTTAATTAACCCCCGTGGTCGAATCTCCATGGTCCGCCTGTAGAAGAATCCACAGTCAAGCATCTTCGTCAAGATGCGCTGTTTCCCGCATATTAGGGGGTGGTCGTCGAAGTATGTAGTAACTGTGATATGCGGCGACGAAAAATTGCGTATGGCTTCAGAGGAACCAGTACATGTTCTATACGCACTGGCTCTTGCGCCTGAGGGGTCAACCAAGGAAACTCGAGCCTGTCTAGGACAGCAGGCGATATGTCGGCGGCAAAGAGATGAACGTGGTTCTCCTTGTAACTTGTCATCAAAACCTGGGGCTTGTGGTTCTGTCAGCATGCATGTCGTGACCGATATATACCTTACGAGCAATCACTGGCAAGAAGAAGAAGAAGAAGAAAGTCATACTCGAATGCCTCCTTCAGCACTCCTGTTGCTCTCACAAGCCGCTCGCTGTCCTTGTGCCAGCGCTATCAAGAGTGCTAGAATATAGGGATCATGGTAGTAATTTCTCGGTGTCAGCTTTCTCAGCAAGAGGCTGCGCAAAGAATTCGTGGCTTCACTCTGGCGGACGTCCCTGTGCGTTTTCACCCTCTCGTAACGCTGGCTCTCAATATTAAATCGATCGATGCATGCTGCGAAAGGCACGTTATGTTGCCGAGCAGTATAGTCACCGATCAAAACGCAAGGGAGGTTGCAGGCATGGTTACCAAAGCGCAAGTATATACCTCCCCTTTGACCCCAGCAAATCAACATCAGAACATCCAAGAAGGCGGGGAAAAAGCCTGACTCTCTCTCTCTCTCTTACCTGTAGTGCATGGACAAGTGCTCATTAGACGTGAGAATTCGTCCTAGCTGTGCCTCGCGCCATGTGAAGTCCGGAGCGCCTCGACCGCGGCGCGAGGCCAGCTGCCTCACAAAACGGGCGTTTACATGCTCTTCCAGCTCCTTGTCCAGAGGCACCAGAGCAGGTAGGCAAGCGGGCGCGGGCTCAGGCGTTGACGGTGCAAAAGAACACTCCAAGAGCTCGAGATGGCGATGAGTCCATTCCACGGGATGCACAAAGAGCCTCTCGCGGCAGTGCAAGCGGAGGAGCTGGTTGATCGATAGAGGGGTCGTCGGGGCTTTTGGAGGGAATGGAGGCGTCATATCTTATATATACATGTATATAGATATATATCAACATATATATAAGAACGAATCTGGCCCGGACGTGGTGTGACGAACGCTGAAGAGGGATTTGCTGGCCAAGAGGGGAGTTTATGGGCTCAGCTCAGGTGTTAACCCATCATACGTCGAGGCGTATCAACACCAAGGATTAGGGAGTCATGCTACCACTAACACTGCAATTCAGAAACTTGCATGACCGGCTAATGACCATCAGGGATCCATCACATCAAGCAGCTTATGAAAAGGATCTGGATGGCAGAGTAAATCATGTGCACACAAAGGCCTAATACGAACACCATCAAGGTGACGCTTTTGGTGACAGACGTCGCATTTGTGTGCGCATCGTTGGTTTTTCTGTGTGCCCGTGTTTGCTCTGTCTCCCGTCTCCTGTTTCAACCAACCGCTTGACATCTTCCTTCTGCTTACTTGACTGATCCTCTTGAGTCACACCGAGAATCTCACCCACGGCCCGCGATCCGTTGCGGCCCGACGGTGTGCACCATGTAAGCCGACATCATGTGCTCCTTATAAGACCAGTCTCCCCTCACTCTGCTTACATGTAAGGTATGCTATTCTCCTGTTGCTCAGTACAGAACAACTCCATCGCCTTACCCCAGCTTCTCACGCTCAGCATGGCTTCTCCAGCCCCTCAGATGCAGATATTGGAAAAGGCAGACTATACGAAGCAACATCTGGTCACTCTCTCTAACGCCTACCCTCTGCCTCAACTGACGGCTGGTGACATCCGCATCCGCAGCCGGATCATCTCCATCACGACCAACAACTTCACGTATGCTCGACTTGGTCATCTCCTTGGCTGGTGGGATGTCTGGGCCGTGCCTCCGTCGCTACCCGCGCCCTACAGTGACACCTCCAAGTACGGACGCGTCTCGGCATGGGGCTACTGTGAAGTGATTGAGAGCCAAAACGACAAGGTGCCGGTTGGAACCAAGCTGTATGGCTACCTCCCCATTGGAGACTATCCCGAGACACTCCAGGTAGCGGTTGATGATGAAACCGGCCATGTCCTGGAGATCAGTGAGCGGAGAGCCAAGCAGATGAAGATTTACAACCGATACCTACCGTATCCTGCAGACACAGACCTGATGGCAGACAAGGCCTCTCGCGGATTGGACTCGGCCCTGTTGCCTTTCTTCGAGACGAGTTACTTACTGAACCGCTATGCCTTTGCTTGGGATTCGACAAAGTTGACGTATCCTCTGGGCCTCCCGCTTCACTGGAGCTCAGACGACGCCGACCTTGCAAATGCCGTGGTGGTGATGCTTGGGGCATCGGGAAAGACGGCACTGTCATTCGCATATCAGCTGCGTCAGTCAAGGCCCGCTGAACAACAGCCTCGCAAGATTGTGGCAGTTGGATCGGCCGCATCTCGCAGCTTCACCGAAGGCACTGGCCTTTTTGACGATGTGATGCTGTATGCAGACGCTTCCAGTGCCACGGATGCGTCCATTGCGGCTAGGCTTGGGATCGATGCCACCACCAAGGTGCTGCTTGTCAATTTCGCGGGTAGAGGCACGGTTGACGAGGACATGCATGCTATTCTCACGCGTGTGTCCAAGAGTGTCGTTGTGCTTATCGTTGGCGGCGATCCTCAGGGGGGAGGGTCCAAGTTGGGCGCTCTGACGAAAGTGCCCGGCAGCGGCGTCGTCATGTGTAATGCCTCCGGCCTGCGAGACTCTGCCCTGGCGACTGATGGGAGGGCGGCATATTTCGAACGTTTCCAACAAGAATGGAGCCGGTTCAAGGAGAGAGGAGCTGTGCAGGGGTTCAGACTGTGGTGGGGGAAAGGGATGGAAGAGTATACGCGAGGATGGGACTCACTCTGCAATGGAAGCATCGATCCAACTCTTGGTTTGGTGTATGAGCTGTGATACCGAGATATACTTGTAGTCTGCTGTACAGCCCTGGACACAATAAGAGATTGTACTTGGTCTACGAGATAGTTGCATAGAAGAACGATATTCTTTGCGACCTCTCTTGTGCTCCTTGCCCTCTACGTCACGATGTAGCTCTACCGAAAGCAACAGAGATACCTAGGTAGGTAGCCATTGTGAACAAGGGGATGTGGTAGGCTGCTGTTGGCAATCAGTACACCGCTCCAAGAAGATAGTGACGTTATATAACTGCAGCTTGCCTTCGTCTACCTACCTAGGTACCCATCAGTTATGCAGTCACCCGGTGCTAATACATTCACCTCCGTTGGAAAGATGTCAAACAATCAAGGAAGCAAAGCAAAGAATCAGAGCACTGCATACCCAGGTGTTGTGATGGACGACAGAGTGCGTTTGCACCTGTAAGATACCGATGAAGAAACTCGGGTAAGCTGCCCAGCTATCAGAGCGTTTGCGAGGATGAAAGAACCTGCATCGTCTTACTAGGAGTCAGGTAACGCAGCACATGATCCGTTTGTTCTGGATACCTACAGGAAAGGTTACGGTGACTGGAAGTGCGTAACACAGGTAGAGTTGGGATACTTGGGCATTCATTCGTCCGGCACGTTTTACTTGACCAAGGCCTGCCTATATAGACCGCCTCCTCGGCCCATGTTTGCTTTCACCACTTCACCCTTACATCCAACCTCATTTGATCTGGAGTTTACAGCCCATACCTTCTGCCAGTACAGAGTCTTCAGTCTTTCCCTGTCTATTGACCCACGGACATCATGGCGGCTTCTGATGGCGTGAAGAGTCAGTTGGGTGCACGCGTCGTGACCAGGCCCAATCCAGGCGTCGTCGGTGCCAACAAAGATCAACCATCAACCTCTTCTACGCAGTTCCTGAAGGATGCATCTAAAGCTTGGACTACCGGACCAAAGATGGTACACTTTAAACTCAGCAACAAGCGAGTCGGACCGGAGTCTCGCGAGGTGCTTCTTCAGTCTTTCCACGATTTAGACAAGAGCGATGGTTGTTTGGTGTCGTACAACAACGGTTTCGTTGAAGGAATCATCCGTGCCTTCCAGCAGGATCTTCACCTCGTGCTGCGCGCTGATGATGTATGGCTTGCTACCATGGTCCAGTTCAGCTTTTACGTCAACGGCCACGCTGAAGAAATGAGGCGATTCTTCGTTGCTCACGAAGGCAGAAAGCAGCTGGTTGTTGACACAGGCTCCGTCAGCTCTTTGTCTGTCGACTTTGGCGAGATTGCCCAAGCGTTCAAGGACTTGATTCAAGCAAACGTTGTCGATGCTGAGCTCACGTCTTGGATACTGCCGGACTTCTCCACCACGACCGGCGAGGATATCACGACGACCACTTTGGTCATGATGGCGACTACCAAATCGTATTTTGAATACATCATGCGGGGGGGTTGCGGGTTTCCCAGTGTCACGCTGCTTGGCGTAAGGGCAGACTGGGTCAAGCTTCTCGAAAAGGTGGCAAAGCTCGCGACCTACGGCGGAGATCTTGCAGTCTGGAGTAGGCTTCTGACCAAAGTGGTGGAGAAGATGATCAAGACGTTTGATGAGCCAGATCTGCAGACAACCAAGGACTTTTGGATGAGCGCAGTTCACCACGCCGGCGCAGAAAGCTCTCACACAATCGAGACGCTTTCGGGTTGGATCACGGCCTTTTGTCGATGGGACGAGGAGGGCAAGATCATTGAGCAGCTCGACGACGCTGAGAGTACTAGGGATGGAGGAATCATCGACAGGAAGCGATTGGTCATTGACGATGTTCCGTTTCCCATCATTCGCTCCAAGGGCGTTCCACGAGCCGCGACCGAGGTACCAGTAAGCGTCCTGGATCACGAAGCTGGTGTCTGCTATGAAACAACAGCAATAGCAGGGTTGGTTGGCGTGAAGCCAACTGCGAGCAGAGAGGGTAGTCCGCACGAGACGTTTCAGCCACGGTCGGGCTATTGGATGTTGGTGGATGAAGTCTGGCCACTGCCAGACAGGCCGAGACTGAGAGACGGATACGACTTGAAGAGGATCTAGGGAACCGGTGGCTACTGATGGATTGCGTGCCTACCAGGCGTGGTTGGGTAGTCGTGTGGTGTGTGATATAGCCCCCCCCTTGGATAACCTTACCGTCTTGACCATACGATGATCTTGACATTGGCCAAGATCGTGTCCCGAATAGTTGCCGAAAGAGAGAATGATGAAGTTTGTTTTCTTGCTCTGCTCTTATACGTTCACACTCGCATGTTCAGATACTGCTTTGTATCTTCCATCTTATCAGAGAGGGGCTTTTCAGCACATGGATTCACATCGTCAGCACTGAAGGTTAGCGGAAAGGATTAATAGCTCTTTGCACTGATCAAAGCCAACAGCATGAACAATAAGTCTTTGTGAGCGTGGTATAGAAAGTTGCTTTTGCAAAGTGAGTAGACGTACCAAGAGTTCTGGATAGCCACCACCCTTATTAGCATGGGATTATCTTTTGGGCTTTGACTCCTGATAAATCCTCCACGCAATAACCCACCCACCCCCGCCAACCCCCTTTCTCGTTGTCAGTTCGGCAGCATTGCATGTGTAAACGGGCTTGAGGAGATTCCTATCGAGCCCCTGAGCGAAAGGAAGAGATCCAAAAGCGCTTCTGTGCTTGTGGCAGGCGAGCCAAGCTAAAATTAGGAACCTGTCAGCAAGCATCCATCGTGGGCTGTTGGATAGATGGCCCGGATCGATGCTTACGTGTATCTTACTATGTAATCTGCTTGCCCATCTATGAGAGGAATTAGAGCAAGTTATTATCTGATTCTCCGGCATTATTATCTTTTACGTCCTATCCTGTTATTAGATTGCGTATTGTGTCTCATCTTGACACCAAACAGATTCAGACTGTAGTAGCTGTCCATTCCCTTAACCACTGACGAGGTGCCTCCGATCATTTGAAACCGATAGTTGGGCTTGAACTGGGTCATGGATGGAAATATCAATCCACCTACGAGGGTGATAATCATCGGAGCAGGTTCTAAAGCCCAGCATCAATTCTTGGAATATGGACCATCACTGACTCGGAGGCAGGTTGGGCTGGTCTGGCTGCCTCGAAAACGTATGGAAGCTCTATTACAACAAGGACTTACATCTAATCGGCCCAGCTAATGGACTACAGATATCTTCAAGTAAATCCCTCTATATCGTTGAAGATCCTCGATGCAGAGGCTACAGTGGGTGGTGTATGGTCCAAGGCAAGATGCTATCCAGGCTTCATAGCGGATGGCCCCGTGGGACTCTTCGACTTTAGCGACCTGCCTATGTCTGAAGTTGTCGGGCTTAAGAACTGGGACGAATTGCCTGTCATCAAGGTATACGAGTATTTACATGAGTACGCACGGAGGTTTCATCTCCTGGAGCGGTGCAAGTTTTCGTGTCGAGTCACGCACATTCGCCGCTCGCCGTCAGAAAAGGGATGGACGGTTGAAGCACAAACTACAAGTGATGATGGGAAGATGATTTCCGAGACTTTCGACTGCGACAAGCTGATCGTGGCCACGGAAAACTTCAACTCTCCGAAATACCCCGATGTCAAGACCTCTGAGTTCAACGGACCGGTGATGCATACCAAAGACATCGGACAGCAACACGAAGCCCTACTCGGAACAGACGTTGAAACTGTTGCCATCTATGGAGGCGGAAAGTCAGCCATCGACGCTGTCAACCTCTGCATAGAAGCAGGCAAGAAAGTCCACTGGATCATCAGCGACAAGGGCAACGGGCCCAATATGCTCTTCAACACGCGGCTAAAGGGGGGCTTCCACGTCGGCCAGTTTGTCGGGCGCTGGAAGGACATCTTTTCCGTCAGCATCTTCAGCGTCGACACCTTCTTTGGACGCTTCTTCTACAGCGGCAAGAGTAGGCTCGGGACGTGGCTTATTGGCAAGTTTTGGTCGTTTGCGGCCAAAAAGACGAGGACAGGAGGGGTTCATGCAGGCATGACGGCTGAAAATAGGGAGAAGTTGCTGCCCGAAGGCGATAGGTGAGCCAAGTTGCCTGGAGAGTCTCGTATGGTTTTTGTCATTGACATTATGCAGTGCTTTGTTCTCGGCCGTCGGAGGAGCTGCGTTGCACAGCTGTCCCAAGTTCATCCCAGAGCTGAGCAAATCGGATGGCCTCATCACGGTCCATCGAGCACGCATCACCTCGGCTCAAGACCAGACTATATGTCTCTCCAACAGTGAAAGCATCCCTTGCCAGGCTTTGGTATTTGGCACGGGGTGGACATCTGAAGATGTGCTCTTCGACCCTGCTCAGGGGCTTTTCTTGGGCTTGCGAAAACCTACGGCGCTCGAAGACGAGCACTCCGCGCAATATTGGAAGAAGCTTCATGAGAGAGCTGACCAAGAGATCCTGTCGCTTTTGCCGATTCTCAAGGATTCGCCTGGACCCCGAACTACGGACCCCTTAACGCCATATCGTCTATATCGGTACATGCTGCCTTCGTCTCTGGCCGCAGCAAATGATCGCTCTCTCGTGTTTCTGGGATACCTGATCAGCATTCAAACCCACCTCCTCAGCGAAGTATCGGCTCTATGGGCAATTTGCTGGCTCGAGAACCTCGTTGACTTGGGCGTTCCGAAGAGCAAAGTAGACATTGACTATGAAATTGCAAAGGTAAATGCGTACTCACTGCGGAAGAATCTGTCTCAAGAACCCAGCGCGGGTGGCGGGATCCAGCATTTCATTGATCTGATGATAAAAGATATGGGACTGAGAGTAAAACGAAAAGGAGGTTTGGGAGTCAAAGACATCTTTGTTCCTTACAGGTCCCAGGATTATCTGGGCATTGTCGATGAGATGTTACAAAGGTCAAAAGCATGACTCTCTCTCTTTATTCACCTCTATTAGTCGCCTCTATTAGATCATCCCTTCGAAACCAGGTTTCAGTAGACAATGCATATTGTCGACATGGCTCTATCAAGCAAGCCGTCTTTCTATATCTCCCCCCAGCACGAGACGAACCTTCTTACACTTTGTAGCCGTATTGACCCCTGTGACCACTTGGAAACGATACTCCATCCCTATGTTGGCGAGTTTCTTCCCAACACAATCAGATGCCGCGTTTCCGATTTGCCCGTAACAATTGGACAATGGTGGGCTTCTTTCTGTGCCTGATGGCATATGAAAGTGCCGTTCTCCGTCGATTATCCCTTGCCTTAAGCGCAGCACCCCTTTTAAGCAGCGTTGCAACAGCAGCCGAAGCAGCCGAACAATTTGGAGTGCCGATGGCAGCATGCATCAGCGCAGTTTTGCCATCATTGTCTCTTGCGTTGACCGCAGCACCTCCATCAAGGAGAATTTGCAGACATTCCAAATCCAATCCTAAATCCGATCCATAACAGGCATGCATCAGAGCTGTTTGCCCCAGATAATCCTTTGCCTCTATAGCGGCACCTCTATCTAGTAATTCCTGGACGACATCACTGCCTCCCTCTCGAGCAGCATGCAGCAGAGCTGTTTGTTCTAGTCCATCTCTCGCTTCGATATCAGCTCCTTGATCAAGCAGGAAGCCGATGCCTGGTGCATCACCTTTTCTGGTGATTTCCATTAGCAGGGTTTTCCCTGAGTCATCTCTATCGTCAACAAAGGCGCCGTTCTTGATGAGTCTTTCAAGGAGAGACCATGCCGTGTCTTCATCCCTGGACAGATAGGGCATCATTGAGTCAATGGGTACATGCAATAATGCCGTCTTCCCATCCTTGGCTTTTGGATGAACCGCAGCGCCTCTGCCTAGAAGCTCTTCGACAACATCCAGCCTAGGTTCTCGAACAGCATGCATCAATGCTGTCATCCCTGAGTCATCTGTTGCTTCAATAATAGCGCCTCTGTCGAGAAGCAGCCTCACATATGGCGCATGAGCGGCTTTCATCAGAGCTGTTTGGCCATCTTTGTCTCTGGCTTCAATGGCAGCCCCTCTGTCAAGAAGTGACTCAATCATCCCATAGCGATCATCAGTGGTACGGTCCCATTCGCATGCTTGCCTGCATGGAGGAGATCCGACTTCAACTGCGACATGCATGTCAAAAGGCAACCCGACAGCCCGGTCCCGATCATCACACTTGCAGGCAGCACATGCTCGCATCAATGGAGTCGACCCAGTGTCGTCTCTTGCGTCAATTTCAGCGCCTTCGTCGAGGAGGAGCTCGATGGCGGCCCTGCAATTCTCGAATGAATCTGCAGCAAGTGACAACGGAGTCTGGCCATTTCCATCTTTCGCATCGATCTTAAGGCCCCCTTCGAGCAGGAGCCGAATAGGGGCTTCATGTCCCCCAAGGGCAGCGTATGAGAGTGCAGTCCTGCTTTGCCAGTCCCTTGACTGAATTGAAACGCCCTGCTGAAGCAGAAGCTGGACAACTTCCATGCGGCCATGTCTCGCCGCAAGGAATAGAAGCCTTTGGCGAAGAATTGGCTCAGATATTGTCAAAACCTGCCCAAGAACCACATCCACAACTCGTGCATGTCCTTGGTAGGGCTGGGCATTTCGAACGTTTAATGCACCGCGGGCAGACTTTTCATCAACGAGCTCGACAAAGCCCAGTAGTCGGGTAAAATTGTTATCTTCTTTCCACAGCAGTTCAGCGACTTTTTCATGTCTGCATTGAGCAGCCTCATACAGCGGCATGTCTTCCTCAGGACGGGCGATCCTCCCGCCCTTCTCAATCAGTAGTCGAATTATACCATCATTCGAGTGTGAGTCATCTGATTGCGTAATAGCGCGAGATAGGAGAGTCCTCCTAAATCCACGTCTGTTAACATCAGCTCCATTCTCAAGAAGAAGGCGAACCATTGGTTCATCATGGTTATCAATGGCATATTCCAGTGTTTCTTTGCCAAGGAAATGAAAATGATTAGCTGTGGCACCCTTCTGAAGTAGAAGCCGGACCATATCGTGATGCCGATTCTCAACAGCATATGTAAGAGGCGTTCTCCACCTTGAATCTTTTATGTCGAGGTCACGCCCGTTGTTGGAAAGAAAGTCAAGAGCTTTGCAAATGCCAAAGAAAGCTGCCAAGTGAAGGCCGGTCCATGTCAATGGACGTCCGGGGAGGTCGAACACTTGTTCAACTGCATTAATAGTCGTTTGACACGTCATAAAATCTCGCACGCTACGAGGAATATCTGGAAGAAGACGAGCATGATGCCCCCAGTTCTTGCCTGCGTAGTCAAATAATAGATTTGATCGGAGAGATTCCCTGAAACTGTCAAATGGACGGTCGCTAACACTCCGAGCGATATTGGAGAGATATTGGCAACAGAGAACTGCAAGCTTCGTCTCGGCATCGGGGAATAGCCAGGTCTGCCTTCTGTCGAAATACTCCTGGGTCGTGTAGTGAACCAGTCGAACGACGTTACTCTCTTCATCGATCGTGACCAAACCAGCGCAGAGTGAGATGATTGAGTCAACTTCGCGGAGATTATCTGGATCAAAAGCAGTATCTCCGGGCTCGACTGCAAGAGCATGTTGGAGTTCCAGTTGGCTAAGTGGCCGTTTCGCACAAGTGATCCATTCCAACGCATTTCTTCCAAGGCGTTGCTGGTCAGGACTCTGGCGGTCTATCCTGTCCATGGCTTCGTCATATGCCTGCTCTAAGGCGGCCTGGAGCCCATCCTGTCCCGTCCCTTCGTGTTTTCGACTTCTGAGTCTCTTGAGAGTGGCTTTTACTTCTGGCTTCGACGTCGTCCCTTTGAGGGACTCAAGGCTTAGATGAACGAGGAGGAACCTGTCCTTTGATCAGCAAGGATACCTTTATGTGAACATTGAGCAGTTGATCATTAAGCGCATACATTCCCTGGGCAGCCTGAATAAGGTCTTTCTCAATCTCCTGCTTGAGATCGTCCATGTCAGAGAGGAAGCCGGGCAGTTGTTCCATGTGAGCCTCGAGGTATCGGTGCAAATCTTCCTCGCTAGCCAGCACTTCTCTCCTGAGACTTCCTTCAAACGCCTTTTCAACATCTGGAATGTGCCTCGAGGTTGCGAAAAGACCGACTTGAGCGTGAGTACGGAGACTGGAAATATATCGCAGCAGCCTTAACCGCGAGCGATCGAAGACGACGCATTCATCTAATGCATCGATCGCGATGACAACCCTGGAGTACAAGGCGGCGACCGATCGTAAAACTCCCACCAGATCATCGACGGATGGCCTAGTCTTCTCTTCCTTGTGCCTGTCGTGTAATTCTTTGATGACATCGGGTAGACAAGGCCTCTGCCGGCTCAGCTGCTTCACCAAGCTTGCAATCAAGTCCTCGATGCCCTGCTCGTGCTGCCGTTTGAAGTTGCAGTATATGTAAGCGAGTCCGATGTTTGCATCATGCAGGGTTCGCTGCCTAACATCTTCCACTACTATTGCAGTGAGGATTGTTTTGCCAGATCCAGGGATTCCGGCACAGAAGAGTGTCTTGTTGCTTTCGGTTAACCAAGACTTGTACTCTGCCGAGTCCAGAAGCCATTGTCCAGTCCCAGGCTGTCTCCTATTGAAGAAGTCGCTGTGTTGGGGACCGTAGTTGAGGGGGGTGACCCAGTCAAGGATCTCAAGGTCCTCCTTTCTGTCCCACTCGCTTTTCATATAGTCGATTTTACTGATAACTGATGCTATATAAGCAGCTATACACAAAGATAGGCTACATGTACTAGTCTGGGCAGTGGATGGATAACTGACCATGAGACAGGGCGTCTTTGATCTTCTGTTCAGCCTCGACCTTGTTCGGCGGGATACGACAGAGAAGATCCTTTGCATAAGCCGCTGCTGTCATTGCGGCGTATCCTTGCCACTCCTTGTTCTTGTGCGAATCTGAATAGTCACATACCCCTCGAATGACCAGGCACGGAAATTGGTTCATGAGTCCAGCTGCCTCCATCTCGAAACATAAGACGCCCATCTCGGCAGCTAGCGTGTCACGCATAACGGCATCCTTCATGAGTTGATTTGCGGACGCAATGAGGCCATAGTGAATGGCAGGGTTATCTTCGTCTTCCTCTCGAGTATGGCGAGATACCAGCTTCCATATATCGTCACCGCAGACAATATTGCAAGTACCCATGGAATCCATTGGGTGGACAATGTTGCTTTGGTACAGTGTGTCGCTGGTTTGAGCTGGTCGAGAATACTTCTTCCGCAGCCGTGGCCTCTTGTCGAGTGCGTCGCGGATTGTGGCATCGAGTTGATGCCCCTCGCTTTCATACTGAGACCTCAGCCCGGCCATTGCCGTTCGTAGAACCATTGGCGGCTGATTTAAGAACCCAGTTGTTTGAAAGCTCTGGTTTTGAATCGTCTTCCCAAAGTCATACTGGAAGACGCCGCCCATGCCATCACGGGGAGCACTGACAACAACATCACCCAAGCGGATGTCATGGCTTAGACTCGGGGCGCCTCCGCCGATGCCAACCATGAGCCCGATTCTGACGTTTGGAAAGCTATGCAGCATGTCTCGGGCTACACTGGCTGCAGAGGCTATTCCGTATTCCCCGTCGGGAAGAACAGCGATAACAACATTGTGCTCGCCGATTCTTCCCAGGGTATAGTCGTTGTTGTCGTGTCTGGCGACGCTGCTCGGAGTACCGTGTTTCTCATCGAGGAGGCTCTGCGCGGCGACATATTCCGTGCTGATGGCGCAGATCCAGCCGACGGCGTAGTCTTCAGGGTTTGACATGACGTCCTATGCCTTCTTGATAGACTTGGTTGAAGGGTTTGAGGTTGAGCAACGGGAAGGGGCTACTCGATATCCCATGGGACACCTCTTTAAGCCTCTTGACGGTTTCGGCCAGGAAGCAATGCCTGAAGCCTCCCTCCATCCTGGGAATGAGCAAGATGCCCAAGAGTTCAGCTAGCTCAACATGTTGGGCATCAGGTTTCCCCCGCCGCATCTGTTGGCTTAGACGGACCAATTATCGCTGCTAGAATCAGCCATTGTTTGGAATAATCCCTGTTGAGGCTGAATGCCAGCGAATGAAAGGCTGATTCAGGCTGCAGACCAGTAAGAGGGCCAACAATCTTGTCGGCTGGTGTTTATATGACCACCCACACAGCATTGCCCAAGCTCAGAATAGCCCGACAATCAGGCATTCCCCGCTCTCAGCCTCACTTGGGCATCCATCCAAGCTCAAATGCCCAGAACTTTGATGAAGAAGCCTACGGTAGGAAGACACGAGGAATTTGAGGTTCATCCTGGCAGAGACGCTGGACATTGTCCTGATCTCTGTCTTGTCAAGTCTTGTGAAAGTAGTGGAAGAGAATGGCATGGTTTCGATGCCCGTACTTGTCCGTTTGTTTACCCGGGAAGTCCAATATTCTCCAGATCAGATTAGATCTTCGTACTCCGTACAGTACAGAGTGAGATTCCCAGTGTATCGATGGCCTATGAGATCAAAGACTACCTGTACGAATTGCAGAGCTGAACACCGACGAACGCACGGATCTGAACCTCCTAATGGGGCAGCTGCTGAGGTATCTTCTGCATCCGAGTCCGAATCAAGCTCCTACAAACGCGATCCCTGCGGGGGATCAGCCAGTGATAACTAGGCTTGACCGATCTTCGGGTCTGGCCCGTCTTGAGGGGGATACTTGTACAGTAGTATCAGAGGCTTCACCGTAAGCACTACTGCTGGAAGAGATGCTGGGCTGGAGGGTCCCAGGACATGCTTTACGGTGTAGTAGTACATACTCTTATCAAGTTATAGATTTGGCACGTCTCGTAGCTGTCATCAAAGCCTAGAGACTCAGTGGCAATTCCGACGTCGTAATACAGAGGCCCTTCAAGTTTGTTTCGTGGTGATCTTTTGAGCTTGAGGGGTGGCCTTGATAAGCCCTTAGTTGTCGTAATACAAGAAGGGAACAGGTGGGAGGTTGCATTCATACACTCCTTTCGGCATCCGACAAGAACATCCCTCAGCTACGCAGCAACCTGCAGGCTCTTCAAGAGAGGGAGAGACATCTGTACCATCCCCCAAGGAGCAGTCGATGCCGTCCGGATCCCACCGATGCATCGCCGGCCTCCCACAACGGACGCAATGCTGCCTTGCCGCGTCTGTTGCCGCTCGCATCCATCGAGTCCGTGCTTCTGCAGTGCGCACCCTTCTTTCTCCTTCAGAGGTAGGGTGTCGAGATACATGTAAAGCATACACCTATATTCAAGATGCTCGACCTATCTTGGGGCTTCAATCAGAGGCGGGAAGAGTCCTTCGGTGCCGCGCGAAGCAACATGCCGTTTTATGTAGATGCGTATTCAAGTCTTTCGCACTACATGTGACTGCTAATATTCGTTACATCAATTGAAGTAGATGCAAAATGCAGCAGTCCTTCATCCCCAGTGTAAGCACTTGTAGACAGGACCAACAAGATATATATAGCCGCCGTTGCTACTCATCAGGCGGTTAGAATACGCAGTTTTCGGAGGCTAAAGCGACGACTAGAACGCAGCCAGAGAGAAGATCATGATAGACAGCTCTCACCGGGTTTAGATCGAGGCCCTGCTGAGGAATTGCCGCCTGTATGTGGCAAATATGCAGGCGTCTCCTCAGATGCTCATGTATGAGTGCTCGTCCTTGATAACAAAGCATTCAGCTTCAGCATTGGCCCCCCGTGTCAACGTGTCAGGCAGCGATTTGCAGGCCCGTGCAGCCGCCGAGCTTCATGTCAACCATTGGTAGAGGTGGAGATTCGATTATCACCTTGCCTGGGAGACCAGGGGGGCCCATGTCGGTCTTGGGCTACTGCTGACAAGAGAAGACGGCGAAGAAAAACTGCTCACGAAAAGGAAGAAAACAAGAGTAGAAAAGCAGCAATACAGTATGAACAAGGAAAAGAGGCAAAAGACTAGCCAAGAGACACTTGTCTTGATTCCAACTTGGGGCTTGTTCTCAGCCACCGGATGCATATGACCTCCAACAGGGGGTAATACGCCTGGTTGACGCTCGTTCGTCTCTGCCGAGGACTAACACGATACGCTACAATCATTCATCGGATCTACAAACCACTGCCGGGTCTACTAATTGAAGCTACTGCTGCAATAATAGCCGAGCAACCAGGCTCCTAACTTGAATATCACAGATACGCCCTAGATCGACTGAATCCTACGCAAGGGCCAGCAAGAGGCCATTGTCGAATCTGTGAATCTGGCCTGGGGGTGCATTATGCATGCTCAGTTCAACTTGCAGCAACGGCGTGCTTTAAGCCGAGCAGCAATTGCTACGTATACTTGCCAAATACTACAGCTATTACTGTCGTATCGTCACCGTGATGGCTCGGCACGCACTGACTTGCGTACAACCTTCGGAGTCCTTGTCCTTCCGTTACGACTGTGATGTGGTAGCCGTACAGTAACAGCGGACGTAAGATGACATGCTGTGCTCCACAAGCGAAGATACCTCAACACTCGTCGAACCTGCAAGTCCCGAGAAAGGTGTCTTGTTCTATCAGGATGGACGAGAGCATCAACAACTTACAACATTTCACAAACATCAAGAGAGCTCACATAGCCTTCCATATAGCACCATTGCATGGTACGCAACGTGAGCACGACGGAACAAAGTCCTAGCATGCTCAGGTACGCTTGTGCAGAATCCTGCTGAGCAAGGCATTTCTGCTTGCACACTGACGTTTCATCGATCCGGCAAGCATCCTACAAGGATCCTCTCAACTGACCATGAAACCCACACCAACTGAGCACTCATGCGAATGCGCTCGCTTGCGCATCGCGCAGGATTTCGCTGTGACCTATATACTGGTGCTGATTGGCGTGTACAGGGGTTCGATGCAGTTTGCCTCATCCGGACAGATGGCTACTACCCATCAACTGCAGCATGGACTGATGCGGCACACGGATCACAAAGTTGAGACGATGGAGAAGAAGGTTGTATGGATGGCCTCTGTCCGGATATTCGTAACCCGGCGAAGGCGCTTATCTTCTGCTGCTCTCTGAAGCTCTTATGCATGGATTTGAGCGGGGTGCTTCGTCAATCTCCTCCTACCTTGGCGGCTATATATTGCGAAGCTCCCTGCACGATGAACCTATCAGTGGGATACAGGTGTAGCAGGATTTCTCTTGTATAGATCTGCAATCTGCCTGCGGACAACCTGATCCGCCATGGAGTCTCCCATCATACTGCCCCAGGGGGCCATCTCCCGGGCCTCAATATTGGGACTGGTGCTATGCATCACGACGGCATTGCTGAATCGCTTCTTCCGTGGAGGCAAGGCCAGGAAGTATCCGCCGGGACCCAAGCCATGGCCCATTATCGGCAACATGTTCATCTTCAAGGGCATTGTCTACGACACAGAGGCAACCCTTGCCTGGCTGGCCAAGAGCTTCGGCGACAAGGTCATGATCTGGCTCTTCTCAAAGCCGTTTTTGATCGTGGACAAGCTGGAAGATGCTAAAGAGTTGATGGACAAGGTATGCCTCCGTCTCATCTTCCATCCTATTTGCCAGATTCTCTAAGACGAGACATCCATCCAGCGAGGTTCCATCTTCTCCGACAGACCAAGGCCGAGCAACTTTGTCGAGCGCGTTTGGCCTTGTTTGTTGCCCATCAAGCCGCTCGGCGACGAGTATCGGATCGTGAGGCGAATCTACAACGACCTGCTCGGCCCCAAGCAGTCCCAATCAGTCAGAAAGTACCAAGACTACGAATCCAGGATGCTGATGCGAGATCTGTACAACGCCCCGGAGAAGTTCCAGGTCATCACGGAGCGATATTCGATGAGTGTCATTTTCAGTGCCGTGTACGGCGTACGCATTGGTCGCCTCGACTATCCTGTGATTGAGGAACTGTTTAGCATTATGGACACTATGGCGAACTGTAAGTTCCCGAAATCCCATACTTGCCAATAGGTGTGGCGAGCCATCTCGGGAATGCTAATGACGATGTTCGCAGACATTCTTCCGGGAAGCCTGCTCATTGACTATCTCCCCTTCCTCCAGAGACTGCCCGAGTGCTTCCAGCCCTGGCTCAAGTTTGCTGATACAATGCACGCTCGCGAGTCAAAGTTCCACAACGGCTTTTTGAACGTCCTCAAGGAGCAGATTGAGGCGGGAACTGCGTCCTACTGCTTTGGCGTTGACGTCTTGAAGCTCCAGGAGAAGAACGGTCTCAGCGACGAATTCACGCTCGACATTCTCAAGGGAGTCATTGCTGCCGGCTCTGAAACGACCAGCAGCATGTTGCAATCCATCTTCAAGGCCCTGGCAATGAATCCCGAGGCTCAGAAGAAAGCACAAGAAGGTAAGATGACCGCATTTGAGCATTGCTATTGTAACACCGGTTTTCGGTTTAAGCTGACTCGATCTCTTTGATCTATACAGAGTTGGACCGTGTTGTTGGACCATCACGCTTGCCACACTGGGACGATGCCCCCAACCTACCTTATATCCGCGCCCTCATCAAGGAGCTTCACAGATGGACCCCTCTCTTCATTCTCGGGGTGCCGCATGCTTCCACCGAGGAAGTTGTCTACAGGGGATACACGCTGCCGCAAAAGACCCTGGTCATGCCTCATGTCTACCGCCTGTCAAGAGATCCCGACATCTACGAGGACCCCGATGCCTTTGCGCCCGAGAGGTTCCTCGGCGATGACCTCGACTCGTATGCCAGCGCCAAGCAGAGCGACTTCCGCAAGCGTGACCACGTCAACTATGGCTGGGGACGACGACTGTGCCAGGGCATCCAGGTCGCCGAGAACTCCATCTTCATGCAGGTTTCTCGGCTTCTATGGGCGTACAATGTTGCGCCTCTGCCAGACGAGCCTCTGCGCTTGGAAGACAGGCTTCGTAAGTCCCTATCTCCTTCTTTTGCTTCACGTATCTTTAGGTGTTACTGCAAAAGTTAACGTTACAACGCAATAGACGGAATTGTCAAGAAGCCCAAGCCGTTCAGGCTGTCCATCACGCCTCGGTCTGAAGAAGCCGTCCAGGTGGTCCTGCAGGCCGCAAAGCAGGCCGTGACAAGTCTCCCAGATGCCGACTCCGTGGTGTATGAGTAACTGGACACAGAGTGGCAGGACAGAGTGACTGATGAATGATGAACAATGGCATCGTGGCCAATTTGATGAGCGTTTGATAGTATATCCATAGTCATGAGTTATGAGCTTGATAGCCGATTGGCACACATATTATATGTGCAAATTAAACAAAGAGTCAAACAAAGCATCGAGTGGGGTATCCCTTCATTAATTCTAGGTGATAGGACTTGCGTGACTTAATATTCACATCGGATGTAACCCAGCCCGTAAGCAGAGCAACAGGGGTCCTCCAAATGTCTGTAAGAGCTGCCTTGACAACAAAGGCATTCAGGCAGATCTCACAAGAACATCGACAATTCCTCAGTAGTACGAGAAGTAGAGTAACATCTGCTTACACACAGAAATGCCCGTCTATGGAGAACCCTCAGTCGATGACCTCTCCAGCGATCCGACTCAACGGACACGATGGAGCTACACCAACTCCTCTGATCCGCCGCTGCCCGATGAAGATGCCACTCAGCCATTCTGCCCTCGACATGCTGTCACTATCGCTCGTCTAGACATAAAGTCCTTTGGGCCTCACCCAATGAACTCATTCTCAACAACTCCCCATCGCGATTGGCATTTTGGCAACCTCGACTACATCCTCTCTCGCCGGGACTGGTGTCGAGCATGCGGCCTCATCGCAAATGTCATTCTTGAAGATCCCTCAAACTCCCTCTTAGAACGCCAAAATGCAGAAATCATTGCTTGTTGGATATGGGACGGGGTGCTTGATGGCAGCAGCAGTGACATGGGAACGCTGCGTCTCAGGATCGCTCCGGAAATGGTTGGCTGGGAGAGTCTCTTTGAGCCATTTGATCTGGTTCCCTTGGCAGATGACGGGGCAGAGGATAGAATGTTTCTGGGGCGGAGAATCGACGAGACTCGGTTCGACTTGGAGTTGGTCAAACACTGGATCAACAATTGCGCTGAATGGCATGGCGACGAGTGTTTGGATCTGACACCATGGCACACTCTGGATCTGGGCGTATCCTTCATCCGAATGGTCTCCCTGAGGGATGGCAAGTTGATCGAAACCTCCTGTCCGCCGCCCTATGTAGCACTGAGTTACGTATGGGGCACTGCCCCGGTGTTCAAGACAACACAGAGCAATATCGGAGACCTGATGCAGCAGCAAGGCTTGCCGGTGTCGTCTCTTCCAACGTCTATCCGCGATGCCATGACTCTGGCTCAGGAGCTTGGCTTCGAGTATATCTGGATCGACTCAATATGCATAATCCAAGATTCCGGAGACGACAAGGTGCAGCAGCTCCGCATGATGGACAGCATCTACACTCGTGCAAGCCTCACCATTGTTGCCGCAGCCGGCTCTCATGCCAACGCGGGAATTCCGGGACTGCAGCCAGGCACGAGGTCTCGGAAACAGCATACAATCCAGGTATCTAACGACCTAACACTTGTGGCACTCCATCCGGATACCCATCGAAGCGCAGCAGCAACGACGTGGAGCACCAGGGGCTGGACATATCAGGAACTGCTTCTATCCAAGCGTTGTGTGTACTCCTTTCCGGACGGATCGGTGAGCTTTCAGTGCTCGAGAGCCGTGTGGGGAGAGGACTATCATGCCGAGACGCCGCACTTGAAGCGGTGCGCGCCGATGCTTGATATCTCGCTGAATCGCAGCTGGATGTCTCCTGGAAGTGTCAGGGAGAGAGGTGCTCCGACCGTCCACGTAAAGGACAGGCCCTATTTACATGAATACTCCCGTCTCGTTGGGGAGTACACTGGACGCAACATGTCCTATGCGAGCGACCGGCTTGCAGGCATCAGCGGCGTCCTAGACGTCCTTCAGCGAGAGTTCAGCCTCTCTTTCCTTCATGGACTGCCAGAGGTCCTCATCCATATGGCTCTTCTCTGGCAGCCGCGGGACAAGCTGAAGCGCGTTCCCAAAGATGCCAGCACCGGCCTACCGATGTTCCCCAGCTGGTCATGGACTGGCTGGTCAGGACCGGTGGGCTACGAGGACTGGAATGCCTTCAACAGCATGCCCGAGTTAGAGGATCGAGCGAAGAGAGTGATAGCCTTTGCGAAGCTGGCCAAGATGGGACCAGGGGGGCTCGAATATTTAACTGCCCCAACAGAAATTGAAGTATCTCACAACTGGTCAAAAGTCGTTACCCCTAAGAACGGAATTTGCTACGTCTTTGGCACAGATACTCATAAATACCATTCAGTCCCTTCCATGTCATCATCTGCATTGCTCGAACCGGTCAATACAGGCGGGCAGCAGCCTTGTCTCTGTCTGCGCACCCGCAAAGCAAATTTTCGACTGACGTACCTTGTCTTGAGCCCCGACTTCAGCAAGGACGACTTTCCCATCGAGAAACGAGGCCGGTTTGGACTCTCCCTGCCGTCACCGTCGACAGGGGATCGACCGTGGCTGGGAACCATTCTTTTGCCGGTGCAGTATCTTGCCAAGATGGCGCAGGATCATGAGTTCATCATTCTATCAGAGAGCTATGGGTTCAGTCGGCAGGAGGTGGCACCAACGACGGCTGGGCAGATGAAGCCCTTTGAGGTCTACGATGTGATGATGATTCGGCGGGTTGTCGGCGAGGAACTGGCGCAATATCGGACCCTGTTGGCAGAATGGGGGGCGGGAGCATATGACCAGGGGTCAACGAGTACTTGGCTCGAGGGAAAGAGTGTTGTTGAAAGGATTGGAGTTGGGAGGATGTTGAAGAGTGCCTGGAGTGGTGATGGTGATTGGGAAGATTTCGTCGTCGTATAAGTGCCTATGCGCAACTTGGGCTGTAGAAGTCTTCAGTGAGGAGAGGTCAAATACATGAATCTATGAGTTGCTCGGGAGGCGCCCTGCCAGTTCCCTGAACGTTCCTTCTATAGCCATGACTGTGAGATCGACTATCAGATCAATCTGGCTCGTCGTGACGTTGTAAGGCGGCGCGATCAGAATGTGATCACCAAGTGTGCCATCGACCGACCCAGCCCCTGGGTACAGCATAATGCCACCATCCTCCGTCAAGCTCAGGCCCTTCTGATGAACCAGCATTCCAACGTCGAGATCGCGATCAAATGGCGTCTTGGAGGCCTTGTCTTTCACAAACTCAATCTACATATGCATCAGTACTCTGTGAACCAACGATCTCAATATGATACGGGAGGGTATGACGCGGAATGCGAGCCATGACTTACACCCCAGAAGAGCCCACGGCCTCGAATATCACCAACGTAGCGATGATGGCCAAGCCTCTGCTTGAGCAAGCTTTCCAGGTACTTGCCCATGTGAAGCACGTTATCAACGAGCCCTTCTCCTAGTATGATTCGATGGACTTCTGCCGCCGCGGCACATGAGATGGGATGTGCTTGATACGTTTGCCCATGGGAAAAGCGTCTACCGACTTCATCATCAGTATCAAAACAACAACATCCAGCCGGCGGCTTACCCAGATCCATCCTCCAAGGCTCTTATGACGCGGTGGCCAACAAGAACACCTGCAATGGGCGCATAGCCTCCTCCGAGGCCCTTGCCCAAGGTCTGGATGTCGGGAACAACTCCCTCCTGCTCCCAGGCGTGCATCGAGCCTGTTCGGCCCATTCCGCACATTACCTCGTCAAGCACAAAGAGCGCTCCATACTTGTCGCACACGGCTTTCATGGCTTTGAAGTATCCCTCAACCGCCGGGACACAGCCAAGTGCCTACATCAAATAAGCAGATCGCTCTGGGGTTAGGGGCAGAGTAGAATAAAGGGGGGACTGGGCTTGTACGAACCGCGCCAACAACCGTCTCCGCGATGAAAGCGCAGACATTGTGAGCTCCCACGCGCTGGAACTCGGCATCCAGCTCTTTCGCAAGTCTATCCACGTATTCCGCTGTACTTTCGTCGTCCAGCTTGTATCTATAGGCGTTGCATGGCGAAACATGAGAGACGTTCTGCATCAGGATCGGTTCATATCCTTTCCTTCGACCGACGTGGCCGCCCACGGACAGAGCACCCAATGTTGTGCCGTGATAGGACTCCCTGCGAGCTATGAAGTGCGTCCGATTGGGCTCTGGAGTGGGCAGTTCCAGGAAGTACTGGCGAGAGAGCTTCATTGCTGCTTCCATTGCTTCCGAGCCTATCCTCTCCCAAGATCAGTTGGTTGTGTCTGAGTATGATATATAGTCTCATGCGTGCTAATCGTACCGGAACAGACAACGAATGCCCTTGCCATCTTGCCCCCCGTGCTTTGAATCAGCTGCTGGCACAAGTCTTCCGCACTCGGGCACGAGTAAAACATGGTATGGCAGTAATCCAGCGCCCTGGCTTGAGCTGCAATGGCCTCAATCACCCGCTCGTCGCCATGCCCGATGCAGGATACAGCGGCTCCTCCAGTGGCATCGAGGATCCTTCTGCCATTGTCGAACTGGATGTAAAGCCCGGAAGACGACACCACGCGGGATGGGGCGAGCTTCAAGTCTCGATGGAGGACTGCACTGCAAGCTGTGTCAACAACGTCTGTGTTTGTCGCACTCATCATCATGAGATCTTATAGGGGGCTTTGGTAGGTCGGGGAATAGATAAAGGAAGACGGGTTACAAAAGATTGATAAGTTGTATACAAATTGTTGAGCAAGAATCAGAACTCAGTTACAAGACGATAGAGGCATAATCAAGCTTCTTACGCATCTCATAAGGAGCACAATGTGGCTTTCTACACGACAACGAATCGCCCTCAGCATACAGAGTCAAGATGATCATTCATGGCCTTTCTGCAGAGATACAGAATGAAGCTGTATCCCACCAGCAACGACACTAGGCCCCAGCCTCTCCAACCCCCGCATGATGCTCGTATTAGCATTGAGATGCCAACCTGATCCAGCAACTCCCATCTAACCAAAACAAGCAAACCGACATGTTCAGATCAACTTGCTGGTCAGCCGTAGCATCTCATTGGCGGACTACCAAATGCCGAGCCGGCAATCGCCTCATCCCCTCTCCTCTCTATCTGCGCCTTTATGCCTCGTAGCATATAATCGAGTTGTATCCCCATTGCAGCGATAGAGGCTCCCATTCATTCAACGACCAATCCTCATACGTTAATGTGTCATAGTGGATGAACATCTGCCACAAAGAGGGGAAGAGCTCTTAAACTAGGCGAGTCTGGCTCATGCAATTGACGCCAGTGGTAGAGAAGAGCAATCTAGAGGAGACGGGATCTTATAAGCTTAAGATAGAGCGGGATTAGGGCATCGATCGGATGTAACGTGCTTTTCCTAGGCAAGAGTTAGCTATGCTGCCGATCATCCAAAGATTTAAACTCATCCTTTTCTGCTGCTGAGAGTACTCTTTTACTTTCCGTGTTCTAAAGGGTCTCTTGTTCGCGGGAGCTGCTATACATATACTGACAACCCCCCTCAACATCCCTCCAAGCAACCACTCGAAATAGCAGATTCAGCCACCAATCTCAAAGAGGAGTTGATACGTAGGTGGATACGAGTCCATCAGCTACGAGATCCATCATGACACAAATCCGAGCATCATTACCATCACTGCCCTCGCCCACCAGCAATCGACCACGAATCCGTGATATAGGCTACAGCCCCGGCAAGTTTACACCAGGACCCAAGAACTCCATTCTTGATGTACCAGGTAATATGAGTTCCTCAAATGCTTCTCAACTACATGAAAATATTCATTCGCTCGTCTAGGAGTCCAAGTTGGCCAGATCACTGTCCATGAAGGCACCGACATCCACACGGGATTGACCGTCATCTTGCCTCGTGGAGCGAAGGACACTCGACTCAAGCCTTGCTATGCGGCAACCCACGATCTCAACGGAATGGGCGAACTGACTGGTTGTCATGCCCTTGCCGAGTACGGATACATCAACACAGTAAGCGCCCTACCTATACCCAGAATACATGCATTCAAGCCATCATGTGCTAGCAGCCTCACTGACCCATCACTATTCCGTTAGCCAATCGCCATCACAAACACCCTCAGCGTAGGCAAAGTCTACGATGGCCTGTTTCTATGGCAAATGGAGCAGGCAGGCAAAAGCGGCGAAGACGACATCGAAAGCCTGCGCCGGTTCTCCATCCCCGTCGTCGGAGAGACCTACGACGGCCTCCTCAACGACATCAGCGCTTCCGTGATAGACAAAGCCTCCGTCTACGCTGCCATTGAAGCCGCCCAGACGCAGACAGAAGTCCTGGAGGGCAACTACGGCGGCGGCACGGCCATGCGCTGCCATGGACACAAGGGCGGAACGGGTACCAGCTCGCGCGTCGTCCCAGGTGCGGATCGTGATTACACGCTTGGTGTTTTGGTGCAGGCAAACCATGGTCAGAAGCCTGATCTGAGGATTGGGAACGTGCCCGTTGGCGAGTTATTGATTGCTGAGGAAGCAGAAGCTAGAGACGAGGGTGCAAAGGCAGACAAAGGCTTGCCCATTGGCGGCAAGGCGGCCGAAGGCAGCAAGTTGCCCCTGAACTGACGGTTGTACGATTTTGGATGAATGATACGATTACTGACAACCGGTGTAGGCATAATAGTCATCATCATGTAAGTATCTTCCGAGCGGGTTCCTGACATGTAGTGTACTGTTGTTGACCTCTTCTCTCAGCACGGACGCCCCTTTACTACCTCATCAACTGCGACGTCTCGCACAGCACGCCGGCATGGGCATCACTCAGGTCAGAAGAAATCACTCTCTCACCATATGAGTTATCAAGTCACTAACTCTTGTCATGTATCTTCTTTAGGTGGGCGGCCATTCGGCAGGACGAAACTTTTCAGGGGAGATATTCCTTGCCCTATCGACAGGAACATCGCCGAATCAACTAGCGACTTCATCCGATGGGTTTGCGTACCTGCCACCACTGGAAACTCAGCCCGTCGAAACTCTCAAAAACGAGACCATCGACTCTCTCTTCTACGCGGTCTCAGAGACCACGGAAGAAGCCATCTTGAATGCCATGTGCAAGGCAGAGACTCTGGTAGGCTTCAAGGGGAGGACTACGAAAGCTCTACCAGTTGACAGAGTGCAAGAGCTGCTTCAAAAGTACGGAGTTGGCCTCAGAAAATGATATACAGTTCTAGGCTATTAAAAATTCCTTCTTATTAAAATATTAACTTCCTGACATGCAACTACCTAATCCACCACCCCCTGAGGTAGGATGGACACATAGTCTATCGCCGCCTGTTCCTGAGCATCTCCTGTCCCCTTGATAGTCAGCCTATCTCCTCTCGAGATCCTGACCCCCTCGAACGAGATACGGATCGCCGAGTGGCAGTCAAGAAACGTGCTGAAATCGTGCCCAAGATGATTCTCCGAGTCGCCCTTCCACTTGCCGAGCGACTTGCCATTCAGCAGCACATCGTAGCTGGCGGTTCCGTTCATCACGTCGTAGTAATTGACGGCAACCGTATACTTTCCGCTTGGGACGTTCAGTCTCGTCGTGGCCGTGCCTGTACCGTTGGTCGCAATCGCCTTGTACTTGGACGCACACTCAGTGGGAGAGACGTTGACGGCCGTGAATCCCGAGAGGTCCATGTCTTCGGCTTCGATCCGATGGGGATGGTTCCGAACACGGTTGAGCTGGTCCGGGATGCTTGAAAGGTTTCGATAAAACTCGGTGATGGCATCGCGCCAGACGAGCGAGTGGCCAGTTTGATACTGCAGCTTGTACAAGACGGCGTTGTATCTCTCGGCGTCAATCTTGCTCTTGAGCGACTTCCACGCCGCCGGGAACTTTTGCACCGTCGCAGCACCGGTATAGTGAGCGTCGTAGAAATGCTGGATGACAGACTTGCCAGAGTGCAGTCTAAAGGTGTACGGAACGTGATGGAACCACAGCATCAAGTCGTCGGGGGTGGTCTGGGTATGCTCAAACCTGGCGGCGACCTCCTTGGGATACTGCCCAGCGTTGCCCGTGCCGTTCGAAACTGTGCGATCCATGCCAATGGTCTTGCTGTCGGCACGAGTCCACTGGCCCCAGCCGTTGTTGTCCTGAGAGGCGGGATTGGCGCCGTAGTGAGTGTAGAGGATGTCGGTCAGGGTCTGGATGCCGAGGTTGCCGCTGTACCCTTCGTACGCAGGCCATGACTTGAGCGACATGTCGGCAATGGTTGAAACGACGTCTCGATCCAGGCCAAACGTCAGACGCGTCCACTCCTCAACGATGTCTCGAGAGTCTGCTCGGGGATTCCAGGCAAGCCTTCCATAAGCAAACATGTTGGACATGGCCAAGTGACTGCCCAGCCAAGTATCGTCCATGCCGACGTTGATGACTCCAGCATATCCGCCGAGTTTATGGTTGAATACCTCGCCCGAGATGATATCACGGACATACGATTGTCGGTTGTTGTAGCGCATGTCGAATCCCAGTATGGTCTGCCATAGCGGCGGGAGATAAACCAAGTGCGACTGCTGGCCGAGATACTCCTGGGTAATTTCGAGCTCAATCGACACCGCCGTTTTGGGCAGGTTGGCAAACAGGGGAGAAGCAGGCTCTCGGACCTGGAAGTCAATGGGGCCGAACTTGATCTGAACCAGGACGTTGTCGTCAAACTGGCCGTCCAGGTCCTTGAAGAAGTCGACGGCGGCATTGGCTCGGTCAGCCTTCCAATCAGTCTCGTTGAGCTGGTCGTAGACAAAGGCCCGGAAGACGACGATGCCGCCGTGAGGCTGCACGGCCTTTGCAAACAGATTGGCACCCTCTGCCAGGGTGCGGTTGTACGTCAGGGGCCCGGGTTGGCCCTCGGAGTTGGCCTTGACGAGGTAGCCGGCCAGGTCAGGCACGAGCTGGTAGATTCTGTCCGTCTTGTCCGTCCACCATTTGATGACGGTGTCATCGAGGGGGTCAAACGTGGACAGCTCTCCAAGAACCTGTGGTGAGGCAAAGTTGAGCGAGATGCCGACATTGACGCCCCACGGCCGGAAGAGGTCGGCAATTCTCTTGAGGCCTTGGAGATTCGTCTCGTTGAGGAGATTGGCGTCGGCGTTGACGTTGTTGATGACGATGCCGTTGAGGCCTACCGAAGCCAGCAGACGGCCATAGAGCGGGACTCGCGAGAGGTCTTCCTTGATGAGCCCGTTTTCGAAGAAGATGGACGGCCCTCCGTAGCCCCTTTCAATGCTCCCGTGGGCTGCAGTCGCCGCATTGAGGTTGTCCCACTGGTTGGACCATCGAACAGGCGCACTTGGGTTCGACGCAAACGCCTTTTCCGAAAAGTCGCCCTGGCCGAGGTAAGACAGATACTGAAAGGCGCCGTATAGAGCGCCTCGTTCGTTTTGACCGATGATCTGGACCGATCCGCCCTTGGTGCTCAGCCAGTATCCGTCCTCTTTGAGGTTCAGTCTTGGTGAGATTTTCCCACAGGCAGACTGGTACGTGTCGAGAGTGGAAACGACGATGCTCTTCTGCGCAGAGCAATGCTTTCCTCCGCCGGAACTAACATCCAGATCGAGGCCCAGAATGCCCTTGATACCCTTGTGAAGCTCTGACGAAGCACTCGCCAGGGGCCCGTTCTTGGAGGCGTTGAGGACGACGATGCGGTCCGGGAAGGACTTCAGATGGCCTCTTGTCGCGGACGACGGAAGACGAGCATATCGCAACCAGGCGTCAATGCCGCTTTCAGCCAAGACAGGCACAATGGCCGCCAGCAGCAGAAGAAGAATACTGCGTATCACCATGACTGCGCCGCTTGTGGCTCGAGGCAGGATGATGAAGCCGTTGACGTGAAGTCAAGGTGGGCATGGTCATCTGTTATATACATGCAACATCATCAGGCTCAAGAACACGGCTTCCATTCAATCATGCCATCAAATCACTGCATCAAATCTACAGTAATACCAACGCGTTCATGTCGTCAAGCAGCAGGTTGTTTCTGCCCTTGTCGACCAGGGGCAGAGGCTTTAGCCTAAAGTGTGGGCAACACAAGGTCCGCATGGAGAACTGGCTGCAGTTGGAGACTTGAGGGGGGCTGGAGATGAGGAGATCTGCAGCGATTCTTGGCCGTTGCACGTCGTGCCGATGGGTAAAGCTCTGGGTAATTGGGAGCTGCTTCATGCTGACGTCTGTTCTACAGTTAATGAAATCAGTTGCGTTCATAGACGAGGTTCTTCCTGCCGCTACTCTCTTGGGGATGATGATTCCAAGGCATGCAACAACCGCACGCACAACTCCAAGGCATGGGCTCGAAGTGTTCTTGTATTACTGCCTCCCACATGGTTTCCCCATACTCTGACGCTCTCCCCCACATTCAAAGGCACAACGGCATCTGCCGGAGTGCTGCTGCTACCCCACAGACTTGCGGAGAAGCTATTCCGGATATCGAACCCATGAACCGCTTGCTCAGCGGATTTCGATGAGGGGCTCCGGCAAAAAGGGCCCGGCATTCGGCTTGCTCCTACAATCGACGGATCCTTGCTTCTGTTTGTCTTATATATCATCTAGTATTAGTGAATACAGCTAAGGAGACCGATGCTCCAAGAGCCCACGTATGCGTGGATTCGATATTGCTTCCTCCAATAGGAAGAATTCCTCATTCACACAATTTCACTGAGATTCTCGTCCCCGCAAACAGCTCTTTTACCCCGGACCCATCAGGCTGGCATCCGTCAATGGACTGTTCAGCCTAAATTTGGTGATGTGATTAGTAGAGCCATCTGGTGGAGCAAGTTCTACTCCTGCAGTTGTGCACTACAGCAAAGACCAGGGAATGGGCCGTTTGAGCTATGGTGCTTGATGCAGAGCAATGGTGCTTGATGCAGAGCAAAGCCTCGCGCTTGATTTTACTCCCGTTACCCTCAATCTTGTTTCATCGAGGGCATTAGCTTTCCAGGCTCCTGGCACAGCAACCTTCCGTCAGGAGATGTCCGGCACAAGTTCCGAGAGCTGAAGTTGCAACCTTGGCTTTGTATATAGACAGGGTGCCGCTTATGATGCAGAAGGCCGGGGTGAAGTTTTGGATATTCACTTCAACTGTGGTCGTGTTGCCTACAATCTGTTCCTGGCTCTCTATCAAACTCCCTCGCTCGTGTAAGACGTTCCATGTATTCGCCAACTGAGTCTCATCTGCGCGTATTCAGTACAACTACTTTGAATACTTTCACCTTGCACAGTGTTGCTTCACAGAGTCTGATATCCTGCCATAGAGGTTCATCGACATGCCCCTCTAGTAAGTATAACATGTTTCTACTTACCCTAGCACTCTAACCAATTATCGAATTGAGGGTAAGCTACTTACTCGTAAACATGGCTCATTCATGCTCGACTTCAAAGGAGATCCACGTCCATTCGGAAATCCTCAGAGTGGACACTGGCTGGCATTCCAGCTTCCCACCGTCCAATATTCATGTTCTTTGTCTGAGAGAGCCCAGTAGATCATCACATCCTAAATCACATCACGCATAGTTGATGGATTCCCTTCAAACTACTGATAGGCGGAATGACATGTGCAGTGTGTGATTGATGAGTCTGCCAGACCGGATAAGTGATGGTTGTCTCCGTATAAACTGGAAGAGATATGACATCCGGTTGACAGCTGAATAGCTACAAAGATCACATAGCATGGTAAGGTTTATGGAACATTTTTTGCTGATCCGGTCAACACTGAGCTGTAGATCTTCGATTGTCCTGGTTCAACTCTCTGTGATTATGATGAAAGCATCTCTCACCTCCTTACTGCCTCTATAGCATCCCTTGGCTCAGGATCCTCAACCAAAATGCTACCACCTATTGTTCGGCGAAGAAATGCCAGGCTGCCCAGATGTCCATCACTAGCAATTATAGATGACTATGTCAGGACGTCGGCGTCGATTTTTGCCCAAATTCAACTCGCAAGTCTGTGGTGATTCTCTTCAAAGACACCATCATCCCCATCGTCGAAGCAGAATCTTCTCGTCTCGTCGAGCGATTCAGACTCATTGGCGCCATCCCAGCGGTGCGCGAGGACCGTGTTCACAGTGTTTGCTCCGCAGCCTGCCCAATCTGAAGTTTCTGCTAGGCATCGACAGACAGTTCACAACCTCCGACCTCGCTGCTCCGCAGCAAAGAATCGTCGTCCCCGGAACTTGCCCGGACGGGCCACCTGGACGATGTCGATTCCAGGCCCAACATCAAAGAAGGGGGACGCACATCCAACCACACGACATGCCTGAGCTCTCATCATGCCACTCGCTCGCAACGTCGCTGTCGATTGGTTCCGCCATACGTGACCAACAGTTCGGTTCGCCTCGCGTGGCACTCAGGGTTCATTCCCGGGCCCCTTTTCTTCAGAGTCGCTCAACGAAGGTCCCTGTGGGCAGACCTAACAGAACTCTACACTCGTGGTCATCTTAGTGATTCTGAAGACGATATTCTAGCCTTATTTCCAGCATCTACACCTCTCACGCCACATTGTACATTCACTACGATCCCGATGTTTGTGAAGGTGTGGAAAGCCGTACACATGTCTATCAAAAATGGTGTTTTAATAGAGCACTTGTGCGCTCCGTGTCGTAGAAAGCTTAGTTGGTGAGCCAGCCGGTCAGAGCCGGTTGGATATGTCAAAGAATATAAATCAGGAGATGCACATACGTATCGGTCAATTGGCGGATGTGCCGGATATACAACTGTAACATTAGAAATCCTACAGAGGCGCCGAATCCTGGAATGCAGAGAAATTAAAGAATCCTACCATACAAAGGCGCAGAACCCGGGAATACCACCAAGGGTAGGACCAACGCCCAACCGCTGGTCATCACAAAGCATAGAACCAACGCCAAATTGTATGTGACGGAGGGCAAAGAAAGGGGCAACAGCTCGTACAAGCAGTTTCTTTGTTACTTACCTATATACTTATAAGCCCTCTTTTCCAAATAATGTTTTTTTGCCATCTTTCTGAGCCTTGTCAGTCAACATTCGTTTTGCTTTTTTGCTCTTTGCGTTTCCTTTTTAACGCTCCCTTCACTACTCATGCCAGTCGTTCATTATCTATAATCAACTACATTCATTTGCTCCAAAAGAACCATGGTGAAAACTCCGACCATCGCCGTCCTGGCAGCGCTTGGAGGTCTTCAAGCAGTAGCTGCTCAGCGCATCGGCAGCTCAGCGGTGTGGGTTGATGCGGCGACATGCGATCCTTGGGCAAAGTCCCATGGCTTCCCAGCTGCTGCCGGCCCTGGTGGTCTCTTCACCACTGCTCTCGGAATACTCGATAACACCGCAATTTCAACCTTGTATCGCCTGTACCACCCTACCAACCAGTCGCAGACGACACTCCCTGCCAACGTTCTTGCTTGGGAGAGGTACCGACTGAACTCAACCTACGACGCTCTCTTCGGCAACAACACGGGTACCAAGTCCGTGGACGTGGGCGTTTGGGATGTTGTTCGTAAGTCAAACAGCTGATTCGGCACATGGCCATTGTCACCCACTGACGGGTTTCCACAAGACAATGTTTGGGGAGTTCATTTCCAATGGGGGCAGCCCATGAGCGAAGAGCCGTACATTTTTGTCGTCTGCGACGATGCCCCGTATATGTCCAAGAATAGCAACGGCACGTTCGTTTACAGTGAGTCTACCAATGGGTTTGATAGAGTCATCGATGGCCTTACTGACATTGCCTCAGCGGACCCCTACCGCCATGCCAGCATGGAGATCAGCCCCGTGAATTTGCAACTAGACAATTTCGTCGGCCCATGCGCGACAAGCGGCCAGTCGTCATACGACATCGAGAATCTGGACAACTACAGTCAAAACGTTGTCCTCTGCACAAAGAACATGAATCTGCCATTGGGCCTCACAAGCAAAGGACCTACCACGTTTGGTAGTGGCACGACCATTGACGTAGCGGGCAAGAGTTGGCTCGGCGCGATGTACTCGCAGGCCCTGTGGTCTGGCGGTGGTGTCTTGAGTAAGTTGTCAACCCTCTTTACAAGTTATCCGGGGCTTCTGCTAAATCTGTTCCTCGTAGAACCTTCAACACATGGGTTTACTGCGTCGCACGCCTTGAGGAACACGAGGGCTGGTCTGTTCAATGCCGACAGCAACAAGTTCTTTGGCTTCGCCTTCATGCTTGACGGTCTGTTCTGGGGATCGGGCGTTGGCCGGACGTCACAGCAGGAATATGCAAACTTACAGACGACTGCCGCTGGTAAGAGGATCATTGCTGCCTTTGGTCTCACCAATATTGCTGTGCCAGCTAGGGGCATCAACTGGGTGTCTGGATGGGCGCCTCCCAACATGTGGACCAATCCATCCGAGACTCCTGATTACATGGAGCCAATCCCGACATCTTGATTTCTTCACTTTACGACCTGTTACATATTGATGTTACACCTGGAGGCGTAGCAGTTGTAACAGGTTCCTTCATTTTCGTACACATTATCATAGTTAGCTTAGTTTCTTCACCACTCTTTCAATTAGTTATATACGCCCTTTATTAATCTCCATGACATTTGGGTCCAGCGCTCTGGTTGTTTGCTTTTATCCCTCCATTATCTGATATATACCACTCAAAGATACCGTACAGCAGCTGCTTGAGATCAATTATTGATTCTATTTAGAACGATACATCCTACTGTTGAGTTATCTTAGTGGAATATCTCCGGGGCTAGAGGCTTGTGTCTATCATCCTGTTGAGAATTTTAGGCTCCCTTGAGAAGATCTTCTGTTCGTAACGTTTGAGGCCTTGGAACCCACTAAAGGATACGTGGAGTACCTATGTATGTTACGATGGGAACTACCTGATACCCTCTATGTTCTGTTGGAAAGAGTCTATACGGGTAGTCAGTTTTACGTTATCATGTGCCTCGGAATAGCGTTTACAGTTTGCAGGCCCTCAGAACTGGCCAGTGTAGATCACCAGCTCAGCATCGAGTATGTGGAAGAATCAATATTGGAGAGTCCCGTGGCTCGACAACTACAATACGCACTTTACGGCTATGCAGCCGCAGCTACAATTTGATTTTGCCTATGTCAGCAACTCCTTGACGGGGTTCTCTTGTCTGTCGACTACGACTCTACGCGAGAGGAGAATGCCCGTGCCATGGTTAGCACACGGCGCACTCAAAGATCATAACGTCCCGTCAAGGGATCCGAGATGCCGCTCCAGGGAAACAAGATGCCCGGTCCTGTACGACGACTGAAACACCAGGAATTTCCTATGTGTACCTACAAGTAGGTACTTGGTTATTATTGAGCAAAGCTGCGAAGCAGCTTTGCGAATGGTGCAACCGTGAGTGAGGCGGCTTCCAGCTTTGCTCTATTAATGGGAAGACAAATCACGCTAAAATAAAGTCAAATGGAATCTCGAGTGGCAATTAGTTGTTTTTGCCATATTGACCGCCTGGCGATGTATCTGGACTTCGTTATCTTAGTGTTTTGAGCATTGCAATAAGGTATCGCGATGTTGTTGTCTTGGCGTTGAGTCAGCCCACAAAAGGAACGTACAGACCTTGCCATAACACTTGGCGATTGCTATATAACGCTGCAGCGGAATTTGATGCAACTTGCATAATAAAAAAGAGCAATGCCTAGGCTTTTGAATGATATAGATATTACTATAGAAAAAGCGCCGCAGGCTAAAGCGCTGTAGGCCAGCCCCCAGCAGGGACCCCCAGTAAGGCCCCCGGAGGGCCCCCAGAGGGTATGCGTAAAGCAGCACAGCAGGTAGCTAGTAGCAGCAGCAGCAGTACAGTACCTTACTAAGTAGCAGCAGCAGCTACCTAGCAGCCGGAGGGGGGTTTTTAGTAACTGTGATAAAGCCGTAATGTCTAATATAAGCGCTTTATTAGTGATTTTTTCCCTTATTTATTAAATTTTGCCCTTATAAAAGGGCTTACAGATTTTATATAGGTCACTAAAAACCACCCTTAGCCTGCTAGGTATACCTAGTAGTAGTAGCAGCCATAGTAGCAGCAGTACTAGCAGCAGCAGGAGTAGTAGTACCTAGCAGGCTAAGGGTGGTTTTTAGTGACTTATATAGAATTTATAAGCCCTTCTATAAGGGCAAAATTTAATAAATAAGGGAAAAAATCACTAATAAAGCGCTTATATTAGACATTATGGCTTTATTACGGTCACCAAAAACCCTCCTCCGGCTGCTAGGTAGTAGCAGCAGTATAGTAGTAGTAGCAGTACCAGCAGCAGTAGTAGCAGCAGTACCAGCAGCAGTATAGCAGTAGCAGCAGCAGTATAGTAGTAGCAGCAGCAGTAGTAGTAGCAGTAGCAGCAGCAGTATAGTAGTAGCAGCAGCAGTAGCAGCAGCAGTACCAGTAGCAGTACCGGCAGCAGTACTGGCAGCAGTACTAGCAGCAGCTTTGCTCACCGTATGGACGCCTTGAGCGGGCATCGAGCTTGTCTGCCATTGATCGGCACATCAAATTCAATCAGATGTTATCACTTGCGTACACCTACCTACCTATAAATGAAGAGCGATGCATCCGATTTCCTCAGAGTATACCAGTGAGTTCCGGCTGTTATGTGCCCCGTAGAAGACCCCAGATCTCAGACACGGAGGTTCTTAGGGGGTCGGAACGGGCCGGGCCGGGCGGGCCGGACTTCCGGAATATCCGCGCTTTCAGGCGGAGCTTCTGGAGATACATCGAGGATTGCATGTAGTCAGGGATCTTGGTTGCGCTTTTCATGTTGTCTGATTGGAGGTTTCTTCAGTTTGTGTAATGTTCAATCCCTTGATCAGGCAATGACGGGGGATGTGGGAGAATGTATCACAGAGCTAATACGTACCTACCTTAACGCTTCGTCTCACCAACGAGACACATGAGGTATGAAGACTTTAAGCACAGAGAGTGGCAATTTATGTCCAAGCTCCGATGACGATAATTTCCCTGAAATGCCTTCCGGATCCAGGTGAAAGACTTTCAACCATCAAGACAAGCCCAAGGAGGCAACACACGGAAAACACCAACACCCTGGACAATGGGCGTCCCGGGAATAGTCAGTGCGACAGCCATAGTTTGGAATAGACCAGGGCCGTAGTCTCCTCCGCAGCTTTCTTTGGGAGAAACTAGTCGGGGGATTGAACAGGAGCAGAAACAGCTCCCTGCAGTTAGAGACGAAGAAGATGGCAGAACCATCGAGCAAGTAAGAGAAGGAGAAGAAGATCAACGACAGTCAAATGGCCCGCTAAGTTAATGTCTGTGATGGTAGAGATTGCTTAATCTCGCGCCATCTCATTGTCTTCAGATCTACCGACTCTTGAGTTACAGTCACATGTGAAGATGCCCAACAATACGACCCTCTGCCGCCTCCCGTCCCGATTTGGCCCCCAGTCAAGGGAAGATTCAGCCCACCCCCGCACGTAATATCCATCCATACATGTAGTAAGATGATAAGGAACAGACACCAACAGGACCATCACGCTCGGAGAACTGTGCTAGATGCCCCCCACGACATGCAGCTCCTTCTGGGTGAAGTACAGTGCTCGACACGTATAGGCATTCTGTATGCTAGCCCTCTTTCACGCGGATAGTAATGCCACAATACTTCCAAGCAGTGTATTGTATCACTTCATGGACCTCACATCGAGATTCATGCAGGAATGGCAGGAAAGGTCCTGCAAATCATCGCGCGTGTACTCTTATATACGATCTGCACTTCAGAGCATCTCCAGGTGATGTGATTCTGCCACAGCAGGTCTCTGATAGGCTCGCAGCGTGCATATATGCCTGCATGATAGGTTCAACTATATCTTCCCCGCCTCTTTCAGCTGAGGTCCCAACCTCTCTTTCCTTTTGTTCTCAACAATTCACGGCATAGCAGAACGACATCTTCCTAAGGCCTTTGTTCGGTTCGCCCATTGCGGCCTACTATATGAGCAGAAACACACACTCACCCTCACTACAAAGAAAGTACATCGATCCAGCTTCACAGCTCCTCCAGAGCCAACACCCATCATGGACGATGTAATGATTGGCCTACGACGCCGCCACAGGAGGAGGGATATCCGCTCGAGAGTCTCCGAAGAGCCCAAATATGTCGAGCACGTCAGAGTATCTCCGCAATGCGGCATCTGTCTGGAGAGACTACTCGACAAGGAACCAGCAATGATACGTATGTCACCACCAGCCTCCAGACAGGGAGCATTACCTACCCTCGTACACCCGAGCCCCCCTGCTGCCCCAGTGTATACATTGCTAACAAGGTCTGTACAGTCTATGGAAAAGATGATACATACGAAGGCCACCTCCGGCCCTTTCTGTTCCCCTTCATGTGGTCTGCCCACCGGCAGTCGGAAGGTTACTTGATCTGTCGAACAAAGAACTGCAATTGCACGCCCACATCCGAATACACTGCATTGCACCGCGAATGTTACAAGATATTCCTCAGGTTCTGCGAGCTCAGGGCAATACGCAAGAAACGCGCCCACGAAGCCCTGTGGATATGCGCAGCATGGAAGACTCCTTGGCCCGGAACCGTTCCAATGCAGGCATCGCACGCCCCAGCAGATGCGCAAAGCCTGCAGCTGGCCGGTCGACTGATTGGGCTTCCTTTCCTGCATCAACTCCCTCCGGAGCTGCTGCTTGCCGTTTGGAGCCGCTCAAGAAACGCCTTGTTCTGGAGATGCGTAGCTGCAATCCGGCTGGTGGCTCAGCTCGAGGCCAGTACTCCAGAATTGCAAGTCGTGCCATTGGATCAGGTGCTTTCTTGGAACCGTGGCGGACAATTGGAGTCTGCTCCCGTGACTGCAGTCTACCCAGTCACCAGGCTCACGATTGATCAAGAGGGCATCGTCAAAGTGGAACGCCTCCGTTGCAAGCCTCGTTATAGAGCAGAGTATCATAACCACTCCACCTTTGTCGTCGAAGACGGCTCATCACTGTGTGGCATCGAAGCACAGCTGCAGGTATTCTGATACTTACCGATCAAGACGCATGTCACGGCGCAGTGAGCTGACAGATTCTCCAGAACGGACGGCTGCGTCTCCGCTTCACGCCGTTCCAGCTCACACGCCCTTACATATGGAACACTCCAGCTCCGCCTCAGCTGTCGTTATGCAGGGCTCTCGTCCCCGGCTCGTTCGACTCACGGCGCTTTCAAGTTGTGGACACGCAAAAGATTCAGGGCATCACCTTCTTCTTCCTCAAGCACACGCTGTACCATATCCACATCCACCACTCGGACAAGTCCAGTGCGTATTCCGTGTTCGAGCGGTTGTCGCACTCGATGCGTCAGGATGCCGTATGGATATACCTTCCCCTTCCGAGTACAGACAGGCTGCTCGTGTTGGGGACTCGCTTCGTAAGCGAAGGCAGATTCAACCTCCTCGTCCGGATGGAGAAGGCCGGGGACGTTGTCATCGGAGAGAACAGCTTCTTCCAAGAAGGCGACGTCGTCAACAAGAGCGACGTCATCAAAAAGAACCTCCCGTATCTGTACTCGGATCAGTGCCTGAGCGCAAACGGCAGTCCGGTGACTCTTGTGTATGGCGAACCGAAGGACGGGTTCAGCATCCCACTGTTTGGCAGCTACTGCGCATCCCCAACGCAGCATCCTCCCAGGCCGTTTGGTCTCGAGAAGCCATCCGAGCCCCTAAGAGGCCATGGATTCTATTCCCGAGCGCCGTTGAGCCACGTTGCGAGGGCCACAGTCTTTTTCAACCCGGTCCAGGGCGGCTGCCGGGGCGTCCTACTGCAATATGAAGACGGCGGATGCAGAACCGTCGGACAATGCCGCGTAAACGTGGATGTCTCGGAGACGGTGGATGCCCCGACGTCGATCTGTACATTGATTGGATCTCCTTACAACATTCACTCGCCAAATTCCAGGGTCTGGATTCAGTTTCTGCGTGATGCTTCGCAAGATGAGCTTGACAAGGGCTGGCAGCGCCATCCGATGAAAGGCTTTATCGAGTTCTATTTCTACCTGGGAGGTGTGTCAGTTCAGATTACCCCCAGTTTCCACGAGGATCTTGTTCGCCCTCTGGAAGTGGTCATGGACATGGGTTCCGAGGGATTGAAGCAGGTCACTGTTTGAATCTGCTGTACAAGAGGCAATTCCCGATTGGGCTGGATGACGGGAGGCGACGACGAAGGTATTGGACATTAGGCCAAGGTACGGTGGTCTTAGGTGATAAATAGATTGTGTACTTGGAACAGACTGATCATGGGTTTGGATGTCGGTTAGGATCAAGTATTTGAGATGGCGATGGATGACGGATGATGATAGATGAGGTTGGAGGTGCTGTACCTAGGCAAAGTACAGTGAGCTCGGCGGCTGCAGCTCGCTGCCGATAAGATAACGATAGTAGCGATAAGCTTCCCCATCACATGTATTCCAGCTTCATCCTCTCCTGCTTCACCTCTTCATACCTCTCCATACTTGTTGCGACCAATTCGTCACACTTTCAACCATCTCCCGCATTATCTGATCCTCTATCGACTACCACAACTTTCCTCCTCTCAATACACGTTGTGCTTCGCCACCTTCCCACCTGCCGGGTCCTCCATCATGGCGCTCTCCCCCGTCGTGACAACCACAACCTCCTCCTCCGCCCCTTCAAACCAGACGCTCCCCAATCCGCAGACATTACGAACCGTCTCCTCGCCCCTCAAGAACCTCGCATCCGGCTCCGGCCAGACCTCGACCAATGGAACTCCGAAACCCGCCCTCGCACCATCAGCAGCAGCAGTGCCGCCAACTTCAACTTCAACAACAACGACAACAAACCCACCGCTGGCCCCGACGCTGGACCTCGCCGAGCAGATGAACGAGGAGGAGAAGCGCAAGTACGTCAAGGGCAAGAAGCTCGGCGAGGGCACCTACGCCGTCGTCTTCCTCGGCCACCTGCGCTCCAGCCCGTCGACGCGCGTCGCCATCAAGAAGATCAAGGTGCAAAAGGAATACACCGAGGGCATGGCGCCCGACGCGGTGCGCGAGCTCAAGCACCTGCAGGAGCTGCAGCACCCCAACATCATCTCGCTCCTCTCCGTCTTCTCCTCCAAGGACCAGAACCTCAACCTGGTGCTCGAGTACCTGCCGCTGGGCGACCTCGAGATGCTCATCCGCGACACGGACAACGTGCGCTACGGCGCCGCCGACATCAAGGCCTGGATGGGCATGCTGACGCGCGCCGTCTGGTTCTGCCACGAGAACTTTGTGCTGCACCGCGACATCAAGCCCAACAACCTGCTCATCGCCGCCGACGGCGAGGTCAAGCTGGCCGACTTTGGCCTCGCCCGCAGCTTCGCCGACCCCCATCGCCACATGACGTCCAACGTCATCACGCGCTGGTACCGCCCGCCCGAGCTGCTCTTCGGCGCCCGCTACTACTCGGGCGCCGTCGACGTCTGGTCCGTCGGCACCGTCTTCGCCGAGCTCGTCCTGCGCGCCCCCTACATGCCCGGCAACAACGAGCTCGACCAGATCAAGCTCATCTGCGAAAACATCGGCACCCCGACCGAGGACAACTGGCCCGGCGTCACCCGCCTGCCCGAGTACACCGTCCCCGGCCAGCACCCGACGCGCGGCAGGGACTGGTACGAGATGCGCTTCGGCGTCGTCGGCACCGACGGCGTCGACCTGCTCATCCGCACCCTCGCCCTCAACCCGCAGAAGCGCATCACCGCCCGCGAGATGCTGCAGCACCGCTGGTGGCACTCGGAGCCCAAGCCCACCCGCAAGGACGACCTGCCCCGCAAGGACGCCGGCGCCGGCGAGGACAAGATGGGCGGCGACCTCAAGCGCCGTCCCGGCGTCGTGGCCGACGACGACAGGGGCGCAAAGGTGGCTCGCAAGCTGGACTTTGGGCAGCGGTAGATGTGTTCCATCTGAGAATATATTGCTTTTCTTCATCTATCGAGGGGGGAAAGGGGCGTTCTTTTTTCTTACTATTTCTTTAATCTGAATAATGTACATTCATACCACATCAATTGCGAAGGGTTACTATGAGACTTGATCCCGCGGCCCATGGATTCAAGGCGAACTAAATGGTATATATCAAGGCGAAATAAATGGTATATACAATCTGCTTTTTGTATCTTCATCATCTCGCTGTACATACATACAAAGGCAGTATATATAGAAGGAATCTCTATCCACGTCATTGTGCCGTCCAGACACGCTTCTGATCCAAGACACGCCCTTTTTCCAGAACCACCTTTTCACTCTCTCCTCCTCTTATGTCCCCGGTCGTCGACCAGTAATATTCATTTCTTTTCGTGGCTCACATAATTCGTCAACTCGTTTCATAATTCCGACATCCAATCTCGACAGGCCCCCTCCTCCCCTCTAAACCGCCTGAAAAACCCCCCTTTTACATGGCCACGCAGTCCATCCCGTACATGGCTCTCTCGACGCTCCTCCTCACCTGATACCAGTCCGCCCTCCGCTGCGCATACTCGTACACCTCTTCTGCGCGGAACACGCCGCCAAAACGGTCGCCGTCCGCAATGACCGTCGCCATCTCCTTGGCGTGACCCGGATCGATGAGGTAAATCTGGCTCAGCTCACGCAGCGCCCCAAAGTACGGCAGCACGTCCTGGTTCCGCAGCGACCGCACGTAGTCCGAGTACAGGTTCATGTCGGCAATGAGCTTGACGGCGCCGTCGGTGCTGATGCGCTGCCGCTTGAGGTGCTTGCATATCGCCGTGAACAGCCGCTGGCCGACCTCGCCGTTGAAGACGTCGAGCATCGACTTCTCCGTCGTGCCCACCAGCATGTTGGTGTGAGATCTGACAAGCTCCACGATGCGGCGAGCCGTTTGCGTGGGCCCAATGTCCAGTTCCGCCATAGAGCCGACAGTTGCTCGTTTGGAGAGTCGGTTGTTCACATCATCGCCGGGTATGCGAGGGGTAGGGTTATAGTCCGTAGGCAGCTGCAGGGTTCCCTGGAGATACTCAACCTCGTCCATGAGCACGTCGATGCCCTTGTTCAGGCCCGCCGCCACGCTCTCGTCCAGCATCTGCTCAAACTTCTTCTTGGCCAGGCCAGCAGGGTCCAGGAAGTCGTTCTTGTCCGAGATCTTGGGCGTCACGAGCTGCTGCTCGTAAAAGACGTCAATCATCTGAGATATGAGGTCGCCAACGTTGACGAGCTCAATGAACATGACCAGTGGCGCCACTCCCTTTTGGTCGTGGTCGCTGACCTCTCTCGGGTTGTAATGAGACAGATGGTCCACGGCCATGTCAAACCCCAGCTTCACGTGCCTCTGTCCGAGGATGCGAACGAGCGCAATGAATATGTTAGCGCATTGCTCTCGAGCTTCTCCACCAACTTGTCCGCCCAGGGGAATGAGCACCGCGGCACGCCCAAGGCTTCCCTTGGCCTTGTGCACCAGATCCAGGGCTACCTCGATGCTGAACAGGGACTTGATACCCTCCAGCTTCGAGGCAATGATGGCCGCCTTGGCCGCAAGCTCATCGGTCGGAGCTTTAGCCCCAGGCAAGGGACTGCTGCCCCGGCCCTGGACCTCGTTCCCGCCCAGCCCGGGAGTTTGTGGCCGAGAAGTCTGGGGCGTCAACGCTGCAGAACCATTTGCAGTGACCGCGGGAGAAGACGTCGGCTTCGTGGTGGCAAACGGCGAGCCAATGGGGAAATTTGGAAGAACCGTGACAGGCATCATGATGACTTTCTTGAAGGAGCTGAGAAAGTCATTCTTTTCGGCAGAGCGATTGATATTAGACATGTAAAAGGACTCCAGGGACGAGTCTTGTTCGGAAAGCTTCTTCTCCCATTGGGACACCTCGATCTCTGCCTGTTTGGTGAAGTAATCCAGCTCTTCCTGCAGGTACAGATCGAGGTGAGGCTCAAACACTTTCAGAGTCAGCTGCTTGGCACGTTCCGTCAAATCTTCGTTCTCGGACCCCTTGGGGGGCGTGAGCGATTCGAAGAACCTCATTGTCTGCTCGAAGATGCCGGAGACAGCCTTGAGGTAGGAAAGAATGCTGCGCTCGTGTGCCTCGTCGAACATGGGTGTCGTGTACTCGGCAATGATATCCTCCGCTACCTTTTCAGCGAGACCCCAGAACACAATGCCAGGGTTGGGGAATATTCTTTCCAGGATGCCGGCCTGCTCGTTGACCTTGAGGAGCACATGCTCAAAGAAGCGCCGCGATGGCTCCAGCGTCACGTCATCTGTCGGCGCCTGGTTAAGGCAGTCCATAGGGTTATGCATCAGCTCACGGTCGTTGAAGAGAGGGTGCTTCTGTAGAAAGAGCTCGATGCCGGTTTTCGCCCCGTTGAGCGTGTGCAAAACGTGGGCATATCGGCGCATCCGCCCATCCACGTCCCAGAACTCGTAGCCCTGCTCAAACTCTCGCAACACAGCGGCCTCAAAGATGTTCATCATCGTGTTCAATTTCGCATCTCTGACCGCCCAGCCCTCAGCCCAGTCGCTGCCGGCAAACCTGTGCAAGTTGGCCAGCATCTGCGCCTGCTGCTCGGGGTCGATAAAGGCTTTGAAGACAATCGGGTCCGTGTGCGACTTGGCCTTGACAAGATCGAAGTAGAAGGGCGCAAGGGCCTTGTATATCTTGCCGTATTCCTGTCTCGCCCCGCCCCTGATACTCCTGACGCGCTTGAATACGTCGAGATACGCCGCAGGATCCTCCGCAGGATCGCTTGTGCCAATCGCCATGGTCTCGAAGCCATCCCTCAGCTCCGACATGGGCCGCTGCCGGCGCTGCTGCTCAATCGTAGCATCGAATATGGTGGCCGACGAGACTGCGTGGGTTCTGCCAGTGCCGTCGGTAGACTGGCCCGCCGCCGCCGCAGCAGCAGCAGCAGCTTCTCGCCTGCGCCGGAGCGACTCCTCGAACCTCTGTCTCGCCTCCCGCTCGTCCCAGCATCCCATGCTCTTTAGCCGCGACACCCAGCGAGTGTCATCGTACACCATCTCCTGGAATCGACGACATACGCGTGCGGCGCGCATCTGGTCGGCCACGGGCAGGTAGTTGAGGATCGTCACCATGATCTCTGCCAAACACCGCATCCTTCGTCAGCTGCCATTCGAGTAGTCACCCCAACCAGAAGAACAAGCAAACAGCCCGAAGCTGAACTCACCTGCTGGGAGCCTGGCCCGCGCATCCAGCATCTCGGAGGCCTTGAGGGCTCCCAAGATGCTGCCTCGAGCCCGAGGCCCAGAGCCGCCGGGCCGGTACATGACTGGCGTTTATCGGTGCACCCGTCGAATGAGGCGTGCCTGAGCTGTTCATGCAGCAGTCCGGGGGAAACACAACACCATCGGCGGTTCTTATGGCTGTGTGGCTTCAGGCGAGGCGAGGCGCATTGTCGTGATGCTCGTGCTGGGAGGCGAGAAGGATTGTCTTGTTTGGGGAGCTGTTGGGAGCGGTAGCTGTAGGTAAGGAAAGGTGAGGTCTAAGGTGAAGTAGTACGAAGCAAGTGCGTCGTATTGGGGAGGCTAACTGGAAATCAGTGCAGGTGGGGTGAAATGGCGGGCTGAGATTCACCAAGCTTTTCTGCAAGTACCTCAACACCAAGATGCTCAGGCGGGATACATGGTTGCTAGACACCTTATATCTATATCAGCAACATACATGGACCTTACTGAGCAACGCTCCGCATGAGTTACAAGGGACTGTTCCCATCATTGGAATCAATAGTATTTGTGGACGAGTCTATTGCTATAGTGAGATATCCACCAATCCAATCACTCTATACAACGTTGATGACAGAGAAGCATAGATCGAGGGGAAAATCTGTCGTCAGGGGTCGGAGAAGGAACATATGAGATAGTGCATAGGCAATAGAGAAAAGGCAAAGAGCAAGATCGGTAATATGGTACAGATACGAAGATGTCATGCAGCCTTTCTGCACTATTCCAACATTCCCGTAATCATCGAATAGGAGAGCACGCCTGATGGTATGATGAATATCAATATCAGGAATCCGGCGTCGAAATTTGTTGTTGTGGCCGGGTCCCCTTCTTCCTAGTCCAGAAACGTGAATAAATGGGTGTGTAAAACGTTCATGGCCCTCGTGGCGTCACGGGCGTCAATGACACAAGATATGTTGATCTCGCTCGCTCCTACAAAGCACGAAGTCCACAACGTTAGCCTCCTGGCGGAACGGGAAAACGCGACAGGTTCGGTTCTTGACCTCTCCGGCGGCTTACCTTGTGAAATCATCTCGAGATTAATATTGTGCTCTCCAAGAGTCGAAAACATGCGTCCGGCAACGCCCACCATGTTCTTCATGTCTGCGCCAACCAGGCTGAGAATAGCCATGTCCGTCAGGATGCTGACATCGCCGCACTCCTCCAGGTTGCGCGTGGCCGTCTCAAACGCCTCGGACCGGATGCCGTCGGCATGGATGGCCAGGGAGACGTGCACCTCACTCGTGGAGATGAGGTCGACCGAGATGGACTGCTTGTCGAGGATGGAAAACACCCGCGCAAAGAATCCGTGGGAGATGGATCTCTTGTTGGAGTGGACGTTGATGACACTGATCTGATCCTTGATCGTGACGGCGGTCGGACGCTTGGGGTTCTTGGGGTCCCTGGCAGCCCTTTGCGAGGACCGTGACCGGTGGAGCTTCTCTCCCGGCGACAGTATCGGGTCCGGAATCACCAGCGTGCCGTTTCCGCGCGGGTTCTTGACGTTCTTGATGCGAATGGGGATCGGCGGGTGAGCCCGGATGACCTGGTCCATGGTGAGGTGGTGGATGACCTCGGACCCGTAAAACGTCAGCTCGGCAGCCTCCGAAGGTGTAATGGACCCCAGCAGTCGCGCCGTGGGCACCTTTGACGGATCGGCCGTGAAGATGCCGTCGACTTCTTTCCAGATCTGCAGCTCCTCCGCGCTCAATCCCACCGCGCACAAGGCCGCACAAAGATCCGTGTAGCCACGGCCAATGTCTCCGTCGATCAGGCTGCCGGGGACATTTCCAAAGAAGCCCGTGACGACGGGCACCCGGTTCTCGCAGGCGGCCAGCTTCTTGACGAATCTGCTCACTGCCAGCTTGTAGAAGCCGGCATCCAGGGACGGAGATGGGGTGTCGCTATGCAAGACGTCGGACAGGTCAACGTATTCTGCTTCAACTCCCTGAACACGGTTAGCAGAATGCGCGTTAGCGATATGTTATCAGTTGTACAGGTGACGTTGCCCTTCCCCGGGCCGTTGTCTCGGATAGAGGAAAAAACGCACAGAATCTTGCAGCAATGTGGTCATGAACAGGCAGCTCAGCTTCTCGCCAAAGCTGATGACGCGGTCCTTTGATCTTGAATTGACCTCGAGGTTGAACCTCTTGGTGGCATTGATGTACTCAATCAACTCATGGCATTCCGCCTTGAGCTTGGAAACGAGGGCCGCTCTCAACTCCGGGTCCTTGACAAACGTCTCGGAGGCGGCGACGTGGTCATTGCAGACATCTCGAATGAGGCCCGCGGCCTGCTCAATCAGCTCGTGCTGCTTCTCCTCGGAGCTGATGGGCGTAGCAATGTTTCTTAACTTGTTGAAGACAGCCAGTAGCCTGGAATAGTAAGCAAACTGAGAATATCGCTTTGAGACCGGATGAGGCTTACCGACTGGTGGTGCCCTCGGCTTTCTTGCCCGTGCTGCGGGCAGAACAAACGACGACGACTCGGTGTTCTGACAAGCTTGCTCTGCAGGGAGATTCGTGTGTGAGTATGGCTAAGAAGCTTCATGCATGGCCTTTACGATGACTCATAGTGCCTCATTTCGTTGAGCAAAAGTGAGAAGCGATCCCAATAGAGCGACTAACCTGACGATATCACGAGCAATCTGTCCCCATGCCGCGCATCAGCATTCAATTTCCTCGCATGAAATGGAAGAGAGAAAGATGACTCGAGAAAAGAAGCAAAGGGGATCCCTCACTCACCTTGTCTGGAAACTTGCCTACACTCGTGCCGCCAAACTTCTGCACCACCCAGCCCTTCTCGGACGAATTGTCACATGCTGAGCTGCCCATGGCGATGTTTCTGGGAGGATGAATGACTTGCTGCTGCGTAGGAGCGATCTCGGAATCGTGGGGGAGGGACGAGTTAAATTCGAGATGGAGTCCGACAACGCAGCCAAGGGCGATAGACTCGATGCGCTCCACCAGCCGCTGAGCGGTTTCACCCTGGTCCAATTGTCTCGGCCGCCGTCGTTTTTGTATGCGAGGCTCTCTCTCCGTCTTTTGGCCAATTGAATCGTCGATGGCTCCCTTCCGTTGTAAAAAATACAGTGAATATGATGAGAAAGAAGGGGGGAAGAATTCAATGAGAAGGAAGAGAGGAAGTGAAGAAGAAGGGTTGATAGAATAAGAGAGATCAGTGGAGGAAACAAGGCTGCAAATAGCATGAAAATCGGCGAGGCAACAAAAAAGGACAGGATGGCTCACCTAAGTAGGTACCTGTCTGTATGTACTACTTGTTATAAAGCGATCCATTGGCCTATGAGCCTCCGATGAACCGAAGCAGAAAAAGAGTCAGAAACTAGGTAATAAAGTGGAGGGCCGATTTTGCCTCAGAGTCTGATTCATTGGCGCCCGGCTGAGTTAGTAGAGAGAATCGTGGCGTGCCTGATTCTTGCTAGGCCGAACAGCGGCGAATAATGTCATTTCCCCAGTTTTCTTCTTTCAATTTCAATTTCTTCTTATTCTTACTTTATATTCTTATCTGTCACTTGCTTGATATGATAAGGTAGGTATGTATGTACAGGCCGCCTCAACATCTGTTGCTGGAAGTTTCTCTTCGTGGATGAGGCGTAGGGTAGGTAGACGATAATACCACATGCAGCCCGATGAGTCTCAATGCTCCGAGAAACTCATTGGGTAAACCTTTTGAGTACATTAATCGTTGAGGTTGACTATCAAGAGAAAACGCCTATGAACCCAAGGTGCACAGCCTTGGCTTCTCTCTTCCTACTACCTCTCCTCGTCTCATCTACTCAGCCAAAGGGTGCTATTGACGCCTCCATCATCAGCAGCTGTTTGTTCTGCTAACCGAGCATCTGGAGAATTTCCAAGTCAAGGCAGTTGATACAACACTGGTATACGCAGCATAGAGAGATGCTGGGACGTTGCATAGCCTCCTCACAATCTTGTGGCGGCTTACATACCTCGTGTGGCTCCTTGATGGAAAAGGGCAGTAGGGTGACTATCAAGTGCGAGTATCTCCATGCACGTTGGAAATCAAGACCAGCAACACTCGGTCCTCAAAACCAACTTTCGATACAAATCCTCAATTAAGCTCTCTACCTTGTCAGCAGGTTATATTGCTCGCCCTCTCTCGCATTCTTCCCCTTTTACTCAAGAGCTACTGCCCCAATCCCACGCAGAATCGCAGCATCCTCTCCCACCCAAGCCAGCCACTGGCTACCGTGATATCAAAAAATAGAAAGAAGGCAGAGATAATAGAAAGAACAAGCTTGGCCAGAAAAGCACCTGTCGCACGGTGCCTGGACCCTCTGCGTCCGGACAAATAAATGCTCAATACGTCGTACACCCTATCCAGTGATTGCCAACACCCGTCTATTCCAACACGCCCTTTACCATGGTCCTCCTCCTCCCGTTAATGATGGAAACGCAAACTAAAAGACGGGAAAACAATCCGCAAAACCCGAGCCACTGCAAGGCTCTACCTTATATATGTGACAAGAAATGAAACGGTCAAGGAAGAAAGAGAGAAAAGAGAAGGAAACAAAAAGAGCACCTGTCCCACCGTTGGAAAACCACTGGTACTGGTGTAGGTGAGGAGTGTTTTCATCTAGTCCAGATGTCGTGTCGTCGTCCAATCGTCCGATCATCACAGTGATTAATCCTTCTCCTAAAGCAGTGAGTCCTCTTTGGCCGATTCCATCTCACGGCCAGAGCAACCCATCGCTTGGTCATACCCATCGTCCTCTGCTTCTCTCGTCTTCTGGGTCCATGCCTCTAGGCAGCGGAATTTGGCGCATATTCGTGGACGACAATACAAGGTCTTCATATACTTGCGCCTGCTGTCAGCTCCAGCGCTTGGCTTTCTGTTCCGGCAAAAGTAAACTTGTCCATGGGAAAGTCTTCCTCGGGCGTCCGAATTCCTATGCCGCTATCGTCGTGGGAATCGGTCGTCATCGGCGCCGGGTTGGTGTTGCTTGGCGGTGGAAACGGCGCCCGGCCAGGCTGCGTGTGCGATACATTCACATCATCGCTGGCGCTGCTGTACCGGGAGATCTGTCTGCTCGTTGCTTTGCTAGGTGCCTGAGACTGTCGCTCTGCAGCCGGCAGAGGTGCTTTGGCACCTTCTTTCATGAATCCGCCCTGCTCGGCCAGGAAGCACGTCATTTCATCCACCCACGTCTTGGTCACCCACCAAGAGCCGAAGCTTTTGCCTTGGGCCAGTGTCAGATCCCGCATGACGGCGGTCCCGACTCTTTCGACGCACCACACAATATCCGCATGCGATGCGTAAGGGAACTTTCCAGGCAGGCTCTGGAGGAAGTTGACCCATCTGTCCAAGACGTTCTGGCCTGAGGTGTCGGCGCCGCCATCGCTATCCGACTGGCGACCGCTGCGGGTGACCACGTCTCCATAAATTGTCAGGCATTCCACCTCCCAGGGCACATTTGCCGGGTCCAGCAAATCTCTAATTTCCGTCACCAGGAGGTTGACGACGTCGTCCATGCCGCGGGTCGGGACACACTCGGCAATCTTGCGCGCCCGAATCATGGTGATCCAGTCCACGTACATCTGGTCGCGATTGGCCGGATTCGAGAGCATGTTGGCGGCAGCATGTGCCGTCAGGTTGACCCGCAGGGCACGGTCCAGTAGGGCTGCGAAGATGGCGGCCGGCGACTCCTTGGCCGCGATGACATGCTGCGGCTGGCCTTGGAACGACTCCCGAATGTGCGGCACCAGCCTCTCCGAAATGTTGCGAAGCGTGTCGAGAACAGGCTTGGGGACAACCTGGAGTGTCAGGCCGGAGACGATGCGCATCATGCGTTGGTAAAGAGCAATGTCGCATCCCTCAATCCACGGGGCAAGGGCGGGATTTCCAAACAGCTTCTGGACGGGCATGGTGAGTGTGCCCTGGAAAGAGGTGTAGAGGTGGAAGAAGGTCTTTTCGCGGCAGTATCGGATGCACTCTACCAGAGACGTGCAGTGAGATCGGTACAGAGCAGATAGCGACTTGGCTGCATCAGGGTCGGTGCCATGGGGTAGATAGGACTCGATCGGGGGCAATGCAATCGGCTCGGATTGTTCAAAGGCCGTCTCGTCAGGTGGCGGAAATGCCAATTGAAGCGGCGTCTTGCTGGATGTGGCGTGGAGATTATCAATGTTGCTGAGGTCGGGATGGTTATAAAGGCTGTGGGATCTGCCTGATGCTTTGGTTGTCGAGCTGCTGGTTTGAGGTGTCTGGGACGAGGGCAGTGTGTCCCGGTGAGCGTTACTCTCGGGCTGTGTCGGGGCACTGAGACGAGGTCAGTAACAGAAGTACTTCTCGGGATACTCCTTTCTTTCCCCCAATTTTATTTCCAATTGACTCACCTGAGGCTGTGAGGAAGGCTTGTTGCTTCCGGGAGTGCTCGCGGGGGCTGTGGCTGCGGCTCTTTTGCTTCGGGTTGATCCTCTGCAAGAGAAAAGTTGACGTAGTGGTATTTTGATTCACCTCGAACACCAAGACGGCGTGTCTTGAGGCCAGGAAACAAAACCCTGACCAGCTTTCCAAAGCTTGCCGGGTTTAGGACTGTGATTCTTTCAGTGGCGCATCGCGAAGCATAGTTGGCGTATACCCGGCCGCGGGGAACGGAGCCTTTGCCCTTGGAGCAGACCGAATTGATCCTGAACACGAACAAGGTCAGAACAAGGCATGGGCATCAAGGCACGAAGCGGCAAGGGGGCGCATACCATAGCATGGCAAAGACCTGGCGGGTGCGCTCTGAATTGGGCCCTCGCTCATTTCCATGCAGTTCACGTGCCACGTCCTGCAGACTGCGATGCCGATTGGTGCTATACAGGTGCCGCATTTCCAACTCGTTGTTTGCACTAGATCTCGCGGTTGCCTTAGCAGCGCCGGTAGCTCCAGACATGGAGTCGCCATCGTCGTTGTCGTCGCGATCCATCATCTGGCTGTCCCCCTCGGTGAAGCTCGCATTGGCGCCGCCGTACTGCTCGGCAGGCAGTGGATGCCTCGCCATCGGGTGGTGCTGCTGGTACTGCATGTGATGGGCCATGGAAGGCCCCATGGATCCGTCCATGGCGAAGTCTTGGTTCGACGACTGCATGTGGGTCGCCGCCTGCAGGATCATGTCTTCAGGGGACAATTGCGGTGCGGCGCTCATGTCCTTGCTATGGCCGTGGTGTTCGCTCGGGATCCATTGGCCGCCGTACAGAGACGAAGCCTCGGCGAAGGCGGCCTGGTCCAGGTTGGGCTGGGTGCCGGCGCTGTGAATCGACGTTGTGGAAGCGCGGGAGACTGGCCGCTTCCGGGACTTGGTCGCTGCGCGTGTCGCTGAGTTGTCTGCGAGAGAGGGGAGAGGAGCAGTTAGTCAGTTGAGGCGGCAATTGCAAGCAGGCTGTTCGGGGCATACCCTGCTCCATGTCTAGAGCCGTTGTCGGGGTTCGGGTTGGAAGAGGTGCGAGGGTTGGCAGCAAGAAGGCGGCTGGCTAGACAACAAACATTGGCCGTGAAACGGAGACACGAGCAGGTCAGAGGCGGTCGCCCTCCGGATCTCGCCGCGCCCAGACGCGAGCAAGGGTGGTGGAAAAAAAGACGTGGAGCGGATCTGGAGGAAGCAGCGATGCAGGCGACTCGCACAGGAGCTGCACGGACAATTGCTCACGATGCGCGCGGCTGGCGGTTGATGCCGAGTCGTCGTTTCGCTGCGGCTGTTGTTGTGATTTGATTTTCTGTTGCGAGGGCCAACGACGGAAGAGGAGCAGATAATACTAAAGGCAGACGGGCAGACGCAGGTGACCCCAACTGGGCAAAGAACCCGAAACAGGCAAGGCCAAGCCAAACAAACCAAAGATGCTGCGCGCTATTATGTAAGGCGGGTGGGCAAAAGAATAACAAAACTTTGGCCTGGGTTAGGTAAGCAGGCTTGCGCAGTAATTAGCTGGAATTCCAGTGGCCAGCGGTGGGAGCATCGAGGGCGGGGCATCAACAGTGAAGAACAACATTGACGTGCGCTCGGCTCTGGCTGTTCCAGTGTTTGTTTGGTCTTGGACTTGCTGCGATTATGGTGCAGAACGTCATATGGGACTTTCTATGTGATCCTACGAATGCCCTGGGATGCCAGATGAGAGGCATTACTCGGGGGGCTTGATATTCACCTGATGCTTCCTGGAATTGAAGGAGGCGGCGGTGATTCCAAACGAGACAGACGTCATATTCGTCCAATTCAACAAGACGAATCCCATCTCAAGTGCAATGCCAATTTCTGCTCACTTCCATTGCTTGAACAGCCTTTCGAACCTCTATAAGCACTGAGTCGCCCGTACCCTGAAAACGTGAGAAGCCATACGGAGTAGGCATGGTTCTTCATTGACAGCCTGAGGCTTTCCCTCCTCACATCTACACTCTGTTCAGTCTGTTTGTTCCAGCTCCCTACAAGTTTGATTAGGGGTGATATGTTCTCATCTCCAGAACCTACCTACGTTGTATGGCTTTTCGAACCGGTGGCTCTTAAAAGTCGTAGAGAGGCAGCACACATTCACATGCCTACAGCAGTCCGAGAGCCTGTCAGAAGTTCCCTCACAATTCATCATTCTCACAGCCACTGGCACTTGCTGCCGACGTCCACGTCCAGGGTAAGGTAATAACAGGGCACCACGCAGACTGGCAGAGGTAGCGCGGAGTACTCGGCAAGTACAGCAAACACTACCTCGAAGCAACGCCGCGGCATGACGAGCGCTTCTCCGCTGGGCCGTCTCGGGTAGTGTATACACGTCGTCTACAGTCTATATACGCGCTGCTCGGCAGACTTCTCCGCTGAGCTCCATCTCGCCGCGTTATCTGCTGGCTCGCCGTCTTTCATTGGTCTTTCGCTGTCGGTGGGAATGCCCGTCCAGCCCGTATTCTCTCCCAGCTGTCGCATGTCCCTCCACCCCGACGGTGAGAAGCGCCGTAGTATACCCGGCTGCGTATCTTGTCGACGTCATGTACCTGTCCATCGGCTGCTGCCCTGCCGCACAATCGAGTACCGTGCCGGGCTGCCGCAACCTGGGCGCTACCACGGCTGCGGCCCCAGCGTCATAACGGGCCAAGTCCCTCGCCAAGTGCCAACCTGTTACTTCCGCAAGCCCCAAGCCGCTGACGCTATTTGCCAGAGCTTCTTAAAGCTTGGGCTCGACCTCTCGATACCATCATCCGCTTCCACTCCTCCATCTGCCCTGATTTTATTACCAGAAAAAAATTCTGCTACTCCTACAGCTTCGCTCGTCTTGACGACACCTGTTTAGCGCTACTATTCAGTACATATCCATCTGCAATCTGCCCTTTCGTTGAACTCTTGTGTCTTTTCTGCACCCACGGGGACAATTTCGCCCACGTCGCAACAATCACCACAGCCGCGCAATTCTACGCATTCTAGCCTCACTCTAGGTCGAAATGGCGTCCGCACAGGCAAAGGCTCAGGACTATCTGAGCGTCCTTGACAAGGAGGTTTGTCTTATCGCGTGCCCACGGGCGCAGCCGTCGCTTGCATCGAGCTCTGCGTGCTGACGGAGGAATTGCACAGCTCTCCAAATACCCCGCCCTGAACAACCTCGAGAAGCAGCTGGGCGTCCCCAAGGCCTATGCCGTCATCGGCTTCGCCGCTCTCTACTTCTTCCTCATCATCTTCAACATTGGCGGCCAGCTCCTCACAAACTTTGCGGGCTTCGTCGTTCCGGGCTATTACTCTCTGGGCGCGCTGTTTTCCCACTCTAAGGAGGATGACACCCAGTGGCTGACGGTGAGCATTCCTCTCCCATTGCGTGCTACGCAAACCAGAGACATCGTGATAGCTAATTGTCTCTTTAGTACTGGGTTGTTTTTGCCTTCTTCACCGTTGTCGAGGGCTTCTTCAGCATTGTTTACTGGTTCCCCTTCTACTTTGTCTTCAAGTTCATCTTCCTGCTGTGGCTGGCTCTTCCCACTTTCCGGTGAGTTACCCATTTTGGCGGACAGCTTTTTCTAGAGAAGCATCTAACCATTCATTCTGGCAGTGGCGCTGAGGTCGTTTTCCGATCCTTCCTTGCTCCCACTCTCGGCCGATACTTCCAGGGCCCCGGCACTTCCGCTGGCCTCCGCTCCAAGACTGATGCCTTTGACAAGACTCAGTAAATGGGGCGGGCCGAGCAGCTACTTGGTCGCAAAGGCCGAACTGCTTGATTATCAAGTCCCGGGCCAGGAGCTGTAGACCATTGCGTGGAAGACGCAGCAAAGATTGAATCAAACCGATGTTTGGAATAAAATGGGGTTACGCGGAATCGCCGGCACATGTTGGTTTTCCGGAGAGATATTGAGGCCATTGGAGGGAGGACAGCATGGGAACCAGAATTTCGATAACGTACGTTTGTCTAGAAGGTGTCATGACTGGGAGGATGTTGGGCGCAATGAGATATTGGCATGGAATCAGAATGCACAGAGTGATAATGGAAAGGTGGACGATATTTTGTTCCTGAGCTCTGACGCTCCTACGTCAATTGAGTGCACATGTGGATCGCATTGACGTCGCGCCACCGTTTGGAAATCACAGCACTTGCATGCGGTGCTCAGTTGTGGCAGCTGCTGGTATTTGAATCCCGCTCGGCAATTCTCCAATCTCTAGCAAGAAAAGACGCAGATGGCATGCTTGATTTATTCCGTGTCCTTGCATCGTGCATCACCATCATCACCATACATGTAGCTTGCGGTGCAGTCAACAGTCCCAAGACAACGAGGTCGAGCCTCCCGGATTACGCATTACGTGGCTGTGCTGATCCGAGCTGCGCCTCCTCACTCCCCCCTCTAGGGACCTACAGCACTGTAACCTTCTCCCTGAAAGTTTGACCCCTGCGCCCCTCGATAGCGGCCCGCCAGATAACCGGCAGACGGTGCTCCGTACCTACTATCGTGAAACGCCTAGATTCCCTGACGAACCATCCCCAACGGCCGCACCTCACCAAAGGCACCCGACTGCTTGCTTCTTACTAATTCTCTTTTCTCTTCCTCCTCCTCTATTACATCCATCCTCCGTCTTGTATTCCATACGCTTCAGCCATCGACTGCGCCAGATCCGCCATGACAGTCCATGGCCACGGCGCCACCACGATCCAGAGCTAGAACATGCCGCAGCCACTCGCAAACCGTCGACGACAGACCCATACCTGAGCCAACGACAGCGGATGCCCGCACGGCATGCGCATGTGATGCCGCCGACTCCATTGCAGTCGCGGCAGGCAACCTCTCTCACAGGGGTGCCTGTTGTCTTGATGCTCGCCATCCTCCTCCTCGCACCGGCCGCGGCGCTCGCACACGAGACCGAGCGCGAGGCGCCGTCTTTGCTCGGCTGGACGAGCCCGGTTACGCCTCCGCAGCTGGACGCCCGATCGCATCTGCTCTACGAGCCCGAATTCGCCTTGCTTGACCGAGGCATCGTCGGGCGGGCTCCCCTGGATGCGCAGCCCCTGCAGAACAATGCCCCGACACCCTTGAACCTGGCGCCGGGCGCTTCTGCCTGCTATGTCGTGCAGAAGAGCGTCATATTTGGCGACAGTGGAACCGCTGGGTCTTCAGGATCTAGTCGAGAACTGAAGAGGGACGAAGATGTCGAGGCGAGAGCCGACCATTCCAAGCAGCCGAGCAACGACAAGACCGAGGGCGGCGGCACTCCGACAAAGACGCTCTACCTGTCGGCAAATACCTGCCTTCAGCCGCAGCTTGTGTCTTCGAAAGGAGCGTCAGGAGCGCCTCCGCAACTGCGTATCTACGTCTCGACTTCGAGCAAGGATGGATGCCCAGACCCGACCAAGCCTGCGGCTGGAGTCCAATCAAAGGCCTTTGAGCAAGGCGCCGTCATGTACGGCCTAAACGCCACGGGAGACGTATATGTGACTGTTGCAGCTCCCGATGTCACGGACAAGTTCCAGGGCATCTACAACTTTGAGATTGCGGCATCGACTGATGCCTACTATTACCAGTACAGCTCGCAGAATGGGCAGCTGTTATGGATGGACAGCGATGCGACGTCTGCCTTGCTCCAGACGGCGAGCTTGACGAATGACCGGAGCAAAATCTCGTCCATTGTCAAAGGCGATCCGCAGTATGATTTGTTCGTCCAGGCCACCGAGGCGCCGGTTCTCGACGGGCTGATGCGCTCAGTCTGTGGGATGAACAACGTTGCTCAGATAGCATCTAAGAGATTGGACAATGGACAAATGAACAACAACGAAGTGGTCCGGACCAAGATGACGGACAAGGGGCCGGGAGGGTGGCCCAGGCAGCAGTTTTATTTCCAGGGACTCAATTCGAGCACCTCGTACTACGGCATTTTGGTCAAGCACGGAAACTCGTCGGCCAGCTCCAAGAGACAAAGTACGGCGGCGATTGGGGGCGGAGGCATCGTCTTTCCGCCCACCGACTTTCAGACCTCAGCAGGTATGTACACAATTCACTGCGTGTGCGAGACGACGCCAGACGACGCAAGTAGACGATGCATATGCTAACCCAACGCGCGCCACAGGAACAAACTGCAACCTCATCACCGACCTGGACTTTTGCGAAGACGTGCAGTGGGCGGCTCCCGGAAACAACAAGTACAACAACACGGAGCTGGGCAATGTCTACGACGCCTACGCCAAGGCCATGTACAGCAACTTTCAAAAGGTCATGATGCAGATCCCGTGCGAGGCGCCGTCCACGCAGCGGTACTCGCTGGCGGCCAACTGCGACAACTGCACGGCGGCGTACAAGCAGTGGCTTTGCGCCGTCGCCATCCCCCGATGCGAGGACTTTTCGACGGAGAGCAACTATACGATTCCGCGCAACGCCGCCCAGGCCTTTCCCAACGGCACCTTTCTCCCGGACGCGCTGAGGAATGAGCTCATGCAGACGCCGGCCTTCAACACGTCGCGCACCAGCTTCATCGACGAGGTGATTGCACCGGGCCCGTACAAGGAGATCTTGCCCTGCGCGGACCTCTGCTACGGGGTCGTCCAGGGATGCCCGGCAGCGATGGGCTTTGGATGTCCGCGGCCTGGAAAGCTTGGCTTTAACGTGAGCTATGCGTTGCGGGACCGCAACGGCGGAGCGGTGTCTTGCAACTACCCGGGAGAACCGAGAACGCAGGTCAGCGCATCGGGAGCGACGACGCCCAGCATGATGCTCCTCGCTGGCGTCCTTGGGCTAGGCTCGATGCTTTTGCTTTGATGGGGCATCTGCTGGAATAGACGAAGACGAAGACGAGAACAGTGCAGAAGGAGAGGAAAGAATCGGAAGAAGGAAGAGATAGTGAGAAAGGGGGGTATAAGTCATACCGCATGCACGGCGTTTTTGGTTCTTAGCGTTTATGGATTTGAAGGGCTGATTCCCCCTTACTTGGTAAGGGAAGAGGGGGGACAGGGCGTTTATTTTTTTCCTTGGGAACATGTCTTGAGGTTCTTATGTTTGATGAGGGAGGGGAGAGCAGAAGCCGACTGCGCTTTTTGCGTTTCTTGAATAGATTCCCCTGATGGGTATTGGCTGGGCGATTTGTATCACCTTTTGTTTGACGTACGCATGGGAAGCACAATAGAAAGCAAGCAGAATGCATGATGGACAAAGGAGCCGCGCAGGCGGTGCTGCGGAGTGGCGTTTCAAGATTTGTCTCTTTTTTGTCGTTGATATGGACTCGTGCGTACACCGGTATGCATCGTCGTCGTCCGTGTCTCTGGGTACGTGAACCTCTTCAGTTACCACTGCGCCTACCCAATTCTTTGGGCTCTGTGTAACGGCCCTTGTTGCCGCTCATTTGCCTCTTCCAAACGCTGTCGTGATATCTTCCCCCCCCTCGCTCTATCCTTCTCTTCTCCCTCTTTGGTATTTTTTCTTCACGCTGATTTGCCCGTCCCCTTCTTTGCCCTCTGATATTCCTCGACCGTATTCTCCAGTTCCGCAATCGTCGCTATCACACCAACCCACCACTCGTCAGCACATGTCCAATCGCAGTTCAACACAGATAGTCCTCATCCGGCCCCTCGTTTCAGCTGCCCCTTTCCTCTGGTTCTATCCCATCCCATCTATCCATAAACCTCGCATCGAGAAGAAAGAAGACTCACCGTCCGTTTCCGCGCGATGCTCATCGGCCTCGAGCTTCAGCCACGTCCAATAAGCAACCTGATATGTAAAAACGGCGAGAACGAGGACTTTGCCTATCGGGCGCGTAAACGTCTTGTAGAATTGCGCCTACAGCCAACAATTTCAAACGCCATTAGCATATGTACAACAAATCGAGGGCGAGAAAAGGTCAAAAGAGGTTGGCTTACCGCTGAACCCGACGACGGCTGCTGCTGCTGCTTCGTCGCGAATTGCCTCGTTGGAGAAGATGCACCACCAGCAGTAGCAGCAGCAGCTCTGCGCAAAGCAATTCTGGCAGATGAGCAGCAGCAGCTCCTCCGGCGCAAGGCGCCCAGCGCATGCGCCAGACTCATTGTCGGCGCAGAAGTTCAATGTCTCGCTCCGGTCGGGGGAAAATCAAGAAAGAAAGGATGTTCTTCTTCTTCTATCAAGTGCTGTCGGCGGTCATTTGGTGGCGCTGGCGGGAGGTGCCCTGTCCTCTGAGGATCTGAGTGTCGTCTGGCCAAAGTTCGTTCGTTCAAACTTGTTGGAGTTTTGGCAGCTGGAGAATCGAGTCGTCAATTGACTAATGGTTCGCTGGTACTGATAAAAGTCCGTTGGCGTAGACAACCACCCCTGCAGGGTACCTCGTGGCGCACCATGTGGCCGCGTAGACGCAATGTACCCCGTTCTGCAATCCAACTTTGTCACTCCCCGCATTCCGCTTTCGCTGCTGGAACATCAAATTGACGGCACGGAAATCCGGCTTCTTCCAGCGAACTGGACACTCCCCGCTAATGACCTGCCCGCTAATCAACCGCTCGGGCGCCAGAGAGCACCAACAGCCTTTTATTAGGGGTTCGATCCGCTATAGCACCACTATCGTAGTTGTTCTTCCGCTGTAAGGCCAACTGAGAACCTGATTGCGATCAGATTACTAGCGCCGGCTAATAAGTGACCCTCCACCCTCCACCCCCTTGACGACACATGTCCTTGTCAGGAACAGGACACTTTGATCCCTGGAATCGAGCCTCGCTGGCCATTTCCCTTGGGAGCCTTTCTGCCCGTTCTTAATATTGTCTCGTCCGTTCCTTTCGCAATATTCCAACCTCGCCCTGGCCGCTCCTTGAACAAAGTCCAAAAAACCCCCCTAAACTCTTCCATATAATCTTCTCTCCCTCCCCAATCCCAAAAGATCAATCTGTCCTCAATCCCGTATCCCGAACGTGACACGACAACTTCCAGTGATATTATAACAAAGTCGCATCACGCCCTCCGCCTCAACGCTGCTCAGCGCATTCCCTCCAGCTGCATCTACACTCGCAACAGGGACTGCTCTACCCTTTTTTCTTTTCCAAATAGAAGAAGACAACTTCAATCCCAACCCTCACATCCGCCATGGTAACGCCTCCAACTCTCCCTCCTCTCCCTCCGCGAATCACACGCGCAACCATCACCTCAAATCTCTAACACGAGCAAAAAAACAGGCCCAAACCCTCGAGCAGCGCCGGCGCAACGCCAAGTTCGCCAAAGACCAGGAGGCCAAGATGGGCAAGTCGGAGGACCAGCTCAAGAAGCGCACAAAGGAGACGCCCAAGTCGCCCATCTCCCTGTTCTGGCTCGGTAAGAAGCAGCATCATACGTGTCATTGTCGCAAATCGGCAATGATCTGAGATTGTGTGCTTTGCGCTGACACTTTTTTTTATTTAACTTGCTGTAGCTGTGCTCGCGTTCGTCGTCTTTGGCGGCCTCGTCTTTGAGCTCCTGTCGCGCTTCTTCGGCGTTTAAGAATCGAACCGACTCTACCTCCTCCATTTCGACCCGTACGCGAGACGGAACGACAAGAATCCAACAGGGAAACACCTGGGAATGTGGAAAAGAAAGGAGTGAGGGAGGCATATCGAAAGCATACAAGGAGGGCTGAGGGCTTGGACATGATGAAGGGCAGAAGACGGACATTGTTGAGTGTGACGCAGCGTTGACGAGCCTGAGGAGTGGCTCTCCATTGCCGTTAACCGTCTCGCTGCTGTCGCCACCGTTGTTGACACTCACGCTTCACTTTGCTCGTCCTGCCATATTACCCGCGGCGTGATTCTACAGCAGACTTATCATGGGATTTGCGGCGCACTGGCATTGTACATTTTATCATTTGGGATTTCTACAAGAGACAAGTTGAAAGCAAGAAAAGACAAACCGATAATCATTCCATGTGGTATCTCGCGTGAGCCCTACCTAACGCCTCAGGACCTTCACTCGTCCAACTCGACGAAGTGAACAGATGCAAGTATGACAGGCAACTCCAAACGACAGCCTGGTCTGCAGTTATTGTACAAGGTGAATGGTTCTGTGCCCCATCATCGCTCAGACGAGGCGACAGTCTTAGGCACCCAAACCGCGGCGCTTCTGGCCGCTCTCCTTGAGCGCCATGCCGGCTTCAAACTGCTGCTGGATAGCTGCCTCGGCGCGGACCGAGTTGCCAGGGTTCTTCGACGCCATGCTGCCTGGCTTGGCAGCGCTGACACCGGCTTTCTTACCGCCGAGCAGTCTCAAAAACTTATCTTGACGGGCCTTGCCCCCTTCGAGGCCTTCGATCTTCACCTCTTCAGCTGTCTTCTTCTCTCCTCCTTTGCTCTCCTTCGCCTTCTTGCCCTTCTTGCTGACTGGCTGCTCGGCACTGTCATCCTGCCGCTTCCTTTTGCCGTCACCCGCCTGTCCCTCGACGGCACTGGCCTCCTCAGGCTTGGACTTTGACTTTTTCTTATCTTTCTTCTTCTTCTTTTCGCCGTCAGTCTTGTCTGAAGCAGCCTTGGGTGCATCGGTGGCGTCCTTCATCACAATGTCCGTCTTCTTCCCACCCGAGGAGACCGCATCACTAACGTTGTCATCGTCAGGCATAGGCGCGGCGCCGTCGTCAGTGGCCTGATAGAACAGCACACGTTAGTTCTGATTCGTAGGAATAGACGTCCCTCAAAGCTAGATGCCTTACCTTGAGAACCTTAGCCACCCAAGCAATCACTTTGGCGGCATTATGGGCTTGCTGAAGCAGTTCCTCGACCGCGACCTCGAGCTTCTTCGACTCTGTTAGGTGATGGTGACGCTGCTTCTCCAGCTCCAGGACCTGCTTCTGCAGCTCGCGATCTTTCTTGCTCTTCTCCTTTTTGCCGTGGGCAGCGCTCTCCTGATCCACGTTGGCAGCTTCTTTGAGCTTGGGTTCTTGGGCTTCACGGGCCGCCTTACGGGCCTTCTTGGCGAGCTTGCGTTCTGCACAGTTGGAATGGTGAGCTAGCAAGTCCTGACAGCAAATTGAACGTGATGGGGTGATGAATCAAATTGCGCCTGTGCTTGTGGGAAGAGGAAGAGACACAATATCTTACCTTGCTTCGCCTGGGCGGAGGCTGCGTCCTGGGCGGAAGAGGCCATGATGGACGCGGTTTGGAAAGCCGCAGGAGACAGGACAGGCTGAAGGCGATCGTCTCCGTGCGACAAGATGCTCAGCTGCGTGCCACTGAGGTCGGGCGTGGTGCGAAAGTTGAAGGTTTGGAACCCTTTGGAAATATATTGGATGCCTGTGCAGCTGAGGTGATCTGGAGCTTGGAAAGAGCTGCTTTCGCAATCGCTAGCACCACTGCAAGATCAACAAGGAAAAAAAAGTTATGGGCTTTCTGCCGGGCGGTGACGGAGCTCCCCACACTGATTGACAGGGCAGGCGCGCTGGTGCATAACGGTAAAGATTGCCGAGCTGGAGGGAAAGGTGGGGTTGAAGAAGGACCTGAGAGGCGGTGGCACCTGCCAAACGAACTGCCCCAGACGGAGACCTATTCGGGTGGCTTATTAAGAAGGGGGGATGGTAAGCTTCGTACATCATGGATCAAGTCAAACATCGAGTAATGAACTCTTTCCCTTGAAATACTGCCTAAGGTGAGTTATTATGCCGGGAGAAGGAGAGATAGAATGGGGACTGATAATACATCCTCAGCTTTCTATTTTGCTGCAGGCGGCTGAGCTGGCAACTGCCCCTGCAGGCCTACATGCCTCTCTCCTGATGGCAGCTTTTTCTTTTGTACGGATTGCAAATACAGGCTTATACCAAACTTCCAGAGAGCCAAGCATGCACGCTTTGCTCATGAGGTCGAGACGATGACCTGCAATTTTATGCGGTAAGCGAATGGCCGTCAATTTAGAGTGCTCAGAAGCCCAAGATGTGACTCAAGTGTCTTCCGGCACTACCTAGTATGCCTTGGATGCTACATGTAATCACCATGTAAGAGGCTTGAACTCGCAAGTTGATCGAGCTGTTCACTCACACCGATTTTGATCTTTGCAGACTCACAGAGAGACACTGTTACCTTTTCAGCGATTATTCACCACAAGCATCACCGGCTTACCATGGGCTCCTTGGTTCGTGGCACTGCCTACCTGGTACGTAAGTAAATGCAATCAAGCTGATTTTACTCAGAAGGAGCTCGAGTTGCTCGTAGGATTGTGTCAATTGGCTATTCACTGAAATGCTTTCTAAGAAAAGAGAAACATGTCCCGTTATAACTCACTGCAGCAGCTATCTATTGTAACTTGGTCGTTGATACATGAGGTGAGATGTATTCTTCATCAGTATCTTCATTCATACCCGTGCTTGCGCCGGCGCCTTGAAACTCTGCTCGTATCGGTACATTGCATCTCAGCCATAAGCTCCCGTGTCGTAAACCCAAAAGAATAAGACAAGAAATAAGAGGAAGAAAAAAAATAAGATAAAAACATGAATGCAGCAGGCCAGTCATTGCATACGCTCATGAAAGCGTAGGATAGGCTTGGCCAAAATCGGGAGCATCATACACGAACTGATTCTCGTCCCCATAGGAGTCATTCACTCCGCTGCTGCCATAACTTGCCGTCTGACGCACACCAGAGCTAAAAGACGGCGAATAGTTCTGTGAGGCGAAGCTGTCCTCCAAATATGTTCCCCGGCCGCTGCTCTTCCGACTCTCAGCCTCGTGTCCTCGGGCCACGATGTGACTCAGGCTGACGCTGCCCCAGGGCAAGCCCGACAGTTCTGGCTCTGCGTCGATATCGTCCGGCTCGGGGATGCGGTAGCTGTTGCCGGCGTGCTCCTTGTCTTTTGCCTCGCGCTCCGCTTTCTCTTTTTGCTCCTTCACTTTGCCTCCTGTCTTGATGGTTAGTAACCGCCCAAAGCCTTCACAGAAGCTGGTTTAAGTTTTGGAGGGGGACGTACGAAACTTGCGTTGCGCAATCCGGTTCTGTATCCGCCTCCTCTCCTCGGGGTCTGTGACTTGGGACCACTCTGCGTGTTTTGAGCCAGACTTGCTCTTCTTTGGTGGCGAAGAGCAGTTGCTGCTTCTGTTTGGCGAAGGTTCCGGGCTTTGTGAAAGACTCTTTCCTCGTTGTGTGGCCGACATATTGAACGAGTAGAACAAGGCTCAAGACGAAGGATGAAGCCGACTACTTGGTAAACTGAAATCAAGTTGAAATGGATGTATAAAGGTAAATCGTCTTGACAGAAAGCTTTGTGTAAGTCGGATACTTCAAGTGGGCGCTACCTAACAAAAGCGCGGGAAGTCTCGATTTTGCTCGCTTCAGGAATCACACAGGCGTTGATCTGAGGAACAATGTCTTGACATGAACAAAATGTTTAATGCTTGAGATGAGAGCGAGTGAGAATTGGTTGTATTTGTGAGAAGTTTAGTTGCAAGAAACCGTTGAGTCCAGGTTATTGATAGTCCAGAAACACAACAAGCAATAGGTAGGCAACGGGGAGTCGGACCGCGGTTATAAGCTCGACAGACAAGACACAAAGCAAGGCGAGCCATGGCTAAGCAATGCGGCTCTAAGTCGTGAAGCCAAACCATGGCAGTGCCCCCCAGCCAGAGAAAGCAACCCAAGAGCCTGTCCCAATGCAGCCCCGGCTCTTTGTCCTTTGCATGCCCACACAAATTGGCCCGACCCCAGCTCCCTCGGTCGTCGAGCAGCGATAGCCGTGGACGCAGGAGCTAAAAAGGGCACACCCGCCTGTTGACAGGGGGACAAGGACATGGTTAGAGGCATATTCAGGTTCACGGCAAGGGATCTGCGGTACTCTGCTCCCCAAAGGCCCCACCGCAGATTCCAGGGTCCTGACTGGTAACGGCAGGGAATTCGCGTGCGTGGTCTGGCTGCTAGTCATCGTCAGTGGCATGGGGTATACGAAGCATATGCTGGGGAGATGGGTGGGTGGATGGCTGGATGGGTGTTGGATGGTCCCGATACGGGGGACGCGAGGCCATCAAGCGACGGGAGGCAGAGGGAGGGCGTAGGGAGTACGACGACGAGCATCAAGGAGGAAGCGAATGAAGGAACAGAACAGAGCCGAACACCATGACCAAGACGGTGACGTAGCGGTACTAGCGGACACTCCCTAACCATCCTCACGCCCGAAGCCACGATTCGCAGGCGAGTACCGTGAAGGAATACCGGCGAGGTCGTCAGTACCGGCGTGTGGTTGCCAGAGATGATGAGCTTGGCAGAAAGCTGAGGCTGACGCTGGCCCTCGTACGAGTCTTGTGAACTTGCCTGGTCTGTTAGCATATGCCACTGTACCTGTAACTCTGTGCCCTGCAGGAGGTGGTGAGAGAATTTCCATCTGGAACGCGGCAGTGGGAGGACAAGGTCGAGAGCGAGGTTGATCCTCTGGGACAGGGGGGAAGGGATTCGATTTCAGCAGGGGTTGTTGACTGTCTGCATGTACAGGTACGTACGGTACTGTAACGGTGTATGCCTAGCAGGTTGGTGACCTACCTATACAGCATCTGTAAGCCCTTCTGTAAGGGCAAAATTCAATGAATAAGGGAAAAAGTCACTGATAAAGCGCTTACATTAGACGTTACGGGTTTGTCACGGTCACCAAAACCGCCCCTCCGGCTGCTAGGTGTGCCCAGATGTCCGTCTGCACTGAGTGCCGTGGACAATCTGAAGTACAGCTACTTCAAAAGGAGTGGTGATTTGCGGAGAGGATGTGTGTGCTAATGATGCCGAAACAATGTTCGGCTTCAAACCTGCTCGGCTTCAGTTGCTCGGACACGAGATGTCATTTCTACACGTGCCGACTCGGTACCTGCACTCTCACTTCGCTTCCACGGAACTTGCATGTACGGTACAGTACGGGTTACTCTACGGGATGTACTTCCTGCCTAGGGCTGAAGATTAATCAGCTCAATAAGGTTAGAAATAAAGCTTAGCCTGTCATAGCAGCCAACCACGGCAGTCCAGGTGCTTTTCTGATGAGGACCCGAGACCCCCTTCGGCCCCGTATGAAAGGAACGGCGTCAGGCACGGCGTACCGAATACGGGGCCCTTACACTTGTCTAGAGCGCCCTTTTGTCGATGCGTGGCAGGCGCATCGTGACCTCATCATCTGGACGAAGAACTCGCGATTCATATATTGAAGACGGAATTTTGAGCATTCTGGCCTGCTGGAGATACCTCAGTAATCATGAAAGTCAAGCTGTATTCGGCTGTCTTCTGCTTCTCTACAAGTGTGTGGACGGCAACGCGAAGATGGACATGTAACGAATGGTGATGGCGTTAGAAGACGCTAGCATGCTATATATAGCCGACCCGAGTGTTTAGCTGCTAACAGTTGATTCTGGGTAGTCCACCGAGCAATCAAACGCAGGTACAGGTACAGGGACAGTGACAGGCTCAGGTACAGTACAGGTCCAGGCACCTCCAAAGCTCTGACAGGTCCAGGCTGTTCCTTCCTGCAGCTGCTGCCTCAAGAATCCGTAGGGCAGGCAGGTACGTACGGCGTACGTAATGCACACACCTTCGCAATGCTTCCTTCATTCTCGCTCTCTCAACTTCACCTCGCCTTCGTCTCCGTCATCATCATCCAGGCAATTCATCAGCACCAGCACCCCCAAACAACCTCACGCCACACCCGGGCTCTCCCCTGAGCCGAGCAGAACCTGCGCAATCGACATTCGCAACTCGCACCAGCGGTACAGTAACCCGTCCCAAGTCTTTTCCTGCGACCAGCTTCTTCAACCTGCAGTCTAACCGCTAGCCCTGTCCATCTAGTGCCTGTATGACTCTTTGCCGGTCGACGTTTAATTTCTTGGGGGCCGCATGCAGGGCTGGCACCAATGACAGCATAGCGTTGCAAAAGGTCTCCAGCTCTTCAGCCCAGTCGCCGACTCTCAGGAAACAAAGCGAGATATACGACGGGGAAACCAAGGGTCGCATCCCTTCCTGTTTTGCGCCAGTGCAGCTCATTCTTTTTCTCGTCTGCTCTGATCGGCCGACCCATTCTGATACGATACGACTGGGACTGCTTGCTGTCCTCGCCAGTCCTGCCTATGACTTGGAGCACGCACGCACGCAGTGACTAGTCTAATAGCCATATACAAGCAGTACGCTTGGTAATGCCTTCATGACCAGTGCTGTCGATGCTGCGTCTCAACCAGATTCCTCAGTTTCTATGCCGCGATTTTCAAGCACGCTTAGAAATTCTAGCGGTACAACGCCTTGTGGTTGATTGATGCAGGCACCCAGCTCATGACCCTGTTTGGATGCATCCAATCCCGCCAATACGGAGCAGCCTCCGTTCGCATTGGTCGGACCAAATTCTCAGCTCGGGTTTCTGGAGGGCTGCTTCATCTCGAGCCATGCACGCGATGAGGTCGTACTTGCAAAAGCCACGCGCCTCTTCCCACCGGTATAGTATCACGCACCACTGCCTAAGGAGTCTCACTTTGCGCGCGCCGCATTCCTTGGAAATCCGGTATGATTCTAGCGTTAGGCTGGGCTCATCAGCAAGGCCTTATCACGATGCTCCCGCCGTGGCGCTCAACGTTGAGATGTGGCGGCGACGCCGAGCGCAGGCCGGCTAACACGATCTCGTCTCGCCGCTGAATCACGCTCTGGTGCTTCAGACTATTTCCAACTGGCACACTGGCACGCCATTTGCGTCCCAGCGGGCTGCAATAGAAAGCAGAATACCCCCACAACCGACCTGGGAATTGCTCTTAATGGAAGAGAAACGACCAAGCTCTCCTGGGTTATTGCGGCTGCCCTCCCATTGAAGGCGAACACTGATACGGAGGTGGGTTGCGAATAACTAGGGTAGCATCTCATTGAGGCTCCTCGCATTGCACTCCAGCTGTTCCCTGTCTGCCGTTGATGATATGGGCTGCCAACGCTTGACTTCGTCGACAGCGCCCTCCGAACATATCTTTGGTCGCAGCGTGGCCCGTGGGCCGCAGCTACTAACAAGACGCATCCCGTCAAGGTGCCACTGGTGAAGAAGGCTTGCCTCCGAGGTCATTTTGCAGCCAACAACTACATGGGTCTCAGCGAAGCGACTTACACACCAACAATGCATGTTTCAAACACATGTTCGATATGTCGCGTGCATCTTCACAACCCCTGCCTGCCATGCGCCTTGATGTTCTGTTCCACCCACCTAACACGCGGATGTCGTTCTGCATGCTCCGTAGGGCTGCCAAGAACACCATGGCCCAGGCAGGAGTACAAGAATAGGAGGTGAAGTCGTCGAAAACAGCATGGCGATCTATACTAACCCGCGATGAGTATTCAGGGCGAGGACACTTTCATCTCGAGGGTTTTCTATTCTTGGATCATGTAGGGGTTCTCCATCGGATCTACATACGTACTAAGGGTTGCCGTCGTCCTCAAAGAGCCCCCACCACCTGCGACAGCTCCATGATTCAGGGCAAAGAGAAGCAATGATGCTGCAGAGTCTAGAGTTTGCACGCTTGTGTCTTCAAGAGATAAGCGTCTTTTCTTTCTTGCGTCTGCCTTCTCCTTTGAGCCATCTCCCCACGCTATGCCTCATTTCTACCGGCAGTCTATGCGTCTTATGGATCCTACTTTTCAGCTGAGAACTCCGTTTCTGTTCTCATCCTTTGAGAAACTGCCTTTTGTCCGTCGGCCGCACATCTCGGCCGTTTGCCGTCACTTCTTTGATTCCCATTCTTGCAGATTCTTCTATTCCCTCCGTCCTATGTGTTTCTTTTATTAGCATTAACGTGAATCTTCTCGTCGGCTGACATCCCCTCGCAATGGTTGCCTTGACTGGGCGATAGCCGGAGATTTCGTGTCTTGTCACTCTACAGACCTTACAAGGCGGGATGCAATACCATTGCTGTGGATGGCCATAAGCAAAGAACGATGATCTGGAAGTTGAGCTGTTCTCACAGTCTAAATCTTCCTCTAAGCTATTTTAGGTGACCGGCGTTCTCCTTCTATTCGCGTTATGCGTTATGTTGAAGAGCATGACTCGGCAAAGGGGAACGAACGGCCCAACAAGATGTACGAAACAACACCAGGGAATATCAGATGCTTACATGGGGGAGTATCAAAGACGAGGTAGGTGCATTAAAAAGTCCCTTGACAAAGTGCCCTAAATCCAAGGAAATGTTGGCCGTTTACTCGACCAGAAACTGTCATCACCCTCCCAAGTATGTTCCTCCTACCCCAGCTAAATCATCATACCTGATGTTATTACTGACTGTTATATACAAAGCAGCTGTCCATACCATGTCAAAGCAGAGTCCTCAATACCAAAGCCGCGCATATCAGGGGCTCTCCATCTCGGCTATCTGTGGCGACATTGTCGCTGGCCTTGGAGCCGCCATGGCATCATGGCCACCCTGGCCCATCTCTTGTGGCTTTGGCTGTTGCTGTTGCCAGAACCCTGGCACAGTGTTGTGTCCTCCCATATACGCCTCTGGTGGAACTGACGATGCCATGCTCATGTGCGGATTCGAGCTATAGTACGAATAGGTAGGGTGGGCGGGAGAGCCGTAACCGTCTGAGGGTACGGGAACGGGCACAAGGTGCGGCTTTGCCGAACGACGGCGGAAATACAACAGCAGGCCGACGGCAAGAAGCAGAACTGCCGCGCCGCCGATGGCGATTCCCGCGATGGCTCCGCCAGACAGAGCGGCAGAGCTTGGCTTGGAATCTTGGCTTGGCCCTGCGTCTCCCGCTGCGGCGGTCGTAGAGCTTGGAGGATTCGAAGTCGTCGTCGCCGAGCTGGTTGCTGATCCTGGGCCTGCCGTGGCTGTCGGCTGTGAGCCATTGCCCGTCCCACTCGGCCCAATCTCCTTGTATGCGTCGCAGTCGGGCTTGGGCTGTGCAAGTGGGCACTCATCTGCAAAGCAAATGGAGAAGAGCTGACCATTGATAGCCGGCGCACATCGCACATTGTACCGAGCATTCATGAACGTTGAGAGTGTCTGCGCGTCCTCGTACGAGAAGCCATAGGCCATGCTCGCCAGCGTGAGCTGTTCGATAAAGTATCCGATGTGCGTCTGGTTCAAGTCCATGAACTTGTGGACGTATGCCGGGGAAAGAGGGCCGCTCCTGCTCTCACCCGTGCGCGGGAATTTGGGCGCAGAGCTGCAGCCGTAGACGAAGCCAAATGCCGTAAACCAGTGAGTGAAGAGACGACTTTGAAGCAGACAGAATGACGATAGGTAAGCAACGGCTACGATGAGTCGAAGAGGCGGGGGGGCTCTAGGGGAGCAGCAGCTCAGGGGTCACACGTACTATTGGTTCGTCGACTTGTCTATCTCGACGGAACTCGTTGAGCCGTTCAAGAAAGACAGCAGTGGCCCGGTAGCTCCTCCGTCAAGCCAGTCGATGCCCACGGGCTGGTTGTTCAAGTTCGTCGTCGCCTCTGCATGTTGCAACGCCAAACGTCAGAATACAAGCGTTCACATTGGTAAGAGTGGCTTTCTCCATCCTCTCTCTCTCTCTTTCTCTCTCTCTCCTTCCTCAACCCGCAAGACAATCTTTCTTACTTGAGCCATCAAACCAGGGCCGGAGGTATACGTCAACTCCCTTGTATAGACCCTCGTTGAAGATGCCGGTTGTGCCGTTATCTGCGTCTGGGAGAAGGTCGTGGCCTCCGGCATAGGCAAGAGTGACGATGCTCTGGACGAGGAGCAGCTGCGTCGTCATGTTGCTCTCCCCGTATCGCTTGGCGGCGTAGTAGTCGCAGATGGATTCATCGTCGGACCTTTGGGCGAGCACCGTTTGCCCTGCGGCCAGCAGTAAGATGGCGGTAAGTCTCTTCCACAGCATATCGAGAGGAACCACTGCCGGTAAGCGAATTGGCAGGCAGACAGTGAGGCGAACTCGCAGAACCAGAAAAACAGCAAGTAAGAAAGAGAGACAACAGACAAGAAGGGAACAACCAGAAATCCCTATGAACGGAGACCCCCCATGATCATATACATGTGTAGGAGAGGGCCACCCGAGAGGCTGGGTCACACCGGGCCGGGCCAGAAGGGCAATCCATCATTTCCTCCTCTTCCTCCTCCTCCTCCTCCTCCTGCCCCCTGCTGGATCAGCCCAGCACCAACGCCGTCAGGCCTTGGCCAACACTACCATATGTCCACGACGTGCATATTGTGGCGGACAAGGCCTCGCTCCATTTGCCGAGCCTGGGGACATAGCCCATGGCGTTTCCCGTCAGCCCCAATTGCTCTACTACTACTCCCCTTTTCGTCGATCAAATAGTGACCTCCTAGGGGGCTCTGCTGCGTCTCCTTCTGGCGGCCACGCCCCGGTAGCCGTCACTTGGCATGGTCTCTCTTCTTTTTCCCTGTGTAAATTCTTCCGCTACTTCTTCCTTCTTTCTAGCTTTTGCAATAAAGATTCGGCGGGACTGGGCCCTCATCGGATAGTGTCATGGCCAAGACCAACCGCCTGCCCCCCGGCAGGGCTGAATATCCATGCCCAAGCGAGATCACCGACTAGTAGGACCAAGCCACGACAAAACCGGCGCGAATAGTCGTTTAGCTGACGCTAACTGCTAAATCCATCAACCAGTGTTCTGGACTTCGGTAGATTGACTACCACTGAGGCTCGTCCTCTCCCTCGCAGTTCCCTCCCTCTCGGCACTTGGGCAAAGGCTGGGGGCGCAATGTATGTATTAGGTAGCAGGGGACAGGGGGGGGACCAGCCAGCCAGCCAGACAGCCCAGCTGAGCTTGTCCGTTTGCGTGGCGGTGGCAGTTGATTGGAGAGACAGAAAGACAGATAGAGAGAAGAGTGAGAGAAAGAGAAAACATGCGTCAAGCCACTCCTGCAAAGTGCCCCGTTGCTTATTTTCAAGCATACGACTATTGGACGGCGGACTGCAGGTGCCAAGTGTCAAGTGTCAACTGTTTCTTCTGCGGCTGAAGATGGGGGCTCTGTTTAGTACTAGTAGCCGCCGAGCTGGGAATGAATGCAAGGGATGTGACTGAGTGAGGTGGGCTTTACTTTTCTCTCTTTTTTTCCAATGGTTCCGACGAAATCTGCCTACTAGCAAATAACCTCCTTGTTAGCGTACCCTCTGGACGGGACGGGCTGGGGGGGTGGCCTTGTTCGAGTTGATGCCCGTTTTGTCGGTGTGAGAGTGACGATGAAGACGGGATGAGGTGAGATGCCCAGAATGCTGATTATGATGCATCGTGTTGTTGGCGAGTTGGCCCCAATGTGGTTTCACCCGTGTCGTGTTGCGTTGGAAACCGGATCTGGGGAAGTGGTGTAAGTTGCGCGCCTATATTATGCTTAAATTGACATCCTCCATTAACCGGCCGCCATTCGTCGCAGAACCGAGTACGAAACTTGTGCTCTCCATCCACAGTGTCTAACCCCCAAAAAACCCCGTGCCCTCTCAGTAATCATCATAATCACCACCATCATCATAATCGCCTCCATCACCATAATCGCCTCCATCATCGTAATCGCCTCCATCATCGTAATAGTCGTCTGCAGCGCCGTAATCGTCCCCATCAGGCCCATAGCCCCCATCAGATTCGCCCTCGCCATCTTCATCATGCCCTCCATGCCCATCACGATAGGTTCTACAACCATCGGAGAAATCACTCTCACCCCTGTATCGACTGTCATCCTCAAACCCTCCATCACTTGCATAATTCTCAACATAGCGTTCATTGGCATCACGGGCATATCCAGTGCCAAACTCACTCCGGCTGTAAGTGAAATCTCTGCTGGCTTGCAGGGAGCTCTGCTGCTCGCTCCTGTTACCTCGGTACTCGAAACGCTCTGTGTATTCGACGTGACTGTAATGGGCATTGCCCCCTCGATCGTGCTCGTAGTGCTGCTGCATATGCCTTTCTTCAGATCTACCGGCCCAGATTTCTTCGGTGTTGGTTCTCTGGAAAGATTGCTCTTGTTGGTAATGGTGTGTCGACTGACTTTGACATGTAGCCTGGCTACGATATTGGTCATCGTATCGCTCAGAAGTCCTGTGATAGTCGGTATGGTTCCCGTCAACCCTGTTGCTGTTGCTGTGAGTCAGGGGCAAACTCTCGACTTCTTCCACCATACCATCGGCTGAATCATCAACGTCATCCGGATGACGATACCGACTTATGGTCGGTGAAGGCACTCCTCTTCGCTCATATTGCCGAGCTCTGCTAGAAGGCAAATTAGAGTCAAGTCTATAGGAGGCGCCGCTGTGCGTTCCTCCTCCCTGGTAACGACTGCCGTAGAGTTTGTGAAAGATGTTGAGGAAGTAGTTGTTTCTGTAGGTCTCGCTGTTGCGAGCTAGATGCGGCTCATTGTAGGCCACTGTGGGATTGGGAGTGCTCATGTTGGTCGGCAAGCCTGACGGCGCTGCTCCGCCGCTCATGGATGTAGATGTTGCGTTCGCACCATAGACTGGTCTACTGCTTCGAACTACATGAGCATTGGCTGAATATTCAGGCAGCTGATTCCGGCGAGCATCTGGCATGTCATATTGTGCGGAGGCTTGGTTTCGGCTGTCAAACATATGCACACCTGATGCTCGAGTGTCGTCTGCTCGGTTCCCAATATTGTGCTGCAGCCTGGCAACCCCTTGGTGTTTGCTCTGGTCTTCTCTGTGGTGCCCCTGATGCTCGTCGTGGCTGTTGCTTTGTGAGGCGTGGCCGTCTCTGAATGCTGCCTCATTTGGGATGGCTTGAGCCCGCTGTCGATATTGCGAATCTGCCAAGCGATTGCTGACGGCTGTGTTGCTTTGAGGATTGCAGACAGGCCTCATTCGCGAAGATGATGGACACGGTGCACTCCTCTCGGTAGCCTTGGGCTGAACTGCCTGTGATGGCTCCATTGGATCGTTCTGCGGTGCGGGTGGCGGCCTTTCTTCTTGACTTTTGTGCAGAGAGGATGAACCATCAGGTCGTGTAAGAGAGATGGTAGAAATGGAAGATCCTTCAGCTTCACTCGTAGGAGGCTCAGCCCCACGCATACCCTTGGGCCTGCATGTCGTGATATGGTCTGAGCCCGGATCAGCTGCCGTGTTTGTTGTTCGGGCTTTCTTCTGATGCCAGTCTATTCTGCACAGTGGCTTTCTGGGCCGTTGCTGTTGTTCTTGTTGTATTTCCGCCTCCTGCGCCAATCGATTTCCCGGCACCAGTTCCCTAACGGACGCTTGCTGCAGCGGGAGCTCCCCTGGAACCAATAGTACCGACCCTGGATCATTCTCCTTCAGAGAGCTGGCGGAGCCAAATGGATTCGGATCTGTACGCTGGATGGCAACAGCATCGTATGACTGGTTCCGGGCTGTCATTCTGTCAGATGGCTGCAATCCGGCTGCTGGCAGTAGAGACATATGTGCCAACTGATTTGGAACTGTTATCAGATCATCAGGATTGCTATGCGAGAGTCTCTCTGAAGCTGGTACTCTTGGCAGCAGAGCATCGTCTTTCACAGCTTCTGGTGGATGGTGAGCGCTCGCTTGGTTGGCCGGCTGGACCTCAGAGGTAGAGGACTGGACACAAATATCACCCAAGGCTTGTTTAGCAGGCCCAGAAAGGCATCGACTGGTAGAGGCAATCATGCCTCGGCACTGCTGGCCAAATCCTGGCACGGCCTCTTCTATTCTAGGACGATGACCTTCTCCTAAGGGCGTTGCTGATACGGGGGCTGGTGATGAGGCTGATGTTTGATCGGAGGCGCTGGGGGCGGCTGACTGAACCTGAGCGCCCATTGATGCTTTGATAGGGACCAATTTCCAAGCCACTGACGAGGACTGTTGATGAATAGCAGCATCAGCTCCCGCCTTTCTCTCACAATCATATGCGAATATATACTTACATCTTCTTCTGGAGTACTCGGAGCAGAAAGCTCGAATGTGATCGTCAATTGTTGAGCAGAGGCCGAGTGTATGATGGGCGCCGAGACGGAAAGACTGGACGACGACCCCGACTCTTCGGCGTGCTTCTTCCGAGATGCATTGTCCATTCTGAAGTAGCAGCGACAATCGACCATGAATCCTTGAATAGAGGCTCTCACCAAGGTATCTTGATCAAAAATCCTTTTCGCCTTTTCCACTGATCATGACCTGAGGTGGTCTGGAGCAATGAGCAAGAAGGGAAGAGGGAAAAGAGAAGGGGGTTGAGAAGATATCCTCTGGTGGCTTACTCATGATACTCGTTTGCTCCTGCCTCACAGGTTCAACTCGTCTTTATGATGACGATATCAGCCACTACCACAACCACGCTCGACTCTACCTTACAATACGTACCTTGGACATCAAATGCTCATTGTATCTAAGGTACTACCGAGGTACCTAGAAACACGGCCACTGCAGGTCACGATGGAATCACAAGGGAGCGGCTGTCCAGTATCCGAAGGTTACCTACCTTATGTAAGGAGCAGACAGAGAGTTCCGTCGGAGATTGGTAATATTCTCTGTGAAGGCACCCTGCTTTCCAAAATTTGATAGAAGGCTATACCAAGATAAGCAGAATATGCGATACTACCTAGGTAGCAGAGCGTAAGATTCTATAACCCATCTGGCCATAGCAGTAACAGTGACAAGATATCGATCTGCTGGGATGCTGATGCCAAGTCGGGGTGCTGGATAGCCACTGCTCATTGCAAGCACCATCTAGATAGAAACAAGGGAACCTCTCGACTGGTCGATGATATGCATAGAGCGCAAGTACTGTTCTTGCACCGTATCCTCTATCGTGAGTGACATTGTCATGGTTGACACTGTTCTCTCGACTTGACCCAGCATCATGTGAGCAGTTGGAACGGCCATCGTGGAAAGTGAGGATAGTCAAGACTCAGATCATTTGGTCTACATCGATTTCATACCTATTATACAGAGTGCCAGACATGGACACCCTCCCCCAGCATCATCCTCCCTTTTACATGCCTGCCAATGCCTCTGCCTCGCGCTCAGCTCTCCGCTCCACCGACCGTCTCTTGAACCGAATCTCGGCCCTTCTTCTCTCACCACCATCAATCTTGCGGCCTTGACGCTGCTCCCACATGCCCTCCGTAACCTTGACGATTGCACCAGCCTGCTGCGGCAGCGGCGTCGCATACGGGCCGGCTATTGACTTGAGTCCTCTGACTGTGTAGCCATTGGGGCGAGGCAAGACCTGATCCTTCTCCAGAGTCGCTTCTTGATCCATAGGCACGTTGACGACGTATTTCGCATCGCTGACGACGGACGCCGGTGGTGTTGCGACTTTCAGCAGAGCCTGGCCGTCTGTGACATACTTGAAGTCTCCGCCGGGGCCCAGCGCACCCTCACGGTATCGCTGCATCCACTGCAGCAGGTATCGGCGGCTCCGGGGCGGCTCAATCCCGAGCTCCTTAAGTTGCGGCGAGGTGAGGGAGAAGAGGGACTCCCATGACGGGAACTTGGAGGCATGCTTGCTGAGGCCGCGGCCAATGAGGGTGAGAAAGGTCGGGACGTCGGGGACGAACGGTCTCGGCTGCGGGATTGTCGGAGCTGGCCTCGTCTTATGAAGCCACCTTGCTTGGTTTGCACCTCCTGAGAAGCTGGTGACACGGAGGAACCGCAAGGGCTGTGATAGTATCGTCTTCATCGTCGCCTCGCGTTGCTGGAGCCCTAGCATTCGTTCGTCAGCGGCACTGCCATGGCCAATTGGCATATGGTTGAAGAAAGTTCCCACAGCAGTTATAGAGGATACCTTTGTATGTCAACCGTGATCAGCCCGGCACAGCAACTCGTCTCTCTGATTCAGCCCAGTGAATCCTGTCGCATGTGAAGGTTCCTGGTCTGATGCGTTCGATTTTGAAGATATTAGCTAAGCAGTGATGGATGGAAAAAAGTAGCGGGGCTGTTCACCACAGATCGTTATCCAGGTCCATCCATTGGCCAGGCCGCATTATCTAAGTGATAAGGCGTCGCATCAACTCGCCTTCCCTTCGCCAGGCACTTGTCGCATCATCTCTTCCTTCTTCAACCTCTGCGGTGCATCATGGCGGCGAGCGCATCCGCCATTCATGGTGCTGGCTCGAGTCTCAATCACCCAGAATAGTCGTCCAGAGTAGCCGTGAGCATTTTTGCTCGCTGAGACTGTCCAGAATGGCCCGCAAGAAGCTGCCGCGCAAGCCCTCGGTGTGGCTCAGCTTCGACATCGGACACGATGGTGCGTCTGTTCGGGAGCGGCCACTTTTCTCTGGCGGACTATCAGTATTAGAAAGCTAATTTTGTACCTTGTTCACGCAGATGTCATGCCGGCCGCGTTTCTTCAATTCTTCGATTCCCTACCGGTCCAAGGCCCTGCCGACGACATCAAAGACAGTCCCAGTGACGTCGAGCCGCCCTCGTCGAAGCGTCGCAAAGTAGATCGTGAATCAGACTCCAGCATTTGTGTCGCCAAAGCCGAGCTAGCCTTTTCCCGCCGATGTGAAGAAACTTCCAGTCCAAACTATTGTAGTGTGCATCATGGGGTGGATTCGTTGCTCAGATTCGGTCTCGATGGCCAACGTCTCTCGATCACAACGTCGCCGACCAGTCGTATCGGACACTTCGTCGCGCATGTACTGCTACGCCCTGGAGACGTGGATCGAGATGCTCGGGATATGTTCAACATTGAAACCCTGAACATGAAGAGGACTGGCGCAGGCGCTATTTGGAGAGCCGCCGATGTCGTGATTGAGCAGCACCAAGGCGTTGCGACGATGACAATCTCTTTCCGGCTTCTCTGGAATGATACCCCATCTCCGTATGCGCCTTTGCGGCGAAACGACGAGCGTCGATGCAGCGAGAAGCTCATCCAGTCTTTCTTTCCCTCGGTAGACACAACACTCAACAAATCCGCCTCATGGTCGCCAATGGATTTCTATAACGCGGCGCACGTGCCGCCGAAAGACGATGCCGTTTCTCGCTCTATCCAAATTTCCGGCCTGAATGCCACCCTTTTCCCCTACCAAAAGCGGACGCTACAATGGCTATTGCGCCGAGAAGGGGTCCAGTGGACTACGCCAGACACAGCTGTCCAGCCCTTGTCGGAAGAGGATCAGCAGCTGGACCTGGATCCTTTCCGTGTCGTGAATGATGCCGATAACAACAAGATATATCTCAGTGACGTATTTCAAACAGTTACTCGGGATCCTACACCCTACCACCAGGCCAGTAGATTTGTCAAGGGCGGCATCTTGGCGGAAGAAATGGGACTGGGAAAGACTCTTGAGATGATCAGCCTCATTCTTTTACATCGGCGTCAAGCAAACCATTCGCCAGCTCCCCTACTAGGCCAAGAAAACCTTGTTCCGAGCGGCGCAACACTCATCGTAACTCCAAAGTCTCTGCAGCCGCAGTGGATGTCCGAACTGTCACGTCACGCACCTGGACTACGTATTAAGCACTACACCGGGTGTCGAGGAATCGACAAGGAGGACGAGGCCCGTCTCGTGGCAGAGCTGGCCGGTTACGATGTGGTAGTGACGACCTACAGTGTTCTATCTGCAGAGCTTCACTTTGCCATCAACCCCCCTGAGCGGTCTCGGAGATTTGAAAGGGCATACCGTCGAGTTCTATCACCCCTCGTCCAGATATTGTGGTGGAGGGTCTGTCTTGACGAGGCGCAGATGATCGAGAGTGGCGTCAGCCAGGCGGCTGCATTGGCAAGAGTAATTCCTCGAGTCAATGCTTGGGGCATCACGGGAACACCCGTCAAGGACGATGTCAAGGACCTGCTTGGCTTGCTCTCCTTTCTGAGATATGAGCCCTACTGCTCTGCTCCACAGGTGTGGCAGGCGCTTACCACGCATCACAAGCCGCTGTTCCAGCAGCTGTTTGGATCGATATCACTTCGGCATACAAAGGCGTTGGTGAGGAATGAGATATCCCTCCCTCCACAGAGGCGATTCGTGATCAGCATGCCCTTTACCGCAGTAGAGGAGCAGCACTACCAGTCACTGTTCAAGGAAATGGCGGAGGCCTGCAAGCTCAGCGCAGAAGGAGCCCCTCTAGCTGATGACTGGGCGCCAGAAGAATACGAAGACGTCATGAGACTGTGGCTCAACAGACTGAGACAGACGGCTCTACATCCAGAGGTGGGTGTCTACGGACGTCGAGTGCTAGGAAGCAAGGAACGCCCGATGCGAACGGTTGAAGAAGTGCTCAACGCCATGTTGGAGCAAGGCGAGGCCGCTATCCGTACTGATGAGCGTGCCTATCTGTCGAGCAAGCTGTTCCTGGGTCAGCTGTTTGAAAACAGCCCTCGAGTCAAAGAAGCCCTCAAGATCTGGGAAAAGGTACGAGTCGAGTCCGCCAAGTTGGTTGAAGATGCCCAAGCAGCACTTCGGGATGCATTGCGCGAGAAGCGAGGGGTCGAGGACGCGAGCGAGATGTCTGGAAAGGTGCAGGAATTGTCGGATTCGGACAGCGAGCTTGATGAAGAGGCAGAGGAAGAAGCGGGAAGTAAAGGCCAACTCGGCGAGCTGCAGAACAGGCTGAGGAACAGCCTCGAACTGCATCACAAGGCCGTCTTCTTCTGCGCCAACGCATACTTTCAAATTCGGGACAATCCAGAGATGACTGCGCCTGAGTCTGAAGAATATGAGCAGTTGAAAAAGCTCGAGGACGAGGGCTACGAGAACGCCAAGTTACTTCGGCGGAAGATACTCAAGCAAGGCCATCGCAAGGCCATGCGGCTCATCAACAAGCTTGCCCTCAAGGCTGAAGAGCAGTCATTTGTTGAGATACCAGAGCTCGTCCTGAAGAGTGAAAAGGGCATCGAAACGGGCAGCATCGTCGACGACCTAGAGGTTCTCTACGATGAGCTTAACGGACAGGCAAATTTGATTGACGAATGGAGGGAGCAAGTTGTTCAGCTCCTTCTACGACCACTTGTCGATGAGGAGGAGAGTACAGAGACCACCGGAGAAGAACTTGTGGATTCCATGAAAGTTCAGGATGAGCTGATGGTGTACGTCCAAGTCCTTCGAGTCATCATTGCCGACCGTCAGTTTGCCATATCAGGCCAAACGAATGGCTTGGTGACGCATGAGCTGGAGACGTCCTTGAGGCAAGCGAAAGAAGGAGACGGGCCTGCTCCGGAGAAGCTCATCGAGCTGGTCCGCAAATGCGCCGAGGTCAAGCCTAAGACAGCCAAGATGTCCATGCGCGGCGCCATCAGCGAGCTGCGCAGCCTGGTGTCTAGGCTCACCAGGGATACAAACCGAAGTCAGAGAGAAGTTTTGGAATCTACGATTGCTTCCAAATTGATGAAGTCGACCCAAACGCTGCTCGGGGAACAGAACAAAGTGGCAGTGGCTCTGGAAGCAGAGATAGAGAGCTTCAAAAGGGCCATGAATGCGCGCGTGGACTTCTATCGGCAGCTGCAGGCCGTCTCGGATGACGTGCTCCCTGTGGAAGCACCCAAGACGGAAGAGGCCATCGAAAAGGCCAAGAAGAACATTGAGGACCTTCATAAAAGATTGTTGAACGGCGAAGCCAAGCATCGATACCGTAAGTCGGATGGAAACCTTTCCTGAGGGAGGTCGTTTATTTTGACGACCAAAGCTGACGAGAAATGAACAGTTATGAGCCTCAAGGAGACCGGTGCGAAATCCAGCGAGCCTCGCATGTGCGTCATCTGCCAGATGCCCTTCACGACGGGCGTCCTGACCGTGTGCGGCCACCAATTCTGCAAGGAGTGCATCATGATCTGGTTCAAATCTCACCGCAACTGCCCTGTCTGCAAGAGGGCGCTCAAGGCAGACAACCTCCACGACATCATCATCAAACCCCGACAGCTCCAGGTGCATGGCGAGGAAACCGGGCGGCAGTCAAAGGGGAGTGCCAGCGACGGCGACGGCTCGCCGGGACGCCGAGGCTCTTCGAAGCAGATGATGCTCTACTCCGAGTTTGACGCCGAGCAGCTCGAGCAGATGAAGAACATTGAGCTGGACGGGCCCTCCTTCACGACCAAAGTAGACACCCTGGTGCGGCACCTCCTGTGGCTGAGAGAGTCCGATCCCGGCGCAAAGTCCATCGTCTTCTCGCAGTACAAGGACTTCCTCCACATCCTGCGCAACGCCTTCTCGCGCTTCCGCATTGGCCACGCCTCCATCGACGACGCCGACGGCATCGGCCGCTTCAAGGACGACCCGGCCGTGGAGTGCTTCCTCCTGCACGCCCGGGCGCACTCGAGCGGGCTCAACCTCGTCAACGCCAGCCACGTGTTTCTGTGCGAGCCGCTGCTCAACACGGCCCTCGAGCTGCAGGCCATTGCCCGCGTCGACCGCATCGGGCAGCAGCACGAGACGACGGTGTGGCTGTACATTGTCTCGGGAACGGTGGAGGAGTCCATCTACAACCTCTCCGTGCGGCGCCGCATGGAGCACATGGGGAGGAACCTCGGCAACGGCAACGGCAGCGGCAGGCCTGAGGACGAGGCGTCGACGTCAACGCCGGAGCTACTGGACGCGAGTCTCGAGGAGGCGAACACGCTGGAGCTGGAGCAGGCGGCCTTGTCGAAGCTCATGAGCAAGGACCGGTCTGCGGGCGAGATGGTGGATCGGAGCGATTTGTGGGAGTGTTTGTTCGGACACGTGAATGGCAAGAAGGATTGAGAAGGGGGGACATTGGAGTAGAATGAGGGTCAGGAGATGATTGTGTCTTTTGGTGTTGCGTGAACTGGAGGAGTGCCGAGGTGGCTACCCAGGAAGAGAACACAAGGACAGTCAGTGTTGGTGTAAGCGTTCTCCGACGTTTGAGATACCCATGCTGTACGCCATGCATTACGGACGTGAACGATATAACCGCCTAGAAGTCGATACATGAGAATGTCCAGAGAATTTTGATGGGTTCAAAAATAGAATTCATTATCGTTTCTCACTCCTTCGTATTGTACATGCTTTCTTTTCTTACAATTGTGGTGTATATCCCAAACCCAAACCGAGTCCCATTCCAGCCCAGGTTCAGCACCTTTTTTCCCTCTTTCCCATTAAAAACGTGAGTATGAAGTTGAAAAGAAAGGAAAGACCACGAGCTTCATGTCTGTATCGTCACACCTCGTCCGTAACGTCCATGGGTCGGAATGAAGAGATAGGAGGGTCGCCTCTCTCTCGGCTGAAAGCTAAACGGCTCCGAAAGACGGAGCACAACCAAGATGGGCCGGAAAAAAAGGAAGAAAGAGAGGGAAGAGCAGAAAGATAACGTCGCCCGCTCGGTCCAGCTTCTGTCGCCGCCTTTTCCCATTTTCCTCTTTTGGCTTCTCTTACTCGGGACCCTTCTTCTTGCTGGCGCTGGACTTGACGCGCTTGGCGACGGGGCGGTTGATGTGGTGGTCAGGGATCCAGCTCTCGTCGTACGACTTGCCGGCGGACTCGGAGCCGGAGAGGGCATCGGCGGGGTCAATGGGCTTCTGGACGGGCTTCTTGACGGTGCGAGGGCGCTTGGCCTGGGGGAAGAGGGCCTCGATCCAGGTCTTGTAGACGAAGAAGAGGGTGCCTCCGAAGACGGCCGTGAGAACGAGGTAGAGGAAGATGCTGGAGTCAAAAGAGAGTCAGAACCAACACATAATCAAAGAGCAAAAGTCAGCATTTTGTTAACGTACATTTGAGGATCGAGGAAGCTGGTCGGGGCCTCGACAATGGACGTCTCGCCGTCGTAGGCGGGCACCTGGAAGATGTCGCCCTTGTCGTTGGTGAAGACGGCCAGGAGGCGCAGGCGCACGTCCTGGGGCATCATGTCGAGGGCGAACGAGTACGGGATCGACTTGGTCTCGCCGGGCTCGATCTCGAGGCTGTACTGCACGGCCGTCAGGTTGCGCACGATGCCCTGGTAGGCCGGGGCGTCGTCGGGCAGGTCCTTGGTGGTCCACAGCGCGCCGTTGGCGAAGACGACCTGGATGGCGGCGTCCTCCTTGTTGGTCACCTCGATCAGCGCCGTCGTGGGCCGGCCGTTGACCAGCTTGACGCCCAGGATGTCCGAGTCGGGGAACGTGGTCCTGATGTCGGCGTTGAGCGAGGCGGGCGGCTGGCTGGCGTCGTCGGCGAGGAAGTCGGCGTCAGACTGTGCGAGCATGAGCTTCTCTGTTCTTTCTCAATTGACCTGATGGCGCATCATGGCGATCCATTGACTGCCACCCATCATCATTATCATCATCATCAACGAACCTGAGCGACAGCGCCAAAGACGCGCAAGGCCAGAAAGGCCACGAGAGACGACTTGAACAGCATGATGACGGCGGGACCCGGAGAAGAAGGAGACGACAAGGAAGTCAAAGAAGAGACGAAACCCAGCTCGGCCCGGTCCAATTGAGTGAACCACGAGGAATTGAGAAGAAAGAAGGAGAGGAGAAAGAATGAGAGGAAAAGGATGGAGAAGAGAGAAGAGAGAGAGTTGGAGCTGTAAGTGTGACTGTGAAATGGCCCCCAGAGATTCCACCTAACAGAAATGTGGCCACAGCTCGTGGCAGGCCCCGCCTTACGTAACCAGCCGGGAAGCTGCCCCAAGATGCGACACGCTAGCCCGAATAGGCACTGCGATGGCTTCAATTCAAGGTGCAATTGTTGTACTTCTACTATTACCAGGTAGTTCCTCTTGCACGGCTTGTAAAAGGCACGAGACAGGAATGTCATTGTCACCAAAAAAGCCATACTCGTAGAGAGCACAATGTCTCTTCTATTACATCGACTCCTTACCATCGCTAGGTAAGCTATTCTATCAGTAGGAGACGTCATCACAAACCACATGGTACCACAGATGCCTTGAACTATCCCCTCAGATTGCCTCCTCATTTTCGCCAGTACACATATGCAACAAGATACCCTGCCGTCATGGTCCTCCGAGATCCATGCCGCTCCATCCGTCAAACACGTCCATGTCGGTGTCCAGGCCGCCAAACAAATCCGCCTCGGCCGACGCATCCAGCCCGCCGTTATTGCCAGACGCTCCCAGGCCCAGATCGGCCGAGACGCCACCGATGCTCATGTCCAAGTTACCCACGCCGTCAATCGACATCGTACCATCACCCTGGACTCCGGCGGCCGCAGCCATGGAATCGCCCAGGCCGGTCGCGTCACCGGCCAGGTCCAGCTGCATGTCAGCCGCCTGCAGCATCGTCGGCGGCGGCGGCAGGACCAACTGCGCCTCGACTCTCCTATAGAGCCGGACCGTGATCTCTGCCAACTCGGGATCCTTCTTGTGCAGTCTCCTATAGTTCTCCGCCTCCATCTTGAGGACCTCTCGAAGGGTGAGACGCCGCTGCAGCGGCGGAGGCAGGCTCCCCGTTTCATCCAACAAACCACTTGTCAGCGGGAGCTCATTGCTCACGTTCGGCGCACAAACCAGCGCCGTCACCACATCATAGGCAATGCTCCCACTCCCTGCCAGAGTCTGCTGGCGGATCTCCTCCAGCATGACCCGTAGCAGCCTGTTCGCACCAACAATCTTGAGCGTTGCAATAATCTGCCGATGCGTATACGAGGTTGGCATCGCCGTCATCTGCGGATGCATGCCCCACTGCACCAGGTTCTGTATCAGATGCTTAGCCGCCCCGGCAAGACCGCTGCTGGAGCTGGCCGTCCACATCTCCAGCTCTTGATGCTCGGCAGCTCCCGTCCGCCTGGAGTGCGGTAAGCTGTCCTTCAGAGCCCTCAGAAGCGGCTCAATGTCCTGGTTCTTTGGATCTTGTCGCTGATATGCTCGAAGGGAGTGCTCCAGCGGCTTCGCAACTATTCCCTTCACTGAAGCAAGCATGGTACTGGCCTCGCCAGAAATGGACGTCGGCAACAGGATGAGCTGCAGGATTTTGATGATGGATTTTTGCTCCTTCTGCTCGACCCAAAGATAGTCGGACAAGAATCGAATCGCGGGTATAAGCGAGGGCAGAAGGAACGTGTCAACCAGATCTGTGAACAGTTAGTGAGCCCCCTGAGCAACGGACAGCAGGGGATCGCCAGTCACTTACACTCAACACCCGACTTAAGGGCGTCGTCGGTTAGCGAGCCCTGGGTATATGCAATTACAATGTTTTCAAACAGCGTTGCAATGAGGAGATAGAAATCTGCAGGCGGGCAAGACGACATCAAGTCGTCTCCCAGGCCCCCTGCGTCGCTGTCGAAAAGGCCATGGATCCATCCACCAAGGTGTCCATGTTCCTGCTCTGATAGCCGGTCCAGTCCACGGCTGATGTGAGCCCGACCGATAATCTTGGCAACGCTCGAGTCTGTCGCCAGAATACCAATGTCTGCTGGATACAGGCTGTACCGATACGCAAAGGCCAGCACCAGCAGCAGGATGGCGCCGAATTCCTCGTAGACGGGCTGGTACTCCCCCTGGTCCTCCTCGTATCGCCAGCCATCCAAAAGCTGGCATATGGGATCCAAGATGGTCGGCAGCTTCTCAAACAAGAGTAGAACGTCCAGAGACTGGGGCTTCTGAACCAGCTGGCTACAAAGTATCTTTAAAGACATCGTGTCCTTACTGTTACAGAGTTGTCGCAATAACTGGCGTCCTCTCCGCCATTAGCCATTGCCTGCTCAAGACACAGCGAAAAGGGGGCAGGAGTGGGGGAAAGCAAACCTCTACAAGCGCCTGGCATACTGCCCCGACATTGCCGTCCATCTTGTCCATGTCACGAACAAGCGCTTGAATCTTGTCTGGGTCAGATAGACAGCTCTGAACCAATTTCTCCTTGGAATACTTTTCCTGCGAAGGTTCATACGACATGGAACTCTCTCCCAAAATCCGCTCTACGTGTTCGCGCTCGATCAGCCCGTGGAGAGCGCAAGCCGAACAGAACTCTTCTCGGACGCTCTCTGTGTAGGGATTGTTATTCCGTGATTCGTCAAACATGAGTGATGCGGTGGGGAAAACGCTTGTGTCGACTTGAGAAAGAGCTTGAGTGATGCAGAATTCGGCTGACGGCGTTGAGAAGCCGGGAGGGCAAAGTTGGCCGAGTATCAGGGGCACCTTGTTTGTCAAAAAGGACCGCAGCAGGTGGGCATCTCTGGGCCCTTCATTCCTAAAAACGGCATTTGCAAGCAAGTCAAAAGAGGCCAAAATCAAATCAATCGCGCTCTGCTGGTTGTTTCCCTGGCTAAGGGATCAGTAACCGAACTGTGAGAGGTATCTTGACGCTGCTGAGCGAGAATGCTCGGCTGCAGATGCAGGAGAGGACAAACCTGGTATCTATTATTCAAATATGAGAAAAAGGCGTGGTCGTCTATGAGTGGTCGGCCAACAAGCTGATACAACAGTCAGCAAATACTGCAACTCCCAGGAGAGATCTCGGAGACGTCAACGAACAGAAGCGCCGAGGTAGACGTATAAGCCCGCCCGTGTGTTTGTTATTGGCATATCGGGGATCATTAGGTTATCCAAGCCCACGGTAGAATCTAGAAGCTCATCCATAGCATTGGCAGCTTGGTTGTTCTTCTCCACCGGATCCAAGGGCGCCAGAACTTCTGTTCTGAACATTTCGAGCTTTTCCACGAACGGCGGGACAGGCTGGAAGACATGCACAAAGGATGTAAGGCTGTCTGAAAACTCTTTTCGTGGCGCTGGTGACAATGGTGAGCATATGACGGGCATAGGGAAAAGAGCCGGTGATGGGACAGAGGGCGAACACAGGGCGCATACCTTTGGCCGACGGATGGCTAATGACCTTGACAAGAGCCGGGTTGTCGACGAGCCGAAGCAGCAGAGGGACAAAAGCAGCTCTCGAGACCTCCATGTCGTGGCGGACCTGGGGGTCCTGCAGGGAGCCACTGAGCATTTCCGCAGCCATGGAATTGGATGCGGCGGCAAAGAGAGACATCCACTTGGAGGTGACGTGGATAAGCTCGAGCGCCGTGCGCGAATCCTTGGATGCGGTTCCTTCGACTACTAGCCGAATGACATGATAGAACATGACTTCTTCGAGCCAGGACGAGCTCTTCCACCGAGTTCGGGATGGCCGTAGGGTGTCGTGCTGCGCATCGTTCTTGGCATCGCCCAACAATGTCTTTTCGTGCTCGTGCTCGTGCTCGTGCTCTTTCGCTGGTGCATCTTTGCCTTCCCCTTCTCCTTCTTTCTGTTGCTCTCGTCCTTGAGGCGGCTGTTGTCGGTGGTCTTGATCTTGATCTTCATGATGGCCTTGTGTTTGCAGCGGCGTCTGCGCGTGGAGCGACGAGTATCTGTATAGCGACCGGAGAATGGAGACGGCGTCAATGTACCGCAGCTGGGTGAGTACGGAGACGTACGGCGGGATTCGCGGGTCGGGGCTGACGCAATTCGACGCTTGCGGCTGCAGCAGGAAGTCGGCGATGACCTCGGGGGTCAGCGGATGCCTGGCGAAGACGAGCTTGACGTATTCCTCAAAGGGGCCGGCGTCGAGGCGCTTTGTCAGGCATTTGGAGACAAAGCTGGACCAGCAGTTGACAGAGTCGCGGAGAGCCTCTCTGGCCGTGTCGCGCGGGTCCATGGTCATGGTAGGCATCGCGCCTCGTGGTGGGTGGGAGAGACAAAAAGGTCGTATCGAAAGCGCGGTGGAAGTGTCGCGGGCTGGGATGGGTTGTCGAAGCTGTCGTGATGAATGGTGATGCTGCTGGCGTGGCGTCTCAATGTCTGCGCCGCTGTCGGGAGGATGTTTCGAGGCCCCAAGCGTTGAGGAACGAAGTCAATTGTGAGGCGGAAGTCAAAGCGTTGTCACGGACAGGATGCCCTTGAAGGGTAGGACAAACAGCTCCCCTCAGCCATAGAGCCCATCAATTCGTGAGACGCGGATGGTCCAAGGCGGAAACTGTGGCTGTATGTGGGAGTTCCCTCTCTTCTCTCCCTCCGCTCCGCACCTCTGCTTCACGGTTGTTGTTGGGGACTGAAATGGCTGATGGAAGAGAAACGAGGCTGCGCGCCTGGAGTTGCGGATCGTTGGGGTCGCATCCTGATGCTCCCGAGGTGCAGTGCAGAAGTAACTCTACCTACCTTACCTTATCAGGTATCGCCGGAGACGTCGGCCCGTGATTGGACGATGCTTAAACGCAAGTGGGACATTGCCGGCTTCAAGCGCTCTTTCCGCATTGGGAGTTGCATCCATGAGATGAACCAGTTGGAGGTGGTTGCAGCAAGATGCCTGTCAAGGTAGCGGATACTTTACGTCTCTAGCCGCAGTCTGAGGGACATCAAGTATCCAAACTTATCGTGTCTCTTGCTGCTAACAGACTGTATCTGCTCACTGCATTATGAACAGGTTCGTGAATCACATGTGACGACCTCCAGCTGTGAATCACGGCCACTCCAGTCATTAATCGCGATAACACCAGAGACTAGCCTCTCTGTATTAAGCCGTCATATCTCCCATTGCATACTACCTACTTATGTCAACAGGTCTTTCAAGGTAGTCCACCCGAGTGCTACTGTGCGATTCGACTTAGGACAATCCAGGGGCAGGCATATAGCCTCCACCAGATGTTGCTAACAATCGATAGACCATGGCATCGGTTCCCACATCTGGATATCTCTCAAACAAGTACCTAGTATTTGGAAATGGAAATAGAAAAGGGATATCTGATCAGGAAAGAAAAGCAAAAGACACTGATAATGTAGAGAGAACAGAAATCAACCCACAACTCTATCAACTGAACTGCCACCCCTCAACAATACCACCGTCGCACAACGACCCCCTTCCATTAGCACGGCACTCCTCTTGCTTGTCGTCCAACGATGGTCCTGCAAACGCCTACTTCTCGTACGTCGTCATCAGCGTCTTCTTGCCAGCGGCAATCAGATGGCAGTAGTCGGTACCAAGGAATCGGCCCTTGGCATAGTGGATGAGGAAGCTGAAGAGCTTGAACGAACCGAACTGGCCAGTGGCGCGGCTCCGGCCCAGCGTGATGCCAACCATGACCTTGTTGTTCGGCGTGTACGCGGGCATGACGCCGCCCTTGAGATAGATGGGCAGCGCCTTGATGAGGTGCACGGCCTGGGCATCCGCGACCCCGGCCTTGCATTCCTCCAGGCTGCCGACGTCGCCGAGGACGAAGATGTTGTCGTGACCCTTGACCTGGAGAGACTTGGTTTGGAGGATGAAGCCGTTGCTATCCAGGAGATGGGCCGGCACAAACGAGCTGTTGGGAATACCTCCGGTGGTGGGGACGTAGGCCTGTGTCGTGAGCGTCGTGATTCTGCCCTCGGCATCCGTCAACGTGAGGATAGTGTCGCCGCCCGAGTGCTCGACGGCGGTGACCTTTGTGTTGGGGATCAGCTTGACGTTGAGCTTCTCCAGCTCCGTCTTGGTCTGCTTGCGGACGCTCTCCATCAGGGGCGGCGCCAGGGGCAGCTTGTCGTTGTAGATGAAGTAGACCTCCTTGCGGCCCTGCTTGGAGTACTCGAAGCCCAGCTCGCCCGCCGTCTCGGAGCCGGTCTGGCCGCCGCCGACAACGGCAATGGTATTCGCGTTTTCAATCTGGTGCTGGAGCTCGTGCAGGCGCTGCTTGGTCTGCTCGGTGGTGGCCATGGCCTTCCACGGCATGTTGTCCTTGGACGAGGTGCCGGTGGCCACGACGAGCGTGTGGTAGTTGATGGTTCGGCTGCCGCCGTCGTTGAGGGAGACGCTGACGGTGTTGCCGGTGGGATCCAGAGCGCTGGCGGCGCCGAGGACGAACTCGAACTGGTCAGAGGGATACTCCTTGAAGATGGGCCGGAGGTCGATCATGGCCTTGTCCTCGGACAGCTGGCCAGGCACAATGACTCGGGGCATGGCAATGGGCCAGTGGAAGTGAGTGGTCGGGGCCACGACAATGAGGTTGTATTCCTTGTCCTTGAGGACGACGTTGCGCATAGTCTGGCGGATCAGGGGCGCGGCAGCCACGCCGACGCCGAGAATCACAATCGTCTTCATCTTGGACGGGTCGTTGTCTTGCTTTCCTTGAGAGTGGAGGATTCAGAGACGGCTCAGGCGTGCGCTTTGAATGGTGTCTGTAATGATGGAGCGAGGAAACGAGCACGGCTGTGGGAACAGGACCACGGGGTTGAATATATATACTAACACCATGTCCAATGCGAGTACCAGATACTCCGCAGCCCCTACCTTTATACCCCTGGTGGCCGGAACGAAGCTGTCCAAGCAGTGCCACGCAAGGATCGGGATGTTGTGTCAGAGCACATGTGAGACGCTGTGCTTGGTGGTCCAGCCAAATCCGCCGGCTACCTACCGTCGCTCAGATTAATAAGAGCATATAAGCGGCATTCCCGTCAGGTGCGAGGCTCCGCCCGGCAGATTGAAAGAAATTTTGTTGCATGTCCGCAACAGAACGAGGGAGTAGAAACTGATTTTCAGTCTTTCTCAGACGCGCGCGCTACATCTGCTGTCCCAGCAAGGGCACTAGCCTGCACTCGTCGATGATGTAATCTCAGATCTCGCAACCTTCGATGATACCCAAGCAACTAAATGAACAGGCGAACGGGGAGATGCAAAGCCCAGGCTGCACGGATTCTCAACACAGAGAAGGGCCCAGCTCAGTTGTTCTGTCACTACGAAGAGCTACCGAGTCAAAACCGCGCCATTTCCGATGTGCCAGCGTTTCATCCATAGCCTACAGGTATTTATCTGATATCATTTATCTAATATCATTGACAAGGCCACATCTTGAAATATCTCTTCAACAATCAAGCTCCTTTTCATGTTGAAGACAAACCCTCAAGATCTCGGACTTTTCATTGTCTTCAGAGTCTTCAAGCAGCATCACAGACACATAAGATACCGCGTGTTCATGTTCAATGTAATCGACCCCAGCAGCCGCGCGGTGAGAACAAGGCCTTCTAGAATAACCGCAAGCCCGCCCAGCCAATCAGCGTCGTTAGCGCCGGCTTCCCGCTCGTCTCGCGGGCGGAGTTTGGAAATTAAAGCTTCCATGTCCTTCTTAATCGACAGTTAATTCTTTCACCTTATCGAGATCATGTCAATTCTAGATCTACCTATGCTCAGATGGGCGTTGTTGCAAGACGTTGGCGGAGGCAGAGAAAACCGCCATTTCCATCAACAGAATTATAGCAATAATCTGTGCTCTTCTCAGCTAAGCATTGGAAAGCACCGCATCCACTCTTCCCAATTTAGACCTATCCTTCTCCCCTCTCTTCTATTACATGCTCCTTCTTAGCTTGCGGAGTTGGAAAGTTTTTCTTGAATCTCTTCATCATCATACCTACTCACCTCTGCCGTATTCGGGCCATGTCTGGTAAAGAGCTTCGGCTGCAGAGCGATCCCAAAGTCAAGACCAAAATCCGAGCCAGCTTACCCGGGAGTGGCCGCCTTGCGGACGGGGCCAAAAGGAACCATTGTCTACAGAGATGTAACTTTAACTACAAAAGCATCACTAACATGGAGCAGCCATTGCAGGTACACCTCAATAGTAGGCATCTTTGCAGATGCCGTCTCCAGGTGCTTTGGCCACCCTACAAAGAGGGAGTTGCAGTTGCCTCTTAGTCGCATTACATCTTCTGTGGTAGGTGGTCTGTTGTGGCCGATGTCCCTCTCCTCCAAGCAAAGCTGCCCTCTTTGTCTCATGCGGAATATGCGTAATCTTGTCGTGCACGGGTCCGTCCTCCATTGGTGTCTTTCAGCGTGTATTCCTTACGCAGGGCAAAGCCCGTTTGAAATACGCCGAACTTTGCTTCCAATGAATTGGCCTGCAGCCGATCCCTTGAGACACGGCTAAGCAACTAAGATAGCATCTGCTTTGTAGGATTGGGAGACGAGAGTCCAGCTTTTACCGCTATATCACATGTGAGCTTGATATACCTGGCATGTCATTGTAGCGTACCCGACTTGTTCGGCTTCCATCGCACACTGCCACTAACCATCGCAGGGAGAACTCTCTCCTCGCCGAATCAAGCTTGCAAGAGAGACTATGACAGAGAGTTTGTTTCCGGCAGTCGAGTTATAACCGCCACACGTGATCATCCTATCAAGGCTACATCTTCCAGTGTTACTCATTGCATTAGAAAAGGCGGCCCCAATGTGGTTCAGTGAACACATATCTTCCTTCGCTGCCTTCCTCTCTTGCCTCCCCCACCTCCCCGCCGTGATAGGTTGCCCACGATAGCGGCCTCGAGGTAAGGAGGGAAAGAAAGAACAGGGGTGGCAATATGAGGACGCTCTGTGATTCACTTTTCCAGCTTCACGGGTTGTTATTGCTTTTGGCTCTGTATATGGCTAGTTATCCCAAGTATGCGGAGTCTATCTCGCTCAGTTCGGCAATTATCTTACCCACGCACAGACGAAAAAGCCCTCCCCTGCTATAGAAAAAGGAACCAAAAAAAGAGCCAAAAGAAATAAACAGGGCATATATCACGACCTAATAGTATTTATAATAGATTAGGCACTAGCAGAATATTATATTCCTAGCCAGGCTAATTATAAAAAGAACTTACTTTAAGAAAGTAAGTTAAAAGTAAGCTATAATATATATATAATAGTAACTTACTTATAAAAAGTAAGCTTAAGTAAGCTTTATAAAATAATTAAATATATAAGTTTATATTTATATTACTTATTTAAATAGCTAGTTATTAATATTATATAGTAATAATATATTTAAATTAAACTTAAATACTTTTTAAATATATTATTAATTATATAACTATTTATTATTATTTACTATTTAACTTAACTTTTTATTAATAAAAACTTATAAATTATAAGGTTTATTTTTTAAAAAGACTTATTTTTACTAATTATAAGAACCTAGTTTATTATATATTAATAACTTTTATTTAGAAAGTTATATTAAACTTTTAGGCAGTATAATATAAAAAAGCATATAGCTTATTAATATAACTTAAAGTACTTAAATAGTAATATTAAACTTAAAAATTAAAATAATATAAGCGCTTTTAAAATATAGCTAGCTATTTAAAATAAAAAAGCTTTAATATACTCTTTAATTATAAAAAACCTAATATAAGAACTTTAATATTAGCAGGACTAGATTAAAATGCTTTAAGCTTAACTAGATTAAGAATAATAGCAGAATTAATAATAACTACTTATACTAATTTAATAGCTATTACTAGCTTAAAATAACCTTATTATTATACTTATTATATTTATTTAATAAGAAAAAAACTTAAAGAAATTATTAAGGCCTAGCACTTAAAAAAGTTTAATAATAACTTATAAAAGATTTAATAATTCTTTACTAACTTAAAAAATTACTTTACTTTATATAAAGTAACCTTTATTAATAATTAAAATAAGATTAAGTATACTAGAACTTATTTTATTAAAGCTATTAAAGATTAATTTAAACTACTTTTTTAAAATTATTATAAGCATAATATAAATACTTAATAATAAGAAATTAAAAATACTTTTATAAATTTTAAAAGTTTTATAAAATAAATAAAACTTATATTTAAATTAATTAATAAAATATATAAAGCTAAATAAAAGCTTTTATATATTAAGTAAAAAAGAAGTTTATTTAAGTATACTATTTACTTTATTTATCTCCTTATTAAAGTTAACTATTTAAAAAAAGCTAAAATAGTATTATATTATAATAGCCTAAAACCTAAAGTTAAAAATAAATTATATAAGCTTAACTAATTAAATACTTTTACTAAATACTTATAAATAGTAATTACTATTAATAACTATTAATATACTAAAAGGTTAAAAAAATAGTAAAAGAAATTTAAAAATAATAATAAAAATTAATACTACTTAAATTAAAAAAACTACCTTAACTATAATAAAAAAAGAAATATTATATCTTATAATAATAAATACCTTAAACTAATAAATTTAAATACTATTAATTAAAAAAAATAAAACTAATAAAATATTAAATATTATAATTATAAAAAAAAAGGATATATTATAAAGTATTATAAAACCCTTAAAAAAAATAAAAGTAAGAAATAATTACTTATTTTAAAATTATAAAATAAAAAGACTATTAATACTATAATAATTACTATAAATTATAAATATCTTAATTAAACTATATATTATAATAATAATTACTAAATCTATTTTAATAAAAAAGAAGGATTTAAATAGTTTTTAAAAAAACCTAAAAATAAAAAGTATTTAAATACTTTTACTACTTAGCTATTAAGTAAAGAAATTAAAAATAATAAAATTATAAATAAAAATATAATTAAAGCTAATAACCTTTATATTTAAAATAAAAATAAAAAGATTATTAAATAAGAATATAAAAAAATAAATAAACTTAAAAAAATTTAAAAAAATAATCCTTACTATTACTTAAAGGATAAAGGACTATATAAAGAATATAGATTTTATAACCTTAATAATTTTAAAGCTAAATATATATATTATTATAGCTTTTAAAAATTAAAGATTATTAATAAAAATATACCTTAGTCTTTACTTAAAGTAAAAGAAAAAAAACTTAGTAAAAATATTAAGGCTTTTAATATTAAAAACACCTTATAAGCTTTTAAAAATATAATAAAAAAATATATAAACCTATATTACTTTATAACTAATAAAAAAACTAAATAAAAACTTAATAAACCTACTTTATATAATAAAAAACTTAAAAAAAAACCTAAAAGTAAAAAAAAGTAATTTATTAAAATAGCTAGTATTTTACTAATAGTTTTTATAAAAATAAATATTAAAATACTAACTAAATATATATTATTATTATATTATTATTAAAGTATATAAAATTTAATAATATAAGCATTCCTTTATATAAAAGTAAATATAAAATATAATTTATTTATTATAAAATATAAATAAAAGAATCTTAATAAATATAATAAACTCTTTTATAAAGATTACACTTTTTAAAAGGTAAATAAATAGTATTTATAAAAAGATATATAAGCCTTTTATAATTATAATATATAATATAAATAAGCATTAAATATAGTTATTAAAAAGCTTATATATAAAGGATATAATATTTATACTTATATAATAATAATAAGTAAAAGTTTTATAAAAATACCTAACCTATAAGATATTAAGTAATATTACTACTTAATAAAATACCTTAAATTAAAATAAGAATACTATTAATATAAAAAGTATTATATTAAGAAAATAAAAGTTATATAAATATAAATATATATTAATAATATTAAATATAAGGATAGTATACTAAATAATTAACCCCTTAATTTAATAAAAATAAACTTTAAGAGATATAATAAGTTCTTTATAAATAAAACTTTAAAAAGGCATATAGTTATTATATATATTAATTATAAAGCTATTATAAGCTATATTATACCTTAGCTAGTTAACTACTTATAGTTATTAAATTACTAGAAAAAAGTTTTTTATACTTTAACTAGTATAAAAAATTAAAAGTTTTAGTATAATAAAAAAATTATTAATTATAAAACTAATTACCTTAAATTTAGCTTTTATAATTTAATTAATATTATATAGTTTAATATTATAAATATTTAAAGGTATAATCTCCTTTTTAATTATAATTAGCTTAAAATATATAATTTAATTATTAATTAAAAAAGAGGCTATATAAAATAGTAAACCTATACTTAATTAAAAAATAAGCTAAAGATATAAAAATAATAACTAAATTAAAATAAGTTATAAAATATTATAATATCCCTAGCCTTAGTATTATAAGCTATTATATTAACTATTAAAATAATATAATTACTTATAGTAAAAGTATAATAAAAAAAATAAAAATTTAAAAAAAAAATAAAAAAAGGCTAAAAAAATACTATAATAAAAAAAAGTTAAATTTAATAAAGAAAAGGATATTATACTATAATACTATAAGAAATAATAAAAAAGCTTATAAAAATAGGCTAAGAAAATACTTAATATAATATTATAAGATTTATATTTTATTAATATAGTAATAAAATAAGTAAAAGATGCTAAGTTAAAAAATAAAATAGCTAATATACCTCTTAAATACTATAAGTTTAAAAAGGTATTTTAAAAAAAACTTAATATAAAATTACTATTAAATATAAAATAGAATTATAAAATAAAATTAAAAAATAAAAAGAATTCTACTTTTTATAAGATTTATAATCTTAATTAAAATAAACTTAAAATACTTTAAGAATAGTTAAATAACTAGTTATAAAAGGGATATATTAAATTATTAAAATTATTAGTAAAATACTTTATAATATTTATATTAAAAAAGAATAAAAAGTTATAACTTATTATTAACTATTATAAGCTTAATAAAATTATAAAAAAAAATATTATACCCTTACTATTAATAATTAAAATTAGAGACTAGTTATTTAAAGCAATTTATATAGCACTTAATAAAAAATATTAGAAAAACTATTATTAAAAAAGTAAATTCTTTATAATAATCCTTATAAATTATAAAAATATTACTTACTTTACTATAATATAAAAACTTTTATAAAAATAAGTTAAATACTATAAACACTTATTAAAGTTTAACTTAATTATTAAGTATTATAAAAGAATAGAAAATAGTAAAGCTAATACACTTAGTAAAAAACTAGATTATTTTTAAAAAATTCCTAATATATAAGTATAAGTACTATAGTATAATAAAAATAGAAACTTAATATTAAAAACACTTAATACTATATTTAAAATTAAAAAATATAATCTACTATTTAATAAAATTAAAAAATATATAAAAGACTAGAAAAAATTTAAATTTTTAGTATAAGTTATTTTAAAAGAAGGATAATTAATAATTAGTATTAAATATTAAATACTACCTAACTTATAAAAAAAGGTTATAAAATAAATTTATAAATATCTTTAATTTAAATATAAAGGGATTACTATAATATATTAATAAGTATACTTTATCTTTACTTTTAAAAAAATAAAAAAAATAGCAGCTAATATAGTATTAATATATAATATATATTAATAAGCTAAGTATAAATAATATAAGCTATATAGTATATTATAACCTTTACTAGTTTTAAAATTACTTTAAAAAGTTATTATATTTAATTATATTATAAATTTATTATTATTAAAAAAACCTTTTATTAAAGCTATATATAATAATATTTTAGTAATAGTATATAAGCTTATAAAATAAGTATACTTTTTACTATATAAAAAGTTATATACTATAAAAGATTTTATATATATATATATAAGAATAATTATAGCTAATTATAAGCTATTAAAAAAAATTATCTTAAATAAAAGGCTAATATTTATATTAAAATTTTAATAAAAACTAATAATAAAACTTAAAGTTAATTATAAACTTAGCTTTATATATTACTTATAAATAAATAAGTAAATAAAATAAATAAATTAAGTTATTAAGTAATATCTTTAATATTATATTAATCTTAAATAAGATAACTAGGTAAAGAAATTACTTATTATATAATTATATTATAATAGTATAAAAATAAAATTAATAAAGCTAATACTATTTTATATATTATATAATTATACCTTATTAATATATAAACCTTTAAGGGAAGGACTAAATATAAATAAAGTAAGAATATAAGCTAAATTTATAATTAACTTATATAAAGAATTATAAGCTAAACTAGAACTTATATAAGATTATATAAAACACTATATAAATAAAGGAAGGATTAAAAGACTAACCTTTTAAAAGAAAGATATAATTTATCTTATTTATTACTTATAAAGCTATAAAATACTAAATATTTAAATAAATAGGCTAAGTAATAAACTAGATTTTAAAAAAATTAAACCTTTTAAAATTTTAAAGAAAATTAAATAAGTTAATTATAAATTAAAAATACTAGATAAAATAAAGCTAAAATACTTAATATTTTATATTTTACTTTTTAAAAAAGTATAAATTAATAAAAAAACTAAAAAACTAATTTTAAATAAAATTATTATATTAAAAAAAGAAGATAAATAAAAAGTTAAAAAAATACTTATAATATAAAAAAAACTTAAAATAAGAAAATAAAATTAAGTATTAAGTTAAATAAAAAGGCTATAATCTTATTTATAATATATAAAAACTTATTAAAAGCTTTAATATATAAAAACTAATTAATAATTTTTATTAAAAATTTAGGTTATATTAGTAAATAATAACTAATTAAAAGAAAAAGAAATTAAAAAAAAATTAAATTTATTAAAGGCTTAAGATATTTCTAAATAACCTTAATAAAATATTATTAAAAGCTAAGAATACTAATAAATTAAAGGAAAGAAAATTAAAAATACTAGTATTATTAATAAATTATACTTTATAAAAAAGCTATGCCTTTTTATATTATATATATACTAATTTAGCTTAATAATTTTCCTCCTCTTTATAATTTAACTCCTTTATCTTTTTAATATTTAAATTATAATATACTATTTTAATACTATAGTTATAAAGTAGGTAATATAACTTCTGCAGTTATATTAATTAAGTAAGCGCCTTATTAAGCTTTTACTATTACTTAATTAAAGCTTTTTTTATAAGCTTTTCCTAATACTTTAAATACTTTAACTCTTTTATAATATAATTAACTAATTATATTAAATAAACCTTAAAGGCTAGAAATAAAAATACTTATAAAAAGATATTAAAATAAAAAAACTATTATAAAAATAACTTAATAAGTAATAATAAGTATAAATATTACTATTCTTTATACTAAAGTAATAAATTCTCTTATTTAAATAATAAAAATAAAAAGATACTTTAAAACTAAAAGTATAAATAAAGTTTATATATAAATAGCAGTTTTAAGTAAAATAAGACTTTAATTTAAACTTAAAAATATAATTAGGCATAATAAAGGTTATAAAAAAAAGTTACTTACTTAATATAAATTAAGGACCTTAAACCTTATATATAACTAAGGCATAGTCTTAAGGATAAGACTAATAAAAGGGGAGTATTATATTATAACCTAATAGTATTTATAATAAATTAAGTATTAGTAAAATATTATATTCTTAGCTAGGCTAATTATAAAAAGAACTTACTTTAAGAAAGTAAGTTAAAAGTAAGCTATAATATATATATAATAGTAACTTACTTATAAAAAGTAAGCTTAAGTAAGCCTTATAAAATAACTAAATATATAAGTTTATATTTATATTACTTATTTAAATAGCTAGTTATTAATACTATATAGTAATAATATATTTAAATTAAACTTAAATACCTTTTAAGTATATTACTAGCTATATAACTATTTATTACTGCTTACTATTTAATTTAACTCTTTATTAATATAAATTTATAAACTATAAGGTTTATCCTTTAGGAAGACTTATTCTTACTAACTATAGGAACCTAGTTTATTACAGCATGTAAAGGGGGGAAATAAGGGCGGCTTCTGCAGGTTGTTGTTTATACCTACCCGCCTTCCTCTAACAATCTCTTCTATTTATCCATGCGAGCTGAGTGTGCACGTGGGGGCAACATAGATATATGCAACTTAGGCGCATATAAACTTTCCTCAGAGAATACCTAGGAATAAACTATAATTCACCCGGCCTCTCTATACGGTAGACTCAACGTGTATGGATTCTATTGAACCTGTAAATACTAGATCTTGGTGTCTCGCCGCTGCCCGCTTCAGTTCAGCCAGCATTGCCTATTCATAGCCAGAACGGACAACGTCATGCTCCTCGTCATGCAGGCCAGCACCTGGCATCGTCGTCAGATATCACCCACATCACAATATGTGCGAGAGTAATCAAAACCGAATGCTTGGGATTCGATCGGCTTCTCGTAAACTGTACCTTATTTGGTTTAAAGCCTTGGCCTTATACATGCCTTACAGCCCCCCCAGGCCTTGTACTTTTGCTTGTTGGGCGCGTAAACCTACCTATACTTGTGGTCTCTGCTTGTAGGGGCATGCGTTTTGTATTGGTATTTCGGAACTCATTTGTCCTTGCGGTGGCTGTTGCTTGCCTGTGGAGTCTCCGAAGGCAGGCCCCGGCATGTCTGAGTTCTGGGTTGCGACTTCTGAATCTTGGCAGTGCATCGGTCACTTCTCAGGCCCGAAAGATTTCGGGATTTCCCAGCCAGCCAACCAGGTGCCTGGAACTCTACCCTCCCCCACATCGACAGTGCCGCAGGTACAGGCACCAAACGGCGCCGTATCGGCTGCGAGGATCTCGAGTGTCTCGGTACGGCCGCGGTACCGGCTCCTGGCGTCCAGTGGCTGGCATTCGCAGAACGCGAGACGCGGCAGCAGCTGAGCAGCAGTACCTCTCTGTTGCGTGGCAATATGCCTGTAGGACGCTGTATCTTGGAATTATTACGTCAGGACTCGTGCAGGTACTGTGTCCGTACCTTTTCACAGCTCTCTCGATGATGGTACCTCAGGCACGAGTCTCGCGATCACAAGCGCAGATCTGAGGTGCCTTCCAACAGCAACCTGAACCCAGCCCGCCATTTAAGCACCCCCCCTGTCAACGCCTTGCGGCTCGCTACACCCACCCCCCTCCCCCCTCCCCCCTCCACTGCATCTGCCCTCTATTTTTCCCTCTTGTTCCTTTGCTTCTCATTAGCACAGATATACGAGGCCGATCCCTAGGAAATTGCCCGGTCTGCTTAGCCTTTCCGATCTTCTTCTGATTTTTTTTTATAAAGATCTGCTCCCTTGAATCACACGGCAGTTGTGTGATCCCCAGTTTCACTTGTCCAATCTCGTCTTTTGTTCACTGTTACCAAATTGTCTCGCGCTTGCTCAGAATCTTTCTCTGTTATTATCCACCATTGAGTATCGAACGAACATTGATCTTCTCTGTTCACATACGTTTCAACATCGAGATCCCTTGTCCTGTCATCTATACTGGGCTTGTACAATATACCATTTATCATATCCAGTCTCTTATCAAATCTTATCTTCTCTCAGTTCAACAAGCCATGGCGGCCGTGGCTCCTCCCCTCGCCCCCAGAGAGGTCGACTACATCCCTACCGAAAAGCTCATGACCATGACACCAACTCACCTCCGGACCATGGTCATGAGGAACGGCGTCCTCTCTCCGAAGAAAGGGCCCTGGACTCCTGAAGAGAGCCAGCGACTGGTGACGCTGGTGCGGCTCATGGGCCCCCAGGACTGGGTCAGCATCGCCTCCTTCATGAGCTCGCGCAACGCAAAGCAGTGCCGCGAGAGATACCACCAGAACCTCGACCCGTCGCTGCGGCACGACCCCATCAGCGAGGACGAGGCCCGGGCCATCATGGACCTGTACGGCAGATATGGCACGGCCTGGGCGCGCATCGCCGAGCATCTGCCCGGCCGCAGCGACAACGCCATCAAGAACTACGTCAACGGGCTCGTCAACAAGACCAAGCGAGCCGAGGGACGCCATCACCAGCACGCCGGGAGACGGGGCTCAAGGCAGTCGATCCGCTCCGACATTTCCGCTTCCGCTGCATCTTCTTCCACGACTACCACCTCAGCTACAGCTACAACTTCATCGACCATCGTCTCTGCCCTGACTCCGTCGCCGCGCGGCTCTCACGCTCTTGAATCACCTACCTTTTCCGACATGACCGACTCGGATGGCGGCAACAACAACTACTTGCTATCCTCAACGTCTCCCTGGAGACACTTTGCAGAAGCTGCCGCGGCGCCTCCCCATTCCCCTCTGGCTTGGAATCGGCCGCTGGCCCAGTCACCAGCTGCCCCTTACCCCCATACACTTTACGAAGCCTCTCCTTATCAACAAAGCCGCGTTGAATACGTTCAGAAATACGATGGTTGGCGTCCCTCATCTCGTTCCCCCGAGCCGTCGTCGTTCACGCACACAACCTCACAGCGTTCTGGCTCGGACCTCGCCAGGTACTCGCTGTCCGGCCCGGCCTCGCGAGAGCTCACAAGGGGGCTGGGGATGCAGAACAATGAACTGCCCAGGATAGACCCTCACTGGGCAAGAAACGGGGTGCAACCATCTCTTGACTTGGGTGCAGCCGCGGCTCAAGCCGATCCCAGGATGAATATCGCCAATCTCTTGGGATAGGGCTTGACGACTATGCTTGGGTGTCCATCCCGAACTTGTCTTTGCATACCCCCGTTTCCTCCCTAATCATTATAATCTTGTCTTTCCTTCTTCCATATGTACTCTATATCCACGTTTTTGTCTTTTTCCATTCATATTTTCTTTACGTTACTTTCATATCATAGCCGGTTACATGGTTTAACAGCCGGGTCAGGCAACGGGTTGTTGGAAATTTCAGGGCATGTCGCATGGGAACATTTGGTATATCAGGGAACTCATGCATCGTGGTAGGCGCTCAGGATTATCATAGCATGTTCTCCAAGACGAGGACAATGCAGGGAATTCAGTTTCTTGTTTTTCCTAAGAGGATTACTTGGGCTTTTTTTTTTATATATATTGCATCGACTCCCAGTTTCTGGCAGAGGAAGTCACTTTTCCCCCCATTTCTCTTCTCTTCTTATTTTCTTTCGCTATACTTTGGGAATCGGACATTGTATCAATCTGATTTGATTTATTTTCCATTGTTTCGGACAGAAACGGGTTTCCTGTGTGGTGGTACCGAGGGCTTACTCGACAGGACCCGTAATGGCTGCAGATCAGCTGAAAGGGTCCTGTCGATGTGTATCAATAGGATTAGAATCAACAGTCACGTCGACAATCGACAGGCTTTTTGGATCCATTTTTTTCTTACTTCTCCAGCTCACCTCATGAAACAGGCACCGTTCAGCTGGGGTTCTCCTAGGTAGGTATGCTGAGTTGCTCGGATCAACCGAAGGAAAAGAAAAAGAAAGACGCCTCATTTCGGACTCTATTTAAGCCGCCACACAAACAAAGTTTTCGACCCAGCCCTCCGGATCAAGGAAACTATTCAAGGTTGGTAAATGATCAATGATATAATCGACTGAAGAAGCCCCCAAACTCGAATAACCGTTGGAAACAATCAATAGCTGTGTGTGAAGAGAAACCACAACGGCCTAGGATACTGACTCGACAAACTCCGTCCGTCCTTACAAATTCACCCCCATTGTTTGTTCCCCCGATCGCGAGCCACGACCCTTTTCCGCCGCGATCTGGCACCAAGAGAAGCATCGGGAACGCCTCTACGGAGGCAGCTTTTAAAAGAAGTGTCCTGCGGTCTGACTAGGGACCCTTATCAGGTATAAGCACTAGGACCAATTTGACTAGTAAATTAGGTAGTAATTGCAGCCTAACCTTCTTTTTATATAGTACTTATATGAAGCTTTTAAAGCTGGGCACCTTGATTATAAAAGCTACACATAATGAGTAGCACACACACTAATATAGCTACTAAGGCAGCTATTCTAGCCCTAAAGGCCATAACCAGGTGGTCTTTAACCGAGATATTAACTATCCTAGGTCTGTCAGTATGCCAGATTAATTACATCTACGCCCAGGCAGTTAAAGCTGGCTTTAATCTATTAGCCTGACTATTAGTGATTAAGAACGCCTATATAGCCAACCTCCTAAAGACTAGAAGACTAAGGAAATAGACTAATAAAGTGCAATAAGCTATAATAGCTAAGGTTAAACGCAATTGCTATGGCCGTGAGAAATTATATGCTATAATAGCTAAAGAGCTGCAGAAGGAAGGATACTTAATCTTAGCTGTTACTATATAACAGGTGCTAAAAGGCGCCAGCTACTGCAAGACTAAGCTAATAAGGAAGCCTAGTCTAACAGCTAAGATAAAAGCAGCCTGGCTTTAATAGTGCCTAGACTACTAGCACTAGACCTTAAAAGACTAGAAAAAGGTAATCTGGTTAGATAAAACGTTAGTTATCTTGCTGCATTAATAGGGCGGCTACTGTATATAGCAGCAGGCTAATAAGAGATTTATATAAAGCTATATTTAAGAATAGTAGAAGGGGTTATCTAAGTTTATATTCTAGAGCAGCTTTATATATAATTATAAAGGGCCCTGCTACTATTAAAAGCCTAAAACAGCTAAGGAGAGGAAAGCAGCCTTAAAGGACCTAGAATAGTTAAATTAGGAGTTAGAGCCTGTTATAAGAGAGCAGTAGTACTTGCAAATAGGTATGCAGCGCTTAAACATTTAACCTTATTAACTTCTAGGTCTGCGGCTAGTATAAAAGTAAATAGAGAAGACAGGCAAGCTTACCTAGTTAAAAAAGGGAGGTATTAACTAATATCAGTACTAGAAGGAGATCCTACTTCCTAAGCTGCTGCTGTTTATAAAGGAAGTCAGCCTTAATGCCCTTATTTAAGAAGACAGGGCTCTAGCCTATAGTTATTACATCCAGCAATAGGTATATAACCTATATTAAGTGCAGCAGCTGCTGTAGTGTTTAAATTCGCCAGACTTGAATATAATTAAGCCGGCTTGGCCATAGCTAAAAAGACAGACCACATAACTTAAGGCACCTAAAAATCAGTTAGCAGCTATCTAGGCTTAGCTTTAGGCTTAGAAGGACCTTTTATAGATAACTATCTAGGCTTAGATTAAATGAATACTAAGGCATATTAAAGAGGTTATTAGACTAGCTGGCGGCAATAAGTATTAGGAAGGCCGGGCTGATAATATTAAATAACAGCACCGGGATTGCGATTAAAATAACAGACCTAACCACAACCTGTAACCGGTCTAGCCACAGGGCTAGCTTTAAAGCTTGGAAGGTTGTGTTAATAAAGGAAGGTTGTGTTAATGAAGGAAGGAAGGTTGCGATAACGAAGGAAGAGCCTAGCCTAGCCTTAATAGCAAAAATGAGCTTAGTTATTACACCAGCCCGGGCGCTAGGCCCGATTAGGCCTAGCGCCCCACTTTTCTGCATTCCTTAGGACACTTCTTTTAAAAGCTGCCTCCGTAACGGCCGGCGGATCCCCTAGTCCAACGACTGGGGTGGTTTGACCCATCCTGAGAGGAATGCCCCCTCTAAAAAAAATGGACAAGAGGAAAAAAATACTAGGGCATCGTCCAAAGGGCACTTGACGTTGAGATGGGCCTAAGGGAATCAAGCGTGACTGTTTGTTTGGCCTGGGGGACCACCCCCCCGTCTTCGCCCTCCTCCCCCCCATCCTCCCATAACTCATCCCTACCAAAAGATCGTCTCTGCTACTATACTCCAGTCGAATAACCATCGTTTTCTCGCCCGTCGACCCCTGCCGAGACAAGTGATTTGCAACGGCTAGTGCACCAGTAAGGCAAGTGATACGCCCTGCTTGTCGGCTATCTTCATTTCTCTCCGTCTCCCTCTCTTTTGCATCCTTCGTGGTCCCCCTCCTCAAACAAACCCTCCCTTGGTTCCGGTATGGCGGATCTCTTTTTTGGGGAGGGGGAAAGGGGAGGGGATATTGGGGGCTGAGGTGAGGAGGACCAACAGCATCGACAAATGTGCCTTGGGCACGTCAGGTAAGGTAGGTTAGCTGGAACTGCTGAATCCCGGTTTCTGGATGGACAGGAATGCGCCTTTGTTTTCTTTGGGTACGTACGTGCATACGTGTAGTTACTAGTAGTCAGCTGAAGAGAGAAGGGGGGGGGGGGGGAATTGGAGAAAAAAAGGGGGGGCAGCGGGGGAGGAGGAAAGGCTACGAAAGGTGATCTGAGCAGAACTTGCCGAGGCACGTCGAACACAGAGAGGCGAGGAATTTGAAATACCTGGAAGAGAGAAAGGGAAGAAGCAAACCCAGGTCTCCATCTTTTCAATGTGACCATGCGTCATTCTGATTTCCGAAAGTAATAGTTATAATCATAAGTAAGGCACGAAGTAAGAGGCAAATCGAAGAGAAAGAGAGTGAAAAACAGGGCAATTCCTGCAGAATCCTTTGGTGTGTGCTCAGCGCTCGTATAAACCGACCAAACACAAAGCCCACAGCATTCTGTACTAAACCAAACCAAACAAAAAAACATGGCTTTTTCTCTTTCTTTTCTTTCCTTTCCTTTTTTTCGGTGGAATGAACATGTGCTACAGCCATGTTTTGCGCAGCCTGAGCTTTACCGGAAACAGGCACCACCACGGGGTCCCAGCCATCTGGTTGTGTTGGTTAGACAGAGAAACAACAGCTTCGGGCCCAAGACGTTCCGTCGGTCGGTAATGAGGCGCTTTTGGGGGAGGGGGGAGTTTTTCTCCGGGACGCTGGTTCGCCGCAACGGTTTTGGCTCCTATTGAGTGTTTCGATTGTACGTGTAATAGAGCATGTGCATGTAAAGGCATGCTCTGTTTCTTGCCAGTAATGCAGATACCAATTCCCACAGGTGCCAGTAGCACATACATGAGTGCTTCACACGAAGCCAAATGACAATTTAACTCGATCCAAGACATCATAAACAAGAGAAAGCATCCTTCTCCATCTCGTGGTGACAATGAGGACGGTGAAAAAAGGCAAGGAATTCGAAATGCCAATCTTCATGACGCTATACACACACCCCCCGCGCTGGGGCGTCAGCGCAGTAAATCCCGAAAATTTTCGGACGCACCTTCCGAAGCCTCGCGCTGCTCAGCCCTTGGCGAGATCCGCTGCCGAAGGCGGGGCGCGGCGTGTGATTGGCCGCCGCCGGGGCGGGTGCTGAGCTTCCCGGGACCAGGGAAGGATGGATGATGACAATGGAACAACAACGGGTGGGAAGGAGCTCCTTTGACTACTACTACTACCTACCTTAAGGTACCTTAGTATCTCGACTAGAGCATGCAAGGTCGTTGCAATGCAGGACAGATTGCCAAAAACAAGGCAGGGAGGAGGGACGTGGGCAACAAGGAAAGGACCAATTGCTCCCCCGCGCTCGGCTTCCGCTCTCCTTGTCGGCTCACAGCCCATCTTGCCTTGCCTTAGTGACCGTTTTCCATCAAAAAACAACCAAACGAGATCTGGGGCCGTTCAGCACCCTCGGGATCTTCCCCCTGCTTCACTTCGGCCGTCGTCTACCTATTACGTTATATCATACATGTTCTGAACTTTCACGACTCAACGTACCATTGTACCTTTTCCCTCCTCGGTCCCGAAATTGGCACCCTCTCTCTTTCCGTCTCTCCTCGCTCTCAACTGCCCCCACGTCAACTTCACCTCTCCTCTCCCCACCGGCATCTCATTCTCGCAGCTTAGCACTCCGGAAACTAGCAGGCAAATCCAAGCGGCACAACCAGTCATAATACAGAATAGGGCTCAGGTGATGCTGTCATGGTTTACCCCTGATATAAGCGTCTTACCTGCCCAAGCTCTGGCCTCGCTCTGCGCCCTCCACTGCTGTGACTGCGAATACTATCTAGACTCTGAGTCTTTTCCTTGTTATTCCTCTCCATCTACTGCTTGTGCACAGAATGTACCCTTGCTCCTCCTTTTGTTCCAAAGGGCCCTCCTAGCATGCCACCTTCCCAAGAATGGATCTTCTAAATAGCTTGGATCGTCGGCCTGGGCTGTGGTTCCCAAACAAGAGCTAAGACAGGCAGCCACTGGAACACGGGAAAAAGCCAGTCAGCCCAACAACATCAACAAAGGATGGTGGAAGAGGTGCAGACAGGAGGAGGGGTGGAAGAAGGGGTGTCCTATTACGGCTCCCGCTATCAAGGTGAGTGAACGAAACAAAACAGGGGCAGAGTCAAAACTAAACGGCGAGGAATCAAAGCCCCTGTCATGTAAACTAGTGGGTTGACCAGTGTGTGCTCTCTCTCTGTCTGTGTGTGTGTGTCATCGAAATACCCATAGCAATACATGCCTTACTAGTCCTTCGTCTGCCTGCACCCTCCAGATCCCTTCGCCATCTTCTCCCTTTCGCTTTCGAGACTCTCTTGGGCTTAGCCTGCTTCTACTCTTGTTTACTTCCTTTTTTTCTTCCTCTAGCCAACATCATCCAGTCGTTCAGACAGTTCCGGTGCCAAAAGGCTGGTTCTTGGGACCCATGCCGTCGTTCAGCTTGCCCACGAACCAACACGACAAACCAGCCCGCGAACAACAACAACAACAACAACGCACGAGCCAACCAGCTCCCTCCCAACCAACCCAACCAACTTACCTATACATAGTTGATGCCCGCCGCTTCCCGTTGTCCTTACTTTGAACCCTATTTCGGACCCGAGGACCTGGCACTGGTCCCGGCAGTCGATAGTCTAGTACCCGAGGCAAGGCAGTCGGGTATATAGACCAGCATTCGCTTCCCATCTCGGGCATCACTTGAGTGGAGAGACGCTGTGATTTCTCTTTCTCTTTGTTTTTCTTTTCTTTTTCTTCCTCCCCCCTTTTCTTTCCTCCTTTTTTTCGTTTGTTCCCTTGTCCCTCAATCAATGAGTGAGTCAGAGCGTGAATTCGATTCTTAATGCCAGCTACCTAGGCAATCGCCTATGCTATGACAATAGGATCTTCTTGCGTGGAATATCAGAGAGGACCCAACGAACACCGCTGGTAGAGACATTGATACTTTGATTGCTTGTACTTTGCTTGTCAAACTAGTTCATATTGTACCCATACTACCTACTAAGGACTTATGCGTCCTCGAGTGTAAGTCTCTTGTCTCCCACCTCTCCCCTTGTCATTCATGTCATTGCCTAGGTATCTCATACAACACGCCCAGTATAAGCTCTGCTTCCCACCGTCAGGAGCCAACGGAGATCTCACCAAGTACCTAGATGTAAGGGGGTACGAACTGCTGCCGCGTTCTGTCCGCTTTTAGCTTCGGTTGCGAGAAATTCAAAAGCGCAATTCGGAGAGCCACATTGCTCTGTTTAGCGTCCTTGAATGACTCGGTATACGATTTCATATGTATCGTTAGCTACCTATTTTGAATTCTAGAGTAGGAGCATTCTTACCTGAGGTGAAGACTACTACCTGCCAATATCCCAAAGTATACCCTTTCCACTACATAGTACCTTGGGTATACAAGCAGCCACCTGTCTAGGTATCACTCCGACTTGGCCGTCTACCTTAACTTTCCATGGCCGTTTATCACAGTGAAAACGCTGCTAGACATCTGATTAGTTGGCTCACAACGTACTGAAAGAAGCTTATACTAAGACAGAGAATATAGCAAAGATAGCAGAGGGTGGGTTACTATATATCGGCATACATAGCAGCACTAGTAAGCATGATATAGAGTTGTTGAGGTGCCGGATAACCCGCCCCTTACATGAACAGCAAGTGTGTCTTGCGGAAATGAAGCTGGGTTGTTACGTGGATAAACAGTAGCTCTCTAGAACGGCAGCTCTTCGATATCCTAGAACGGCAGCTCTTCGATAGAATGCCAGCCACCTTTCAGTACTCGTGATAAATGTGAGCCTCAGCTCTTTTGGGCGTAAGCGAATTTGAACTTCGCTGTGTGAGGGTGAAATTGTTGAGTTGAGAAGGCAAGATATGACAAGTACAATGTGTACTTCAAGAACTCTGTGACCTCGACGCCTTATACGCATAATTATCGCATCTGCTGCATCTGATCTTAATGAAAGCATCCACAAACTCAACCATAGCCATATGATGAACTCTGCTAAAGCAAATCAAGTCATGATCTCACCAGCTTCGGACAACGCTCTCCCAAGAGTGAAAAAGTCATCTATATGCCCACCCTCTATCTATCCTTAATATTACACTTGACATTATGTCCGCTAGAAGTACACACACACACACACACACACACCATCAACCCCCTTAAGCGCCCTTAACATACCCCGACTTGGCCACGCTATTGACAAACAGCTCGCGGCACCGAACCTTGCTCTCCAGCCTCGCGCACAATAGAAACGCGCCGCTCAGCTTCCGGTGCAGGCTGTACGTCTCCTCGGGCGGCGGCGCCAGACGCTCGTGCAGCATCACCGGGATGAGCGCCTTGACCCGCTCCGTGATGGTCTGGTCCTTGAAGTCGTAGACCTCGGGCGCCGACGCGAGGAACGGCTCCGCCAGGGTCAGCACCGACTGCACGTGCGCGTCCAGCATCGTCTTGCTCTCGTGGCCCGTTAGGTAGCCTAGGCCCTCGGAGAACCGCTTGACGCCTTCCCGGTCGGACCGGGACGCGGCCTCGAGGAGCTGCACGTACTGCGAGATGAACTCCTCGGGGTACTCCCGCGAAGCGCCAAAGTCGAGCAGCTCGAGCTTGTTCGTCTCGGCGTTGTAGAGGAAGTTGGTCCAGTTGGGGTCCGTCTGCATGAACTTGAACTCTGTAATCTCCCGCAGGCACAGCCGCAAGATCTGCGTGCCGATCCAGTCGCGCTGCTCCTGGGTAAAGGATTTGACGCGGGTCACGCCGATGCCGTCGAGAAAGTCCATGGTCAAGACTTGCTTGCCGGATGCCTCTGGGTACACATCAGGGGCTTCGAAGACGTCCTCTTCGCCCCGGAGGAGTTCCTTGAAGCGCTTCGCGCATTCTGCCTCACGTAGGTAGTCGCACTCCCAGCCCAGCTCCAGTCTCGCGTTGTCAATCGTCTTGTTCAGGTAGAGGCCCTTGGGTAGCAGCTTCGTGGCCGTCAGCAAGATGCCGAGATTGTCCAGATCAGAGTTGATGGAGTCTGCGACGCCGGGAAACTGGATCTTGACAGCCACTCGCTTCCCGTTCGACTTGAGCACGGCCTTGTGGACCTGGCCGATGGACGCCGCGGCGATGGGTTTCTCTTCGAATTCGCTAAACAAGTCTCGCCAGTCAGAACCGAGGTTGCTGGCCAGCACCCGGTCCCGCTGCCACGCCGGCATGTAGTCCGCTCGGTCCTGAACCCGCTGCAGCACCTCCTGAATAGGGGCTGGCAGCATCTTGGAGTCCTGGAAGCTCATCATCTGGCCCAGCTTCAGAGCGGCACCCCTCATCCGGGACAGCTTGGCAACCAGTCTCTCCATGTTGCCGCCACTGAGCAACACGGATCCTTGGCCGCCGCCTCCAAAGGCTCTGCTAACGCTCTCCGTCACAGCTCCACCAAGCATGCCAGCAGCCAGGCCGCCGTAGTTGAGGATGCGGCTGAACCGGGTAGCCGGCACTTTGGATTCCCGCAGCTGGTAACTGGGCACGTTTGCGGGCGGTGTCTCGGGGATGAAGGCCTCCTTGACGGCTTCGACTGTTTCCGCATCCACCTTGCCGGTATCTAGTAATGACTCTTTTGTGCCTGCTGTGGCCTCTGCTGCGGGTTCTGACGCAACCTGGGCTGTAGCCTCTGTTGTGGTTCCTGGTGTAACCTCTGATGTGGCTTTGGATGCAGCTTCTGATATAGCTTTTGGTGCAGTGTCTGGCATAGCATTTGCTGGAGTCTCTGATGCAGTTTCCGGTGTAGTTTGAGGAGTAGTTCGAAGTGTAGTATCCTGTAGGGAATCCCGCTGAGCCTCGAATTCAGACACCTCCGCCTCGCCAGACGTCGGTGTTGAGGGTGCCACAGACTCAGAGTCCTCACGCTGGACAGATCGAGGCTCTGCTCCATCAACGCTGCCACTTCCGGACTCATGTCCAGTGTTAAAAGGGCTGGAAATTGTTGTCTCAGCGACATCCGCCGCAACAGGAGGAGGACGCGGCCAATACCGCAGAGGATGCTCCTTTCCCGGCCCGCCACCCGCAGCCTGCCTTGTGCTCCTCGCGGGGCCTTGTTGCCTGCGTAATGAGCCCAGTATCTGCGAGCCCCGCGCAGTGTGAAAGACGTTGATGTCAGCTCCCTGAGGCACGCCCAGCTCTTCGTTGAGCTTCTCTCGATCCAGGTCTTGAGTCGTAGAGACTGTCCTCGGCGCTTCCTCTATCCTTTGCCGCACAGCGTCATCTCCCGACAAGGAAGTCTTGAACGCCGGCTGTTCACGGACCTTGATGTCCTCCGCCTTCAGCCCCTCTGAAACTGGCGAGGGTGAAGACGAAGCTGCAGACTCGGACGCCTGCTTGCCCACGCCCTCGCCATCAACACCCTCACTCTCCACCGACTGAGTCCCACGGCCAGACTCATCCCGCACTGAACCACCCGCCTGCGACGCACCTCCGGCAGTCCTGTTCCTCAACAATGCTCCCACGCTCGACGTCTTGCTGTAGACGTCTAGCTGCCGGCCCCGAAGAGCGACATGCTTGGATGCGACTGACCGAGAGGCATTGAGAACCGCCGCGAGGTCAATCGCAAAGTCCACAAACCCCATGTGAACTCGCCGAATCCACTCACGAGATGGGAGAGACAGGAAGAAAGGGAGAGTGGGAAAAAGTGACTGGGGTGGCTTCTATTGGTGACGATCGAGGCTTTTTGATATGGTATAAAGTGAAGCTCATGAAAAAGGCCGCCAAGTTTTAGCTGATGTTGAGTTATGCAGTTAAGCGGGGCGACGGAGCTGCGTGTCACCAAAACAGCATCAACAGTGAAGCAAGAGTCTATGATTCATACGATATGGCTTTAGGGTCACTAGCTTCACATGCTTTCACAAGGCAAAGAGACTTATAAGTTATATGAGAAGATAACTACTATAGGTGCTATTGTAATATAATTCTAATTGTAAGATTGTATGACAGACCGCCGACCTTCTAATAAAGAGTCCTTCTGGATCAACCACACGTCTTCCATCCCGCTTTTTCTGTCAGAAACGCCATGCTAATCCCAACTCAAAATAAAAAACCCAAGATAAAGTGAGACGATCAAGAAAAGAAGAGAAAATAGATTCCGAAAGGATGGGAAGCCTCATACTGGGTTTCGGGGCATAAACGAGGACAACGAGCAATTGTCCACATCAACAGCAACACACCATTAATCTGCTTTGGGCGGCACCCTGCTGACGCTCTTCAAGAGCGAGCCTTTGGGCTTTCTCGGCGTTGCTTGCCCAAAGGAATCGGCTGCTTTTCCCCACAAAGGCGTCGCCATCTTGCTCCAGAGTCGCTGTGCAGCTGGCGTCAAGCCACCCGATACTCTTGGGCCGCTGGTGAACCGTGGTGTCTCCATCGCAGTCGCCTTGCCCGTGAATCCTCTCCGCTGAGAATCACTCTTGGACTTGGAAATGCGCTCCACCATCCGTTCATGAAGAAGCTCTCGCTTTCTCTGATCTTGGATTTTGAAGGGATTCGTTGCATCCCCGGGTCCCAGGTTGATAGGCGCAGGCAGGGTTGCAGCATCGTCGCCATCTTCGTCATCCACAAAAGCGTAACCATTTACCCGAGGAGTTTCGCCGCCGCCAACAATGCTGGAATCGAGATCGTTCTGTCGCGGCTTTCCCGCAATGGCGTCGCGCACTGATGACATGGTCGGCGACGGTGGCCGTTGCGGCACGTGCGGCTGCGGCATCCTTGTGTTCTCGTAGCTGATGGACCGTGGTGCCATCCGAGATTGCTCCTCCGCGCTCTCGACGATCGTCTTGACGCCGTCCTCGAGGCCTTCTGGTGTGAACATTAAGCCATTCCGCGGGGCTGCATTCCACGCCTCCGGTCGCGCCGGCCGCTCCTCAACATCCCTGATGGCCAGTAAATCTCTCTTGAACCCGTCATCAACCAGGCTTCGGGTCTTCTCTAGCCTGTCGGTAACCTCTTTCTGCTTGATCATTTGCTTGGAGGGCAGCTTGTTTCCGCGCCAGAGCCAGGCGTACTTATCGGCCCTCTTCTGGTTTTGCTTGTCAATAAGCTTATAAAAGCTCTCGTTGTCTTCGCTAGTGTAGGTCGCCTGAAATGCTGACAGGCTCAGGTTGAGGTCGAGCCTCGGCTTGTCTTGGGCGACGCTGGTTGCCATCGACGCTGGCGTATCGCCGACAAAACTGGTGGGAGTCTGATTTCCACTTGCAGTGTTCGCTGCTGAGGCTGACCGGGTGGGTTTGCGGCCAGGTGTCATGACGTTTCGAAGCCTCCGACTGGCGCTTGATATCCAGGCGGGATCCTTCGACTCGACCGCGTCCAGGTACTCCTGCTGAATCTGCGTCTCCAAGAGGCCCGGAAAGAAATCTCTGGCGATGATCTGAGAGAGCGCCTCAGTGTAGGCATCCTCCTCTAGCACCTTCTTCGGTCTCTTGATCTTCTTTGCTGGAGGCGGAGGCGGCATCAGGTCTGTGTCGGTCCTCTTACGCACCAGGGCGCTCGAGGACCCGGCCGCGGAATCCATCGCCAGCCGCGTCAAGGCCAAGCTCGATGCACTTCGTAAGTCTGTGGTGCCTTAAGTGTGTCGTGAATCGGATGTTCGTCATAAGCCTCCCATTTGCTGTGCGTCGAGAAGCTGGTTCTCTTCCTTGGGCGACGATGTGAGAAGTTGTGGTGTTGATGCAGAAGTTGAAGTGAGGTTGGCGCCTTTGACGTTGGAAATGCTTGGACAACGGCAGAGCCGCCTTGCGACAAGTACCGCGCGGTCGGCGGTACTCTGGACCACTGCCGTCGCTACACGATAACCCTGGTCACTTGCCCCACAGTCGCCACCACCTGTACTTGCACGTCATGCAGTTATCCGATCAGCTGGCACCTTGAATGCCTGCACTGGTGTGGTCACCCATCAGACCGTTACAGAGGCCACAGGCTGGCCCTAGGGCTGCACAGCGGCTGACACTCGCCCCCGACAGCGCTGGAGAAGCGTTACCCACAGGGCACATGGCAGCGGCAACAGCGCAGGCCTTACAGGGGGCGAGGGGCGTATCGAGGCCTGGAGGCTGCGCTACGGCACTTGCAGCCCTTCTCCTCATTCGGACCTTGTTAGGCCCAATCGAGCATCCACTTCGCTTCCCCAGTTCTTTATCGATTCTCGATTCCCATGGAACACCAGAGTTTGGGCTCTCTTTGCGAAAAGTCCAACTGCTTCCATTTCTCCCTCTAGATCCTGCGCCTGCGACACGGACCGGCCTCCACGACGGAGAGAGCATCTTTCTTGTATAGACGTTCCATCGTAAACTATTCTATTCCCGAATCCTGCGAGTTTGACCCTGCGAGGGCCTGGCGCACGCGATACCCCAAACCTCGAATCCTTAGACGTTATTCCCAGTCTCCCCGCGTGCTCCAGTCCTGATTACCCGGCTTCAAGATGTCGCAAACGGCCGTCGACTTGAAGAATCAAGGCAACAAGGCGTTTGCGGCTGGAGATTATCCTGCGGCAATCACCTTCTACACCAAGGCTATCGAGGCCGATCCCACCGAGCCCACGTTCTTCACCAACAGAGCCCAAGTTCGTACACCAGATCTGCACCGGCTTGTTGTCGGCCACTTCGACGGCATCTTGGCTGACTAGTTATCTCTCTAGGCGTACATCAAGACAGAAGCATACGGATATGCGATTGCCGATGCTGACAAGGCGCTCGAGCTCAACCCAAAGCTGGTCAAGGTAACCATGACATGCCACCCTGATAGTTGACATGTGAGTGGCCGGGAAGCTAAAACGATGGACGTCTCCTGTATAGGCATACTTCCGCCGAGGCCTCGCCCGCACTGCGATCTTGAGACCCAAGGAGGCCATCGAAGACTTTAAAGAATGCGTTCGGCTAGACCCCAACAACAAGGATGCGCGACTCAAGCTGGAGGAATGCAAGAAGATTGTGCGCCAATTGGCCTTTTTCGCAGCCATCGAAGTCGGCGATGAGCCGTCGGCTGCGGAAGGGCTCGACCTGGAGCACATGGTTGTTGAGGAGGGCTACGACGGAGTACGGCTGGGAGACGAGATGACCCAGGAGTTCATCGACGACATGACTGAGCGATTCAAGAACGGCAAGCTCATTGCCAAGAAATACGTCTATCAGATCCTCATTGCCGTCAAGAAGATTGTGTACGAGGAGCCCACGATGGTGGAGGTGGATGTTCCTGAGGGAGTCGAACTTACCGTCTGCGGTGACACTCATGGTAAGCAACACATATCGAGCCGAGGTTGTTCTTTCTAGGCCATCACAGGGTGCTAATCCGTTCAATGCCGACTTTAGGCCAGTACTTTGATCTCATGGAGCTGTTCCGGCGCAACGGCAGCCCATCTGATAAGCATTGGTACTTGTTCAACGGCGACTTCGTCGATAGAGGTTCTTGGTCCACCGAAATTGCCCTACTACTGTACGCCTACAAGTGGCTGCGGCCCAAGGGGCTTTTCCTGAACAGAGGAAACCACGAGACGGACGACATGAACAAGGTGTACGGCTTCGAGGGAGAATGCAAGGCCAAGTACAACGAAAGGTAACTTTGGAACCCCGACGCTGGGTGTTGCCATGTCTTGAGGTTGACTGACACATTGCGCAGGATATTCAGGCTATTCTCCGAGAGCTTCTCCGCATTGCCCCTGGCGACGCTGATTGGATCCAAGTACCTGGTTCTCCACGGCGGCTTATTCTCCGACGATAAGGTCACGTTGGACGACATTCGCAAGCTGAACCGACACGCACAGCGCCAGCCCGGCCAGGCGGGCCTGATGATGGAGATGCTGTGGACTGACCCTCAAGAGGAGCCCGGTCGAGGACCCAGCAAGCGAGGCGTCGGCATGCAGTTCGGCCCCGACGTCACCAAGCGCTTCTGCGAGAACAATGGTCTCGAGGCCGTCATCCGAAGTCACGAGGTGCGCATGGACGGCTACGAAGTGCAGCACGATGGCAAATGCATCACAGGTATGTTTCAGATTGGTTGAAAGATGTTCTCTTCGATGTCTGTATGTCCACAGGATAAAACTGACCAGTCATACTCTTTTAGTCTTCTCCGCCCCGAGATATTGTGATTCAACCGAAAACAGGGGCGCTTACATCAACATCGGACCTGACTATAAGCTGCGATTCGAGCAGTTCGATGCGGTACCGCATCCCAACATCCGGCCAATGGTAAGCCTCCCTGACGCTTTTTCCCCTTTGCTTCCACAAGAACGAGACCTAACGTGATACGTAGGCTTACGCTCAAAACTCCCTGATGTCATCTCTCATGTAAGAACCTGAAGCCAAACAAAGGACGGGCGAGTAAGGACTTGGAAGGTGCCTGAGGGTGTGTCTCTGGCAACTAGTTGTCCAAAGGGGTATCAAGATGAAAAAATAGTGAAAGAACCTGAGAAAGATGGCCATTTAGAGGCACTACTTAGATATACCCCCGTGTAGAACAGGTAGTTCAGGTTATGCAGCATCAATGCCTCAATTGTTCCATAGCTCATCTTGTCCATGGTTCCCAACCATTGCGCCAAGCCAGTCAGAACACTGCTTGACCCGTAAGAGGAAGTCAACGCCTCCATCGCTGGAGCCCTTCCAGGCCGTCAGCGCAGCGGCAAAAGCCCCCAGGTCATCTCGAGGAACCCGGATCCAGCACTCCGAGGCCTCGACCTTGAGCACGTCGAGCGGGATCGCAGTGCCCGTCAGCCCGAGGAACTGGCGCAGAGCGGCCGTGCAGTACGACTTGACCTGGAGGTTGTCGAGCTCGAGGGTGGCCGCCGCCTCGGGAGGGTTCGTCAGGAGCTGCAGATGGATGTATGAGAAGGGCGGTGCTTTGATGGTGCAGGTGAGAAGTTCGTGCGTTTTGGAGAGGCTTTGTTTTTCGAATGTTGTTGTTGATCTTTGCGAGGCTGGGACTGCTTCTTGAGACATCTTTTGCGTATGTATAATCCTGTGGGCAATGGGCGTACTTTAAGAGTTGTGACTTATTGGGGTCGGCAGCTGTTGATGGGTGAAAATCCGGATTGCGTTTGGTGCATGATTTGCGTTTAAATGCATCGGGTTCATGGTGCCAGTGTGATGTATTGGGGCCTTCAAGTTGACTATGATGTTTTGCCTCACACGGCCATTGCAACTCATCAGCAGGCTTGTATATAAGGAAAAGCGAATACGAAAGAAGTAGACTGAGAATAAAATGAACACTGAAATGAGGCTTTTCGCTACTTACTATTGAAAAGACATTACAAACAAGCAAAACTTGGGGAGGGCTTCAAGAAACTCGAGCTCCGTTCGTACAGAAAAGTACGTACCCCTGCATCCAACTCGGAAGCGATTCCGCACTAGCGCCTTTCCGCCAATCCCAATCCATGGACTTCCATTCCGCCTTCAACACTTCCTTCAGCCTTGCCAACCTCGCCCCGACAAATCATCATCCTCATCCTCTCTCTCTCCCATATCTTCAACACGCCCATCAACCCAACCATGTCCAACTTCGTCACCCCCGGCCAGCAGCGCTACCTGCGCGCCTGCATGGTCTGCTCCATCGTAATGACATACAGCGTGCGTCTCTCCCTCACTCTTCCTCTCCGTCAAATCCAAACGCGAAATCCAAGTCCGCTGACTCCCTCCCCCCAAACAGCGATTCCGCGACGAAGGATGCCCCAACTGCGAAGAGTTCCTGCACCTCATCGGCTCGCAGGACCAGATCGAGAGCTGCACCTCCCAGGTCTTCGAGGGCCTCATCTCGCTCGCCAACCCGGCCAAGTCGTGGGTTGCCAAATGGCAGCGCCTCGACGGCTACGTGCCGGGTCTCTACGCGATTAAAGTCTCGGGCCAGCTGCCCGACGAGATTCGGTCCTCGCTGGAGGACGAGTATCGGATACAGTATATCCCGTGCGTATAATGCAATGCAATCACTCCACGAAGCTTGGAGATGTCGACGGGAGGGAGGCTAACGTGTGATGATAATGCAGGAGGGATGGCACGCAGACCGACACAGATGCCTAATTACAAAGGGGCAAATAGAACGACATGTCATTTAGCGTTATAATACGGGCGAATACGGCGTTATGGAAATGGGAATCGAATCTTAGAGGCCTCAAACATCAATAATTTGAAATCGCTATTCAGACATTATGGTATCTGTGGAAAATGCAAGCGTGCCGTAAATCAGGTACATCCAATCTATATGCGATCCGCGACCGAACAACGCCATACCAACCCATCATCATCAATGCACTCAGCGCTGTGCCTAATTTGTCCTCTGCTTCTTACCACCGGGCATCCCGAATCCGACAGAGCCGCTGGGTCGCTTTCTCTCCATCTCTTCCTTCATGATCCTCTCAGCTTCGCTCATCTTCTTGGGCTGCTGCAGTATAGAACCCTTCTTCGATCCTGAAGCAAGCGCATTCTTCTTAGCCTGCGCAAAGACGTTCTTGGTCTGTGGCTTATCGCCAAACTTCAGAGACACTCCGCCAAAGCCTCCCTTGGTCGCAGCTGGTTTTGGCTGCTCCTCCTTAGAGGCGGCCGAGTCGATCTCCCCAGACTTGTCACCATCTTTAGGCTCTTCGGGCTTATCCTGCGCGGCTTTCGGTTTCGACTCGTCTTCCGGCTTGGGCTTTGCACCAAAAGACAACTTAATCTTTTCGCCTTCTTGCCTCTTGAGCTCCCGGCCCTCCACCTCCTCGTCGCCTTCTGCATCGCGTTTGCCAGCCATCTGCTGCGCTCGCTTGATTTGCTCCCGTATCATGCGCTGCTCGATTTCTTCGTCGCCCTGGTCCTGCGCTTCTTTCCTCCTCAAGGCCTCCTGCCGTCTGAGCGCGTCGGGGGAGTTGTCGATCCAGCTAATGTGCAGTCCCTTTTCCGTCTCCTCCACTCGGCATATGCCTTCCCTCCCCAGGTACTTGGCGAACTCGGTCAACGACGGCCACTTTGTCGCGTTCATGTGGATGTGTTCCTTGTTGGCAATGTATTCCTGGTAGAACTGGTTCAGGTGTACCTGCTTCTCCCCGTGCGCCGTCCGCAGCAGCTGCAAGAAGTCCTTGAGGAACTCGTCGCTGTACTGGTTGATGAACTTCTTGGGGTCCTCGCCGACGACGAGCATCTGCCGCACGTGGCTCTCGGACTGGGTGTGCATCTTGAAGCCGTTGGCATCGCGGCATTGCTTCTCGCAGACTTGGCAGTACCACCGCAGGCGCTGGAGGCCTTTGGACTTGAGCTTGTTGCTCAGGTGTTTGGTCGAGCCGACCTCTGCTTTAGGCATCTTGTAGTGTTTCCTTTTAACCTGAAGATGAAGCCGAATCGATAATTTGTTGTTGCAAGACTACGAAGATTTTCTGAGCGTAACCGGAGATCAGGTTGTCGAGTTGATGCAGCGGCAGCAGAACTTGAGAGTGCGATGGATGAGTTAATGTATGAAGGTTCAATTGTTAGAGCCAAGGTAAGTTCAAGGCGCGACTCAGCCTTGCATAGACAAAAGCTTATCTCTTATCGCCACCTTATCTGCTGCCGACATGGGTCCGGTGACATTACCTCAGCCTTACCGGTAGCATCTCTTAGCTCGGCACCGACACTTATTACTGTTGCTGCATCAACGCCACTTCAACTTTCTTTCCCCCATACATAACCGGCGTCTCGACTCTTCAACTACCGCTTCGCACTTCACTTTTACACAACGACATCAAAGACCGCATCTCGCAATGTCTGAGCGAAAAGTCCTCCAGAAATACTACCCCCCAGATTTCGATCCCAACGACATCAGCCGCCGTCGGGGCCCCAAGCCCACAGGGCCGAGAATCCAAACCGTCCGACTCATGGCTCCCTTTTCTATGAAGTGCCTGAGCTGCGGCGAATACATCTACAAGGGCCGCAAGTTCAACTCGCGCAAGGAAATTCGGCCCGATGAGAAATACCTGGGCATTCAGATCCTCTTCTTCCACATAAAGTGCACGCGATGCAGCGCCGAAATCACCTTTCGCACCGATCCGCGAAACACAGACTACGCAATGGTAAAAGGCGCCATGCGCTCATTCGAACCATGGCGGAACAAGGAACTGGCTGAAGAGACGCTGGAGGAGAGGCTGGACAGGCTGGAGCGGGAGGAGGCTGAAGCTGCGGGCGAAGAAGAGAAGAACGCCATGGAAGACCTCGAGGCGAAGAATGCCGATGCGCGACGCGAAATGGCAGCAGCCGATGCGCTGGACGAGATTCGACAGAGAAACGCGAGGATACATCGATCGGAAAAGGAAGGGGTAGATTTCGCAGACACCATTATTCGCTCTGAAGACGAGGAGCGGGAGCGGCAAGAGAGGGAAGATGCCGAGGCTGCCAAGAGAGCGTTCGCGGCAGCCGCTAATCGGCTAAAGAATCTTGACCCAGAGAACCCTGGCGTCGTGGAGGAAGTCGTTGAGGTTGCTGAAGTGTCTGGGCCGATGAGTGGTGATAAGGCCGTGGAAGCCTCGGCTGCCTTGGATCCCATCGCGGCGGCGTCAAGTTCCATGCCACCGCCGCCCCCTCCACCGTCATTCAAGAGGGCTGTGAAGAAGAAGAAAGATCATGCTGCTCTGCTCGGTATCAAGAAAAAACCGTCTTTAGTATAGCGAGTATAGCGAGAAGGCGTAGGCGAGAGCAGATGTTGATTTAGGGCATCAAACTTCGGGATAAGGAAAGGGTCCGGGGTCATTCTGAGTTTTCTATGCGATGTACATAATAATCTAAGCAACATGAACCAAAGCTATACAAGGCGTTAAAGAGGATACACTGCGGTCACACCATGAAAAACTACGAAGCCTTTCTTGTTACACATCACACTCCATCATATAGCATCTACGTGACTGAAATAGGAGACAGGTGATGAAGTGAATATAAACGAGTGATTGTATTGGATTGGAACCTCATCAGTTCCATAATGCCTCGTTAGTCTGCTGTTATCCTCCATTGAAGGTGGCTTCAACAGCCTGATATAGCCAATTCCCCCCTTTTCGCCATTCCGGTGACCGTGTATATACCAGAACCCAAATAACACCCAGACCCCAGCTAATTGGTCTTCCAACCCATAAACCGTTCAACGCCATGCGTGTATCATGTAAGTTCGTAAAAGAGCAAAAGAATTAAAGCGAGCGGCGATTAGCGAATGGCTCGAGTCGGCTCGTCATCGAAGTAAACGCAACAAGTTGCTTTTCGGCTTCGTTGCAAGATCCGTGTTGGATGATGATGATGATGTGTCTATACTGGCATTCCAAAACATGGAGTATGCCATGATATGGTTCGGCTGCCGGGCTGTCCGGGTAGTACCACACTGTAGGCAATGCCCAGGAGTAATAACTGCACCATGGTTGATAAGACTTGCTATGATGGCGAGTCAAGCGAGATGCGCGCGCGGGAATCGAAAACGCTCGAAATCAGAAAACAGAAGCTTCGCTAGACATGACGCCTCATTTTGTGCTGTTGGACACCCGCAGATCAAACGCAGGGAACTAGATTGTGGGAGCCGTTCCGTTGGTCATGGATGTGCCGACGGATGATCGGTTTCTGGAGCCAGAATTTGACGATGACAGGCCGCCAAAGGCCTGCATCTGGCGTTTCGTGTGGTCGTGGATGAAGCGGGAGTAGCTTGAGATGCTTTGCGGAGGAGGAGGGGATTGGGGGATGGAGACGTTGAAGGCGTCTTGTGAGCTCGGCATCATGATTTGAAGTTGTGGTGAAGATGCAGTGAAGTTTGGATATTAAGGTTGTTTTGAGTTGAGTGAGGTGGAGGTCGAGCGAGTTCAGATGCAAGAGGTTGAAGATAGATTAAAGTTGAGGTGGTGGCTGAGGTTGATGTATTGTATTAGATGAGATACTGTGTGATGATTGTAGTTGTTGTCGAGTAGGTGGTGTCCGAGAGGAGAGAAAATGAGGTTGATATAGACAAGGAGTCAAAGGCGAGATAGTGGTAGGCAAGGCTGGAGTAGGGCGTCGATGACGTATTACACGAGATCAATCAAGTCTGGATAAGGCTGTGGCAGGAGCGAAGCACAGATGCCGTCGTGGCGAGCCAGAAAGGAAGGAACGAGGCCCAGCCGCGGATCTCAGGGTCTTTTTATAAATCTCACAACCAAGGCTCCTCCACCCGATTCTCCCCCCTCATTCGACCTCGACATGCATCTCGACGACTAGGAACAACGGCTGGCACCCCTACAGTACATACGGTAATTAGAATGGGCTGCATGGGCAAGACAAGGGGTCCTCGACAACCACCATCTACTGCTGTGTACAGTACAGAATGTATTGTCTCCCCTTCTTTGCGTCTCTGCCCTAGACTCCATAGTTCTGCCTCACACACGCACAAGCAACACACACAGGACAAGCCCTCACCCCCTTCCACGCCCCTCCCCCTCCGCAAGCCAAAACGGCCTCTCTCCAGACAAACGAGCTGATCGGCATCTGGACGAATCAACCGACGGTAGCTCAGGTGAAAATGGCGTACGACCTGCTAACAAGCGCTGCAGTAGCACGTCGACATGGGCCTGTTCCCTGCTGGACGCCTGCTGTTTGGCCACCGCGAGTGATGCTGATAATCGCCTCGCGATCCCCATCCGTCCTAGACGCCTCCACCGCCGCTCATCCACTCCCTCCGCATGAGCTCGACACCCTTTTTGGGCCGGATGGGCTGCTGCTTCGCTCAGGGTCCTGCTGAGGCCCACGCCACCACAATCATAGTGGAGCGGTTTGGTGGGATGGCGATCGTCCTCTGGCATGCCATTGCGTACTGTCTTGTACGGTGGACATGTGCAAGAACGCTTCTTCCAGGTTTTGGGGGCGGACAGGCGAAAACGGTGGCCCCCAGGTCACGGCTACCGTACAAGACAGTACGGAAGGATCTGTCGCTGCAGCAGGCCTTGGAAAATGAGCAGAAACAACCCAGCATGTGCCGGCCCCAGGACCCTGCTGGTCGGACTTCGTCATGCTCGTCACGCGCATGTCATGATGCCTCGCTTTGCCCGCTGCAAAGGCCGTTTCTGGTACGGATAGGCACTCTGCAGAATCTATACCGTCCACGCATCTGGCATCGTACGGTGATTACGCGAACCGCTCTACCGTGCAACCGTGGTGCCGCGTCCCAGCCATTTGTTCCACGAGCATGCGTCTTTGCTCTGTTGCTCATGGCGGCTTGCGACTAGGCTGCAATGATTCTATGGAAGGCAATGTGGTAATGGCACACCAACAGGACTATTATTATTCACGACAAGGTACATCCATTGGCCGACAACTCGTACCCATTTTCAAACAGGCCATTGTGGGCAGGATGAGAAATGTTCGAGGAGGCCTTCCTTTGTGGCACATACACAGGGTTGACAAGGCTCGCAAGGCGACGTGCGACTTGTCTCGGTACATGAATGAGACAGGTACGGAGCATCATCTTTGCTATCTCTTTTACTCGCCCTTGACGAGCTGCCGTCACGATGGAAAACCGGGCCTGACGGACATTCACACTGGGTCATTGGCCGAAGCTCGACGTGATGTGCAGCAGGTTGTGTTGTAATACTGTGCTCGCCTACAGATCCCCAGAAAACGAGATGCGGACGAATTAGACCAACATCTCGACTTATTGGAATCGCCAATTGAGTCTTTCCTTTTGGCTGATCTCAATCGACATGCTATGAGACTTATCGGAGAGCTCGCCTGCATCGTCACCACTAGCCAGACAGAAGACACGTTTGGTGCACATTCCCCGTCTATTGTGTGTTTAATCTCAACAGAGTTTACACATCGAGATCTAAGCGGCGCCACTTGAGATTACCTCGACATGACTCTTTCGAAGAAGGCTTCATCTGCCGTCTTCACATGGAAACATGGACCACAGCGACAGAGGTCCAGATCCGCCTGCTCTTCATCCGATTCCATCCTCTCACATGGCATTGCGCCGTCCCGTCTGAATGAAGTCACAAACGGCTCAAGGAGGGCAACAGTACGACGGGGGCCTCGTCTGCCATGGCAGCCGTACTGTAGGGGCCCGTGCCGCCGAATCAGCAGCAGAAACCTGGCTGGCTGTTCAACTGAAGCCGCGGTGCGTGATGTCACCCGCGACCCCACAAGGAAACGGTGACGGTGCTTGAGGCGTGAAAACGCTGCTCGATCCGGGCGACGTTTTCGCCTCCTCCGTCACAAGCTCCACACGGACGACCTTTCGACGACATAACGGTGCTTTTGAGGCATTCCATGGAGGGCTGCCACCTCGTGGGAATTGCTTCCACTGGTGTTTATGATCGTCGACCTTTTGGCTGTCTTGCTTGGGGCTAGCGAATCTGCCCAGTGCTTGCTCAATCATAACAATCGCTCGTCACGGTACGCTTCATACGGAGTCTGTCCGACATCCCAACGACGCCCGGACGCATGCTTGAATCATCGGGGTTCCACCTCGAGCAAGCTTCAAGGTTCCTGCGTCACAGGCCTAAGATCGACGTCCTGGCTTTTTCGACAAGGTTCCCTGTGCCAAGCGAACCAAGCTTTTGCCCACTATCGCATCATTTCCCCAAGCTCTTGATGGAGCTTGGCCTAATGGATCGTTAATCCTTATTTTGAGTTGCCTTCGTGAGGCTCGCCGAGTTGGACGGCACCATCCGCGAGTGTTTTTGACGCTTCTGTGGATCGAGGGCGTCTCTCCAGGCCAACCAGCGTGGCTCGATCCAACATTTCCATGTATCGTCTCCCAGATCTTGTGTGGCCGTAACCGCCAGTTTATTTCATCTACACCTGGTGATCCACCCCACGCCACAGCATGGACCCCTTTTTTCGAGACGTTCTTACTTGCTACGTTTCGGTAAAGCTCGACAGGTGAGCGAGCGGTTCAACTCACTTCACCTGGCTGCGCCTATTCAATGTGTCTCCGAGGGCCATTCAGCATTCAACTGGCACTCAAGAGGCGGCGATCATAGGCCCCAACAAGCCATTCGGCAGTCATGGCCCTGTCTTGATAGAAAGCTAGCATTGCCCCATCCGGATCACTGGGTGCAGACCTTGTTGCCCTGCAAGGTGGTCAGCAACAACATGATCACTAGCATCATTTTGTGTCATCCTCAGGTTGAATTGTTGCGAACAAGACGGCGGATTCCCTAGAGCTAGAGAGGAGGCCATTCCCAGCGCAACAAGCAACAAAGAACAAGCACATGTCGCTTGTGGGGGTGTGATGAGCGAAGAGAATGCCATTCACGTCATGCCCGCATGGCTGTGTATGACGTTGTGCGACCTTGCTATTTGCCCCAATTCGAAGCACAGAATCAACCAAGCCTACCTAGATACTATCTGTGAGAACCGCACGAGGCTGCGCCTGTTTTGAGACGAAGGCAGGAAGGGTCTTTCCAGAAGACGACAAGTTGCATTTGCCATGGGAATAGCTTCCATATGGTTGAGTTATTCGCCAATCGCTATGATGAAACTGGCGCTCCAAGCCTGGCCATCCACATGGCTGCCGTGCTGGAGCCATCGATCGATGAAGACCGCTAGAGTTGCATCCGACTCGCACGGCAGCGTCATATCCCCGACTGTGACGAAGTGGCAACTTCTTCCCTTCGCTTTGCAGCCTCTCCTCAGGCTTATCGTGATACAGCAGCGAAGATGACTTCTTGCCCATTGCTTTCTGGCACCCAACGCTATTGCAGAGAAGGGGCCGCTTTTTGACGGTCGACGATCATACGACGTCGTTTGATTTCACAGACAAGGAGCAGTTGACAAGTCGACCTTTGAGTAAGCCATGACATACTTTGACCCAACCCACGCATGGCACCATGGGACAAACGTAACAATCAGATGCAAGTCATCAATATGGTGGCAGGATGCAGCAGCAAGTATGTACCAGCAGCTTGCCATCAGGGCGATCAGGTTCGGGGATTTATGACCTCACCAACCGAGTCTCCTCTGGTATGTACTGTATGAAGCAATTGTCAAACTTCCATTAGGGGGGCAAGTCAGCCTGTGACGCAAAGGCTGGGATAAGGGGGGAGATCTGCGATCCCTCCAAGTGGGATTTGGTTTCTGCAAGCCTCCCAAAGCCTAATTGTTGTGTATTCCGTTGTGGTATTATGAAGTTGTGAGGGCTCAAATCGGCGTTGAAGGCCTGTTTGCTGATATCAACTTCATGAGACAATGGCTTTCTCCGACTCTCAGTCATCATCCAGTTGCCGTTCGTAGACGCAGAAACAAGTCAGAGGGAAGGATAAGTGAACAGAACCGGTTATAGCCCCTCACTTTCTGCAGTAGTGTCCTTCAGCGCCCGCGAGATCCAAGGAAAGAAGATTGAATTATCACAGAACGTCCGTCATAACGCATTAACAGTACAGTACAGTACAAGATGGCCATGTAAATCAAGGTAAGGTAAAGTAATAAGGGAACAGGCGCGGGCACTTCTTCTAATGACGTCTCGACACCCTCTCAAGGTGAGCCAGCTCCTTCTTCTCCTTGGACGCCACCTTCTTGCGCTTCCGCTCAATGGCCCTATCGACCTGCCCCTTGCTCATGTTGGCATACCTGTTGAGCAGCAGCTGCTTCTTCTGCTCGCTCTTGCGCAGGTAGAAAGGCTGCTTGCCCTGCGCCACCAACTCCTTCTCCTTCTTGCGGTGCTCCTGCAGCAGCCTGGCTTCTTCCTCCTTCTTCTGGCGGGCCTTTTTCTTGGACTCCATCGACAGCAGCTGCCGCTTGAGCTCCTCCTTGGCGTACTCGTCCTTGGTCTTCTTGATCTGCGCCCGCAGGTCCGCCATCTCCTTCTCGCGGTACTCGTCCAGGAAGGCGTAGTTCCTGGCAAACTTGGTCTCGTCAAGCGGGCCCGTCAAGGCGTCGAAGCGCGGGTCGCGAGCCTTTCGGCGGGGGTCGGGCAGGATCTCGCGGCGTCGGCTGACGGGCTTCTTGGACGTCATTTCCTGCGGCGCGTGCTTGGAGCTTCGCTTCGATGATGTGTCGATCCGGCTCTTCTTCTTTTGCTCTCGCTCTTGCCTCAGTGCCTCCTTTGACGATAATGGTTGTGCTTCTTCCTTGTCCTTGCTGCCGTCGGCGGCCTTTTTCCGTTTCTTGTCGGGCGGCGGAAGACTGGCTGCTGCGCGGGCTAATGCGCCAAAGGAGATGGATGAGAAGTCTGTTTTCGGTCCATCTTCTTCTTCCTCTTCGGCTTCTTCAGACTGTAGAGACAAATGGCAATTAGTAAAACGTAGGACTCCTAGAGTATTTCCGCCCTGGTGGATCTAAGTTACATACTTCTGAGCCAGACTCTGAAGCAGAGTCTTCGTCCTGGTCGTCGCTGTCGACTTCTGATTCTGACACCTCTTCGCCCGAGGAGTCGTCGCTGGCACTCAATTCCGGATCCCAGTCCTCTTCCCGACGAGCTTTAACTCGTCGTTCCAGCCCCAAAGCGCCGAGCTTTCGTTTCGAGGACATTTTCGATGGGTGAAGAATTGCTGTCTAGGTATGTCAATTCGATACGGTAAGGTAGGTAGTTGACTTGAGATTCCTGCCATACTAACGAGATGCTACTAAGCTGCAGCATCTCGTGCTAAACAAATTATTTTTCTGGAGCATATCTTATCGATAACGAATCTTGGCCCACTAACACGGTTTTGATCAATACGCTATGCAAGTAACCAGCGTCAATGTGGGGCCTAGCGCCCAAATTTCGATTCAACACCAAAATTCCCCATCTCGCCTCTGAAGATAGTGGGACAAACAAAACAAACAAACAACCTGACCCTGATCTCCTCTCACGTCTCGAAATGTCAAGTAGCAAAACTTGGAACAACGCTTAATGTGGCGCCGCAGTATACTCTCACAGCCTGGCTGCTACATACGCACCATTCCAAGTGCTACCCGAACGTATTCCTCTTCCAGCAAAGGTCAAGGACTTGCTCCCCGCAGTCCCCCACGACGACCTCCTCCTCCTCCTCCCTCCCAGGCGCCCCGGTCAGGCATCCACGAGAGACCAGACCTGCCGCTTGCCTTACGCCGCGCGACCACGGCCGAATATCCTGCCATAACGAGCGACTATAGCAAACCGGGGGCCACAATGTCGCCTCAGAGTATTCAGATCCCGGGGCTGACCCTGCTGAACAATCTGGCGGCGCCGCATGCCATCGCAGCGACCCCGGAGGGCGGCCTTGTCAGCGCGCCGGCTAAGAACCCTCAGCCAAAGGCCAAGGCGCCGTACGTGCCGCCGCGAAAAGCCAAAAAGGAGAACAAGAAGGCGAAAGCGAGGAGAGCGCTGGCCGAGGCGGAGGCTGCTGCCGCGAGTCGCACGGCAAATGCGCAGGCTTCTGGTCTTGCGCCTGCTCCTGGCCAGTTTGGGTATGACGGAGCCAGATCCTTCTTTTACACATACCTACATGATGCGCCCTTACAGGATTAATTACTGACCAGTTGTTGTTTGCAGGTTTAGCGGCTTCAATAACCCCAATGCCAACTTTGGCCTCAACTTCAACGCTCCGAACAACTTTGGCTTCGACATGAACCTCTTCCACAACAACTTCTTCAACAACATGACTCCAAACAACTTCGCCGCCACACCTCCGTTCAACACTCCCTTCCACACTCCCAAGAACCTCCCCCGAGACGAGCGCGTCGCCCCCAGCGCGGCATCCGGCGGCATCCCCGAACCCACGCCCCTCTACATCAAGACGTCCCTCGCGCAGCCCGTCACCCTCAGCCAGCCCCGCCGCATCCTCGTCATCATGGACCTCAACGGCACGCTGCTCTACCGCCCCAACAAGCGCAACCCCTTCAACTTCATCCAGCGCCCGCACGCGCGCCAGTTCCTCGACTACTGCGTCGACACCTTCCACGTCGCCATCTGGTCGTCGGCCCGCCCCGAAAACGTCGACAAGATGGTCTCGCAGCTGCTCTCGCCCGAGCAGCGCGCCAAGTGCGTCGTCATCTGGGGCCGCGACCGCTTCGGCCTCTCCCCCGCCGACTACTCCTCCCGCGTCCAGTGCTACAAGCGCCTGTCGAGCATCTGGAACGACCCCGAGGTCGCCGCCTCGCACCCCGCCGCCGCCCGCGGCCAGCGCTGGGACCAGACCAACACGGTGCTCGTCGACGACTCGGCCGAGAAGGGCCGCAGCGAGCCCTACAACATCCTTCAGCTGCCCGAGTTTGAGGGCCTCGCCAACGAGCCGGTCGATGTGCTGCCCCAGGTCCACGATTACTTGAATGCGCTCTGTTATCAGGCCAATATCAGCAGCTACATACGGCATCATCCGTTTAGAATCGACGCCAACTATAGACTCCCTCAAGCGCAGGAAGACAATGGCATGGCGTGATAGAGATCAAGTCCAGTTTGAGACTTTGATGCTTTTCTTTACATAGACTCGTACGCTCCGCAAGGCAAGCATACTCATTCAGCCCGTCCAGAGCCTACAACAACTTCATAGTAGTACTTTTCTAGATACCCCACACATTATCGTCACGCAGTTAGACACAGAGAGAACAGGGACGAGCAGATAGACATGTGTTACGATATTGTATTTTGGTTTGGTGCGGTGCTGAGCCCGCTGGCCTTGAGCACAGGACTGCTCGGGCGTGTTGTGTATCATCATTCATTCCACCCGGAATCCTATTTACCCATAACCCATCATCACTTCATGATTGTAACTCGTCGTCAACCCCTTTCCACTGTGGTTCTTTATTTGAAGACCTTGCCGTCGGCGTGGGGGTACTCCTTGCCGTTGACAACGACGGGCTTGTCCCAAGACCACTGAGCCTCGACGTAGGCACGGTCCTCAGGCTTGCTGGGGTCCAGCTTGGTGAACTCGTAGCTCTCGTAGTCGGGAGCGACGTCGAATACGGGCAGGTAGTCCTGGCCGCGGATGACAAAGGCACCCTCAATGACGGAGTCGTTGTTGACGCCGTAGACGGAGGCGCAGCCGAAGAGGTACTTGCGAGAAGCCTCCAGACGGTTGTTGAAGCCGCCGATGAGGTTGTTGGACATGAAAGTCATGGTAAGCTCATCGTTGTACTTGTAGGCAACCTTCCACAGGAGTACTCCTCAAAGTTCATGTTCTCCCAGAACCACTTGAGGGCAACGGGAGTGTCGTTGTTGGAGTACTGGCGCTTCCACTCATCGAGGGGAATGGAGGCCTTGGGCAGGGCCTCGAGGGGGTGCTTGGCCTTGGGGGCAGCGGGCTCCTCCTCCTCAGCGGCGGGCTTGGGAGCAGCAGCAGGCTTGGGGGCGGCAGCCTTGGGCTGCTCAGCCTTCTTAGGGGGGGTGTTGGTGAGGACGGGGGTGTCGATGAAGGCAACCTTCTCAGCGACGGCAGTGTAGATGGGCTGGTTGGTGATGGTCTCGTACCAGCGGGTGACAGCGGGGTGCTGCTGGCGCCACTGCTTGTCGAAGAACTTCTGGAAGCCGCGGTTGAGGAGGGGAGCGCTGAAGAGATCAGCCAGGGTGATGCGCTCACCAACCAGGTAGGTGTGGTGGGTGAGGTGCTCCTCAGCAGCGTCGATGGCACGGCCAACCTCCTTGGCGATGTCGTCAACAGCCTTCTTGTTGTAGGGAAGGGCGCCGGTCAGGAGCTTGATCCAGGTGCCGACCTGGGGGGCGATCTCGGAGTTGAAGAAGGACATCCATCGCAGGATGGAGGCGTAGCTGGTGTCTGTTAGGCTTTTGGCTTCATCAAAACGGATGAGAGGTGCGCGACTTACTCCTGCTTGGTCTTGCCGAGAAGGGTGGTCTTCTCGTTCTGGGAGGTGACTGTATCACGATGTTAGCCAAGAGTACCACACACCTTGTGACTCATAGAAACTCGAGATTTCAAGTGCAAAGATAGTGCAGGATCAGAAGTTGTCGTTATCAACACAGGAAAAGTTTTATAACAATTCTTTCAGACAGGGATAACTTAAAATACAATCATCATTTGGCGTGAGGCTCCGAGGAGGAGCCAGGTCGCAGGAGGGGGGGCCTGAGGAAAACGTCGAGGTTCACGAAGCGATATACGTACCGTAGATGGCAATAGCAATGCTCTCGCTCAGAGCAAAGCCGTCCTCGCCAAGGAAGGCAGGGAACTTGCCCAGAGGGTGAGCCTTGAGGTGCTCAGCGGTGGGCTTGCCGGCCTCGACGAGCGAGACGTTCAGCTCGAGGCCGTTGGCCTTGGCGACGGCCTTGGTGGCGACGGCACGAGGCTGGTCCTGTATGACACGAGAAAGGTAAGCATGCTGACGTTGCGCAGAGCAGCGAGTTGCGTGGAGGGGAGACGAACGTTGGTGGTGAAGAGAGTTCCGAAGGCCATTTTGACTGATGTCGTGATGCTTGACAAGAGTTGTTTGAGCTTGGGAGAAGAAGGGAAGAGAAGAAGAACGGGGCGATAGAGGAATTTTTTTTTTCTAATGAGGGGATGCAGTCAGTGCCCCGCGGTGGCTGGTGAAGCAAAGCTGAAGCAAGGTTAAGAGTGGGTTGCTGTGGCTGTAGCGTGGCTGGTGCGAGAACTCATTTTTCGTCTGATAGTCTTTGTACGTACTTTTCACCAATCAGCTGCTCTTATCTGCACGTGATGCGCCGGCTCTCAATGCCGCAGGCTCAGCAGGCGAGGCTATCGTGGGCGAAAAGATTCAAGCTCTGTGGTTCCAAGAGCGAAACGTCGTTGCTCGAATCCACCCCTCGCTTGACGCCCGGCGAAAATGGCGACCATCGCAACCGGCCTGCGGCACGCAAAGTGCGCGGGCTCGATTGCCGCAGCTCAATGGCGGTCCGCAGCGCTTCCGCGGTCGAGCTTCTCACTCGCCATTCGCTCAATAACCAGCGACTCGCAAAAGACGACGACGTCCCCAAGCCTAGAGGCCGAAGCCGCCGCATCTGTCCCGATTCCGTACCAGGGCGTCACACATGCCCGAGTCGTTCCGGCAACGCCATCATACTTCTCCAGAGAGCCTCAGTTCAACGACTTATACATTGGCATCTCAAAGCTGCTCACCAAGTACAACCATCTGCCCACGGTCCCCCCAAGCGAGGCGCCGCAGATGCCATGGACCAAGTTGGAGGAGATGCGGGCACAGATGGGAGAGCCCATCAAGGCGTCACATTACGCAAAGGTCATGCGGGTGGCCAAGCGCCTGAACCTCATTGAGCCCAGTCTGCGGCCGCAGGAGGTCAAGGTGGCCCTGACGGAGTTCACCAGAGACATCAACCCCTTCTTGAACATGCCCAACCCCATCACCATCGACAAGTTTGGGCGAGCCGTTGGCGTGGGCAAGAGAAAGGAGTCAACGGCCCGTGCCTTTGTCGTGGAGGGCACCGGCGAGATTCTCGTCAACGGCAAGACGCTGAGCGAGGCGTTTGGCCGGGTGCACGACCGAGAAAGTGCAGTCTGGGCCCTCACTGCCACGCAAAGGCTGGACAAGTACAACGTTTGGGCCTTGGTTGAGGGAGGCGGCACGACAGGACAGGCCGAGGCCATTACCCTGGCCGTTGCAAAGGCGCTGGTCGCTCACGAGCCGGCATTGAAGACGGCCCTTCGAAGAGGTATGTTCCCAGACATTACTTGGACTGTTCCGCTTGATGACTTCCGCTTCATTGTGTTTGCTCTATCATTTGCAGCTTGGACAATGATTGCTAACGCTGCCTCTTCCTCATACAGCTGGCTGCATCACGCGCGACCCCAGGACGGTGGAAAGAAAGAAGCATGGACATGTCAAAGCCCGAAAGATGCCTGCTTGGGTCAAGCGATAAGAAGCTGCATGGGCCTGCATTTTCTGCGGCGTTTGGATTCCCGAGTGGGCGAGATTACGCAGATATCCTGCGTAAGGGCAAGAGTAAGGGCAAGCCTCAGGGGCGCGTATCTGGGATGCCGAAAGCGATATTGTACATCTACGCAAATTGTATTTATAGAACCCCAGACATTTCTGCTTTGGGGGCCGTTTGAGTTGAGTCGGGCTCAAGCTGGGAAAGCATCAAATGTTATAATGAAGTATGACCGAATCGAGTCTCTCGTAGTCGCTGCGAGGCTGTGCGCAATTACTGGGTAGGCACATCCTCCTTGCTTGGCCATACGTACTCCTGTGTAAGAAGGGAGTCAGCTTTGTCGAATCCTTCTACTCACCTAGTGTAAGCATCGTCAACGTCGAGCTTCATCGGATGTTGAAATGCCTTAAGGGACGTCATCCTACACCCTTGTCTGACTCCCTTGCTCGGGCTAGTAAGCCTCAGCTCAGCAAGTCGACACCCTACCATAAAACCGAGGGCTCTTTGAGGAGACAATGCTGGACAGCCCACAAGGTAATGCGTTCCTGTCGTACTTGAATTTCGGTGCGTCATGCCTACCCGGACTCACCGTGGAAGTCGTAGTGGCCGTGGTCGTAGCAGTCCTTTGCCTAAATGTTGCGTTTGATGCCACCCATGATGATTCATGCAAGCCCAGGGTTGTGAGGCTGACCGGCCCGTTCCTGTGACATGCCGCTGCAGCATGTAACATATGTCGTCAATCACGACTTGCCCATCGAAATGCGAAAGTATGCAGCCCTCTTTTCCCCTTTTCACTGCCGCAAGCTACACTTCGACGACCCGACGCCATCGTGTCCTCATTTACATGGTCGTGAGGTCGAAAGCTGCCTATCTCAGGGCCAGCTATGCCATGTCGTAATTACCCCAATGCAACAATCACGTTCTTTCCCCCACGCCTTGGGTATTCAGTTGGTGCATCCTCAAGTACGGCGGACCAACCCATGTCTTCCGGATCGGATCCGGTTCGAGTTGCGCCCGATCCAGACCCCCTTGGCGAAAGATTGTATGACACGAGAGGAGTGCAAGCCACAAGACCGGATATACAGAGACTCAGCTCTAGCCTCCCTCTCACGTTCCAAAACCGATGCCTAAGGGGTCTTTTCACTTCACTTGCCAACAACCAATGACGTCGACTCAGATCCCGCCGTTGGCAAGGGTATTCGGCCGTCTCAGCCGCGCGAAGCCACTCACTCTTCTTTGCGCCATGTAGATTGTTGCCCGAGCTCGTCAATGGCCGGGTCGAGGGGGCGGGTGCGGCAGGATGGTTAGGCGGCCAATAGACGACGGCATCATTCAAATGGGTGACGCAGAAGGGTTCCCTTTCTCATTTCATGCTGGCATTGGCCGTGACCGATGTCGCAATCAACGTGTTCCTGCTTGTACTTCAAATGTGTAGCAGTTACATCCGCTCGAGCGAAGTCAGCTCTTCATAGCGTCGTCTCGGGCAGCTGAGCCAGGCTAACCATGACGAGCAGCGAGTGCTACGAGATCGTATGATGGCTGAGCGGGAGTCGATACGTAACTTGGTGCCTGATGCCGGGCGCTTGTTCCGTCTCTCCTCCTGACTGCTTGATGGTATGCGGGACAGGCCTTCCCGGGCTTATCAAAACCCGAGACTCTCTATGCAGGGAAAACGGCAAAAAAAAAAAAAAAAAAAAAAAAAAAAAAAAAAAAGGACAGCTGGGGTAAAACACGGCCAGGGTCAGGCGTTTGTGCAAGGACTTGAAGTAGCATTTGCACAGGAGCAGCTGAATTGTCGGTGATTAGCCTGGCATCTACTTGGCGCAGAGGCGGTGACGTGAGAAGCCTGCAATAGGAGTACCTGGAAGTGCGCGTTAGCATTCGTAGGATATTGCCAATATCTTCATCCCTCCAATTCCCTACTTTACCTTGCCTATACAGCTGACGGCATTTCCCCCCCTTGCAGGCATCGACTTGCCCTGTCCTGCACCAACCCTTAATACAATATTCGATCGTGAGGCAAGACGAGATCATTAGCCTGTGCTACCCATTTCTGCTACATTGGTTGCGCCTCAGATGCTCGATCAGTCCAAATCTCCCTGAAGGGTTCTCTGTATCCCCGTACTCCGTAGCAGCAGCAATACTCCGAGTAGTATCTGGTAGCAGTGTCACTGTAACTATTGCAACATCAACATGGCACGAAGACATGAAGTGGAATGCTGCATACTTGTACAGGCAAAGGTCCTTCAGACAGTGAGACATCAGACCCGCCTCCCGACTTTCTCAACCACGAGTGGCTCTTGCTCATGCCTGTAAAGCACACGCCCTCAGTCACAATGTCATCCACTGGTGATCCTTTTTGGGGGCATGACGAGGGCCTCGCTGATTATTCGTACAGAGACTGCTGCCATGATCCTATTATTAACCGAAACTCCTGCTGCTGACACGCATTAATGACAACGTACATTAGCCGTGCATTGTCGTAAGGGCAACTTCGAGCCAAGCTAGACCAGGAGATAAGTCATCTGGGGAATGATACCGCAAGGCTCGAGTACTATCAGGTCGTCTGTCTCCGTTTTCGTAGTCCGACGGTGGCTTTTCGCTTGCTGACTGTAGACGCCCATTCACAAGGTAACAATTCTATCTCCTCGCCAGATCCGCCAGCAGCTCGCCAGGAAGCTCCTCGAAGCTGTTTCCGAGGCTTCGATCGTCGCAAATTTTGTTCCTGGCTGCTCACGCTACACCAAGCCAAGCCCCATCTCCACACCCGCTCTTGAGCCTCCGAATGGCTGCTCGTCGATGGAGTCGCTGTGGACCGGAGCCGTTGGCTCGCCTGTTAGCACGGCCTTAGCGAGGAGCATTTTGCCTGTATTTGCCAGGTCCGGGCTCGCAGATTGGCTGCCGTCGCCGCGTCCGGGGATTTGCTTGCAGCAAGTTGCAGCATGGCCTGTCCACTGGAAGGCTCCTTGGCTGTGGGCTTTGACGCATGCTGCACATGGCCTTCCCGCCCGGCGCCTCCACTCCGCGATCAAGTCGTCCCAATCCCGCAGTCCCCTGTTCCTGGCGGTGTCGCGCGGTGCCTGAAAATCGGTGGAGGACGGGCGTCGCGTCGGTGAGCTTGACGAGGCAGCAAGAGGACAGAAGCAGTGAAGGAGGTATTTTGGTTAGCAGACAGAAGACGAAGAAACAGGTAGAAACACAGACGAAAGAAGAATGATGCAATTGGGTACTAGTTACAGCTTTGGAAGCGCCTTCCTCGTCTCTCCACCAAGGGCAGGTGCAAAGATGACGCTTGCCTCGATTGTCTCTGATCACAGCTCGCTCCTGCCTCACAACAGTGGACAGCACTCAGCTCACGTGCGCCTCGCAGCTTGAATCCATTGATTCTAGGTATATCGGTGTACCTCCTCTTCAAGTACTGCAACCTCAATCTCATGTGCCTGATGGCCTCAACTTGGCCAGCTTTGGCTACCTCTGCTGGCGCGATGCAGGTGGTACCGGCTGGGTTATACGAAGCACAAACGAGGTCCAATATCTCGTTTCGCCCTCAAGTGGAATTCCAAATTCTTACAGATCTCATGTTCTGAGCCTCCGACCCCAATCCAAGTGTCTTGTCCTCCCTCGACACCCAGCTCTCCTCCTCGAGCCTCAGTTCAGCTACCATCTGTCAAATGCCCCTGCAGGTGCCTTGTCCGACAGGTGTGTCGATTCCAGTGGGGGCGTGCTTCGACAAGCGACACAAGCTTGAAAATTGCTAGTCGACATGCCTTGGATCAGAGATCCTTGAGCTACGGCTCTGCTGTGGGTAGGACGAGTGATCCATACATGTGAAGGATGGGCGTTGCGTCCCGTGATTTGCTCATTGGCATCCGGCGCCCTTGAGTTGGCAGTGCTACTCTGACTGAGACACGCAGGCAGAAGTAAGCCAGAGGAAGCCCAAGAAAAAGAACGACACACTCAACTCAATTGCGTCGGTTGTCTCGCCCAGTTAGGCACGATCCGGGTTGTCGGGACGCCCCTCGTCAGACGTGGCCCTAGGCTGGCCTCTCAACGGGGAATTTCCAACCCTTGGGGCTTGGAAGCTGGCATGCTGCTGCTGTTTCTGGCTGACGGGCCGTCCCAATCGCAAGCTGAAGAGCAATCTGTCTTTGGTCTATGAATCCTCGGTCATCCCCGCGCAATGAGCTAGCTGCCCAGTTACTAGGCCTGGCCATCCCGGCAAAACACCCGGTCACCAAGCGCCGTCATATACCATTGCTTTTAGCCATGGTCTGGCCTGGCGCCCTCAACAACGACGTGATCCGCTGGCCGCTGGGAGAGTCGCGGCAGAAGCAGAGCAATACGCACACATGCTCTATTGGAGGGAATGCCGTCTCAACAAGCCCCCTGTCCGCTCTCGGTCATGCGTCATCATTCAGCTCCTTGGGTCGTGGCTGATCCAGGTCCTAATTCGACTGGTGACAGACAGCGAAGCGTCTCAGGCGCCCTCCTCATTCATGCAAAATTCCCGGGCTGTTGTTGTCATGCAGTGGCTTGCCGTTGCGATCCTGCGCCCTGCGTCTTCTGCGCGTTCTTTCATTTGATGAACAGGCAGACTGGGCCACTAAGACTATATACACGGGAAATACCGCTCGTCACCTCCGCCGGCATTCCCTGGCCGTCTTATCGGCGTGTGCAGGCCAGAGGATAGCTTCTTCACATGTCGAGTGCCGGCTCGTCAATGCCTTGCAGGCGGGTTGCGTTCCGACAGACGATGCTCCATGTTCCAGAAGATGGGCCTGAGCCTCGTTGACAGGATTCTCTTTTAGCGGAGAAAAGCAGGAGTGCCGACTCATGCCGCCAAGCCCAAACCATCGGCGAGCCCATCCACTAACCAAGTGAAGATGGGAATCCACCGTGTTTCGTGTATGTGGTCTCTGGCGGAGCGCACGTCAACTCACCTTTCGGTTTCCATCCTGGCCAGGTCTGGACTTTTTACACTGCGGCCTTCGTCCAATCACCAATCATCTACGCGCCTGTTGGCTTGCGGCTTCCCGAGGGCACGAGTTAGAGTGCTACGTGTAGGCCATTGATGTGGCCTCTCCGATGCCTTGCACTCTCTCGACCCCGTCCGAGGGGATCCCCCCTGGCCTGTCCTCCAAAGAAAGCCTCTTTTCCGCCGTGCCGGATGACCAGGGGTGGCCACACGCAGATCCCCAATCCAAATCGTCAATCACAAACTGCCCTCTAGCCTTGCAGACTAGTGGCAGCCTACCGACTGTATCGCCCCAAGTTGTCGTCCTAGGGCCGACCAACGCAAGGTACCAGAATACGACATTATGCCCAGCACCCCGGGTCATACCAAGCGCATGTCTTGGCCGATGTGGCTGTCGTCAGTCGCCATTGACAAGCAGCCCTGCTCTGCGTTTACGAGGTGTCGCGCATTATCTGGACCCCTACGAGGCAGACGACACACTGGGACTGCACACTGCTGACGTCCCTCTTCTTCCTCGGCCCCGTCCTCCCACACTCGCCCACTGGCGGGCGGACTGGTGTAATAGTGCTCCCTCGGGGAGCGAATAGTACACACCAGTACTCGGATCCGGGCACTCTGGCCTCCTATTTCGCGGTCACCATCACTCTGCTTTCGACCTTGTTCTTCTCCCTCTCCCTTTCACCCCCTTCCATTAGCTTGGATCTCGGAGTAGACGGTCTGGCCAACTAGTTACGTTTACCCCCTCGGTATAAGACCCGATGATTCCTCCAAGGCCAGTCACCCGTCAGTCTCCAACAAGGCTCCATCGTTCTAGTGTTCTAGTACACGGACTGCTGCTAGTTTCTCGGACGATTCCCCGCTGTTGCTGTTTTGAATGCCAGCCGAGTTTGCATCCTCACCAGCGGCGTCAGCCATTACAGTGCCTACACTCTAGTCACACTTCCCACGCCCACATACACAATCCGATTGGCAAAGGTCTCTGCCCTCACCATCTCTCATTTGGTCTAGGCCTCCCTGTCTCCAACCCGTTGGATTGCTGGTGCCGTTTCTCTTGTGAGCGAGCCCACTCTGTCAGATTTGGAAAGGGTAAGCATCTAATGTTTGCAAGGAGGATAACAGGCCCTCTTCCCCGAATCTCGCTCACGGATCCTCCACCTTGAACCGTCACGACCTGGCTCCAACTCTTTCGCTTCTCAACAACGTGCCGTCGCTTTACCTAACGCTCTTTACACAGACAACCGGACACACAGGCTACTAAGGTCGACCTGGTGGAACCTACGCCTCTCTGGTGCCCTGTCCCTGACGTACTGCCGTTCGGGGCATGATGAACCAATAGACAGTTGGCTCCGCCAAATTCAAGCCCGCCATTGAGAATTTGCGAATTTGCCCAGAGGGTAACCGTCTTTGTATTCGTTACATTACGACACCTCGTCGAGCCGAGGAAAAAAATCTTAGACACATTCCTTTCTGCTGCTGGACGGGTCGGTTCTCGAGGCTGGTTGCATCTTGCCAACAGGATATGACCTCGACGTCTCAGCGTGTCCACCAAGACTGCTTGCTTCTTCTCGTCGTTTGGGGCCGAATGTTTTGACGGCTTCCAGTCATAAGCTCCATGGTTCTCTTATGAACAGACCCTGTCCGCACGCCCACACACTCGCTCAATAATCGTCCACGAACAAACAAGAATCGCTGATTCGCACTGCTCTTTCATACTACCACAAGTTCGTCTTGAACACCGTCACTCGTTTGTACCCGGCCAGCGGTACGTCCAAGAAGTTGTCCCTTGGTCGACCTATCGGCACTCTCGTCTCCAACAGCACCTCCTCAGCGCACCGATAGGACTCAGTAGTAGAGTCTCCGTACGACAAAGCCCATCGGGGCATGGACAATCCCAATCAGCATAGAAGGCAGAATGACCCGCCTGGCCATCACACTCCTTCACACAGATATTCGGCTCAAGGTTCTGTAGGCGGTTCTTCTGAGCGCTATCGAACAGCGCCTCTCGCATCTTCTTCAACACCAAGAGGCTTGGGAGGTGCACCGGCCTACAGCACGTACTACCAGGAACCCACGGCCGCATTCTCAACGCCCACAAACATGCCATCGACGGCAATGGCGTACGGGTCGGAATACGGCGCCGATTCGAGACCACAGACCCAGAGTTTCGGGGGCTACAACGCGGGTATGATGATGTACAACGTGCCTCAGCCGAACACGCAAACTCCCGTCTACGAAGCCCAGCACTTTGGCCAACGGCAGCAGGCAGCAATGCAGATGATGGCACCGGATGTCACATCAACATACTTTAGCTCCGAAGCCGGGGGTGCAGCAGCAGCAGCAGCGAGCATGCAACACCCGACCCAGGGAAGCAGCGCATCGGCCGGGGTATATCAGCAGAGCCAACCCATGGGCTACGCTGGCAGCATGCCTGCCGCAGGCGCCATGCAGCAGACTTCGGGAGCAGCGGATTCCGCCATGGCGGAAGGGCAAGACTACGCCTCCTCCGGGCTGCAGGAGAAGTGGCAAAACTACCAACGGCAGCTGGGCTCTGTGTTTCAGGACATCTCATCCAACTCGTTGGAAAGGGCTGCGGAAACGCTTCTGCACGTCTCCAATTGGTTGCTCACGCAAGTGGTAGAGCTAGGTATGGAGAGCAAAGAAACCTGTTCGGCTTGACACTGTACTTACACGCGAGACAGGACTCAGCCAAGATGATGCCAGCCTACACGCCGAGAGAATCAAGCTTTGGAACGACTTCAACCACGCCTGGCTAGCTCTCTGCTTCCGGCAAAAAGAAATCATGTCGTCCGGCCAGCAGTTGTCGAGATCTCAGGCCGTCATGTCCCAGGAAACGATCAAGAAGCTAGGCGACGAGCTCATCCGGCTTTGTGATGGTATCGAGAGCCATGGTCTGGTCGACTATCAGTATGGCGTGTGGGAGGATCGAATCGAGACAAGTATGTCATTGCCGCCCCCCTCATCTGAAAGAAGCTGTTCTAACTGGCCGGCTAGTTCTTGAAGAATGCCTCGATCTTTACGACTCCCTCGAAGCGGCCGTCGGTACGAGCGGAGCGTCACGCTAATCTTGCCGTGCCTTACCATCACGAAGACGATGACGACGACGCTGAATATGCTTACGCCCGTGAATGATGATGATGCCGGCTAGTCTGATGCCAGCATAAAAGATGACTGGGCACTTTTTCCTACATTTTCTTTTCTGCTCTCCATTTTCTAGATCTTCTTTCGAAACTGCCCTCGAACTTTTGACGGCTTGGGTCATTGTACAATACACGACGGGAATGTACGGCACGGCCTATAAAACAGCACGGGTATAGCTGTCGGCCGGCCTAGGCCCCAGGAAAATGACATGGGGAGGGGAATCTTATTACTGGGCATTACGGGTTACTGGACGGACGGACGGACGGATGGGCGGACGGATGGCTGGATGGATGGGCGGGTTGGAATTCTGGGACTTCTTTCTCTTTTTTCTCCATTTCTTTTTTCTCTGTTTCTTTGGTGCATGACGGATGCCTATGTCGTGCGTCTGCGAGACGCAAGGGGGGAGTGATGCCAGCGTATCAAGCGATACGTTTGTATACTCCCATGGCTATGTCTTGCAAAAGCCGGCTTACGACGGAATGGGGGGGCGAGTGGCAAACCCGCCTGCTACACGGACGCACAAACACCGACGGTGCAGCAGCAAACACGACGATGCAACAAACACGGGCATGGCATGGCACCCCATGGCACTGATCGGGGAGCGGCTGACAAGGCGGGCCTCCTTCTGGCGAATTGGTATAACCGGGTGGGAATGGAACGGGAGTCTTTGGTGGTCCACCATGGGCAGGGCAGCTGCGGGAGCGGACAGGCGTTGAATGCGTGGGCATTTTGAGGCGAAGAAGTTCATCTTTCCGATTGCTTACCTTTCCCTTGAGCTCCCCCTTTCTCTGCGTTGGCACTTCCTTCCTCATTCGACGAGCTGCTCTTTTATCTTAATATGTCATCACTTCCATGATGATCGAAAAGAAGGACACTAGTGCAGCACGTTCATCAGAAGTTGTTTTTTGTTTATTTTCTTTCTCTTCCTTTCTCCTTATGTCCTTTTCCCCCGTTTCTTCATGTATACCAAGTGTATCAAGTGGCTTTAGACAACTTATTTAGAAAGTAGCGGGTTTGAGCCCTCGAGGGCAGCATCAACCGGCTGGGAGTGGCATGGGAAGTCGTCAGGTGGATAGCAAACAAATCTGGACTCAAAACAGTCTAGATGATGAGCTCTAGGGGAGCCAAATGGAGCACAAGATAATGAGACACAAGGCCTTGTATCCACGAGTCACATGTGATGCCTTCTGCAATACTTGTGGCGTGGAACCAGTACTGTGAGTGTCAGTCTTCTGTCGAGTCTTCCCGCTGACACCGGCTGGCTTTGGGTGCATCCCAACCATATGACGACGGCGCCTTGCCTCCCTCGCATATGCGATAAGTTGCTATTTGCCAACTATGACTGAGAGAAGGATAGTCCTCCCGCCATGGGATTCCCGAGCCGCAGACCGGCTAGTCCCGGTTACGAGGCCGTGAGGATTGCTGGATGAATGGCGAAATATCGACCGCGCTCTCACGCAAGGGAAGAGAGGAGGCGAGACTCCAACAGAAGCTTCACCCAGCACTTCTATATCCAACCCAGCTATATAGTGGCTGAGAGCTATGTTTAGAAGAGCAGCTGATAGTAAGAGTTCATAGGGTAACGACACGGTTGAGTTTGATTGCTGAAATCTAACGTCCGAGCAAGTCTGCGGCCACCCAGTGACAGGGTAACACCTGTGGGTAAGCGGGAGGATATCCCGAGTATTCTTTTCCTGTCACTATACATCTTTTTCTGCGGGATAGAAGCCGGGGGCCCGTCGGTAATCGTGTGGATGCATGAAAATTGATTTCTGTCGCACGCATTGGGTCTTGAGCAATACTTGTTCGAGGATGAACAATAAGGGGCCAGCCAGAAGTCGGTCGTTGGCAATCCGAGGTTGACTGGTTGATACCGACGGGCGAATGGACTGCTTGGGGGTGATGCTCGTCATCGCGAGCGGGCATCGTATAGTGTCTCAGTCTGGGTTACATGCAGCCATCAGCTTTTATTGCTCGGCTCTGCCAAGGTTACAGCTTCGGTGCTCGTCAGATGCCACACGTCGACGAGGGAGAATTGCCCTTGTCCTCGTCGTGAGAATTCAAATAAGCTTAGAATCGCCTTCAGGGTACTCGTGAGATGCTTTCCTCCCTCCTGATATCAATCACAAAATCACTCGTTCGCTTCGGTGCATATGGACGCAGGACATCATCCCAGAAGTGTCCCAGATCTGCCTTGGGGGCCCATTTGACGAGACGAAGTTTGTCACGATGCCGATCCCGAATTTGCCATAATATGCCTTTATCTGGATTGCATGTGACGGGATTCGTGCAGAGACTGGCGGAGCAAGGGACCCGTGTCTTGTTTGGCCTTGCAGTGCCAACAGTAGGACAAGAAGCAGATCCCCCAGATGCAGGTCCATCTGCATCTTTCTTATGATCGGAGTACTACCTCATAGTACATAGCAGAAAGGGTGAGGTAGTAGTACGTGTGCAGCACTTTCTCCGAATGGCTGTGGCTCGTTGGCGTACAGCATCAATGCGGGAATGCCTGTGCTGAATCAGGTGAGTATGAATGATTGCCTCAGAATACATATTGGGGTAGACGCAGAATAATATGACGGCAGCGGAGGAGGAGGGACTGAGGTCGACGAGAATGAGAGACTGGAGGATGACGAACAGCAGCTGGCGGAGATAGAAAGTACTTGGTTTTGAAGAAGAGACAAATAAAAGAAGAAGAAGAAGAAGAAAGAAAGAAAGAAAAAAAGAAGCTCAGGATAGAGAGGGAATTCATGGATACATTGGAGAAAGGACTTGCGTCATCATGCCATGGTCCAACATAGAGAGAAGGAGTGACGGAGAGAGCTGATGCCGACAGGCTACAATCAGCGACGAGGGAAGGCAGTTTGGGGCTGCTGTTGCCGTGGATGACAATTGCGCAGTTCCTTCTTGTGCCCAGCAGAAAAGGTCAGATAAAGTATCCAATACAAGGCATAAGTAGATACGAGTCGGCATGAAATGTCCGGCATCCTGCCCGTTCAGAATATGATCCTTTCGCACGCCCCCAGCTCAGATTGATCGACCCCCTGCTCCTGGAGAGCAACAAGAGGCATATAATCTCAACCTCCGGCACCCCAGACAGAGACACGCCCACCCAACCGTGTGACCTGTCGAGCCCCCCTCCCGATTATTCGAAGATGGCTGTCTGGAATTGTGCATTTGGCTGCGGGTACGGCAGCGTGCATTGCTTGGCTGGATCGAGTGTTACCCTCTGGAAATGAGCATGTTGGGGTAAGGCCCCCAGATGCTCGTATACGAGGTCCATTTTCCGAGCTGAGAGGGAGGCTGAACGTGTGTTATCGTGCACCTTGTCCCCCGTAGACGGTCGTAGAATGCTGGATTGGCAGCAAAATACCTCTTGTGATGTCACTAGAACTTGGATATGGGAACTCTCGAGCCAGCTCTTCTCTGTACTTGAGCACGACCATCATGTGTGGGCGCTGGAATGACCAGAAAAGGTTTCCGCATTCACACCATTGCCAGATGTGATGAGACGTCGTGTTCAATGGCCTTGCAGACGTTCTTCAAATATCATTAGAGATCAAGCAGGGTTTCATGTGAGAAGCGGACTGGAAGGCTAAGAAGAAGAAATTCGAGCGTATATGTTCATTATCATAACTGCTGTATCCCGTTGTCCACAAACCTCCGCCGTCGTGGCGGTGTCTACCCGAGACCAACGCCGTCCCTAGCTTTCCGCTCCTCTGTAGATGACTAGAACTGGTCTACATTGCCATTCAGTTAGCTATCGCCATCCAGGCCGCAAGTTTTGTACAGAAGAACCACGTAGACAGAAAAAAAAGTAGGTCGGAAGACCGTTGATCCAGAAAGGAAAACCAATAGAGTAAAGGGAAAGCAAAAGCAGAACAGAGACACAAAGAAGAGAAAAGGAGAGAGAAAAAAGATAGGGCAAAACGCACCAAGAGTCATGCTCATGCTCACATCCGTATTCTCCACCATCTTGGTAAACTCCTCAAAGCTAATCTTGCCGTCCTTGTCGAGGTCCGCCTCCATGATGGTCTTGTCGACAATCTGCTGCAGCTGCTGGTCCTTGAGGTTGCTGCCCACCATCATCTTGAGGACGATGAAGAGCTCGCCGTTGCTGATGTAGCCGTCGCGGTCAATGTCGTACACCTTGAAGGCGAACTGCAGCTTCTGCTCCTTGTTGCCCTTGCTGCTGAAGGCGCTCAGGCCCGAGACGAACTCTTGGAAGTCGACGTCGCCGCCGCCGTCCTCGTCGAAGATGGCAATCATGCTATTTTTATTGTGCCATTGATATGTTAGTCGATGAACCAACAAGAGGGAGACAAAGTTGCCAAGTGCGAGCGGTGTATCAAGAATCGCTGGAGGGGAGCGAGGTGGTGAATAGGGGGAGGAGGAAGGGGGGAGTCGAACCGTGTCGCAAGCGGGTTAGAGGAGATCTGAGGAAGGCTGAGAAATTCGTCACGCTCGATCGTGCCAGAGTTGTCCTGCAATAGTCGAAGAAGAAGAAGCAGTTAGTCGCGTTGTTCCATCTCGTCCCGTGCAACCAGCAGCCCAACTCGGGAAAAAGAGAAGGGCGCCCAAAATGCGCTGTGCTGGTTTTCCTCTCCTCCGGCTTTCCAATCGCGTACCTTGTCGAGCTTCATAAAACGTTTCCTTAACCGGTCGACCTCTTCTCTATCAACTATGCGACGATAGATATTAGCAGCTGCAAGCCCAAGAAAGGGGATCTTTTTGGCTATCGGCTAGGTAGGGGGGCAAGACGGGCAGGGCAGCCTACAGTTGGAGCCTTGGACGATGTTGTCCAGCACGGTGCTGGTGGTGTTGCCCATCTTTGCAGGCGCAGCGACTCTTGCGCTGGAGTTCGTCTCGTGCGGGAGATGGAGCGAGGTTCGGGGGTGGGCGGGTTATCGTGGTGTTGGAGGTTTGTGGTTATGGTTGTAAGTGTGCAGCGGTCATGTATGTACAGTAGAAGAGGCATGGGGTTATGCACTTCTTGGGCTGGGACTGCACAAAAGGCGGCGGCGGCTCTCCCCAGAGGGGTAGATGGTCATGTGCACGGGCCACGTCCTGGATGTTGCAGCGGCTGCGGTATAGAGAGAGGTATAGATACAGGTATTTGTGTTCATGCAAATAGTCAAGTCATTGTTTTGCTTAATAAAGGGAAAGGGAAACAATCAGATGGTGAGTTTGCAGATTGTGCATATGCAGCAAGCTGTAGCTTTCCGTACCGTGTGGCAGTTGATGCGTTCATCTCCATCAGATAAGATGGAGCTACTATAGAGCCAAAGGCTGAAAGTCCAAATCATACTGCAATCATCATTGTTCAGCTGTGAATCAAGCAATTCTCACGACCAAGCGTCAGTCCGTGGCAAAGAGAATCCATCAGACAATCAAGTCCGTCGCACCTCAACGACAATCAGATTTACACAACATGCATCTCCAAGTCGATTAAAGCAGTGACGAGAGCAGAACCCATCATTGATAACTTGACGATTCCATCTCCAGCATCACGTCCGTTCAAGGTAAGGCGTCACCCGTGCTTACCTAAGGAAACAACATGCCTTGCCAACTCTCGGCTCAACTCCGGGAAACCCGAGCGCGTTCTTTCTTTTGGGCTCCCTCTGCCGCCCGCCGCCCAGCCAACCAGAAGCGGCAGCAGCCCACGCGGGGCCCTGTTATTTTGTTCCCTAAAACCAGAGCGCTTCAGGGGACAGAGCACAGCACAAGAGCGCCCAAAACGAGGGGGTGGCCCGAGCGCCTTTCAAAGTACCCGCGCCCGCCAAAAGCTATGGCGCCGTGACCTTGACTGACGCCGCCGTTCCCGTCCACACTCGCTGGCAGCACCCCCAAAGCAGCCCCCCCAAAAGTCGCATTTGCCCAGGCGGCCGAATCCAACAACAAGGGCCGCGCATTTTCCAGGCTTTGCACCAGTGAAAAATCTTCGCGCGGCAAAACAAATCTCAACGTCACCTCATCGAACGCGAGCAACGAGCCATCAAAACAACCAGACAACACCCCCGGAACCGCCCTTCTTTCATCGACAGGCGACTCGGGACGTCTCGATTTATGACTTGAGCTCTTTTTTTTGCGGATTTTCCGCTGGCTTTCTGCCGTCCTTCACCACCCTGGCAACATGTCATCCCGCAAAGTCCGAGTCAAGAAGTTGACGGTCAAAACCCTTCTGCCCGTGCTCAGAGAGGATCAGATCGATGCTTCCGAATATGAATCACTGCTCACCGAGTCGCAAATCGCGACCGGCGTCGACCAGACCGAGGAAAACGTGAGTCCTTTTCACCACCATATCCGCGCCACCGCAACTTCTGATATCACGTGCACCATCACGTGAGCTCTCCTCGGCCGCTCTCTTCTATAAGCTCATCATGGCATATACGGAGTGCTGCATACCTTACCTACCTATATTGGCCTGATCCAACGTCTCATGCATTCATCTTCATTGTTTTCCTCTTGACCCTGTTCGACCTTTTTCTTTTCTTCTTCTCAAACACATTTCTTTCTGGTTGTATTGGAAAATCAGGCTTCTCTCTTGCCCTTGCCATCGTCTTATTCCTCTCTTTTGCTCTTCTTCTCTTCTCTTCAACTATACTGACTTGTTCGCCTTTTCTTTTCGTCTTCTGTAGGAATACCACCTTCAATCCATTCTGAAAGAGGCCGGCACAAGCAATGACCAAGAAATCCCTGTGCCTCCACCGCGAGAGAGCGACATCAGCTATGATAGCCTCTATCCCGCAGTCTTCCACAAGCCTTCCTCTTATATCCGATTCTCTCAGACGGTGGAGGAGTGCATCAGCTGTCATTATGACATGACAACGGAGGACAATGAATTTCTCAAGTCATATAATAGTAATCCTCCCGCGGCCGGGACGCTCAGCGAGGATGACTTCGAACGCATCATGGAGGTGTTTGAGGACACCGCGGCAGAGCAGACCCCGTTCGCGTCAGTCGACAACACTATTGTCGCCTATGACATGATGGTGCCGGGTCTCAATCAGCTTGGCTCTACAGCCATATTGCAGCACGCCAAGCAGATATATGAGTACTGGAAGGCCAGGCGGCAGGAGGCAGGCAACAAACCGCTGCACCCGACCATCAAGTTCGAGACGCACCAGGAGACTGACGACACCGACCCATATGTCTGCTTCAGACGGCGGGAGGTGAGGCAGACGAGGAAGACGAGGTCGCGGGATACCAAGATCGCCGAGACGCTCAAGCGGTTCCGTCGCGAGCTCGAGGATGGCCGCCAGCTCATACTGCTGGCATACGAGCGGGAGATGATGAAGCGAGATCTGTTGCAGATGGATCGGGCCATCTTCGAGGAACGGGCCAGGCTAAAGCAGATCAAGACCAAACTGGGCATCAAGGGTGACGACGAAGACCTCGTCAACCAAAAGGTATGTTGCGAACAAAGGCCAGCTTGGCCCTCCACACGGATCATGCCGCTTGGCACTGACACGGTTGCAACCACGCAGTCCCAAAAGCGAAAGCCTGCAGAAGCCCCCGGAGCCCCGCGGCCACAAACACAGGTGCGCGTGCCCGTGCGGCCCGATGGACGTTCACACGAGCAAGACCTTGTCTTGCTCTCCGACCAGCTCGCGGAGAAAGAAAACGAGCTTCGTAATGAGATCGAGACCAAGGTGCAGAACCATCGGCGATGGAACCAGAATCATATCGATCTCACTCGAGATCCGCTGTCGCCGGTGAAACCCCTAGGGATGGAGCTCAAGTTTAGACCTGCCAAGACGCAGTATCTGATGACGCCGCCGGCGTCAACATCTTCAGACTCGATGGACGTCGATAACGCACCTGAGCCCATGGACCTGGACAAGCCAGAGCTGCCCGTAGTCCAATTCCGTGGTGCGGACATGGACGAGTCACCGCAGACTAACCAGCCGGCGTTTCGTCGTCGCATCGGCCGACTCCAGCGGCTGTGGATCGATAGAAGAGGCCTTTCGACTCCTTCTCGGACAGATGCGTACGAGTACTCGGACCGGTGGAAGTATGACTCTGACGATGAAGATGATGAGCCACCAGTGTATGAGGTTGATCCCTTTGACACGAGAGCTCTCAAGTTCCGAGCCACGATTCCCCTCAGCCCATACATCTTCCGAGCGAGGCCGACAGTCCCTCCTGAAGCAGTTAACGGCGCAGCAAATGGGAATAGAGTCCTACCCCCACCGCCGCAACCGCAACCGCAACTGCAACAACAACCGCAGCCGCCGCAACCTCCTGCGGCTCAACAAGCGCAAGCGGCATCATAAAAATACCCCCCACTCTCTTCTGCCCCCCAATGATCCGGTACCGCATCCTTGTATGAGTATGGGTGTGTGGAGGTGTATATAATGTCTTTTCTCCCCTTTTCATCCTCCAATCATGCTGGTATTGAAGGGGTTCTCAGGACCGGATCGGACAAGGGGAGATTTGGGAGAAGGAAGGATCTTTTCGAGGGAGATGACAACGACCGGTGTATAGTACCTAAGCCCTTGGTCAAGGCATTGCAAGGAGTTGGGAGTTGGGGTCGGTTCTTTAGGATTAGAAGGAGAAGAAGCCCCTCAATGGGAGCAAATAAAAAAACACAAAGAAAGAAAGAAAAATTAATATTAACCAGAAAGACGCCGCGCTGGTGCTTGGCCAGCGGCAATCTGCATCATGATTTCTTGCGGCATCCAGCTCGTGTGATGGCATATATGAAATCTCGGCGGCAGGTAGACCAGACAGACAAGAGTCATAGCCCGTCCCTGTATACGAAGGTTTTCGCAACGCGGGCGTCGTGACGCAGCCCGGTCTCACCTCGCAGCGGCCGGGGCGGATGACGTGAGGGGAAGCAGGCTGCGCAACCTGAGCTTTCGTCGGCGGTGGTGGACGGTCGAGCATCGCCATGGACGTGGGCAGCAGCAGATCAACATGCCGCTGGAAAAGCTGGCAATGGCCGACAGCTAGAGCTCCGGGCTGTTCCGCATGGGCTGGAAGCTTTTTCTGTCTGCTGCGAGGCTGGCTGGCGTCAGCTGTGAGATCTGCGGAAGAGGAAAGAGGACAAAGGCGCGGGACAACACACCCAGCTATGTCAAAGGGGGATTCTTCCTTGCCGCGAAGGCACGACAAAGATCCGGTGCCATCAAGGAACAGAGAATGACCTTTCCATGAGGCCACGATGGGAGGAGGACTCCTCAGCAGAGCCATGGCCACAGAACCGGAGAAGAAATTTGTCCATGCCCTTGGAATTTTTCTCTGCTTTTGCCAAGCTAGAGTGTATGATGGGGAAAAAAAGGTCGAGGGAAAAGAAAGGTTGAGTGGTTGAAGTGGACCGCGGGAACCGGCCGCAAAGTGGATTTTGTTCCCTTTGGGGGGGATTTTCACGCCCACACAAAGCAGGCACTCAAGAAACGGGACATGGACCGATACCAGACAGGCAGGTATCAAGGCCGCGGCACGAGCAGTCGAGAGGGACCTGTGGTGGTGGTACAAGTGGTTGTAATGTATGTACAAGCCTGGAGGTACAGGGTCCCGGACCTGGACGAGGGAAGGCAGATTTTAGTGCGAGGTGAGCAGTTGAGAGCGAGCGCTAAAGGGGATTTGCCGACTTGACAGGGTCCGGCCGGACGCTGGAGGTTTTTTTTCCCATCGGTGGGCGGTACCAGGTACCTCGGATAAGGGCAACGCGGTGGCCGGAGCAAAGGGTCGCGGTACTTTTTGAACCTGGAGATGGAGTCCAGAGAGCGTAGGTAAGGTAGACTGAGTATTACCTACTGTAGAAGTAGAATTCGAGATGCTCAAGTCAAGGCAAGAGGTCAAAGGAAATGGAAGACAGCACTTGGGCGTGAGTGACGGAGGAGCATCGGTCTTACATAAGCCTGAAACGTCAATGCTGCACGTGGACGATGATGTAGCTCAAGTATGTACGAGAAATTGGGAAGGGAGCGAAAGGGTTGCAGCTGCTGCTGCTGCTGCTGCAAGTGAGCGACAGACAGCAGCGCCCCGCTATTTCCCTTGTCGGGCCCTTGATAACGACAAGACGACGAACCCCTCCATTTTTCCGTTTGGCGATGACCACCAGCCATTGACATATTTTGCCATCTTTGCCGTTATATCTCATATTATCCACCTTGCGATACATTCCTTCTACTATACGTAGCCGTTGATACGCCGGAGTGCTTCTCTTGCCAGGGTATCGCGCGTTACAGACCCAGCACGGGGGGTGGCACTTACACAATCCCCTCTTCTCTGGAAGCCCGCTTCTCGAAGAGCACAAGAACTCTGGACATTGAGCATTCGCGCACCTGTCGCAAGGCGCAGCGCATTACCTAGAAGCTCTTTGGAGTCGATTTACGCATTCCTTCGTCTGCTGTACGGCACGGTTCATCACACAGGAACCCCAAACCGCCCAGCATGGCCGCCGCCGCCGTCTCCTCGCCGTTACCGCCCTCCACGACTCCCTCATCAACTACAGCCACAACATCCACAACCACAACCACAACAACAGCATCCTCTCCTCCATCAACAATGTCCTCCAAATCCTCCTGGATCGCCCTCGGGTGCGAAGGCTCCGCCAACAAGCTCGGCATCGGCCTCATCCGGCACACGCCCACGTCGACAACGATCCTCTCCAACCTCCGCCACACCTTCATTTCCCCTCCCGGCACGGGCTTCCTGCCCAAGGACACGGCGCTGCACCACCGCACCGAGTTCGTCGCGCTCGCCCGCCGCGCCCTCGCCGAAGCGGGCGTCCGCCCGGCCGACGTCGACTGCATCTGCTTCACGCAGGGCCCCGGCATGGGCGCGCCCCTGACGAGCGTCGCCATCGGCGCGCGCACCCTCGCGCTGCTCTGGGACCGGCCCCTCGTCGGCGTCAACCACTGCGTCGGCCACATCGAGATGGGCCGCGAGGTGACGGGCGCCGACAACCCCGTCGTGCTCTACGTCAGCGGCGGCAACTCCCAGGTGATTGCCTACGCGGAGCGGCGCTACCGCATCTTTGGCGAGACGCTCGACATCGCCGTCGGCAACTGCCTCGACCGCTTCGCCCGCGTCCTCAGCATCAGCAACGACCCGGCGCCCGGCTACAACATTGAGCAGCTGGCCAAGAAGGGCACCCGCCTGCTCGACCTGCCCTACGTCGTCAAGGGCATGGACTGCTCCTTCTCGGGCATCCTCGCCAGCGCCGAGGCCCTGGCCGCGCAGCTGCTGCAGCTCGGTCCGGGTCCCGACGGCGCCGGCTTCACCGTCGAGGACCTGTGCTTCTCCCTGCAGGAGACCATCTTCGCCATGCTCGTCGAGATCACGGAGCGCGCCATGGCCCACGTCGGCAGCAGCCAGGTGCTCATCGTCGGCGGCGTCGGCTGCAACGAGCGCCTGCAGGACATGATTGCCAGCATGGCCAAGGAGCGCGGCGGCAGCGTCTTTGCCATGGACGAGCGCTTCTGCATCGACAACGGCATCATGATTGCGCACGCGGGGCTGCTGGCGTATCGGACGGGATTTCGCACGCCGCTCGAGGAGAGCGTGTGTACGCAGCGCTTTAGGACGGACGATGTGTATGTCAATTGGAGAGACTAGATTTATTGGATGTAAGAAGTACTAAAATAAGAGTAAAATGAACTATATACCAAAATCTAGACATAAAGAGAAACTGCAATAAGAAATCACAGCGAAAGGGGGAATAGGTACTTTAAAGAGGGTTATCAAGAGCAAATGGCACTGTATATTGTGCTAAAACATCCATCCCATCCACATGCATACCTGTTGCCCATCTAGGCATCTATCTGACCAGTTCATTGCGAACCCTGTTGGAAGCTCTACCGCATCCAGTCCTTACTTCACCTTTCCTACCTAAGTAGCCCACCATATAATAGCCCACAGTCTGCCCTCCCGCCGTCTCTTGGAGAGTAACAGCCTATATCGCGGCGATAACAAAACAAACCAATGATGCACCTGAAGACTGTAAAAGAAATAGGAATAGTACATGTTGACTGCCCTTGAACTGCAACCTTCACTCTCCCCCATCCATATAATCGTCTTTCCTCGTCTCGTCCTCTATTTGACGAGTCATATCTAACCTTCATCTGTAGAGGTAGGCTTGTAGATGATTGTAGTGACATACTATAGGAGAAATGATTGTTAGCACAATTTTGAGTATTCCCTGTCTCCGGACTCAGTGCCCACCTTGTTGTGATATCTAGTCGTTGCCGACACGGCCAAAACATTGTTCTTGATGCTGCTCGTCGCAAGGTGATTCAGCACCGTATGGTTCGGCATGTTGAGGACGCTATTGTCATCCTTCATGAGGGTCGCGGCGTTGAGTATCGGCTTTCCCAAAAATCCGGGCAGGCTCGGCGGCGTCGTCAGCTTCTCAATGGCAGACACGGCGTTGCGGTAGGCCGGCGACTCCTCGGGCTGGTCAAAGTCGAGCAGGTACTGCGGGATCTCGCTGGTGTAGGCCTCCGCCGGCAAGACGGGCTTGCCCCTGGCCACCTTGGGCTCCCCCTTGGACTGGGCATCGGCGCGGGACTCGGCCTTGTCCTTTTCGGCGTCGGCAGCCTTGGCCGCTTCGCCTGCCTTGGCCGCTGCGGCGCCCTCGGGGCTGACCTCGATGTAGTTGACCAGATTGTTTCCGAAATCGACGGTGGTGGGAAGATCGGGCGAGGTCTGCATAATCCCATCGACCAAGAAGCGGATGTGATGAGTCCCCGGCAGAACGTGAACCGTGGCAGCAAAAACACCAGGCTGGCCCTCGCTATAAGAGACATAATTGCGTTAGCAAGACCGTGACGACGAAGACGAAAGTTATTAGAAGCCGCAAGGCCAGAAGCACGTGCCGCTAGGCAGCAGATCTCAAGATTCAGGAGACAAGGCACTCTCCCACGGCCACAGGCAAGGCGCGGATAGCCAGCGCATAAAGCATGTCCGTGATATCATCATGGCACTTACACAGGGCGCAACCGGAGCTTGCGATTCCAGTGGAATATGGTTCCCGTCACCCAGATCTTTTCACCACCGCCCCTCCACTCAATCCTGGTGGCCACAACCGGCCTGGTCTTGTCTACGCGCAACTCTTCGCCCTCCTCGTCCTCGGCCGTGCCGGCGCTGAGCGCAGAGCTCTTCCTCGTCAAGGCATCCGACGACTCGCCCAGGTCGAGGTCGGCAAAGGTCTCGTCGGGCCCGAGAATGGGCGAGCCGGGCGTGTGCACCTCCTCCTCAATGGGAAGCGGCAGGCGAGGCGGGCGCATCATGTACATGTCCGTCATGCTGCTGTTGGAAAAGTACTGGGACTCGAGATAGGACGGGATGGCGGGGATGTGAGGGCGCGCCACGGAGCCGTCGATGGGCACGGCGACGGGCTTGGAGGGCTCGTCGCGCACAATGGGCCGCGGCTCGGAGGGCTTTTCGCTGCCGGCGGCGGCAACGGCGGCAGTAACGGCGGCGGCGGCGTTGGCGACGGAGGAGACGTTGCTGCTGTGCGGCGAGCCGCTGAGGGAGGAGACGGCCGTGGGAGGCAGGTTCTTTGGTTTGGGCACGGAGGAGGCGGCGATGGAGCCCTGGGCCTGGAGCGACGACGGTTCCGGGGCGGCGGCGGCGCGGGCGGCGTGGACGGGGATGACGTTGCGGGAGCCGTCCCTGCGATGCTGAGGCTGGCGAGGAGAGTCGACGGCGTCTGACTGCGACTGCTGCTGCTGCTGCTGCTGCTGGGGAGGCGAGCCGGGCCCGCCCGCCTTGTTGGACGCCGAATGGTTGTTACCCATGGCTTTGGAACCCGACCAGGGGGTGTGGGCGGCAGGGACGTGTGGAAGCGAGCGCGACAAGAGACAACAACGAGTCGCCGGGCAGCAGAGGATGGGCTGCTAGCGGGAGCAGAGGGGGGTTGCAGAGGCGGCCGGTTGGCGGCTGGCTGTTGCACAGGAGGCGCTGGCGAGCAGGGCTGGGGGCACAGCGGGGGAGACTCGCGTGACGATGCTTGCGAGGCCGTGGTTGGACTGCGGCCCTGCTGAGAGGATCAGACGGGCGGTGGGGGGTTGAATCTCGATGCGGATGCGGATGCGGCTGCGTCTGTCCGAGTGCTGAGCCTTGTGCGCGGCGCGGGCGAGGCGAGACGGGAGAGGTGTGTAGTCGCAGAGTAGTAGGTAGTAGTAATACAGGTGACAGACAGATGGATGATCTAGATCGGCTCCAAGGATGGGATGGTATGGATGCTTGGGGGCCGAGCTTTGGTGACGGTCCCGTGCAGTCGCTTGGCTGTGGCGAACCTCGACAGGCGGCAGGGCGGCATGCAGACAAGACAGACGATAGCAGAGAACTCGACAGGACCCTTGGACTCGGTCGATCAATCCACACGAGACAGCCAGCAGGTCAGTTCATCAATCATGCACAGCAATCCACCAATTCCGCGCAGCTTGCTGAACCGATCCGGGGCGCGGGTGGGAATTCCCGAGGCAAAACACGAGAGAGAGAGGGGCCTTTGGTAGGTATTCTGCACTGTCAGGGCGTGTAGCAATCCGACGTCCCTGTGCTTTCGGCTTCCTCTTTTCGGGCGTCTGCAGATTTGCTCGTGGGGTTCCCTCTCTTTTTTGTCCTTTTTTCCCCGTCCTCGTCACTTTTTTTCTGGCTGGTCCCTTGAAATGTCGTGTCGTCTCGTGGCCGCCCGTCTGCAGGACACGATCGTGGGTTTGGAGGCAAGCTGGCCAGTAGGATCGATGCCCGTTGGAGGGGGGGTTTTCGAGGGGGTGGGGGAATTCTGGCCTTCTTATTAAGCCCCAGCCGGCATGCTGAGGACGACTTTGTGCTTTGGCGCGTTTCTTACAGGGCCGTCCAGCGCCCGAGTTAACGAACGGGCAGCTTTGTCAGGTATCGGGCTACTTTTGCCGGAGAGCAATGACGGCGCTTTGACGAGGTCCCCTGTACTTTTGCAATTGAAATCTGCAAGCAGCCCTGCACCACATCCGGGGGACTGGACCTTTTGCAATGACGACACCATGGGCTCGAACAAATGAAGCTGCGCGGACGTCAATCGATACTCGCACTCATACTTGATGTACATGAGATACTCATGTGCATCTCCGCACGCTTTGGATGCATCATCCCGTTGATTGTGATATCAGGGCATTTTCTTAGTTCAGTGCCATCAAGATGGCAGAGTGTAAGGAATTAGACAGAAGCTTCAAGCTACGAACCAGCTTGAATGTCAACTGGCTGTTGCTATGTACTTCCGACTACTGATAAGCCTCAAACTTCCACACTTTGGCTGATGTTCCAAAGCAACCGCCGGCATTCTCAGGAGCTTCTTGCGCCAAAGTAACGTCAACGGTCATGATGACTTGGCGATTGGTATCAGGTAGCGACACTTGGTCGAACTCCCAACTCACTCACGAACTTTGTATGATTCTGCGGGTTAGGTAAGATATCTACTTATGGTCTTACACCAAGTGCCTGGTGACTCCAGGAGGTTTGCGCCACCAGCTAGGTATATTTCAACAGGCAAGCATCATGCTCATCCAGAGTATCCACGACCGATTCAAGAACTCTTAAAAGCTCACCAAATATCAATCAATATACGAAACCCCTCTTCAATCCGAATTCGCACCTGTATCATTTCAAAAGGAGATACGTTCCTTGTAAGGGGTTCATCCAAACTCCAGGTTAAGCCCCGCCACACCTCCCCCAGCCACACCTCCAAGATATGTACATCCCCAAAAGTACCTCTCTATACCTCAGAGCTCACCACATCACCAAACCCCCCCTTCCCTTCCATACCTCACAAAACTCCCCTCATACCCAAAACAAACCCCCATCCTCCTCCTCCTCATCCTCTTCCAGGCAGGAAACCATGGACACCTCCACCGTCCTCGACTACCTCCGCCTCATCAGCCACTACATCGCCCTCCTCGGCCGCCTCCTCACCCTGCCCCTCCGCCTGCTCATCTGGACGCCCCTGTCGTACCTCGTGCGCGCCCTGCGCATCGTCTTCTTCCCGGCGTGGTACCTCGTCGCGTATGTGGCCGGCTGGTTCCGCGGTGTCGTTGATTTCATAACTGCTCTACAGGTGTGTGTCCTTTGTTTTTTCCCCAACTGTTCTTCATAAGCAAATGTTATTCATCGTCACTTGAGAGCTTCATGCTACTACTGGCGTCGTGTTAGTGTCTTGGAAGCTCCCTTGCTAACAAAGCCTCTTGTAAATTACTATATAGCCACTATACACATTTGTACGTCTTCCTTTCATCCTCCTCCCCCATCTTCACATCGAAAATAACAAGGCAACACGACGCTCAAAACGCTCAATGTAAGTTGATCATTTAAATCTAACTCATCCTCCCATAAACAACAGCTCGCCACCGCCGCCCTCGTCGGAGCCCTCGCCGGCCTCACCCTCGCCACATCCTCCACCGTCATCACCGCATACCTCGGCATGCAAGGACACTCAAGCCGCAACGGCAACGGCAACAGCAGCCGCGGCGCCCGTTCTCGCACACCGCCCCAAGGCAAGGACCCTCTGTCATCCTACTACTCCTCGCCCAACACCCTCGTCAAGGACGACTCGTCTTCCAATGAGGGGGAGTGGTACTGGCCGGACCCTTCTCCTTCGAGGCGCCGTCCTGCAACCGGGCTCCTGTCGCAGACGATTCTCGAGGAAGAGGACGATTCTGATGTATGACTCTCTTGTTCTTCTTGCATGGTTTTCATACATAGGCTAGTTGTGCATTCATGAAGCGTTGCCAGAGTATTGAAGCGAGTTCTTTTTCCTGCGTCTGTCGACTTTATAGATCCAATGCTATTGTTCTCTGCCTTCTGTAATGCTAACTCGCACCCCCGCTTTCCTGCTAATAAGGCAGATGTTAAGCAAGCCGTCCGGGCAATAGCGGAAGACGTTTCATTCAGCTGTTGCATGTCTTTGCGCTGCTTTGCCTCCAGCGCCATTCTAATCCCCCTGTGCCCTGGCGCGGTAACATAAAGGCAAGTGAAATAAAAAGGGTAAAAGTAGAGAAGTTATTTCCATGGGATATCATAAAAAAGTGCAAAATGGCTCGAGCAAAAGCCAGCCACTCCTGACCATACACATGTAGACGCATATATATGGTATGTATATCTAATGAGGCGAGGTCCTTTGCGGAAATTATCGTCGGTACATGTCTCGATCTGTGCGATCTCGGTCGCGATTCCTGTCGTGGATGGGCGAGCGGCTTCGACTCCTGGTCCGCCGGTCTCTATCATATCGTCGGCCGCTGTCCTTGCTAGTTGGGCGTCGTCGATCATCACGAGGCCGGTCGTCATCCCTGCGCCGCCCTCCGGCCTCTTCCCGGCCGTAACTCGGAATGTACGTGTCAATATCGGGCCCACGGCCCGGCCCGCGGCTGCGAGGCGGTCGATCTCGATCTCGATGGTCAGCATCGTCCCAGTTTGGCGGGCGGTCCTGGGGAGGCCGCGACGGAGGCCCGCGATCCCGCCAAGCGGGTCGCCTCTCGTCGGGGCCTCTAAAGCGGCCTCCGTTGACGCCGTTCCGGCCACTCCCGTAGGCGTCGCTGCTGTTGAAGCCGGCGGTTGCTCCATTGGCATCCGGCCCAAGGCCAACTGTTCCTCCCTTGGGAGCAGGGGGCAGGGCTGCCTTGCGGTCGTGGAACTTTCTCCGGTCAAGCTCGTGACTCTCCTCATAGGTCGGAAGCTGATGTGGCTCCAATGGTAGAGGCTCCTTCTTGAAGTACGGATGCTGCAATGCGTCCACGGCATTAATTCGCGTTTTCCAATCCAATTTCAGCAGGTCTTTCAGTAAAGAGATTGCCCCGGTACCGTATCTGCAAAGGGGGGAGCAGTGTGTTAGCTTCTTAGTTCGCCAAAGAGCCAGAGGAGCGTGGATGTGGGGCAGCATACTCTCTGAACCGGCTCTGGAGGTTGCCCGGTCGTGGTCGAGGAGACAGGTGGTCACCCCCTGGAAGATTCTTCCATCCGGGCATATTCTCATCGGTGGGCGACCCCATGAGATCCCAGATGAGCTCGAGTTGATGAGCGTCGCTCTCGCCAGCAAGGATGGGCTTGCCAAACAGCATTTCTCCGAAAACGCAGCTTTGGAGTGTCAGCGCCGTAGCTCAATGAGACAAGACAAATGTAGCTGCACACGGTAGGAACAATGTCAGAGGAGGAATGGTCTTACCCAACACCCCATACGTCGATGGCCGTGGTATATTGCCTGAGCTGCAGCAGAAGCTCTGGGGGACGATACCACCTTGTGACCACCAACCCAGTATAGTCTCGTCGGCCCTCTCCAACAGGATGCCCAGCCCTGGGCGTTGGTCCATCGTAGTGGCGGGCCAGGCCGAAATCAGCAATCTGAAGGACGCCCTTGTTATTGATGAGAAGATTGGCGGCCTTCATGTCTCGGTGCAGAACGTGGTTCTCGTGGAGGTAGCGCAGGCCCTGAAGAAGTTGGATCATGTAACACTTGATCTGAGCCTCTTTGAAGTGGACGGACGGATTATCGAGGAGGCCGGAGAGATCGTGATCCATGTATGGCGTCACCATGTACATGATGGGTTTCTTGCGTTTGTCGGCTGCGCGTGACTCGGTTAGCTCTGCAGTCTGGGCTGGGCGGCGGGAGAGAGAACAAAGAAGCAAACAATGCACAGAAGGTGAGAGAAAGGCACTCACTCTGTCTTGTGGGGTGCTCTACAGCCATGTCTTCCAACCTCAAGATGTTGGGATGTGACAGGAGCTTGAGAAGCTTGATTTCTCGCAGGGCAGTGATGGGAAACTGAGGCCAGTCAGTTATAGAGGAACGCCGGTTCGGATCGTGGTGCCGCCACCTACGCCGTCCTTTTCGTGATGCATTATAATCTTCTTGAGTGCGACGAGGGCGCCCGTCTTGCGTGATCGAGCGCGATGGACCTCACTGCAGCACAATTGTTTGCGTTAGCCTCTCCATTGGCTGGATTTTGCTGGATGTGGGAGACACAAGAAAAAGGGCCTGCCATACCCAAAGGTTCCCTCGCCCAGTTTGCCTTGTAGCTCATAGTCGGAGATGCGCGAGCAGCCCTGGAAGCTGGACTTTGGTCTGGCGTGGTTCAGGGCAAAGGTTCGCGGCGAGGTGCCGCCGGGGGTCGTTTCCGGTGGCCGGTCCATGACGCGCGCTGGGTTCGTCGAGCTGCTCGACGGTCTCGAGTCGCGGACACTCAAGAGAGGCGGTAAAAAGGCGTCGACAATGGCTGACGAGGGCGGAGACTGGTTAGGCGACTCTTGTTCTGCGTGTTCGAGGCGCGTTTATGCAAGAGTCGTGGTGTGGTGGGCGCGCATTGTTCTCCTCCTCGGGTCTGGCGAAACCCCTCGCAAGAGCGCTGTCGAGGAAGCGGATAGCGAACGAACGATGCTGCTTTAGACGAGGACTTGAGGATGGAAAACTGGGGTAAATTGTTCGATGATGCTCTCGCTGTCTCCGAATAGCAATGGCAGCGAGCAGACTGGGAGGAGAGGAGAGGTCGAGGAAAAGGCGAGGAGTCGAGTCGCGAGAGAAGGAGAAAGAAGGAAAAAAAAAGATGGGTTCGAATCGATGACTTTGAGTCTGGCGCTGAGAAGCACAGTCCAGAGATGGCGTTGCTGAGGGTTTGCGCTTAGCCCAATCTGATGTGAGAAGAGGGCCGTTGGTGGAGCTGTACCTGGATTGTACATTGGCAGCCGGCATGTGGCTGCGGGACGATGCAGTGCCTGGGCGGTACCGCGTTGACAGCCAGGAACTTGCCAAGGTTTGAGGTACCTCTGTAGAAGAGTCGACCTTTGACTTCCATGACTTCAAGGCTGTATAAATTGCTATCAAAGACAAAGAGCCACGCCATGATTACGCATGGATGGGAGGACTGGATCTGGCTTGGTGGGTGAATCGAAACGGTGATGATGATGAAGCTTGTCCATCTCAGAAAAAGTGGTGAATCTGCGGATCGATCGTCTTTGTCCTTTTGGTGCCAACATTGCCATCTGTGGTAGCCAACTTTCTGGGTCTAGCAGCTTAGGTAGAGTGACGTAGGTATGCTGGACTGCCATACATGTATGGAGGCGGCCTTTGTTCGGAGGACTTGCGGGACAAGCAGCTCTACAGCTGCTTATCAAGTACTGCGTCGCATCAGTATGCATCTCGCTGTACCCTTGCCGAATCTCTGATGCTACTGTATGTTGTGTGTTGGCAAAGGCAATCACTGTCGCTCACTCCGTACCTTGCCTTACAATACAGTACCTTGTCCAAAGAACCATAATCCGATCTCGATTGGGGACAGTATCAACTGCGCAAGACTAATACGGAACGAATACGGAACGGAGCCGAAGCCGCTCCTGAGCGACGAGGCCCGTCTGCGTTAGCAGCAGGAATACCAAGACCAAAGTACCGCTACCTGACCTGGACTTGATAAGGTAGGTACTAGAGCGACGGCATTCATTCCGCATGTTATCAATTCGCTGTTCGTCATGATCCGTCACTACCTACTCACAACGTCCATCTATCATGAACAGCCTCAAATCATATCCCGCGCCATCAACCACCACCTCGTCCATGTCGTTTCTCTTTATAGACACCTCACGAAACGACCACAAGCTCGCCATACGTACTACAAGCAAAGTACACCCCAGCCAACAGCCCCCAAGCAAAAAGCAATTCTCACACCTCCGATTTCGAGATTCTATTACCCCTTCGTATCCACTCCGTCGCCTCTAATAGACTTTTTTTCACACAGGCTCAAAATGGCTGCGCATGGCATTGCCCGCCCTTTTGACTAAACTTTTATTAATGAGAGCTTTCCTTTCCCGTTCTTTCCTTTCCCTTTCTCTGTCCGCATGACGAGTTTTCTCGTAATAATTACTCTGCTATAAGCGCTGGTTGGAGACTTCCAAAACGCCTTATACCGTTGCTTTTTCGCCTTATCTGGGGTATAAGTACTTCATACGGCCGTACCTTGAACCTCGAGTCGATAAGACCCCGGACGACCAGCTCGTTCAACTTCGTTCCTGTGCAACCTCAACTACCTTTTCTATTATCAATTGAAAATCAAATCCCCTCATCGCCCTCCTCATTCATTCCTCTTCTTCTCATAATCCATCCCTTCTACGACTTCATACCAAAGACCAACTTCAGCCGCCGCACATGTCGCCCGCAACCACAGGCTCGCCTCCCCTCAACGCCGGCCTGCCCGAGTCCCGGGTCTTGATCATCGGCACCGGAGGCACGATATGCATGCAGGAAGGGCCCGACGGCCTGGCGCCCAGCGAGGGCTTTCTCGAGAGCGCCATGGCTCCCAGGACGACGTTTAATGACTTTTCAGAGCCCAGTGGTGAGTGAGACTGTGTTAGAGTATGAGTGTGTGTGAGACAGAGATATATGAGAGTGAGAGCTCTCTCTCATATAGATCCAAGCATACCGAATACCATCATTTGTTTCAAAATCGCATACGCAACGAAATGTGTTTAGTTTGCTTTAGCTAACATCCTCACACAGTCAAGCTCCAAGCATGCCGCAGCGGCGAAATGGTCCAGCTCGACAGCCTCAGAACCCCCCCTACCGCCTACCAGCGGCACGTCCGCTACTCCGTCCTCGAATTCACCCCCCTGCTCGACTCGAGCAGCATCTCGGCCGCCGACTGGGCCAACATGGCCACGGCCATCAAGGACAACTACCACCTCTTTGACGGCTTCGTCATCCTCCACGGCACCGACTCCCTCGCCTACACGGCCTCGGCCCTGTCCTTTATGCTCGCCAACCTCGGCAAGCCCGTCATCCTCACGGGATCCCAGGCGCCCATCTTCGCCCTCCAGTCCGACGCCGTCGACAACCTGCTCGGCTCCCTCATCATCGCCGGCACCTTTGTCATCCCCGAGGTCTGCCTCTTCTTCCGCGACACCCTCTACCGCGGCAACCGCACCACAAAGGTCTCGGCCGCCTCCTTCGACGCCTTCGCCAGCCCCAACTGCGAGCCCCTGGCAAAGGTCAACGGCCTCGGCGTCAACGTCAACTGGCACCTCGTCCTGCGGCCCACCACCATCGCCGGCTTCCACGTCTTCAAGCACCTCGACACCACCCACGTCGCCTGCCTGCGCGTCTTCCCCGGCATCAAGCCCGAGATGGTCGACGCCGTCCTGCACCTGCCCGACCTCCGCGGCCTCATCCTCGAGACGTTCGGCATGGGCAACGTCCCCGGCGGCGTCGGCGGCCGCCTCACAGACGTCATCCGCTCCGCCGTCGAGCGCGGCATCATCGTCGTAAACGTCAGCCAGTGCGTCAGCGGCTTCGTCTCCCCCGTCTACGCCCCCGGCACCCAGCTCGGCCGCATGGGCGTCATCTTCGGCCTCGACCTCACCGCCGAGGCCGCCCTCGCCAAGCTCTCCCACCTCCTCGCCCTCCCGGGCCTCTCCCAAAAGGACATCGCCGACCGCTTCGCCCGCTCCCTGCGCGGCGAGATGACCGAGATCGCCCACCCCAGCTTCTCCCACCCGACCACCCCCATCGATGCCGCCGCCCGCCTCACCCCCGTCGAGTCCGCCTTCGCCGCCCTCGGCTACGCCATCCAGAACGGCGAGATCGACGTCGTCAGGCAGCTGCTCGAGGGCGACGGCAGCCAGCTCCTCAAGACGGCCGACTACGCCGGCAACACCGCCGTCCACCTCGCCGCCGTCTCCGGCAACACCGAGATCATGCTCGAGTTGCTCAAGCGCGGCGCCAGCGTCCACGAGCGTAACAGGGCCGACAACTCGCCCCTCTTCCTGGCTACCCTGAGCGGCAAGGATGACTGCGCGCAGCTTCTCAAGACGGCCGGCGCACATCTCTCCGTCGAGGAGATTGAGAGGGGGCCCCTGGCCAAGTATCGCAAAGAGACGGTGGCATAAGTCAACGAATGCGATGGATGCTATGTTAAACTTGGGTTCATTAGAATGGAGTCTGGAATCGAAGGAAAGAAAGGAGGGTATTCAAGGAGACAAAGAAGTCGTCAAGCAGATGCCTTGGATCATCAAAACCATACAACCTCGAGGCGTTAGAAAAAGGATTGGATTTATTTGCTTTGATGATAATACAATATCTGTGATACAGCCTTTGAAAACAAACATGGAACCATCAAAGCCAATGCTGGAGACCACTGTAATCCAATATGCTCACTGTATTGATATTGTATCAAAACAAATCTCATCCACTCTTCGCCGGCATATCATGCGTCGCCACATGCATGCTTTGACATCACAGAAGAAGAAAAGGGGATCAAAAAATACAAGCAGTAAGGGGGCACCCGCTGCCTCATGACAATGACACAGTCCACCTTGGTGTGATGAATGGGTATAAAGCAAGATATACCAAAGAATCCCGGAGCCAATTACCAAGTCTTTCGACATCGCTGCGTGTTGTATCGTCGACACGAGCTCAGCTCGTGTATCGTCGCTTAACGAAGGAAGAGATCCCCAACGCCGTTTCTCAGCGATCTTGTTCTATCCGGATGGTCGAAACCAAGATAGTCGTCTTCGGATGAGGCTATGTTCCATAACTCGTCGTCTACATCGTGGTTCGTGGTTAGTACAGCGGCATGCTTGCGAGACCTGGAAGCGTGGACTAACCATCATTTAGATATTGCGGTTTCGAGTAGTTTGCCCTTCTTGCAATGGCAAACTTGATCTTTTCAAAGCTCTTGCCTTTGATACCCGTTCTCTTCTCAAGCCTCTTCTTCGTGTCGGCAAATTTCTCACCCTTGGATTTGCGTTAGTCAACTTGTATACAGCGTGACAACTGAGGCCTTGGATTCACTCACCTCCACGAGAAGGAATTTGAACGGAACGCCGTGGACTCTGTTGACTTCATTCTGGAAGTGGAAAACGTGGATGAAGTTGTTCTCATCGGCCGCCTTCTCCTCTTCCGGAATTCGCTCAGCAAAGATCTGGGTGTATTCGTTGAGGTTCATGACAGGCTGATCGCGAGCTGGCTCCCGATAAAATCTGTTAGAACTCGTTTCGTAGACCCGTATACGTCCGCCTTCGGCCTCGTCTGGGATCTTGGCCTTCTTGACCAGTGCTTGTATCAAGTCCTCTATCGTTCCAGTCTTCGATACCAGCAGGTCAAATTGTTCCTTGGGCGCATCAAATGTTAGCATGGCTGAAGTCTGTAATCATAAGCTAGTTACTGTCCGTCACGTACCTCCTTTGTGATGCCCTCGCTCAGCCATGTAACCTTGATATTCTTCTTGGTATCAAGTTCGGCCAAGCTCATCTCAAGCACCTCGAAGTAGAAGGCGTCGTTGCGCTGCGTCGCGTTCAGCGTATTTGAGCCCATGGGACTCAAAATCTGTCGCAGTGTGGGATTTGTGCCCCGTCTCACGGGAGTCTTGGGGTTACTCGTGCTTGCATTAACCGTCCATAGCCGAATGTGTGTTGAGGGGGCTTGAAGATGAGCACCAACGCGCTCAACCAAGACATCGTAGGTGATCTTGGTGTTGAGGACAAGCTCGAATGGGGGGTATTGGGTGGGGTCGGATCTGGTAGGATGAGCGTGAAACTTGATGGTTCGCTTATGTTCAAGGAAGTCGTAGTATTCACGAGCATCCTCGACACGGTCCGACCATTTGTTTCTGAACAAGAGTTAGTCACCGCGGAACAAAAACTTGCCTGCATGCGTGCAATGCATGTGGTAATGAAGATGAATAGGAAGGATAACTTACGCTTCTTGAGATGTCTTGTCCGAAGCACGCCCATTCTCCGCCTTCTTGTCAGATGTGCGTTGAAAGCAAATGATATCACCATCTTGAAGCTCGGCAGCTTTGAGAGTCTGCTTTCCCTTCAGGGGCTCGATCATGGTCGGTTTGATTTCCTAAACCATATTTGTGTTAGCTCTTTTTGAATCGAGACGCAGCGAATTTCAAGGCTTTCCGTACCTCCCACATCAGCAACTTCTCGTCGGAAGAGAGCTTGTCACCCCAACCCATCTTCTGGAGGATCATGGGAACAAGGTCGTCAACCTTCTTCTCCTTGCTAATGTAGATGTGGCCCACGCCTTCCAAAGTCTGCTTCTCCACGTCGAAATGCTTCAATAGCAAGAGGATGGTGTCGTTCTTTACGACGACGCCATTTGGCTGGCTTTGATATGATGGCCAGACTGGCTCGCCATTTTCATTGACCTCGTTAGCAACCTCTGCCCAAACACGCAAGCTTGTGTCTCTGTGCGCGGCGGAACGGGAGAAGATCTCTTCGACAGTTGGCCTGAGGTCCATGATTGGTTGATCCGGTCGGATGGTCTTATTTTGGCGATTCACCATCAGCCACAACCTGACGCGAGAAGGATCCTGGCCCATGTCGGAAGCCACCTGGGCTACAAACTCTTGCATGGGCGTAGCTCGACGAATGCGGTACAGCTTGGGGGCGGCGGGATCAACTTCGGGGTTGGCGTCAAAGACACAAAGGTCGGTGCCTCCATACTTGGCAAACGTTTCATTGGTGATCACCTTGGCCATCATGTATAGATGTGCTTCCTTTTGTTCGCGCCGACGAGCCTCTCTCAGAGCGTTCTCCTCTTCAAAGCGCTCACCTAAAAGAATTCCTCCGTCAGTTACGTTTGGGAAACAGAAAAAGGGAGTACCATAACTTACGGAGAAGTGCTGGTGTGTCTTCTTTGGTAACAGGGCAAAGTACTTTGTCAAGGCGAGATTGACGGATGTACACCAACATGTAAGCACTGTTCTGGCGCATGATGGGGGCCTTCTTTTGAAGAGGCGCCCTGGGATAGCCGTGGGGTGGCCGATATTCTCCGCCAAAATTTTCTTCCAAGACCTCCCTGAGAGTGGCCTTTGTAACCTTATCGTCATCGTATTTGTAGAACCAGCCGTCCTTTGTTGGTTTGATAAACGCATAATAATGTCCGGCGTTCAGGTCGCCACTGTGGACAAGGACTCCGTGAAGCTGGTAAATCCAAGGTTCTGAGCGGTCGGCCTCTTCCATGAGGTAAGGGGAGGCGTCAAAGACTTCGGGGAACTCGTAGCGATCATTGATCTTCATCATCATGTCTCTCTGGATGTCATACTCGAAGCGCTTGAGCTGGAGGTTCAAGACGTCAGGGAAACTGCAGAAAATAACACCCTTGTTGGCGTCTTGCAGCTTGTACTCGTCGCCGGCGAAATATTGATTTTCCCCGTCCATCTTCTCGACTTGGATATAGTCTTGGAAACTTTCCAAAAGGTTCTTGTTTCCGCTGACATTGAGCTGAATGTCCCAGAAGTCCTCAATTCGCTTCGATTCGTAGGGCACATTGATGCAGGAAATGTAGGTCTTGATCTTGCCACTGAAGAGCTCTGGGAGCACGTTTTCAGCCTTTGTGCCCTTCATTTTCTCCTCCATACGTTCCATGAGCTTTCGTGACAGCTCCTGCACGTCCTGCTGCTCAAAGATGTGTCTCGTTTCCCAGCCGAAGGATTTTGTCAGCTCATTTGTGCCAACAGCCTGCTCGGACGTCTGCAGTTGGTAGAAAAGGCGCTGTAGAGCGTAGGCAGAGTTTTGCATATTTTCATCATTCTCGGTTGGGATCTCGTAGATGGCCTACGTAAGGTCAGTGACAAAGCTCCAATGGGGTCAGAAGAAAGTTGCAGGTAAGAAAGAACCGACTTTTCTGAAAGCGTTTGTGAAATATAGCGACTGAAGAAGTGAGTTGAGGTAGCACGTGGCACCCTGGTTCTTGAGACCAACGTAGCCCGTTTCCTTCTTGGAGTCATAGTTGGTGAAGTTGTGCCAGAGCACACCAGTCTCGTCCTCAACAAAGCGGACATAGGCGGTTATGTTGGCGGTGTCGTTCTCGACCAGCGGGCGACTGTCTCCTTCCCAAGGCACGTTGAACATCCTCCGGATTTCGACGAAGCGGGTAAAGCCCCAATCACCCTCTTCCTTGGTGAAACGATGGTGCGCAGCATGATTGACGTATAAGCTCGGGTCGTTAGGGTTCCAAAGTACCAAGCCAAACTGCACGCAACAACTCCAGTTCTCGGGAATCTGATCAGGCTCGAATCCGTGCTCCAAGTAGATGGAGCACTGATCGGTATTGTTTCCGTGGGGAAAGAGGAGGATGCGCCTGCACGTAGTGATTGCGTTAGCTTGAGAGCGTAGATGAAGGCAAGGAACCATCAACCGCGAGGAACCAACCATGGATAGCCACCAGCGTGAAATATGGGGCCATGTTCTCGTTTGCCCAGGCTTCGCCAGTTCTCAACCGTCCATGTGTGTTGATAGTCTTCGAGAATCTTGGGTTCGTCGAGCAGCGGTGGGAGAACAACCTCCCTCATGGCGTCGACTGTAACATGCCAGGAGTCAAATCAGCGGAATCGATCTTGCTTGGAGGGTTGGCCATCCATTATTCGGCGGGCAGGGATTACGCACAATCGTTTGCCAGAGGCAGATCTTGTAGCTGATCCGCCTCCTGCTCGGGGCCGCCCTCGGGACTGATCATGGTCACGGATTCTTTATCGGGGGCGTTGGGGACGCCGACGTAGTCGTCCGTGTCGACCACCATCTCGTTGGGGGAAGGAACGTTGTAGCTCTGCGTACGGGTGACATTAGCTCGGGGTCGATACGGCAGCCCAGGCTGGTGGGCTTCGTCCTCTGACTGCATGGTGATGATGGTAGACGAAGTCAACCGAGGTGAAGTGGAAGTGAGGGGCCCAAGGAAAACGGAAAGGCGAGGCCGTCGAGCATGGACGTAACCAGATGCCGATGACGACGCTTCGGAGCGATCGGAGAGCGTGGAGAGCTCGAAGAGCTGCAGCCCTTGATCGGTTGCGACCTGATGCCCTCGCAGCGACGGGAGATGAAAAGGGCGACGTTGCTGCTGAAGCGCAGGTGATGATGCACGGCAATGGCTCTAATGGCCGAGAGCACGAGCTGTCCCCGGGCTCAAAACGATGCGGAAGAGGGCAGAGGACGGGGGGAAAGTGTAGGTACGATGGACAGGCGAGAAAGTGCGCCGGAACAGAAGCCAGAGCCAGGTCAGATCTAGACCAAAGCCAGCAAGTTGTGAAGCTGTGGTGAAGATGCAGACGATACGGCAATGATGATGATGATCGATGACGATGACGCTGATGACGGCGGGACTCGTGCAACGCAATCCAATTGCCGGCTGGCTGATGCTGAGGCGGACGCAGATGTAGATGAAGATGCAGAGGAAACTTGGGCTCGACTCGGCTGGGCCAGAGGTGAAGAGACGGGCAAGACAAAGCGACGTACCATGATTGCAATAACAACGGCCTGAGGCCAGAGGCAGGCCAGGAACGGGCAGGAGCTCCCGCGGTGCTGTTGCAAAGGCGCTGGCGGGGTGCAGGGCGCTGCGATGAGAAGGCGCGCGTGTGGCACTTGCCCGTGCTGGCGGGTTTGGTTTGGGTTGGGGAAGTTGCAGCGGGAGCAACGGCAGCAGGAGCAAGCGGCGGCAGCAGCCTAGACTCGAGAGGAAGTCGCAGGAGTGACTTGCACAAGCCTGTTGACGAGGGAAAGAACGATGGATGGCTTGTACGAAGGAGGTACAGCTGGAGAAGAAGGAGGCAGGGCAAAAAAGTATCAAGAAAAAAAATAGTACGAAGCACTGCAGCGGCTTGGGGAGCGACAGAGAGGCAGATAAGGTCGCTATCGGCCACCCGGCAGAAAAGCTGGTTGCACAGTGGCGGGACAAGGCGGACAGCAGCTGAGCCAAAGGGCTCCGACAGCTACGGGTGAGTATCTTATACCAAGGCAGTCAATATACTGAGAGTTGCACATTGATTTAGAGTATCTTCTTCTTCGTTATTTCTTAGATTACCTTTGTTCTTTCCCCTCTCTTTCTCTCCCCGGATCAGAGCTGCGGCGAGCAAGTCCAGGCACTCAGTGGTATCCTGTGGAGCAGCAGCGAGAAAAAGCTACGACAATGGCTCCAAGCCAGAGGACTGGAGGGCCTGGAAGTGGCGTCATTACATGAGCAGGCGCTCGCTGCGATTGGTGGCGGCGGCTTTGGGTGTGGAGGTGCGCGTTTCTGCGTGGCCTTGACTGAAGCCTCGGGGGCGAGGCGGCTCAACGCTGATAGGCTGAGGGGGGAGTGGGAAGCTTTCCTACCTCACCCTCGCAACTTGTTCTGAAGGCAATCTGGAAGAACAAGCGAAGTGAGCTAAGCACGCGTGGAGGAGACGGGACTCGATTCGTGAAGCACCGGTGCTTGCCATGAACTTGGAAGAATGCCCTTGCTCTACCCAGTGATCATACCAATTCAATGCGAGCCCTACGGTGCATTTGTTGCATCACCAATTGTCCTGCAGCTGCGACAAGCTCAAGAGAAACCTTTTCCATGATTCATTGGCTGGCCGAGCTCAGCTGCGCTGTGATAAGCCGGAACCTGCGCAGACCCCGCCAGCCTGTCAGCATCCAGTGCGATTGACCAAGCACGGCGCGGGTACCGCTCTAACAGCGATCGACCGCTGCCGTCGGAGTCTTGTGCTGTCACCCCACTGTTTACCCCACCTCGGTGCTTATTAACCTTAACAGTGTCTTGCTCTTTTGCTTGTGACGAGCTTGACGAGGCACGGGATGTCGTTTCGGTCTAGGTTCTGATTACCTGCCAAAGCCAGCAACAGGGCGGCATCAGAAAGGCAAGGTCGGACTAATACCAGCCCTGCCTATGAGGACACGGCATTAGTAAGTAACAGAGTGACTTCGTAATGTGTCGAAAGAAGGACGGGAATGACTCAATGCTTTGAGCCTTCAGGCTGACACACTTTTGTCGCGGCTTCACATATGCCATTAGATGTATGTAACGCCTTGCTTTTAACAAGTACGGCCCTGCCAGGTAATACACGTCAGGCCCTGTGAATTGCTTGGTTAAGCCGCGCGGCGTGTGTTTGCAATGGAAATCGTACATTACCACGCTACCTATTTGCAGCACCGTTCTCCGTACTTTATGTGCATGGTGTTACAGCCTTAAACTCACTGCCATTGTTCGCCTTTGAGGCTTGAAGCGCTAGCAAGCTGTTGGGCCTCTTTGTAAAGTAATCCTCAGGCGACATCAAGCCTCCACGTGTTTGGATGCGTCAACAATCTACAAACGTAACATCAGATTATCCCCATCAAAATGATAATATCGTAGCCCAAAAATCAGAGGCATCCTTCATAAGCCAATCTCGCCGTGGCCCAAATTCAGGCCAAGGGGCGTGTGAGGTTCTCAGCTGCCATTCGGAGCCGATACCGCAGTCTGTGGGGCAATTTCGCCAGGCCAGAACCTTGAGCAGCAGATCTACCGGCACATGCTTCGGAGAGGCGTCTCTTAATTAACAGCCACTGCATCTGCCTCTGCTAGACTCGACGAGAGCAATTCAACCAGATACAAATTACCTGCATCAATTCCCCCCTCACGACTGATCGCCCGCTTCTCAGCTTCTCCCTTCTTCATCCAACTGCTTTTCCCGCTCCTATTGCGCTCCATCTTCACACGCCGCATCGCTCGCGATCCGCACGCCAACACGCTCGCTACCTGAAGCCGTCGCTCCGCCATCGTCACCAGCATCAGTCCGTCCAACCCACGCGATCCCGCCTGTGCTGCATGGAACCGTGGGCATGTTCTCCGTAGCGCTGCGCTGCCACGGCAGACGATGTCGCCCGTCCGACTACTCGGCCCTGGCGACGTGCGGCCTCAGCAATGCGATCCCCCGAGCGACCTTTACAGCGCCCTCTCCTCTTGTCAAGACGCAGCTGAGGACAGCGGCCCAGGCAGGCAACGGCACATGGCGCCCGGTTTCTGTGCTTGACGAGTACGTCCCAAACATCGCCCTGGTCTTCGCGAACATCTCGTTGCCCTCTTTTTCTACGGAAATTTCGTTCACAAAGCTCTGTTATATGCCGGCGCATGTGCTAATGACGTTGTCCTGTGTTATAGATGGGTTGCGAAAGAGGCCCGCCCCATCAGCTTGCGCCAGCTGATGGTCTTTGGGCGCTCCCTCACCGAGTCGCGACTCATCAGCTCTGCAAACTACGTCCGAACCGAACTCCCAGTCAGGTAATATTCAAGCCGTTCAATTCCACTTTACGTCCAATTTGCTGATCCAGGTTCTCGCAACCGCAGAATTGCGCATCGCATCCGCGACATGCAAAAGCTCCCCTACGTCGTCGTAACAAACCGTCACATCGAAGAAGTCTACAAGCTCTACTACAACGCCTTTGACACTTTCCGCAAGGTCAAGGAAATTAGAACCCTCGAGGACAATGAAAAGTTCTGCGAAATCATCAGCCAGAACCTCAAGGGCCACCTGACCGTCATCCCCAAGCTGGCCATGGGCATTCTCGAGTGCGGCGGCCTCATGGATCCCAAGGAGCTCGACCACTTCATGAATGTCATTCTTCGATCGGTAAGTAGAAGCCGTCGCCCTTGTCAGCACAAAAAAGAAAAAGCTGACAGCGAGGACCACGTAGCGCATCTCCCGTCGAGTCATCGCAGAGCAGCACCTGTCCCTTACAGAGACGTTCAACTCGCCCTACTTCTCCCCCGGCGCGACGCTCTCCGAGTCCGACTTCATTGGCGAGGTCTTCATCAAGTGCTCCGCCAAGGATGTCATCAGCCGCTGCGCCAAGGCCGTCACGCAGCTGGCCCGCACCACCAACGGGCCCGACGTGCAGGTGCCCGAGGTGCGCATCGACGGCCACCTCAACGCCAGCTTCCCCTACATCCTCAGCCACCTCGAGTACATTGTCGGCGAGCTCCTGCGCAACTCGGTCCAGGCCGTCATCGACCGCCACCAGAAGCAGGCCGACCACGCCTCGTCCCCGCCGCCGCCCATCGAGGTCACCATCTGCGAGGCCCAGGAGCACGTCATCATCCGCATCTCGGACCGCGGCGGCGGCATCCCCCGCGACGAGCTCCCTTACCTCTGGTCCTTCAGCAAGGGGCCCCTCAGCCAGAAGCGCCTCGAGAACCTCGGCCAGGTGCCCCGGATGGCCGCCACCATGCAGGAGCTCCACGTCACCGACGAGCTCGGCCGCGCCGACCTCAAGGCCCCGACCTACCTCGGCTCCCTCTCCACCCTCACCAGCCGGCCCCCGAACCTGCGCCTCGGCATGGGCCTCCCCCTGAGCCGCGTCTACGCCGAGTACTGGGCCGGCTCGCTCAACCTGCACAGCCTGGAGGGCTATGGCGTCGACGCCTTTTTGCAGATTTCGAGGCTGGGCAACAAGAACGAGCAGCTCACGACGAGAGCCAGCATGGACGCTGTTTGAGTTTTTTTTTTCCCCTCTCCGTGCTAGCAGACTCCTTCGTTCTCAAGTGGTTCGAGTTTGGATATCATCTGGGAATCAAAAGATGGGAATTAGGATTCTCTGAGCAGGCGATATGGATTGTGAAAGATCCATTGCCTTTTTTCTTTTTCTCCTTTACTTTTTGCTTCTTCTTTTATTCACCACCAAGGTATTACACTATGGTATACCGATCTGCCTTTCTCGGAGTTTAGGTTAGGAGTCTGGTTGGGATTACTCTGGCTTTTCTTCTCTTTAGCTCGCCATTAACACAACCAACGAACATCCGGGAGCGATAACATCATGAATAAGAGATACACTTCTATCAAACTTCAGCGCGCACCAAAATTGCCTTGTTAAACTGGTATCTCAACTGACTCAATTACATAGGACTAGAAAAATGTGCCTAACTGAAATGGGAGTGCTCAAATAAAAGAGGAATAAAATAGGGCTACATTATCAAAACTTCCAGCACTCGCCCCTTTACTCAGTAACGTGCTGGTGTTGGGCAACGGCCATAACATGCTGCTTTGTTCCGCCGTCAAGCATCAAGCCCGCCCCCCCATCGCGACAGTTCCGGCACCAGAACTGAAACAAGACACACAAAAAAACGAAAACGCGAGCCATCTCGTCGACAACTCGTCAAAAGATCTTCGCTCCCGTAGCAATAGCTGATTAGAATATGCATGAAATAGAGCGCCGTGGGGATGCGGCAAGTTCCATGTTCGACCTCTTCGCGGACCGTATCGGTAGCCGGAGCGAGGCGGAGCGAGAAAACCCGACATCATGACACTCCAACGCCAGCATTGCGCGACAAACCAAAGTCACCATCAGAGAGAATTTATCGGCGGCCGTGGCTTCGGACGGCGCCTCCCTGCATGGCCTCGAGCTCGTTCTCCAGCTGCTTGATCTGGGCGTGGGTCTGCTCGAGATCCTTATTGAGACGATCGCGCTCAGCAATGAGCTTCTGTTCCCATTGTCGGAAGCGCTGCTCCTCGACCTTGACCTGCTCAGTGAACCGCTTCCGCAGAGCCTCCTCCTCCTCCTTGAACTTGGGGTTGTCGAGCTTCCGGGGGCGGGCCTCGCCAAACTTGCGCGTCTCCATCTGCTGTGCTCGGTAGGCCTCGTAGTGCTGCTCCTCGGTGGTGTGGATGAGGTCGAGCATGTGGGTGCGGATCAGGATCGATCGCACCTTCTTGAAGTCGCAGTGCTCCTCGTTCTCGACCTCGGCAACACCCCACGAGTACTGACGGCCCTTGACGATGCGGCCATCGCTGGTCTTGACATCCTTCTCGGAGCCGATGACGGCAAACGGCATAGCGGCCATAAGGCTACGCGCGTGCTGGGCGGCAGCCTCGTCATCCTCCTCGATCGGGGGCTGGTAGATCTTGATGTTCTGGGCCTCGATGACACTGACGATCTACCATGTGTTAGCAAAGTGTGTCTCCGGGACTGTGATGTGGCTTTGGTCCATCCTTACCCTCTGCTTGAACTTGGCAAGATCGGCCGGGCTGAGGGTATCAGCCTTGGCAATGACGGGGATCAGGTTGACTCGTGAGCAGAGGCGCTTCATGACCTCGATATCCAGGGGCTTCAAGGTGTGGCCGGTGGGGCGGATGAAGTACAGGCAGGCGTGGACACGGAGATCAATCTTGTCCTGGCGGCGCGGCTGCTGCTCCTGGAGCATGTAAGACTCGTGCTGGTCGTCGAGGAACTCGATGATGGGCTGCCAGGAGTCGCGGTTGTTGACATAGTCACCGAATCCGGGAGTGTCGATGACGGTCAATCGAACTAGAACACCGCAAGAAACATGACCTTAGCAAGCCATCCAATGGAAGAAAGGCACACTCCGCTGGGCAGCTATCCCTTACCCTTGAAGAACTTCTCCTCGAGCTCGGCCTTGGTGATCTCAATCTCGACCGTCTTGTCGACCTGCTTCTGGTGCCTGCGCTTGTGATCGGCGTAGTTCTTGATAGTCGTGGAGAAGAGGGTGTTGATGAAGGTCGTCTTGCCCAAGCCAGACTCGCCAGCAACCTAGGAGGAGAACGATGCGTGTTAGCTTTTATCCAACGAAGAAGCTCGCTCGAACACGCAGCAGTTGACGCGTTTGCGCACCGGACTGCAAACGCCACGGGCAATCGCGTACCATGATGGTGAAGCTCGCTCCACGCTTGGCGACAATCTTGTGTCGCTGGTTGGGCAGATTGGCAATGCCAATCGGCGAGGCGCTCTCAGCAGCGGCGGGAGCCATCTTGCACACGTGGAGGGGCTACGGAGTGAGGTCTTGGGGAGCTGGAGGCGGATGTAGAGAGAGGCAAACGAGCGCGAGGACAGCGGCGAGAGGATGGCTCAGTAACTGAGGTGAGAGCAGGAGGGCGCAGACAGGAGGAAAGATATTGTCGGGTGGCCGTTGGCGGGTGGTTGGACAGAGCAGAAGTGGAGGTTCCGACGTGCTGAGGTCGAGCCGTTCAGGGGACACAAGGGGATAGACGGGATCAAATAGAAGGGGTCGAGGCGGTCGTATTCCCCCAATTTTGCTGTGAGCCAAATTGGCCAGGGGCTGCTGCGCGCTGATAGGCGGGCTGGCGGATTGGGCTTAGCGGGCTGGTGCGACCAGGGGAGTACGCAGGCAGAGCAGGAGCGAAGGCGGTCGGTCTCCTTTTTTCCTGGGGCGTGCCTGCCGTTTGCTGTTTGGTGTTGCTTCCGCTGCAGTTGCGTTGGAGCATGAACTTCAAGGACCGGGAAGTGACGAAGGAGCTAGAGGATGTCGTCGGTACACGGAGCTCTTGCTTGTGAATGTGCCGTCGCAAGCTTAGTCAAAGTACCCGCTACCTCTGGTGTCCGCCTAAGATGAGGTGGCCTGTGCACTCCCCAGTATCACGGCGTAGTCCTTACCTTCTTGGGCTTAGACCAAGAGAAGCGGAAAAAATCATATGCCGGACTTTAAACGACAGCAGCAACAGCAGCAGCAGCAAAGAAAAAAAATGGCCCGTATCGATAATAAAAGTCGCAGCTTTTTTTCTTGTTGCGACGACGGCCGGTCATATTCGAGCTTCACCTCAGTCAATTCATTCACCTAGATGGTCATGGCAAGTGGTCGACAATGAAGACCGACTTTAGGGTATGTCGAAGATTTGTTTTGGTGTTTCATAACGGTCGCCGCCTTCATCCAATTGTGCTTTATCTGTGCACCCATGCAACCAACGTGCCTACGATACGATATGCAACATGGTCAAGCAAGAATGGATATACTAGAATCAACAGCTAACCGATGGACTTTCTAGTTCTCCAACTTGCTGGGCACAGTCTACTGCCAGGGCAACTTGGCCTTCAGTCCCGATGGCACCCATCTCTTCTCACCCGTCGGCAACCGCGTGACCGTCTTCAACCTGGTCGAGTAAGTCATACCGGCGCACATGGCGACCAGACAACGGTCGACGGCTAACCTCGACGCAACAGCAACAAATCCCACACCCTCCCATTCGCACATCGCAAAAACATTGTTCGGATAGGCCTCTCTCCCCGCGGCAACCTCCTCCTCACCGTTGACGAAGACGGCCATGCGATCCTGACCAACGTCCCCCGCCGCGTATCCATCTACCACTTCTCCTTCAAGTCGCAGGTCACAGCGCTTTCGTTTTCGCCCTCAGGCAGATACTTTGTGGTGGGATTGGGGCGCAAGGTGGAAGTCTGGCACGTGCCTTCGACCCCCGATACCAATGCCGACGGAGAGCTCGAATTCGCGCCGTTTGTGAAGCGCCGAACCCTGACCGGCCACTTTGACTCAGTCCAGCATATCGAGTGGTCCAGCGATTCCCGGTTCTTCTTGACAGCTTCCAAGGATTTGACAGCAAGGATATGGAGCGTGGAATACGAGGAAGGATTTATTCCCACTGTCCTCGGTGGCCACAAGCAAACCGTCATCGGCGCTTGGTTCTCCGGTGATCAGGAGACCATCTACACAGTCAGCAAGGATGGTGCGGTTTTCGCCTGGAAATACGTCAAACCTCTCAACTCAACAAAGGACGAGAACCAAATGGAGGATGATGAAGATAGCGACGACGACTCGGATATGAGATGGCGGATCGTGGAGCGACACTACTTCATGCAAGGTAGCGCACATGTACGATGTGCTTACTTCCATGCGGAAACGAATCTGTTAGTCGCCGGAATGTCCAATGGCCTCTTCAGCCTCTACGAGATGCCCGACTTCAACAACATCCACAAGCTGAGCATCTCCCAGAGCGACGTCGACTTTGTGACAATCAACAAGAGCGGAGAGTGGCTGGCCTTTGGCGCTTCAAAGCTGGGCCAGCTGCTGGTTTGGGAGTGGCAGTCAGAGTCGTACATTCTCAAACAACAGGGGCACTTTGACTCAATAAACTCCCTCGTCTACTCACCGGATGGCCAGCGAATCATCACCACTGCGGACGACGGCAAGGTCAAGGTGTGGGACATTGAGTCTGGCTTCTGCATCGTGACATTCACAGAACACACCAGCGGCGTCACAGCCTCCGAGTTTGCCAAGAAGGGCAACGTTCTCTTCACGTCAAGTCTGGACGGTTCAGTCAGAGCATGGGATCTCATCAGGTATCGAAACTTTCGAACTTTTACGGCCCCGACAAGGCTTTCCTTTACATGCATGGCTGTCGATCCCAGCGGCGAAGTGGTAGCCGCCGGTTCGCTGGATTCGTTCGACATTCACATTTGGTCAGTGCAGACCGGACAGCTGCTTGATCGGCTAGCCGGCCATGAAGGCCCCGTCTCTTCCCTGGCATTTACGCCAAACGGCAACTCCTTGGTGAGCGGAAGCTGGGACAGGACGGCGCGGATATGGTCCATCTTCAACAGGACGCAAACGAGCGAGCCGTTGCAGCTGCAAGCCGATATCCTCGATATTGCCGTCAGGCCGGATTCCCTTCAGTTGGCCGTCTCCACGATCGACGGCCAGTTGACCTTTTGGTCAGTATCGGAAGCTGAGCAGACGGCGGGTCTCGATGGCCGTCGCGACGTGTCAGGCGGGCGAAAAGCGTCTGATCGACGGACTGCAGCCAACATTGGCGGCAACAAGAACTTTAGCACGATCCGATACAGCACCGACGGAAGCTGCCTGCTCGCGGGCGGCAACAGCAAATACATCTGCCTGTACTCCGTGTCGACCATGGTTCTGCTCAAAAAGTTCACTGTGAGCGTGAACCTGTCTCTTTCGGGAACGCAAGAATTTCTCAACAGCAAGCTCCTGACCGAGGCCGGCCCCATGGACGACATCGACATGCAGGGAGAGGCCTCGGACCGCGAGGACCGCATCGACAAGAGCCTGCCCGGGTCGAAGCGCGGCGGGGATCCGTCAGCGAGGAAGCGCAGGCCCGAGGTCCGGGTCACGGGCGTCGCTTTTTCGCCCGCCGGCACGGCCTTTTGCGCCGCCTCGACGGAAGGTCTGCTCATCTACAGCCTGGATCACACGCTGCAGTTTGATCCGTTTGACCTCAACATTGAAATCACGCCCGCCTCGACCCTGGCGGTGCTGGAGAAGGAAAAGGACTACCTCAAGGCGCTCGTCATGGCGTTCCGGCTCAACGAAGCCGGCCTCATCAAGAGAGTCTTCCAGGCGGTGCCGCCCGCCGACATCCCGCTTGTCGTCGCGGACCTCCCCATCGTCTACGTCCCGAGGCTGCTCCGCTTCGTCGCCGCGCAGACGGAGGAGTCGCCGCACCTCGAGTTCTGCCTGCTGTGGATCAAGGCGCTGGTCGACAAGCACGGCGCCTGGCTGACGGCCAACCGCGGCAAGGTGGACGTTGAGCTGCGCGTGGTGTCGCGCGCCGTCGGCAAGATGAAGGACGAGATCCGGAGGCTGGCGGACGAGAACGTCTACATGGTGGATTACCTGCTGGGGCAGGCCGACAAGAAGGACGAGGGCAAGGGCGCGAATGGGGACGTGTATCTGACGAGCGCGCAGCAGAAGACGGTCGATGCCATTATGAATGGCACGGCGGAGGCGGATGGCGAGTCTGATGACGATGGAGAGGACGAGTGGATGGGCATGGAGTAAATGTGTGATTTTCTTGTTTTGGATCGTAAGCATAACTGGGTATGTTTTACATCATATTTAGAGCAGATAATGTACAAAAAATTACATGATCAAGCCAATCGACGACCTCCACGAGACCCAGGTACAAAAAAATCCTTCCAAGCTCGTCCCCCCCTTTACTCTGCCTTGGGCACGTCCTCCCACGCCTCATCAAACCCAGCCGACCTCACCCACATCGAAGCCCCAAACCTCCCCTCCCTGCTCTCCAGCAAAAGCCGATGAACGTTCAACCACGTCTCGTCATCCGCGATCCGGATCCACGGCCTGTCCGCATACCGCCTAGACAGCTCTCTGGCGATGAACAGCGCGCGAACGACCTTGATCGTGTGTCCATCGTCCATGATCTTGTGGAACCGCGGAAGCAAGTCCTCCGGCTTCGTCACGGAAGAGGATTCAGATGCAGACGCGTCCTTTGGAGTAACCGACTGGACGGCGTCGAGGCGCAGGGGGACAGCCGCGGGCCACGTACTGGACGATGTCGAGGCGGATTTTCCATTCCAGCGCGCGGGCTTTTTGGCAGGGCGTGAGCCAGGGGAAGGAGAGCAGCGTGACGAAGAAGGGGACCGAGTTCAAATGATGACTTTACGTGTATCTCTTTGTAAGTATAATCACAAATACACACACATGCATACAGAATGGGGAGAGAATAGGGGGTTAAGAAAAAGGGGGAAGGGGGTAAGAGAAGCTCACATCAAGAAGAAATCAAACTTGGGCGCATGCGGCGGATGAAACGCCGCCGCCGCGGCAACATACGCACATGTATGCGCCATCTCGGCCAGCTTCTCCTCCAGCTCATCCTCCTTGACCGTCACCTGCTTGAGCAGCTCGAGCGCCTCGTCGGGGGCGCGCACGAAGACGCCGTCGTAGATCTTGTTGCTGTCGCCGAAGCGCGCGCTCGTGGCGAGCTTGGAGCCGTGCTGGCGGATGTTTTCGAATATCTCGGGCAGTGGCGTCTTCTTGAGAGAGGATGAGGAAGATGGCTGCTGGGAGGAGGCGGCTTGTTCGACCTTGGTGAGGAAGCCGCCGACGCGGTTCTCGTGGACGGCGGCTTGGGCGAGGCCCTCGGCGATGATGGCGGGTTGCTGCCATTCGAGGCCGTACATGAGCTGGATCAGGGGGTGCAAGAAGCCTGGATGAAGGCGTCAGCATAGGACGGACATGTGACAGCGAGGATGCCTCGTTACAATGTTCTGGGGGTCGCATACCAGCAAAAAGCCGTCCATAGATGGCCTCGCTCCTCTCATCCCCCTTGAAGACATACTCCTGAATCACCTTCTCCCACCCCTTGGCCTCAATCTCGTCCTGGAAGAACTTGAGAAAGTCGGGATAGTGATCCCCCTTGCCGAGATACGGACTGCCCTCCGACCATCCGCTCTTGAGCTCCTTGACGACGTCGGGATTGAACTGCTTGGCGGAGATTTGGTACGAGTCGTTTTCCGCGTAGGCCTTTTCGAGGATATCGGGGGAGGCGCCAGTTGCGTAGAGGGAGAGGAGGTGGTGGACGATCTGTGTGTTTGTCTCTTTCAGCACCATGCTCTGACTCCCAAGCTTTTTCACAAATGCATATTCATCTTGGCAAAGAAATACACAGGGATTTTGTGGCTTTGACATACATGGTTGTGAAAACCATCCTTGTTGAAAAACACATGATGACTCTGTCACATGAGTTAGGTCATTGTTCAACCCCAGACACTTGACAGGATAAGACTCACCTCGAGATCTTTTTGCAACAGCTCCGAGACTTTATCGGCAGCCTCGTCCGTCTGCTTCCACTTCAGGATGCCCGTATCAGCCGGCGAAACACGAATCTGCCACGGCGTCGCCATGGTTGAAGCAGCACGAATTCCAACTGTGTTGAATGGGAATAAAGATATCGGATGTTGTCTGGTCAATTGCAGACGTGAAATAATTGGTCGTGTTCTTGAAACCAGCGATGAAGAGACAATTGCCATGGCATGAAATCGAGATAGAGTCAAGTTGGAACGACTTGGAGGAAGCTATAGCTATATACCTAACGACTATATAGAACCATTGCATCAGAAACGCCACGTGCCTCAAGGACAACAAAAACCATCCAATGACATAACATGCAATATCCAAAGAATACACGTCAAACACAATTGGGTCGTTGTCAAAGATGGCATTTCCAAGGCTGACAAATTTGCATCGTCAGCCCACATGCAAACCCCAGAGCGGACTTCAAAGGACAACCGAATGACGATCCTTGGGGGGGTCTCGGCTGAGATGGGGATTGGCTCGGCTTCGGCCATTGAACGTGAAATGTAACGAGGGGTGGCTGGTTTTGTTCCACAGCTCGGCAGTCGCTGTTAAAGTTGTGTGTTGATGAAGCTGTTTCTAGTAAAAGCGAGCGAGGGGGGAGATTTGATGCCGGGCTTTTGCGAGTCCGAGGCCGAGGACAGAAATTGGAGAAGAGGGGACAATTTCAGTTACGCTGTCACATTTACATCATGCAGTAATAATCAAGAGCCAACTTTGGTCTGACGCCAAACGGGACTAGCCGTGAGGATTGTCTTCTTGGGAACACAAAGTTGTACTTCGTTCGAGAGATTAACAAGGATAACTTATGTTATGTATAGAGGGAGTGGCCAGCTAACTCTCTGCCTAAGGTAGGTTGACAACATGAAGACACAATGGTGAGACCGATAGGTTTCGCCAGCATAAGGTATACTGGCGATACAAGGAGAATACAAATTGTTCCAAATGAAAATTGGGGGTATGAAATTGCCAGTCTCGTTCTATATAGTACTAAATCACCAAGCTCAACAGAGCACTTCCTTTTGTAACAGCCCTTTTTGTTCTTTCCCGTAATCATCAGCGTCATCAGCTCCCGAGTCCTTCTCTTGCAATTCGAGTCCCAGCGAGGGAGAATATAGAAGAACCAGAGAGTAAAATATCCAAAAGAAGAATAATAAATCGTCAGAAAACGCAACAAACAGATTAAGCCTTGCGCTTCTTGGAGGGCTGAGGGGCCTCGGCCTCGTCCATCTCCTCGTCAGACTCAAAGCTGATGTCGCTCTGGCCATCCATCTCCTGGGCCGTCACTGTGAGAGGAAACTTGTCTTAGCGTTTGCTGCTCCTTTTAATTGTCCTCATCCCCAGACTCCTCCGACGAGTTCTCAGAGGCGTGAATGTACTCACAGAAGTACTTGATGGCGCCGGGCCAGAGGTCCTCGGCGATGCAGACGGCCAGGTCGTCGGCGGTGGGGAAGATCTCCATCTCGTACTCGTCGTCATCATCGTCCTCGTCGTCCTCCTCGTCGTCGTCATCGACGGGCTTGCCCTCCTTGCGGGCCTGGCGCTTCGCCTGCTCCTCCTTGAGGGCGGCCTGGTTCTCCTCCTCGGAGATGCTGAGGCCGCGGAAGCCGAACCAGGCGAAGAAGCTGACGCCGTCGAGGCCGGTGCTCTCCATCTGCTCCCGGAGCTTCTTCTTGGCCTCGGTGTCGTCGCCCTTGCCGGCCTTGTCGTCCTCCCAGACCTGGTAGACGAGGTCCAGCAGGCCGCTGGTCAGGTCCTTGCCGGGCTTCCAGTTGATCTTGACGGGCTCGCTGACGAGGCCCGCCCAGCCGTCCTTGTTGCGGCGCCACCAGAACTTCTTCTCGAGCACCTTGTTCTCAAAGTACTCGTTCTCGCTGAACTCGAACTTGATGGCGATGCTGCGGGGGTCGCCGTTGGGCAGCTCGAAGCGCTCGACGGACAGGTCGACGAGGGAGCTCAGCAGCACGGCAGAGTCGGTCGGCTGGACGTACTCGTCGATATCCGGGGGAGCCTGCTCGAAGACGAGGGGCCAGAAGCTGGGGATCTGGGCAATGACCTTGGCGCGCTTGGCGTACAGGTCCTTGGTGAGCTTGTCCTGCTGGCGGACTGGGAGGATAAAGAATTGTCAGCTGTCTGTTTTGCTTCCATCTCTTTTTTACCTCGTGTGGCAAAAGGTGAAGGGGGACAAGAACTTACGGAGCTCGAGCTCAACCTCCTCGAACTCATCCTCGAGGTTCTCGAGCTGCTCGTAGAAGACGGCGCCGTCAGCGTTATCGGCAGACATTGTGACTGTAGTGTGTGTGTATATGAGAGAATTGGAAGAGAGAAGAATGAGGCTTGATCTGAAGGTAATGTGATTTGGCTACGTTCAATTCTTGTTCGCAGGAGGAGGGCAGCTCGACGATGCTTTATAGGTATGCAGTGGAACCAGGCAGGCAAATGACGTCTGATGGGGTTAGACCAGAAAATTTCTCGTTGGGCTCTGGCGGTGGAGGAGCAGAAGAAGCAAATCAAACAGGTCAATGCAAGGCGGAGGGACCCTGATTTGCCAATATGGGGGGGAGTGAAGCAATCAAAAGAGAGGGAAAAAAAAAATCTACAGTACCATTCGAAAGAGCTTGCAGATGTTGGTGAGGTGTGAGTGGACTGGCTGGGGAGCGGTACCTTGCCTAGCAGGGCATGGGCGCACAGGGCAAGTTGGCCGCTAGAACGCTGGATCCCTGGCCATCAGCGCCTGAAACGGCAAAAGCAGGGGCCGCTAAGCTCGCTGCAGTTTGGCGGAGGGTCCGCTGGAGTCGAAGCTCTTGCAGCGGGGGGATCCACTGAAGGTCGCCTGGGCTAGACCTGAAAATCAGATCCACGCGGCGTCAAGGTGAGAGTTGAAGAGAGGAAAAGTTTTAGATAGGCGCAACAGTAGGTACTTGCAAAGCATATGCAATTTGTATGGAGAGGCCAGGTCACCGAAAGATTTTGTCGATTGCATCAGGCATTTGCCTGGAACCGTCTCGCTTCCCCCACTGACAACAACTACTGTGCGGCGCATGAAGTGGGGAGCGTAGAGGCAAAGAGCCTAGAATCTCAGACTTGCCCCAGAGACAGACGGGAGGACGCCATCCCGAAGCCTCTTTGAGCTATTCATAGCTATGGGGGACTTCTCTTCGTGAATGAAGCTCTAAATAAACACAAGCCGAGCAGAGAGATGACCGTGGTTTATACACCAGATGGGCGTTTTGTATGTATGCTTCATGTCTTGTCAGAATTGAACCTCATGTATGAGCTCGACCAAGACCATCGAGTGTATTCATGTACGAAAGCTGCTATAGAGAATGGGCTCCCACACAGTCATTGAACATACCTAGACACCATCAACGCATGTTGTTACACTTTCTCCCCCTATTTTCCTAATCTATTCCTATCAGTAGGTAGATATATGCTCACGCGCCTCATTGTTAACATCTTCAACAATCTTCAACTTCCGTCGTCACAAAAGAATTTCTTATCAGATAAGCCATGCCCCTCCCCCGCCTCGCCAAAACCCCCACCAGAAATTCTGCAGTACCTGTCAAAGCTGCCGTTCACCAACAATTGATAAGCTGCTCACTCAACCTCCCATCAAGCGATTCCATATGTCTGCTTCCATTTCTTTCCTTCCCACAACCACAACCAACTGCCTCACTTGTTGCATCTCACATTCGACTCACTTCTCGTTCAGAACAGCTTCAACATGAAGTGACGATATTGATGATCATCTTCTAGGCACCCTTCTCCCTTCCTGTTCTTTACCTATATAAGGCCAGGGTTTCTTCCATCCTCGCAAGCTTGTTCCGTTTCTTCCCTCCCTCTTCCTCAACCCTTCCGACCTCGGCACGTCTACACACAAGCTTCAGTGCTGAGCCTCAGACAACCCCAGCAGTCCTACCATTTCTTCATACTCCTCTCCCCTACCAAATCCCTAAACTTCACATCTTACTTTCCACCCACCATTCCCGCAAAGATGCCGACCCCCCGCGATCTCGGCCAGTCCACCAAGCTCAACTGCGAGGTCGCAGTCTTCAGCGGCGCCGCCGGCCTCGAGGCCCAGGCCCTGGGCGCCAAACGCATCGAACTCAATGCCCCAGGCTCGTACGAAGAAGGTGGCCTCACGCCCCCGGTCAAGGAGCTGACCTCGATTGCCTCGCAGCTTGAAATCGCCGTCCGCATCATGATCCGCCCCCGCGGAGCTCCTCGCCCTACTGCCACTGCTGCCTACGCAGCTGCTCTCGCTGCCGATCAGCTCAAGCAAGGCCAAGAGGAGCAGACCCAAGGCCAGGACCAGGAGCAGGCTCAGACTCAGACTCAGACTCAGACTCAGACTCAGACTCAGGCCCAGGAGCAAGAAAAGGAGCTGACCGAGGAAGAGAAGCAGAAGCAAAAGGAAGCCGAAGAGGACGCCCTCCAAGACTTCATCTACACCGACGACGAGATTCAGCTCATGCTCCAGGCCATTGCCGACTTCAAGGCCACCCGCGTCCTCAACCCCATCCGCGGCGACGGCTTCGTGTTTGGCATCCTTCGCCGCCAGACAAAGGCCTCGACGCTCGAAAAGTACCCGGACTTCAAGTACACCATCGACGAGGAGCGCTGCCGCCTGCTCATCGACGCCGCCAAGCCCTTCCCCTGCGTCTTCCACCGCGCCTTCGACCCCATCGCCGCCTCGGAGCGCTGGGCCAAGGGCATCGACATCCTCGTCCGCTGCGGCTTCGACGCCGTCCTCACCTCGGGCGGCCACGGCGGCTGCCACGAGAACCAGGACAAGCTCGACGCCATCTGCCACCGCGGCCACCCGGGCAGCCTGCAGCTCGTCGCCGGCGGCGGCGTCCGCAAGGGCACCGTCGGCCCCCTCGTCGCGCAGCTCTCCGTCCACGGCACTAAGAACGTCTGGATCCACACCGCCGCCATTAGCAGGGCCGCGGACCGGGACAGGGACGGCCTCCGCCCCGAGGAGCTCAACGCCCGCGAGCTCAGGGGCATCATCAACATCATGAACAACACCCGGCCCGACTAGAAGTCGCCGGCTGACCACTGGCGCGAACACTACGCCCATCTCTACAAGCAGTAAGCGGCTTCCTCCCACCCCCCCAAGGGGGCCAAGACCCCAACGTTGAAGCACCACTCAAGGAAGGTATCTATCTGTCTGCATTTTCGGTTTACCACGGTTTATTTCAGCCAGTCCCTTTGCATCACATTTCACCATGTTCCCCCGTCATGCTGGCGTTGGCCGGACTCAACAATGACTTTGCTATTTTCATTCTATTTGATTCGATTTCAGTTACAGGGATGCAATTCGTTTCACAACAAGTTTCAAAAGAACAAGTTAGGGCAAACACTTGCCAAAGGATGTCCTCTAGTGAAGGGCCTTGATGACACACCCAAAGAGGTACTATTCAGTTCAGACAGATAGGGATGCCAGAGAGATGGGTGCTCAACTGACGCAGTTTAAGCAATGAATTACGAGATTACGGCTGAAGCTGCTCCCTGAACGTGCTATTAAAGCTAATAGTGAATACAGCGCCTGAAAGTCTATATACACCCGAATCATCTAAACACCTCCACACACGCCAAGCGTCCGTCTAGTAGCTCTCCTTGCCGTGTGCCAAGCCTATACAGTTGGCAATCTTGTAAAAGATGTCGACATTATTGTAGGTGCCGCCAAAGGTCTCCTGGCAGGGACCCAGGGCAAACACCGGCACGTCGGTCAGGGAGTGAACGCCCTGGGCCTCGGTAGTGGGAATCGTCCCGTTGATGACGATGCCGTCGACGCCGTCCTCGGGGTTGACAAAGTACTCGCTGCCCATGGACACGGCGGGCAGCCGCGGAGCGTCCTTGTGCACCCTGTAGTTCTCGCGGTGGTCGGGAGCGGCACCGACACCGCCGGCGATGGCGTAGCGGGGCTCCCAGTTGGTCGGGAAGTTGACGCCGGTGCCGTAGCTGACCTTGCCCTTCTTCGTGTACTGGGAGAGGCCCGACTTTTCGTAGACGCCAATGGCGTTGCGCTTGGCACGCTCGTCCTTTTGCGCGGCAAGGTACTCGGTATCGGCCGAGCCAAAGACGCTGTGAGTTGCACATTTTAGGCTTATGCTTCTCCAAGGGACATACCCAGGTGAAGGGGGGAGAGAACGTACTCAAAGCCGTGACCGTGGTCAGCAGAGACAACAATCAGGGTCTCATCTAGGATGCCCATCTTCTCTAGCTTGGCAACGGTGGCGCGGACGGTGTCATCGAGCTCCAGAAGATCGCCCAGAGCACGGTCATAGTCGAGGACGTGCATGGCCTTGTCGATGGAAGCAGCCTCGGACATGAGGAAGAAGCCCTCGTCACCACCCCGCTTGTGCAGGATGTCAACGGCCTTGAGCGTCATGTCCTTGAGACCGGGCAGGTCGAGGGCGGGAGCGGTGGTGCCCTTGGGATCGTTCTTGAACTTCTTGAGGACGTCCTTGTAGACGTTGCGGTCCAGCCAGACGGGCATGACACCCTGACAGAAGACGCCGAGAGCCTTCTTGTTGTTGTCGGCCTTGAGAAGGGCCTTCTTGTCCAGGCTTACAGTGTACCCCTTCTTCGCAAACTCAGCATAGTAGTCCTTTCCCTGGTATGAGCCAGCGCCCGGGAGAAACTGCTCAGCACCGCCGCCGAAGAAGACATCGGGGCCGCCGTGGTTGGTCCAGGAGAAGTTGGTGACACCGTGCAGGGCCTGGTCGATCAGAGGGCCGTACTCGCTCCGGCGACGAGTGTGTCCGGTCAAAGCAATTGGCGTAGCATCGGCCAGGAAAGCGGTGGAAACGGCTCCCCAAACGCCCTTCTATCAGGGGTTTCAGCATACTCGGTCCTGTCGTGGGAGAATGGCTATGAAACTTACACGAACACGCTTGAAGATCTCGACAATGGTCTCAACCTTGGGGTCATCAAAAGCATCCGGAGAGGAGTCGGCATGAACACTGAATCCTTGGGTTAGCTTCAACTGCATCAAAACACAAGTATCTACCTTCAGCAAGAGCACGGCACCCACCCCATGGCGTTGACGGTGCTCTTGTGGCCAGAGTACAGAGCAGAGGCCGAGTTGGCAGAGTCGGTGATGTAGCTGTCAATGGAGTGCGTCATCTGGTGGCCCAGAACGGGGAAGTCGTCGAGCTGCAGACGAGTCTGGTATTTGCCATTGATGCTCTGGTGTCCGAGGAGGCGAGCAGCAGTGATCTGGGACCCGGAGAAGTAAGCATTGGCCTCAAGAAGCCGCCATGTGTTCAAGCTCGCTCAATTGCAACCTACCATGTTGGTGGTCATGCCATCACCAATGAAGAAGATGACGTTCTTGGCCCTGCTCTTAGTGTGCAGGTCACGAACAACCCACTTGGCGGTGGTCTTCTCGCCGTTGTAGTAAGTTAGGGTGACGGTGTAAGTGCCCGGCTCGTACAGGGCAATCTTGCGGTAGGCTTTGGAGGCGACATTGACGACCGAAGGCTTGTGGGCATCCTGGGCGAAGAGATCCTCGTACCAGTTGAAGGTCCACCTCTCAATGGCAGGCTCCTTAACACCAAAAGCTTGGGCAAAGCCCTTGGCCTTCCCGCCGTCTTTGGCAATGGTGACCTTGAACTTGTCGTCAGGCCTGCCGTTGTGGGCAGCCTCGGAGCCATTGACGGGAGCGTGAACCTCGACGCGGAGGTCAAACAGTTGACCGGGCAGGAAGTCGCTCTGGTCGGGAGGCAGCAGACATCCCAGCGTCGGGCATGTTCCCAGACGTTGAAAGGTCTGGGCTGAGCCGACGGCAGACAGCGAGGCTGCGAGGAGGCTGACGAGTCCGAAGTTGACGATCATCGTGGCTGGCAACGGCGACGGAATGGGAGGCAGTGCCAATGGCTTCCAGGTAGCTGCTGAAGAAGAAGAGGCGACAGGAGAGGGCAAGACGAGGCACACAATGCCAGCGGCCCTTATATAAGGGTCTCAATCTCCAGTTGCGGCGGACAATCCGGGCCTCTGTCTTCTCGCGTAATGGCCAGGCCGATCCCACGAGGAATCCTGCAGTTGGCGGACAATTCCGCTAGCCTCTCTGGCCTACAGCTGTGTTATCCACGTTTGAGCGCATGTGGAGGAAAGATGGAGATGGAGCGCGGATGCAAGGCACCTCATCGAGCTGCATGGGAGCATCGGCATCCCTGCGCCTAGGGAGTTTAAGGCGGTTGGTCAACGACACTGAGTGACAACGAGGTGAGGTCGCAACTGCGACGTGGTGGACCAAGCACTCGATTCACCCAGACGGACCCTGTTTTTGTTCTTCGTTGTGTTATACTCGCGTGGGTTAGATGCATGTTTGTAGGTCATAGATTACCCACCAGAATGGCATACCTGAGTACTCGAAGTTCGATGAACTTGAGGACCTACCGGATCTGAAAAGCTGCCAGCACCTCGTCCGTTGTAATGCCAAGCACCGGGATGGCACAGAAGACAGTTCCCTTTTGTCCAGCAATGCAGACACGTGTCGGACCCTAGGTAAGGAAGACAAAAGTCCAGGCACCATAGTTACAGTGACAGCGTAGTCAGTGCCTCTCTCTCTCTCATGAGAAGTACTAGTAGGAGAGAGACATGAGCTCAGAATAACCTCATCCATCAAAGTTGTTAGCCGTAACTCGCTATAACAAACCCAGTCTAGCGCATCTACAAGGGACCTGAAATAGAACTTTCGTCTGCTCCGTCCCTCGCACTTTCCCGGACATCTGCATCTTGGCGCTCGTCCCCCGTGGCGTGATGCCCTCGTTTCATTGGCCATTGACAACCTGCAACTGGCCTGGCTCGTGGCTGCCATTTTGACTTGGCTGTCCAAGAGATCAAAAGTTCTCGAAAAGCGACTCCGCAGAACGGCAGGCACGACCCGAGGTACCTATGTGTGGTCCAAGCACCAAGGCGAGAAGTCCCGTTATTGTTATTTGTATGCTTATTCCAGAGTGCTTATTCTTATTATGTGGTCCACACCTGCTGAGTCAGGACCACTAACCTATAACACCACAGGGTCATATTAACAATCCTATTTATTATTATTTTTATTCCTTCTTCCTTTCTTTAGCTAGCTAGTTAAATAGCCTAAAATCTAGCTTATAGTTATTATTATAAGTTATAAGCCCTTATAATTCTATTATAAAATTATATTCCTAATTATTTTTTATTAATTATAGTTTAAAAGCTATTAATACTTTATTTTACTATTATTTTTATTAAAATATAGGTTTTAAAGCTTAGAAAATATATTTATTAATTATAGCCTTTATTTTTTAAATTTTCTTTAAATCTTTAAATATAAATATATATTTATATTATTTAAATCTTAAAGAATATTATCTTCTAATCCTTTAACTTAAAATAATTAGTTAAATTAAGATATATAATTAATTTAAAATAATTAATAAAGCTAAAATATATTAAAAGTTAAAAATAACTTAAAAATTAATAATAATAAAAATATTATTAATAATAAAAATAATTAAGACCTTAACTTAAAGCTATTAGTAAGATTACTTAAAATAGTATAGTTATTTATTATAAATAATATAATTAAGGCTTTAAAAGCTAATTTTTTTTTATTAGCTATACTACTTAAGGGCTTAAATAACTAAAATGCCTAAAAGTAAACTTTAAAAGTTAATACTACTTTAATAAAAGTCTAGGATATTATTAAAAATAAAAAAGCTAAACCTATTAATAATACCTAAATTAAAAAAGCTACTTAAAAAAAAAAAGACCTTATAATAATAAGATTTATTTTAAATAACCTATTAGTAAAAATATATATAAAGCTTAACTATAAAGGCTTTAATAATAATATCTTAACTTTATAAAAGCTGCTTAAGTTAATAAAAACTATTATTTTTAAAGCTTTAGCTAAAAGTATTTTTATAATTATTTAAAAGTTTAATTATTTAAACTATAGTTAATTTAAATCTTTTAAAGCTTATATTAATATATTAATAAAAGCTTAAACTTATATTATATATTAATACTTAAATATTTTAAAGGCTTAGTTTATAACTATAGCCCTTACTAGCCTTAAATATATTAATAAAACCTAATATAAGTATTAAATTATAAACTTTTATTAAGGTAAAAAAGTTAAAAAAAATAAACTTATTAAGTTTTTTTATTTATAAGCTAATAAAAAAGCTAGGTTTAAAAAGACCTTTAGTATATTTAAATAGCTAGCTTTTTTTTTATTATTATTTAAAGCCTAATATAGCTAAAATAGCTAATATAGCTAAAGTAAACCTAATTTTAATAACTAAAGCTAATTTAATAATAATAGTAAGAGTATTAAAATTAAAAAGCTAAAATATAGCTATTAAGTTCTAGTTAATAAAAAGCCTTATATATTAAAAACTTATTAATAACTTTATTTTAAACTTTATATAGCTAAAAATAAACCTTTATAATTAAACTTATATTAAGGATTTTATTTATAAAAATAAGAATTAAAAGATAATAATAATAAAAAAAATAAGGCTAAGCCTATTATAAAAAAAAAACCTTTTAAAAGTAATTTAAATATTATAAAAGCTAGCTAGTTATTTATTAATATAATAGTTATATTTAATATTTTTATTAAGCTAGACTAAAACTAGAATTATAAAAATAAAGTTAAGGAAATTATTTAAAATAATATTTTAAATTATAATTTTACTCTTTTTAAGTATAGTATTAATTAAAATAATATTATTATTAACTTTAAATATAACTTATATTACTTTAATAACCTTAAATAGTTTATTTTTATTTAATTATTAAATAAAGCTAATATAATAGCTATATTTAATAAAAGTTTATTATAAATTAAAGGTATAAGTATAATAATTATTCTACTACTTAATAATAAAATGCTTAAGCTTAAAAATATTACTTATATTTTTTAAAATACTATTAATATAATTAGTTTAAAGGCTTTTAAATAAAAAGATATTTAATATAATTTTTTAAAAAAATAACTTATTTTATAAAAAACTAAAATTATTATAATTATAAAGGTTTATTAAAAATATAATATTACTATTTTAAAAACTTTAATATTACTAGTTAATAGCTATTATAACTTTATAATATTATTTATTAAGCTATTTACTATTAATATTAAATTTAGTCTTATATATAAAAGACTAGGCTATATAAATAAATAATAAGTATTAAAAGCTTACTAATACTTAAAGATTTAACTAAATATAACTATAATTAAAGACTTTTATTATAAGGCTTACTATTTAGCTAAGTTTAAAGCTATTATTAATTACAGCCTACTAGCTAAGCTTATAAAATTCTTATAAATTATCTTTTAAAATATAGTCTTAATTATACTTATTAAATATAAAAAATTTAAAATTACTTTTTATAATATAAATGCTTTTATATACTATTAATAGTTAATTTTAGCTATAAATTATAAAAATATTATAAAAAAGCTTTATAATTAAAAGCTATAAGTGTAGGTATTTAATAAAAGGTTTAAGGTTTAAGTTATAGTATTTAATAATATAAGAGAATTTATATTTTAAAAAATATAAAACTAGTTTTATAAAAATAAATTTATTTTAAAAACTTTAATAGCTTATACTTTTTAATAAAATAGTATAAGTAAATAAGCTAAAAAAACCTTTATAAATTCTAAATAAGTAATTTATATTAAAATTAAATTATTTAAGACCTTTTAGCCTTTATATATAAAGTTTATAATATATATTTATAATTTACTATTAATATTATTTAATAAAAATAAAGTATTACTTTTAAAAATAATATTTAAAGCTATTTAAGTTAAATATAAATATAATATTAAATATATTAAGACTTAAGATTATATTATATATATTAAAAAAAATAATAATTAAAAAGTTAAAAATATAAAAATATAGCTTAAAGCTATTAAAAAATATTTAATTAGTATAAAAGGCTTAAATAGCTATATTTATAAAGTCTATTTTTTTATAAAAAATAAAGTTATTAAATTATAAAATATAAGATTTTAAAAAATAAGTAGTAAAACTTTTTTTAATTATAAAAAGCTAGAAATTAAGTATAAAGCTATACTTATTAACCTTAAAATTAAAAAAGGAGGTTAAATAATTATTAGCTAAGTAATAAAGCTATAATAATAAAAGCCTAATTATAAAGCTAGCTTTAATACTATTTAAATTACTATTAAGGCTAATAAAGTAGCTAATAAAAATAAAAACTTTATATATTTTAAAATAAATAATAATAATATTTTTTAATAATAACTTTTAGTAAATTATAAAAAAGGTAGGTATTTTTAAATCTTAAAGCTTACTTTATAAAAAGAGATATAAAACTAAGTTTTTTAAGCTAACTAAGACTATTATAATTTATATAATTAATATTTAATTAAGCTTAAAGCTATTTATAAAAATACTATTATTAATATTATTATTTTTTTTTTTTTTAATTTTATAATTAACTTTAAAACTATAACTTCCTTAATATATTAAGACCTAATTATTTTTTTTAAGCTAAGTTAAATAATTAATATATATATAGTTAATTAATTATAGTATTATTTTATTTAAGGCATTACTTAAGTTAATTATAAAGTATTATATAAAAAAAAGATAAAAAGATTTATAATAATAATTAAAATAGTTAAATAATAAAAAAATAATAAGTTTATAAATAAATAACTTATTTTAATAATATTTATAATTATTAAAATTAAGCAGTAACTTAATAAAGGCACTAAAGTTTTTAAAAATTAAAATAATATTAAAAAAAAGCTAAATTATAAAATAAAATAATTCCTTATTATAAAAAAATAATACTAAAGTTTAATTAAAAAAGAGACCTAAAGCCTAGTTAAGCTATTATAAAATACTATTATTTTATATAATAAATAAGTTTATAATTTAAAGTATTTTATTAATAGTAATCTTATATTAAAGGCTTATTTTATTATTTATAAAAACTAACTTTAAAAAATAAACTATTTTATAAAAGACCTTTATATTACTATAGCTTATTTAGCTTTTATTAAAGTATTTTATTTAATTATAATAACTTATAATCTTAAATAGTAATAATTTAATATTATTATAGCATTTTTAAATATAAATATTAAGAAAGAAGTCTATATATATTAACCTTAAGGCTTTAATAATAAATTTAAAAAAGTCTATTATTTAAAAAAAGCTTTATATAGCTATTTTAAAGCTTTACTTTAATAATTTAAAAAAGCTATATAACTTTTTATTATTATTAAATTCTAACCTTTATTATTTAAGCTTTATATTTTTAAATAAAAAAATAGTGCTATTTTAATTTTATATATAAATAATATAATAATTATAGTATTTAAAATATTAACTATTTATAATATAGTAATATAGCTAAAAGGTTTATTTAAAATTAAAAAGCTAAAAAATATAGCTATTTTTCTTAAACTAGAAGTTTATAAAAATTATAATAAATAAATAATTATATTTAGCTAAGGGATTTATATTAAAAAGATTTTTATTAAATTTATTTTATTATTTTAAAATATAGCTAAAACTTTATAGCTTATTAATAAGGTTATTTTATATAATTAAAAATAATAAAAAACTATTATATTAATTAAAAAATAGTTAAAAAAAATAAGCAGCTTTAACTTTATTTTTATAAAAATAAAACTAAATATTATATATATAGTTTAAAAGCTTTATAAGGCTAACTTTAAACTAATAGTTTATTATAAAAAAATCCTTAAATATTTATTTTAATATTTTTAAGCTATAACTTATTTAAGTATTAAATTAGAAAGTAAGTATAGCCTTAAAGACTTAAACTTAAAAGTATATATAAATACTGCCTTTATAAATAACCTAGCTAAGTAATTTAATATAGCAGGCTATATTATAATAATTAAAAATAGTTTAGTGTATTAAAAAAGTAAGAAATAAATTATTATTATAATAAGCTTTATTAAAGCTAAATTTATAAACTTTATACTAGCTAAAATATTAGCTATTTAAATTAAAAAGATTTTTAATAATATAAGTATTAGTAATTAAAAGCTTATAATCTTATATATAGATTTTTAAAATATAAAAATTACTATTTTAAATTATTATAATATAATATAAATAAAATATATAAATATTTAATATAAATAAATTATTAATAAAGTAAAAAAAGAGGATTTTAAAATTTAATAAATTAATATATAAAAAATAATAGCTAATAATTTAATAAAACTACTTATAAAAATTAAGTATATTAAATTTATAAAGCTTTTAAAAATAGTTAATATTATTTAATAGCTTAAGACCTATTTTAATAAAATTAGCCTTATATAGCTAATAATATTATTAATAAAGCAGGGTATAATAGCTTTATATTTAAAGCTTTTTACTTTACTAATAGCTAAGATTTATTTTAAGTTTATACCTTTATTTACCTAGTATTTTATAATATAACTTTACTAAGTCTAACTTTATATTATTAATAGCTAAGATTTACCTTAAGTTAACCTAAATTAACTTAACTTATAATAAGCCTAAATATCTTAAGTTTAAGTATTTATTCTTTAGCAGAGGTAACTATAATAAGTATATTAACTTTATTACCTAGGCTATAGCTTATTTCCTATTTTCTAGTTTTTATTTCCTTTCTTTTTATTATAAAAGGCATCCTTTTTACTAATAAGGCTAAGCTTAATACTTTAAGTTATAAGCATCTCTTTTTTAAAAAGGCTTTTTAAAAATCCCTAGCTTAATAAAGTAAATTAACTATATAAATATTTTTAATTATAAAAGGTAAAAGCTTATTAAATAATAAAGGCTATATTTACCTTAAACTAGAAGGGTATTATTAAAAATATGCCTTTTATATAATAATACTAATAAAGGTATTAAATTTTATTATAAATAAATAAATAAAAAGCTATATAAAAGTTTTACTATATAGCTTAGTATAGCAGAAAGCTTAAAAAAAAGCTAAAGCTTTTATTATTATATTAAATATTAAATTAAAAAAGCCTTATATTTTAATAAGCAGAAGTAACTTTTAAACTTTATTAATTAAAAAACCTTTAATTTAATTTATTTATTTTTATTAATACTCTTTCTCCTTAATTAAAAAAAGTAGTAGCTATTTTTTATTTTAATTTATATCCTTTATATATAGTAGAATAGCTTATATTTTATAATTAGTATAATACTATTATTTTCTTATATTATTATTATTATATTAAGGTTAGGTTATAGTTTAATAGCCTTAAAGGGGATGTGTTATATAGTCTATACCTGCTAAATTAGGACTACTAACTTATAATACTATAAGGTTATATTAATAATCCTATTTATTATTATTTTTATTCCTTCTTCCTTTCTTTAACTAGCTAGTTAGATAGCCTAAAATCTAGCTCACAGTCATTATCATAATTCTGACCCTCGTATCTCTCGTGTTTCGTTCCACTGCGAACTTGATGGAGCCCTATCGCTGCTGGTCGCCAACTTATGATGCAACAAGCAAAAAACGACAAGCCACAGTCCGATTCGATGAGAGTCTTTGCTCTACTTTAATACTATCCTCTTTTTGTTTACAGACTCTGTCCTCTTCAATCACACCGCTGCACAGGAGACGATAGCTCAGATCGCGGCGAGGGGTTCGATACTCTTACAGCAACAGCAACAACGGCTTTTCAGCCTGTATATCCCCAGGTTATACAGCGTCCAGAGCTGAACCAATATCCCGTCGATGCACTCAAACTCTCGCCCAACGCGATACATACATGAGGCGTCAATTAGTGGGCAGCATTGATAAAACAGGCCACAGCCTCCAGCAGCCCAGAGGCCAATCTCTTCTCAATTCGTTGACCGACGCTGGACCCCACGCACACGTTGACCTTCAGCCCGGGCCGTCAGTCGATAGTCTTGACGTCGGCATGTAACCTTGGGTCAAGCTAATGTACTTCACGAGCAATACAACCAAGATGCTTATCCCACTCTACACGCAAGCTTTGTCTACCAAAGGGTAGTAAGTGAAGGCAGCTATACTCGCAATTGGCTCAACTGTGACTCAAAGTCCGAACCATCAAATAGAAGCAGCACGAAGGGAAGCTGCAGTTACCAATACTTCAGCCATTCTCGCATTGTCCAGATGACGCAGGCCAGAATCTTCATTCGACTCACAGAGTAGTCCCAAGCTGTTGGCTGCCTAAGGTACCTAGGTATCCAAGTGAGTGCTTCGGAGCTTCTGCTATCAGCAGTCCGCAATCAACTATTCCCCCTCGGCAATGGCTGGGAACTTTGGGGACTACCAACGAGCGATACTATTACGTAGACTTGAGTTGCTTTCTGTTTCTCCTGACAGCCTGACCTAGTCTTCTCGCTGACAAAGAAAATGTTACATGTGACCATTACCTTCGCAGGACTTCTGGTCAAGGGCTATCCTATGGTTGTTAACGTAGTGTCTCTTAGGCAGCACGAGCTTCTTTACTTGCGTGTTACCCAAGTCGCGATAGTCTGTATGGATCAGTATTGAGTGTTCATCTAGCTACCGAGTCTCCGACTCCATCGAATAGATGGAGACGTCGGAAAAGGGACCCTGAGACGGCTTCACAAGTTGCAACAACTGTCCGAAGATGGCACCAAACGCTTTGGACGAACTGGGCCCTTTGTATGAGCCATCTCCCTGCGGATTCACATGAGAACATGCATGAAGGTTGGTCCACGTAGATCTAGCAGATGCAGCCCATCTTGCACCTACCAGTAAGTATCAGTAGGGAATATATCCCTCCTTCTTCATTATCGTCTCTATGCAGTGTATGTCTACAAGTCTAGGAGATACTCAGCGCCGCTGCAGCCGCCTCCACATCAACCACCGCCACCACCTCATCGCGACTATCTGGCTCAGGCGCAAGACTTGTAATCTGTGCCGACGCCCCCTTGTCCAAGTCTACCCAAGCCGGCTTATTGATCCTGTCCGCGCTCGCCTCGCTCTTGAAGTGGTAGCCCCTCGCCCTGGGTCTTTCGCCCGTACCCTCGGGCAGCATAGGCTCATACGCAGCAGCAAACTTGCGCGCCGCTTCTTCAAAGGCAGCCTGCCCCCCCTTAGCAAGCGTCTCGCGGATGCCTGCGAAGAACTGATCAACGACGTGGTGGTTGTGAATCTGCAGCAGGTTCCACCCGAGCATCTCCTTTGCGTTGAGCAGGTGGTGGAGGTACGCCCGGTGGTGCTTCGTGCAGGTGTAGCACGGACAGCCTTCCACAAGCGGTGCGACGGCGACTCTGTGCTCTGGGGACCACATGTTGATCCCGAGGGGCTGTACTCCGTCGTCGACGCGGGGGGGCGGGAAGGAGAATGTCATGGCGACGCCGGCGTCGGAGGTGCTGTTTGCAAAGCCAACTGTGCAAATGTCGATGCCGAGGGAGATTTGACGCAGGACTTCGTGGGGGGTCTTGGGAGGGTCCATGGAGAGTTTGGGGAGAGGTGTCAGGGGAGGGTAGTTGACGAGCTCGGGAAGCAGATTGATGCCATAGACTGCCAGCCCTTCTATCTTATCGAAAACGTCTTCGGATAGATGTCTGAGATAGTCCCACTGAATGGGGTACTCGACTGGGAGCACGGGGGCAAACACCGAGCTTTTCAAGGCTTCGGGGGCTTTTGACGAGCCCAATCTGTCCAGGAACTCATCCAGCCATACTTCCGTTCGTTCGGTCATTCGAATCAACTTTTTCGACGGAGGCGTTGCACTGGTGTGCGGCAGCTCGGCCATTGGGAGCACAATGTCGGGTTGCAGCGACTGGACGGCGGACGCATATTCGGGTACCGTTACACTGCGGAAGCCGGTGCAAGTGAAGACGGTCATTGCCTTGGGCGTGTTTCCATAAGGCGTTGTGACGGCCGGACTTCGTCGCGGACCAAGTATGGAAATGTTTTTTGAGGGCAGGGCTGTGAATTTGTGTAGCCGGCGTGAGGTGTCGCTGCCAGGGGTTTGGTACACAGGAGGCTCTTTCTTCTCAATGACTATTACGCAGTGTCAGATCGGGTAACACTAGAGTGAGAAGATGACACCAAGGGGAACCTACAGTCTTCGAGTGCCATGTATAATCCGCTCACAGATGTGTGTCTGCTGAGGTTATCAGGAGTGAGATGAGGCACCGCCCCGCGCGATGCGACTGCGAAGAAGTTTGGCGTGTCGATGACCTTTTTGCCGGGGAGCGAGAGTTTGCCCAGTCGTGCTGCAGAGCCGTCAACAGCTGCAGAGCTGATGAGCTCGAATATCTTGCGGCCAGACATTTCGGGAGTGTTGTCCAGATTTGAATCGCTCATTTTGAGGTGTCTATTCTAGGGTGAGAAGGTTGACGAAAAATGAGATGAGAAGAGAACGACCAATGAGTCTGCAGCGGTAACAGACTTAGATCAAAAACCAGAGTACGCCTTTTCGGGGGATAAACAGTCGTCAACTCCAGAGTCTATGTGTCAGCTGGCTGAATGAGAATTGCTGATGATGATTGAACCACACATTGAATCTTTCACGATGGCCCCCATCTTCGTACCTTGTACATGTGATTCACACAATTCGACGCTTCTTGCGGTGCCTGGCCGATAAGAGCGCACGCGCTTTATCGGTTGCCGATGTTGAACCGACATTTAGTAACTAGGTAGACTTGCGCTTTACCTCTTGCAGCCGTTGCGTCTAAATGCCGGGCTTTTGATGATGACACCCCTTTGCTGGACTGGCCAAGAGATGGTAGAGAAATACTTCGTCCAAGTGCCGGCTGGAGCTGTTTTGCTAGCGAAATGAAGAATGAAGATCTGGCGAGAGAGGCTTCGTATAGTCGTAGCGACGGAGATGCGTATGTCCGACACCACTATCTGCTCCTTTTTTGGGCTTGGCGCCTCAGTTGAGCTGAACTGAAAGTCGTGCCATCAGCTAGCCTGACCGCATCCGTCAAGCCAGAACAACTCTAAAGAGGCTGAAAATAGCCGCCGTGCCTCGTCGATTTGAGGGCCTCACCCTCGCCCTGTGCCTTGTGCCTGATTCTCCCACCGCTCAATTGCATCTTCGACGCAGACTGCGATCCTGCTGTAGAATCACACAATCCGGGATCCCCTCAGAAAGAGCCTCAGGCAGCGCTGATGGAGCCCAAAGCATCAAGCGACAAAGACACCCAATCACACCCCATAAGCCCGGCCGCGTGCCGCTTACTCCGTCAATCCCCCCCCTCCATCAACCTCCATTTGCATTGAAAACGTTCCCGAGCTTCCGGAGCTTTGGCCTGTCTCCCGACCCACCAGATGCCCAGATCCCCTCGTCGCCAGTCCCGTATTCAATAAAGAGGCTGAGGCGGCCGCGCTTCGAGCTTTGGGGTCCGTTTCCAGTGGCTGGCGGCTGGATTCGATTATACCTGAGAAGGAATTGGGTTTGACAAAAAAGCCATCAATTTAGGTCGCCGCCTGCAGAGCTTACCTACCTACATACAGTGCAGACACACCTGTAACAGCTACCGACCTCCGTAGTAGCCCCGGCTCTTGCGTTTTGCGTTGGATCGACTTTGAGATTCTACGAAAACACAAAAGATCGACCGTTTCTCTTCTTTCTTCTTCTTCTTTTCCCCCTTCTTCCCTCCTCACCCAGCCATGGTGAGACCTTTTGAGCCATACCACGATGAAAGCGAGCCACTCATGAAGGACGACGCCGAGCGAAACGACCCGGCCGGCGCCGCTGCAGCCGGCAATGGCATCGTCGACACCACGACTAACACCGTCACCGAGATTGACCACCCCGATGCGCCGCTCGAGACGCCGGCAGCAGCGAGGACGACACCATCAGCAGCAGCAGCAGCACCCGCGCCGCTCGAGGTCGTCGACGACAACAGCAGCAGCAGCGACGGCAGCGCGCCCACGCCGCGCTTCATCCAGGACGAGCGCTCGTCCAAGCGCTGGCGCAGGATCCCGTATCCCGTCCGCCGCGTGCTGCTGGCCTTTGCCAAGTGGTCTCGCGGGCCGCCCAACCCGCAGCCGTACCGCATCAAGCCGCTGTTCCCGGTCGTCCAGGAGTATCCGCTGCGCCTCGTCGACCGCTTCCTGCCCAAGGCCTACCGCACCTGGGCGCTGTTCCTCTACTTCTCGCTGTGGCTCGTCACCTTTGTGCTGGTCAAGCGCCAGGAGACGATTGAGTCGACCGTCGAGGGCTGGGGCCAGTCGCAGCCCATCAGCTGCGGCGACACCTACTGGAGCGCCGGCAACGGCTGCGGGCTCGACGGCAACGACTGCAGGCCCTTCAACGGCAGCGGCTTCGCCTTTCAGTGCCCGGCCTCGTGCGAGAGCTACCATGCGCTGAACCCGCGTGCCGTCGGCGACCAGGAGGTCATCTACCGGCCGCTCGTCGTTGGCGGGCCGGCGAGCGACGTCGAGCCCGAGCTGGCCACGTACCGCGGCGACTCGTACATCTGCGCCTCGGCCATCCACGCGGGCCTCTTCCCCAACGAAAAGGGCGGCTGCGGCGTTGTCGAGCTCGTCGGGCAGCAGCAGGAGTTTGTCGCCTCGCAGCGGCACGGCATCACCAGCGTCGGCTTCGACTCGTACTTCCCGCTGTCGTTCCGCTTCGTGCCCGACATCAAGTGCCGGGCCAAGGACGAGCGATGGTCCATCCTGGCCCTGTCCACCGTCTTCACCGGCGTGCTGTCGCTCTGCACCGCCTCGCCCGCCCTCTTCTTCTTCCCGACCTTTGTCGGCATGTTCTGGGCCGTCGGCATGTCGCTCGACCAGCCGGGCCACTCCACGGTGACGGACCTCTTCTCCAACATCCTGGGCAAGTTCGTGCCGGCCATGTTCTGCGCCTGGGTCATGTACGACAAGATGGGCGTCCGCCGCACGCTCAACCACCTGACGGCCCAGATCGAGAAGACGGTGCTCTGGCTGGGCGCCTGCTGGGTCGGCGCCCTCACCAACTACACGCTGGACTTTATCCCCATCCAGCGCCTCAACAAGCATGACCTCGACCAGCAGCCCGGCGCTAGAGCCGCCCTGGCCACCATTGTCATCATCTTGTTCTTCATCTGCCTGTCGCAGGTCTTCTTCTTCCGACAGGAGGGCCGGTTCATCAAGTACATCAAGCTGTACGCGCTCTTCATCTTCTGCATCATCATCTCCCTGACCCTGCCGGGCTTGCAGCTGCGCATCCACCACTACGTCCTGGCGCTCCTGCTGCTGCCGGGCACGAGCCTGCAGACCCGACCGTCGCTGCTCTATCAGGGCCTCCTGGTCGGGCTGTTCATCAACGGCATCGCCCGCTGGGGCTTCGACCCCGTGCTGGAGACGCCCGCGGCCCTGCAGGGCGACGCGCAAAAGGGCACGCTTCTCCCGACCATCCCGCCGCCCGTCATCCACCTCGGGGAGGGCCCGCACAGCACGTCCAACATTACCTTTACGTGGAACCAGCCGTCGAGCAACGTCTACGACGGCATCAGCATCCTCGTCAACGACGTGGAGCGCTTCCGGGGGTACTTTGACGACATCATCGACCGGCAGGACAGCTTCGTCTGGTCTAGGAACGCCACCCTGGGGCTGCCCGAGTACTTTAGGTTCGCGTACATGCTGGGGAGCTCGAGCGGGGATTACACAAAGGCGGGCATCTGGTCAGCGGACGGCGAGTGGACCAAGATGAAGCCTGGGCCGTCGAGAGTCAAGGGGAGGGACGTGGATGAGCATGTAGTTGAGCGATGATTTTCCGATGATATTTGGTCGTTTATGGATACCTTGAGATACATACATACGTAGCTATGTGCACTGGATGTTGTACATGTAGAAATCAGTCTGGATATAAATGGTCTCAATAGATGATTCTCGTTCTTTAAAGAGTTAAGGATATATCTATAAAATTATGTCGTTGACATGTTGTGAAGTTGTCGGCCCTTTGAAACCTGGGTGCTCGTAGAGTGGATCCCTCCGGCGCCGGGACAATGCTCCGTTCCGAGCTATTCAGGTCCTCTCCGCTCCGGGAATTCCATCAACTTTCAACCACCAGCCTCACTTTAACATTGGGCATCATCACCGGAAGCGACTCCTTGTCAAATAAAGTGATAGATATCGACGACTTGTATAAACCGGATACACCATCATCCACTATAACTCAAAAAACCACCACAAAACCAGCCACATCCTCCCGCTTCTCATCTCAAACTCATCCATCCTCAACTCATCCACCACCAACATCACCACCCAAAATCAACACCAAAAACATCACCATCTCCCCTCCCCCAAAAAAAGCCATAACAATGCCCCCCCGCATCCCCTCCGAATCAGACTTCCACCCCCTAACCCCTCTCCTCCCCCACGCAATCCACTTCCCCTCCCCCCGCGAATCAACAACCTCCATCCTCATCCTCCTCCACGGCCTCGGCGACAACGAAATCCCCTTTGCCGCCTTCGCCCGCAACATGTCCCTCCCGGGAGTCCTCGCCATCTCCGTCCGCGGCACCGCGCCCCTTCCCTCCGGCCTCCTTGATTCTTCCGCCGCCGGTGACGCCCACCAAGGCGCAGGCGCAGGCGGGCATTTCCACTGGGGGGATGATTTGAGCGTCGACTCGGACTCGGGCGACTTGCATCCCGATCCGGGCTTCGACAAAGCAGCGGGCCTCATCATGAATAAGCTCGTCAAAGAGGTCCTGCTGGACAAGTGCGGGTGGGAGATGAATGACATCATGTTCTTTGGCTTCGGACAAGGGGGATCACTTGCGCTGGGCCTTGCCTCTCGCCTCCGCACCATAGAGCGCATCATCGACATCTCCTCCTCCTCCTCCTCCTCCGACGGTGGTCAAGAGGAGGAGAAGAAGAAGAGGAAGCTCGGAAACACGTGCAAGGGCGTCGTCTCCATTGGCGGACCCCTCCCGCAGTCCATGGTGCCCTCGCTGAGCAGCCGCGACAAGAGCAGGACGCCTGTGCTCGTGTGTCAGCTGGACGACGACGAGGCGGATGCCGTGAAGCGCGAGTTTGCCGACGTGAGGGTCGTCAGGTGGAGGAGGAGGGAGGTGGCCATGCCGAGGGACAGGGAGGAGATGTTCCCCATTATGAAGTTTATCGCGGATCAGCTGAACAAGGGCTTTACATAGAGGGTAAGTGCAGTATAAAAAGCCTACGTGATACAAGAAGATGAGTCCCTTTCTCTAATTGCGAGCCACTGAGTAGCTTTTGGATTAAAGTATCGCTGCTCGAATATATCTCCTCCGCGTCAAACAAAATCTGTCATCCCCTATTCCTAACATCGCCCGCTTGCAACATATCTGCCAAGATATCCCACTTGGCAGACTGCGCATCGCTCGACGCCCTCGCCGCACTCTTCAGCTCCAAACACACAAAGCCGAGATGCTCCTCGAAATCAGCGTTAATCTCCTCGAGCCATTCCATGTAATCCTCGCTCGTCAGCCCCTCCTCCCTCCCCTCCCCTTCGTCGCTCTCATCCTCTTTCCTGAACATGTGCGAAGGCTCGCTTCCGTCCCACGCGGCTTTCCCCTCTCTTGCCAGCTCAAGGTGGATGGCTAGATCCAAGATGTCGAGCATGCGCTCGTGGATGGGCGCCATCTTGCTCCCCAGACAGGCCTGCTCAATCATCTGCTCCAGATAGGCGGCGTGCACCGATATCATCGAGTCGACGTCTTCAGCCATCATCAGCTCGCGCCGCATTGCCCGTTCGTTGGGCTCCAGGACGAGCGTTGCCAGGTATGACTGAACCGTCGTGCAGAACCAAAGCAGTTTTCCGCGAGCGGTGTAGAACAGGGCCCGCTCGTCCCAAACTTCCATATCAGTCATGTAGTTGTCCAGAATCTTGGGCTTGTGAAGGACGTGAATCGCTCGTCGGAGCTGCAGGAGCAGAGTGAATATGGCTCGATACTTTGCCATGCTCTCTTCCGAGACTACAATCTGCACCGGCCATGAAAGCCGATAGTCGACCCTCAGATGCGGCAGAGCAGCCCGTATCGACCCTCGGGCATCCGTCACCGTCATGCGCGTGCCCTGGACGTGGACACTCACCGAGAGACGGCTCACGTCCACCAGCTGCGTGAACGCATCCTGAGCAGTCCCGACGAGGGCAAAGCGATCGTACCACACCGGATTCAGATTTTCCAGCTTATCGAACAACTGATCCGTGAACGAGGCGGCGGCGTGTCCGTCCGACATGAGAAAGAGCGCCTGCAGCGCATCCAATGACGACGAGAGCTCGCACATTTCAAAGAGGGCGTCCTTGAGCGTGGTGGATGTTTTGCGGTACTTGCTCTGGATCCATCGATTAAAGGCCGCACCAAAGAGGTCTGGAAACGTGGCAAGGCCGAGCCCTTCCGGGCAGACGTGCTCAAAAGCGAGGGATGGCTCCTCGACGAGAGATGAGCTGCCCAGCTCATACTTGCCCAAGAGTCGCAGAACAACAATGTTTTTTCCGGCATTGTATATCCGGTGCGCAGAGGGTTTGAGGAATTTGGGAGCATGCAGAGTCCCTTCTGCGGTTTGGCGGAGCTTGAATCGATCTTGCCAGATATTGCTCATGGGCACCTTATTGGGGCTCTCGAGGATAAAAAAGATTTCGTTTTCCGACGAGATGCGCCCTTCGTCCATCCAGTGACGGATCGGACGGATGTAGACCTGAAAGCAGTCGAGAAAGATGCGGGCAAGAAACTCGTACGTGGACATCTCGCCTCTGAGCTGGGCCAGCGTCGTCTCGTCGTACAGGAGCTCAAGATACCGGAACGTGTCCGAGCTCGACGTCTCCTGGATCTGCGCAATAATGTTGGACAGCACAAGCAGCGGCTGCAGCCAGGGCGCAATCTCTCCTTGAACTGACAGCAACGTGAACATGACCTCGTCCGAAGGAGCAGCAAAGCGAGCTTCGATTTCCGACAGCTTGATGTCAAAGTCCCGGAGTCGTTTTGCGATGCAGTCCTGAAAGGCCTGAAGATGCGGAATGGCCTGCGGATGGCTCACAAACCTCCGGAGCAGCAGGATGCGCCAGCCAGACTCTGCAATGCCGTGTATCACAGCCTTGTACGTCTCCCAACTGACGTGCTGCATGTAGTAGTTTGGGTCCGGCAAGCCAGTGGTATCGTTGAAAAGGGATGTTTTCAGTCCCTGCAGCATGAAGAGGATCTCCCGGACAATGTGCGTCTCCGAAATGGCAATTTTCTGAACGGTTCCTATGTCGTCTTTTTGCGGTACCTCGGTTCGCCATTGCTGCGTCGACTGAAGCTCCTTGAGCAGTTCCGTATCCTCGGGCTGGATGATGCAGTCAGTGGCAGTCCTGCCCTCTTTGTGCAGACTGTGATCAATGTCGTAAGCGTAAATGAGCGGCACGTCCAGGAGCGTTTCATCGTCCAGCTCGTCTTGGGCAGGTTCGTCGTCGTCGTCGGCGTCGTCTGAATCGCGGCTGTAATCAATCGTCTGCCAGAGTAGCTCGTCCTCGTCCCAGCCATCTTCTCGTGCGACGTCTTCCCAGCTAAAGACCTGGGCTTGCCGCTCTTCGCGCTGTCGCACAGCATCCAGGTCGCTGAGCTTCGTCTTGAAGGTCGGTTGGTCGGACAGTCCTAGAAGCAGCGCCAGTATCTCTGGGTGCCACTTGTTCTCGTGCTCTTCCAGCCGGTCAAGGCTGTCGCGGAATGCGTCGGCGAGGTCATCGCGGTTGTTGACGCGGAACCGCTCCTCAAGCCCGTCGAGCGTGTGCTGGATCTCGAACTGGTTGACGCGGAGATGGGCCTGCGACCTGATCTTCTGGAGCGTGGCGTCGTAGATGGCTCTGTAACGCCTCGATTTTGTCTGCGAGGGTGCGGTTCAAGCGGTCAGCCCTCGATATCATCCCATGGTATCATCTTCTTCTTGTTCCTCTTCTTTCTCCCCCCACCTTGCGAGAAAGGCCCGTGACGGCTTCGATGAGCTCCTCAGTGAGGGCTCCAAGCTGTGCGGCGTAGGCCATGGCCAGCGGCTGGCATCTTTAGCGGCAATGGCAGCCAACCGGAGCTGAGTGAGGTGCGCAGTCGAGAGCCATGAAGCAACTGAAGAGGCGCGAGGGTTTGATGTTGACCGGTCGAAGCTTGCTGTGATGTCTGCCCTGTAGTATTGACTGCTGCAGGTGCCGAAGCGAGACACTGACGGCACTTAAACAGCCCCTGTAGCGCGTCTGTAGCGCGTCTGTGGGGGAAAGCCTCCCGTCCCGCTGAACCTCTCTTATCGGCAGGCCGTTTTTCTCTTAGTGCGTTGATGTGGCGGCATAAAGCGACTCGACCTCCTAACAAGTAGCATCTACTACTATAGTCTAAAGTGCCCCTTTCACACCTCTGCTCAACCGCCGGAGATGCACGAATAGCGACATCCAAGCACAGACGATTTGGATGCCTCGTCTGCTCATGGACAGTTGATCCCGACAGCCTCGCTATTGGGCTTCCGCGACTCCTTCATTCCCGCTCACGTCACTAGTCGGCCCGGCATCATGGCCATTGCCCGGCCTGTTCGAGCCCTGGGAGGCCTGGCCGCCATCCTGTGGTGCTTCTTCCTCTACCAGCTGCTCAGGCCGTCGTCCTCATACAACAGCCCGGGCGATCGCTACATTAACTTTGAGCGCGATCCCAACCTGGACCGTAAGTACTGGTGCGGCTGTCTCTAGGTAACCTGCTCCCATGCTGACCCGTCTTGTCTTCTTCATAGCCACCGGCGAACCCGAGGGCATCCTCGTACGAACCTCTGATCGATATGCGCCCGACGCCAAAGATACCGATCGAGCCAGCGCCACCCTGCTGGCCCTCGTCCGCAATGAAGAGGTGGACGACATGGTGGCGTCCATGGTAGATCTCGAGCGGACGTGGAACAGCAAGTTCAACTACCCGTGGACCTTTTTCAACGACAAGCCGTTCTCGGAAGAGTTCAAGAAGAAGACGAGCGCCGTGACCAATGCGACCTGCAACTACGGTATGTTGTCTGCTCGTCCACAGCACGAGGTAGTTAATTGTCAAAGAACCAAGGCTAACCAGCAGCAACCCGCAGAGCTCATCCCCAAGGAACACTGGGACGCGCCCTCGTGGATCGACCCGGCCATCTTCGAAGAGTCGGCGGCCGTGCTGAAGAAGAACGGGGTCCAGTATGCCAACATGATGTCGTACCACCAGATGTGCCGCTGGAACAGCGGCATGTTCTACAAGCATCCCGCCCTCAAGGACGTCCGCTACTACTGGCGCGTCGAGCCCAAGGTCCATTTCTTCTGCGACGTCGACTACGACGTCTTCCGCTACATGCAGGACAACAACAAGACGTACGGCTTCACCATCAACCTCTACGATGACCCACACACCCTGCCCACGCTGTGGCCCCAGACGGCCAAGTTCCTCGCCGACCACCCCAACTACCTGCACGAGCACAGCGCCATCAAGTGGGTTATCGACGACACGCGGCGGCCGCAGCACAACAGGGAGGCCCAGGGCTTCTCCACGTGCCATTTCTGGAGCAACTTTGAGGTTGCCGACATGGAGTTTTGGAGGAGCAAGGTGTATGAGGACTATTTCGAGCACCTCGACCGCGCGGGAGGCTTCTTCTACGAGCGCTGGGGCGACGCGCCCGTTCACAGCATTGCCCTGGGTCTATTTGAGGACTCGAGCAAAATCCACTGGTTCGTTTGCTACTCTCTCACCCAAAGTTGGCCCGTCTTACTGACTTTGTCTTGCAGGTTCCGTGATATCGGCTACCAGCACATTCCCTTCTTCAACTGCCCCAACTCGCCCAAGTGCAAGGGCTGTGTCACTGGCCGATTAACAGACGGCGAGCCGTTCCTCCACCGCGAAGACTGCAGGCCCAACTGGTTCAAGTATGCCGGCATGGGCTGAGCAAAGATTTCTATTCGAGGCAAATCACAACCTGGCTTCAATACTACCTTTTCAATGCCGTTATCCACCTCCACGCGCTCTCGGTACATGCATTCTACACCATGCTGTGTCAGGCAGTACGTGACCAATACGAGGCTTCTAATACTGACCTCGCAACCGTGCGAGACTTTATGGTGCAAGACTAACTTGTTCCATCGACCATCTGCCCCGGTTGTTGATGAGGGCTGCGTGGCTACTCTTATATACAAATACCATCTTGTACGATATAGATCTGTCATGATACACAGCATAGCAGATCGGCTCAAGGCAAATCAAGAAAACAAAAATCTCGAAATGAACAGAAAACCAATGATGTCTCGTAACCTCCCATTCCATACCTCGTGATCATAATGCCCCAAACACCGTAACCACGCCAGACGTCCCCCCAACGCAAAACTGGTCTCCCCAGCCTCCCTCCCGCCACGCCATGCAGCTGATGACATTGCTCCGCACCTTGGGCTTGCCATCCTTGCCCACCGTCTTCTTCCTCGCCTCGTAGCCCGGCGGTCCCCACGGCACCGTTACCTTGGCGACCACCTTGCCCGAGAGCAGATCCCACGCCCAGATCCTGCCCGAGCCGCTGCCGTCCGCCGCCGCCGCCGCGTCACCGGTCATCTCGTCGCCCGCAACGACGTACTTCTCCCTGCCGCCCAGCAGCGACTGCACACGCAGCTCCTCGCTCCTCCACAGCGGATCCGAGTACGCCCTCAGGCACGTCCCCGTGTCGCGGTCCATCAGCCGCAGCTTGCTGTCCAGCGAGCCCACGAGCATGGCCTTGCCGTCCCTCGTCACGTCCAGGCTGACGACGCTCGCGCCCATGACGTCCGTCGTGCACTTTCCCATGCGCACGTCGTAGCTGCGCACCCGTCCGTCCACGCTCCCCGCGATGACCTCGGCGCCCCTCACGACGAGGCTCGTCACCGAGTCCTTCGCCTCGTCGAGCACCTGCACCGGCCGGAAGCCGCTCGCGTTGCGCACGTCCCACAGCCGCACCGTCGTGTCGAACCCGCCGCTCGCCACGAGCGAGTCCCCCTCGCCCGCGAAGCTCACGCAGTTGACGCGCGCAGAGTGACCCCCTTGCGCCGCGCCGCTGCCGCCGAACCGCCGCGTCGTCACCGCCCGGCTGACGTCCCACAGGAAGACGGCCCGGTCGCCGCCGCCGGACACGAAGCTCTCGTTGTCGGCCGCCACGGCCAGGCACGTCACCTCGTAGCCGTGCGCGGCGTACGTCTGGATCAGCCGGCCCTGGGGCACGGCAGGCTTCGCGCCGGGCCGGATCTCGTGGACGGACGTGCTGGGGAACGGGTTGTACAGGCGGATGGAGCGGTCTGCCGACCCGGTGAGGATGTAGTTTCCGGGAGAGGCTGAATAGGTGACAGCATGGACGGGGCCTGGAAGAGTTGTTTTTTTCAATTGTCAGCTTGGACCTTCAGAGATTGGAAAAAGAGAGCGCAAAAAGGATGAGACTGAAGGTGACAGACCATTTGACCCGAGAAGATGTGCCACGGGCTTATCTGGAAAAACCATTGTGTCAAGCACCGCGGCTCATCGCATCATATTTTCCCCCTTATCTTCTTCTTTGATTCCTCCAGCCTCAATGCTTGAAAGTATCAGAGCCGCAAAGTGAGAATGTGTTGAATGGCAGTGAGATGTGTAAAGACGGCGTTGCCTTAGAACGACATTGTGATGGCTCCTCTTAAGGCTTCTCTTCACTGGTCCTTCCTCACAATTGCCATGCGTTAATCTGCCGTTGATGCTGAGGCTATACGCCAAAAGAGACGGTATCAGTGAAACAAATGACTTCTTCGTACTCGTCTTCTCGACTTCTCCAGTTTGAGCTCTTATGCAGCTGGTTTACAAATTTCAAGGACTTCACTTGTGAGCACAAGAGGCTGTATTGCGATGATGGAGATCACGTGAGTCATCACGCGATAAGCCTCAACGCCTCTTGTTAGGGGTCAAGGCGTGAACAACGAACAACAGGCAGTACCTTAAATATAATAAGTACTTTGTATAAAGCACATGCTATTCTTTGCGCAGGCTGACGCCAAGTATCGGCGCTCAAGTGAGATTGATAAATAGCAAGAGGTAAAGGCGATATACAGACATGCGGCATTCAACGTAAAATACCATTCAGCGTGAGCAGCCTCCCATTCACTATACAAAATTCGCAGCCAAGGCCTCCTTGATACATCGAATGCCCAAAACTCCTCATCCCATGCCATCCGATTCAAGTCGCCCTGATCTCGATGCCTCCTAGAAAGCCCAAAATAGGCAGCGATCTAAACGCTAAACCATGCATAACACGTTAAAATCGTTTCCGAAAATCGAGCTCATTTCAAAAACACGAATAGGCCAAAGAACAGATTGAAGAGAAGAAAGAGAAAAGAAGAGAAAAACAAGAGAAGCAAGAGGCTCAATGTAGAGAGCAGACGTGGATGTATGTATACACATGTATACATGAAGATTGAAAACAAGTCATCGGTTAGGGACAGCAGTACACAGGAGCCGAAGCTTCTTCAAGCCTCTAGTCGAATCCCACGTAAACCACGTCCATGTCTCTGGGAAACGTTTGTTCGAGGGGATCAAGAATCTGCCAGTGGCTCAGCTCCTTGTCCTTGGTGTTGTCAGACAGAGGAAGCAAGCGATAGCCTTGAATATGGCTGGGCGGCCGCGATCCTAGCTCGCGAATGCGGTTCAATTTTTGCAGACGCCGGTGGATGGCTAGGCCGTCCTTTGAGGATGCCTCCCAGACGTCCTTCATCTTGTCAATAGCCGACTGGGCGATTCGAACCCGATCAATCACTTCGCCTAGGACGGCCATCGGCCCACTGGCAGTCAGAACATCGACAGCTTCCGTGACGGCCACAGCCATGGCAGGGGGAGGAATGCTCAGCAATGCAGACCTGACCCTCAGGATACGCTCAAGGCTGCTCAGCATCTCAAGGACCCGGCTTGCATGCTCCCGGCACTCGGCCGAATGCCCCAACTGAACATCCCGGGGTAGCTGGCCGGCTCCGTAGCGGTGTCGGTTCAACTCGATCATGGTATGGTGGTAAAGAAAATGCATGCTGAGAAAAGAACCTGTGCTTCTCGAGAAAGCAGCCGTTTCGATGTTTGTGCCACTAAACGTCATACGAGGAGGGAGAGAATCAGCCCAGTTCCTGGCTCTCTTGAGGAGATCCTGCAGCTTCGTGGTCTCGGCTTCGGTGGGCGTCCGTCTGAGAGCCATTCTATAGATGGAGGCTTGGCAGTCCGACCAAATGTGCACCATTTCAAGGTAGTAGCCCGTGACAGTGGCGTCCGACGATGGTTCATCCGACACCACGCGGCCACAATATGGGTCGAACCTTCGCGCGCGGGACTCGGCTTGCTTCTCGAAGCTATTGAGGTCGGCAGGAAGTCGAATGTAAATGTCCTCAGCATGAGTCATTACTGGGCGCTCCGGGAAAAGCCCCCCAAGCCTCTCCAGCATGAACAGTGACCAAAGAGTCCTCCTGCGGGCTTCAGCATAGCCTGTTCTATTGAGTCCCAGGGGATACATGGTCATTGCCGAGTCCCGGGAGTGGTCGAGTTCCAGGCTCAGCTGCAAGCACGCAGCGCTAGCCGCTGCTGAAGATATCAGCTCATCGGCTTCTCGGGTACGGCAGGTCGAAATGTAATACACGGCAAGGAGAATTCTGCTTTGCACTAGCTGTAAGCACTGAACGCCCGTCATCCTTTGCGCGTAGTGAGCGACCTGGGCGTATTCAAAAGCAATATGCTTAGGATCACCGCAGAGCGCAGAGCCAACAGCAAGGGTGCTGTAGAGGAGCATCAAGTCTTCGGGGGACTTTTGCCCAACAGAAGCCACAACCCAGCGCTGAAAGACCTCCTCCGGAAGAAATTGTAGAATCATAGTGCTGTCCACATTGGTGAAGAACCTGGTCAGAGCACTGGTGATCAAGTCAGGGGTCGAGGCAAAGGGGTCTGTCCGCCAAGCACGGCCAAGGACATCGTCCGGGATCCTAGACGGCTCGGGGACAAGTGGTGGTGGTGGCTGTTCCGCGGTTCGCAGTTTGATATGGTCCAATCGGCGACTGAACGAGGCAGGCGGTTCGCCGTTGGGAATGTACGCCTCAGGACCCAGCTTGAGCCTCTTACTGTATCCGCGATCCGGGGAAGGGGGTTGCATCGCTCGCGGCGATCTAGGAGAGCTTGCATCACTGATCGAACGCCGTAAATCAGCTGATTCAAATTGCCGGCTATCGTCGAGCTCGACTGGAGACGTCGAGGGCGAAGTGTTATTGCCCCCCCTTGGTCTAGGATCACTGTAAGCACCACTTCGAGGGAATGTTGTTGTAGACAAGCATGGTTTATGCACTCACGCATTCTTGAATTTGCAGATACGACCGAACTTTTCGCACTGGACACATCGTGGATAGTCCGGGTCACACTTGATCTTCTTTTCCCTGCAAGTCACGCATGCGATAGCCAGTCGCTTGCGAGGCTTGCCCGCCTTCGTTACGCCCCAGTGAGCGTTTACCGCCTCGCCGTCAATGACGGTCTTGCAGTGACTTCCATCGTCGTAGAAGTAGCACATGCCTTCGCCTGGCACCTCTGCTGCTCGCACAAATCTCGGTAGAAAGTGTGTGCCTGTCCAGATTTTTGGTCCCAGGCCGTCTTTGGAAACAGCGATATCAGAGGGTATGGTGGAAGCTGAGGTTGAGGGTGGGTTGCCGTCCGAACTGGGAACTTGACTGGGTCGCCGTTCGGAGTAATCGTAGGTTGCATCTTTCTGTCCAGCGAGTTGAGTCCTGGGTTGATTTTGAGCTTGCAGATAAGATGAGTCGCGAGAACCCGCCGCCTGATATTCTTGCCTGCTGTCCTCGCGGTAGGCGGACCATTTCCGCGGCATTTCGGTTTCGTAACGCGCATCCGAGCCCCTGTGGTCGTGGTTCAGGTATTCGGGCGATTGCGGCCCAGTGAAGGAGGATGTCGGGGCGTGGGTGGATTGTCTGTCGTGGTAGTTGTAGACAGTGTCATAGAGACTTCTCGGTTGCAGCGGAGAAGGTGAAATGGTCTGTGGGAAGTAGGAGTTCGAGAGGGTTCCATTCGACGACAGCCGTGGTCTGTCTAGAGGAGAAGGCGAAGGATATATTCCACTGCGCTCCGTGTGTGGAGAGCTCAGAGGTCTCATAGCTGAGGGCGGACCAAAGAGGCTGCTCAATGATGGAAGCTGCTGTCCAGTGGACGAAGTGCCAACGGATTCCTGTCGACTCCGTCCATCATCTGTATTACCCTCTGCAGCCATGTCGACGGAGCCCTTGCCATAACGTGACATGGAAGCAGCAGCAAGAAGAACCGAACCGCGAGGACCCCAGGCAGCTTGCTCTTCTAGAGGTGACGATCTAGAGGAGAATGATGTTGAACTTGGGCTTATCAATTCAGGGGGAGTGTCTGGCGGGGGAGCGCGATGCAGAGATTCTAGAGTTGGTAGTCCACCCATTGAGAGGAAGATAGACGCTATTTGTTTAGGCAACGGCAGCTGTTAGAGTTGCATCTCCAAGGAAGCAAGAGACGATCCTTCAGGAAGAGGAAGAAGCGCCCGGCGACAACAAGGAGCGGCTAAACAGATATTCTCGTCCTCCAGGTGCCCAACCAAGTTGCTCCACAGACCAGGTGCGGAGAGGAAGGTCTTCACACACGCAACAACGTATGAATCGACCAAAATAGTTTTGCTGGTCAAGTGAGTGCAGTGATTCAAGTTTGAAAGTCGGGCGCGACGCTTGTAAGTGATCAGGTGAACGGCGTCTTCTATGACACTTCTTCCAACCAGAGCCTCGAAATCGGATGGACCATGAAATATTGAAGACAAGAGGAGAGCAGACGGATTGCAAAACTTCAAGGAGAGGTCTTGAGACAACGGCCAAGCGGCAAGTACCGACTTGCTGAGAATCTGGGGGAGGAGATGGGGAAGATGCGGGCGAGGAGGTCAAGAGGAGGGTATCAGTGGCTTTTGAGATTTAGGCCACCACTGCCCACAAAACGAAAAGACTCTCGAGTAACGGACAGGGTTGCAGAGAGGAGCTAGCAGGGTCCAGTCGAGTGAACGGCAGAAATAGAGTACAGTAGATACACCGAAGCAACCCCAAAAGGCAAACGAGACCAACAAGGGCAGTTCCCAATGAGCCGGACGCGGCTGAGGCCCTGTAACGGACGGAATTCGTGCTTGTACAGAAAGCCTGGGCAAGCGCACGCCCATGGGTGCTGCTGTGTGGATACAAGGCAAATAACTACCATCTGGCTAGGCCGTTGGTCGGTATCAGTCTCGAGTCAAAAGTGGCCGGAGGGGGGGGTGGTCCATGATCCAGGAAGTCCCCAAAAGGACCATTCGATAGTGTCGCTCCGGACCTGAACTTGTGGATATGGAGCGTCCCAGCCCACCTTGCCACACGTGCTTGGTGGTCCACTCTGGTGTTGTTGCCGCGGCCCTACAGACCGGAACCTTGGATGCAGATTTGTCCAAGAAGGAGGGAGTGCTGCTGGTACAGTACTTGTTGGCGTACTTGGTGCATGCTGTACGAGGATAGTACTACTAGTAGTATAATCTGATATGGCGCATCGTTGGCTCTGCTAGCAGTGAACGGACCCTTCGTCATGCTATCATGGGGGGTCCTACTGGGGGTCAGAGCCCATGGTGATATGCTCAGGTGGTGGTGGCCCATGACGGAAGCATGGAATGCCGAAGGTCCTGGCTGCCTCGCATCGTCCGAGCGGGCCATAAGGCTCGCGCAGCTGCCAAAAGCCTGGCTGGCCCGACCGATGGGCATATGCCAGCAGAGACGTCTCGCAGCCCACGCTCCTTGCTCGCCGTCGCTGTCCAACAGCTGCCATAGCTGCGCTGCACTGCCGGAAGAAGGATCCGCGGCTGTATGCGGCGTAGCCAAGGGGACAGCAACTAGGCTGGACTTGGCCGGTCTGGCGTCGGTATTTCCCCCAAACCGCCTCTGCGCATCCAGGAGATTTGGCGATTGTGGCTGGCGTCCGTACGAGGGCCAAGACCAGCTCGGGTCAGGGAAGATGCGGTCTTGATACTCAATGGGGTATCCTGGTCGCGCGCTAGAGGGATTGATGGCTGACCGGGGCCATGACGACGCGGCGTGCTTTGCGCAGAGGAGAAGCAGCAGAACACACGCGCACGCACGGAAACAGATTGCGGCCACACCACATTTTGCCCTGGTTGGGAGGGCGTGCGCACAGCAGATGAAGCGACGCAAGTCAGCCGCACCGCCCACACCCTCTCACTGACCGTCTGTCTGTCTGTCACTCACTCCGGCAGGGGACGGAGCACCAGGGAGGCAGCGAAGCGCCAGCAGCGGCGGGAGATGGACGGAGGATTGCAGAGATGGACGTCGTCTGGGCGATGCAAAAGGGCGTCTGGGTAGGCCGCAGCATATTGCCAGGTGGTTGAGTGGAGGAGTTGAAGTTTGAAGAGTACAGTACAAGTATCTGCTTGAAAATCCCTTACTGTATGCCGTGCGTTGTCTTTTTTTTTTGCTTCCCCTAGCCGAGATCAAGGAAATGGCAGGAGAAGATCGGGTCGCGGGGCACGCCGTCCAAGTGGAAGGAGCGCAGCCTGTAACCCATTCGGAGTACCGACAGCACTGGTCTGCAGTATTGAAAGCACATGCAGGTTCCATGTTGCAAGAGCATTGCAAGCAACTGCAGCCGGAGACTTTCCAAACGCTGGAAGCGGAATACCGTGCATTGCACCTGCCTGCATTTCGGTACTACTTACTATTACTACAGTACTCTAGCAAGTAAGGAGGTACAAGGAAGGAGCCTGAAAAGCTACCGAGACTACAGCAGGTAATGTGAGTACCTTGGAAGGCATCAACTGGCAAGTGCCGAAAAGAGAGAAGCGAAGCCAAGGACAAGGAAAGTGGTTGAGAGCCGAGCTTTCCATCCTTTGAACTCTCTGCATACGAAGAAAATCGGCACCAAGGCACAGCTACAGTCTGCGCAACTCCATCCCTTTCACATCTCGTACTTGAACCACTCACTAGTATGGCCAGCAATCCTGGAACTTCGAGGTTGTTGCATTCTGTCACCTCGAGTCGTCACAGACGCATCGGCACTGACAGGCTCGTTTTCGCAGTATTCCACCGCATTACAAATCACTAGCCCTTGAGACGCTTGGCCGGTCTGTGCTGCAGCTACGCCCACGCCCACGCCCACGCCCCTCTACGGCCGGCTTTCACTGCCAATGCCAATGCCAATGCCTCGCTACAGCCCGGCAGATCGAAGCATCCGATGGGCCAGGAGGCTCAATCTACACAATGGGCTGGCGGCGACTTGGGTTGCCGCCGGCATGTGCAGCGGCATCAGAGGGTCATCGTGCCCGAGCCACGGCACGCAATAATTCCGCGCATGCTAAGGAAGTGGGAATACAGACATCAGGGGCCGCACAGAGCACCCATGGAGGAGCCAATCTGACATTTCACAGGCCGGCCAGCACCTGTAAGGTGATGCCATGGCTCATCTACTTGCCGCACTCTCCTCATGCTAACGTGCTTTGCCAGCGCCATGCTCATTACCTGTACGGTGAACATATCGCATCTACGCCAAAGGTACCGCCACACTCTGCTGTATCGTAGGACCCGGCGCTGCTCCTTGCTTGACGGCACCACTGCCTTGTCACCTTCCCTTCGGCCGCCGTTGCAAACAGAGCACTCGGTGCTGCGTGATTGACTGTTGGGTCGTTCATGATATCTGCCTAAACATATTTGCCAGAGGCACGTTGGTCGAAAACCAGGCATGTTGGTCGTTGGAGAAGCCAGAACTGGGTGGCCACTCCGTTGGCTGCTGCTCTGTCTTGCCTTGGGTACTCGTACTTCGCAGGAGCCGGGCTGAGACAACCAAAAGTACCACGATTTGCGGGCCTCGTGCCCGTACATGTACCAGCCCTCCCTGCTTCTCGCTCCGGCAACCTGATGTCACATTACAAGGGTCGCCAGATGGAAGTGTTCAGGGATCGCTCGACAGGGTCTTCGGCGCACTAAAAAAGAATGAGCTCGGCAAGCATTCCGACCTTCTGGGGTTGGTTATTATTGGAACCGGTGGTCGCAGTGGTGCAACCATGTGGGTGGGAGTGGACTGCAGATTCTCACATACAGCGGCGCGTCATGGATCAGCGCATCCGAAACATTTAAAGTGAGATATTGAACTGATTTCCCGATCGGTGGCCGCGGATGATTGATCCAAGCTTGCGCGGGCTTTGGCCGTTCGCTGATCAACAGCTGGCGCGATCACACCAGAAACGTGCAAAGGCCCTCGAGACGGCCCCTTAGGCATCCAGCTGTACGTTCATGTCCCTTGATGGCGTGAGTTGGTCCATGCCTGCACTGTCGTTCGTCCAGACTCGTCCAGCTCGACGCCCGCTCTACCCGGATCTGTCTGCTTCCTTCGACTTGCACACCAAGAGCAACTCCAAGATGTGGCCGCGCTTCGCGATACATAGTGGCAGGGGATCGGCTGACAATCCCACCTGCTTCATCCCATAGAAGGTTAATCAATCAACATTATCCCGAGCACACGGCGACCAGGGGTTGCCTCGTTGCTTTTACCTTCCTTGGCATGTGGGTGGGGACCCTTGGGAGCAATAAGAACACCACTGCTGTTGCATATCGAGGATGGTGATGAGGAGACTGCCTAGCAACAACCTAGTAGGGAGGTGTGGTTAGGCTGCGTGGCAAGCCGGGTTGCTTGGTTCGGCAGTCGAAAGATTCGCTATGGCCTGTGCACAGCTTGCCGCTCCCGGCACGAAAAGAATTATTTACCCTGAGAAAACACGACAGCCCGACGGCAGATGCAAAACTACTCATGGCCGTGTTTCCAGAAGTCGCTTGGGAGGAGAGCGGCAAATTCGCCGCTGCAGTCCTTTTTTGGGACACTTCATACCAGATTTGGCCCCGTGCATCGGGCCATGTAGGGTATTCAGTCCACAGCCCTCGGCCCATGCTACTCATCCGGAGTAGTACAAACAATGTCCTTGTTCACATACAAGAGCAGGTATTGCAAGTCTAGCCTGGCATACAACGTACAGGATGGAGGTTGTCCCGGCCCGTTGTGCTGTTGGCTCGAGCAATGCTGCCTCGTTCGGCACGTGTGGCGTATGATGTGTACAGTATATCATATGATGACAGAACAGAAGAGGGAGGGGGAAATGTCTGAGAGCACGGCGTCGTAACGCACATGTGCTAACAGCGCTTCCTTGCATCGCACCCGCACAATGGTCACACTGCGAGAGACCATGTCTCAACAATCAAGATGGTGTCTGGGTCACTTCTGACGCATCGTCGGCGATCTATCTGCAGGCAGTGTACAAAAAGCGGCCTTGGCGGAGTGCTCTATGTCTCTTGCTGTCATTTTTGCTGTCCTTGCCAGTACATCAGCGCCGATGGAATAGGTATCCTATTCGTCCCGCAAGCACACAGCAGATAACCATCTGCCTGGACTTCAATGCTTCATCAGAAACGATCGATACCAACTTATCCGCCCGGGTAACCAAGAGTTCCATGTTGCCTACAGGGCCCCTCAATGACAGCAGTCCATCCAGTAAGTTGGATGGCGCTCAAGTATTCCCTCACGCCGCGACATAGGGTATCCTTCATGAAAGCTATCCTGCTATTATTCCCTTTATTCGATTACGCGACTCTAAAAGGCTACAAATACGCAAGCGGCATGTGAGATTGCTTTTACCTCGCACGAGTACCGCTACCGAGCAGGTAGTATGCCAAGATGAGGTACCACACCTGGACTGCCAACGCAACGCGGACGTACGGAGGAGGATGTATACGGGCGCACGTTGCACGAGTATCTTCCTTCAGCCGCATATGTGGGATACGAAGCGGGAAATTACGTACGATTCCAGGCTTCCGGTAGCTTCAATGTCTGGCTTCCATCGACAGTCTTTCAGCCCCCGAGCACATGTCCACATGAGCAGAGTGTTGCTACTCATACACGCACACACTCAATAGTTTATGGCATTGCAATGGAAAGTCTTAAGAGTACCTACTTCTGAGCGCTGTCGATTTGGACTTGAGAGGTCTGGCGAGTTGCAGCTGATGACTGTAAAACAAGTGCCTTTGGTCGAACGGACACTAATACCGGAGTCGGGGCGACCAGCGACCGATCCGCCGTCGGGTTTATATGGTCTATCCTGTGGTCGACCACGGAGTATGGACCAGGGAGTCGGTCACTCAATTGGCTTTCTTTTCGAAAAGTGGGAGTCGTTAAACAAAGGTCGCGCTCTCCCCCGCCCAGGTGCTCCCCATGGGCTGCCAACTAGGCCATTCATGAAGGTTGCTCCAGTATGAAGTTCGAGCCATCAACGGCAATGGCTTTCGCAGCTTCACGCGATCCTGCAGAGGCAAAGAGACAAATACCAGACATCACATCATACGGACCGTCGGCGCCTAGCACGATATCTCCGGCATAGAGGTTCGACGGAACTTCACCACCAACACACTGAGTCGAGTCATTGCAGCTGTGGCTGCTGATAGAGGAGAACACGTCTCAGTATTCGCTTTTCCAGGTCCTTATTCGCTTCTCCTGTGTCCCGCTATCAATGTCAGAGCTGCTGCTGCTGGCTTTATCACAAGGGTCACTTCTAGGTCCTCGCATGGCGTTTCGAACTACCGGCGGTGACAATGCCGCGTTATGCTCGTCATCGTTAGATCGCCGCCGGAAACATCACTACGAAACGCTGCAAAAAGAAACCTTGAAAAATAGCGCAAGGCGGATTATCAAGAGCACTGGCGAAGGCCAGCCCAGACAAATGGACTCCACAGCAAGCCCCCCCCAGGTCTGGGGCCAGATCTCCACGCCATCGAACGAGCACAGACTTCGACCCCAGCATGGAAGCGATGGATTCCTTCTATCAAAGGGGCACGAGGCTTTAGGAGGAAATAGCTTGGAGCTTACAGGATACTGTACGAAGTAAGTTGGTGCTTTTTCTGCCAACATCATCTATGAAAGTACGAGTCATGCCTGAGCGATGATTCCGACATTGTGATAGCAGTCGAAGACAAAAAAAAAAAAAAAAAAAAAAAAAAAAAAAAAAAAAAACCAAGATAGTCGTCTATTGTGCCTGGAAAGCGATCCGCCCGGCGCTGAATCCAAGTCAAGGGGTAGTCGTTGGTTGGGTGGTCCAGTATTATTTTACCGCTATCCATCACAGGACCTCCGAAACGGGACCTCGCCGGACGCGCGGAATATGTACAAGCTCTTGAATGCTCTCACAGTTACGAACACCTGAACCTGGAGCTGTTGCTTTGATAGACCTGACTCAACAAGCCTCTGTACCCCGGAGCCCACTCCGCCGGCCGGTTTGCCCGCGAAGTCCGCGGCTCTAGCATGGGAATCCCGGCTCCCCATTGCCTGAACAAGCACCATCTCCGGATCAGCCATGCAACGCTAATCACCGGTAAGCCTAGTGAGAACCAACCAGCTCGGCCGAGTCCTTTGGTGAGCGTCGTCACATTTACAAAGACTTGATACGGTACAAATGTATCAGTAGGACCGGGCTAACATTGGTAGTAGTTGGTAGCACGAATACTACCTATGGCGCAAGAGATTGCAACTCTGTGCATTGCTTTGCTGGCAGGAGTACAAGCCACCAAATGTTGTCTCTTCACAAACATTGAGACTCTCCCGGCACGCACGCACCTTGATTCAATTCCTCTTGGTGCGTCACGCCCAAAAACATGCCTCGGCCCTTACGACAGCTCCACCAGTTCTGGTTCGATGGACTTTTGAACGAATAGGGGTGCCTCAACCAACAGGTTCGGATAGAGGATTCCACTACATCTGTAGCGGCGGTGGCATGTTACAGACTGAGATGGCGGACCCGGACAACGTACATACGGGTACTTGTACGGGTGCTGAACTCTTCGGGGTACCGCTAGTTACGGTTCTACGACAGAAGGATATTTGCGTCGAATTGTTTGCGGTGTGGCTGACAGACTTGCCTTGTGCCGAATGTGCAGTTTGTCGAAGTACTTGTAAGACACGGCGAAGACTAATAAGCCGGCATGGGCCCTGGACGCGGAGATCTGACACTGCAACGATAGGGTCAGTCCGCACAGTACGGAGCACCACCCTCTCCTGCTTCTTGTTACGAGGCATTCTCGATTCGGTCTCGGTGCTGACGAGCCCCCTTCCAGCATGAGGATTGATCTATTATTTCTTAGTGCGTCCCTCAACTACTTACGCACCGGTGCTGTCTAGCGTCTTCTCCGTTGAACCGCCTAATCTCTACTCGAAGCAGGAATAGAAGGGTTGGAGAAGGCAAGGCAAGCGAACCCTCAGTCAACAGCAGCGTACCTGATGCCTTTGGCAAGCAACATGGCCTGCTACTCGGTATCTGGCCCGCTGCATATCTCTCGGGGGAGACCGTGGGCATCCCTTTCGCCGTAGGGCTTCTGGGTGTAACGTGTCTTCGGCTTCCATTTCGATCTTCCATACCTGTTCCCGCCGCTAGTCGCCCGGGTGTGTGTTCCTTCCATGCAGGACGATGTACGATACCAAGTACTTTACACGACTGGGCTAAGACGTGGACGGGAACGGCTCTCGCAACCTACCGTCGTGTGGCAATAGGTACTCCTGTGGGCGATCCTCCTCGCCGTCCTTCGGTCCCGACGGACAAGCGAAGTCCAAAAAAGCTCGGCACTAATACACCATCAGGAACCGCCATGAGATATTGGCTAAGCCGGCTTATTACGGAGATCCGGTGACAAATAACTTGGAACAGGATTACGCAGCAGTACTACTATCTGCAAAACGCCGGCTGCGTCCACGCCAGGGTCCGCACTGCGTACGGACAAAATGGGAGCTTTAACCACGAAACGCCATTCGTGGAGCTATCTGCCGGCATTTCCCCCCCATCCGTGCTTTGGCTCCAACAACTACATGCCGATGGCACAGTTGAAATATGATGACACGATGGGTCATGACTGGCGAGTCGAACGTCGAGTAATGCAATTACAGCAGTCGGCAGGCCATTGAGTCATTGAGCACACGGTCGGGATTCGAGTACAGCCAATAGTCTGTGAGGGCCGAGAAGGTCTGGGTGTGTTTAAGAAACAACTTCAGCTTCAGGTATCACTGAACCAGACATCCTGGGTCCGGTTAAGTGCAGTCATTTGGAGACGAGAACGCCAACACACATACGGCAAGGAGAGCGGCAGTATGAATTACTTCTTACCACGACACGTAGCAGCCTCTACGCAATCAACCTCAGCAGCAGTGCTTCGTACAAACGATTCCCATCTACTTTTACTGATCACGATGCGGGAACGTGGAGTGGATTGCTAGGAGGAGCGTCATCCGCTGTCTTCTGCTGCTTCAAAGGAGTACTGCAACCCAACCAAGGGGGGGTTGTCGGTGCTACAACTTTGGTTCCCTGTTTTTCAAACCACCGCTAACAGGCGCAGTTCGCCGGGTCTGTTACCGGCAGTATCCCGGCGCAAAACCGATGCACCTGGTCCAAACTGCTGCCAGGCACCACTGTACGGGACACTTCCTGCTGTCAACTTGGAGTACAGTATGTACAGTGGAAATCGCTGGACAGACTCTCCGCTACTAATACGGATAACAAAATGACAGCAGCCACGCCCCCTTTTCTCTTCGAATGATGCTTGCCTCTGGGCATGAGCAGTATTCACAAGTTCGATTCAAGCCAATCATGTGTGTGGCCTACTCGTACGGGCACTGGAACTTCATCTCCAATCTCAGGACCGTGTGCGAGTTCTCAAAAATGGCTCCTCTTTGTCATTGCACCAAACGACCTGGAACGGCCCCCATGGCCCTTTTCGACCAGGCAGCCTCCTTGTGGTAGTTGAGGCCTCGTCTGCACATCAGTTTCGGAGGACTCGTTCAATTCCGTCTTGTGGACGTAGAAGGAGCAACACCCATCCAGCACCAAAGCTGATATATGCACTGCCAGTCTGGGGGCGGCATCACCCTGATCTGCTGAACTTACATACTGTACGAGTATTACATGGAACGCACCTCGGACAGGGGTAGCCTAGTGAGCGACTGGGTGTCTGGCGGACTGCCAGGAGGTCAAGACAGCTGTTCAAGCCATCGACCCGATCTCGTCCGGAGAGCCAAAACGCCAAGCGCGCCAGGGTACGCCTCGAGAGGCTCTTGTCTCAGAGAAATTGGTCTTCCAAGCTCAGGGCCGTTGCTCTGTGCGCTATCGATGCTGATCTAGCATTCGAGTAGTATCAGACAGAGTCGCGCTTAAGATGCTGCTATGCAGAACAGAGAAAGATCGGGCTCCTCAAGCCGGCGTCAACCACTCATGGCTCCAGGTTAGAGAGCTGGATGCTTCCCGCCTTCCGACTCGTGCGTGTACAAGTACGAGTCCGAGCACTTGTATTGCTTCCCCTACATGTCAGGCGATTCTCCCCTTGCAGCCCGCGGAATTTGGCATGTAGACTGCACTTGACGGATTTCCCCTTTGGTCTCGACGTGCATGGCCGCCCCTGGGTGCGCGCTCAACCTCCAGAGGATCGCGGATAGTCAGTCGTCACGTAATACTTGGACCGCTTGAACCGCCCTGTTGGAGCCGTCTTACTCCGGATATCGGGGAGATCACAAGCTGGTGCTCCTCATGTGGGAGAGCCTCGCCGATACGCAAGCAGCCCCCCGTTAACATGCAAGAATGTCGCGGAACAACGAGTCCGGCGCAGTACCCGGCAGCTTCGAGCTGATGCAATGCGAAGCCCTGCGGAACAACAACAGAGAAGCGCCTATGTGTACGAGCGGCGGCAAATATCGAGACTGAACAGAGTAAGAAGGCAGAGTAGTAAGTCATTACGAGGTCAAGCCTGTCCTTGGCGGAGGGAGCAGATTCAGGAGAAAAGTGCTGCTTCGAAAACGAGGTACTAGATAGTATGATAACACCATCTGCCGCTAACCCCCAGTCTAGAATTAAGCATTTCCTTCGGCACTTCGCAGCACAAGTGCCGTTGCTTTGGAATAGCTGAAGCCGTGACTGGGTTGGCGACTCATGACAGCCCGCCCAACACGACGCAGGGCCCTCCTGTTTCTCTGCCGTCTCCCGTGAGAGCCGCTCTCTGCAGCATATCATCAGGAAGCCAACACGACGGATCTGGATTGGCCTTGGTGCGAACACCGCGTCCGACTTTACGACACGAAGGGGGTAACCCAGTTTCAAGACTCGAACAGAAAACAACGAGAGGCTTGGGTAGGGAAGGAGAGTTAGCACGACGCATGATACGCCGCGGACCTTCATCAGACAGGACAAGACGGAATACAGCCCGCGCGTCAAGCCTCCCGCATGTCCTGTGCTTCCTTGACCTTGGCATGCCGTGCTGCTCCGGACAGACTTGTATGTACTCGTCCTACAAGTACAGCTCATCACTCCCACCCCCTACTCCCGGACAGGACAAACGCAAGTACATACAGTATTTGCAGGCGCAGCAACGCCAATCTCGCTCGTCCTTCTTTTTGTGTACGAGATACGAAAACAAATCGCTCCATGTTTCGACGGTCCAAAAACCCCCCCACACATCGCGGCTGGGAAACTTGGCCAGAAAAAGGAAAAAAATGCGCGCCCATGCTGCTCCCCCCAAGCCCGGTTTCGACACAACCATCCCTGGCGTTTCCACGTGCATGTCACCAGGAGCACGTAAACAGCCGGAGGTTGGCATGATGGCTGGCTGGTCCTGGGCGCAACGAGGAGGATCCCTCGTGGCATCCCGGCACGGCTGCAGAGGGCGCCTGCTGCACTCTGGTCCTGGTGGCTCAGCCCCTCGTCTGCGGGAAGAAGCCAGGGGGGGGCTTCTAGCAGCAGCGAAGCGGCGGCCCGCGGCAACCCTTTGGCAAGTCGACAATGAGCTACAGCAGATTGGCGGCGCATCGTGTGGCCTCCGAGGTCACATCGTCGCCGGCCCTATTCCCTATTTCTTTCACAAGGGTCGCTGCCATGTACCGCTACTGGTGGCATCACTGGCTAGTCACGCTGCAGAACCAACAGTACACGTACTACGACTTGCCCTACACGGCCTGATGCCTCTCTGCCTCCGGTACGCAGTTCATCTGCCGAGCACCCTGCGGCAGACGGCAAATCTTGCGCACAGAGAGCGAGGCGGGCCCGAGGGACAGAGAAAAGCAAGAGGCAAAGAGGCAGCAAGGTTCCTTTTTTTTGCCGGCATTTTGCTTCTGCTCCTCTCCTGACTTCGTCTTCTTCAGCCAGCCGTCCGTTACGAGAAAGGGCAGCGGCGAGATTGGCACCAAAGGACACGGTCGTGACATGTTTAGTGCGCCCAAGACCAACACGAAACGAATGATGAGGGGGGAAATGCCGCGTGCCTTTCATTGTCCGGCTGCTTCTCTAACGGCAGCGAACGGTTCCGCTGGATCGCACGAACGCTTCAGCCGCGCGCGATCGAAGGGTCCTCTTCCCACCCAAATCCACCAACCACCTCTGCCCAGTGTCATGCCCGCCGGGGACTGCTATCGAAAAGGCGAGAAGAAACAAGATGGAGGTTCGGCGTCCTGGCGGCGCTTCTTTGGCCTAGGGGCGTGTCGTTTTCCAATTAGTGAGCGAAGCCATTCTTTTCCCTCCTTCGGTGTCCAGAACGAAACGGGCCCTTTTGAGGGGCCCACCTGAAAACTGCCCCGGAAAACCGTCTTGGGGGAAGGGGTTTTGAGGGGGGAGAAAATGAAGAGCCATTTAGAAGCAATGCGCGGAACTTGGAGGGAGGGGGGCTGACGCCGAGCCGAGCGAACGAGAACGGACCCCCGTACTTGCGCGTGCGCGCCACAGATATTCGTACGGGGGACAAGAGGGGACCCTGGGGCGAGATGAGGACAAAAAAAGCTTGCTCGTATGAAGTTCCGTCAGGTGTGGTTTGACTCTGTTCGGTTCATCCGATACGAAAATCCGGCTGCTGGTTGACCCGTCCGGGCTCGTACTCGTGAGGGCAAGGCAACGAGACGGAACAACTCCAACACTGGGCATCCAACAGCAACAGGCACAACAGGATGCGGAGACGCGGAGACAGTGCGGAACCTCTTTGCCTTTCACGTTCTTCGTCCAACTAGTTGGGGAGGCCCCCCGAAGAAATGGAAGGGCTTCTCGAATGACGGGCAGTGGTGGCCTGTGAGCGTGGCCCACGGCCCGCCGCGGCTGAATGGGGTGGTAGTCAGATCCTGACAGGCTAACCCCCCGGTAGCGCGCGTTCGGTTTTGCTTCTGGGGGAGGGCGAGCCGGAGACTGAGAGAAAAGCCGAAGAATGTGTGGCGTCGCATCGGTTTGAGAAGAGTGCGCCGATGCAACCTCATGACATGGCAGAGCAGGGATTGCTGGCAGAAGCCAATCTCATCTCTGATGGTCCGTGAATCTGGGCTGATGATCCAGTTTTCTCCTCGGTTCTTGCTGCCTTGCTTTCGCCGCTCTCATCGCCTCGCAAAACCTCGTACGAACCACGGCACTGTTGATTGGTGTTGGGCCTTTTGCTCTGCTTATTTCCTTGCCATGCCCCGGCGTGAGAAGCATCGTGAGGGGCTTGGTCGACGACCTCCTTGGTGCTCTATCAGCTACGGTCTTCCTGGCCCCCCTCTTACCTCGTTCGCCCCGTCACAAAACCATCTCATCACATACCCGTCCTTTCATCACCCGCACAGTCATCAATTCGCTACGAGTACGTACTCTTTCATATCCCCTACTCATCACATTTGAATCTCGGGCCTCTAGATACCGTTCTTGAGGGGTGTGGCAATGAGATTCTGGGACCCCCTCCCCCCTTTTCACTTTGATTGTTTTCATCTTTGTTTGATTTTTGGGGGTCAAATCCCGCCAGCACCAGCATGGCCACGAGGAGGTGTGGGCAGCATCAAGCAGCTTCATCCTGATTCGTGTGCCGTCAATGTAACTGGTCATATGCAGCGCTCAGGACTTCCAAGTGCTTCTTACAGAAGAACGCTGCAGGGAGAGGCTGTACTTTTACGTACATGTACTTGTACATACGATGAGGATGCTGAGAATGAGCCAGCTCGCTCCCCCCCTCTCTCTCTTCATCGAAGAAACAGTTGGAAATACGATGCGTGAGCAGAGGAATCGTGGCTCCAGGGGGGGCCTGACTCTCTATTTCCAAGCAAGGGGAGCAGTCGAGCCCAAGCCTCTGTTGACGCAGTCCAGCATGCGCCAAAAAGGACAAGATCTCACTCAGACTCGCGTTGCAACGAGGACGCATGGGAGGTTGACAGGGCCTGTGGGGTTCTCGTCCAGTGCTGCATTGCTGGATTGAGGAAGTTGCGCATACAAATGCTACGGCACTGTATGTAAGACTCAGAAAAGCTTCCGGGGTCTTGGGCTTACTCTGCACGACTGCATGCCGTCTGTCTCTTGCTTGTTTCTTGACGCGATGCGATACGACTTTGTCTCTTTCCCCTGCTGTCCTCTTCCCTTCTCCCGGTTCCCAGGGTCTTTCTCTCATCTCAGCTGCTCCTTTCCCTGTTTGCTTACCTTGTTATGGGATCCGGCTTGGTCGAGCATGCCCACAAGCGGTGATGAAAGCTCGCCGAAGCTGCTGCTGCTGCTAACCCTTCTCCTCCTCCTCCTCCTCCTCCTCCTGACATGTAGGCGTGACTCTGCGTGATTGGGGCGGTTCGCTGCTGAAGAGGTATTCTTTCTGTCTATGGCCTGGCTTGACTATTTGTTCGCTATTACCGCGAGTGAGGAATAACAGACCAGGTGTATGCGTGCGCCGCGCCGGGGAGATGTGGAATGGGAAGCAAAATAGTACAGATGCCGGAAGGATCTGACAGCTCTAGTCGGGTGATTCCTACGGCAGGCCTTGAAGCCGAGAGTATGTCCGTGAAGGAGGGTACAAGAACCTCGATGACTGCTATCGAGGGCAGCAACGGGGGGGGGGTCCTGTCTCTGTGTCCTCGCCTCCCGGCCTTGGTCGCTTTGCCAGTCTCACTGACCTTCCTTGTTGTATGCAGGCCTTGTGGAACATGTTTGTCAGCTTTTCAGGTTCCCGGCGCGGGCCATTTGGTCCGACATTCCTCTTGTCGTTGAGAATTCATGGTTTCTCATAGCAAGCGCATCGTGTCTGCATGGTTCCTGTATTCCTATTATGAGTGAGATCTCCAGGCTTCTTCCTGAAAATGCAAAGGACGAACAAGTGACCTAGCGTACTGAGCATTTGATGGGAGCATGTTCCCTGCTTGCCTCTGTAGAGGAGGGTGGAGGCTGGATTCAAGGCCGAATCCGTCGACTGTTGAACGATGGATTATCACTGCTATATCAGCCGACGGTAATTTCTGCAAGTTTCCAGTGTGTTTGCTCGAATTGTTTCTCCCGCGCGGTTAATCTGGACCTGGACATACGCTCTTTACTTCGTTGATGAAATTCACAAAGTATCTCGTTATATCCCGGGGAAGTGGTTGAACCAATAGTAGCTTTCTTCTGGGGGATCAAGGTTGCGGTCAAGACGAGATCCAAATTGGGAAGTATATCGCGAAGGCAGTCGTCGCGGGAACCTGTCCCGTGAGATATCACTCATGCCGAGAAGGATGATGTTTTCGCTTGATGGTGGTTGGCAGCTGACATCGAGTTTCTCTCATCCGAGGCGTTTCATGGACCAACTGGACCAACTCGCCGACTCGACATTGCATTCAACCGCCATGCATGAGCATAATGCTCGCTATTGCAAGCCTACAAGGCCAAGGCATAGAGAACATACGTACACGTGGGTTAACCCTCCTGATGGGTATCCCCAAGACGAAAACAGAGAGGAGGCCTCTTTCAAGGGAATGCCACGTCGGGGGAGCCGAAAGGATCTGATCGGTGCATAGCTTCTTCCTCTGGGAATCCAGAGGTGTATTGTCATATACGCCCTGTGGTTTTGGGGAGGGATGAGAAGAATAAGGCGGATGACCTTTTCTTGGGGGGCCATTGCGTTTCTGCTTGACAACACACGGATGGGGTTCGGACAAGTCGGATGTCAGATTGCCGCGTCCTCATGGCCAGAAAGAAGTTGAGCTTTGTCCTGGTGAAAGTGTGGCCTGTGATGAGGTGGTGTAGAAAATGTGGTCCTGATTTCAAGCTGGCAAGGGGGCCGTATTCATCGACTGGCCCCATGGAACATAGCATATGACGGGATGATACTTTCCACGAGCAATACAAGGCCTTATATCAAGCGTCGTTTTCAGAGCCGCGTAGTAGCACTAGGAAGAAGGGGGAAAAAAAAAAAAAGTCGTGTAAATGAAGCGAGCATGGCGATCCGATGATGTCTTGCGCGGCCACCACCTGCTGGGGAAAAGGAAATAGGGGGCCGACTCGATTTTTTCCAGGAGTTCGCCGTGGCGCCAAACACTGCTGGGGAGGATCTGAGCAAGCTGACCATTGTGTGCTACCACTGGAGTGAAATCTGGGTAAAGACAGATTGCGCATCGCCATGAAGCAAGGCGGAGTCTGCACGACAACAAGGGGCGCCATTGGAAAAGAGGGAGTCATCTCTTGTCATGATTGAGCTTTTGCTTGGTTTTGCCATAACTCTTAAGCCTACACATAAAGAAGCACGGTCGTCTAGAATGATGGGGGATGAGGTGGCCAGCGGGCAGAGAGAAGGGACATTGAAAGTGCCGCTTGAGTGGGAGACTCCAAGGTTATGAATTATTTGCTGCTGAACCACATGAATGATACTGCAGCCTCAGAGGCTCCTCCGAATTGAATAATACATACTTTAATCAATGTATGATTGCGAGAGCTGGTAAGCGGTATATAATTCTGTTATCTAGGTACCATATATTAAAGACGTGCCGAATCTCTCTTCAACGTCTTCGAGGAGCATCCACGGCCCCTACATCCTCTTACTGGTACTGTGATATAGACGGCATATCTGCGCGCCTCATCGACTACATGGTGGCAACCAGAGTGTCATATTTGACAAGAAATGCACTCAATCTCTGTGAGTCGAGCTCTTGTAGTGATGCGTCTTATATTCGGAGGTTTGTAGGTGAAGCTGTGTGTATGATAGGTATGTATCGCCTTTATACCTTGCTAGAATATCGGACTTCTGTCGCAAATACTGTAGTACTACCGTTTGTATATAAGTGAATGTACGGCTGACTTGATTGGCTGCAATTCCACCCCACCTGTATTACTTGCATGTGCCTTATCGGCGTTTGATGGATTATTAGTCACCACCAAAGAAAAGTATCTTTGCGACATCGCAACAGTCCTCCGACTCCGACCTCATTCTCACTCTCACTCTCTCTCTGTCTCTCTTCCATCGACCAATTCACTTCAATTCACCTAGTGGACATACAGAACAGATAGAGAGAGACACAATGTCGACATTCGGCCACTACTTCCGCGTGACGACGTGAGTTTTCCCCCTCTCACCCCTCCACGGAAACTGCTCTTAGGAAAACCGCAGACACAAAAAAAACCAGCCTTAACTGACCAGTTGCATCGTCCAACACGCAGCGCCGGCGAGTCCCACGGCAAGACCGTCTCCTGCATCATCGAGAACTGCCCGCCCGGCCTGGCCCTCGACGAGTCCGACATCCAGCCGCAGCTCAACCGCCGGCGCCCGGGCCAGTCGGCCATCACCACCCCGCGCGACGAGAAGGACCGGGTGACGATAGGATCCGGATGCGAGTTTGGGCGCACGTGTGTGACAGACCCCCCCTTAAACCAGGAAATCCATGGTTCTTCTACCATAATGATGCTGATACCATATGGTTGTTTCGCAAACACAGATTGGGCACACCCATCCTCCTGACCGTGCCCAACGAGGATCAGCGTCCTCACGACTACGGCTCCAAGACCATCGACCTCTACCCGCGCCCCTCCCACGCCGACTGGACGTACCTTGAAAAGTACGGCATCAAGGCCTCCTCCGGCGGCGGCCGCAGCAGCGCCCGCGAGACCATTGCCCGCGTCGCCGCCGGCGCCGTTGCCGAGAAGTGGCTGCGCGAGGCCTACGGCGTCGAGATCGTCGCCTTTGTCTCCTCGGTCGGCAGCATCAAGCTCTTCGAGGACAGGCCCGCAACCGACGGCGACGATGTCGACTCCCTCAGCAGCAACCCCAAGTTCCTCGAGCTCGTCGACTCCCTGACCCGGGAAAAGGTGGACGAGTTCCTCCCCGTGCGCTGCCCCGATGCTGCCGTCGCGAAGCGCATGGAGGACAAGATTGCCGAGCTCCGCGACCAGCACGACTCCATCGGCGGCACCGTAACCTGCATCGTCCGCGGCTGCCCCTCCGGCCTCGGCGAGCCGTGCTTTGATAAGCTGGAGGCTCTCCTCGCCCACGCTATGATGTCCATCCCTGCGACCAAGGGCTTCGAGATTGGCTCCGGCTTCCGCGGCGCCGAGATGCGCGGGTCCCGCCACAACGACCCCTTCGTGTCTGCCACCGCCGCCGACGATGCCACGCCCAGCGCCGGCGCCGGCATCCCTCCCTCCCGCCTGCAGACCAAGACGAACCACTCCGGCGGCATCCAGGGCGGCATCTCCAACGGCATGCCCATCTTCTTCCGCGTTGCCTTCAAGCCCCCGGCTACAATCTCCCAGGACCAGACGACTGCTCGCTACGACGCTTCCGGCGAGGGCGTCCTGGCCGCCAAGGGCCGCCACGACCCTAATGTCGTTCCTCGCGCGGTCCCCATCGTCGAGGCCATGGCTGCTCTGACTATTGCTGACGCCCTCATGGCCCAGCACGCGAGGCAGATGGGTATGAAGATTGCCGCAGCTCGACGGTAGTACCTTCTGGGGGTACGGGGGCACAGTGCACTACGAGTGAACGTGGAGACTAAGGGAGAACACCAGCAGTATAGAAAAGTTCAGGATCAAGGTGCTTGCAAATATCTAAAGCGTTAGGGAAATACATCGTTTATTAGACTTTGGCCGTCCATGTTCTGTCCTTGTCTGATGAGTTCCGAGAATGCGCGGACGGGTCTACACTATACGATGGTCATTGCCATAGTACTGTTCTGTTTCTCCTCTGCCTACTTGGCAAGTTCTTGCGCACGGCGCTCACGCAAGAGGACACCAAGGATAGTTCGCCAGTGTCGATGAGAGGATCCGGCCGGGTGAGGAACACAAAAACAGACAGTGGCAGATGGTGAAAGATCAAGCGTCGGCGCGCAAGTCCGTTGCTGAAATCAAGCCTGTTGCCGCATCCAAAGTACTGTAGCTGTACCTATACAACAGCTTCCACAGCTCTATGCGACGGACCTCGGCAGACCAGCCATCCATAGGTAAATCGGTAGCTGAAGTCCTAGGCCCACCAGCCAAACAGCCCAGCGCCGATATTAAGAGGCTGCTGGTCGCGTGAAAACATGGGCATATCATGCTGCGACACACACCAAATGCAACGTCATCGACGCAGCTCGAGTTCAGCTCTTCCTTGGATTATCGTTGCCACCACCTTGTGATTGGGCTTCTTCAACTGCCTGGATCTTTTGTTCGGGGCTGGGGTGCTTCTCGCATATGTCGGCGCAATCCTTCAGGCTCCATTGGTTGAGCCACTGCTCCCGGGTGTGGCACCTTGTGAACAACACGGCGGCATGCCTCATCGTCGTTAGGCCGTGGTGTGGCACCACTCAATTAAACGCGGAACGTCCCAGCCGCCCCATGATCTGGCGAGACTCAAGTTCAGGGTGGTGGCGATTCGAATCCCTGTCCAGGCGCTCTGGGCTTCTGAATGGCGGAAAATCCGACAGTTCTTCGATTTCTTGAAAGTCGAAACTTTCCCCAATTCATGTCTTGCGAGCTGCTCAAGTGTGCGTCGGATGGCCTTCCACTGGTGACAAATCACAATGGGCCCCTGTATGCTCATTTGCTTGGCTCAAATCTTGGATTGCTTCGTGCTTTACCTCGATGGGGGGGGAGGAAGCGTTCATCCTGGTGTGAAGGACGTTTACTCGATGGGTGTTGTGACCAGCTGATGTTGTTGCACCGACATGGAAAGATTTCATGCATTGAGCGACTGCCGGCTCACACTAGAAGCCGGCATAAACATTTTATGCATACCGACAGATCGTCCGCCATTTGATCAGCGGCTCCTTAGCGACGCCTCTTGCAGAGAGCTGAGTGGTCTTGTGACGTTGGCGACGAGGATGCGGCTTTGTAAATGTACTCCGGGGTCTGGGTATCCTCTGAACACCACGCCCCCAGGACGCAGAAATTCGCCGAAGTATCATCATATGACGCCTGGAGTTTGCAGTTGAGAGCCAGCCGTGAAGGTCGGATATGCGCCAGATGCAATGGAGTGTGCTGAGAGCAATGAGAATAGCCGAGTCTGGATGAAATGTCCAGGGATTTGCTGTAGCGACGCCCGTACTCCGCTGAGAGAAACTCTGCCTCTGCTGTATCAGGTGGGAACCGAATGGTGAACTTTGAGGCTCTTCTGGTCATGTTGAAGGCATCGGCACGCCCACGGCCCGTGGAACGAACAGGAGGGCCCGCCTCCCCTCGATTGGTAGGATGAGTCGAGGAATGGCAGTCTCAACAGACTGGTCAATGTCCAGTTCGTTCGCCCTCGCGGTGTGTCTCACCAGGGCTACCATCATGTTCTTTTGCCTGCGAAAAGACAGCGACGAGATTGACTTGGTAGGTAAGGTAAGTGCCGAAGCTAAAGAGTGTGCAGTTGCTTCTGAACGCCTGTACCTTGTAGTGTCCTCAATCTTCGTGCCATTCTCTGCTGATAGTCTTTCTTCTTTGACGTAAAGGGGATCTAGTCTCTCAAAACTGATGAATCGTCATGCTGCTGCCATTCCCACCTGATTGTCTCCAGGTTGATGCTTCGGTGCTGGCATTCTAATGTCGCCTCTTTCCAAGGAGCAGACCACCTATAGGCCGAGGAAGTCATGGGCATCTATGGGTCGATTCTTGCGCCTGTCGCGCCAACTTCTTGCGGCAATCTTGATAGCCTTCGAACATTACCATGGTGGCCATACTGTCGTGACTTGGAGAGATGAATCGAGCCACGTAACACCGGCTCTCTGGAGTTGCATCCGATGCTTGAGAGGTTGATGGCTGGCAGTATGTGGATAAAAGTTGATGAGGCCACTTGCAGCACGATGCCAAGATAACAACCGCTCATCCGATGGGCCCGGTGTTGCATTTGTAAGCCAAGATGCTGGATGTCTATCGAAGGCCGAGGGGTCGTAGCAGAGAAAATCAACATTCGAGGGGATGGGAGCACCCATGCTCAGTTGCGGATATCCAACTGGTGACTGCCTAACTGTACCAACTTCAACCTTTGTCACCGTTTTTCCAGACATGCTATCTGGTCCTTGGAGGAAGTTCGATTAACGGGACCGGGTGGCTCTCCTTCGACAGCTGCACTGCGGCAAATGGAATGGAATTGGAGACTTCCCACCAAACAACACTTGCTGCCTTGTCTCGGGTTGAGAGAGACGGTCGGATGGACGCAATCAAGGACGGCAGCAAAGATCCGGAGGCCCGCCATCTGATGGCCGATCAACGGAGCTCCTGGCGTCTCCAGCTAAGGAAGATCTAGCGAATTGGTAAGCTGACTGGATGAATTTGCGCTGGTTCTAAGTGGTTGAGCATACTTTGAGCCATTGAAGGTCAAGACAGCACGTCGTGCAGCTCTGGATTAGCAATTATGCTTGGCTCAACCCTCAGGTTTCTGCTCTCAAGGCATAGCAACATCGAGTCGAACGAAATTGGGTTGATCAAATTATCCTTCATAAGTCGTTGGCATCTGGTCAGACGGTTCTGGCTTGAAGCGGAATAGAAAAAAGGCAAGTGAATGGGAAAGAGAAGCATCTCAAAATGCAGTAGACATGAAGACAAGAGTCAAGTAAGGAAGGTGGTGTCTCGTGACCTGAGACATTACATCGACGAGCGGGAGGGGAAGATTAGAAGTCCCGAGTTTTGAACGTACACTGACCTGCGATGTCACTGCAACGCTGTTTACCTACCTACCAAGCAGGCCAGGGAGGGTTACTTGTCACGATGACAGCTCCATCTCGCTGTTGGCATGGGTCGACGTAAAGAATCGAAAAATGTCCTGACACGACTGCTTACAGAGTCTGAAGTGATGACCATAGAATGGCCTCCGCAGCTAAGTAGGTTGTCCAGTGCGTGACGGGTTCTTGAGGAAAACACGCACACACATAATTGTTCAACCATACGCATACAATCGTGTCTTCCACCATACTGATCCAGCCGAAAACCAAACACGCACACATATCATCGTTCACTCATATGCACACATCAGTGTCTCTTTGACATCTACCCAGGTAGTACTTGTACTAAAGAAAGCTTCAATGTGCAAGGCTAGCGAATCAGCGTTCGAGTCCCAAAACATCAACCTGCCAGGCTCTGCTAATCTAATCCGGTAGGGCTGTACTTCCTAAATTAACCAAACATCAGGTATCCGCCAAAGTACCTCCCTAGCGCCGATCCGATGCAGTCATATGTGGCCCTGTTCCCCTGGAACGACGCCCCGAATCCAAATCGAGTCCGTCTCCAGCAATTTTAAACTTTGGCTCTCGTCCTTTTACCGCTTCCGCTTTCGTTTTCCTTCAGCCGCCTCTCTCTCGGCTTCGTCTTTGCACATTGATCAACTGCATGTCTGCATCTTTAATGGTTGGCATTTTCTAATACTCTCGACTCTCCTCTTTCTTCTTCTTCTTTTCCCGCCGCCGCAAAAGAAGCGCAGGCTATCATTCCTTTATATCCGTCTCGCTCCTGTGCTGCTTTTGCTGCTCTCCTCTCCTACTTCTTGGATATTCAGTCCGCTCTGGTCCGCGATCACGACGACGAAAACAAACCTATCGAGAACCTGTTTTATCGAAAGCGACGATTCGAAAGCCGCTGCGATGAGCTTCATTGCGACTTGCGTGGGCTACCTCACGCCAATCTTCATCATACTCTCGCCCATCCTCTCCTATGGCGACCAGGCGGTCTCAATGCACCGCAAGAAGACGAGCGCGGGCTTCTCTCTCGACATCCCCCTGATTATGCTCATCGCATCTCTCTTCAGGTGCGTTTGCTTTCTTGCTTGCTTTTGCTTCAAGTGGCCGAGGGCTCTGCTGCCCGACAGATCCGGGACACGGCTGACGCAGAAGTGGACAATAGGATCTTCTACTGGCCCGGCGCACGATTCGATTCGAGCTTGTTGCTTCAATCCCTAATCATGGTGGGGATGCAAATCGCCCTCCTCAAGATTGCTCTCGATCACCGCCCTTCTCCGTCGAACAAGGGTGGAGAAGCCGGACTGCCGTTTGCTGCTCCAGAGGGTATCTTCGCCCAAAGGCCGTATAACTTCTGGCAGTGGAGGTCGCCCAAGCCGTGAGTCTTGCCATGGGAAGGACTTGCTCTTACAGCTGTTAGAAAAACTAATGCCATCATCAGGTACTGGCAATTCATCCTCTACCTCTTCCTCGGCCTGCTCGCTGGCGAGATTGTCATGTCCAGCATCTCGCCAGGCTTTTATCCCACTTATTCCGTGCTGGTCGGATACATTGGCCTAGGCGTCGAAGCCACGCTCCCGATCCCGCAGATTCTCGCCAACTTGCAGTCCAGGTCCTGCAAGGGCTTCCGGGTGTCCGTCCTCGCAAGCTGGCTTGGAGGCGACGCCATGAAGCTCTTTTGGTTCTTCACGGCCACGAGTGAGATCCCGCTGGCATTCAAGATCTGCGGCATCTTCCAAGCTGTGTGCGACTGCTTCCTCGGGATTCAATACTTGATGTTTGGATCGGGCGAAGGCACCGTCAAGGAACACCCTCTGCAAGACGTCTCAGCCCACGAGACGGGAGCGCAGCCGCAGAGCAGGAGCATGACGCCTACGCGACGGTCGGCTCCTTTTAGCGACTACGAGAGGAAATAAATGCCCCGGTTGGCATGGACAATGAGATGATGTGGATGCAATTCGAGCTTGGGTATTACTAGACTAATGTTAATGACTTTGATGGTTGAAACACGCTGATAGACGAGCCGGTGGATGACTTTGCTTTGCTTTACTTTGCCCTGTTCCTGCATATACTTGGGGTTTTAATAATTGGAGATGTAGGACATTTGGATCATATGTGAAGTCGGTGGTCGTTGGCATGTGAGCGCTGCGGTGTATTGCTACTGATATGCGTTAAGGACTGGTAGGGTGATACCATCATGGAGGGACTCGGGTCAAAGCCACGATGCGCGCAATGGGCGCCTTCATGCGGACCTTCATGGTAATCCAGGTAGGGATAGTAGATCTTTTGATTCGGTCTTGATTTTGCCGCCCAACTGCGCCTCTAAGATACAGAGCCGTCAATGCGATGGCAGCCCCAAAGTCGCGCCTTATGCGCTCTGCATCACATGTACTGTAAGAGACAACTGCTCCCAGCCCCCCGACTTTCTCATCGCATCTGGCAAGGGAAAACCTGGCTCATACAAATTGACGGTCAAAGTAGGTATACTTACATATGAAGTGCGCCCGATAAGGCAGTCTATGGAGCTACAAGAGTTAGCTCCATGATTGTATACAACGATAATTATACACGTTTTATCTCTTCTTTTTTCGCAATTGGGGCTGCTGAGGACGGGGATCAGACGCGGTGAGAGACAAGGGCGGGACTCGTTGAAATACACCCCAAACGACCGCCATTCACTCGATTTTTCGCAGGTTCATTGGTATTTCTCTCTCGGGTAAGGGTAAGTAGGCATTGCATATGATCTTTCTCGTCTAGCATCTCTTTGGGCTGTGTGTCTCTCACATTGATGCGGATGATGCTAATTGATGCCTGCCAGGATCACCAAGATTGCTCTCTTACATACAAATACATCGCGAGTGACCCTCTCAGTACAAGTCACCATCGACTCATTGGAAGCCCCAGAGAATCATTTCCGGAAATCTCTGTGGATTATCAAAGCCGTTGAATGCCATTGTACCAGTAAGTCTCAGGATCTCGTATTGACACGTCGTGTCTAGCTCAGGCATCTACCAAGCTACCTACCTTTACATGAACGTACAGAAGCTGACTGCGATATACAGCAACTGTCCAGTCCTTATAACGATACCACAATAGAGCCCAAACCCATCAAGACGGGACTATCCTTGTCCGAGGCTTTTGCAACACGAGAGTGTTGAGAAATCCTACAGCAGTACGTCTCTCTGAGAAGCGTCTCATATACGCTGCCTCTCTTCGATATCACGTCTCAGGACCAGCCTCCACACCTTCATCTCCACGCCAAGCCTCTCTTGTTCACCTCCTATATCACATCAATCTTCTTTTCCATCTCCTTCGTGCTCCTCTTGGCGCCTCATCAGCCGTGCTGAGTTTCTCACGCTGCCGTTACCCTCATCAGCTCACCTCTGGCTTGACAGCCCATGCCAGCTGGCAGCACTTCTTCCCATCCCCTTCGATCAGGCTCACCTGCCAGTCACCTCGCCCATTGCCCTCTCGTGACCCTCTTCTCAGATTCCGGCGCAAGTCAGGTGACTGCTCTGCATGATTAAACAGCTCTCCCGCCTTGCCTCTCCTTCAAACCTTTCTTCTCCCTCACACATCCGCCCGCGCAAGGTCCTCAGCTTTGCAGATATCCGCCCGCTCGACCTTTGCCTTTTCCCTCTCTGCTTCTGCCCATTCTCATCATTATATTATTTCTTTGTGCAGCCTCATCCGCTTCACGGCATATCTAGTCACCGAATATCACCTCGGTCCTTCCAAGCAACTTGCAGTCTGTCGACTTGATCACGCATCGCCTCTCCTGGCTGCTGATACTAACCTTTGGTCTCGTCAGAAGAAGAACACCATCACCATGCCTGCAGCAAGCAGCAAGGCAAACTACAAGACCTACGAGGCTCAAGCCCGTATGGTTCGCGCCATCGTGGCTGCTCATCCCGAGGTCAAATGGAACTACAAAGGTACGCCGCAAGGTTTCTCACTTCGTTCTCCTCACTGCGGCACTGTTGATCCCCTCCCCTTTAATTCACCCCATCCACCTCATCTCACGATTGCGTTTCTGCCGTCTGGGAAGCATCCTCGCGTGGTTCCTCTCCAAGCCCTTTGTGTCATCTCATGCGATCTTATTTGGGGCGAAGGTTGACTCTTCGTCCCAGAAATTGCCGCCTGCTATGGATCCGACATGAGTGAGCACGCTCTGAACCACCGATTCCGTCGCCTGAGGGCGCAGGCCGTCATCGTTCGCGAGGGTCGCAAGGCGGGCTTCGATATGAAGGACATGATTCCGGATGGAGACCTCCCAGTCACCCAAGAAGCTGTGGAAAAGAAGAGTACGCCTTGGATCTTGAAGCCTTTTGCTCTGAGCCTATACAACACATCCTCCCACCATCTTTCCATATCTACCGTTCTCCTCTTCGTCCTCGCTATTCCCATTTCAAGAAGCCGCCGTTCCTCAAGGCCTGGTAACCGTGCAGTCGTCCGAGAATGGAGCTGACCCATGTCTCGACAGATATTGCCAAATACTTTGGAGAGTCCACGCCGGATGGCATAGGATTCCAGTTCCGTGGCATCAAGAAAGACGCCGAGACGCTCCGCAAAGTCGAGAGCGAGGGCGGCGACGTCGCCAACTGCCTCAACCTCGGCTCCGCCCGCGGCAGCGGCAGCGTCATGTCCACGCCGTCCAAGCCAACCGCCTTCCGCTCGACTGGCAGCCGCAGCGGCACCGGCACCGGCCGCAAGCGCGCCCGCAAGATGGACGTGATCAAGCGCTCCGAGTCGGACGAGGAAGACGACGACGACGACGACGAGGGCCTCGAGGGCCACAACTGGAGCGAGCACGAGGACACGCCGACCAAGAAGCCCAAGACGGGGGTCGGAGCCTTCCCGGGCCAGAGGACCGGGACTCCCTCTCGCCGAGCTGCCGCCAAGGCCAACGCTACGATCGCTGAAGTCTCCGCGCTGCTCGACAACAGCGACTCCCAGCCCGAGATGGAGGCTTCTTCTTCCGCCGGCCAGCCTACTACGACCCGCGCCTCTTTCGCCCCGCGAGACGCGTCTCCCGTCGAGCCGCCGTCCTACAACCCCTTTGGCACCAGGCCGATCATTGGCGTGAATACGGGACCTCCGGCGGTGGCGAGCTACCATTCCATTTCTCACTATGGTTCTGGCTCGCAGCCCTTTTCCGGGTCTGTCTATGACGATCTGGGTGATGGTGAGATTTAGGGGAGGGTGACTTGGAGAAGACTCTTTGCGACTACACTCTGCTTTGCGAAGAGCACTACACGCATTCACTTGTCGGAAGCATTCCTCTTATGGACCGACATCTGCGGAAGACAACTTCAAAACGAAAGCAAAAAAAGGAAATACAAAAAGGAAATAAAAAAGGAAGTATGGATACGGTGTTCCATGGTCATCATGGATCTGGTGGACATTCAAGGAACAGGTATCGCGGCCACTATCACGCATGCACGGCGTTGGAGGAGGAAAATGGAAATATTGCTCTTGTTGACTCTTTTTCTCACTTCAATTTTTCTTTCTTTTTCTATTTCACCCAGAACTTTGCCCCTATTTACTTTATTAACGGCCTGTATTTCCATTCGCGGCTTTTCCCATTTCTCTTCACGGCCAGTGGTTCCTTTTTCACAGACATCTGTCCCCCTTCTATAACTACCTACATTTGCTTTTATTCTTCGATCCACATTTCGTTATTTCATTCACTCCCCGTCTCTGAACAACAGCTATCGAGGAGATATCCAGCTCGAGGTGAAAACATCAAGTTATCTTATGCAGCTCTCACTTACGGAGAGGGAAGATTTCGAGAAAAAGTGACGAGGAGAATGGTAGGAAGGGCCTCGGTTATTTCGTCCCTACACGCAGTATTCTAGACACAGCTGTCGGAAATAAAACATGGTTACGCATGGAAGGGGACTCGCAGAATCGTCTTGTGTGTGCAGTGACTTTATCCCAGAATCACCGGCTTTGAGAAGAGTCCAGTATTACCCAGTGGTGCTGAGTCATGCATGACTTGGATCATCTTCTCGAGTAATCTTCTTCCATTGTCCAAAACGAGCATGCTTTTGTAAATCTCGTCCCTTAGATCCTCCAATGAAAAAGCCAATCTACAACCCCGTATCTACCTCGTCTCTGCAATCCCTGTCATGCTTTTCGTGGTATTTGTCCCCATCTTACAACCGCCAACGCCTCATCTCTTCTACCTCCCTTCAAACAAAGCCTCGCCTACATCTCAGCCAATCAACAACCTCCACAGAGCATCCGTATCCACATAGTCATGGTGAATGATATTCACGAGCCAGTAATCCTCCCGAATCCCATCCAACAGCTTCTGGCTGTCCGACCCCCGCCCATACACCTTGGCCCACTCGGCCCAGATGCCAAACGCCTCCTCGCTCCAGGCGCGGAAACTGACCTCCTCGATAATGGTCGGCGTGACAATCTCCTTGCCCGGGAAGACGCCCCACGTCACGGCGTTGGTGCTCTCGCTGCCGCCCGCTCGAGCCGCGCCGCCGGTGTAGTCCGAGGAGACGAAGTCGCCCTTGGCGTTGGTGGCGTAGAAGCACACCACCTCCTCGGCCTCGGCAGAGGTCAGCTTGTCGTAGAGGATCTTCCAGTCCGCGGATGGAAGGAAGAACTCCACAAACGACTTTTGGAAGACGAACCCTGAAGCAGGTCCCCATCCAAACGTGGGGTCTGACGAGGGCAGGCCGTTGACGGCGGGCTGAGAAGCAACGGTCCACCAGCCCTTTCTGTTCAGAGCCTCAAGCTTGTCCTTGATGATGGAGGATTCGGGAAGCAGGTCCTCTTCGCTCCACGGAATGGCGGATATCTCGCCTCTGATGTGTCGCACAAAGATGTCGTTGATGTCGCTGGCCACCTTGGGATATCCCCAAAGACGGACGGCCTGTGTGACGGACATGTGGAGGCTGACGCCGTACCCGTCAATCTCTCCGTACGCAGGCGAGCGGGCATCACCGAAGCGACCGTTGGGGAAGTCGTCCCACGTTGCCTCACGGCCAAGAGCGCCCTCACCCTCCGAAATGGCCAGTGTGTTGGCACGAGTGTTGACGCTTCCGGCGGGAATGCCGGCCTCTGTGCTTGATGCCTCCCATTCGGGGTGCGTGGCGGGTCTGCCGACAATGACTCGGTTGTGGGGGTCAGAGCCGACTGAAGACTGTCTCCTGGCCGTACGCGTGTGACTAGGCGCGCGAGGGGGCACGTTGCCGTTGACGCTGATCTTCGGTATCATCCGCTGCACTACCGCCACTGCTGGGGATTCATCGGCGATGGCTTCCTCCTCGTCGGGAATGTCAGGGATCAGCTTGGTCCGCTCGAGGATAAAGGAGACAGATTTCTCCAAGTTGAGGGTGTAGAAATGGAAGCCCTTGGGGCCAGGCGTCCTGCTCTTGATCTCTCTGATCTGCTCCACCAGCTCGCTGAGGATATCCACTCCGACCATCTTGACCTTCTCATCGTCTCCCTTAACGGCGTTGAGGCGGTCCATGATTGCGTCCGGCATCTTTGCATGGCTCAGCTTCGTCGTCCTCTTGATCATCGCATAGCTCTGGATCGGCATCAGGCCGGGCAGGATGGGTTTTGTCTTGAAGGCGCCGCTAGGGTGGTTTCTCAGTGTAGTTTCGAACTTCTCGTAGGCCTCGATATCGAAGAAGAGCTGCGTCATGATAAAGTCCGCTCCAGCCTGGACCTTGTCGACAAGATACGGCAGATCGTGTTCGAAGCTCTGGCCTTCGGGGTGGCTGCCGTCGCCGTGGCCCTCGGGATACGCGGCGACTCCAATGCAAAAGTAGCTGCCGTACTTCTTGCGTATATACTTGACGAGGTCGATGGCCCATGTAAACTCCTCAGAGGCTTCAGTCGGCTCGTCGGCGTCTCGGTACTCGGCGCGGGGCGGGTCTCCCCTCAGGGCCAAAATGTTGCGGATGCCCAGCGCTCTCGCGTCGTCCAGCGCCTGGTCAATCAGGGCCTGGCTCATGTTGGTGCACGTCAGGTGGAGGCAAGTGGTGAGGCCGAGCTCGCGCTGGCACAGCTCGGCAAGCTCAAGCGACTTTTGCGCGGTTGAGCCGCCGGCTCCCCAGGTGACGTTGACGAAGAGAGGCCGCAGAGCTCTCTCCATTCGCTGCAGACGGACACGCAGGTTGGAGAAGCCCATCTGCGTCTTGGGCGGGAAGAACTCTAGAGAGAAGTACTCTGCGTCCGCCGGTAGAGCCGCAATCTTGTCGGTGATTCTGTCCATGTTGGCGATGTTGTGGTCGAGCTGACTCCAAACGTCGATTCGAGAGGGAATATTATCACGAGTATACAACAGCCAGAGTTCGGTTTCGAAGAACGACGAGTTGAAGCGATGGTCGTCGTCTTTGTCGAGCGCGTGACACGATTGCTAGCTGATGCTACGTTCGATGACGGCTCGATGGGGGTTCGGTAAGTCTCCTCTTGACGCCTGTTTGCCGGTCGGATCGCAGCAGCCGACTTCCGTTTGCAGTCCCAGATAGAGCTGCGAAATGCCGCCGACTCAGCCAATTGAAGGGGAGTTCGATATTCTGCAAGGCTTCGAGATGATGGCAGAAAAGGTACCAGAAGCCCAGAGTGTGGCGTCAGTTGACTCGCTGGCGAGACGATTCAGCGTTGACAATACAGTATTAACAAGAGCAGAAAGGTTTTGCGATGCCGCTGTCGCAAGCTTGTGGCGGGGCAGCTGTCGGCACTCAAGGGCGGTTCGATGGCGGGGTTGCCCAGTCACGTCCGTTGTCGCTGGAACCTCAGGGTTCGTTATCGCTATCGCGCTGCAAGACGCTATGACGCACAGGGTGACACCGATTCGCAGGGGGTCCGGCTACTGTGTCTCAGCACCGGAGACCGCTGTAACCGGCGCTTGTACAGCACTGGGAGGGGAGCTCCGATAAGGTAGCAAACGGCAGCGGTGGGGAAAAATAAAAAAGTCCGGCGATCTCTCCGTCGACATCGAACCATCCATTGACACACTCTCTCTCGTCTCCCGTACAATTGCCTCTGCTCAACTGCGCAGACCGTCAACAGAGCTGCTCAGCACCGCAATATGACCGCACCATGATGCATATGCTTCGAGGAAGCCGTATGGGCCTCACAAGAGCCGGCGTGGCCGCGTGCCGCCGATCTATAGCAGCTGGCGCAAATGGGGCGACAAACCGGCCGTCCGCCCTCACGAGGCACGACCCGCGATATCTGGCCCGGAGATGGTACGCGGTAGACCTCGTTGGTCTCGACAAGAAATGGCGTCAAGTCTGGGAACAGAATCAGAGCCAGAAGCAGAACCCTGCGAGTGGCGAGCCTCTTGCCACAGCAGCAGATGGCCAGAAGCACAGCTACATCTTGCCCATGTTTCCCTACCCGAGCGGCACCCTGCACCTTGGCCACCTGCGAGTCTACACGATTGCCGATGTCGTTGCTCGGTATCACACCCTCAAGGGCAACAAGGTTATGCTGCCAATGGGCTGGGATGCCTTTGGCCTGCCGGCGGAGAATGCCGCTCTTGAGAGAGGCGTTCCGCCCGACGGCTGGACAAAGAGCAACATTACCAAGATGAAGAGTCAACTTGGCTTGATGAATGGCAGCTGGGACTGGTCGCGGGTAAGCTCAACCTTGTTCATAGAGCTGCTCAAGCTTGAAAGCGGGCTAAAAGAGACGTCCGTCTTTAGGAATTGACGACGTGCGACCCGGAATTTTACAAGCACACGCAGAAGCTGTTCTTGATGCTCCATGAACGCGGCCTTGCATATCAAGCAGAGGCCGAGGTAAACTACGATCCGGTGGACAAGACAGTGCTGGCTAACGAACAGGTGGATGCAAACGGATTCTCGTGGCGGTCGGGTGCCAAGGTTGAGAAGCGAAAACTGAAGCAATGGTTCTTCCGTATTTCCGAGTATAGCGAGGACCTCCTCAAGGGGCTCGATGACCTGGCCAAGGATGGTGCTTGGCCTGAGCATGTCATATCACAGCAGAGAAATTGGCTTGGGAAGTCGACTGGCGCTTTGATCAAGTTCCCACTCATCACCTTTGGCCACGAAGTCGAGGCTGCCCTCGAGGTGTTTACGACTCGGCCCGACACCTTGTTCGGCGTACAGTATCTGGCCCTCGCCGCCGACCATCCCGTGGTGGCTCAGCTGGCGCAACGCGATTCGGAGCTGCAGGCATTCCTCGACACGCTCCCTGGCCTCCCTCAAGACTCCAAGGTCGGATACATGCTGCCATACATCCGAGGCATCAACCCTCTGGCTTTCCACGAGCACACTCCGGATGCTACCAAAGCATCGTTACCCATCTATGTGGCGCCGTATGTGCTGGGCGACTACGGCGAAGGAGCCGTCATGGGTGTACCCGGCCACGACCCACGAGATCATGCTTTTTGGCGAAAGCACAATGCTGACGAACCTGTTCGCATGGTGTTGAGCGCATCCGAGGACGAGTCGACTACGGTGCTGGAAAATGAGCCATACGTAGAGCACGGCATCATGACAGAGCACAGCGGCATCTACAAGGGCAAGCACTCCAAGGAAGCGGGCGATATGATGGTCCGCATGCTTGAAGAGGCAAATCTCGCCGAGCCGGTCACCAGATGGCGATTGAGGGACTGGCTCATCAGCCGCCAGCGGTACTGGGGCACCCCCATACCCATCATACACTGCAATTCCTGCGGGGCTGTCCCCGTGCCAGACGAGCAGCTGCCGGTTCTGCTGCCCAAGGTGGACAACCACTGGGCCCAGGGCAAGGCGGGCAATGCGCTGGAGTCGGCCCCCGAGTTTGTCGAGACGGAGTGTCCCAAATGCCACGGCCCCGCTCGGAGAGACACCGATACCATGGACACCTTTGTCGACTCGAGCTGGTACTACGCCCGGTTTGCCGACCCTCACAACCCGGATCAGCTCTTGTCTGCCGAGGCGGCCAAGTCTCTGCCCGTGGACATTTACATTGGGGGCGTGGAGCATGCCATTCTTCACCTGCTATACGCCCGCTTCATCTACAAGTTCCTGGCTACTACGCCTCTGCTCCCCCAGTACTCCGAGGAAGACGCCCTAGGTGCAGAACCATTCAAGCGCCTGATTACCCAAGGCATGGTCCACGGTAAGACTTACATCGATCCCGAGACGGGCAAGGTCCTCAAGCCGCACGAGGTGGACCTGTCGGACGCCTCGAGGCCCCGGGTCGTGGCCACAGGAGCCCCTGCGACAGTGGCGTTTGAAAAGATGTCCAAGTCGAAGCACAACGGCGTCGACCCAACCGAGTTCACGTCCAAGTACGGCGTCGATCCCACACGGGCGCACATGCTCTTCCAGGCACCCGTGGCCGATGTGCTCAACTGGGACGAGCACAAGATTGCCGGCGTCACGCGCTGGCTGCAGAAGCTCCACGACCAGGTGGTCGCGCTGGCCAAGTCGCCAGAAGAGTCGGTGCCGGCCAAGGAATATTTCGCAACGCAAAAGCCCTCGCCGGACGACGACAAGGCGAAGCTGTCTCGGTGGGAATCCGAGATGGCGCTCTGGCGCGAGACGCAGAACAAGATCGAGTCCGTCACGCGGGGCTACGAAAAGATTTACCCGCTCAACGTCGTCGTGTCGGACCTCATGACGCTCACCAACGAGCTCGTCCAGCAGAAGCAGGCGGACCAGGGCATCAGGAGACAGGCGGCCGACGTCATCATCCGCCTCATGGCGCCCATCACGCCCGCGTTCGCAGAGGAATGCTGGAGCCTCCTGCACCCGTCCCGCGGCGGCTCCCTCTTCGCGTCGGCCAGCTTCCCCGTGCAGGACGGCAGCCTGCCGATGCTCCAGGCGGAAAACATCAAGTGCGCCGTGCAGATCAACGGCAAGCTGCGCGCCACGGTGACGATCCCGCGCCCGCCCGGCGGCTTGCAGGGGGAGGCGCTGCGCGACTGGATGGTGGATGCGATTCTGGCGACGGAGGAGGGGAAGAGTCGGTTTGGCGAGGGCAAGTACAATGTGCGGCTGGCTAGGAGGACGATTCCTGTGGATGGAGGGAAGGTAATCAACTTTGTAATATAGAATAGCGCTTTTTGAGAGTGTATGATAGAACGGGATACCCCAAAACTCCGTGGCTACTAATATAGACAACGACGCGATCAAAGACATGGCAATATCTACTGCAGAGGGGAATATTTCAGCTCCCGCTCAGCTGTGAGACTCGCAGAAGCTGAGGTAGGGCATGGTCTAGTTTGCAATCATGATAGAAGGAGGCTGGAATTCTACGTCTAATCGCGATGCCTTCTGTCCTCGTCGGGCAAAAGCCTCTGCTCCTCGTCGCTCTCCTCCTTGCCGCGATAGAGAACGTAGTGCTGGACGATGAAGATGGTGTCAAACACCAAGCTGCAGTTGCCCAGCGCCAGCTTGACAGGGTTTCCCGTGACGCCGCTCCAGTCGTGCTGGAGGTAGCTGTCGATGCCGAGCTGCGCCAAGCTCAGGAGCCCGCCCATGAGGTCGAGCAAGATCTGCCAGATGCTCCAGCCGCGGGTGCTCTTGTTGCGGAAGTTTGCGAGGATCTGGGGCGAGTACTTGACGAGCGTGACGAGGAGCTTGACGTAGCCGACGGCGTAGACGATGTCGAGCTCGCACCAGTCGGTGGCCGGGTTGGCCGAGGGCGTCGCCCCGACGATGAGGCATGTGATGAGGACGCCGAGGGCGGAGCCGGCGATGATGCCCGTGACGAAGCGGCTGGGGCGGGTGCCGGGGCTGGGCTCGAAGCCCCAGAGGGGGCGGAGGAGGTACTGTGATGTGGTGATGAGGCTGAGGACGAGGGCGTGCAGCGCAAAGGTGATGTCGTTGAAGGCGACGGTGGGAGTCAGGCCGTTGTGGCGGGCGGCGTACTGGCTGCGGACGACGGGGGAGTAGTAGAAGGCGAGGTTGGAGACGAAGTAGGCGGCGAATCCTTGAGCGATTGTGAGCGCGACATCGTCTTCAACATGCTGGAATGATGGATGGATAGTGATCAGGGAAATGGGGGAGAGAAAGCATACCGACGACGTTGATGGTGGGAAAGTCGGCCGTGGTGCCGGACGTGGACCGGCGCTGCCAGTTGAGCAGCGGCTGGGGGTAAAAGGAGAGGCTCCAGGCGAGTGTGTAGACCCAGCCGAAGAGGGCGGACAGCACGGGCAGGAAGGCGACCATGGTCTTTTTGCCCGGGCTGAGAGATTCGTTCGCGACGGATAGTGGTGTTGAACTTTTCGGAGTGGGAATCTGGGAGGGCGCCTCCGGAGTGCAAAGGCGCAAGCCACAGCACAAACGTCCGGAACGGTCCGGGCGCGGCGACTTTCGGCAATTGAAGGTTTCTCGGGGTTTGAGGGAGGTCGGAGTCACCGAACGGAGATGAGGTTGAGGGGGAGACGGAGAGAGAGAGAGCGAGGGATGAGGGGATGAAGTTGCTGTTGAAGTTGGAGATGCTGAGATTACCTAGGTGACATGAGGGATTGACAAGTCCCGTGCCGTGTGTAGAACGAGTATTCAGAGGAGTAGGTACCGACGGCAGTTGCGCAGTATGGGGAGGTACTTTGTGCGCTGCGATGCGATGCGATTGCGACCGGCAGGCGCGATTGCATCATTTCCGGGTGCAATGGCCAAGGCCGTGCCTGAGGTTCCGATACCTGTCTAATCGCAGGGGTACCTGATATTTCCAGAATGAAATAGGGCAATGGAAGGTCTCCCATAAGTGGTGGGAAGTATCGATACCAAGCACCGTCAGCAGCTGAAAGGCCTACCTTAAACCTACAGCGACTTGAACTTGAAGAGGTTCGAAGACCTGCTCAGGATATTGGACTGATGCCGCTTCCACGATTTCCGGATCAGTGAAAACGTCAAGAAGAGGCCAACACGTCGAATTTTGGGTAGTAGCACCTTGGTATTGCCCATGCTCCAGATATGCTGACGCCGCTCATGATGTCCCGTCTTCTTGACGAAGCCATTCGTTTTGAAGCTACGGGGTTACACAGTCATCTTCAACCCAAGATCCAACGTAGCTTGTTTTGATATTTCCGAAGACGAGCAGACATTGCCGTCATAATCCCGTGAGCCAGATCCTCTCCTGGGAGAAGATCCAGACAGGCCAGGGGTCTATTACACGGCAGTCTCGACAGCTTCAACTGACATGCCGTCGTTGATCAGACAAGGCCGGCTTCGACTGTCAAGGTCACGGCAATTGTCGACACCCTTGTCGACGAATCCCATCGAGTCATTCAAACAATGCAGACTCGGTTCCCATCGTCCGCCCGACAATGCCGGACACCGTCTCTTTCGGAATCGGATCGAGGAGATTCTCTGCGCCCCGGTATGAATGACATCCTCCATGCAACGCCAGCGTTGCCATGGAAGGGGGAAAAGAGATCTTAAAAGAAGGGTCTGGCTACACAGCACCTCACATCCATATCCACAGCACCTTAATTTATAGCTTAGGTAGCTAGAGACGCTAGTATTACTCTTGCCTAGCTAATTACTAGTTAATTAAGACGCTAATATTTATATATATATATATATAAATAACACTTAGCTATATTTTAATTAATTTTAAAGCTATTCCTAGTCTATTTATATTAAAAAATAGCTAGTCTTTAATATTATTTTTATTTATTATATTATTTTTAATAAATTCCTTACCCTTTATTAAATTATTTACTTTTTTACTATTATTACTATCTTTACTTATTAATATAAGCTTTTTTAAGTATTATTATAAAAGCAGCTATTATATAAGGATATTAAGCTTTTAATTAGTATTTTATAATAGCTATTATATTTTTAAAGGTATTATAAACTTATTTTTATTTTTATTTAGTACTAGCTTTAGTAAAAAGCTAGGCTTAGGCTATTACTGCTATTATTATTAAAAATAATAATAATATTATTAAGCTTAAATACTAATAGTATAAAAAGCTTTAGTATTAAGGCTAGTAAAAGCTTTAGTATTAAGGCTAGTAAGAGCTTTAGTATTAAGGCTAGTAAAAGCTTTAGTATTAAGGCTAGGCTTAGGCTACTGCTATTACTATTATTAAAAATAATAATAGTATTATTAAGACTAGTGCTAGCCTTTTTATTAATATTTTTTAACTAGACTAATACTTATTAATATAACCTTTATATTTTAATACTAGTATTATAAGTATTATTTTTAATTATTAAAAGAAGGCCTTTAGCTATATTTAAAATTAATACCTTAAATAAGTTTATAGCTACTAGCGCTATTAATACTAGCGCTAGCTTTAAGGCTAATATTAACCTCTTTACTAAAGTAATTAAATTAGTCTTAGTTATTACTACTACTTTAGCTATTACTTAAGCTATTATTACTACTATATTAGCCTTAGCTATTTTAATAGCCTTTATAAATTTAAATATAATAAAATCTTATTAAAATATTATTATTAAAGTTAAAGCTAGTTTAAAGGCGCCTTTTAGTTATCCTTTAGCCTTAATAATAACTAGATTAAAAATAGGCTTAGGCCTTAACTTTTAATATATAAAATTATAATACTAATATTAATATAAGTATATTTTATTAGCTTAAAGCAGTAGCTTTTTTTATAGCTAATAATAAAAAATATATTTATAAAGTAATTTAAATATAACTTAAATTATATAAGAATAATAAGAACTTATTAATAACTACTTAAAATTATAGCTAAGGCTTTTAAGCTTATTAACTAGTATTTATAATATTATAGGCATTATTTTAATATATATAAAAAAAAAAGATAACTTATAATACTTAATAGTATTTTATTTATTTATTTAGCCTTATTAGCTTAAATAATAATATTTTATATTTTTTAAAATAGCTTTAATTTATAAAAGGCTATAACTAAGTTTTTTTAATTAAATTAAAAAAAGTATTTAATAGCAGTATATATAAATTTATTAATTAAAGTTATTAAATAATTAAAGTAATAATAATAATTAACTTTAAAGCTAATAATCTTAAAGCTTTATAGTATTAGCTATATTATTATAATATATATTATAATAGCTTTAAGGTATATATTTAAAAGCTAAAAAGCCTTTAGCTAATTATTATAAGTTTAAGCATCCTTATTATTAATAAGCTTATTAAAATTATTAAAAAAGTATTAAAAAGTCTTATACTATTAAATTTAGCTATTAATTTTAATAGCTTTAAAAAAAAAGCTTTTATATTTAGCTAATATATTTATATTAATATACTAATAGTATAATATATATAGTATTTTTTTTATAACTTTATTTTTATTTTAGGCCTTTATTTAAGTAAGCTTTTAGTTTATTATTATTATTATTAAAAGTAAAATGCCTTTTTTTAAACTAGCTATATAAAATAATTAACTGCTTAATTATAAAATACCTTATTTTTAGTATTAAAAAAGGCAGTAGTAGCTTAAAATATTATTTTTATTTTAATAGTATTATAAATATTAAATAATAATATATTAAAGTAATTTATTTTATATATTAAGTTATAAAAAATAATATTAAAATATTATTATAAAAGCTATAGTCTTAATTATAATATAATAAATAAATTAATAATATAGCTATTATTATTTTTTTTATTAAAAAAAATATATTTTTTATTATTTTATAATTATTTATATAGCTATTTAATAAAGGTTTAGCTAATAAGCTTATTAAAATAATAGTAATAAAAAAGGTTATATATATTAAACTAGGTAATAAGCTTAATATCCTTATTTTTATTACTTTATAATTATATAAAGATTTATATTAATTTAATACTATTATTTTAAGTAAAAATAATTATATTTTTACTTTTTAAAATACTATTTTTTTTAAAAGCAGGCATTACTTTTAGCTTAAGTAGTAAATAATTATATTTACTAGTAATATTATTATTTATATATTTTAAGTATTAAAGCTTAGCTAATATAGCCTTAGCTATAGCCTTAGCTATAGCCTTTAAAGTTACTTATAGCTAAATATTAATATAAAAAAGGTAATTAGTTATTTAAGTACTAGTTTTTTATTTTTTAAACTTATATATATTATTTTTAATTAAAGAGATATAAGACTAGCCTTTATTATAATATATAATAATAGTATAATAGTTAAAGATATTAAAGCTATTAAGTTAGTAAGTATATATAATAAAATTATAGCTATTAAATTTACTAACCTCCTTAATATAAAAAATAGCATTTTACTAGGTTTTAAATAATTTACTAAAAATATAATCTATTTTAATATAGCTTACTTATAAATAGCTTTAAAGTTAAGTATATAATATAAAAGTATAAGTTATATATTTACTATATAAGTTAGGCTATTTATTATAGCTGCTCTTATATATATATATTAGTTAGGTATTATTAAATATTAGCGTCTTAATTAACTAGTAATTAGCTAAGCAAGAGTAATACTAGCATCTTTAGCTACCTAAGCTATAAATTAAGGTGCTGTGGATATGGATGTAAGGTGCTGTATAGCTAGACCCTAAAAGAATTATTAAAACCCCCTTTTTTCATATCCTCGGCAGCTTTAACGTCATGCATTCACGGCACATTTGCGCGTTTGCGATTCCGATCCACGCTTGCCACTGTCCCTTGTCGGTGCACGACTCCCGAGATATTCGCTATCAAGAGCGTCGGCGTCCAGGGGCAATGGTGTGAGGCTTGGCGTGATCGGACGACAAGTTTGACAGATGCAGCAGATTGCACCACTTTATGTGGCTTGATGGGTCGCTACCTATGTAACAAGAAGAAGCTGAGTAACGATCCCGGCAGCCTCGTGGGAAAGCCCATCATGCCGGTACACGTATTCTGTGCCACGACCAGTAAAGCGCAAGAAGCGGTACCTTGGTAGACTATCAGCTAACTGCCAGGGACGCGGCAATGGAGATTCCTCGGACATGTCCAACGAATGAGCCTTCGTAAAGGGACCTTATGGGCAGCATTCGCTTCAGCTGTCATTCATTCCGGCGGCCGTTGCATTAGTGCTTGTTGCTTTTGGCGAAGTTTGGTCCAATGCCTCGGGAATCTGGTGGCTTTGGTGGCTGGCTGAGACCAGACATCGACGAGGAGGCATTGCCCAAGGCATATAGTATGCATTTTGCTCCAGTGCAATTGGTTTGGCTGCAGTCTTTCAGCTGCCAACATACAACGCAGATGCGACCAGTTCCCATCTAATGCGACCGAGTTAAACCCGTCCAATAATTACGGGATGATTCAATGCTCCATGTTGTTGAGGCCTTATCACTCCGGGTGTTGGTGCCGGGTGACGGCACTAAGAGGTGAGCTTACATGAGAGCGAAAGACGTCAAAAACAGACTCTTGATACCGCTTGTGAGCAAGTGACGCCCTATCAAGTCAGCAGTAAATTCCTACGGGCTGGACTTGGATATTACCGGTAAGCACAAGATAAACTCTATCATCTCTCTGGGATTCCATGACAGCAAAACGACTATCAGCAGGACTCGAGATCATCACCGTCATCACAGCCCTCAACTTGCCATGTTCACTTCCAGCACCTATCAAACAACAACACAAACCCCCGTCCATCAGCCACTTCCATCGTCAGACTTAGCAGCAGTCACCCGCATGCCACTAACGCACATGTAAACAACATCCGACAGCCAGCCTCGTAGAATAACGACACCAAAAAACAACGCCACTTCCGCCCAGGTCCCAAAAAAAAAGAAAAACATGCAATCCGCCCACAACGGCCGGTCCGAGCCCATTGGCATTTCCAAAGCTTCAATTTCTTGCCCTCTACCGAATGACGTGCCCCTTGTTCACTCAGAATGCACTGGCCTTGAATTGAAACCTCCCCTTATGCGTAAAAAATACCCTTGGTTTAATTCCCTCTTTCAATCTTGAGGTAGTAGTCGTATCGTTGTCTTTTACCTCGGAACTTTTTCCATTGGCTGACAGCCTCCTCCCTTAGTGCCGCTACCTCATCCGAAGAAGAAAGATGGTGGGCATCCCTTTTCTTTTCCATCTCTGAACCAGATTATTACCGGATTTTGCCTCCACAAGGGTGAGCGTATCTCAATGGATTTAACATGATTTATTATTATTTTATTCTCCTTGTGGAGTCCGATGTGCGGCAGGGCTAAACTCTATTGCTTGCTTGCTTCGGTATTTGTGCTAGAAGGGTGAGGTGAGAGGGTGAGAATGGGAGAGAGGTGGTTTTGCTTTAAATATGAGCTGTGTCTGCCTCCCCCCCTCGGACCTCTCCCTCGTAGTATATTTCTTGATCTTCAAACCATATCAGAAACAAATCAATTGTTTATATCCATTTCCCCTCATACGAGGATAGCAATATCTTGTGCCAGCTAACTTGATCTCAACCACAACTCAACACCACCACCGACCATCCACTTACACCACTTACACGATGAACCACCTCGCCTACTTCGAAGCTCTCCACCACAGCCCTCCAAAACCCGTCTCGACAATGCCATCAACACAATCAAAACCATCCTCATCATCATCTCCGTCATCATCAACATCACCAACCACACCAGGAGTCGGCTTCATGTCCCTCCCCTCGAACTCCGCTTCCAAATCTACGCCCACCTCCTCACCATCCCTCCCTCACCCTCATCATCATCACACTCCTCCTCTTCAAAACCACCCTCCCACGCCGCCCTCTCCGCAACCCAACCCCCCTCCCCCCGCGAATCCTCCCGCGTCCACCCAGCAATCCTCCTCGCCAACCGCCAAATCAACTGGGAAGCCACCCCCTTCCTCTACGCCTCCAACATCTTCATCGCCCACCCATCCCTGCTGACGACATTCCCCCGCCTGCGCAACTGGTACCCGCCCCTCCGCGAGGCGAAAACCCTCGCGCCCCGAATCAGGAGGTTCCACGTCCAGGTCCGCCTCGACTTGCCCCTGCCGTTTGATCGCGAACAGGCGCGGGAGGCGTTTTCAGGGCTGGAGGAGCTTTCCGTCGACGTCGTGCAGGCCATGTTCCTCGGGGTGGACTGTGCCAACTTGGCGGTTTTCGAGGCTGTTCGTGGGGTGAAGAGCGTGAGGTTCGGGGGCAGCACGACGGGGTTTGAGGAGTATCTTGCGTGGTTGGTGGGCGCCATGACGAGTCCTGTCGGGACGGAGGTTGTGCCGTATGAGCCCGCGTGTGAATCCCCTTGGGCGCATCTCTGGAGGGGACACGAGAATCTCGTCAGGTCATCGGCGGTTCAGGTTGAGAAGCAGGAGTAAGGAAGATGCTGCCTGCTCATCGAGGTATGTCGACTACCATCTCCAGACGCGTCCCCATTACATCAATGGCTTCAGATGTGGCTGACATACTGAGAACCAGGGCAGAGACAAGTGAAGGACTTTTGTTGCGCCAACAACTATGATGTCCCTACACATCCTCCTATCGAATGATACACATCGAAATCGAAACAAGGCGTGGCCATTTCCTCCAAACGCCCCTTTTTCTTTACTTTTGACCATGCCACCCCATCTAGTCCGTCTAGATCTAAAGGTCATTTCATACAATGGACGAGAAAATACAGCCAAGAAAAGATATCAAAGACAAGAAACCAAATGGGTCACAACAAGAGTCATCCCCGCCTTCTTCTCAAGCTTTATCCCGTTCTTTTTTTCATAGCTCTCTCCTATATCCTCTTTCGTCATTCTTCTCTTTTTTCTGGGGGTACAAACGGTTGAGGTACGGGTCTGGGTTCGGGCTAATAGAAGGATAAAAGAATCAACAAAAAAGTGTTAATGGTAGAAGAATCAACACAAGAATTGAAGCAAGTATACAAGCAACTCGCCCCCTTTTGTGTGTTCGCAATATAGCAGCCCAAACGCCTATTCTGATGCATCGTATCAAACGGAGAGAAACCTGACATTGCTTCCCTCGTACGGTAGGTCCGACGATGCACGTCTCTCGTTTTCTTCTTTCCAACAAATTTCGTTGCCCTCCTTGTAAAGCTGCACGTCGCGTCCTTCTTCTTCCCTTCTCTTCTCTCATTACGCTGCCTGGCCACCACCGCCCATCATCCTGGGCAGCGACTTCCATCCCTTCTCATTGGGCATCTTGATCTTGCCAAAGTCCTCGTCGAGGTCGAGGATAATCTTCAGCGCGTTGCGGCTGCGGGCAAAGTGGCTGGAGTCCTTCTTGTGCGTCAGGGAAGTCAGAGCATCCGGCATACCGACGTGCACCTTCTCCTTGTGTTCCGATCCGGGCATGGGCAGCAGGGTCTGGAGAACTTCGTACGCGGCAAGAGTGAAGCCGAACTGGGGCGATGATCGGAAGATACGAGCCGGGCCGCCCTTGAAGAAGGCCGTGAAGCCCTCCTCCTTCCAGATAGTCTTGGCGCAGTGTCGCAGTCCGTTGTAGGTCGCCTCACCCTTACGAGCTTCGACCTGGAGACGCGTCTTGATGACGTCGCACGGTGTCGTCAGGTAGGCCGCAGGCATACCGGCAATGGCACCGGCAGTCAGGAGCTGCAGGACGCCGAGCTTCTTGGTCGCCGACTCGCCAAAGAAGTCCTTCTTCAGGTGGCTGTACGTGGGGAAATAGATGGCCGAAAAGGGCACGTCTCGCAGCAGACAGGCCGATGCGCCCTTGTACAGACCCACGAGACCAAGGTTGCGCACAATCCACATGGCAGACCTCTTGGGCGTTCCCTCAACGGTCTTGGCGACTTCGCCCTGAATCTGCAGACGAATCTTGACAATCTCGAGAGGATTGGTAAACACCTAGGTTGCGATTAGCTTCAGCTTAGGCAAGGAATCGCCATGATACCATGACAAAGTGAGGAGGGAGAGAGGGGGAAGATGCTTCAGAACTTACCACTTGACAACCGCCGGCCGTACCACCAGCGACAATCTCGGCCCACAGTGGAATCTTTCCTTGCTTGTCAGTCAAGCGGCCGCGCACCAGATCGTTGACGGTCAGCTTGATGGCCTTCTCGGGCGCGACTCCCACTAGCTGGGGCAGAACGCCAGAGTACAGGCCGCGGACGCCCTCGTTGCGCACTACTTTCTGGAAGCAGTCGATAGAGTTCTTGTAGAGGCGCTGTCCGGGCTGTGCTCCGCGCTGGTTCTGCAGGCGCGTCTTGACGAGGTCAATGGGGTACACCATAAAGGCACCAAAGGCACCGGCCAAACTGCCCAGGCCAAAGTTGTACGCCGACTCGGCGGCTTGTCGCAAGACGGCTCCGCCCGTGGTGGCGGCCTTTCCGACCGTCTGGCTGGCAGTGTCCAGGACGTCGTACATGGGGTTGCGCCATGAAGGATCCAGGACCTTGGCAAAGTCGCGAAGGCCCAGGCGGCCGGACGGCTCGTCCAGGCTGGCAAAGTGGAAGAGGATGTCGGCCTCCATGGGAGTGAAGAGCGAGAAGCGCGTGATGCCGGCCGCCTCGTTCATGAACTCGGATCTCGTAATCTTGCCGTCCTTGGTCTTGGAAACGGCGCGGCGCAAGATCAACTCGACCAGGTCCATCTCCATGATCATGTTCTGGAAGGCTCGCACGTTGGCGTAGGAGACCTTGCTGCTGGCCGAGATGTTGCACAGGGTATGCAGGTTGTTCAGCAGATGGTCAGACAGCTTGTGCCTCGACGTCTCGCGGATGATGCGCTCAAAGTCCTCGGGGTTGATGTAACCATCGCCATCCTTGTCGAAGCGGTGGAAGGCTTGTCGGATGCGCTCGCCCTGGAGGCCGCGCAGCATCTGTGAGAACTGCGCATAGTTGAGGTGGTGGCGGTTCTTCTTGCCGCCAGTGTACAGCTTGGCCCATTCGCACTCCCAGTCAAAGGGGATGTTGTCGGGGCCCTTGTTGAGCTCGTAGAGGCGCTTGAAGTCGTCGTACTTGACAATGCCGTCGCGATCGACGTCGAACAAACGAAAGGCAATTTCGTACTCGGCATCGGGCTTGTTGAGGAGGTTCTCGAAAACGCTCCAGTCAGTCAACGAGACTCGGCCGGTGCCTTTGCTGTCCGCGACGCCGAAGAGGATGGAGTACTGTTCCCGCTTGATCTTGTGCTATTCATGTGCGATACCTGGTTAGTCACTGGTCCCGCAACTGCACCGATATGACTCCGATTTCAGAGAGACGGAAAGAAACAACAAAAGGAGAATCTGGAAAAAAGACAAGGAAAAAAAGGGGGAGAGAAGAATGGGATGAAAGACAAAAGTCTTGGGATCAATGGCAGGCTCACATAGTCCTCGTCCTTGGGCGCAATGGCGTCGATGAACTCGTCAGGCCCCAGATACAACTCGCCCGTCTGAGGGTCCTTGATCGCATGGCTGTTGAAGCGAGCCTTGGTTTGCGCCGAGAGCTGCGCAGGCTCCTCGACGCCCACCAGGCTCTCCTTGACAGCTTCCTTGACGGTTGAAACGCCCGACATCTTGGAGGGGGGCAACAAGAAGGCAAGCCCGAGGCTTCTCTGATCTCGGGGGAAGCAGCAGCAGGAGGAGGAAGTGCCAGCGGGGAAAGACAAAGAGGAGCAGCAAAAAGTTGTTGGCTTCTCTGTGACTGTGGAGGAAGAAACGGCGAGGCTGTGGAGCTGCGTGGGAAAATCGGGGCCTCGCAGGGGGGCAGAAAAAGGCGCCAAAGAAAAGAGGAAACGCAAGACAAGAAAAAATGCCGGAGACGCCCCTCTAGCACGGAATCCCCTCTAGTAGCTGTAAGTCTAGGTCTATAGGAAAAAGAATGAAGAAGGAAAATGAAGGGAAGATACGACGTGGGCGCGTCACAAGGAGAGGAGGAAGAGACAGGATTCTTGTCCAGACTAGTAGAAGGAGAGGAAAGAGAGAAAAAAGTTGGTTGCTACTAAAAAAAAAAAAAAATTATATTGAGCGTAACTCCTTGTCGAATCAATTGGATGGGCGGCTGCAAGGTTTTTGGCGGAAATGCCACCCGTTTGTTGGTGCAAGTACCCGGTACTGTGTGCGCCATCTGTCGTGCCCCTGACGCACCGTTGCGAACTGTCTCCGGTAGAGGTACTTGCCATTGGAAGGCTGCTCAATCTTACAGCGGTCAGAAGACCCTGAGGAGACATGAGGAGACAGGCTTGTTTATCCGCCACGTGAGCATCAAAGAGCGGGAGCCGGGTACTGAGTACCTCTTGGTGAGAGGGCTGGAGTATCTGTACTTTTGACTCAGCACCTCCAAGCGTTGCCAGGTATTCGGATCTCCCAGCTGACTGGTACTGGTATCACAAGGCGAATGGAAACCTGTGAAACCACCCACATGTGATGGTTCTGAGGCATTAAAGCATCCAACAAGTGCTACCACGAGTACGGCGATAGCAAGAAGGGCCAAAAGGCGCATATTCGCAAGCCGGACAAGCCGCACTCTGCATACCTACCTAGTATCACGCCGCGATCGCAAATCTCCTCCTCCGTCCCCCGTCCATGCATATTCGGACAGCTGACATCAGATCCTGCCCTGTCATGTCTCTGGCCAAGGCCATCACTCCTGCCTTGAAGAACGATAATTCTGTTCGAGTCAGATCAGCCATCCAGATATCCAGAGTCACTTCATACGTGTTCCTCCGGACATGCTCCGTAATTCTCCAATTGCAGCGCTTAAACGGCGTCCCATAGATATTGTATCAAATCTCCCAGGTCCATCCGCACTAGCAGCCCGCAAATCTGGGGTCGGAGCCAGTCGGAGATGATTCGGCCAGCCCACCAGCAAGGTACCAACTTGCTATTACTACCTGTCCCCTAAGGTACCAAGCAGTGTGTGTACTTGTAGACGACCTCAATCCACTGGAAATCTACTTCGTTTGCTCAACAACTTCTAGCTTGACGACTCAGTATCAATGGAGCATTAGAGCCAAATGGACGTCAAATCATGCACTGTGTTGATATCCCAACTATACACGGTGCAAGTACATGTACCTCCGTTGAAAGAGGCGAACATGATAAGCCTTGCCTTGCCTGGAAAAGCAGCTCCGTCTTCTAGAAAGCAGTTTTCGCTTCTCCGCCGCCACTCGGGCCGTGGTGGCTCAGGGTCTCTGGTAAGGCACCTTGCCTCAGACAATAACCCCAATTTCTTCAGGTATTAAGGTTAGGTAGGCTTAATGTTATCTGTCAAACTCATTCAATGGGTAAGGTAAGGTATGTAATTTGTACACTCGTGCACATTCTTACTGCTATTGACCCTCCAACTCGTCATCAAGAATCATCATGAGTAATAAGTCAGTACTAGACCATGGACAAGCGTAGCCTGGTCAATGGCTCCGGCATGTCCCGAAGACCCAGAGTCCCTGCTCGCATTAACGGTGAATGGGCGGTCAGCAACACGACAACATCTTCAAGCACGAAAGACGAAGCACGCCGCTTGCGCTACAGACGCAGCCTCCATCTGCAGCTCGCGTATTGTCCATCAAGTCGTCAAGCAGCGAAATATCAAGAGAGGAGCAAGTAAGAAAAGGGGATCCATAAGGTAATGCCCAAATAAATAACGGGGCGATATTAGTCCATACAGCTTTCTTCAGTGTGGTAATTATCAAGTCCAGAACCATTTCCCTTGCCATGGCAAAAGCACATTGCCCTTCCTGGTGCGCCATGCCGACCTTTCCTTTCGCCCCGGTTTGCTCTCCCTTTTTGTTGCCTCAAGCCCAGATCCCGGCTCCCCTTCCACCCTCCAGCGCCTGCGTGGTATATCAGAGTCCATTTCCATTACCGCCATTTCCAGAGCAAAGCCGCCAACGCCAGACAGTAAAAACTCAACACAAATCAAGAAGAGGGAAGACAAAAAAACACAAAAAGAAAAGGGAAAAAGACGATCCCTATCGAGAATGTAATTAGGCGTCATGGGCTTCGTAGATTGCCTGCAATCCCCGAGAGGAAACAAGAAACTGCATTCGTCGGGACCGATGCCGAGACGATCGAGTCCAAAAGAAAGAAGAGAAAAAGAGCATTAAGGATTCGTGTCTCTCCGTGGCGTGTTGGTGTCGAGTAACCGCCACTCGTAAGGCTCCCAAGGAAAGGCCACGAGAGGCAGTACCACAACGGGTATCATAGGAGACGAATTGTCGGAATGGCTGACTCTCACGATTCTATGGGAATGAGAAGACTGCCATATTGCAGTTCGGTGGCACTCGGCAGGCGAGGCTGTAGGCGACGAACGGGCATCGTGTGGTGCGGGAGCGTGAAGCCGGCGTCGAGCGCCCGCTGGACCTGAGTCGAGACCTCCTTGAACCTCTTCTCTCGGTACTTTTCAAAAACGGCCGCGTGATGCTTGTGCGGGTTTTCGCAGCACTCGATCATCATGGTCACCAGCGATCTGAGCTGGCTCCATGTATATCCCGAGTAGTGGACGTGCCGCTTGGTCTATGAAATGTTGGTCAGCGACTCATGCATGAGATGTTAGGTCAGGGGACATGGGGGAACTCACCCATTCGCCCTTGTTCAGAACGAGTCTGGAGAGGCAATGCGCGCCGGCCGCGAGGAAGCTCGGGGGCGAGGCCACAAAGCGCTCATCCATAATGGTAAGTTCCAAAAAGTATTTAGCCAAAGTTCGAGTGTCGAGGTCGTAATCGTCGGCCTTGCTGACTCGTCGCAAGAAACTCATGGGGCCGGGCCATCCCAGCTCAAACCCAAGCATGCTAAGCATGAAGCGCTCCGCCTTGAGGATATCCTCGGTCGTGTAGCCCCCGTCCACCATGTAGACGATCTCGTCCAGCGAGGGGCAGTTGATTTCCTCGTACTTGGACGCCACCAAGATGGCCGTGGCCCCCACCAGCTGCAGTTTCCCAATGGAAACAATCTTGCAGGAGAGGAACCGGTCAATGTAGTTGACGGTGAGGAAAAGGGTCTCGGGCAAGAGGTTGAAACGGTGGTGCACCTGCACCAGCCAGTCCATCAGGACGGTTCGCATGGACCACTGGATCTCGGATTGCAACTCCATGTAATAAGGATTAGGTAGCATCTTAATCTGCGAGAGGAGATAAAGTCAGTAATTACTCGTCAGTCGCAAAGCGGACCGCAAGGTTTGCTCACCTCCAATTCTCTCATATACTCAAAAATCTCCTCGCCGTACTCGGCAACCATGCTGACATCCCACATCTCTTCGTCGACTTCTTCGGGGGTGATGGTCTGCTCCACTTCGATTCTAGCCTCGTCCAGTTCACGCTGCACACGGCTGGACACTCGTGGGGCGATGATAGCCGTGGCGTTGGCCAACGTCATGTCGCGAGAACGAGTCGAGTGGGCGGTGGTGTACCCCTGGTCCTGTTCGTCATACTCCTCGTCCTCTTCCTCCCAGTATTCTTCGACCTCGGAGAGTGCCAGAGTGACGTTTTCCTTGTAAGGCTCGACATCGATGGCGACGGCGGGCTCCTCGGAGCGGCTTGAAAGCTTGGGCCCAATCTCAACATAGCCGTCGTCGTGATTCACGTCCTCCGCACACGAGGGCTCCTCAGACGGAAAGGTGAGCGACTCCAGCGAGTCCAAATACGATTCGTCGCCGGTCAAGAAATCCTCAACAAGAGGCGGCAACGCCAGAGGCTCGACATCAGCCGTATCGAGGGTCGGCTGATCGGAGGCGCCGTCGACCTTTTCCATCTTGCTCTGGGTTCGTCGTAGTGTTGGCTGTTGCTGCCTGAGTTGTGGCTGGCTTTTGTGGTGACGAGGTTGCAGGGAGTGCGCCTCGGGGGCAGCGCGAGAGGTCGAGTTATTCTTCTGCTGCGGCATCGCATTGCTCTTGGTGACGTTGTTGTGCAGCTGGAGGATATCAATGTCGAGTTTATAAGCGGACTCTTGCGCGGCAACGTTTGCGGGCTTCTTCTGCAGAGGCTCTGCACGGGCTTCGGTCGTCGACGCCTTGGGCTTGTTTGCTGCCAGACCTGTGGGTCGCTGTGCAGGCCGAGACAGCTCAACCTTGCCGGGCTTCATTGCGTTTTCCTTGTTCAGAATGGATACGGGGGCGAGATTCGTAGACAGGATGGTGGCCTTTTTGGCGCCCCTGGCCTCGTCGCCACGTGCTCCCAGCACCTTGGACACGTTCGTCACGTCGCCAAAGGCAGCCCGTTTTGCAGGGCCCTTGAGTCCAGCCGTAGGAGCAGCCAAGGCGCCGCCGCCGGTTGCCATCGACTTGTGCCGCTGATGAAGAAGGGGCTGCATATTCTCGCTGCCGCGCGGTCGGAAGGGCTAGATGATGAACACGCAGTCAGTCTATCTGCCATGCAGAGTAGAGCCTTTGAGATATCCGAGGCAAGGTAGGCAGAGTAGAAAGGGGAGGGGCAGTGCCGTCAAATAACAGCACAGCATCAAGAGGGTGCAGAAGTGTGAGGACAGGGGGGCTATTTGCCCTTCCGGCGGTTTCAACGTACCCGTGCGTCCATGTTGGAGATGGCCGTCTAAGCTTTGCTTCCTAGGCCTTAAGGATAGGATATACACTGATCCGGTAGAATGCGCGAATAACGTTATGCGAATCCAGGCGCAGAGAGGCACCGCAGCCTGGTCGTGACGAATCCGCGTCAAGATATCATACAGTAGAGTCTGCGAGGCGGCGTGTCCTGAAGGGTCCGAGAGTCCAGAGTCGCACTTCGGAGACGACGGAGTCCAGGGATTGCCGGAACAAAATTAGACGGTGACGTGAAATCACGTCAAAGCGAGGACCCCCGAACGCAGCCTTGGCTTTTCGATCATACAGCGTGCAGAGTAGAAGAAACGGGGGAAGAAAGAAGAGAGAAAGGGGGGCCGAGGCTGATGGTTATTTCGTACAGATGGCGACAAAAAAAGAAAAGAAAAGAAAACAAGACAATGTGGAAGTTCTGGGAAGAGAAGGAGAAAAGAGGCCCGGGCTGGGAAAAGATGCTGGCTGTCGACCGTCTGGTGGCCCTGGTCCGTCAAATTCCCCTCAGCTGCAAGAGAAGGTGCAAGGTGGAAATTGGCGATAGCGACAAGGACGGAGACGATGCGCCAGTAAAGTACCAGGTCCGGGTAGCGGATGCAGGCGGCGAACAGGCGATGCGCCGCTTGGGAGACGACAGAGGCGATCGTCAGTGGGAATGGCGCGGGTTGGAGGTTGGGGGGAGGCCCTGGAATCTGGATCTGGCGGCCGTAATTTTAATCGACGGGCAGCGCTGGTGGTTGTAATTTTCAATGTTTATTTGTTTATCTCCAAGCGCTGCAGACGCTTTAGCGCAGGGAAACAACTGCACTCACTGCAGCTGCGTCGGTACGTACCGCCCGAGCTGTGGCAGAGCTTCGAACTCGGGTTAGGTACGTACCGCGGGTTTGGAGGGGCGCCGGCATGTGCGCACGAGCCATCCTGCGAACAGGTCGCGTCAAGCTGCCTGTCGTCCCGGAGATGACGATATTCCGGGGACCTCGTTGCGGCTGGTTGGCTGGAGCCGTTGCCCGTAGCACAAGAGGCTGGGGCTGGGGGAACGTTCCGCCGGGCCGCTAGTCTGCTTGCGGATGCCGGGCGATCTTGTCGCGTCTCACTTGACATGGCGAAGAGTCGCAGAGTTTCACTTTTGCGCACCTGCTGCGGTGCCGATGGGCTGCGAGGGCGCCTGTTTCATGTTGAGAGCAGGAAGACTGTGCAGCGATGGTCTCTGTGGTTTTTTCTCACCGAAATCGTCACCCAACAACGAGATTGCGCCCGGCGCATCCAGGCGCCGTAGACGCGTCGGCGCTGTCGTGGGAAATTGCGCCAGCCCAACACGCGCTCACGTGACGAGGCGCTGCCACTTTACCGGCTGCCTTGCTCCGGCTTCCAGCATCCAGCATCCAGCTTCTCCACTCCAGACGCAATTGAGACAGGACCTGAACATGCCGCAGGCAAGGGAGACACATGCTGGCGACGAGGAACGAGAGGGCCGGATGCTCGCGTCAGCGCTGGGCGCGCAATCAAGACATGTCTCGAAGCAGAGCGGTCGCCTCTTGCTGTGCAGGACTTCGTTGCGACGCCCTCGTGTCCCTGTGCCTCTTATGGTCAGCTCGGCTGTTAAAGTTGCAAGCTAACTGAGCTACTGGGGAACAGGCGATAGACCTTCCGGCCAGGCCGCGTCGTCAAGATGGGCTCCGTTGTTCGCAATTCCCCATGCGAGCAATTTGCGCCTGAGGGACTTGGAAATCAAGGGAATCCGGGCGGGACGCGATGGAGTGCAGCAGCGAAGGGAGAGGCGACGGTGATCTTTTGACGCAGCAATCGCATCGCAGGGGCCGTGGAACTGATGGAACTCTGGCTTCATCGCCGCGACGGAATGCGATTCATCATCCCCTTCGTCCAGCCTCTCTCGCGCAAGGTTGCACTAGCTGACCCAGCTTTTTGCGTTGCCATCCCGCTTCAGCCACGATTCCTCTGTTCCGGACTTCTGCGCATTGAGCTTAATGCGCCGCATCTGCTGTGTGAATCGGCTGTTGCTACGCGGTGTTCGAACCGCCTCTTGTTGAGCTGGTGCGCTCAGCGCAGGACTTCTGGGGACATTGTCGCTGCGCAATCATCAGCTTCAGACTTGGGGTGTTTTCTTTTGCAGTCAGTCAATCGCAACGGAACTGGGAGGGAGTCGCGCACAATCCAGGACCTCGATATCGCCCATTTCGACAAGTTGACATGTGCTTCTCAACATTGATGCTGCATTCCAAGCTTCGTCTCCCTTGCGATGCAAATGGGCGTTGGGGATATTTCTCATGCGAATCTCGACATGATATCACATCTGACCCGTTCAATGTCGCCACCGTGAACAACCTGGAACCTGCCACTCTGTGCTCCGTACCTTGTACAATGCTGGGACCAACAATCTCCCACACCAGCATACCTTGACGGCCACCAACGGCATCATGTCACCTCGAGTTTCAAATATACGTTGAAATGAGCCACTCGACGATCCATCATCAGTGACGGAGAGGACTCGGCCAGGAAGCCGGCGCTTCAACAGACCAGCCCTGGAGCAGCGACCGCAGCTCTCAAGTTTCTACTTTGCGCGTGCCGATCCGGCCGTGCATGGTTTGCTTTCCTTTTTGTTTCAAAGCTATGCTAGTGTCGCCGGCGCCACAATGCTGAGTTCAACGATGGCGCACTTGTACAGTAGATGCCGCAACGGCTCTGCGATGCGCGCCTCTCAGAGTCCAGCCCTTGTGCTTCGTACGACGCCTCATGTGTCCTTCGTACCCGAACCCGTACCAGTACCCGTATCGGCATGTACGCGCAAGTAGAACCAGAGAACGAGGGAGCAGAGGGATCCTCGTAATACAGGCTGGCTGCGAAGAGAGTGAGTGCATGGCGGCGACGAGGCGCACCATTCGTTGGGCCGAAGCAGAAAACGGGCCATCCCATCATCACTCGCATGGCCGCCAGAATAACAACGCACACACGAGCCCACACACCGCAGCCGTTGCGTCGCAAGGGCGAGCTTTCATTGGGAGGCTTCTCTGCATGCGTTATCCGGTCTGGGGCACAAATGCAGGCGATCACAGGCTTTGGCCACTGCCGCAAGGCACACACACAGGAGGAGGAGAAATGGAGCCTAGCAAGCCGCTTGCTGTCCCGTCGATTGCTGGTTCGATGGCTTGCTGAGGGAGCCATCGTTCCGACGCTGATTCGGCACGAATCTTGTTCCCCCTCGACTGTGTGTATCCACAAAGCCTCTCAGCGCATGCATCCGGGCTTGCGCGCGCGGGGAGAGGAAGAGGAGATAAAGCGGTGACAAGAGAGCAAGAGACGGCGAGGGGAACGGCGACTCTGCTCGTACTGTGCGGCCTTGTTGCGACTGCTCACCCTATACCCATCCGAGGAGCATTGGTCAAGTCCACAGTATTAACCTTCCTCTTATATTATCTTGCGATTTTTAAAATCTTATAAGAATTATATTAGATCTTAACCTTCTAGAAGTGGTTCTCTAGATTATTTTATACTTACCTAAGCTACTAGCTTATATACTATAATAGCCCCCTTATAAAGATTAACTATAGCTGCTTTTAATACTAATAACTTAAGGATTATACTATATAATACACTTGCCTTTATAACTAAAATAATAATAGCTAGTAATTAAATAAATATTTAATTTAGTATTTTTAACTTTAGCTATAAACTATTTATAAATATTAATTTTAAATACTTAATTAATTTAATTAACTCCTTTTTTATTTAAAAAGGCTATTTATAATAATTATAATACTAATTACTTTTATTAACTTAATTTTAATTTTATTTTAGCTTTAGCACTTAAACCTTTTAATAACTAATTATATAAATATAATTATAACTTAATTTACTTTAACTTTTTTATTTTATTAATTTTTTATAATAGTTTATTTACTAAAGTATTTAAGCCTAGCTATTAATAAAAAAAGTAAAATAAATAGCTTAAAAAAAGGCTATTATTATACTTTTTTATATTATTAATACTGCTTTTACTAATTTTAAAAAGCTTGCTTAATAATAATTTACTTTAAAGCTAGTTAAGTATATTTACTTTTATATTATAAACTTCCTCCTTAAATAATAAGCTTTAAAAACCTTTAACTGCCTTAAAATTAAAACTAAGACTATAATAATAACTTAATAAGCCCTCCTTACTTAAATAACTTTTTATTACCTTAACTTAATACTTTTAATTACTTTTTTTTTAATTAAGGATTTTAACTTTTTTATTTTTTTTTTAACTACTTAGCCTTTTATTATTATAATTATATAAAAGAAATATATTTTATAAGCCTTACTTATTATAAGTAAGCCCTTATTTTAAAGCTAAACCCTTACTTAATAAAATCTATAGGCTTAGCTATAAGGCTAAATAGTTATTTAAGAAAAACATTCCTTTATTTTAATAAGGCTAAGCTTTATTACTTAAACTAACCTTAAGATTAATAAATATATTTTTTTTTAACTAGCTTAAAATAACTTATAATATGCTTTTTTAATAAATATTATTAAAATATATTTAGCTATATATTATAAAATTACTAAAAATATTATTAGCTTTTTTTAATTTATTTTATTTAGCTTTATTATTACTTTAATAACTCTTATTATTAAGACTACTCTTTTTTAAATATATTATAACCTTATTAAATATAAAGCTTAAATTAAAAAGCTTTTAAAATAATACTATTATTAGCTAAATAAAGTTCTTAAAGTTATTTTTAAAAAAGGGGTTATAAATAGTATTATTACTATTAATAAAACCTTTTTATATATTAAGCTAGTTATAATTACTAAGACTAAACCTTTTTAAATAACCCCCTTTATATATAATAACTTTTATAACTTTTTTAACTAGCTAGTTATTATACTAATTACTATTAAGCTAGTTATAGTTTTTAACTTTTATTTTACTTATCCTTATATAAACCTAAACCCCTTTTTACTATATAAAAAGTATTATAACTTTTACCTTTAATATATATATATCTACCTGCTTAAATACTTTAATTATAATAAAATAGGCTATTATATAAAAGACTGCTAGTCCTTAAAGCAGTATGCTAATTACTATAGCTTATATTAATTAAACTTTTTAATATACTTAGCTTAGCTTTAAAAGAAAAATAAATAAGTTATTTTATTATTTTAAGCTAATTAAGCAGTAGTTTAAGCCTTAGGCTAAGATTTATAAAAAAAGAAATAAATATAGTAGCTTATTATTATACTAGCACTAGCTTTTTTAACTTTTAAGGCCTAGCTATCTTAAACCTCTTTATAATAATATATTTACTAGTAGTTTACTTTAAGCAGCCTTATACTTTTAATACTACTTTAGCTATTTTTATAGCTTTTTATTTTTAAAGACCTTTAATTTTAAAGTATTAAGTTTTTTATCTTTTAATAAGTTATTAATTAATTTATTAATTTAGTTTTAAAAAGTAAGCTAGCCTTAGCTATTTTAAACCTTATTAATAAGGGCTAGCTAAGGTGCTTTTTAAATATTAAATTTATATCCTTTTTAAAAAAGACTAAGACTAGTATTAACTTTAAGGCTAACTTTAAATTTAATTATAATCTTTTTATAATTAATTTTTATAAATAAAAAGCTTTAAATATACTAAGTAAATATAACTAAAAGGAAAAAATATTATAATATTATTTTAAATATTATATAAAAGAATAAATTTAATATAGTCTTAATTTAAAAACCTTAAACTAAGGTTATTAATAAAGTATATTTAATTAAAACTTACTTTAAATATGCTTTTTTTAATTTTATTATAAACTAGAATATTAAATTTAATATTATTATATATATATAAAAGCATCTTTATTTTTTAATATACTAAATCCCTTTTAACTTAAAGCACTTAGGCTTATTATAAACCTAGGTTAATAAGGTTAATATTTTTAATATATACTATTATATTAGCGCTTAGCTTAATACTATTAATATACTATAAGCACTTTTACCTTTTTTTTTAAACTTTTTTATAATAAAGGACTTTAATGCCTATTATTAAACCTAAAACTTTAATATAAAGGATAATAATCTTAGTAAAAGGACTATTACTTAAGCTAATAAAAATAAGCTTACCTTCTTACTTAATAATATACTTACTTAGGCTTAAGCTAGTAATATAATTAACTTAGTTTTTAATAACTTATAAGTATAGTCTTAAATAGCTTTATCCTTATACTTAAGCTTTAATTATTAAATTATTAAGTTTATAATTAGGCTATTATAAATGCCTTTATAGCCTTTAATACTAAAGTTTATTATTTTATTAAACTATATTAAGCGCTTTATTAAACTAATTAAATACTATACCTTTTACTTAGCCTAGCCTTTAAAAATAAAAAAAAAATATAAAGTCTTAGCTAAAAAAATTTAATATACTTTTTAGCTAGTAATTAAAAATACTAGGTATTACTTATATTAAGCTAAATACTAGGCAGCTTAGTAAATAAATAAGTATAAGTAAGTATATATTACTTATATTACTAACCTAACCTTAAAGACCTAAAAAAGGCTTTAATATATAGTTTATAATTATAAAAAAGTATACTAAATATAAATTATTTAAAAAGCAGGCTTTAAAAAACTTATATATAATATAATAAAATAATATAACTAAATAAATCCCTTCTAGCCTTAGCTTTTTATTACTACTAGCTAAGTATATAATACCTTAAAGAAAAAGGCTAGGCACTTTAAGTAAATACTTTTTAATTATTAAACTGCTAATAATAATATCCTTAACCTTTAAAAAATACTTCTTTTAAAAGGCCTAAAGCTACCCTTTTACTTAAAGGTTATAATATAAAATACTATTAATACTATCCTTAATATTAAAAATATAACTTTAAAAAGTAATAGTATTATAATCTAAATATTAAAAATAGCTTAGCTATATATTTTATATATTATATAAGCGCTATACTAAGTATTTATTTATTTTAAATACTACTCTTAAATATTTTATATTATAAAAGTAGTTATAATACTTAAGCTAGGTAAAAAGCTATATAACCTTATAAAGCAGTAGTAATTAATAGCATTACTCTTTTATATTAATAAAAGACTAAAATAACTACTTATTAAATATATTACTTAAATTACTATTACTTATAAAGTCCTTCTTTTTTAATATTTTAAGGCCCTTTTAAAATAGTTAATTATAAACCTAATAGCTTATTTCTTTTATAATATAAAAAAGGCCTTAGTAAAAAGGCTATAAGTTAGCCTGCTTATTTTAAATATTTAAGAAGCCTTTAATATTATTTTAAAAAGCTAACTAGTTTTTTAGCTATAGTAATAAAGCTAGCTAAACTAGCTAGCCTATTAAATTAAAACCTTTTTAACTAATTATATAGTTATTATTTAAATAAGTAATAAAGGCATTATTTTAGCTATCCCCCTTTTTTATAATACCTTTTAAAAGTCTTTTATTAGCCTTATTCTTTTTATACTTTATATTACTTTATTACTTTAACTTAGTTAGCTATATTAGCACTTTAGCTATATTAATAATATTAGCACTTTAATAATAAGGACTATAATAAAATTAATCTAGGCCTAGTTATAAAAAGAACTAGACCTTTTTATAGCTTAAAAATAAAAGAATATAATCTTTTTTAACTTTATAAAGGCAGACCTTATTTACTTTATAAAAAAGAAGCTTATAGCCTAATCCTTATACTTTTAAATAAAAGGCTAAGTAATTATACTATAACTTATAGTCTACTAGCTAAAAGTCTTCCTAAATATTATACTAACCTTTAAAAAGTATATAAATTATTAAGCTATTTAAGCTCTTTAAGCTATAAACTTTATTTACTTCCTTAACTATATTTAAAAAAGGTCCTTACTTAATACTATAGCCTAGGCTATTAAGGCTATTATAATATTAATAGTATTATATAATATTAATATTTAGTTTATTAAGTCTTTTAAAACTTTTATAATAAGCTATACTGCTTAATTTAACCTTATAATAAATAAATAATAAGCTAAGTAAAGAAATACTTTAAAATAGCAGCTAAAAGGGTCTTTTTAATATAATATATTATATTTATTTTTATACTTTTTAAAAATATAAAAATCCCCTTTACCTTTATAGCCTTTACTTAAGCCTATTTTTATACCTTTACTTATTATATTATACTTAATTAATAATATTCTTTAGTTATATAAATTAAAGGTAAAGGCTGCTTTTTTTTATATTTTTAAACTATTACTACTCTTACTTTTTTTAAGGTCTGCTTTAAAATTATCCTCTTTTTTTTAAAATATATTTACTTAAGGCTAGCCTTTTTATTATATAATAAAGATAAAGCTACTATTACTTATAATATTTAAGTAAATAAGCTACTATATATAAATATAGTTAATTACTTAAATAGCTCTTTTTTAAAAAGTAAGGCTAGTTAAAAAGCTATTATAATTATTTAAAGGCTAAGGCTTATTTATAATTAATATAATACTTTATAATTAATAAAGGTCTTTAATATAAAAGTCTTTAAGGCCTTAGCTTTTATTTAGGCTATTATAAAACTCTTTTAAAAAACCTAATACTTTTTTTAAAATTAGTAACTTAAGGCTATACACTTTTTCTTAAATAACTTTATAATTATTACTAGCCTTTAAAAGTCCTTATTAAATAGCTTTTAATATAAATTCCTTAAGTTTTACTAGCTAGCTTATAAGACTACTTAATTAAGCTATAAAACTTTTATTTTATAAATTTTTAAGTATAAGAATATACTAAATAATAAAAAAGTAAATATACTAATAAAATAAAGTATTACTTTTTAACTTTTTAATATATACCTTATACTTACCTTTTTTTAATATAAAAGTAAAGAATAATAAAAGCTACTAGCCTTAAATTACTAAGACTAAATAGTATTATAATAATATAAAGACTTTTATATTCTTTAATACTTTAAGCTAAAAAAGCTTTTTATTTTTTAATTAACTTTATATTATTTATTAATAAAAAGATTAAAGTATAGCTTTTACTAATTATATTATAATTATATAAGTTATAATAAAAAGGCTACTTATACTTATAAACTCTTTTAAAAGCTATATTATATTTTCTAATATTATAAGTTTTAATATACCCTTTTATACCTTTTATACTTAAAAAAGGATATAACTTTATATCTCCTTAGCTTATAAAGCTACTATGCCTTTTAAGGCTTCTTATAGCAGGCTAAGCCTTATAAAATAGTAAATATCCTTAAAAATACCCCTCTTTTAAAAAATGCCTTTAGTAATAATTAATACTATTAGGCAGTATATAGCTATAAACCTTTATAATTATAAATAAAAATAATATAATAATATTAATAAGCTACTTACTTCCTTTAGCTAAAATATAAATATAAACTAGTAAAAATAAGTAATTAAAGGCAGCTAGATATATATTTATTAAGCCCTTAAAATCCTTTACTAATTAATTATTATTATTTAGCTTAAATAGGCAGTATAACTTATATTAGTATTATAAGGCTAAGGGGAATATAAACTAAATAAATTACTATACTTATTATAAATTTCTCTTTTCTTTATTATACTAAGTGCCTTAAATAGTCTTATATTTTAATTATATATTAAGTATATAGCTAGCTTAGGCTGTTTATATTACTCTTTAAGAAGATTTAGATATTAGTTATAGATATTAATAATAAATAAATAAATAAATAATTAAGTCTATAGTATAGATTGGCATTCTCGGGACGCCTGTTTAGCCTGGTGAGTGTATGCCTGCACGAGAGCAATCTTGACAAAACCATGCTCATCCCTAACAGCCAGCCTGCCAGATTGTCAGTCAGACGGTCATCAATCTCACCACTGCCACGCCAAGTTGCGCCGCTGTGACAAGCAGCAAAGGCCACGGGCAAACAAGGAGTCAATTCGTGAGAGCACGGCGATGGCGAGACAGATTTGCACGCCGGTTGCAGAAGAACTGCCAGTCCCAGCACGGACACCTGCCTGCCTGCCTGCCTGCGTGCTGCCCGACCCTCGAATGCCAACCCAACGGACTTCCACGCACAAGCACGAAGCAGTCCTGGAAGAGATGTGGACGCCTCGCGAGCCAGAGAAGCCTACAGAATCCTCTCCGACTGGACACTGAAACCCGGGGACCCATAGGCAAAAGACATGGTCTGCGACCTAGCGGCAAGCAGCTTGTGCCACGGGAGACGATTGGATTGGACGTCTGTATCTGCACGAAGCACGAAGCAGCCGGTCCTGTCCCTTGCCGTCCTCTTTTATCTAATTCTTATATTATTTCTTTTTTCTTTTTTCTGATTCCTTATTGAACTGAACCCCTCCCCCAAACCAATGGGTCTCGAAGGAGTAAAGGCCGAAGAGGGGGAAATGGGGAAGCGCGCAAGAGAAGCAAAGAAATGAAAGGGAAAATGAGCAGGTTAAAGATGAGAAAGGGGACAAAAGGCCAATTAGTAGCCTGGTGTTAGCCAAGCCACGCATAACGCTGGCCGCGACTTTCGCCTTTCCTCCCCCCCAGCGCAGCCGGTGATCCTACCAGAGGCTGACGGTTGACGGGTCACGGAGATGGGGAGCAAACATTGGACGGCTGCTCGCTGGGTTTCCCTTTTCCCCTCCTCTTCTCTCCCCCATTTAGAGAAGCGTCTGGGCCGATCTTGCGACGACAGGGAGAGAGGATTTGGTGACGAGGGGCTGTCAGGCTCACCTTCTCTTCGCTTTGATCGAGTTTCGCGGTGGACCACGAAGACGTTGGGAAAAGGAGCAGCGACTGCAAAATGCGCAAGATGGCACACTTGCCTGGACTCTACAGATGCCTCTCTGCAAGGAGCATTCGATGAAGCAAGCAAGCTCTCACGGCGTGATGGACGGCTTGATTCTTTGGTTGATGACCTTGACGGCTCAAGCCTTGCAGGCTGAACCACCTGTTCTTGAACCATTCTCATCTCAATCCTCTCTCTCTGTCCTTTCAAGGATCCAAGCGGTGCCGAGCCCCGGCAGCACACTAAAAGCACGGCTCGAACCTATTCTTGCCTAGGAGATGAAGTAGTCGCACGAGTAAGTACAAAGCATAAGGACAGGAGAGCTTCAATGCATCAAGCAGGCAGTCATGCCGTAGCGGTGCAGGTTCTGAATCGATTGCCGTCGTCTCAATGGCCTCTGCTCATGCCCGCTCGAGTCAACCGGCCTACCTACATACATACAACCCGGGGGTCCCTATCATCCTATCACAAAACAGACCTTTTTTCTGCTCTGCCCAGCCCTTGCCGCTACCGCCTCACAGAAAGACTGGCATCCATCCCCACCCTCTTCTTCTTCTTCTTCTCCTCCTGCTGAGCCCACACTTTTGCTTTCCTTGTTGTTCAGGATCCCTGCAGCAAAGGGAAAGCGGGCGCCTCTGGGCCGGCATCTGGTGCGGCGCCATTGGCCATCAGCAGCCCTCGGGGAATAACATTGGGAGTGTAAATTTAGCACCCAGCGCTCGCTCCCTCGTTGACTGTCTTTGACAAAGTTGCTGCTAGTAGTGCCTCATAATGTATGTACCAAGTGGCGGTAGATTCGAGGACCTCAAGGTAGGTAAACTTGGATGCTTGGAGACTAGCAGTCTCGCTCACCCATGGCCGGAGGTGACGGTCCAGCCCAGCTCGTTTCTTACTATCTCCTTTTAACCATCAGCTCCTCTTATCTGCCCAAGTGTCGAAGGAACATCAGTAAGAGACGATCTCGTCGCTCTTTGTCTGCGAGAATCCTGGATCATGCCGCCCTGCTATCAAGTTCCCAAGCCAGCCCCAGCCCATGGGCGTCGTCGGAATGCGCCTTCGCGGAGCCTGGCCTGGGACCCCTGGCCCTTTTGCTGTACAAGACAAAGCACGAGGATGGATGTTTGTCTGCCCAGTGCCAGCGAGTGGTGCGGAGAGGGTGGCGGATCAATCAATCGCAATCAATCAATCAATCAACGCCAGGCGCCGCATGGACGCACGTCTGCACACGCACGCCCAGCGTCCTGCAGCTCTTCCAACTTGGACTGCGCATGCCATCATGTCACATCTCAGCCATTGGCGAGGGAGAGGAGACATGACAGTGATGCGATACGACCTGTACATGTACGGTAATACTGCTCATGTACCTTGATATGCCTCCTACCTGCCAACCACCCTCTGGTACAGTACTTGTGACACTCGACAGAGCTGAGCTGAGCTGAGCAGGGCAGACAAGAGACGGGACAGGAAAGCATCCAAGCACGGCACGATCGCACACATCAGCCTTCATGTCCGCTCCTCCTTGATACGAACAGTACCAACATGTATCACTCACTGCTGATACTCGGTACCATCACCATCATCATCATCACCCTCCTCCAAGGACCGACCAGCACTGTAGCTCGACCACACTCTGCATGTCAGTTGCCGGCCACATCGTGGGATCGCAGGCCCATGAGGGGCTGGTGGCGTCGCCTTCGCTGTCCGTGTGGGCCCGTCTGGCTGAGTTTGACAACGAACAACTCCATAATAATAGATGATGCTACTACGCGAAAATGGCCGACGGGGTCACCAGACTAGGGACGTTGATGAGTTGGTGACGGGTCAAACGGGCCAAACGAGCGGTCTCTCTGGCACCCTATGCCCTTTCCGGCCCTGCGTTGCCATCGCCTCAGCGCCCAGTTTCTCCCCTTTGACTCCGACCCTCTCTGCCCTCTCACGGCATTGGCACGGCGAGGAAGTAGGTAAGTCCCTTGGGTGTTCCAGATCTTGGGCCGTGTGCGAATCCGCGGACCGGCACAGTACTGCGGCGAGCCTGTCGCCTGCGCGCTCCCCGTGTGCCGTACTGTGCAGCTGGGGAGGCGATTGGCCAGGGCCAGACCACCAGAGATGTGACGGTCGACATGTATGTGCAGGCATGTGCATGTATGTGTGAATGTATGCTTGCCCTAAGCATCTGCTGTGGTGCCTGACGAAGGATGCGAGGGTTTGGAGATGCGGTCGTGTTATAGGTCGGTTGGCTTGGCTGGCGTTTTGTGTGTGTGTGGCTGCGGCCATGGATGGACCTTTCTGTGCCTTTTGTTTGTGTCGAGAGAGATCCGGCTTCAATGTTGGCTGTTTCTTCAGCCGTCGATGCGATCGCCTGGAGACAGCTTAGAAGGTAGTACCGAATCGATGAATTCATAGATCCATGGGACATCTATCAAACCAACTCCATCTTCGAGGTATCAAAGCAGGTGGCAGCAAGACCATTGCCGGCTTGAAGGCCCTACCTTAGCATGCATACAAGCGTAGGGCAGGGCCATGGATGTATGTATGGCGCATGCAACAGCGACTAAGACTGGGCAATAATACCTGAGGCACCCGCGGAGGAGGTTGCCTCTTTTCGACAGACATATTGGCTTGTCTCTTCAGCTCTCTGTCTCTCTGTCTCTGTCTCTCTCTGCCGCACGGATAAGCCAAGAAGGTAAGAGACGAATCAATATGCGTGGGAATGTGCGCGACGCGAGGGCAAGATCGAGTCGCAGGATGGAGGCGGGCGGGCTCTGCATCATCCGGCGCGGCTTGTTTGCGCCGTCTGTAGATCACAGCAAAGAGCGGCAACTGTAGCCTGGAAAGCAGCCATTTTTCCCAGTTTCAAGGGATGGCCATCTGGAGAGAGTCGTCCGATAATGGATAGTCGTATCAGCGTAGATGCTCGAGATGGACGAGGCTCTTGATCCGATCAGGCGCAAAGGGGACGAGACAGACGGCAAGCTGGGTGGACTGAATCGATGCGACTCGATGATGCATGGCGCTTCTGGGGCGCCGATACACTACCAGCCCGCTAACCACACGTGCTCCAGCGGCTCCAGCGCTGTTCCAGGCCTCAACCGCCCGGCCCTCCAGCGCCCTCAGCAGCCCCCCCAAGGCCGCCGCACCACAGCACAGGCGCTGCAAGGCGCTGCCAGCAGCCGGGCGACCAGCGACTCGCCGTGTTAGTGAGCCCAGAGGCCGGCCAGCGACAAAATCGTTCGACCTCGCCTAGCAGCTCCTCTTTTCCCCATGCACACATTCTACCAACTTGGCCTCACAGCAACAGCTTTGCAAACCACTCCTGAATCCCATCTGGTGAGTCCCATCGACTCTGTCGTCGTGCGCGATCATGTCTCTGCCCTGAATTCGGGCCTCCAGCACGCCCCTGTCCCTTGGATTCGCAGCCTCATCCCACCCAACCCGTTCCTTTTGCGTGGCCAGCGCCTCTGGTTCACAAGAGGCTCATTTTTTCCTTCTCCCAACCCGTTTCCCCCGTCCTGAGGGCTTCGCGATCCTCGCCCAGCTCTTGTGTGCAAGCCTTGGTCCCATCTCTCGCGAGTCCTCATGGCTAACTTGGCTGCGTCGCCTTCCAGATCCTGCCCTGAGCGCCGCCGCTTCTCGCCAGTTCTTCGTCGCCGCCGAATCCGCCGCCGCGCCAGCCAGGAGCTGACCCAAGAAGCAGGCGCTTACCGCATAACCTGGATGGTTGATCAAGTTTGGACATTGCCTCATCAGTCATCATCGTCTAGAAGCGGAAGAGCCCTTTCTCGAGTCCTGGCTATTGGCCGGTGATGAAATTGCCCGTCCTCTCGCCGAGCGATACTCTTGTCTGAAGCTGCCTGCTTCTGTCCGACCCACGTCCCCAGCCCAACTCTTCCTCTCACGAGCCCTCGATCGCCATCTCCTCTCCCCTTCCATCCGAGCCGAATACTATAACACAAAAAATCTATCCACAAGATAGAAAAGAAGCCACAAGAAAAGAACAATGAACTCATTGTCCCCCATAAACACCTCGGGCGGCATGTCGGCGGCGTCCTCAAACGGCGGCAGCGTCTCGCCTCGTCAGGCGCCGAGCCCCAAGAACGTCGCATTTGAGCTGCTGTTCCTCGAATCGCCTCAATACCGTGCGCGCCTGCCCATGCGAGTCCAGATCTACCCTCATGATACCACGGACTCGATTGTCACAACCGTCAAGAACTTTTACGGCTTGTACTCGGGCCCGCCCGGCTCAAAAGGCGTCAGCTTCGAGGACGAGCTTGGCAACACCCTCATTGCGCGATATGAAAATTTCCGCAACAACATGGTTGTCTACGTCCGAGTCATCGAAGAGGCTCCCGGGGCTGCCCTGGAGTCGCATCGCTATCGCGGCCTTCACATGGGCGCCGACTCCTACTACGGCGGCGGCGATGCCTACGCCCTGCCCCAGCGCTTCGGCCCTGACATGGCCCGCTCCAATTCGACATCACCACGCCGCCGCAGCCCTTCGCCCAATGTGTCGCGGGGACGCAGAAGCGACTCGGCCAGCTCCAATGGCAAAAAGGGTCGCTCTCGCTCGACCAAGAGCCGAGCGCTCCAAGGCCACGCTGATGCCTACGCCGAAAGCATGAATGGCTACAGCAGCGGCGACGGCGCCCCGAGCACCACGTCTGCCCGGACCAAGGAGCAGCTCGGCACCACCGACATCAGCGTTGAGAACATTGTCGAGGGCGGTCGACGAAAGAGGGCCAAGTTTGAGAGCTCTGTAAGCCTGGCGCACCATCTCATCATTACGCATTGCATTGATTGCTCGCAAGGTTGCTAACGCTGGTTTTTTCTTTTCCCTCCGCAGGAACTGCCGCTCTTCGCACCGCCTCAGATGCCGGCCGCCACTTCAAATCCATCCGTTTCTCCCGCCAGACGTATCGAGCATCATCACCGACATTCCCTCTCGTACGTCCAGACCGGCCAGAACCCTTTTGTACACCCCCGACCGCTGCACTCGCCGCAGAGCTACGGTAGTGCGCACGGCCAGATGGGCCTGTACTCGACCCCTGTCTCGAGCGACCGTCGCGGCCGGGGCAGCATCTCGTATGGCAGCCATAGCATGGCACATGGCATGGGCATCCTCCCAACTCCCGACCCCACCGTCGGGAGCTGCATGTCGGAGGAAGACAAGGATGTCGCCATTCAGCTCATGCGGCTGGGCGAGATGTCCAACATTTCTCACGGTCGCACCTCCGCGTCCACTCTGGAGGACGCCTTCAGCGGTAGAGCCGACGCCGCGTCGTCCACTGGCGCAACTAGCGACAGCGACAGTGACAGCGATGCCGGGCTCCCGCCGAACCGTCGCCAAAAGCTGGACCTGACGGGCGCGTCCAAGCAGATCTACCAGACCACCGAGTCGCACTTCATGCCGCCCATTGACGGCGCCGAAGCCAGCGGCGACGATGCCGACTACGAGGACGGCCCTGACGTCCGAGCCAAGTCGGCCCAGAGCAAGTCGGTCAAGAGCAAGTCGGCCCCCATGGCCGCGCCCAAGCCGGCCGCCTCCAAGACCAAGGCTCCCCGCGTCGCCAACGGCAGCAAGACCAAGAAGCCGCCGATTGTGCCCAACGGCCCCATCTCCCCCGCGGCCTCGACCACCCACTCTAGGAAGCAGTCGGTGGCGTCTGTCGGACATGTTTCCCAGGCCGGCGAGGACGAGCAGCCTGATCTGTCGACCAAGCCGCGCTGCCAGCGCTGCCGGAAGAGCAAGAAGGGCTGCGATCGCCAGCGACCCTGCGGACGCTGCCGCGACGCCGGCCTCTCCGCCGACCAGTGCATCAGCGAGGACGAGGGCAACGGCCGAAAGGGCCGCTACGGCCGCCACATGGGAGTGCCTCTGAAGAAGGAGGACATTGCCATCGCATCCCAGCCTGCGCTTTTGCCCGCGGCCCCCATCGCTGCCAACACAATGACCGCCGACAAGGCCAAGAAGCGCAAGCGGTAGAGAACGAACCCTAACCCGGTCTGTTTTCCTGCGCGCTACAGTCTGTATGATGTGTGTCATTTTGGAAGCCAAGGAGGGGAGAAGAGGTTTCTCTCCTATACTTTTGGTCGCGGGCAATTGTGTATCGGGGTTGTTGGCTGTTTGTTACCGTCCCTTCAGTATCTGTCTTCATGGACTTGTCCGGCAACCCCTGGATTTGAGACCGGGAGACAGGTCCAACAAGGTTGACGACTGCAGCCCCCCTCGAGGTGGTTTGGCTTTTCTTCCTGGCGGGGTCTTCAGTTTCTCCCTTGATGCGCTTATGAAGATGTAATCACGACGGCCAATGCAGGGCCACTACACTCCTTCTGGCGTTCGCATGTCTTACAGGTGTCATTTGTCTGCTTTCGGTTCTCTTCTTCTTTTCGCCAGTTACGTCATGTTTTCTGCTGGTTGTTCCCCATTTTCCTTTCACACATGTTTCCATCTCAAGTATCACCAAGCAAGCTGGACAGAGAAGACAGCTGCAGACCAACAACAGAAGGGCGCGCACCCGCGCACCGACTCTACAACTCGTGTGCAAACCACATGGTGGGGAGGAGGAGCGTTGAGAATGGACGTGGCAAGGTTACAAAAAAAAAAAAGGCGGCCGAGGCGAGCTTTGGAAAAGAGCCTCGCCAGCGAAGGTTGGAACGAGAGCGAGGAGGAGCGCGTCCAGTATTTCCACATTTCTTTTTTTCCTTGACAGCTTTTTCTCTCTCCATTGATTTCTGTTCCTTTTTTCCTTTTCCTTTCCATATTTCTCATCCTATGTCTAAAGTAAGAAGGTCTGGTCGGGTATGGTGGCAAAAAAAATTCCGCCGGTTGGAGCACTCGTCTTTGGTGTGATTACAACTGTCTAGAGGTAGTATCTGGACAACGGACGGGTGGCGGGGATGGAGGTGCTCTCTTTTTCTACTTTCTCTCTTACTCGTTTCCTCTGCTTGTTCTTCTCTTTCCTTATTTTTCATCTCTTGTTTTTCTCTTCTTTCGTCTCTTGTTCTCAAAGTTTCCTATCTGTTGAGTCGAATTTCAGCGATTCGCGGTCGGTAGTTTGCGGGTTCTATTTCCTTCTCTATCTTTTCCTTTTGAGTGTTCGTCATCACAAAGAGGGGTGCAGGTCGTTCCCGTTTATCCATGGAGGGGATGGTCGGACCTGGGAGGATGGAGGATTAGGCGGCATAGCGGAGAAAAAAGGGGGCGCCATCGCGCTTCGAATATACGGGAACATGTTTCTTAGTCTTTTAAGAGATGCCTTTGTGTGTGTGATGATGCGATGTGCTACTGTACGTGATGAGTGGCGGACGAGGTCAGTTCTGTGGTTTCTAGAAGCGCATCGAGTGGCTTCTTTTGCCCACTTTGCAAGTTATGGAGCCGATTTGCCTTGTTTCGCCTGATGCTAGCTCTGGCGCAAGGCGCAAAGCTGAGACACGCCCACCAAGCGCATCCAGTTCCGCCCTACAAGCCCCGAAAATACCCAGTCGCCATCCAGCGCATCCCAAGTCATCAGCTGCAGCTCCAAAGGGCATATACAAGACAAATATATTTTCTCAATGGCATGCTTTTTAATGCAAAACGAAGCAATCGCCGCCGCAAAAGATGCAAATGTCGTCAAAGTTGGCTCTCCGCACCATTCCCCGAATGACCTAGCGCCGTTTCGGGCCGGCAGAAGCCGGCGCAAGGGGAGGGGGGTGTACTAGTCTTTCGTTTTCTGAGGGGGGTGCGGCGGCGGCGGCGCGCCAAGGGGGTTTTTGCGATAGCCGATTGGTTCTTGGGAGCTTTGCTAAGTTCACAAGATGGGGTGTGTCATGTGACCTTGCACGGGCCTTGAGATTGAGCCAAGTGAGCTTTCCGATGAAAACAATTGGGTTGGATGAGGTAAGTACGTATTACGTCATGGGGGATGGTTTCGGGTTACCCCGCGGTGGTTGGAGGGGTTGATTTTGAAGTTGTTGTGAAGAATGAAGGATCTATCGAAGCAGCGATATTCGAGAAAATGAAGGTTGTACTTTTTTTCGATTCTGGTTGTTTTGTTTCGCTTGGAGAAGGGGTGCATGAACATCATCGTTTGCGTGCGCTTGTGAATTAGTACGCAATCTCTGAGGAACTTGGACTCGGTAATGTGAGCGATCTAAGGTAGCTCGGGCGTGAATTTCCGCCAACCAACGTTGCGCGCAAGAATTCACAGACAAAGCCACTTACGAACCGAACCCAACTGCTATTGTTCCTCGAGAAAAGAAGTCGGATCCCGCTTGATTTGACGAGGCGAAAAGGCGACAGAAGATAGAATAGATTAAGTAGCAGTCTTTTGTTATCTTCTCCTATTAGAATGGTCAGTTTTTGTTGTCCCCTTTCCTTGTATGGCGCTTTGCGCGTGACCTCTTTTGAAGCGGTGTGTGCAATGGGCTTGAGCGGGGGGAGGCGCGCCCTCGGGACGAAAAAGCAGAAGACAAAGACAAGGACAAAGTTCCAGAGACGCCGATTTGTCGGGAGTGGGGCGCCCGGAATGAGTGCCGGACATCGGAGCGGGGAAATGGGGCTGGGGAAGGGGGTGTTGATGAGGTCGAGAGATGTATGTGCTTACCCTGGATGTTTTTGAGATTGTATATCACTGCTTGCGTCTGGTATTCATTATTTTATTGCAGTCGGATACTTTGTTCGATAGAGGCATTTTTTGGGTTTTACTGCTTTTAATTTTCTTTTGTGTTTTCTTGTTTCTTCACCTTGGTTTTCTACATAGGCGTTCAGGTTCAAAGCTGTCTGCTTCTGCATGTTCCTTGAGATAACGGCCCATTACCGGAGTAAATCATGCACATGCGCCAATCCCATCACACCTCCCGCCCCCAAAACCACCCAAAAGCCACATGCCGTAAAATAAATCAAATCTACTGTTATCGGATGCCATCTTCCGCAACCCAAACCTCCTTTTTACGTGTAAATAAGAAAACCCCAGGCACACAAGTAAAGCTCTGCAAATCAGCTGGACCCATCTGCAGCCGGGCTCGGTGAGAGATGCTCCGGTTCTTTTTGTTTAGCTGCCGAATCGGCTCTTCTGTGCGATATCCGATGGAGGGGGGGTTATTCCCGGCTGAGTCATCTCATTTACACAAACGCTATGAGGTAGCTACCGGTTGGCTTTTTACAGTTTGACGGGCCAAGGCCATGGCCAGGGGAGCAACACGGTATCGGGCAGAGGACAGATGATCCACACGGTTATAATCCTTGAATATGCTTAGTACTTTGAGTTGTCCATGTCCTTGTAACGAATGATATATGACAGTCTTCGGGTCGTGTACCGGCGTTTTATGTCAAGTGCAGAATACATGAATACATGTACCTGCGCTCTCCCTTTTCCCAGGGCTTCCTTTGCCGATATCCCCAGGCCAGACTAGGTATCTTGTACGCCGGCTATTTCTCCTGCTCCCACTGCAGCAAGCCCATCGTACCTTATAGACATGCAATCGCAATGCAACCTCATCCGCCCCTTTCAAAATCCTCACTATCACACTACATATTACAGTAGCAGCACTCGTTTTACCCAACGGCGTAGATACAGATACCTACCTAGGTACTTTTTATGCCGGCCCCCCCAAGACCCAGGAACATGCATGTACGCACAACACACCTCGTATCTCTGGCGTATTCCTTTACCGTCTAATGCCGATTCAATTTGACTAAATCAAGATGCCCGGGAATTTAATATCCAAAAGGGAGGGCGATATCGGGGCTCCAAGCCCGAAGAACGGAACGGCGATTATAAACCAAGCACCATGGCGGGCTTAGGTTAGGTAGGTACAGCAGTAAAAGTCAAAAGGGAAAACACGCCCCCCCTGGCGTCTCGTCACCATTGCGTTCCGGCATGGTAATTGATCTAGGCATATATAAGTCCAATGACTCTGGCAGACAAATTGAATAGTCGTGTTTCTCTTTATTTGTTATTTCTCGGTGGGAGCTGGGCTTAGGATCAAGCGTAGCATGGCTTTCAAAGACTTGTCTGGCTTCTCTGTTCTTGTTATTCTATAATTTTGTTGAATGTTATCTTGTTATAGGTATCCAGTTCGTCTCGGCTACTTTCTGATCCGACTTATACCCCTTCTCACCACCCTACTCCTCCCTTTATACTCCATAATGACGTTACGAGATGATGAAAAAGATGCCTCTCGCAAGGCCGTTGTCGTCCAGGAGCGCGAAACCAGCGTCCTCGGCAACACCCTCCCTCATCGTGACGCCTCAATACCACCGGCCACAAACACCAACCAGGACGTCGAGCTCGCAGAAGAAGCAGAAAAGGCCTACGGCCCCCCCCCGGACGGCGGCCTCGAGGCGTGGCTCCAGGTCCTCGCGACGCACCTCATCAACGCCATGACCTGGGGCTACGCCGCCTCCTTCGGCGTCTACCAGCTGTACTACGTCGAGACGCTGGGCCTGCCGTCGTCGCAGGTGTCGTGGATCGGCTCCGTCCAGATCTTCTTCACGTACGTCATCTGCGCCGTGTCCGGCCGGCTCGCCGACGCCGGCTACACGCGCGAGACGGTCGCCGTCGGCACGTTCCTCGCCGTCTTCGGGTCCTTCATGACCAGCCTCGCCCGCACGTACTGGCAAATCTTCCTCGCCCAGGGCGTCTGCATCGGCATCGGCCTCGGCGTCGCCTTCATGCCCGCCATCTCCGTGCTCAGCTCCTACTTTGACAAGAACCGCTCCTTTGCGCTGGCCGTCTCGGCGGTCGGCACCTCGGTCGGCAGCGTGACCTTTCCCGCCACCATCCAGTACCTGACGCCCAAGGTCGGCTTCGCCTGGGCGGTGCGCGTCGCCGGCTTCATCGCCCTGGCCATGGCCGTCGTCGCCAATCTCCTGCTCAAGCCTAGGCTGCCGCCGCGCAAGTCGGGGCCCCTGCTGGAGATGAAGGCCTTTTCGGAGCTGCCTTATCTGCTGTTCTCCATGGCCTCTTTCGTCTACTTCTATGCCCTATACTTTGTCGTCTTCTATGTATGTGAGCGCCGTGCCGTGATGCGTGTTTCCTTTTTTGACATTCTGCCCCCCTTAAACTCGCTCGATTTTGGCGCTTTGTGTGAAGTTGATGTCGTGACTCTGCAACATCAGTATCGTATCCATGAGTAAAAAGTCGTTGTTAACTCTTCATTAGATCAACAGTTACGCCCGCAACATCATTGGCTTCTCGGACCAGGACGCCATCAACCTCCTTCTCATCACAAACGCCATGGGCATTCCCGCGCGGCCCATTGCGGGATACATCGCGGACCGACATACAGGCCCAATCAACCTCTTCTCCGCCGCCACAGTCGCCGTGAGCGTCATGATATACTCCTGGATCGGAGTCACGACCCGGACGGGCATGTACGTCTTCAGCGCCTTCTACGGCTTCGCCGTCGGCACCAACCAGGGCACGTTTGTCGCCTCCCTGACGAGCCTGACCAAGGACCCGCAGAAGATGGGCATCCGCTTCGGCATGGTCGAGACGCTGTGCTCGCTGGCGACGGTGGCCGGGGCGCCGACGGCCGGGGCCATCATCGATCACAACGACGGCGACTTTTTCTGGGCGCAGATATGGGGAGGGACCGTCATGGCTGCTGCAGCAGTCATCTTTGTAGCGTGTCGCATTTCCGTGACCGGATGGAGACTGGTCAAGATTTAGCCAGTCGGTGGAATAATTGCCGAAGAACTGATCGATCGGAAAAAGGGGTGACAGATATGGGGAAGATAGAACAGCGGGGAAGAATGCAGAGAGAAGGATACCGTACCATATCACGGTGAGGAGTGACGAAAATGCATCTGTGCCGATATCGGAGCATATGGTTGAACATGAAAAGCATCTTTGCAAGTAATAATGACGAATAGAATCAAGGCTAGTGTACATTACCGCTTGGTGCTGAAATGACGATAAGGTAGCTCAGTGTTGCCGCAACTTTGCGACGGCCTTTGCTGCCAGAGCCGCAACCTGCGCGCCGTCCTCCCAAATGTTGTCGTGCTCAAGCCGGAGGTCCCTGATGGCTATCGGCGTGATGCCGTCCCTGACAAGCTTGGCCTCCATGATATCCAGCTCCGCTACATCGATGAGGGTGTCCTCTGCGGAAGATGCCAATATGACCAGGCGAGGCTCGTTCGGCCACAGGCTTTTGAAGCTTCCAGCAAACTTTGCCGGCGATGCTGCGTCCCAAACCTGCCTGTCCGGACCGAAGGCGTCGGCGATGAAAGTCTCATACACGCCACCGTGCCTCTCGGCAAGGCCTCTCAGGTCGTGGATGCCGGATATGCTGACGAGGGCAGCTGGCAATGGCGCGGCCGGGCCCCAAGCACACGAAGCGTCGTTGTTCATGATGATTTGATGGACCAGCGTTCCGCCGGCTGAGTGGCCTATCAACACGTAGTTGCTACCGATGCCGTACTCGGCATCCAGCAGCCTCAGCGCGGCCAGGACGTCCTGGACGTGTTGCGGGTGCAGGGCCTGGCGCAGCTCCGTCGCCGGCGTCGAGGCGGGCTCCTGGGGGAACTGCGGGTGCGGCGATAGCCGGTAGTCGATGCTGGCGAAGCCGCGAACCGAAGACCTGGGCAGGTCGGGCTGGGCGAGCATGTGCTTGATGGACGGCACAAAGTCATGGACGGTGTTTCTGGGGTCGCGCCACCCGCCGCCGTGGACGAAGCTGTCAGGGGTCGGGTATAGAGTCAGGATCCACGTATAAGATGAGATGTCGAGGGCGTGTGAGCCGCAATAGGATGGACGTCATTCGGCAGCTGTCACGTACATGATCCAATACGATGGCGATGAATCTGCCGCTTCTGGTGCGTCCTCGTACTGCCAGACGCCAACGCGCTGGAGGTTGTGCTGGCCGTACTTGTGGCTGGCATATCTGAGGCCGGGGATGTCTGCGGAATGCGCCATCGTAAGGGTGCGATTGTTTTTTTGTGAGCTGTGTTGCAGGGGATAGCGAAGGATCTCACTGGCTGTGCAGATGATGAGGGGAGAAGGAGGCGGGGGTTTGCAGATGTGCAGCTGAGGGTCCTCGAAGTCTGGGTATGATGGAGGTTGGGATGAGTTTTTTCTCCTATGAATGTTGTTCTTGCGGCTTTCCTCCTTCAATTCCTCGTGTAACCTGGGAGACCACAGGCCAGATTACTGCAGTAGGTTGAGAATAGCAGAACTGTAAGGCAAGATCTTGAATATCTTCCTCTTCTGAGGAATGTGAGGCTATTTTTGCAGGGTCGGACAATAGAACGGGAAATACGGGGTAGCGGATCGCTGGACGGCTTCCAGAACGCGGCTAGCGAATCAGCGCCTGTGGCTGGACCTGGAACCCTGAAGGCACTGGAGGTACTCGGTACGGCGACATCCAGCGCTTCCCGGGCAGCTAAACAGCCCGGACAGGGAGCTGACCGAGCATCAAATCTCTGGTCCCGCTTCAGACATTGGCCTCGTACCGGTACTTTTACTTGGCATTGCCGGCAGAGCGGGAATAAGAAAAATAGAGTCGCATGCGAGTGATTCGGCAGGTGAAAGACAAACGATGCAGTAGAGTGAAATCTGATCCTGGAAATAGGGGCGCGTCGGGAGCGGTGCGGCTCTAGGTAATAGGGGGGCAATTGATGCGTGATGTCACGGGTACCTTGGCGGTGTCTTGGCTTGATGAGCTGAAATGCCTTGATAGAAATGTCAACGGTTCAAGAGCAATTGAGTTTTTGGAGTTAGTGCAAAGTAGTAATCCAGCTGCGAAATGCGGTCGCGTGCCACTTTGCCACTTTGTGCATGGCAGAAGACGGGAGCAGAAGGACACAATGAACAGCGCCGTTGTGGCTCGAAGGACCTCGGTGGCGCCGACTCCTTTGAATTTGGAGACTGAAGACAAAAAATTGGAGGCGAGACAAACGCCTGACTCAGCTGGAAACTGCATGGGATTCTGTTCTGGAATTAGCTCGAGGCCAAGCTTTTCTGGACAGTGTCCGCTGATTGTCTCTACTGTGTCAGCATCAACTTCCTCTTTGTCACGGTGTTTGGAGCAGCAATAGTTGAGCGACAAGCGTCAACTTGACATATTACGGCAGCGTCCTATCGCATGCTACATCATTGACAGGGTTTGATTCGTGCTTCTATCAGAAGAAGAACTATGTACTAATAACTGCTCTGAACTCGCATCAGCAGCGCCAAGAGCGTCCAACGTGAGCGTCGTTTGGGCTTGATGCAGATCTGTCGAGAGACTGGACTCACTGCACCGGATGAAACACAGACACAGCCCTTGTGCGACTTGTCTCAGTCTCGAGGCTCTGGCTCTGCCCCACCACCGGTGCGACCATCTGTTGCAGGATTGCTTCTACTATTGAATTCATCACCAATATCAACCTGCGCTATGGGCTCTGCTAGCGGCTACTCATCTCGTAATATGAGGTAACGGCTTGCTGGCCAACGACAGCCGACGGAGGGTTAAAAAGTCAATTTCGATGGCTGCTCTTACATACAGTACAGTTCTAATGACCTTACTTAGCAGCATCAGACGCAATGGCATCGCTGGGCAGCCATCCTTCATAAGCGCACTGCAGAAATGCTGCCGAAGCCAGTTCTGGACCTGTTCTAAAGTAATACGAAGGAAGCATCGCCTCCCGGCACTCGCTCGTATCTGGCCTACCGAGCTGCTATTCTGGGTTCATGTCTGATGACCCAATATCACCCGCGGGGATTGCCTACTAAGGCACAGAGCCGTGTTCATCTTCATCAGGCTGTGCTGCCTTGGATTCATGTTGCTTACCTACCCACCTACTGTATGTGGTACTTGAAGAGTGATCGTGGCAGGGCCATGCTTCCGTACGACTTGTCCCGTGTTTCTGTGCATCTCCGACTTGTGTTTCATTCTGCTCGGCTCCCCACACTTTGTCCTGTGGTGCAGACAGAACCGGCATGTCATCATGCGACGAGATCAAGATACCATCTCACGCACCAACGACAAGAACAGCTCGCTACACGAATGCCATCGCCGCGAGCACTGGCCAGCTGTGGCCATGCCGTGACCAGGGAAAAAAGACGGGATCTCCCCTCTGCGTTGCTTTTTGTAGCCTACCTTGGCATTGTTGGCATCCCCTCATTCTGACAATAGCTACAGAGTGGATGAGGACGAGCATTGACGATGGATGAAGGAAATCCTGGCCTGGCGCACACAGTGCTGCCTGTATCCGGTACTTGCGGAGCAGCATCCTCGCAACACAGTGCGAGGCATACAAGCGTAGAAATAAGGGGGAAGTTCTGCCGACCCCAAAAACAGCGGGGACGGAGGCTCAGAAGGCGCACCAAGTAGCGCTACCTCAGGAGCAGCGACGGGACGGCACTAGCCCCAAGTCACTGCGACGCCAGCGAGGAACAGCGACCTGCTCCGGGAAGCCAATTGGCGTGGCTTGGCGGGCTGCTGCGGGGCGCTGGCCTCTAACGGTATTGCAGGCACGCGACACTGACGGCCCAGGTACCGGTACCCGCGCTAACTGTACGGGGCACGGAGGAAGCGACTCGACTCGAGGCGACAAGGGGGGGAAAAAAGCCCTGCGGCGCCAGCAGAACTTTTGTCTGAGGCGCCCATTTTGATCCTCATCTGCCACACCTGCGCCCTCGGTTTCCTTTTGCTTGGACATCATTCCATTCCAGTTTCCTATCGTTTGTCCCGGTTTTGGGCGGTCTCGCACGGCGCCGACCTTTCTCTCTGTTCGCGGGCCTCGTTTCAACCTCCTTCGCTTCTTGGGCCAGCCGGCTTTGTTTTTTTGCCGTTTGCTTTCTTGTCGGTTGCTCTGCGGCGCTGCTGCGAGACGGAGGCAAAGATTTGTCCCCGTCCACAAGGGGTGGGATTCCAAGGAAGAAAGAAGCTTGAGAACAAAGAGACGACAAAAGACTCTTTACCGCTTCAACAGCGGCGCGTTGGATATGAGAAGCGTCACTTGGTGGTAGCCCTGTGTGCCTCTCGCTGACTCTGTCGCCCTCCGCCCCTTTCCGTCCTGACTTCGCTCGACCTACATCTCGACCTCGACCTCGACCTCGACCCTCACCGATCGACCCCTACTCCGATTCCGACCCCGATTTCGACGCTCCCTAGTACCATCTTCTCGCCATGGAGTCGACGCGCCGCTTCACCAGCGGCATGGCGTCCCGCATGCGCTTCTCCAGCCCGACGCGGCGGCGGCTGGGTTCCGCTACCTCGACCGTCACTGTCGTTGCCGCTCCCGTCATGCGGATCCTGTCTGCTTTTGCTGCTCGATTCGCAAACCGGCAGTTTCTCTTCGCCATATGCGTCGTCGCCATAACCAGCGGCAAGCTGGTGCACATATATGCCCACATCACGGCGCTCGCCTTCCGCTCCCTCGCCCGCTGGGGCCTCACATTCTTCACACAAGATACCGCCTTTATAATGTTAATACGGCTGCTGCTCGACACGGAGATATACCCTTGGCGGTGGCTGCGCATCGTGCTCACGACCCTGGCGACGCTTCTCGTCACGATTGTGCTGGCCCTGGCGGCCATCAACAACGCCTTCTTTGTCGTCGCCGGCTCTGAGCCTCATTGGCGCAATGCTGGCTTGGCAAGCAATGCTTCCTCGTGGAAGCTGGCGGTCACCGGACTGTTTACGTGCCTGATTGTCTTGGCGATCATCCTCGGCATCAGCTGGGTCACGCAGGACATCTTCTACTACCTGGCCGGTCTTGCCCTGGATATCCTCAAGTGGCCCTTTGCCTTTGTCTACAGCAAGATCCCGCAACGGATGCGCCCCGCGGCGGCAAATGTCCGATACGCTCATATCCCGCAGCAGGATGTCGAGGGCGGATCCGAGCTCATGGGCAAAGAGGACGACGACATTGACTCTAGCGGCTCCAGCGTTGTCTCGGATGCGCGCCGAGCTACGAAATGGACGACTGCCCTCTATGTCCTCGTCGGCTTCAGCTTGTTGCTCCAAGTCCTGCTGTACATTGTCCGACCGAGTGAAGGCTCCTACACCTACATGTCTTGGACTCTGCCGCTGCTGCCCTTTGCGGACTTTGCTCACTCGTCGCCTATTCTTGCGGCGCTCACCCCCGTCTACGATGTCAGCATTGGCTGGAACTGGGATAACCGCACGGCGCTGGTGGAGCCCATTCGGTGGGAGTGGTTGCCAAAGGACCCCCTCCCGGGATTCCAAGACTGGTACACGGCGGAGGAGACGCACTACCGTGCCTCGCAGGATCCCCTGAAGATCTCCAACCTGAAGAACGACGTCCTTCCCGAACTGCGCGACAAGCTGGCCAACATCACGATCAAAAACGTAGTGCTCATCAAGCTCGAGAGCACGAGAAAGGACGCCTTCCCCGTCAAGAAGGACGGCCTGTTCTACCAGCTGGCAGCCGAGTCCTTTGAGAATGGCACACTGCCCGAGACGGCGGAGAAGAAGATATCCACGCTCACCCCCACGGCCAATTTCTTGACGGGAGACTACGAGGACGGCTTTGAGCACAAGGAGAAGAAGCGACGAGGTGGCCTCAACGCCAACAACTGCCACACATCGGCCAGCTACACGCTCAAGAGTCTGACGGGCACGCTTTGCGGCCTGTCGCCCCTCGTCGCCGACTTCAACGCCGAGGTGTCGCATCACATCTACCAGCCCTGCTTGCCGCACATTTTCGACGCCATGAACCTCGGTCTGGGAAACTCTTCCAAGGATGGTGACAAGAACGACTTTACTTCGCACAAGTGGAAGTCCTCCTTTATGATGTCAGTGACGAACGGCTTCGACAAGCAGGACCAGCTCATGGTGCAACTCGGCTTCCCGCGAAACAATACCGTCTCCAAGGAGTATCTGAAGAGCGACGACGCCAAGTTTGGAAAAGTGGACGTTGAAGACATCAACTACTATGGAATGCCCGAGTATGTCATTGAGGACTACGTCCGCGATGCGTTCAAGTCGGCCAAGGAGAACAACGAGCGAGTGTTCCTGACCCACCTGACCAGCACCACGCATCATCCCTTTGGGCTGCCGGAAGACGTCGAGCACGTTCCCATCACCAGCGAGGAGAGCTCCAAGCTGGACAATGTGTCCAAGTACCTCAACGCCATTGGGTTCGTTGACCGCTGGCTCCAGAAGATCCTGGACATTCTTGATGAGCAGGGCGTTGCGGACGAGACGCTGGTCATCTTTGTCGGCGACCACGGCCTCGCGGTCCCGGAAAACGATGGCATCACGCCGTACTACAACACCAACATTGGCAACTTCCACGTGCCGCTGGTCTTTTCACACCCGCAGCTGCCTGCCATTGACATTAACGATGCAGTCATCTCCTACCAGATCCTGCCCACGGTTCTCGACTTGCTGCTGGAGACGGGCTCGCTCTCGTCGTCGCAGACGCAGATTGCAAAGGACATGATTGACAACTACGAAGGACAATCCATGCTGCGATCGCTCATCAACGTCAACGACAAGACGGGCCAGCCCAACTGGCAGTTCAGCGTCATGAACCCCGGGCGAGCCACGGTTGCCGTTCGCGACAGCCGCGAGCCGCACTGGCGGCTGACGGTGCCCATCATCGAAAACACCGAGTGGCGCTTCACGGACCTTGACACGGAGCCGCACGAGGAGAAGCACCTGGTCGCCTTTGACTTCCCCGGCTTCCTGCAGAAGATTGAGCAGGAGAGGTCGGTTGAGGCGGCGCACTGGGCGGAGCAGGCTGCGTTTGTGGCGCGGTGGTGGGTTGAGGAGAACAGCATGCGCTGGCACTACAACCCATCTGAATGATGAACATGAAACATGGCCTTAGAAAGAAGGAGGACATGTTTCTCGATTCTCCTCTGGTCCGCTGCATCACATGCTTGACGACATGACAGATATCAATTATCTGCTGCATTGTAAAATTCCTCCTTTTTACCACCACCCATACATAACCTTTTTCTTTTCGGCCATTCTTTTGGTCTACGTTCATAGGGACACTGGGGCATTAATATCTTTTTCTTGTATTCCCTACTTTCTCTTTCCTCCTGTTTTGTGTATTCAGTCAGGGTATATAAGGCGTCTCGCGCGTATGATTGTGAATTACTTGGGTAGACCGTTTGAACACAATCCTTTCAGAAGAAGAAGAAGATGAAGAGCGATCTGTGGCTCTCGCGGTAGAATAAAAAGGGGCGGTGTTTTGAAGCTGTTGAGCAGGATTCTGTTACTACTTTCTTCAGCATGGGAGCGATGACTTGGTAGATGAGGGCTTGATGGGTTGGATGTTCATACATGCCCCTATTAGCCAGCGAGCACAATGCGAGAGATGATGAAGACATTCGGAGTGTCCTTGATGTGAAGCAGTAAAGCGACGCGGAAGATCTGTTGATGAGACCAAGCCAGTGTTTGCAATCGCTGGTATATACTGACCAGGCTGCTGTTTGCTGTCATCGTCTCGCAGCTGATCTTGACGATTTCCGTGATATGACACCTCTGCTTGTCAATCTACCATCACGGCTGCGTGGCTGACGAGCCTTTATCCTGGTTCTCTTCTGGTGCAACGTGATCTACCGAGTTTGACAGCTCCAAATAAGCATTTCTGTGCACCCGCCCGGCATCGTGATCACCCTCCCGTGCACACACATCAACGGGTGACATGAGCGCAGCATAACACATACTTAGTACTCTGCCATCCATCTACAAGTTGGGAAGCTTGCCGAGAGCCAACCCGCCGGGCCGTGAGCAACGTGATTCCGAGGTTTGCATGTCTCAGTTCAGCTCCCGGGGTCTCTTGACAACCATCTTGTCCTCTGTTCCTTTCTTTTCACTTCCTACCTCATCACGGTGGTCAGACCCAGATTCCCTGTGCCTCTTTTTGACCCATGTCCTCGCCTAGTCATTTTATTTTCTTCATATCCACTTGTGCTTGCCGTGTAACAAACAGCTTTTCCCTGTCTCTACCAGAATCCGGGATGCTGGAAACAAACCACATGTTGCCTGAGCGTTGTGGATGCGCATCATTTCCGATCCACGACAAACAGGGCGAATAAGAAGAAACAAGAAAAGAGGGCGGCTTTATCACTGTCGAACTCGTGACGCCCTGGATTCTTTTTTTCGCTTCAATTCATTGAGATGTGATTGCCCTGTGGCGTTTCGTCCAGTCAGCTCGTGCGGTTGCTTGACTGTCATGAATCAAGCAACGAGTCAGGGCGGAAGTCAGGTAGACGATAAGGTAGACAAGGGAACTCCTACTTTGTAAGCGTCACAACAGCATGTGACTTGCAAAGCGCTTCCTCCTCTCCTCTTAGTCACCTCCGTCTCCCTCTATCATCATCAGTTGGCAAATTTCCTTGCCATATTAATACACAGAAAATCCAATCGCAGCGACTGGCTCGGCAAGCTTGATGAGAAATCACCCGCATCGTGCCGCTGCGCGCTTCTATTCGCTGGCAAAGCATTCACGGCGATGCCACCCCGGCGCCAGCTCCCGACCAACCACAGCCCGTCTGAACCCTCCCGTATCAAAACTGCCAGGGGGTTGCGCAAGAGGAGAAGTGTCACTTGTTATGCTAGAAAAAATTCCGCTGCCGGACCCGAAGAAGGGTTGCATTTTTTGCGGAAGAACGAGAAAGAAAGAGGGAGAGAGACAGGAAAAAACAGGGACCTTTTGCGCATTGCTTGCTTGGTTGATGATAACCACCCCCCTGTCTGTTCTGTGTCATCCTAGGCTTACTTGGACCAAGTGCGCGATGCAGAGACAGGGAATACGATCGAATCATTCTTCTTCACCACGGATGTCGAGAATAAACAGGGACAGAGAGAGAGATGATATCGACACAGCGCCTTTTCTCTCTCGTGTGTGATGAGCTGCGTGCCATCGGCAAGGGTCTGTTGGACCATCCGACGCCACGGACCGGCCTGTGACAGGAGTGTGCCTCGAGAGATGGAATGACATGTTTGTCTGCGTTTGCTGGGAGTTTGTCTGTATCTTCTCTCACGCGTGGTCTCCTTTACCCGCTATCACAGGATTTCTTCATTGCTGTCAAACGGCCGGATAGCGGAATCCATCTAATGCAGCCCGCCGTTGACGACACTCTTGATCGATGGAAGCGTCATCATCCTATCTATCGTCCAGCTACAGCCGGTGCGATGGAGATGCCCTTTCGGACAGACGTTGTGCCCCCTCGCCATCGGACGATATGCCCTTTCTTTTTAGATCCGATGGGACGCATGTCTCAGATGCAGCAGCCGGACATAGACAGGGGTGGTGGCGACCATTCGCTGCGGGTCTCAACGACATCAAGCAATTTTGCATGGCACTTCATTCTTCTCGCTGCTCGTCGAAACGTTACTGGACAGTTCCAGCCAGCCCAGCCGCTGTGAAGTCGAGTCAAGCCAGTGACGGCCACACCCTCCCTGTCGACATCACACACAACCTTCTCCCTCCATCCCACCATCCATCTGTCCTATCGCACCGCAAGGCACTGCAAATCCTTTCGCAACGGCGACCCGTTCTGGTGCTACTCATGCCATGGGCACAGGGGACTTGAAAGCGGCCCACTCGGCATCTGTCTTTAGCGAAGCTGCCGGGTGTGGGTGTATGTGTGTGGTTGTGGGTATGGTGGTTGTAGTAGCAAAAGAAGGCAACTGGAGTCGATGGAGTCCCCTTGATTCCCGATGTACGCGTTTTCGTTTGCTCCTGGACGCCGAGCCCGGCGCCTGTGAGTTGAACCCATGCGGTGATCGCTGAGCCAGTCAATATCGCCAGCTCGGCTCCGGCAGGGCTCGCAAACGGACGAGAAGAGGGAGCGAGAAATTGCGTCCCCAAACATGGCCACTCTCCTGGGACTTCGAACGGGGGGGGGAAGAAAACCAGAGAGGCTTCCTGGCTGTGGTATCTCCTCATCTGGACGGACAGACCGTCAGGTTTGATATCCCGGCCGTCGATCTGGGTCTGTGACTCGTTCACTTTTCTCCCAAAAGGACAACCCCATCCGTGGCTTGGGTGCCCGGTTGTAGATATAGCACCCGCGCTCGCCTACTTTTCGTCACCTTTAGCTGGTTTCGACTCTCTGTGCTTGTTACCCTCCTCTATTCCCCTGCCCTTGGCAACACTTTGTCTTGGGGTTTTCTTTCTCTTGAGTGTTCCCTCGGTAATAGCACTGCCGCTCGCTTTATATCCCTCCGCCGATGCCTTTCTAAGAGCCATCCCAACCTGCTTTACTTTTACTCTCCCCTTCCCGGCCCCCTCCCCCCCTTCTCGCTTTCATCTCCCCTTTCTGCAGCCGTCGTGTTGCTATGCCGGTCGTCAGCTGTCTTGATCGAAAAGGTAGGGACGTCGGATCGTCATGGCCGATGAGTCTCTCGACGTGAACGAATACAATGGCGGCCCTCTGGTGGGCACGTGCATAGCCTTCCTCGCCCTTTCCTGGCTGGCCGTCGGGCTGAGGACGTACACGCGGGCGGTGGTCATCAAGGGCATGCAGGAGGATGACTGGCTCATGCTCGTGGCTCAGGTACGTCCTTGCGATCTCTTTATCTTTTGGTTTCCTTGGAGAACACTGGCAGGCTGATGATTGGACGTGTGTAGGTGATTTTCACGCTTTCGTGTGCTTTTGTTTTTGTCGGTGTTGAGGATGGCATGGGGAGGCATAATGCTGCCATTACAGACGACGACAAGAAGATCTCGGCTCTCATGGTGAGTCTCTCCCTCTGTCTGTCTCTTCAACCTCAATGATCTCACATTCTCACCCTTATACCAGTGGCAAGCATTGGCCACCGTCACATATGTCATCAACATGATGTTCATCAAGCTCAGCATCGGCATCTTCCTCCTGCGCGTCTCCGCCCGCAAGGTCTATAACTACATCATCTGCATCAGCCTCGCCATCATCGCCATCTGGAGCCTCGCCATCTTCTTCTACGACATCTTCCAGTGCAGCCCCGTGCAGAAGCAGTGGGATTTCCGGATCCAGGGCGGCAAGTGCGCGTCGCCGGACGATATCATTGCTGCTGCGTATGCCATCAGTGTCATGACGATTGCGTCTGACTGGTTATATGTGAGAGCTGCCCGCCTCGACTATTGGACTCGGATCAATTCTTACTCTCATTTAGGCTCTCCTTCCTATTCCTATGTTGTGGTCGGTCAAGATGACAAGCCAGGCCAAAGCAACAGTCATTCTCATCCTCGGCCTCGGCATCTTGTATGAGTTCCTCAAAACACACACTCTCGCAGTGACTATGCTGACTCGGCCTTGAACAGTGCTAGCATCGCCACAATCATCAGGATCAAATATCTCAGCACCTTGCAAGACACTGATGACTTGCTCTGTACGTCCTAAACATACTAGCCTTCCTCCCCCTATTGCCCAATGACAATCTATCTAATGCGGCATCGGTAAACAGACTCAGCAACAGAAGTCATGATATGGACCATCATCGAGCCCGGAGTCGCCATCGTCGCCTCCAGCCTCGCCACGATCCGCCCCCTCCTGCGCGCCATGAAGATCCACGGCTTCGAATCAACCGGCCGCACCCACAGCCACCCCTCCGCCCACGCGCGATACGCCTCCGCCGCCGAAGACAGACCCGTGGCCCCCGGCAGCATCTCTGGTCGGGCCTACCAGCCCAACAACTTCTCCCTGAAGCATGTCGGGCCCGTCTACGACGCGGCAACTTCGCACCCATCGACAACGACGAGGACGACGAATGTCGGCTTGACCATTGAGCACATGCATTCTCACGCTGGCAGGGCAGCGGCCGCTCGGCTGGACACTCGACAGGGGGGCAAGCGCGCCAGCGGGGGCAAGGAGTATTCTCCGTCGAGGAGCATCGTGACGGAGGCTACCAACTCGTCGTCATTTGACGAGATTCACAACTTAGAGGCCCAGAGCCAGGAGACGGGGTACTTTGGATACGGTCCTGGAGAGAGGAGACGCTAGGCATTCACTCACCTTTGACCCTGCTTACCCTCAGCCCCCTCTGTTTCCTTTCGCCTCTGCTTTTCTTTCTTTTACCCCCATCTTTTACTTTCTCTTTTGTTTTCTTCATTTTTGCTTTGGTCGCGTTGTGCACGATTTTAGCCGTTAAAGATGGGAGAGGGTGAGAACAGGCACCACGACTGCCTCCATGTCACTCTCACTCACACTCTCACTACCAGGCGGAGCGGATAAACTCGAACATGTGGATACTGGCAACACACAAACAAAAGTTCATGATATTGGGAATAGGGCGACGGGTTCGGCCAACTGCTTCTGAAAAGAAAAGACGCTATTTGCTTACACGACCGCAAAATGGCTGTTTTTCCCGCACCATGCGAGAGGCTGTTTGCATGGATGGATGTAGAATACAGGGACGGGGACGGAGACGGGGAAATACGGATGTGAACCTTTACTGGCAGGAACCGGGATGAAAGGGCAGAAGACGACGAAGAAGAAGAGGGAAGAAGTAATAGAAACACCGCAAGGGTCTAGATGACGAACGGGAAAATAGCATGATTTTTCTCTCTCTAAATTCTTCTCCCTATGTGTTCTGAGGTGTTGATTTACAACCATGTGCTGCTTTTGTTGGGGAGGGGAGAGGAGGAGGAGGGGGGAACTTGGTGCGTGGAGGAGGATGCGTGCGAAGGATTTGTGGCTTGCATGGATGCTGCGTGTACCTGCATGAGGGTACTAGGTATGCAAGTTTGCTCGCTATTGGGACAAGGGGGTGACTGAGGAGGAGGATGATGATGAAGAATAGGGGAGGGAAGTTGAGCTCGCCTGCGTGGATATTTGCCTCTGTTCCATTCAGAGACTGAGCAAATAATAAGAGCAATCAGAGACAAAGCTGGATTTGTGATGGAACAAAAGTCGTACATTTTATCGAGACGACAATGGATTATCAAGAGAGCTGGCGATGTCTTGCTTATCAAGAGAGCTGGTGATGTCTTGTGTGTCTGGCTTTCTGTGCTTATGTAGAGAGGTTGATGAGAACCCAAGCCATCGTATCAGCGCAAAGGGCCATGAAACCGTTCGAGTTACGGCGGAAGAGGGAGGGAGGGAGGGAGGGAATATGGCTGGGAACCAATCGGGGATGTTGTTGTTGGTTTGTGACAGGGGAGGGGTTCGGACTTGGTTCCGAGATGGATGGGTGGGTGAATGGCTGTGTAGATGTGTGATTCTGTCTATTGGACATATCTGCAGAAATGTCTCAAGATGATGGTATGAAGTCGAAATCGGATACAGCAAATGAGACATCATGAGATCCCCTCAGAGCATCACATCATCAACTCTCTAAGCCGGCCTTTGACGTGCTATGGCACATCACCTAGCTGTAAGCAAAAACCCATCCAAATCAAAGCCTGCTGTCTGTAATCACCCGATACCTTGACTTCAACTGACCAACGCCTCCGAGCACCGGAACCCGTCCATTATCCAGAAGAGACAGGGGTAAAGAATGTCATCTCCTGCATGCTGTAATCTTATGCCTCGTTCCAATCGACACACTATCGATTCATCCCCCCGCTCGCTCGGCCAACAGGCCCTGTTCCCAAACATGGGCAGCCAAGAAACCACTCCTTCGAAAGCCAGCCGTATTGTTTTTTTGCCTAATGTGAGTTCGTAGGGTAGTGCGAAGGATAGGGTGATATCAAGCTTGGAGAACTCCACGATAGGAGCAACAGAATTTAGCGACAAGAACAGGGTAAGGAAAGAGGATGTGCACAATAGACACAATGCATCGTAGAATCACGGGGCCACATGGGCAACAAACGCCAATTTCTTCCTTGTGATGCCATCGTCGTTGACTGGGCTGATTTCATTCACGCTTCATCATCTTACTGGCTCACCCCACCAATGTCCAGCTCCTCGGGCGCAACCTCCCACTCCTCCTCCTCGCTCCATATCGGCGCCAGCACGAACCGCCCCATGATCTTGCCCATGCCGATGCTCTCGCCCGTCGTCACGCCGTTCTGCGGCTTCTCGTCCGACTCCTCCACGATGACGGCCGTCGTCAAAAAGTTCATGCCCGCCGCCGGGCTCATCTCCAGGATGCGGCCCCCCCAGTCCAGCTCCACCTTGCCCGACCGCCGGACGTTGAGCCGGCCGATGAGCCCCCCGTTGGAGAGCGCCTGCGTCCGGAAGCCGTGCCTACGCTCACCCTCCTCGTCCTCCTCGTCCTCGTCGTCGTCCGAGGATAACCCGCCGTCGCCTTGCTGCGTGAGGTCCACGGGCGTCGCGGCTCCGCTGAGCGGTGTTGCGTGCAGGCTGGAGGCATGCTGCTCCTCCTCCTTGACCTTGATGCGAGGCTGGGGCGCGGCAACCTGCTTCAAGGGGGGTAGCAGCGGGGGGAACTGGAACAGGTATAGTCGACCGTCCTTGTTGGCTGTCTCGTCAGCCTTTTCATCGCCGTCTCCGTTGATCGTGATGGCGCCCAGCTCGCTGGCCAGGAGGCTCAAGTCTGTGCGGATCATATTCTCCTCGGGATCTTGAGCAAGCGGCTTCTTGACCTTGGCCTTGGCCAGAGGCTGCTTCTTCTCGTCTGTAGTTGGTTTCGTGTCGACGTCCAGGTCCATGGCATCGTCTGTCGGCTCCTTCTTGACCCTCGCGGCTCGTTTCCAGTCGCCCTCTTCAGGCTGGTCCACCGGCGGTAATGAGCCTTCGCCATCCACCCAGAGACTTTCTTCCTCGCCCGTCGCGTTGGCATTTGCCTTTTCTGCGGCCTCCAGCTCTGCAGCCGTAGCCACCACGACCGGCGCCTCCTTGTGTTCTCGCCGCAGGATGCCCATGGGCATGACGCTCCCCGTCCGGGAGTGGAGCGCATTCAGCATGGCCTCGTCCTCGCTGTCCAGGTCGCCGTCGTGCGCCATCGCGTGCAGTTTGTCGGCGTTAATTCGTGATTCTCGGAAGCCTCCCTCGCCGGAAAACCCATAACCTGACCCGGACTTGGCCTCGAACTTGCCGGACCTCGCGAAACTGCCGCCTCCGCCGCCGCCGCCGCCGCTTCCGCCCGCACCAAACCAGCCTCCGCCAGCTGGGCCACCTGTAATTCAGACCCGTTAGCAATCACCAACTCATGCTCCAACACATGTAGCTGCATAGCTCCAAGCTCCAGCAACGTACCTGGACCTCCCATGGTCGACGAAAACGGCCCGCTGGCTCCGGCTACCGGCCGGCCAAAGGCGCCGCCTCTGCTGCCCATGGCATCGCCGCGACTGCGCTTGCTGCGGAACCGTGACCGGCCTCTGGCGCGCCTCTCGTCCGCCTCCCTCTCGCTCGCCTTCTGCTGCTCCTGCTGGGCCAATGCGTCTCGCTCCGACTCATCTCGTCGGACGTTTTTGGGTCTGAATCTGCCGGTCGAAGCTGCTGCGCGCGCGGCTCGAGCCGATGTCGCCCCTCTCCGGATTGTCGATGCCGCGGGCTGTGATGATGATGAAGAAGAAGAAGCGCCCTGCTCGGCGCCCGAGTCTGCCAATCCCATGCTTGCCTGTGGCGCCGCGCTGCCTGTTGTCGACGGCTGGTCCTGGCTGTGGTTGGAGTCGTCGGCGTCGGTCTGCGATCGCGAAGAAGCTGCGGCGCCGCCTCTCCTGACGCCTCGGGCTGTGGTTCTTCCGCGGACCATGCTGTGTGTCTGTGTGAGTGAGTCTGTGGTGATGGAATCGAGCGAGGATGAAATTGAGAGTCGCGATAAGTTTCCGTCGCTCGATTGAGTAGAAAATTCAAAAGTTTTGGCGGGGCTCTGGTTTAGTGCTGCAGCTTGTCTGTCCAGGTGGGGGACGACGGAAATCATACGCAAACGCCCCCCCTGTAACGGGCTTAGCTGTAAGCTGCAGCTGTTTCTGCTGTAAGTCAGGGTGTTGATGCTGCTGCTCATTCATGCCTCAATCAACTGTCAATATGAAATCCCCTGATATACGTTCTGATTCATTTCATTGTTATTTTTTTGATATGACAAGAAACATCACCTCATGGTGGCTGTTTCCGATAATCCTGCAGCATAAGGTAGGCATCTCCAACGGCTTCCATCATGGCTCAACGCACATGAGCGCCGAATCGCCAAAGTAGCTGGCGATGCTCCCTTCTCTCCTCAGCATCGTCCCGATCCACGACCGTCCAGCCTCCACCGTTGCAGCTCCAAACTTGACAATGACACACCCTCGGACTTGGGCGGCAGACCAGAGTATGTTCTGCTGCTTTTCCATTGCGATTCTCCGTGCTCGCCACCGCTCAAACTCTGGCTTCTCCTCGGCGTCCTTCTCTTGATCCTCCTTGGACCGAAAGTCGCGAGATCCTATCCGAGGAAGTGCGGCGAATTCGGCCATAAAAAAGGCTCCTACAGATTCCATAACATGCCCTGTAAGTATAAGAGTCCCCAAAACACCCATCTTGTGCATCGTGTCCTTCAGCGGCAGCCCAACCGGTTTATTTCCCTCTTGGCTCAAGATGACATTGTCCCTGATGAGCAGTCTCTCCTTTTGACCAGAATCGGACCCCTGTGTCCAGACTTCGTTGCGTCCCGTCCATCTGGTGAAGCTCCAGTCCTCCCCGCGCGCCGCCCTTCCCTGTGTCACCCAGTCCAGGAGGCACAGCGATGCCCGCTTCCCCAGGGTGAAGACCTGAGTCTGCTCGTACACGCTGTCTTCAAATGGCTGGACGGGATCCGGCAGGAGGCAGGCTGCGGCCTCTTCATCCACTTGAACCTGCATCTTCTGGCTGGTGACAATGTCGGGCGTTGCAGACTTGAAGATCTTGGTGTGGCCCTGCGTGACCAGGCTGAGGCTCGACCCGCGGCGGACGTGTATTGACAGGTTGACGCCATCGCCGCCGACCAGGCCGCCTCCGTACGAGAGGAGGAAGACGAGGGCGCTTTTCTGGGCGACTGTGGGCGAAGGCGAGATGAGCTTCAGAGGGTACTGGTAGCTGATGGTCTCGAGGCCGCTGCCGCCGGCGGGCAGGAGTCTGACGACGATGCGGCCATCACCGGGGGAGGACGTTGACTTGGGGAACGGCGACGTCATGATAGTTTGATCATTGTTTGTGAGAGGCTGACAGAACTTGCTTATGCCCCTTCAAAGTAGCTGTGCGGATGTATGATGAGGGCATTTAAAAGGTTGATATACGTGGAGGTACCTATTGCTTATCTGTGGCTGGAGTATGAGATGATGGGGGCTCGTGAGGTTTATCTTTGACAGTAATACTGTGTCTAGCGCATGACAGCTCCTCAGTAAGAAATACCAAGAGCGATCCCTTTGAGACGAGATACCACCACCTGCAATGCTGATAACAACTGGATATGGTCAATCCCTTAGAAAATAGATTTGCCAGCATTTATTCTCAGCAAGATACCGGTTCATGTGAGCAAAGCGTAGTCTATGGTTCATATCTTTGAGCTCCTGCAGCTCCCATCTGCTGCCCAGCTTGGACTAGATAGTACTAGAGCCGCCAGGAACAGACCGCTGCCGACGTTCAGCCGGGGCCAGAAGTGGGCTGCTCGGCTGCCCACCTCGAAACCCCAAAGCTCAGCAAATGGCCAGCCAAGAGCAATTCGCTGCATGACACAACAAAAAACCGAAACGCGGTCCGTCGCCAGAGATCCCTCCGCCTCGCCACAACCTGCCCGCAATCTCTGCTGCCACCCGGCCTGGCCTGCGAGCCGCATGAAGCCTTCCAGCGCACACTCGCCCTGCTAGACTCGACACAATGGACGCCAGCGCAACCGCGTCTCCAGAGCCGGAGGCGCGTCGTCGGTCCGGACGCGTCGTCAAGGCTCCCACCAAGTACGCGCCCGAGCCGACAGCGCCGCCGGCGAAGCGCAAGCGGAACGACGAAGAGGCCGACGATGACGCCGACGAGGGCGCCGCGAACGGCGACGGCGCCTCGGACGAGGACATGAGCGATGTCCCCAGCGACGCCGACAGCGACCACGACCATCCTGCGCCGAAGCCGCGAAAGGCGGCGCAAGCCAGCCGCGCAAAGAAGCCGAGCATCAAGAAGCCCAAGATCAACGGCGCCCGGCCCGCTATGGCTGGCACAGTTGCGCGCATCCCCAGCCGGCCCAAGAAGACGGTCCGCATCGATGCTGGAGAGAAGGGAACTGGGTTGTTTGGTATGTTGAAGACTGTGATAACGGCTTGTTCCCTTTCCCCATTTCATATATCTTTCATGGCTTCGCCACTGACATTTTGGATCTTGATATGTACTCAGCCGACATCTTTGCGTCTGGCGATTCTGCTCAGTTTGTTGCCAAGCAGTGGCTCGAGAAATACAAAGAGAGCGATGCGGCTGCCTTGGGCGATCTCGTCAACTGCATCTTGCGATGCGCCGGCTGTGATCTCGAGGTGACGGTTGATGATATTCGCGACCCGGAAAACATTCCCAACCGACTGGTGGATCTGCAAAGTGTTTATCAAGAGGTGCGTAACCAGGGTCTGGTTATGTGAAGTTGAAGTCTACCAGCTCCATGTGGGAGGAGAGGGAGGCAGCAGAAGATGGCAACGTTGCTAACGAACCGGCTACCTTTTGCAGCAACAAATCGTCGACTATCCCTTGATCGCCCGCGCCAAGTCCACTCGATCATTCCGAGATCTGCTCATCAACTTCTTCCAGGCTCTCATCACTCTGCTACACGAGACCGACGTCATGTACAGGGATGTTGATCTCGTTGACAACCTCCACGCTTGGTTGGCCAGCATGTCTTCTTCGCCGCTGCGCCCCTTCCGCCACACGGCCACGACGATTTCTCTGGCGATCCAGTCTGCGCTTGTTGATATCGCCAGCATCCTCGACCGACGCATCGCCAGCATTGAGCAGCAGCTGCAGGCTGCGAAGCGCGGCAAAAACAAGAGCAAGGCCGACGAAATCCAGCGCAGCCTGTCCGAGGCCACTCACAGCCGGAAGATCTGCAACGACGCTATCCAGTCATTCTTCGAAACAGTCTTCGTCCACCGATACCGTGATGTCGATCCCAGGGTTCGAGTCGAATGTGTCGAGGCCCTCGGGAACTGGATATGGAACTTGCCCACCGTCTTCCTCGAGCCTGGCTACCTGCGTTATCTGGGCTGGATGCTGTCCGACACGAACGCGGGAACGAGGCAGGAGGTGTTGAAGCAGCTCAACAAACTGTTCAAACGCGATGCGGAGCAGCTGGGCCACTTCATCGACCGGTTTCGCCCTCGCCTCATTGAGATGGCGACGGTCGATGCTGACGTGTCGGTCAGAGTCGCCGCCGTCTCTGTTATCGACTCGCTGCGGGCGGCCGCTATCCTTGATCCCAATGAGATAGATGCTATTGGTAGACTCATTTTTGATAGCGAGCTCCGGATCCGCAAGGCCGTTGCCGGCTTCTTCATCGCCTGTGTCGGCGATGTGATGGACGTCAAGATTGACCAGATGGGCGGCTCTGATGTCCTGGAAGAGCTGGACCTGGCAGGGGACGACATATACGAGGCCCCGAGGAAAGACTGGCTCAACCTGAAATGTTTGGCCGAGACTCTCAACACCTACGATAGACAGGTGGAGGAGGCTCAGCGGACAGGAGGGCATGCGGTGGGACTTGACGTTGACTTGCTGGAGAGCACCATGCCAGAGACCAGAGTTTCCCTGGCGATTCAGGTGCTATACGACAGGATTCCAGAGGTCAAGAATTGGCAGATTCTGGCCGGCTATCTTCTGTACGACCACACGACGAGTACCAAGTCCAAGTCCAGATCAAAGAAGAGCAACCCATCCGAGGATGCGTTCAAGAAGGCAGTTGCTCCCAACGCCGTGGAAGAGAAGATTCTCCTCGACGTTTTGGGCTCCGCCATCAAGTCGACGCTGCTACAGCTCTCCGAGCAAGACAAGAGCAAGAAGCGTGGACCTCGCACCGAAGCAGCCGATGCCCAGGAAGAATTGGCGCTGGAGCTGGCCACGAATATCCCCAAACTGCTGAGCAAATACGGTGCGGAGCCCGAGACGGCGGCCATCGTCCTCCGGCTGGAGCGCTATCTCCAGCTCGACTCTTTCCAGCAGTTGCGGCAAGACACGAGCATATACGAGAAGCTGCTCGACGAGGTGATTACGCAGTTCAACAGACACGACGACAAGAGAGTCTTGGCCGAGGCTGCAGCTGCCTTGCTACATGCTCGGCAATTCGAAGAGCTGGAGGAACTGACTGATAGCAAGCTGTCCGTTCTCTGGGAGGTTGTCATCAACTCCCTCCGCAGCTTTGACACGACATGCGAGCTTTCTGCCAGAGGTAACCTGGAAGAAGCACCGCTTCAGGAGCTGTCCACCATCTTGACGAAGATCAGCCAACTGGCTAGTATATCCGACTGCGTCGACTACCTCGAGATTGCGCCGTCCAAGGGCGATTCCACGTCTCCGGCGATCCAGATCCTGGTGAACATTGTTGGCCGCGGAGAATTCGATTCTCTCGAAGGCGACATGGACAAGTTGGAAGATGAAGTAGTCACTCTGGCGATTAAGGCCTGCCAGTTCTACTTTATGTGGAAGACGCGCAACCTAAACCAGGAGCTGTCGTCGGGCTCCGGCATCGCGGACGAAGAGCTCGACAGCCTGTCCATCTTGCGGCAGACCTACCGGAAGCACCTGATTACGACGCTTTCGTCTCGAGCATCCATTGACCAGCTCCGCCTCTTTGCGACCGGCAGTCTCTGCGATCTGCATCTGACCTTTGCGTCGCTGCGTCCGGTCGTAGCTCGCCCGTCAAGTTCTGCTTCGCGATCAGGCGGGAACGAAAAGTTCAAGGTCTTGGTTCAACAGATTGAGGCCACTCTCGTGCCCGAACTGACGGCCATATTCGAAGGCGCGGAGAAGAACTATGCGAAGAAGGCCAAGAAGGACAGGATACTCAACGAGCCTGCCGAGGACGAGGACCCCGTCGACGACGAAGAGTCCTCGGACGAAGAGGACGAAGACGAGAGTCTGTCCAAGGAAGAGCGGCTGGCCGCGGAACTCAAGGCCGAAAAGGCGCTGTGCGAATTGACCGCCAAATACGTCCTTATCATCACGGCGGACCTGATCGAGCCCAAGGGCGGCCAGGCCAACAAGCTCAAGCGGCGGCTGCAGCGCAACGCGACTAAGCTGGGCCACAACTTCAAAGAGGTCGTCGCCTACCTCGACGTGGAGAAGATGAACAAGCGCAACGCCAGCAAGAAGTCTGCCAAGACGACGGCGGCGACGGCGCCCGCGGAGAAGCAGCCGCAGAAGCCGGCCCTGAGCGCAGAGACTGTCCACGATGAGGATGACGACGATGAGGAAGAAGAGGACGTCTTTGAGGATGCCGCGCCGGAGGAGGGCACGAGGGAGGATCTTCGGAGGAGGGGTCTGTTGGACGAGGATCCTATTGAGGATGATGAGGATGAGGAGCAGCATGATGCCGAGAGGCAAACTGCCGATGCAGATGATGATGTCCTTGGAGATTGAGTGAGAGAATTGGGGAGGATTGAATGAATGATTAAGGGTATTAAGAAAAAACACAAAGCAAGGAATGAGGGATGTGAAAAAAACCCTCGTTGTGGACATGACTGGTTTGGTTGTTTTATTGATTCTATGCTACGGATTCAGGGGGGGCTACTTTTTCTTCTTCTTCTTCTTTTTCTGAATGCCAGGGTATCAAGCTGTTGTACTTCTTCTTCTTCTTACGTTTTACGTCTATGTCTTGTCCTTCTTGCTGTCATTCTGGCAACGATTACTATTCACTTCTCGCTTTTTGTTTGCCTATGAAGCTTGTTTCTGATGACTTTTGATACTCTTGAATGAAGCCCAAGGCAGGGAAGCATGAGGGCAAATGAAGGAGATAGATTCGAGATTGGTGCAAACTTGGGTGAAATACCTGAACCTCAGCAAATTGACGCAAAGAGAGACTCCCCAAGCCAAGGAACCGCATCAAGTCTAATATTTGCACGACTACGTGCGTCTTGTTCTGTCCTCCTGTCCACCGAGTTCAGAGTTGTCTACGTGACAACTCACAAGATCATGCTTAGACCACAGAGTGACTCCATATCACATGCTGCAACTATTCCAACCCACCGCAGCTATTCACCTCTATGCAAACAAGACATACAAACAACATGTTAATCATACTCCAACGCCCCGTTCAGTCATACCGCAATCCTCGTCCCAAAAAGCCCAAACATCCTCTGCCACCTCTTCCCCTCGCCAGCATCCGCCTTGCGCGGATCCTCCTCGGGAACCTCCACCCCATACTGGTGAATGCAGCATGCAAACGGCCTGGTGCGGACCTGCGACGCCGACCCGGCCTGCATCTGCGCCGCGCCGCGCTCATCCTCGGAGCTATGTGAGGGCGGTTGGTTGGCCCCCCTGTTTGCCCGAGCGGCTTGGCGTCTGGCTTCCCTTTCCAACGTCTTCTTTTCTTCCAGTTCGCCCCATAGGAGGGATAGCCGGTGACGTAGAGTCTCGAGCTCGTCCTGGTTTTTCCGCAGGTCAGAAGCGTCCATGTTGACGAGACACTGCGCAGAAAAGTTATTCACTGCGACCCATATTGTTCTCTTCTTCCCCTGCTTGTCCGCGGAGGGACTCGCATCTTCCAGCTCCAGGAAGAAGCGCCATTCCCAAACCCGCGTCGTGGTATCGTCCGCCGTTGACTCTCCACCCGAGTCTGAATCGCCTTGGTCTGGCTCCTCGTTATCGGAAAGCATATCGTATTCTGTGGCCCGCCTCGGCCGAGCAAAGTCCTCGAGATCCGGGGGCATGAAGTTGACTACCCGAACGAGTGCTCGGTAGTTCAAGTTCACAAAGGGGAGCCGTAGTTTGACTTGCTGGCCATTGATATCCGTCTCAAGATACACGGGCTCTAGGATGCTCTCAATGGTGCTAATGGCCTTGTGTTCATTTTCGCATTTCACTACTCGTGTGAGTCAGATCTCGTATAGCAGACAATGGAGGGCAGGGAGGCATACCATGTGATAGGGCAGTTGGAGCCGACGCTGTAGCAGGCACTACACTCGGCTCATCTTGTCCTGCAGCCTTCTTACTTCTCCGCCTCTGTGTCTTTGACTTTTTCGTTTTGTCGCTTGATGCTGGCTCGGTTTCGGCCAGCTGGCTTTTCCTCTTCTGTCCGGCTATTGCTGCGTCGGACAAGTCTTTCAGGCGGTCTCGCTTTTCCCGTTCATAGTCGCGTTTACGGCGGATGGCCTCCTTCAGGCGGGGATCGGGAAAGTCTGTGTCTCTGGGATCCAGCTGCTGGATGTTGATTTTTTGACTCGACGACCCCCTGTCTTCCCTCAGAAAGCCCTCGAGATTGGCGGCGTTGCGACCGAATTTGATCTGAAGATTGCGAAGCAGCACCCAAGAATTCGTAGACAGCCGCTGCTCTCTGATAACCGACGTGTGCGGATCGTAGCAAGTGACCTGCATGCTTCGCTTCCCAAAAGGGCCCTTCCACTCTCCGCCGGCGCCGGCCCCGGCTCCAACACCCATGGCAGACATGTAGCTGTCCTGTCCCTGAAGAGCATCAAGCCCCTTGTACGTGAAGTGAAAGAAGTGGTCATTCTCAGTGTAGTCCGATACCCACAGGGTGACTCTGTCGCCGGTGTCGTAGGGCTCCCTGACTAGTTGAACCACTGCGTCGACAAAGGTGCCATCCCGGACATCCTTGAGTTCCTTGGACTTGCCCGTGTGGATGGCGGATCTCGCCTTCATGTCCTGGAACTCGGCCTCTGTCGGAAGACTACTCTTGTCAATTGAGTGATAGAGTTGTGAGACATATTCATGCACGACCTGTCCAGGGCTATGAGCAGTCTTTCTGGACAAGGGGCGTAGTGCCTGCAGGGCCCCCTCTGGCGGACGTGGAATCTCACTTGACGAGTACAGATGAATGTCGGTAGTCCGATGTGTCACCAGTGAGAGCTCGTTGGCGTGTGATTGCAGCTACCACTGTACTTAGCAATGTAGAACCATCATGTTCAAATGGAAGGCTGGTCAACCTTGGCTTGATAGAGCACTATCACATCACCAACGTTGGGATTGGGCATCTCGCTTTCTGGCCGAAAGATGTTGATTGTGATGGAGTCGAAGGATCCATCTTCGACGGATCGATCATACAGCTTGATCTCACACTTCCAATCTGGGGACAAGGCAGGCACTTAGATATCCCAGCCTCACAGCCTTGAACTTGCGGAGTGTGAGTGAAGGCTTACCGGTCCCTCTGGTGGGAACAGGCGTTCGAAAGTCCTTGACAACGCCAATGACATTGAGGAGGTTCCCAACTCCACGCTTACGGTCCAGTATATCTCGGACCGTGATGAAGCCGCTGGGCAGAGGGTTCTGCCGCTTGTTGCCGTGGGGAGCCATCGTTGGGCATGGCTTCGCTTATGTGGTGGGAAGGCTGAGCCTCGTCTGCAGCATAATGGGAGGCTATACGGCACAGTGCATCTCCGCCACGAGGACGCGAGGCTTGATTGCCGGAGACAAGCAAATGGTGGTGGTTTGGGACAAATGCCCAGTGGTGGTTTGGGGGAAAGGAAACGCGCGATGCAGTCGCGTCTTGATAGAGGCGTCTGCTTTAGTAAGTTGAAGCACTGTGTGAGCGAGAGCTGTTTGCAGGGCGCGAGAGCACGTGATGACGATGTGAGAACCTGTGGCTTTCGGTACAAGACTCTTCTATTCTACCTACTCAGAGGTACCTAGGTACCTATGGTCGTTGCTTGCAGCTCACTGAGACCAATTATTGACATGCTGAGCAAGTGTCGTGAGGGCAAAAATGAATCATCATCTACTATCGGTGTCACGTCCGGAGTAATCAATACGAGAGACATGTAATAACTCGTCTTCCCTGCTTTCGTCGCTCAAAGTGAATCAAGCTGCGATGACGGGAGGCGGGTGGCCACTAGGCTTGCCACTAACAGGCTCTACCGGGTGGCGCACACTAGCAGGGTGGCCCAAGCGAGTACTCATCGCTAACGGGCAGCAGCATGCCACCTTGATGCCTTAGGCATCGCGCCCGGGCGGCTGCGCCAGAACCTGAAAGCTTTTAGCGGCGGCTTCAGCGTCCTGGCAGCCCGCAGCAGGCAGTAAAGTCTTGCCGCAGCACAGGCCCAGCACCTGAAGTCCATTTTGTTTGCCCGGCCTCTGCCCTGTAACCCGCCCGATTTCTCCCCTCCCTCCCATCGCCAACCAGCAACCAACTTTTTTCCTCTCCTCTGCACAACTGCTCCGGAACAGCAGGGACGCACCTGATCCAACCGCAGCCCTACGGACAGAGTCTCTTCGTCGACGGTGCCATCGCCGGCATCCTGAATCGTCCCCGCGCAGCATCAGCATCAACCCATCACCCCTGCTCTTTTGTCCTCTCTGCCCTGCCCGCCCGCCCGCCTTTCGTCGTCCAGCTCCAGGCCAGCAGCGCAGCCGCCGCATCGTCAGCACCATGGCGGACCGATACATCCCAGAGCATCGCCGAACCCAGTTCAAGGCCAAGAACACGTTCAAGCCTGATGAGCTCCGTCGTCGCCGTGAGGAGCAGCAGGTCGAGATCCGCAAGGCCAAGCGCGAGGAAAACCTAGCAAAGCGACGAGGCATCGGCACTGGCGACAGCCGCCCAGGCGCCTCCCTCGGCGCCGCCCCCGACAGCGACGATGAGTCTGCCCCGACCGAGTCTCAGGTATGCACAGCTCAAGCTTCTCCCGTCATTTTGCTCTTCATCCCACGCCTGCCCGCCGCGGTGCCCTCACATGGCGCCCCATCTGCCTGCCTTGCAGCTGCCTTTTGGCTGTGATGCTGTGCTTTGCTTGTGATGTGGGGGATTTCTGACTGAACCCCACATCTTCGGTGGCGGGCACTTTGTCCGACTGGGCTGGGAGCTGCTGCACATCAGCTGTTGTGCAGGCTTTGCTCTAAATAGCCAGAAAGCGAAAGATGATGGCTTCGGCGATGCGGCGGGAAAAGACATTGATAATGATGATGATGATGATACCGTTCAGAGTCACTGGCTAACATGGCATCCACAGCTGAACGAGGATCTTCCTCAGATGGTTGCTGGCGTCTTCTCCGACCAGATCGATCAGCAAATCCAGGCCACCACCAAGTTCCGAAAGCTTCTGTCCAAGGAGCGCAACCCTCCCATCGAGGAGGTCATCAAGACTGGCGTCGTCAGCCGCTTTGTCGAGTTCCTGCGATCTCCCCACACCCTGGTGCAGTTCGAAGCCGCCTGGGCCCTCACCAACATCGCCTCCGGCTCGGCCACCCAGACCCAGGTCGTTATCGAGGCCGGCGCCGTCCCCATCTTCGTCGAGCTCCTTGGCAGCCCTGAACCCGATGTGCGAGAACAAGCCGTCTGGGCTCTCGGCAACATTGCCGGCGACAGCCCCCATTGCCGCGACTACGTCCTGAGCTGCGGCGCCCTCAAGCCTCTGTTGGCCCTGCTCGGCGACAGCCGCAAGCTCAGCATGCTCCGCAACGCGACCTGGACTCTGAGCAACTTCTGCCGTGGCAAGACCCCGCAGCCCGACTGGAACACGGTGCGTACACTGCCCATGAACTTTTTTTCTGCGTCTCAGCAAGTCTCTCTAACACCACTGTCGTCTACAGATTGCGCCCGCTCTTCCCGTCCTCGCCAAGCTTGTCTACTCTCTTGATGACGAAGTCTTGATTGATGCTTGCTGGGCCATCTCGTACCTTTCCGACGGCTCCAACGACAAGATCCAGGCCGTTATCGAGGCCGGCATCCCCCGCAGACTCGTTGAGCTTCTCCTGCACGCGTCCACCTCGGTGCAGACTCCCGCCCTTCGATCTGTCGGCAACATTGTGACCGGCGACGATGTCCAGACCCAGGTCATCATCAACTGCGGCGCTCTCCCATGCCTCCTGTCGCTCCTCAGCTCAACCAAGGATGGCATCCGCAAGGAAGCCTGCTGGACCATTTCCAACATTACTGCCGGAAACTCGTCCCAGATACAGGCTGTGATTGATGCCAACATCATCCCTCCTCTGATCCACCTTCTGCAGAACGGCGATCTCAAGACTCGAAAGGAAGCCTGCTGGGCCATAAGCAACGCCACGTCTGGCGGACTTCAGAAGCCGGAGCAGATCCGATACCTCGTCTCTCAGGGCTGCATCAAGCCCCTGTGCGACCTCCTTGCCTGCCCCGACAACAAGATCATTCAGGTTGCCCTTGACGGCCTCGAGAATATCCTCAAGATAGGAGACTTGGATAGACAGGCCGCGGGCGACGGCGCCGACTCCATCAACCGCTATGCGCTGTTCATTGAGGAGTGCGGTGGCATGGAGAAGATCCACGACTGCCAGAACAATGCCAACGAGGAGATCTACATGAAGGCGTACAACATCATCGAGAAGTACTTCTCCGACGAGGAGGAGAACGCAGACGAGGGCGCCGCTCAGCCCACCGGCGCCAACGGCACCTTTGGCTTCGGAACCAACGGTGCTGCGCAGTCTGGCGGCTTCAACTTTGCCAACGGAGGCGATTCGATGGACATGTAAGAAGTCGGCGCTTTATTGTCATGAGCTTTTACGACTTTCGGTACTTGGAATGCATCAAGCTGGAAGACTGCCAATGTTTCCACAGTTGGTTGCCAATACCAAGATCATAAAAACCCCGTCCCTCGCACACCCCTCACATTATTGTCATCAACACGAGCAGCAGACTACACTTCGTTTATTCACAGCTCTGCTTATAACCCCCCCAAAAACCCCATTGGCAACAACACACTAAACCCCCCTAACCCCCTAATTTGGTTTGGCAATTTGTGCGAGGAGAGAAGAGAAAGAGAGAAGGAAGCAGAATTGCCCAACCGGAAAGCAGGCCCTATGGTAGCTTGAAAGCTCCAGCCTGGGAGAGGAAATGCCGCGATTGAGGATGGAGCAGTCCAATTGAGTCTGAAGCAGGAAGATATTGGGCAAAAAGTTTTGATGGATACGGGTCTAGATGGCCGTTGCCATTTGGAGAGCAAGCAGGGAGGCCTGCTCGACCCTGTCCCTTGTCGACTGCCCGCCCGCCTCGCCACCTGCCTGTGTGTGTCTAGGTCCGGTAGCCGGATGGCATGTATCAAGGTGACACGGCAGAGAGAAGCCAGTGCCAGTGCATTGGGCTTCTGTTGGAAGAGTCGTTGGAAGAAAAAGAGACTGCTCTTGATGCAACAATCAAGTGTTTGTGCATCTCTCATCTGCGCATTCAGGTAGTAAAATAAGAGGCAGATTATTCCAGTTCGAGGGTCAATGACTGGGTCATGGACGGGAAGTGATTACTGCGACCTCGAGTTACATCTCTAAATCATATCTTTGTCTTTGTCCTGCAGACACACCATCCTATCCTATACCGTGCCCGTTACAGTATATGAACTGTGACCTGAAATGGAATTGCGAGGGCGGCGACTCAACAAGCGAAAAATCCCAGGTACTTGGCTCATTTGCAGGCAGTTTAATTATTAGTCTATCTGGTTTCATGTACAAAGATCATCTCGTACTTTCTGCAGAGTCAACTTCCATTGTACCTAGCATAATTGCGTGCGTCCAGCTTCCAAATGGTCTGGCTGTAAGAGCTTCACAGTGCGAAGTGTGCGAGCCTGATAAGCCCCATAAAAAATGGATGAACTGCCTGGGCGAATGGCGAAAAAGTTGATGAGGACGAAATACAGACTGAGCTTGTTGGGACAGGGAGGCACGTTCAGAGTATCTCGTCTGGTGCAGGTTCTTCTTCTTTCTTCTTTCATCTGCTCACTTGGGTTCTCCTTGCAAGTCTGCAGTCAAATCATCTCGCCATTTCCGTGTTTCGTGGAATTTCTAGAGGCGATACCGACCTTCTGCTCGCCCCCCTTCATTTGTTGGCGGTTCAACCACACACACACGCACTTGATATAGCATGGTAAAGAAGGGCAAGGTGAAGGCCGCCGCGCCGACACCAAGCCAAGCCTCTGCAGCAGCCAAGGATGGAAACGGAGGCGCAAGCGGCAGCGGCAGCGGAACCGGCAAGGGCAAAAAGGGACAGAAGTCATCATCAGCAGCAGCAGCAGGAGATGCGGCCGTTGAAGGGCCGCCCGCGGCAGCCCCCAAGCCGACGGTGAAGCAGCTCATCGGGGGCTCGTCGTGGACGGGCAAGCTGCCGGTGAACCTGCTGAGCGAGCACTGCCAGAAGCAGAAGTGGGACAGGCCGGTGTACGACACGCGCAAGACGGCCGAGGGCTTCTCGGTGTGGGTGACGCTGAGCGCGCGGGACGCCAAGACGCAGCAGACGACGACGCTGGAGCCGTTCAAGATCCCGGCGACGCACAAGCACCTGCTGCTGCGCGAGACGGCGCTCGAGGCCAAGCACGCGGCGGCCACGTACGCGCTGTTCCGCGTGTGCAGCATGCAGAACAAGCACACGGTGCTGCCGCCCGACTACAAGGCGCTGTGGAAGGACTTCCAGGCGCTCAAGGCGCAGGACGTCAAGGACGGCAAGGCCTGGATGTACGAGGCCGACCCCTTCAAGGCGCTTCTCGAGCGGCAGGAGTCCAAGGCCGCGGCGGAGAAGAAGCGCAGGGAGGTCGAGCAGGCAAAGGCCAAGGCGAGGGACCTCCCCGGCGCGGCGGGCCTGGTGCTTCTGAGCGGCACGGGCAGCGGATCCGTCTCCAACGCGATGAAGGGGTGGACGTCGGTGCCCAAGGTCGAGATGGGCAGGCAGACGAGGATCCAGCTGGAGGCGCTGCTGAGAGAGGGCGTGACCTGGAATCCTCACGGCGTAACAATGCCCCCGATCGAGAAGAAGAGCGTCGTCGCCGAGCTCGGCAAGCTGGGCTTCCGGCAGAGCCACGTAGCGGAAGCCGTGGAATACTGCAAGGACCGCCAGGAGACGCTCGAGTGGCTCTTGATCCACGTTCCCGAGGACGATCTTCCCCGGTGGGCTCTTCCGGAGAAGTACTCGGCTGGCGTTACCATTGGAGCGACCGATCTCAAGAGAGAGGGAACCATTCAGCGCCTGTCTCAGACGGGATACTCGGTTGAGCTGTGTACCCGCGTGCTGGATGAGCATGGCGGGAACGAAGACGCAGCTGCCGAGGCGCTACAGAACATCCTCTTGCCAGCATCAGCCACTAACCAGCAGGGAAGTGAAGAAGCAGATGGCGACATTTTGGACTTTGGAACGCCTCAGGAGCAATGGGACGAGGAAGTGGCTACGCTAGAGTCCATCTACGGCAACAATTTCCGTCGAGAAGGAGATAACATCATCCAAATCCGCCTCGAGTCGGTCAAGGATGCGCAAAATGGAGACGTCGAGACCTTTTTGCAGGTCCGCAGGGGCTCGAGCTATCCGCGACACCTCATCCTCGCCATCATTGCGAAGCTGCCTTCATATATCAAGCTCAGCTTAGTGAAGCGGATGCTGGCGCACATTGAGGAGGAGTTAAAGGACGAGCCCGCCAAGATCTATCTCGTGGTGGACTGGATCCAGCACCACATCAACGATATCATCGCCAACCCAGGCAAGCTTCTGGACATCTCAGCCGTTTCCTCCGCCGCTTCGGAGACACGACCGGCCAAGTCTGTGTCAAGGAGCAAGCGCTCGCGAGCTCCACCAAGGCCGCTGAAATGGATCGTCGACAACAGGAGCAAGGAGGAGTGGCTTCGTCGGCAGGGAAATCCGGCCCAGAAGGAAATGATTACGAAGCGCCAGGCCCTGCCGGCCTGGCAGATGCAGGATGCCATCGTGCAGACGGTCAACAAGAACCAGGTCACCATCATCAGTGGCGAGACTGGTTCGGGAAAATCGACGCAGTCTGTACAGTTCCTCTTGGACGACTTGTACGAAAGGGGGCTTGGCGGGTGCGCAAACATGATTGTCACTCAGCCGCGACGAATTTCGGCGCTGGGACTGGCTGATCGAGTGGCCGAGGAGCGATGCTCGCGGGTGGGAGGTGAAGTCGGATATGCGATCCGCGGCGAGTCTCGGCAGTCGAGGGAGACGAGGATCACGTTTGTCACCACTGGTGTGTTGCTCCGGAGGCTGCAGACGTCTGGCGGTCGGGTGGACGACGTCGTGGCCTCTTTGGCCGATGTCAGTCACATCATCATTGACGAGGTTCACGAGAGAAGTCTGGACACTGATTTCCTTCTGAACCTGCTCCGAGAGGTCATGATCAAGAAGAAAGATATGCTGAAGCTGGTGCTCATGTCGGCCACGCTTGACGCGGCCACGTTCAAGAGCTACTTTGAGACCGAGGGGCTGAGCGTCGGAACCGTTGAGATTGCAGGCCGAACGTATCCCGTTGAAGAATATCACCTCGACGACGTGATTCGCATGACGGGCTTCGGTGTGGACGGCCCCGACGATGGAAGCTTCATCGGCGACGAGACGATGGGCAAGGTCATTCAGAAACTGGGCCATCGCATCAACTACAGCCTGATCACCGAAGCCGTCAAGGCGATCGACTACGAGCTATCGTACGAGAAGAAGACGGGCGGCATCCTCATCTTCTTACCGGGCGTCGGAGAGATCAACCAAGCCTGCAACAGTCTCCGATCCATCAACTCACTCCATGTCCTCCCACTGCATGCCTCGCTCGAGACCAAGGAGCAGAAGAGGGTGTTTTCCAGCCCTCCTCCCGGCAAACGGAAAGTGGTCGTGGCTACGAACGTGGCCGAGACCTCCATCACCATTGACGATATCGTCGTCGTGATCGACAGCGGAAAGGTCAAGGAGACGAGCTTTGACCCGCAGAACAACATGAGGAAGCTGGAGGAAACGTGGGCATCCCAAGCGGCATGCAAGCAGCGACAGGGCCGAGCCGGTCGCGTCCAGGCGGGCAAGTGCTTCAAGCTCTTTACGCAGAATCTCGAACAGAACATGGCACCTCGACCCGAGCCCGAGATCAGGCGTGTGCCCCTGGAGCAGCTGTGCCTGTCAGTGCGTGCCATGGGGATGAAGGACGTGATTCGCTTCCTCGGCCGGTCGCCGACTCCGCCAGCAACGCCGGCGATTGAGGGTGCCATGACGCTGCTGCGGCGAATGGGAGCCCTGGACGGAGACGAGCTGACGGCCATGGGGCAGCAGCTGGCCATGCTGCCGGCGGACCTGCGCTGCGGCAAGCTCATGGTCTTTGGCGCCATCTTTGGCTGCCTGGACGACTGCATCACGATTGCGGCCATCCTGAGCACGCGGAGCCCGTTCTTCGCGCCGCAGGAGAAGCGCGACGAGGCGCGGGAAGCCCGCATGCGCTTCTACAGGGGCGACGGCGACCCGCTCACGGACCTGGAGGCCTTTACGCAGTGGGACGAGATGATGCGGGATCGCGGCACGCCGCAGCGCGACATCCGGAGGTTCTGCGACGACAACTTCCTGTCTTTCCAGACGCTGACGGACATTGCCAACACGCGGAGCCAGTACTACGACGCGCTGACGGAGATTGGCATCCACTCGCCCTCGTCCCAGGCATCTGGACCTCGCAACGCGCTGCTGCTGAGGGCGCTGGTGGCCTCGGCCTTCACGCCGCAGATTGCGCGGATCCAGTACCCGGACAAGAAGTTTGCGGCGTCGGTGTCGGGCGCCGTGGAGCTGGACCCGGAGGCGAGGGCCATCAAGTACTTTTGCCAGGAGGCCGGGCGGGTGTTTGTGCACCCGAGCAGCACGCTGTTTGGCAGCCAGGGGTTTTCGGGGAGCGCGGCGTACATGTCGTATTTCAGCATGATTTCGACGACCAAGATTTTCATTCGGGATTTGACTCGTGAGTTGTCCTTGTCCTTTTACTTCTGCTGATCTTGTTTGTTTTTGTCTTACTGTATGAGAAAGAGAGTAACTGACAGCCATCATCAGCTCTGAATGCGTACACGCTGCTCATGTTCTGCGGCCCCATTGAGCTCGACACGCTGGGCCGCGGCCTGTTGGTGGACGGATGGCTCCGGCTCAGGGGCTGGGCTCGGCTGGGCGTGCTGGTGGCCCGGTTGAGGGCCATGGTGGACAGTCTGATTGCGGACAAGGTGGAGAATCCGGGGCTGGATCTGGCGGGGAGCAAGATTATCAAGTTGGTGATTAAGATGATTGAGCTGAACGGGCTGGATGCGTGATGCCGTCCTGGAGGATATAATTTCACGTTGGCGAGGGGATGATTTGTGAATGGTGATTTATACTACATACTTGGAGACTCCTGGGTATCCCTGTTTGGACATAAAGGAGTAGTATACAAGATGATTGGGAAGATAAAAGGCCGAAGCCAACTGACTGATTGATGGCTTCACAGTATTCAACCATGCCCTGGTCTCTCTCATAGTGGCATACCTTGAAGCCATACCGTGCTGTGGGGCTTGCCGATTCAGGCACATGCCGGACTCTCCCCAGTTTCCATTAGCTCTTCCCCACAGACACGTTAAACCTCCCCAAGGGTCAAAGCTCTCAAAGCCATCACTCACTCACTCACTCACTCACTCACTCAACCTCACGTTCACGTGCAAATTCCCCTTCTTGCTCTCTCTCATGTTTCGTCTCTCGACATCTCAAACGGTGTCAAAGCGAATTAATAAAGCAAGCAGGTATTCTATTCATCTCCTTGCTGAATTCATCTCGCCACTGAAAGCTTATCATGTTGTGACAGAATTGGCAGGGCAGCGAGGATGCAGCAGGAGGAAGACGAGCCGCCATCGAAGCGTGCAAAGCAAGATGCATGTATGTGCACCCTCATATTTTCCCTCTCCTTGCCCAAATCATTCCCAAAACAACTCAAATCATCCCTCCTCACAAGAACATCATACAACAAACAAAGACTAAATAAAGCAAAAACCCCCAAAGTCGCCAAACTCATGGCCCCCAAACCACCACCACAACCCTCCTCCTCCTCAACCCCCTCAGCCCCCCTCAAACCCCCCTCCTCCAAACCGCACCCCTTCAAAAACCGCATGGCCCTCGGCGCCTACATCGACTCCCCGCAGTCCTTCCCCTCATCCGTCGTAATCTACCACACCGACGACTTCGTCGTCATCCACGACAAGTTCCCCAAGGCGACGGTGCACACCCTGCTGCTGCCGCGATCGCCCCGGCACCGCCTCCTGCATCCGTTCGAGGCGCTCCAGGACGAGGAGTTGCTGGGAAAAGTAAAGGTTGAGGTGGATAAGCTCAAGGTTCTCGCCGCGGGGGAGCTGCAGAGGAAGCTGGGCCGGTTCAGTCGGTCTGATGCGAGGAGGGAGGCCGTCCTCAATGGCGAGGCAGAGCCCGAAGAAGAAGAAGACAATGAGTCGACGAAACGAACCCGCGAACCAAAACAACAAGATCAACAACAACAACAACAACAAGATCAAGTTGTAGAAACAGAATCAACACATCCAGGAGGAGGAGACACGAGGAAAAAAGAAGGACAACCACAGCTCCCCCAAGGAAGAAACTGGCTCGCCGAAATCCGCTGCGGCGTCCACGCCGTCCCGAGCATGGGACACATGCACGTCCACGTCTTCTCGCGCGACATGCACTCGCCGTGCCTCAAGCACCGCAAGCACTACAACTCGTTCAACACGCCCTTTTTGGTGGACATTGCCGACTTCCCGCTCGCGAAGGAGGACGTTCGGCGCGGGAGGGGGACCAGGGAGGAGAGCTTCATGAAGAGGGATCTCGTGTGCTGGCGCTGCGGGAGGAACTTTGGGAACCGCTTCAAGGAGCTCAAGGGGCATCTTGAGGACGAGTTTGAGGAGTGGAAGAGGGAGTGAGTGGGCGAGCTCTCTGTACACGGACATGACAGATGATGCAGTCATGTTGAAATGTTACGATATGGGACGTCAAAGGCACGCAGGGGGAAACTGGCAAAGTATGAAAAGAAAAGAAAAGAAAGCAACATGCTGATATTTCCTGCCACTGCCTGTGACTGCTTCAGGGTGCGATAGATGATGATGATGATGATAACAGGCCCTGCAAGCCGCAGATGAATAAAGATGAACAAACATCCCCCGCCGTCGTCTTGTGCTGCCTCCAATAGTTGTTTCTTCCCTCCAGCGCAGGCAAAGGCAGCCGATTCCCTGATGATACATTCGGAGCTTCCCAAAAACGCCTCCACCAGGCCCTTCTCAGTCAAACAGTCGTTTGCTTGTGTCTTTTTTCTTCCTTTCTGACCAAAAGATGTTCTCGCCCTCGGCAAGACTTGTCCTCCTTTGCATCCAGCCGATCCATATCTCGTTCCACACATATCCATTTCGAGCAAGAACATAAAACCAAGTCGCGCTCCAGTCAAAAAGCCTTCATTCATCGTCATTGTCATAATCAACTTGATCCTCCTGCGGCAGCCAAAGACAGCATGGAATACCAGAATCAGCCAATAATGTTCTTGAATCGTGAGAACCACGCAGGTGATGTGAATGATGATGAAGGACCGACCTCGTATTCGGGAGACTGCCGCGGCGTGAGGGCCGATTTGGTCCCGGCGCGAGCACCACCAGTCACGTCTACAAGGAAGAAAATATGGCTTTCGCGTGAGTGGCCCGGTTCTCTCTCTCTCTTTGTGTGTATGTATGTGTATGTGTGTATGTGTTTGTGTATGTTTGTGTGTTTGTGTATGTGTATGTGTATGTGTTTGGTGTTTGGTATTTGGTATTTGGTGTTTGCCCGCTTGGAAAATTCTTGGGAAGCCCAAGAGAAAAACTCAAGCAGTCTTGTGCTGGCGACGGTTGGACTTACCACCGGTGCCCGGCTGGTTGTCGGCGGCATCGTCTCCGGCCTCAGCCTCGGCGTCGGCGTTGGCCTCGGACTCTGCCGCCTCCCGGCCCTCGTCGTCCTCCTGTGCCTGTGCCTGCGCCTGCGCCTGCGCCTGCGCAACGTCCGACTTGCGCGGCCTGCCCCGTCCGCGCTTCTGCCCCGGGGCCAGCGGCGCGCTGGGCTTCTTTGGTGTCTTGGCCTTGGACTCGCCGGGCTTCTTGAAGCTGCCCTTGGGCCGCCCGCGCGGCCGGCCGGTGGGCACGTACGGCGGCTTGGAGGGGGATTTGGTCGTCGAGCCCTTGGGGCGGCCGCGGCCTCGGCCGGGCGTCTTCTTCACGCCGGCGTCTTCCGTGGGCTGGCGCGTGATGTCTGTCGCCGCGTTGCCGGCCGCCGCCTTGGCGTCGTCCCTGGTGCGCGCCATGGAACAGCTGAGGTAGAAGGGTGAAAAGCTTGGAAGCTGTTGTTTTGTTGTTTTTGTTCTGTTGTTTTTGTTGTTGTTTTTGTTGGCTTTTGGTGGCGATAAAGGGGGGGAGACACGAGCGGTGGGGAGAAAGGCTTCGCAAGGTGAAGGGAAAGATGGAGGGTATTCAGGCGGTGGAACTCGGTTGCCGCGGAGAGAAGGTGAATTGGCTGGTTGTGAAAGGATTACAGGTGGATTGGTTTGGTATGTTGTAATAGTATGGAGAGACGGAGGAGAAGGTGAGGGAGTGACGGCGGAAAAAAAAAAGAAAAAAAAAAAAAAAAGAGGAAAAAAAAATCAGGGAAGGGAAATGGATTCAAGATACGCGACTTTGCGCGAGTCGAGACAAGGCTAGATGCAGGTTGGGTTAGCAGGGTTGCACGGAGCTGTAGGGACCACCTGCAGTTGGTGCTGCTTCTGGGGGGGGAGCTGCTGACGACGCGTTGACGGGCTTTGTTGTGAGCTGGGAGAGACAGAATTATAGAGGCGGAGGTGAGGCTGTCGTGAGGTGGTGGTTGTCGAATGATTTCTGACAGCTGGAGCTGTTTTGTGTTCTTATGTAATCCCGTCTTCCCCCACAGAGAAGAACCCCGGAAGAGCTGGAGACGCCACGAACGGATCAACTCCGGCAATTGGAGCTCTTGCAGGGATTAGATCGATACTGTAATGCATAAACCACCAGCCACAGCAGCCAATAATGGCCCAGCCACAGTTGCACCCCCCATGTCGCTTGTACCCCGGCAACCGCCGCCCGAAAGTCAATGGCATGTAAACAAAGCAGCAGGCAGGAGACAGAGACCCGGACAGACCTGGAGCGGAACCTGGACGTGCTCAGCCAGAGAATGTAGCACATTCTTCGCCTCCGCCTCCACGACCGCCTCCATTGCATCTTTGAGACATTGCGCACAATGGCCCTCGACGACAGACTTATGCCCTCGTCGCCCTCGCCCGCGCCCGAGGCGAGAGTCGCGATGGCCTCGTCCGCCTCGACTCCCTCTCTGCGCTCGCGCGATGCCACAGCCATGCCCGTCATGACGAGGATGGACCGCGGCGGCAACGTCAAGGTTGTCGTCCGAGTGCGCGCCTTTCTCGAACGGGGTGCGTTTGCCTCCGTCTCCTCTTCATCATGAGAGGACACGAGAAGAAAGAAGAGGCGACAAGCATGCTGACATGTGACTCTAGAACTCCGACGCGGCGCCAGATGCCTCGTCGACATGGACCCCGTCTCCAACGTCACCACCCTCAGAGCCCCCGACGACCACGACGCCTCCTCCGCCTCCGCCTCCAGCCCCTCCAAGGCCCGCAGGGTCGGCGACAAGAGCTTCACGTTTGACAGCTCTTTCTGGAGCCACGACCCCGAAGACAAGGACTACGCCACTCAGGAGGACATCTACAACAGCCTCGGCGAGGAGTTTCTCGACCACAACTTCGAGGGCTACCACACATGCATCTTCGCCTACGGCCAGACGGGCTCCGGCAAGAGCTACACCATGATGGGCACGCCCGAAAACCCCGGCCTGATCCCCCGAACCTGCGAGGACCTCTTTGAGCGCATCGAGGCCGCGCACAACGAGGACTCGAGCGTCGCCTACAACGTCCGGGTCTCGTATTTCGAGGTCTACAATGAGCACGTCCGAGACCTGCTGGTGCCCGTCGTCCCCAACACGCCGCCCAATTACCTCAAGATCCGCGAGTCGCCCACCGAGGGCCCCTACGTCAAGGATCTCACCGAGGTGCCCGTGCGCAACATCCACGAGATCCTGCGGTACATGAAGATCGGGGATGCATCCCGCACCGTGGCGAGCACCAAGATGAACGACACTAGTAGCCGGAGCCACGCCGTCTTCACCATCATGCTCAAGCAGATCCACCACGACATGGAGACGGACGAGACCACGGAGCGCAGCTCGCGCATCCGCCTCGTCGACCTGGCCGGCAGCGAGAGGGCAAAGTCGACCGAGGCCACGGGCGTGCGCCTCCGCGAGGGCAGCAACATCAACAAGTCGCTCGCCACCCTCGGCCGCGTCATTGCCGCGCTGGCCAGCCCCAAGCAGCTGCGGTCGGGCAAGAGGAAGGACGTTGTGCCCTACCGGGACTCGATCCTCACCTGGCTGCTCAAGGACTCGCTCGGGGGCAACAGCAAGACGGCCATGATTGCCTGCATCGCGCCCTCGGACTACGACGAGACGCTGTCGACGCTTCGCTACGCCGACCAAGCCAAGCGCATCCGCACCCGTGCCAAGGTCAACCAGGACCACATCTCGTCGGCCGAGCGTGACGCCCAGATCGCCGCTATGGCGCAGGAGATTCGCATGCTGCAGGTCTCCGTTTCCGACTCCCGCCAGCGCGAAAAGAATGCTCAGGAGGCAGAGGAGCGCCTGGAAGAGTACCAGATTCGGGTCAGCACCATGCAGCGCATGATGGAGGAGCGCAGCATGGTTGCCGAGAGCAAGATCAAGAAGCTGCAGACGGAGAACGAGGCTCTCAAGCTGCACTTGAAGCTGGCCATTGACAGTCTCAAAAACCCGATCCCACCGGTGCAGCTCAAGGGCGAGGAGTCGGACGAGGAAGACGACGACGAGTACGACTACGACTCGGAGAGCACTGCTGCGGACGACGAGCTGCAGCAGGAGATGGAGCGCTACCTGCAAGACATGGGCAACCTGCGGAAGCTCATTGGCGGCGACCTCACGCGCTTCAAGGACACGGACAGCGTGCGGATGCCCCTTGGTTCGACGAATATCTGACGAGGTTGTAACGATGAGGACAATGATACCACACGGCGCTGCTAATGAGCTTTGCCACGTTTAGCGAAGCGTTTTTATCTTTTTTCAATACTTTTGATGTTGGGTTCCTGAACCAAAATTGCCTTTGACGATGCCAGAGGGAATAATGTACGAGAGTCTCTCATACGCTACCCAGGGTAGTACGTGTTTGTGAGCAGGTTGTATTGCAGAAAGCTGTTATTGGTATGCGTGAATTCTAGATGGGTAGCTGGATACTTGATGAGATTTTATTGTTTGTCGTTTCTGAGCCTACCTTAGCAATTGTCTACCGACTTCGTTCAGTGCAATTGTTGGGCTCCTGTATCTTCATCTTTCACTTACTCTTACTGCAGTCTCAGTCACACTCACGAAAGAAGAGATACGGACATGCGTTGACGATTTCATAGCTACGTGCAACCCTAGAGGCAACGAATCCCAGCTATTTTGACCTGCTACTCATACTTTCCTCTTCCTCCTTTTTCTTGCACCCCCAGACTGCTTACCGCGCGATTGACCTGATGGGTTCCTTTTGGCCCCAGGTGTCCGCTTCGGCGAAGTCCTCTCACTGACCCAATTCGTCTCTGGACGTTGGTTCTGCGGCCTCGGTGCTCTTCTCCGTCTTTGTCTGCCAAAGTGAGCAGCAGCAGCAGCAGGTCCAACAAAAGAAGGACCAGCATCGTCATCAACATCCATGAACTCTACAAGGCAGTCTCTTTCGCCAGGGCACACGACGGGCGGCGCATCCATCATGACAATATCAAACCCCTTACCCAGATACCGCGAAAAGCCCAAGCTCGTCTTGGGACTAAACGTCGAAAACTGTGTCGTCAGCAGCTCGCGCGGGTCCAGCGCGGCGATGCGCCGGACGACCTCGGGCATGTAGTAGATGATGGGCGAGGCCCTGAGATCCTGGGCTACGATGCGGTCGTGCTGGGCCTTAATACCTTTGCGGCCGACGGAGAGGGTGTATGCGTCGAGGACGGCGGAGAAGAAGTGCTGCGCTGTGAGCAAGGGGCTGATGTATGTGTGAGGGTGGGAGTGATTATGATGGCCCGGGGAGAGGAGGAGGGTGGCGGTGGTTCGCTGGGCGAGGGAGGGTGTTTGGGGTGAGGGAGGGGAGATCATGGGCTCGGTGCGTTGGATGTCGAAGGTGTAGAGGCGGGCAAAGGAGCGTATGCTGAGGTCGAAGAGGTGCGGGTGCGTGCAGAGGACGTCGTCGAGATTCATAGGTTCGAGGAGAGGATGAGGGAGATGGTGGTGGCACCAGGCTTCGGCGGCGGAGGCGAGGGACTCGATTTCGGGGCGGGAGTCGCCGTGGTTGAGGTAGGCGAGGATGATGTCGAGGGCGTGGAAGAGGGGGTTTTGGGCGGGGGAGTCCATGGCGGTGCGTGTGAGGATGACTTTGGATGTTCCACTTACATGATGTTGATGATAGTAACGACTGTTGTTGCTCGATTACATGGTTGATCATGCATTGAGGCATTGTTATTTATACTACAACTCTAAGAATCCGGGCTTCGAATTGAACAGAACATCTCAGTTTAACTTGTCGATTCTCGTCTGCCCCATTTCCATTCCACTTTACTGCAAATCCTGGATATTGAACATGACAAGCAGTTCAAGTGCATGTTGCCCCCATCATTGAACAACATCACGACACTCACTATCCGTCAGCCTCAGATCAAGTTGACAAGTTCATCCATCGACCACAACAATTTACATAATTAGAAAGTAGAGGAAAGGATAGAGAAAACGAGCTACAAGGAGACGAAACAAGCACCGCGGCTGAACTGAAACGGAACAAAACAAGAACACACGCTCTAACAGTGAACGGAGTCGAAAAGCGCCGGGATTCGACATGAAACAAAGGCGCATCGAGGAACGACACACCTCGGGTAGCCGGAAGACCGAGTCTTTTACATCCAAACAAGGAGAGAGATGCTGTATTTGCAACTCTATTCCATGACAGTTGTCCATGCCTTGACGAAGATGTAAAGTATTATCCAGGGTTGATACTGGTATTTGTAGAGAGAAACGGATGGTCTTGCACCACCAGCACTTCAGGTGAAACAGCAGCCCGTGTCCCCCCCTCCTCACCAAGCCCAGGGGTAAATCCTAGAGAACCCCCCCAATCAGGGTACACGCATCAGTTCGCGCATCAGTTTCAACAGCCGCTGTGGAGTTGAAGTCAGTACAGTAGACATCAGGCCAGTAAAACGGAAGAGAATCAATGGCAGACGACTAGCATCAACTGGAGTCGAATCAATATCCCTTTAGCTGCGCGAAGGTGCCAGGCAGGTATCTTACAGGGATAAAGACCAATCAGAAGCCGCCAAAACAAAGATACATCTATTTGCTAGTAAATTAGCTGGTAATAGAAGTACCAGCAGTTTTTATTATTATAAATAGCTACATTATAAGTATTACAACCCTATCTTATCTAGCAAGGCTTACGAGGCTGTATGTTAGTGTTAACCTTAGCTAAAGGCTGCCGCTGCTGCACCTGGCTTTATAATTAAATTTGCCTAATGCAAATGCCCTTATAAGCTTAGCACTAACCCCGTTTCCCTTAATTAATATAATTATGCTGTGAAAGCACTATAATAATATCGCCTGACTAAAATCTCTATTATATTAAGCCGTTTTTACTATAGGCTTTGCAGATATTGTTAATAAGCCTCTGCTGCCACTTCTTCTAGCTCTTATAACGCAGCTAATTTAGTATACTATAAAACTGAAGAAGGTAGCTATTAATAAGTGCAACCTTAAGTAAGAAAGACTACTGTAAGGCTTACTAACCACCTTATTAAAAGCAGTACTAGAAGGCTAAATAGCTATAAAGCTAGTTGCCTTAATTAACTAATCCTATCTCTGTGTTATAATCTGCAGTAAAGGCTGGAATAGATAATATTTTCTCCTAGGCATTACTAAATTTGTATTTTATTAGCTTTACTTATATATATATTATAGTAAGGCGTTTTTATTAAACATACTTTTATTTATAACTGTAATAGAATATAGTAAGAAATAATATAAGGGCATTATCTTTTTAAACTATCTAGTTAACTTAAAACTAATTAGCTAAGAAAACACTAGGAAATCTATTTAAGCCTTACCTTTTTATTAGGCGTTAGCATAGCCTTAAGTGCATTCTAACTTTAATACTTCCCTTTATTATTATTAGCCTTGGCTTTTATAAATAGCTAATAGAGGCCATAGTTAACGCAGCAGGTGCTTATAGCCGCAATGCCTTATTAATAAAGGACCTAGAAGAGTAAGGGTAATAAAAATAGGTTATTTAAAAAGATATAGTAGCTGGCTTTTAGCAGTAAATTTAATAAGGCAATAACCACAGACTGTGTTAGATTAAGGGCATTAGCAGCAGTAGCAGCAGCAGCTTTAGCAGCATTAGCAGCAACCTTAAAAGCCTCGTCAGCCGCTCTCTTTCTCTTCCTTTATAAGGGCGCGCTAACAGGGCCAAACGCGCTATAAGGCTTATGCTAAATCTATTACAGAAAATAGCTATGCTAGGCTATAACCTAAATCTTATAGCCAGTTAGCGTAGGCTTTATTTTTATTATAATCTTTTCTTTTACTTTACCTTTAAAGCTATTTATATACTTATCTATAGCGAGATTTATGCCTAGCTGCTAAAGTTAAAGAGAAATAGCCTGTAGATGCTTAGACTAAGCATTAATGCGTTAGAAAGTCTGTAATTAAAGGCTTCTTACTGCATTTTTCTAACCCTTATTAACTATAGCATTATTATTGCTATTATTAGATAAAAAGGGATAAAGCTAGTAATAGAGAAGCTTAAATTAGTTATAGGTTATATATTTAATAATAGAATGTGTTAGATAGTGGTTTTTTAGATTTAAGGTTACCTAATAGTTATAGATTTGCGTTTCCTTATATAAACCTATATAAATAAAGAACCTAATAAAAAGATATACCTTATTAGTAAATGTCCTAGACTACTAAAGCTTTTATAACGCATGCTGCGCTAGGCTGGCTAGGCCAGGCTCTGGGGCTTTATTAGTATATCTAACCTAGTTATTAATTATTAAAGGTAGAAGAAATAGCTTAAATAAGGCCAGCGGTAATAAGGGCAGTGCGCTAATAACAGGCTTGCAATGCTAACTAAGTTGCAGAGGTTAAAAATGCCGGCCGCGCAAGGCTTCCGGCTTAAAGCTTAGTCAGCAAGTGTTATCTAAAGGCTGCTCCTGGCGCAAGTTTTCATTCCATACAAGAAGCTGGCTATTATACACATTAATCGCAACCGTCTGTTTGTCAGACTCTATTATAGCGTATTCCTGCTAAGCATTTGCTAGCAATTTAGTATAGGAAAGTTTATTATTAGTACAGAAGTATTGCGAAGTCGAAACTAGCAGGAGGGGAAAAGTGGATACCATGACCTAGCTGTCACCTTCGCGCAGCTAAAGGGATACTGTACTCCAGTCAACGCACAGCCACTGCAGAGAGGTCCGGGTCTTGCTGTTCCAGGCGCTACAGCCCCTCCAATCAAGGCGCCGAAACCCCGCCATTGCAGAAACGGGGGCAAGGGTCCAACAGTTTAGAGGTACTTATCACGAGTGACAACTTACACCCTCAACTCAACTCGGACTCACGCTTCTCACCTCTTCTCTATCGGCGTCTCTCCTCCCTTTTCCTCCTTTTACCTCATTCCAGGTTCAATCGGTGGTATAATCGACAGACTCCTTAGCTGGTAGTCCATCTCTCCATCTCGACTCGACCTCATCAGCCATCCTCTTCTACTCCTCGACATCATCAACCCTCCTCCTCCTCCTCCTCCTCCTCCTCCTCTTCCTCCTCCTCTTCCACATCACAGTCCCAACCATGGCCACAAGACCGCAGCTCTTCACCCGCGGCCTGTCCGGCCTCTCGCAGAGCTCCAGCGCCGGCGACATCAGCTCGCCCGCCGAGCAGCGCGACGACGCCAAGCGCAACCTCTTCAAGACGATGCGCCCTCTCCCCACGCAGCACTACTGGGACGTCTACTTTGACCGGTCAGTCCTCTATCTCTCTCTCTCTATCTCCTCTTCCTCTACTTGTCAACGCCTCTCAACTGACAAAATTTCCTTTTGGACAGCCCCAAAGAGCAGAAACCAGAAGGCGGCGGCGGCAGCTCCGGCCAGGAATACACGGCCCAGCTCGAAAAGATTGGCGCCCCGATCGAGTCCGTCCAGGACTTCTGGCGCTACAACAACAACACCCCCGTCGAGAACATCAAGATGCGCGAGTCCCTCTACCTCTTCAAGTCCGGCTTCCGCCCCGTCTGGGAGGACCGCCGCAACATCAACGGCGGCAGCTGGACCTTTCGCGTCCCAAAGGCCATCGGCCCGGACTTTTGGACGCGCATCCAGCTGCTGGCCATTGGCGAGAAGCTGCAGAGCGTCATTGACGATGGTGAGCGCTGATATGAACTCCATAATCTCTTATATATACATATATATCGAATCGTACAGCTAACAGAGAACTTGACAGCCGATCAAATCTGCGGCGTCGGCCTCTCCGTCCGCTTCAACTCCCACCTCATCACCGTCTGGCACCGCGACTCGTCCAAGCAAAACTCCATCGACGCAATCATCAAGTGCATCCTCGAGGAGCTGCCTCCGGAACTGCAGCCCAAGCCGGACAATTACTTTTACAAGAAGCACAGCGACCACGCCGGCTTCAAGGCGCCGCCTGAACTGCAGGCCGTGCTCGACTCCCAGAAGCGCAATGCCGCTGCGGCTGCGGCTGCGGCTGCTGCGTCTGATGCGCCGGCGGTGACTGTTGAGCCTCCTGCTGCTGCTCAGTGATTGTTTCTTTCTTTTGTCTTGACATGTGCGTTACCTTATTCGTTGAGCGAGCTACGCCAGCTTTACCTCTTTTACTTCTTTCTCGCTCGTCTATATTGTCCTTTCTTAACGAGAAACAGACAAGGGTTTCAACTTGAATTACAGGCTTGAATCTTGGCTATAGTTTAGTGTTCGGCGTTTCGATTGGATTGTATGCGCAAGAAAGAGCCCGTGTCGGACATCTTCAGCTTCTGTTTGGCCAGGGTAAACCCTCAAGCTTAGAAAGCGTTGTATGCTGTCATCTACAGTCGTATTCCGTCGGCATCGACAACGGTCCAGAATGTTTTCTGTTGAACATATATATCTCCATGTATTATATACATTCAAATATACATCGTACATGACTGCTCACGGGATTCATCAACGATCTCCTTGTTTGCCGCCTTTGGCCGTGTATCTCCTTGCCATCGATCGTCATTATGTGCAAAGTCGAACCTCTGCTTCTCCATATATTAACATGTAGCGTTCCTCCAAAGACAATATATCCATATGCGTACTTTGTACAAGTATCAAAACGACTCGCAACTCCCAGCGCCTCGCATCAAGTGCCCAAAAAACCCAAACCGCTATCAGCAAAAAACCAGGTATATTCCCTCCCCTCGTATCCGTATCCCCATCATCATCTTTCAGCCCTCCAGTCTCCCCTGAGCAGCATCAAAAGGCCCGCAGCCGCATCACCGCCAAACCCCAGCACTCCTCATCACCCCATCAAACTCCTCCATCCCCACCCCCCTCGCGACGCCCACGCCCCCGTTCGCCTCGAGAATCATATCCTTGAGCAGCTCCTCGTCCACGTCCTCCTTGAGCACCGCCGCCACGCGCCGCAGGTGCGCCAGCGTAATGGGGCCCTCGGCGCCGTTGGTGAAGAGCTGGAACGCCTCGGCGAGCTCCCGCCGGTGCGCCTCCGAGTCGCGGCCGCCGTCGTACCCGTCGCGGTCGCGCGCGTGGAATTTCAGCGCGCAGATGGCGAAGAAGGGCTCAAAGGTCGCGAAGCCGTCGGATTCCGGGTCGAGGATCGATATGAACTCTTGGAGCTCGGCGGGGGATGAGGGAGGGATGCCGAGGGCTCTGTGCGTTAACATCGGCTTGTTAGTTTTCTCTGCATGCGCCTCTCCCCCTTTTTTGGTCTTGCCATCGCTTGTGGTTTATCATGGAAGATGGTTCGTACATGAGCGCCGACTTTAGATCGTTTATGGGCAGCACGCCATTCTTCTCCCCGTCCATGGGCTCCGCGAACAGACTAAAGGCCTCCTTGATCTCGGCCTCCTCCTGCGCGGAGACGTTGTGCTCCTTGGCGAGCTTGGACTGTCGGGGTTTCGGCGCGGTCGAGGGCCCGCCTGATTTGCGCTTCGGAGGCTGTGGGAGATAGATCGCATTAGCCATGTGACTTTGTCGCCTTTCGGCGAACGGTTTGTCTTTGGATTATTCGGGATTTGGCGTCGTTCCGTGCAAGTCGTTGACGTACCATGTGAATCTCGCGCGGCGTCGCAAGTGTATCGCAAAGCTCAAAGACCTGAAAAGGCAGTAAGATATGCGAAGAAGATTTGTTCTAAAGCAATCTCTGGTTTTAATCTTTGCTTTTTGGGCTTGCGCGCCGTGTAGGTGAAGGATGCACGTTGATGTCACTGGCGCGGAAATCTGGCGATGCGAAACCCGGGTACTCGTTCTCGTAGTAATACAAGGCGCGCGAGGCTGAAAAGGCGCGAACCAAAAGCATTGTACAGTGTATATTACAGTATAATCAGGTATTAAGACTGTGTATATCCACAAACTTTCTGGTCTTAGCTCCCATATAAAATCGCGAAAATTTCCTCTCTTGAGATTTCATCTCGTCCTTTTGCACCTCCGAAAGACGAAGAGTCTTCATTCCAGCTGCAACACAGCGTCTGTTTGAGGAGCTTATGGTCCAGCTACGATATCCGGATGCTTGACAGCTCCAGGAGGAGACTCTCATTTCACAATGAGATCGCCACGGCTCAGGATCATCGCGGCATCGTGGCTCAAAAAGGTCCTAGGGATTGCTTTTCAAGCTTCCCTTTACGATAGAGCCAACTGCACCAGGTTTGTCACAAGTCTTACGTGAAGTCATCTCTCCAGTGAAAAACATCACTCCTCAAGAGCATTCATCCTCTTTCTTCCCGTGCACGTTACACACCAGCTTCAAAAATTGCTAGAGCTTGCCGCCTCAGATGCCCCAACAGCGCGCAAGTGTGGACAGTGAAGCGAGAGCAAATCCCGGGAAAGCATCACGTCAAATCTTCTAAAACCGACGCTGGTTCTTTTCTTCCACTGGCTAGCGAGCGGCATCACGGCTCTTGTGTCGTGGTGCCAAGTGATCCATGGAGACATACCACCTATTGTATCAAACCACTTTTTGTGAGATGATTGTAACAGATTTTTGTGCGGGTCATGGTTGGGATCCGTAGAGTTTTCGTACAAAATTGCCCTCCCACAAACATACGTCAAATCTTTGCCTCCACGGGCCTGATTACAGCCATTAGTCGCCGTCCGCCATACTCGTTCAATCTCTCCCTCACTTGAAGTTGTTCTTCATCTCCCGCAGCTTGGACATGACGGAAACAGGGTCCGTCTCGCCCGTCGCCTTCTGAATCTCGGGGTCCTACAAGCCGGTTAGCTCAAGCTTGCAAGGGATAATGAAGACTGGAGTAACTCTCACCTGGACTCTCATAAACACATTGTGCCTCTGTCGGATTGGAAACAAGATCAGCACAACCATCTTCGCGGTTTCAGTCCGGGGTAAAAGTCACGTACCTTTTCGTCACCAATGGTAAACTTGCCCGTCGTCACCTCGTTGTTGTCTGCGAACTCCTGGAGCCGCTTGATGGGGTCTGTCTGGGACACGGAGAGGGTGAACTTGACGTTGGACTTGGTGTACTCGTGTCCGGGCTAAAGACATCGTCAGTCAAATCTCGTCCATCGAAGAGTTGGCAGCTCTGCATTGTTCGGACTTACATAGACAACCGTGTCATCCGGCAGCGCTCCAAGCCTGTTATTCAACGCCTCATGCATCTCCGCCCCATTACCCTCAAAGAACTTGCCGCATCCTATATTCACTCACCAGTCAGACACACACGTAACTCCGCACTCAATAAAGAAGACGAGACTTCAAAGGCAGTCATACCGCTGATGAAAAGAGTGTCGCCGGTAAAGACGGCCCGGCCAGTCGAGTCCTCCATGTAATAGCAGATGCTGTCCTGCGTGTGGCACGGCGTGTGCACAACCGTGACCGAAATGTCGCCAATCTTGAACGTCTCCCCGTGCTTTGGCGTCTTGGTGACGCCTTCGCAGTCCTTGCCGCCGATGATGGCCAGGTCGGTGCCCAGCTCAGATAGCTATGAAGAGCCCAGTTAGAAAACCGTCCTTCAAACAAGGGGGGCCGTCGATATCAAGTTCTGAGGGCGCGGAGTGAGATGTACCAGTTTCTTATTGCCGCCGGCATGGTCCCAGTGACTACATCATTCTCCCGCGTCAGCTTTCCATCCGAATGCATGTCGAACTCTTGATAAGACAACCGCATACTGGTGAGTATTGACAATGGCCGTCAAGTTGATCTTGCCCGACGAGAGAGCATCCTTCAGAAGAGGCGCAACCCTATCCTCCGGTCAGTCACACCATTCCTCTCCAACTCAAAGTAATCTCCAACTGAAAAGTCATACTCTGGCGGGTTCGCCGGGTCGATGATGACGGCATCCTTGGACTTGTCGTCAACCACAAGATAGGCGTAGTTGTTGGAGCTCCCAACCCCTAGGTACTCAACATTAGCCCAACCGGCTCTCTCCTCCTCGCGCCCGCGTCTCGCCATCACTTAGCTCTGTAATTTCCCAGAGTCAAGACTCACACATGGGGATCGATTGAATATGCATTTTGCGTGCGTTGTTTGTAAACTTCGTCGGTTTAATCAGCAATGAGGGGCACAGCTCGATATGGTGGAAGACGGATGATTTCACTCACGGAACCGGCAAATCTCTGCGAGAGCAACTGTCTGCCAGACAGTATCAGTCTATTCATAGATGGACGAAGAAGAGACTGTCTCAAGGATGACTGGGAATAATCTGTGAGAGGTTCAACGATCTGATGCTACCGGGTTTACCTCACTCTAAGCCGTAAATACCGAGAGGAGGAGTCGTTCGAAATCATTAATAGCCGCCACGTGATTGGCTGCTCTGCGCTGCTCAGCTCCACGAAGCCGAGAGGGTGACGAGACGCTGATGGCATGTACTCCCTGATTATACATATCGACATCGATCATTCTTTCTCGTAACGGCGATGAAAGTGCAAGGAAATTCAAACAGTCTATTGGGTATCATTGAGTTCCAGTGTGTCCAACACAGCACGCTTCGGCGAAAACAACGACAAAGCCACGAGCCTCACACTACACCGATAGGCTTCGGCTTCCAGACGCCGCTATATTGGGACCACCCCGTAGTCGGCGCCGGGCTCCGGTCCGGATCCTGTTCCAGCTCTTGTTCCTGGGCCTGTTCCTCCGGCACTTGTCTGTCCTCGGGCTCTGGGCCGCTGGCCTCGCTGGCCATAGCCGCCATGTCTTTGGACAGCTTCAAGCACTTCAGATATACCTGATTCCCCGGCAGCGTCTTCTGCAGCTCTGCAATTGTCGTCTGCAAATGACCCAGATCCCACTGACGCAGCTGCCCCATAATCCTCTGTCTCGCCGCTTCGTCGTCCTCTCGCAAGTAGGACAAGACAAGCTCCTTGCACGGGTCCTTGGCCTTCTCCGCCTCCCCCAGGTGCTTCCAGTAGTAGTCCCAGATCCAGTCGAGCGCCTTCTTTGCGGCCGACCGCAGTTTGGCTAGCGAAGGCAGCTGCTCATGCGTCGCCTGGTGCCTAAGCTCTACAAAGGTGGCCGGCAAGCCAATGTTCTTGGCGATGGAGTACATGCTCTGCTTGCGCAGTTTGTCCTGATGCCCATCCAACAGACCGGTGACGAAGCTGACGGCATACCAGTTAGCGTCCCTGTTCACCAAGGTATGAGGACGGCAGATGAAGCCACGACAACCCTCCCTGCGCTGCCTTGGATAGAGCCTCCGAAAACTGCCATCCATGACGTCTCTTGGCCGCATATCCCGCGCGCAAGGTGGCCCCGACCTCGCTGGCTTTCGTCTCGACCACTTGGCTTCCTTATCCAACATTTGCCCCCCTCCCCCCTTATGAGTCCAGGCCTCCAACCCCAAGCAAGCCACAGCGGAGGACGACAAGTAGAAGAGTGACAACAAGGCCCAGACGACTTACCGACTGAACGCGGCTGCATATGCAGCCCTCACAGCATACGTCGATGCTCCTGCGTTGCCCGTGGCCGCGGCCTCGTCGCTCAGGACCGCAGCCATGAGCAGGGCCGTCGACTCCACCATGTGCGGACAGTTGCCGCGCTGCATCCACATGGACACTCGCCCCACGGCCTTGTGCTTCTCTCCGTCCGCCTGCTCTCGTGATGCCTGGCGATTCGGACTTGCAGCCGCAGCCGCAGCAGTAGTGCCCCGTCGTGCATCCCCCTGATTCAAGCCCTGCCCCTCCTCTTCGCGGCCACGGTTTCCCTGCTGATGCTGCTGCTTGTCTGCATCCGCATCTCTGCCTCCCTCGAATGCCCGACTCTGGTCCTCCTGAGTTTTTGGCTGCTGCTGTTGTCGCTGATGGTGGCTGTAAGCTGCACCGCCCTGGATGCGACCCGATGCACCAACCGTCTGCGTCAACGCCCCAGAACCGTAAAACTGCTCCCGCACAAGGAGCAGCTCCTGCCGGTCCCTCCAGGGCGTAAAGACATACTGCACCATCAAGGGCGGCAGGGATGTGAAGAAGAGGAGTAAAAAAAAAAAATGAGGGAGAAGAACAATTGTGTGACAAATGTTCACAAGGCAGAGAGACGCTGCTTGGTGGAAGCGAAAATGCAAGAACAAAAAGTTGCCGTGAAAGCGGTGGACAGGTTCGGTTTAGCGGAGTGGTGCGAGCTGCGATTAGATAGGACGTTGTGGTGCGCTTTGCTGAATGCGGCAGTAAATCGGGACAAAGTACTTGTAAGACGAGAAACCCTCAAAAAAGCTGCAATATCGACGCAGAGCCCGCTCTCCTGCTGCATCTTCTAGTCTACCTCGTACTGAATATTACAAGTACAAAGACATGTAATACCTGATTCACAACAAGTCACATCAGCAAGGATGAAGCGCCGCAACATGTGGTGCAACCCTGGCCGTGACTCTTTCACCATTCCGCGCCCTACGGCATGCACGGCAAGTTGGGACGACACGCCGGACATGGAGTGCCTTTTCCATGCACATGCTACGCTCATGCCACTCTACTCCCTCCATATGCCGCGTGAATTTCCTTCAAGTTATAGATGAGCTTGACAGCATCCCATTAGGCATCCGTTGATCAATATATAGGAAGGAATGCAAAGGAAAATAAAACCAGTTTGTTCTCAGGCCCAGCAGCACAACAGCCACCCTCTCGTCGTCAACCACAGGCCAATCAGCTCTCGATACGGCATCTGCCTGTACCCCTCCGCACGAAGGATTCCCTTTTTTCAGCTCACTCACTCAGAGACAAAAACGCCCCCAAAGCGGCGGCTTACCAGGTACACTACCTACAGCACTTTGATGAGGCACCATGACAAAAGTTGTTACCGCCATCGCCAAGTCGTACGTGGAATCTGCCCTGGTAATATGTACAAGCATTTAGGGAGGTCAGGTATTTGTTAGGCAGGCTACCCTCCCTCTCTCCCTCAAAATGGGCAGTCAATCACATCACTCGACCATCATCATCCATCCTTTGCTTCTCAGCCTTTTCTCTGCTTCCGGCTACGACCAATGGCAGCACCAACAGCCCGTGTTGCATATCACATTTGACGCAACCCCCAATATTATCGACGACAGACCAAAAAAACAAGATAAGTCGTAGTGCCTTGATAAAGAGGGGGAAAACGGGCAAACGCAGCGCCAAAGTAGCGTCTCCGAGACACATGGAAAGCCATCAGCAGGGACACCAGTCACTTTCTGCAAGCACAGGCACAGGCACAGACATGGTGAAGCATGTAATACTCTGGAGCCCATCGGTACCTATCAGTACACATCTACCGCAGAGAGCCCTTTTCTTCCCTCTTCCTCTCGCTATCCCGACATCCGGATACGTGTAGGTACTTGAAGCGTTGAAAGGCCCTTATTTTGCAGCAACTCTCCGTGTCGATGCAGGGTCATGCTGCAAGAGCCAGGAGAAAGGCATCTGACGCAACCGACTTCTGCAAAGGACGAAAGTACATAGCGACTTTTAGAGTCTGACAACTACCCAAGCCTACACACCACTTGATGGGTGAGCAGAATGGAGACGAGTAATAGGAGGTGATACGGAGCAAATACCGTTTTCAGACGACAAAAGTACGAATCACACCCGGCTGAGGGACGACGACCCTGAAGGAAAAAAGAAAAGAAAAGAAAAGAAAAAGCTCCGGATCACGGACCGCAAAAGAAAACAATGTATCTACTATGTATTACCGTACGGAGCAGCACCCTTCGCTTCCTTGTCATGCACAATCCCAGGCTTGCACTTTCAAGTCCGGGGTCTCCATAAAGACATGATTACTGCGCCCCCATCGTGCCCGGCAATTCTCAGCTCTTCCGCCATCACCAGCCCAATGGTGAAGATACTTGCTCCTCCAAGTGCAAAGCCGTGTCACTGGCTGAACAGTCACGCAACATCGGCATCTCGGGCTTCAGGCCGAGTCCCTTTTTCTTCGTAAGGTACCGTATGTGGTACAAGACCCAGCGAAATGCAATAGTGCCTAGGACTCGTACGAGAGCAGCGCCCTTCACGGGCCTGTCATATGGAACAGCATCCTTCAAGGCGACCTCAATCCCAAACCGCCTTCGGTCCGGCAGAACAAGCAAGCATATAGCCTGGGATAGCGAACCCCCACCCGAGACGGCAAACGAAACGGGACCTGCGAAAACCACTTCTTGGGTACCTTGCCGGAAGAGAGAGGGGAACAAAAGACACGAAAAGCCCCTGCCGGCCAGCGGATGGATGTCATCAGGGATGCTTGATGGCATGCAAACCAGCCAGGCATCCTGTCATGACCGCTACCAACCTCGTTTCGTCCAAGTACTCGTACCTCGCCGTCAAACAACGCCAGTGCCAGCCCAGACTCGAAACGAACAAGACGCATGAATGCTTGACAAAGTGAAAGAAAAAGACATCTCAAACCCACCTGGTATAAGGCAGGAAAAGAAAGGAGCCGAGATGCTTTACCGCCCAAGCCGCCCCCTCTTGTCAAGCCCACTCCCCATCAAGCCCATAAAACTTAGACACAGAGGCTGGCTGGCTGCCTTATTAGTTCCAACCGTAATGAAATCCTACCTCACGCCTCGGCGTAACGGGGGACATCGAAGCCAGAGGATGTGCCCTGCACCTTTTCCACAATGATTGTAAGGGGACGCGGAGGCTGAAGTTTGTTAGCTCAAAGGGCGAATGCGACGCCCCTATCGTTGTTTACCTTCCCAGAAGGATCATCAAATGCCCATCACAAGTGGGAGCAAGATACTTCCCAGAGGAGGCCCAAGGTTCAGCCATCGTGGCTCAGCAGACTTCCAATCATGCTTTGCCATCTCCGACTGATACCCAGAAGAAAAGAGGGAGCCAAATACCTACCTTCAGCATGAGATCCAGACTTGTCGCTCGTACTGCAAGTAGATACCTCTTAAGATGATGCTCTCCAGATGCTGGATCCGAGACCGCAAAGTAAAGCAGAACACTGTATACCTTTGCATCACCGTAGCGCGGGAGACACAAATCATCTTCCATCCACGACTCCAATAACACTAGCAAGCACCAGCACGGAGCACGGAGCACGAACCGCCCAAGTCAAGCTCACCCAACCATCCAGAAACCCAAAGCCGCACCGAATGGATCCCAAAGCAAGAAGCGCCAACGAGAAAATGGCGAGCAGAGAAAAAGCGAAGGGGGGAAGGGGAAGAAGGGGTGTGAAATAAATCCAGGGCTCGGATGAAGGGGGAGGCGTGCATCCTCTGAGAGAAAGGGGGGGTGCACTGCAGAACAACCACCAAAAGAGACAAGAAAAGAAGGGAATAAAGGAAAGGGAAAAAAAGCAGCGCAAGCATCAAGAAGATGAGTCCTGCACCACGAGAGTGGGGTGTGGGGAGTGAAAGTGGAGGAGCAAAAGAGAGGAAAAAGAAAGAAAGAGAGAGAGAAAGACAAGAAAGACGCAAAAGACACAAGAGCGGATCCGCAACGCACACACACTAAAAAAGAAGAAGGGGCCCATGCTTTCGGACATGGGACGGGGGGGGGCGCACTTTCCTCAAGGGAAGAGGGGGGCCTCAAGAAAAAAAGGAACAAGAAAAAAAAGAACGAGATTCTGACCAGTCAGAAGCCGTCCCCCGGTGCCCACCAAAAACCCTTCCAGAATGCACTGCGCTGCAACTGCAACTGCACGACGACCGGGGGGGAAAACCCAGCAACGGACCCCACCACCCACTTCACACATGTCCGACAGGGGTGTTTCCGTTCTAGCGGCTCCTTCCCTGTGATGTCTTCTTTCCATTGCTCCTTCTCCAATCTACGAGTACGACTTTTCAGCGTCGGTCGTACAGTATGCACCTGCCTCATATAGTGTCCTTGAGACCTCGAAATGGTTCCAGGCTGCGTTCCTCTGAACTGTAGCATCCGCCGCCTCAGACTCAATAGTCATATGTGGACGTCAGGGTAGCGGGGCCGAACGAGGGCAAAGCAAAAGGAAGTCAGACGATACCTACCTATGGCAATACGTAAGGACTCAAGGACCTCGGTGCTGCTTTGACGGTGGGGCTCTAAAAGCCGTGCTTTTCGGGTACCTTGTACTTTTGACCTCGTACCTGCCGCGGCACTCCGTCCCAATTCAGTCCAGACGGTTAGTGGGGTTGTGGACTGCCACTTCCAATGTCCAGCACCATCTGCTGGGCACGTAAGAGTACCCGTAGTCTGTACTTGCAGTACTCGTACTCCGCCCTACGACTCGAGTCGTGCCTGCTGCCCTGTCTCAAGTCATCAGTCCGCCTTTACGAAGGTACCTCTCTCTACCTTACATGTTATACGTCACACCCGCTAACTTCCAGGTTCTCAGCTCGCTGCAGCAATCTGGACAAGAACCTCCTGGTCACAGTCACCTTGCACCAATCCAGGAAATCACTCAGGCTCATGGTTGCACGATTGATGTCGTCTCTAGCATTATTATCAACGGTCGATAGCATGTGCTGGCGTGAGCCACCTCAGAGCTACCAAAGCTACCGACCCCTGCTGTTCTACTGTGCCTTGGCTGTCTACCTTATCTATCTTTATTCCAGTAATGCCGCCTAGATGTCCATTGTGTCCGGGGGTATCTTTTTCCTTGCTTCCAAGTATGACCGTCCATGCTTTGTCAAAGAAAAGAATGCAAAAGCAGAAACTTCATCTGCAAGTCGCCAGATACCCGTAACTCCAAAATCAAACCATGACTCCAGTTATCCCATTGCTCATTCCCAGAAAATCCGTCCAAATGCATTCAGTATTCGTAATATTCATCATGGCGTGTCTGATCTTGGCGACTTCTCCCTCGTCTCATCTTAGTTCTCCTCCTCAACTTGATCCTCGTCGTCGTCGTCCTGTTCTTCCTCATTATCAGGAACGATTGGAGGCGTCCATCCTTCAGCCAGCTTCAGATGCTGGCTAGTGTGCTGTCGGGGCAGCATCGGCATTCCCAGTTCCGAAAAGGTATTGAATGTGTAGGAAGATTCGTCGACATATTTGCCGGGAGTGTCGTAGAGACCCAACCCAACCAAGACTTCTCCCTCTTCTTCCGGCTCGTCCACCACCTGGAAGGCTGGTTCAGGAGCGGCTGGCTGCAATTGTTGCGTGGCGAAGCCACAAGGTGTAGGCGGGTTGCTTTCGACAGAAGTGCTGCGCTGGCTCAGTGTCAACGGCGACCAGTCCATCGATCCGTCTCTCATCATAGGCGACGGTGGAGAGAATTCTGGTGAAGCTGCGCTCTGAGAATAATGTCCAGCAAACTGGGGAGAGCGGGGGGCGTAACTGGGCAAGTAGCTCTGCTGATTGCTCTGCTGCATTGCCAAAGGTGACGGGTTTGTGGACAAAGTTCTCATGATGGGCGACGGCGGAGAGAATTCTGGCGATGGTGGTGCAGCGGGAAGCGAATAACGAGGAAATTGCGGCGAGTGCGGAGTGTAGACAGGGTGATAGCTCTCCTGCTGTGAGGTGCAAGGAGGCTGATAGCTCTGTTGATAGACCTGTTGATAGTTCTCCTGCTGACCATACTGTGCCGCCAGGGGTGGCCATTGAGCAGGTGCATCCTGTATATATCCGAAATCAACCGGGGGTGATGGCAGAGTCGTCGAAGGGTGCCAGCTGGCAGGTCGCTGTTGCTGGACTTTTGAAAGACCGGCGGACTGGAGCTGGTGCCCCGGGCGCTGGGATTGACGGTATTGCTCATACTTGTACTGATGAGCAGGGTTGGTGTGCTCGACTGGCTGGGTCTGATAGACCTGCTCCGGGTAGTGACTCTGATCAACTTGCTGAGTTTGGAAAGTCGTCTGGCAGGCTTGCCCAGCGTAGCCTGTCGGATAGGCGTGCTGCTGGTGTTGCAAGATTGGCATGTAATATCCCATGAAGCCCGTCTGAGTTTGCGCAGGGCCTGGATTGGCCGCCTCGGCGCGGTGTGTACCCGAGGCTTGAGCTGGGGCGTTGTGAAAGTGGTTGTAGTAGTTGGCCTGCAAAGCCGGCTCTGCTCGCGCGCAGGTTTCAGCGTGAAGCTGCCGCCTCAGCTGCTCCTGGCGAATTGTCTCCATCGTTTGGACTCGACTGGCTCCGTTCGGCTTGGAATATGTTGTACGGTTGATGGAGAGAACTGTTTATGCTCGTGGATGAGTGCTGACGCTTGGAGTAAATGGGTGAGGCGCCAGGGGGGATTGTTCGAGGTGAAGAGCGTTCAAGATGACCAGACAGATAAGTTTGGTCGATTGACAAAAGTAAAAGGGCCAAGCAAGCTTATATTGGGTTGTAGAAGCTTTGGGGGTTCCCGAAAATGAAACTATTAATATAAACTCAAGAGTACGTATCTGGTCGCTCTTCGTCGAAAACTGGAAGTTAACAAGGGTGTGGAGTTCCAGGGAGGGGGGTTAGAGGGGGTGGACCGCTCGAGGGATCCGAGTGGCTTTAACGACCGACCTGATCAGGGATGGTTTGGATAGTTGGATAGTAATAGTGAACCATGACTACCTTGAACCTTGAGGAATGGCAGTTTCTGGCTTCGGTACGCAAGTCGTACCTGCAACGATTCCTCCGTACACGCCCATGCTGCTCGTCCTACTATACCTAGTTCGAACCAGATCCAACCGTCCATGGATCTCGAGGTGGACCAACGAGCGAGCGTCTGGTGTAATTAGCGCGGTGCTCCTCCTCCGGCCGTAGCAGTAGGCGATGTTTCTTTTTCGGTATGACGACGGCATAAGGCAAACGTGCGGGTGGCATGGGAGCTTCAGGCAAGACCTTGCTAGCCGCTGCACAGGGAGGGCTAGGTGCTCCTCCTCGTCAGTACTGTAAGATATTCGATCCAGGATTGTCTTCCCCTTGGTACAAGTCGTATGTACTGTATTATTCACCCTCGACAATCCAAGACATGGCCGGCCGGGATTGGCATAGAGCCTGCGAGCCGACACATGCCCTGTTCCTCCTTGGCCGGTACGTCATACGGGGCGAGGCAAGGGATGGTGGAAGGCCGTCTCGTGAGGCGGGCTCGATCTCCAACTGGTAAAGTAGGGGGAGCGCCATATCGTACAGTACTCGTAAGTGAAAGAAAAGAAAAAGAGAAATGGGGCGGCGACCCCATTCTCCTTGAATAGTCGTCGCCCTAGAGCGGCGGCCGTACCAGAGACAATAGTGCACGAGCACACAGAGGGATTAACCAGAGCGGCCGCTGTAAGCTCAGCAACTCGGGCCTCTGGCGCGGTACATGCAATAATGATTGCTGCAGGTATGCATGCTCGGGGGAACTTGCAGAAACAAGCTGTCTGAGGGCATTTCAAGCATCACTTGCACAACCCCGTCGAGTATCCACAAGAGTCAGGCAGGATAATACGTCGGGCTTCTTGCGGCGGTACTCTGTGCTCACATACCAGCAAATCGAAATTGGATTTTCAGCAGGTCCAACCTGATTCATGTTCAGATGCAATACCGGCGTGAGAGGTCGCCTCTGAAGACGACGCAAAGTGCTCGTTAGTCCCTCGAGCGCTCAGGAGTGAAACTTGACATGGGGCGCCAGCCGGAGTCTGAAAGACAGGGCTGATATAATACTACTCAAGGTTAGCAAATGCCAACAAGAACAGGCTGAAGCAAGGATAATCCGGCGCTTGGGTCGAAACAACAGCCAGCACTGTGCAAAGTGAAAAGGTAGGCATCTGGGCTTCTTGCCTGCTCCGTCCGTGCTGAATGCTATAAGCCGCAGAGGCTCACGAGGAGAGTGCAATAGCGTATCCCTGCAGCCCCACGCTGAAGGGGACAAGCCCAAAGGTGGTGGACGAAAACCGTCAATGAGAAAAGCGGCCAAAGAAAGGAAGAAGGGGAAAGGAGGCTAGGCCCCCGGCAGGACGGGCAAGACCCATCTTTCGGTCGCTTCATGGAAGGGATGGCGAAGGATCTGAATCCGACCCAAGGGGGTTGAAGTATGAACAGCCCGTCAGATTGGCCAACCAGCGTTGGCAGGAAGGGAAACCGGAGTGTCCGTCGTAGCTCGGGTCGAGCAAAAGACCAGTTAGGAGGGCGTGCTCACGGGAGGCACACTCCTCGTCCCCAGCTCACGGACCCCTTCAAAAGCTGTCCCCTTGGGCTTGGAATGCCTTCTGGCTCCACTAGCGACGTGGCGTAGTGGTGTACCCTAGTAGACCTGGTGAGTCGCGCAGATGAGAACCGCCCACAAATCTCACCCACATAGACGGAGACGAAGATGCACATCACGGTCCAGACAGAGTGATTGACATCCCCACATAGCCGGAAACCTTCCCTGTCGTCATACGGACACCCCACGGACTCCCAGCTTTCGGCGCCAAAGTCGCGGAATGGAGCACGGCCGAGAGGCAGAATGGCGTCGGTCTATCCAGAGACACGAACGGGCGGGCTGTGAAGAGGGGACAGATCTCATCGCTGGTTCATCGGTCGTTAACGACTGGCCAGCGTTTGAGCCGACCTAATCATATCAGCGGTCCCTTCCGTCCAGCCGCTTACCAAGTCGGTGCCCGTTCTCCATCTCTGCCTCATATTCGAAGTGTGATAGGTACCTACTACTTGCCATCGATATGAGACCTGCGAGACAAGGAGATGACGCCAGCCCACCACCTGTTGTGCAAGCTGGTCCGATGTCTTGTCTTGCTTGTTGCTGCAGCTGCTGCCGATGCCGATGTTGGTTGCTAACTTCGATGCCGATGCCGTTGTGAAGAATATCAGTCGCTGCTGGCTGCCAGCCGTGGCGTACGAGTACAGTAGTTGTACACAATGATCCGACCTACCAGGTGCGCTGCATTCGACACACCAGACAACGCAACCCCGTCTACACTCTACACTTGCCCAGGATGCTCCAACGAGGCCGACGACTGATTGCATGTTGAAATGCGATCCTTTTCTTTTTTGCTTCGCAACACAATAAACTGCTCCCCGTGAACAACAGGAACCGGCTCGGCGAGAAGGCAATCGTCCCACAGCGCAGTTCAAAGGGGGAGAGCAAGAGGTGATGGATGCAATCAATCGTTTCGTGCTCCGCAATCCAACATCGGGAACATAGTGCAAGGGCAGTGCCTCCCTCAACAACATAAGGTACCTAGCAGTAGTAGCAGTCACCATCGACTAGGTCAGTAGGCAAGGAAGGCAAGTGCCTTGGCGTACCCGGTAATGATAGGTCGGGGGCAATTGTGGAAAGAGCAAGGCGACCTGGAACCCCCGCTCATTCGCGTTCGCGTATCAAACGGCTGCCGAACGCAAAATCTCGGAATTGGGGCAGTCGCATCAGAGACAGGAGGTAAGGTACTGTGCCTTCGGACGTCAAGGATTTGCAGATACTTCAGCCTGTACCTTATGGAGGACCAGAACGGACTAGCACGTCCAGTACTTAGGGACTTACCTCAGGTACCTACATACCTACCTAGGTACCTTACTGTAGGCAAGCAAGGCGAGGTAACGTAAGGTAAGCTGCCGGTGCGGCTGCGTGGAGCTGCAATTGATTAGCAGTACTTTTACGAGCGCCAACGGAGTGCAGCACCGTCGCCACCGTGCTTGGGCAACGAGGGACGGTCGGAGGGGTCTCGAAGTGTCCACTATAAGTACACTGTGCCTGCCCTACTAAGGTACCTACCTAGGCGACGGAGAGCTCCGTGAGGCACCGCTCGAGCCGCTCGGTATCGTCCAGGTCCCTTGAAGCGCGCGAGTAGGGCCGTATGCGCACCGGCGAGACAATGCTACTACTTGAGAGTCGAAGAGCCCCGGCGGAAGGTGTGAATGGTACCTAGGTACCTAGTAATTCTATGATCAGTCCGCTGCTATGGCCGCCAACGAGCAAGAGCGACCAGCAGGCCAGGTTGTCGGCGAAAGTGATCTCCACCACCAAAACAGCAACTGTCGCCCACGCCTGCTTCTCCATATGAGCAGTTACAGTACATTCTGCTAGTATGATGATGCGGTTGCATGCAAGTCCAAGCAGGTCCAACCCGACATGCCTGTCGGGGTACATGTGCCGTGGCCCAGCAAGTGCACTTCAGGTCGTAGACCAGCGGTGCTTGTCCGGATATGGACACTGATATCCATGCACCAACTCGCCAGCGTGAGAAAGCCATTGTGGAGCGAGTGGCGGCCTTGGTGCTTTGTGCTTTGTGCTTCGAGGCGACGTACCGGCTGCGATGGGCGGAGTGGGAAATTGAGGCCTTGCCGAGAGACAAAGTGCCCCCTTGATGGAGTCACCTGAAGATGGTTCGGGTTTACTCTGCCTGCCGCTCTGGGCTATTTGCTCCTGCACGGGTACACAGACAGTTGGGCTGCGGAGCGCTTCAGTGGGCTCACGCGGCACTGTGGCGCCTGCAGAGTGCTGGGCTGCGAGTTTGAGAAAAAATGGATGGATCGATCATGGAATGGTTTCGTCTTGCCGCCAAGCCAGGGATTCGAAGGTACCTATTACTGAGTACAGTACGCCTATATCATACTCGTACCTAGTACTAGTAGGTCCCAAATGGGTGCTGGTTCGAAGGACTGTGCGCAAGTTTGCTCAGAAACCCCAGCGCTTGCAGACGTGCGAAAACTCCAGCTGGATACATACGTCACCCTGTGAAAACCGAGGCCGCAATTCAAGTCAGTGCTAGCAAAGCCCGCTATCGTAGTGCAGAAACCCGCCATTGTATGGATGCCACATGCTCCGCAGCAATAAGCTGAGTGATGGTGAAACTCGGTTGGGCCAAACCAAGTTGGAAAACGAAGCACAGGCGGTGAAAGCGAGTTGCGAATGTGAAGCAGGGACGCAACCAGGAAGAACCGGTGCGCTGAGCAGGCCGGGAAAGGGAGGTTTGCCATAGCATTCCTCCATACTCGCTGTAGGGTCGATATTGATGCAGTCCCTCGTTTCGATGTCTTAACACCGACCAGCAGGATGCATCCTGTCGGCATGCCTTAATACCTGACCTGTCTCATTCCCACTTCTCAGTCATGAGCTGGTACCAACTCAGCGTTATGTAACAACATGGAGCTCCTCGCCTGTGGACGGTACGAGTACCTATTCAGCATGGTTGCCGCGCGTTGCCTCATGAGGTGTTCATTGCGCCTCTTTCATGCCCCTATCGCGCTCTCGCGACGTATTCCAGTGGCTATCAGGCTAGCAAAGAAAGAAATAGAGCCGGTTGTCTTGCGAGATTCCGCTCCACTGTGAATGGCGCCCAAATTCGCACTTATGGAGCGCTGCGTCCGGATGATGGCCATACCATTGGAACCCTCCCGGACGAGAATGGATTATTGGGCCACTTGCGTGGCTGATGACAGCGGTACCGCGATTTTCGCACTGTGCTGCCCTCAAACCTGCACCAAGTCGCTAGCGAATGCTCCCACCCTGCCTAGCACTTCATGCGCACAACGCTCGCCTTCTAGCTCTATCCAATCCTTCTCCGCTACGTCGGCGTCAGCTTCGGGTCCCGCAGAGCCTTCAACTGCCCTCAGCCGTCACTCGTTACTCCGTTACTCGTTGCTCAGACCCAATACCTACTCGGACCTATTGGTACTAGACTCGCTTGCGACGCCCTGCGGCGCGTCCTGGTCCGTCACAGCCCATGGCTTCTCAAGGGCCAAAGGCGCATTGGCTAGACACGACACCACGCTCCCGGCCTTGAATGGGACCTGGGAGACGGCCCTTGACAGCCCGCAAGTACCGAGATACGAAGTGTTCAAGTACTGTCGTACTGCAGCTACAGCCACGGATTCTCGTATGGAGGCCGGAGCGAGAACATTGTTACAGGGATGTTAAAAAGGGAGCACGGAGCTGGCAAGTATGGGATGCTACCTCTTACAGCACTACAGAATGTACCTTGTGCTCAGAGCGCAGCTACATGTACTTGAGTCACATACTGTCTCAGCAGCTAACTGCTATACCAAGGTACCCAGCTACAGAGGTAGTACCACAGGGACTGCCGCTGACTTGGCACACCTTGCAGCCCATGAGCGAACTGCAGCCATCAATATCTGGCATCAGCAGACTCAACTCGCAACAGCAAGGCTTGAGTCATATTAGTGTACAGCAAACTCTGCTCGACGTGAACTACTGCCTGCCCACTAGGTACCTCCTTGAGAGTAGTACCATCCGGGCTCGCTGACTGGGTTGACTGGTTCCAAAACTAAAGGAACGCCATTCGGGGAGCATCGCAGCCCGGTCAGGGCTGGATTTGCCTCGCTCTTCAGGGTTCATCTACTCCATCTGAATGGCCAGCGACCGAGGCTACAGCCAAATTCAGCTTCGCAGGGGGCTCCCGTCCAGGTCTGTCCCGGTCCTACTACGAGACAAGGCGGGCTTGTTGATCATGTGATCGCTTGACGCGCAGACAGGGGAGTTGCGGAGCCAGATATTGCTGCACTCCATGCTTCATACGAGTACTGTACCTGTGTACGTCTATCTGCCCTCCTTCGTCAATCTTCGGGGTCCCGGCTTCGATGCCAGGATGGAGGTGCCAAGGTCGGCGCGCTGCCAGCATCAATGGCCTCCATGGCTTGGTCTGGAGCCCTGGAACCGAACCCCCCGCCGCGACTGTCCCACCCAAGCCTCCGGTGACTTGCAAAAACTCGGACGGCGCTTGATCCACCGCCGCCGTGGCCTGGCGGGCCGTGTCCTTGTCGCACATGTGGGGTTGCAGCGAATGAAGACGGCGCCATGGCATTCTGAGAATGAGCCCCCTTTTCTTGCAGACCCCTCTGGAGCCTCTCAACAGGCCGCAGGCCGCAGGCCTCTGCAGCTGCCTCAAAACTACGATGATCGGCGTCACTCGCCCACCTGCGGTCAAGTCCAGACTTGGGAGCCAGCCCAGCCGGCATGTTGGGTAGCGCATCACCTTTCAGCCGTCCTTGGTGGCGCATCAGAGAGGTACCGTTGCTTGGCTATCTGTCTCGCAACACGAATGAGCTGGCACCGTAACATAAGCGTTCTCTTGCATCGCGATACAGCGCTGAGCACGGAGTTTCAAACACATTACTGCATCAAACGTGCGGGTGACAAAAACCTTGCAAACATCAAGCAGACACACTGGGCGGCTGTCGCGGGCCCTTTGGAGCAGGGTACATGATCATGATGCTTGGGTCCTAAGGTGCTTAGCATGGTTCATGAACCGCTGGTATCGTTGCAGGCCTCTCTCTTCCACCCTCCACAACTCAATGCGGGCGCCAGCGTTCCACGCAACCGTGTTTCAACCGGAACAGCGTTTATTGCCCAGAATACCACATACTCGTTCATGCCAGCCTGCACCCGTCCTAAAAGGGCTATCCGAACCAAAATCCCTTACTACGACCCTGACCATGAATGAGAGAAGCACTACCATCCACATCGACCGAGTCTTTCTGTGCTTTAACATTCCGTTTACTCTGCCCCAACGCCGTCGATGGCTGTCCAACGTCTGGTATTCGACCCTGCTGACGCTGCCTGTACGAGCATCCCATACCCTACAACTTCCGGATATGTGGACTAGGTTCCAACTGCACATGGAGCCTGGAAAGGACAAGATGAAGTCTATTGGAAGTGCGAGGCGATGGGAAGCAAGGTCGTGGCAAGTACACGATTGTCGAGGGCTGCTAAACTGATACGGGCAGGGTCCTGTCGAGAGGTACGAGTAGACCTCGTACTTCGAGTTCCCGGACAAGCATGTCATCTCCCACCAGCCAGACAACATGACGAAGAGAAAACACACCACGAGATTCACTGACTAACTGCCTCCTGTTCTCATTAGCGCTGCTCTCGGCGCTGGCTGCTTGGCTGCGTCCTGCCGTAACGTGGCTTGTGGTCTCCTCGATCACTGCTTTCAAAGGCAAGACGCCACCCAATACAGTGGATACCTCACGGCCAGCGCAAGTCTCGACAGGGTGATGTGCCTGGGCATTGCAACCACCGGGGAAATACCCAGGAAGCCTGCGTACACCAACAGTCACGCAGCATGCACGAGTGATTGCTACACCTACTGTTGCCGGTTTGCATGCGGCTGTGCTAGTCTGCATCGAGGAAAGACACTACTTACTTACTACCACCGCAGAATTCCGCTTTTTCGCAGCTTGATGCCGTGGCTTGTCTTGTCTTACAGGCATACAACCGGGACTCCGGCCGCAAAATCAACGCCACGAATTCCTCGCGACCCGGCTCTCTTTCAGGGAGCAAATTACTGTTACCTGGGTACTAATAGCACTGTACGCATTACGTACTGCACGAACGTACCTTTTTCCTGACTCAAAAGACCGGCAAAAGAGTGTTGCAGCTGTGTGAGCGTCTAGCCTCGCCCGACCTGCGGCGGCGGCTGGCAGGGATCCAGGACCTGTCCGCTCGTGAGGATTGCACCACATTTGATAGAGGCCTCATTCCCTAGCCCCGATGTGCAAATGAGTCAACAAGACAGTGCAGCGCCTATAGCGGAGTTCTCCGTCTGCTGTGGCCTTTGATGCCACCACGGGGTTGTCTTTATGGATTATCGCGTCTACATGTACTGATCACATCTTGACGCCAGCCTTGAGGGTTTCCAATTTGCGGAGCTGGTGACGCAGGGATGTTTGGTCATAAAGGTCCGGACCCAAGGGCCCCAGGAAGCTGATGGGCAAAGCTCCGGCCGTGCTTCGACTTGTCGAAGGGTCACATTCTGCTAGTGTATGAGCTGACGGCCCAACAGCCAGACCAGCAAGTGTGCCATAGGGAAACTGTGACGGTGTGGTATTACACAGTACGGAGTGCTTGGGGACAAACCGTCTTTATTTGCCATACTAAGGTACTACTACTCCAATTGTCCAAGCAAAGCACTAACGTGCCCCAGGACGAGCATATCCACTCCTACGATACTGCGAGTACTCATTCACTCGTATCACGAGCCACCTGCTGCTATCCCAGGCACGAGTACCTACCATTGGATGGGTCGCCTGAACGGGGACTTTGTGTCACTCAGCTACCACCTTGGCACCGGATGCCTTCCGACATTCCACCTTCTTTCCTCGGCCTTGGACGGCTTGCGGCGATCAACGTATTACATTCTATGTACGAGTACATACATACGACTTACGTCTAGGATGCATTGACGTTGTCTATTGCATCACTTGGTAGATCTGATTTTCGGACCTTTGTCAAGCAGGCCTCATTCAAAGGTTATGTGTCAGTGTGGACTTGCTTGCAGCATCTTGGCTGACATATCGATGACCATTTCCCCATTGTGAGAACAAGTTGTGTTCAGCGATCCACGGCTGAGACAATAACGGAAGGGCAGGGAGTGGTCAAGCTAACTGCCAACAATTACTTACTTGGTATCGTATCACGCAGAAACACCCGGCCGAATACTATTAGGAACGTGTCTGCACTAAGAGCTAATACCGTTGGCGATAGCAATGGGAAAGTGTGCGATGTCGTGGGAGGATTCTACTTGCTTGCAACAACAAGATACGCGTACTAGACAATAGTATGCATGTGCGTACCCCTACGCCATTGGAATGTCTGATCAAGATTGGATTTCCCAGGAAGTCGACAGCGCGGAGAGATGCTCTCCCACCACCAAATGAGTACTTCGAGCCCGATTGTCCGTTTCACTTGACGCCCGCAGCCGACCCAGGATCACCCGAACCTGTCACCTGTACGAAGACCTCCCTGGAGGATGGCAGTCGAATCCCGTTGTACAAACTCATGAGCCTACGCGCAGCAGCCCCGTGCAGCGGCACCGTGTGTGAACGAAGTACCTTTTCCGCAGGCAGCACAAGAATGGCCGATAGTTGACGTTCGACGTGGGCTACCTTAATAGTACCAGCTGCTGCTCCTGTTCGATAGGTACCTTAACGTCCATTCTGCAGGGGTGCCGATGTACTTGTTTGTTTCCTTCTTCTTCTACTTTCTCTCTCTGCGTGAATGATCTGGGTTGACTTATTGCTAGTAGCCTCGCCGCTTCCCCTGATGGGCGTGTCTCTAGAAATCTTAGCTACGGGCTGGTGTTCCCGATATAGCTTCCCGATCCTTTCTGTCTCGTCCATCCGCCAGCCTCTTCAGAACCTCCCGCCTCTAAGCAAAATCAACCGCGTGGAAGTAAGGTACAGTCTGTACTTTCGTGCAAGTACCAACACGAGGACCGTCTCAACTCTGATCCCAGGCGCCTGTCTGATGATGGAAACTGACAAAATGCCTCGCTCCGTTGTCAAGTGCATGAAACAGGCAGAGGGCAACCAAACGCATCAGCCATGTTCACACCTTTCGCGCACCCATGAGTCGGGAATCCTCTGCCTAATCAGACGCCACCACCTGGTGTGATTGACAGCGTCTCACTACTACTATAGTAGGTATTCGTATGTGCGCACGAAGAAGTCGCAGCAACCAAGCCCCGGGGCCACCATCACAACCTGGAGCTGCGCGCCCAAAGCAATCTAACACCGCTTGACTTCCAAGCCTGGTCTAATGGTTAATGTCATTTCGTTGCAAACTTCCTGGCTTTTTGCGGCGCGAGGCTGCCCATGGGCCTGGGCCGTTGGCAGCCGTCGTCTCACCCCCTTCTCCTCCCTCACCAAAGACGCATGGTGGTGGAGAGGAGGGGAAGGGGACGAAAACCATCAACAGGTTGAGCGACCAGCATGCTTGTTTGCCCGCATGCAACCTGGGATGATATGCACAGACTAGCGATTTGGGGACATGGGGGGGTGCTGCTGCTTCTGCTCTGCTTCATGAGCGATGGAGTGCAGGCTGCTCGATGGCCAGGCCCACCGCGGGCGGAAGAGTCGAGACGCATAAGACAGCAGCTGTGATCGCCTGCCCACTATTAATCACCGGCCTGTCCAAGGCCCAAGAACCTATCAAGGAGCCCCTCACTGTGGCTTGTCACTCATCGCCTCCTCTTTGTCTCTCTGGCCGCCTTGGGGCGTGGGGCCTTGTGTTGAGAGCTCTGTGAAGCCGTGCGAGCCAATGGAGTCTTACATGGCGTTTCTGGTTCATCTGACGCCGCGGTTTACACACACTATCCACCCTCACGGGCTCGTCTCTCAACGCACCACCAGCAGCATGTTTCACCGCTTCTTACCCCCTTCCCCTTCCTGTGAGCGTCAGGATGGACGAAAAATGTCCTCCGGCTACGATGGGGAATGCCACGCACGGCTTGCTACCGTGTTTTGATCATTTGTCAAGCCTCCTCATGAGAGATATCAGCTATTGACCAGCCCTTTGCGCTTCATAGGACGGCATACAAACATGCATTTATACCTTACAGACAATACATGCAGTATTACCAAGCGCTCATGTTCGTCGCATGTGCTACTGACTACCTACTGTGGTCCATGCGAGGTCAGTCCACACGAAATACACGTTCACAACCCCTGTGTCTACCTGTTTAGCTCTCGAAGTGATGTCGCCTCCGCCCAGGAATTGGCTGCTAGGCGTGGCGCCACGCTATGCACCTCAGGACTGCCCAATATTTGGTACACAGAGCGAGCGTGTCGGCTTTCAACTTCCTGGTCATCGAATAGGACGGACAGGCAGCGGCTCTGACCCGCCAAACTTGGTGGTCCCTTTACGAGGAATCGGAGCGAGGGGCCCTGGGTTGGCTGCCGACAATGCTAGGAAGATCGATGGATTGCTCGGGACGGGCATTGCTCGCTCACTCACTCACTCACTCACTACCTACCTACCTACTAGCCAGTCGCGGACATGTGCGCCGAGCCCCTGAAACCCCTCCCTCTGGACCTTTGTCGTGGCCAAGTGTACAGCGAATCTCAGCCCGTGGCTTACATCCCAATCTCTGCTGCGGCACACCAGGCTGTAGAGCATTCCCGCAACGAAGGTGTCACCCGCTCCAACCGAGCTAATGGCAAAGAGACATGTCAGCTGCGGTGCCTCCCAGAGAGCTCCGTGCTACTTGCTACAAGGTACCAAGTACTCGAAGGAACAAGCCAAGGCTCGAAACGCGATGCCGTAAGGTATTAAAGCCAACATGGGGAGGGGGGAAAGATGACGGGTAACCGAAACCTTTAGGGGAGAAGAGAATGAGGGAGGAGGAATATGGCCTTGTTTGGTGCAACCTACTCAACGACAGAAATGGGCTCTGTGCGGGTTTCCACGGGACAGTGGATGATTTGTTCCGACAGCTGGCGCAAGGCGGTTGCTCCCTCCGCACCCCAGGTGCATAGAGCAAGGGACTTGCTGTTATACGAATGTGAGTATGAGTGCTTCATGCTCTGTATGGGCTGACCATGTTCAAATCACGGGCCAGGATCCATTGGGCAGGACGACACCGCAGGCAGGGCGTCCAAGAGGGAGGAGAAGGGCATGCTTACGCTTTGCGTCGTCGTTGCTCGTCGATGAGACACGATTCGGCGGACGTATGGCCACAGCTCTAGGATGGACTCGTCAATCTCTCTGCCTCTCTTGCGCCTTGTTGGACTTTTTCCCCCGTGGGCGAGTGCATTGCCCCGGCTTCTCCTTGGCCGTCCTTGCATGGGGTATGCTCTCCATATCTACGCGAGTCCAGTTATGTCAAAGACACACTGACTTGGTCACGACTTCACATGTCACAAAGTGCCACATACCTCTGCCCAGGATTTGGAGTAGAAGACCACGTCGGCCTCGGCCGCGAGCTCACGAAGGCCGTCTCTGCCTGGTTTCTCGACTTCGACGCTGATTTGCGCGTTTGGCAGCTTATCACGCAGCGTGCGGACGCACTCTAACGTGGTATCGGGGATGCGGCCCTGAGCTAGAGTTGTGAGACAAAAGGATTTTCGACGAGGGAGGGTGTCGAGGGGTGATTAGATGCCGTGGCGTCCCCTTTCGCTTGACAGCCAGACTTCACGAGTTGGCCGCAGCCGCCACGACCCCCCTTTCGCAGGCGCAACAGCTCCAGCGAGAGAGAGAGAGAGAGAGGCACAGCAGCAGGGTTCCCTGCTTTTGGACCTCCCCTTCTGCCTCTCACATCGTGTCCTTCTTTTCGCGGCTCGGCTTGGGACGGGGGCTGGATACTCACTTCAAAGTGCCACCAGGTATCTTCGCTGGCACTGAATTTCCGCACGACGGCCTCGAACTCGCCAACCGTCATTTCCGGTAGGTCGTTGTAGTTGACAATGGTACGGCTTCCCGTCTGCTCGCTACGGATGATGTAACTGCTGGCGGCCTGCGTGTGGGCCTCTCGGTAGAGGCAGAGCTCGAGGCTGACTGGCGAGGGCGGCGATGACGAGGAGAACGACGACTCACCAACGGGGGAGAAGGAATCCCTGATGCGCTGCGTAGCTGGCGATGATTCGCTGGGAAGGGGTGACACGAGGTACGTGCGGACGGCATCTCGCGGGCCAAGGAGCTGCTGCAGGACCTCGAGCGAGTTGGGGCAGTTGCCGCCGCGACGGATTTCGAGGCGGGAGGCTCGTTGCTTTGCGTCTTCGGCTGGGAATTGGGGGACGCTGTTTGCGGGAAGAGGTATGTTAGAATGTGATGCGTGATGAGGACTGATAGTATCTCAGTCATTGTGTAAGAGGATGACGGGGGGGGAGACTTTCCTTAGGATTGTGTCGAGGTAACAGGCCCCGACCATGATGAGGTGCTTCATTGTTTGGGCCGTCTTTGGCGGTTCTCTGGCTGGATTCTGTGCTTCTTGTCTATGATTATTCCGTCGTTTGAGAATATGGTGACGATTGGTGTGTGTTGTGTTTGGGAGGTTCAGGTGAGAGTCTGAGCATGACGACGTTTGAGGCTCCATGCCCCACCCCGCTTGTTCCATCAGCGACTTGGAGTCGATAACAGTAAAATGATCTAATTCTATAGCCAGCATCCTTCTAAGAAGATAACAGCATAGAGCAGGCCTAGACGGATTGAATCATCTTCATATAGTACATGTTTGAGAATGCTGATATGGAGGAACAGCAGTCATCAACTCTACACAGTGAAACAGTCTTCTTCAAACTTGTGGGCTGTCCACGCGATGATATGACAGAGGAAGGCCAATGATGACGTATGTGAGCCATGAAGACATGAATTCACAGCAAGCATTTGGTTCATTCCTCGGAGAGATGAAGTTGTATACTCGTGAGATAATTTATTATGATATGATGCCTATCAAGCATGCTTCGCCATGATTTCTTGGGAGGGTGTACTTTGTACGTCGACCTGCTCCCTCACTTACCCGGTAATCATTGGGTCACAACTTACCATATAGTTGTTGAGCAGTGCACTTACGGCAATCATGGCAATCGGCTCTTGCAGAACTCTACATGAGTGAGCTGTATTAACGTCGAAATCTTGGAGCTTGAAAAGGTCCAAGTCTGGAGTCGAGTCGACAACGATAATTGAAACTATCACCAACGTGCTGTCAAGGCTGTCAATGCCTGCTGAGAGGTAACATTCTATCAACGATGGCTAATGGTACCAACACTCATTCTACACTTTTTACTGTTTATCTCTCAATGACCAAGCTTGACTTGTCCGTCATCCCATAACCTGTTTGCTGAGGCACTTCACTTGTCCTTGGACGATCAGCATCAATCAATTACATAGTGGTGATTCTGCCCAAAGAAAGCAGCGAAGCTGACTGGTCGCCTCAACGGCAACTCTGTTCCCCACATTGCCTGGATCTAAGCGTCTTTGGGAATTGAGCTGCGGAAGCGCAACTGACAGAAATGGCTTTCGTCCGATCGTGCGAGATCTTCTCAGCTTACTGACGGCCTCATTATTACTGCGAATCTTGTTCCTTTCAAACCGCCAAAATCGACTGAACGAATCTCGACGATATTGTTCAGCATCCATCACCATCTCATTGACAACAGCAAGAGGATCGCTTTTCTCGCTTCCTGCCCCCTGTTACACGGCCTTTTTGGTGCATGGACTGCGGAGCGGCAACCCCGCGATAGACTCAGCTATTACATCATGGGCTGGGACGGCGAGGAAGACGGCGAGACGAAGCGCCAGAAGCACATTTCGTTTGAGGACGGCAGTCTGGATGGCAGCGACGAGGACGAGGGAGCCGTCGAGGTGAGTGACCCTGGCCATTATCATTCTCATCACGACCAGAATCGCGGTACTGGTGCTGACAGTTCTTCCCACCAAAACAGGTCACCTTTGACAATGGGAACCCATACAGGAGAAAGAGCTCGCTCGTCACGTCCGAGGCCACCGTGCCCAAGACGAAGCGCATCCCGCCGGGCCAGCGCGCCGAGTGCGTCGTCCACCAATTGATCGAGGACCAGCGGCGCTCGCGACACTCGTCCGCCGCCAACTCGCCCACCCGCAACCAGTACCGCGCGCACCCGATCTACACGCACCCGAACCACCACGAGAGTGCCGTGGACATTAGCAAGGAGCGGAGAATGGACCGGATCATTGATCTCAAGAGCCCCGGCAACCAGCAAAAGTGCCGCGCGGTCGTCGACACCGACTGTCTCTCCGACGAGGATGCCGGCCTCGGACAGGTGGACCAGAAGGTATGGACCAAGGAGATGACCAAGACGGACTCGGAAACGGATCTCACCCACCACACCTCGTACGAGAACATACACAGCCGCATGTTGACCAAGAAGCAGCTGAGCGACATGGCGTGGGGGGTCCGAGAGCTGAGCAGGCGGCTGAGCAGCATGCGCATTCGCTTTCGCGTGAGGACCATTTTCCTCCTGACAAAGATCCACGACTCGGATCTGATTTGCAACACGCGCGCGCTGGCGCAGTGGCTGCTCAGCAAGGAGAGGGACGTCAAGTATGTCGTGTACGTGGAGAAGATTCTCAAGACCAACAAGAAGTTTGATGTAGGGCGGATGGTGGATGACCTGGTCCGCGACTACGCCAAAGAGGGCGGCGTGGACGAAGAGAGCGCCCGGGACGATATCCAAAAACGTCTCCGGTACTGGGATGAATCCATGTGCAGGGCGCGGCCTCACCAGTTCGACTTCGTCATCACCCTTGGAGGGGACGGCACCGTTCTGTATGCGAGCTGGCTGTTCCAGAGGATTGTGCCACCGGTCCTGAGCTTTGCGCTGGGGAGTCTGGGGTTCTTGACCAAGTTTGACTTTGAGAATTTTAAGCCGACTCTCACCTCTGCATTTTCCAAGGGCGTAACGGTCAGCCTGAGGCTTCGCTTCGAGTGCACGGTGATGAGGAGCGTGCGAAGGAAGACGCCCGAGCCGGAGTCCGAGGAGGACAGCGACGACACGCACTATAAGCGGGATCTGGTGGAGGAGCTGATTGGAGAGGAGAACGAGGATGAGCGGACGCACCGGCCGGAGGGGACGTATGAGATTTTGAACGAACTGGTGGTTGACCGAGGACCAAATCCAAGTGAGTTGTTCCCCCCAACGTCTTGTATCGCCAAAGAGCCCGGCCCGATCTTCTCTAACACGGATCTTCCCTCCTCGCAGCAATGTCGTATACGGAAATCTTTGGAGACGACGAGCACTTTACCTCGGTGCTCGCAGACGGCATTTGCGTGTCTACACCCACGGGTTCGACGGCGTACAATCTTGCCGCCGGAGGCTCGCTGTGTCATCCTGAAAATCCCGTGATGCTCGTCACATCCATCTGCGCCCACACGCTGTCCTTTAGACCCATCATCCTGCCGGATACCATCGTCTTGCGGGTGGGCGTGCCCTACAACGCGAGGACGTCGTCCTGGGCCAGCTTTGACGGACGAGAGCGCGTAGAGCTCAAGCCCGGCGACTATGTTACCGTGAGCGCGAGCAGATACCCGTTTGCGTCGGTGCAGACGGAGGGCCGGAGGAGCGAGGATTGGATCAACAGCATAAGCGGGAAGCTGGGGTGGAACACGAGGCAGAAGCAAAAGGGATTCAAGGAGTGGGACGCCTGAGTGCCTTGTGTTTGTGCATTTATGCCCGGAGTATTGGTTCGTGATATTCGCTTTTGGAGGTTGGTTCGATAGAGGCGGGGTTTGGCAAGCTGCCAGAATGCTGGTCACGTCACTCAGTGTGAACAGTCAGAAGAGGGTGTTTTGACATAACTGTATGCATATGTTTCGATCAACAATGGACACATAAATCATTAATATCATACAAAGTGAAAGCATGACCATGTAAGAAGCACAACTTTTTCAGCTCCGTGAGACAAAATGATGCGGTTCTCAGACCCGAGGGTCCACCCCCACAAATGGGTTCGTCCGAACAATGTGTGCAGCCCCACGCTAGCAAATTGACGACCCTGGTTCAAAGCTGTGCGACTTTTGGTGAGCAAGACGGCACACGCTGTCACCTTTTTTAACTCTCTCGACATTGTGTGAGCTCCTGCTGAGTGTTGACCAGAGGAGGCACTCTTGATATTGTTTTCGAAGCAGAAAGCACCTCTGAATCCTCAATTGCCTCGATTTGTCCCGTACTGAGAAATCACCACCACAACTCGACAACCTCACGATCCAAACCAGCCCGTAAACGACAAACCCAGAAGAACCACCACAATGGCCTCCCAACCCTCCTCCTCCTCCTCCTCCTCCTCCTCCTCGTCCCTCCCTCCCGACCTCTTCGACAAAACGACCCTCATCTCCCTCGCATCAACCCTCGCCATCGTCCTCATCGCCTACCTCGCCTCCCGCATCGCCCTCCCCCGCTCCAAAGGCACCACAACCGCCACCGTCCGCTTCCTCTTCATCTGGCACCTCGCCGACGCCCTCTGCCACTTCATCCTCGAGGGCAGCTTCCTCTACCACTGCTTCTTCTCGTCCATCCCCGTCGCCGAGGCCCGCCGCCGCGGCATCCTCGCCGACCTCGTGCCCACGCCGTACAACTTCCTCGGCCGCGAGGACGGCGCCATTTACGGCCCGCAGAGCGGAGGGGAGAATCCGTTTGCGCAGCTGTGGATGGTGTATGCGAGGGCGGATCGAAGATGGGCTGGGGCTGACTTGGTGAGTCCTTTATACCATTGAAATGGCATTCTAAGACGAGACAAGACAGAAGAGAAAAGGGGGGGATTTAGAATGACATTTGTTGAGGGAGAGAGGAGAAGAGAAAGAAGTGTACTAATCAAAGTGCAACAAACAGGGCGTCATCAGCCTGGAGCTTCTGACAGTCTTCTTCGACGGCCCCCTCGCAGTATACATCTGCTACCTCCTCGCAAAGGGCAACCCAAAGGCAAGCATCTGGATGATTGTCCTCGCGACGTGCGAACTCTACGGAGGTACGTTCGAACAACTCCCACAACACACACACACACATGCATACACACACACCTCAACCCCCGAGACAAGATAGGGTGCTAACAACAGTTGTAAACCGGCAGGCTTCATGACCTTTTGCCCCGAGTGGCTCACCGGCAACATCAACCTCGACGGCAGCAATTTCATGTACCTCTGGGTGTACCTTGTCTTCTTCAACATGCTGTGGGTGTTCATCCCGCTGTTTGCCATTGCCTACTCCATCGGCGACATTTCCAACGCGTTTGCTGTGCGCGAGGCCCTGAGGCAGGCGAGGAAGAAGCACTAAACAACGCATGGGCAACGATCAACGGAGCGGAGATGTCTGAATATATGCCGTCTTGTAATGTGAAAGACGCTGGAAAGCATTTGTTTTTTTTTTCAAGCTGTGTTGGTGAGATAGCCGCGATTACCAGGCAACAATCTGCATTTCACTGTCACATGGAACATAGTTGAAAGACCGTTGTTTGTACAACTTTGTTTTCGATTTGCGATTTCTTGCGCAGTATCTGCCGGTGTAATATCACATCAACATGTAAGATCATGCACCATCTTCACAACAAAATCATCGGACATATCACAATCGAGCGGGAACATCAATTAGGGTGAGAATTTATATTGTGCTAATAGGGTATCTTTGTCACTGTCGACAAACCGAAGCCATGTTGTTCGTCGTTGATGCTTCTTTCAACCATCCATCCCATGCACTCCTTTAGATAGCCTGCTTGTGGGCCTCGCCCTTGGTGTCGTGCTTGGACTCGTCAACCTTGTCGCCGAGAGCGTCCTTGGCGGCGGAGGCACTGTAGAAGACATTGTCAGAATCGCTGTTGTACAAAAGCAGAAAGAGGACGAAGGGTAGTCTTACCGAGTGCCGATGGGGGCATCGCTGTCCTTGGCGACGTTCTTGTTGGCCTCCTTGGAAGCGCCAGAGGTGGCCTGCTGAACCTTCTCGCCGACGAAGTTGGCACCCTGCTTGATGGACTCCATTGTGATGGTTGTTTGGTGGTTGTTTGAAAGTGGTTTGTGAAAGTTGTGTGTAGAGTTGCAGATATTGCTCGAGGTTTGTAGATGTGAGTGTGTGATGATGAAAAGAAAAGAATGGAAGATGGATGGGAGATGAAAGAGTTTATATAGACCGATGAAGGCGGGAAGGAACGCATGAAAGCGGCCCTTGCACTCTGAACCCTATCCGAGAAAGAGCTAAGGACCAAGGCAATTCACTCCTGCCGCCATCATGTGAAGCAGGAACATGGCGTCATAGAACCGCATCATCATCAGCACCAAAGCTTGTGAATGCGCACCCGAGGCAGGAGGAGGGCATTGGGGGGGCGGGATGGGTACATGCAGCACTTGCTGGTTCCAAGGCGGGAGAGACTTGGATCTACGCAGTATCTTGGTTGTGACGTATGTAATTGCCCGTTATCAACGTGTACCCAGCGTCATTGCGGCTCTTGAAACAAGCAACCTGGAACGTAAGGTACGAGTACGCTGCGGGATATCGACAGTTGGAAGGCGTGCTCTACCGTACAGTACAATAGGTAGGATAGTATGCTTGCGTTTGGTGCATGACATCATGCCTTTGAGGGGGCGAGAACGTCACGGCCGTGTGAGTTGCTGGAGCATCAGGATCCGGTGAAAGGAGGTCGATTGCTGAAGGCCAAGCTGCCGGAACCGTGCCAACCAAGAACACGGTAGGACAGGCGTCCGGCAGACGGGATTGGCTGCTGCCTCGACAAGCTTCTTGCTACTGTGAGTATGCATATATCTTGCGCATGTGAGTGAAATCGGCGGGGCGATCGAGTTGGATCGGACCCCATCTCTCTCCATAGTAGTAATCCCTAAGCCCACAGCTCCAACCAAGGCAATCTGCTTGACTATTGTACTCGTATTAGTTCTACTGCTGCACTGTAAGGGTGCAATTCGTGGCTGGGGAAAAGTGTCCTCTTCCTTTCTTGGTGCTGTTTCTGGAGCTTGCCGTCGCCGGTGACGCCACGCGTGGCGCCTCTTGAAAATCGCGGGCGGCCAAGCAAAAAAGCGGGGAACTCCCGCGGGGGCCTCAATGACGCATCAATGGCATAATGACGACGCTTGCGCTCTTCCTGCCTTGTTGGCCGGCGGCCCCTTCCAGGTTCTTTGTGAGATGCAGATTCCGTAATGCGGCGGCGATTGGCCTGCTGATGCAGCGCATCGAGATCTGCAGGGGATCGAGGACGGAAGATTGTCTCCGCTGCTTGTTGGCCGAGCCTGCACTTGTTCTTCTGCGGGTGACGAGCTGCCCTGATTTGATTGCTTCGTTTTGCTGGAGCTTTACCAAACCATGACGCTATGAGGCGCGGCGCGAATGAGGCAGCGGGCACTGTCTGCGTTTGGGTGCTGTTGGAAGGAAGCTTGAACGAAGGAGACGTGAAGTGCTGGCAGTGAGTGGACGAGACCGAGATGGTGATCGTCAATCGAGGCTACGGAGCTCGAGATGCGAAGTCTTGATATCGGATTCGATCTTCTCGATGCTTCCCAATGCTCGACCGCCAGTCCAATGATTGTGCCATGGAGAATGGGAAAGAGCTCCAGATTTGCAGATTTCGATCCGGATGAACATCAGGGTCCAGAGATTCAGAGATGACCAACACAGGCACCTCTCGCGCTCCCCTACTGGTGTGTAGTAGCCATGAACCGAGCAAGATGGCATGACTCCAGCTCGCCCACCGTGAGCCCCTGGTGATGGGATCCATCACAACCAATACGACAAAGACAATCGATTGATGGCTTCCTCCCGGCTCGGCCACGAGTATCAAACCAAGCGACACTTGGGAATATCATAGGCTGATGTGGTCTTAAGGGGAGCAAGCCGATAGATTGGATGCCTTGAGCCGCGGGGACAACACGAAAGGCGCCGTCAACTTCATCTATCTCGTACTGTGCCGTTGCTCTGTTCTCGACCTTGTTGTTTCTTGAGTGAAAGTCCAGCTACCGCTACAGCGCAACACGGTTAAGCTGGATCCAAGTAGACTGTCCCGAATCATGTGATATGGGACAGCTTCAACAACGGGCATATGATGATGGTAAAGCCATGCCAGCTCCATCATGAGCGGCATCGTGAAAACACCAAGGAAAGCAACTGGGATGCGCGCGACATGCTCTCACGGCTACAACGTGCATGCCCTGGAAGTTGGAAATACCGAATACTAAGCAACATTACTTCTCGCAGCCGAGCTCCAATGCTTATATATCGTCTGTACATATTAGCACGGATTACCCTTGGATGTTTCAGCCTTTAGATCCCGCGAACCCGGCAGTGCTTCTCGCATCGAGCCCGACCAAGATCAGCCAGAGCTCGCAGCACGGATCGGATGCTCGAATCCAGTAGTGCTGCAATTCTAGGATTGATCCTTTCAATTCCGTCCGTGTGCTGAAGCCGCGAAATGCAAATGCAAACGCAAACGCAAACGCAAACAGACGCCTTCTTCCAACTTTATCATCGCAAATCTCGTCGATGCCTCCCCTCGTGATAGGTAAACGACCCGCGATGCGGCAACCAGGGGTTCTCCGCGAATGGCCTAAGCCGGGTTCGACCATAGCGGCTCTTCAGCGCTCGCAGGCTTACCGCATCGGTGCCAGAATCACACGCATTTGGCTGCGGCATGCATTCACTAGCAGCTTCAACTCTTGCCTCTAACATGGAGCTCCTGAGTTTCGAAACTCGAAGCTGTTCCAAATCTGCCTCAAACAGGAACCCCCCGCCACCACCCTGAAGACGGACGCCGGCAGCCTGTCACTCGATCATTCATCGCACGGCTCATGAGGCTCTGACATCTGGTTACTGAAACATGGACAACACAAAGGCATCTGTGGACGCGAGCGGCAAGGCTCTGAAGTAGCCATCATGCTATCTTGACCTTCCCTCGACCTCTCCGAATTGCGAGAGCAACACAACGCTCTGAAAGTCAAATACAGGCCAATTGCAACAAGCCTGGACAGATGCTGAGACTTCTGCGCCGGCGTATCATTTCCAACCTCCCTTGTCAGCCATCGCTGTGACTACTCCTAGTCATGTTCCAGGTTGAGGCGGACGACAGAGAGTGAGCATGGTTCATGAGTAAAGCAAGGCATTGGCTGTTTTTTCAAGATAGATTCGAGGCCATCAGCCCCTGGCCAAGACGACGGTGTCAACCGTTTGTGCCGGTTGCAACGCAAACCCATGTTCTCCTAGAGCTGGGCTCTTGGCCTCAACCCCAGGGTCGTCGTCCGGATCTTCGCGTCCCGGAATTCCCTGAGCATGGCCGCGCTCACTGCCCCACGCTATACGGCCAGCTTCTCCCTCTTTCGTCTCATGTCTCGGCCTCTCACGCTTTCCTTTGCCTTCACTACTCGCTCTGGTAGCAGCATTTGGCGTCGGTGAGGAGCAAACATTGTTTCTTTCACTTCTTCCTTTCACTTCTTCCTTTCACTTCTTTCTCTCTCTTCTCTTCTTTCTGGCTTCGTTTGTGGCCTGCGCGTAGTCGTCTGGACGACTGATACCGCGGCTGTTTTGTCTGTCGGGCCTTTGGTAGCTGCAGGTGGCCAAGCCTCCCAAGCAATTCGTTTTCATTCGTTTCTTTGCTCCCGCTGGACGTCGGCAATCTTTTGGGCTTGACTCTTTTTTCCTTCTTCTTCCCAACTTTCGCTTGTGAGTGCATCACCGCTGGCGGCACGACAGTCAACACGGAATATCGACGATTGTACATCTTCACCTTGGTATCGAAAGGTGCCAATGGCAGTCTGAGGCGTCACTCGTCGAGGCTTCGGCGCCGGTGCTCGATCCGCCGAAAATTTCGTCACCAAAGACCAACCGAGGGCGATTCAACGACAAGCTCAACATGGATAGCTGGAATATGCTATCAGAACAGCCAAGAGGGACGCTTTGGGCCAGGGAAGTGGACAATGATATGGGGGGATTCCAATTCATGGATAATACAACATCTTCCGTCATCAACAGCCTCAAATTCGACGTTGCCCGGCAAGTCCGGTCCATGATCATCATACTTGCTGGATTCAACATCGCCATGGCGCTTGTGTTGGCAATCATCATTTTTCGAAATGGTTACAAGGCAGTTCGTAAGAGCGATCCAGCCTTCGGATTTCGGTATTTCTCACAGTCTCGTCACTAACTGGGTCGTTGTAACTGCCAGCTAACAGTGCTCTAGCTCATCTTTCATCAGATTTATTGAGATATCAGAAGTGTTCCCCTTCGTCTTGGCCATCGGCATAATAATCCAGGGCATTATATTCGTGGCGAGCCAGATCAAGGGCCTAGAAGGCCTCCTGATCCTGGGATGTACCTCCATATCACAGGCCATGTTCCCAGGTAAGTTCATTTGGCCCGAAACCGTTTCCAAGCCTGCCTCTGATCATTGATAGCCCTGTTTATTGTTCCGTTCATACAGCTAGTCTTTGGACTGGACTCGACCGTTCAAGCTCTGAGGCGGAAGCCATTCCAACAGCGGTCTAGATGGGTTATTATCGCCTGTATCCTCATGGTTATCATCAGTATCTTGGCGATGTATGTGCAGACGCGCGTTATGCGGCCTCCAGACCTGTGTTATGCCTCCCTTTTCTGGTTTGTGCAAACATGGAGGCTCGAGTGTTTCGCCCTTTTGACGATCATCGGCTGCGCCCTGGTCATCGGAGCCATCATCGTATTTGTTCGATTGCATCGAGACGCTTCCATTGGCATCATAGAAAGGACGGCCGCCTCCAAGATGGTTTACTACATGATCCTGGGTGCTGTGTTGAATGTATGTTCTTTTGTGATACCTATCTTTCCGTTGTGTCTGTATGTGCGACTAACATGGAACTCAGGGGTTGATGGCTCCCTTCTTCTTCAGCATTTCGGCCCAAAATCCGCTCGCGCTGGCGAGCATACAGCTGAGCCTCAGTATGGTAGGGTCTGTGGCAAGCAACGTCTCGGGAATCACCTTTGGCGTTCTTTATCTGTTCCTCCGGTCTCGCAAGATGCAGAAGATTGGCCCTCTCGGGCACGTTGAGCTCGGTAGTCCGAGGAGCGAAAAGTCTATGGAATCATGGCGTGAGACGCAGGTATTCAACATCCAAATGGATCAACCAGTCTCACCAGTGAATGTCTATGAGTCTCGCCGGAGTATGAGCATACTCGGGTCCAGCGGGGAGACTGCGAAACTTACAAGTGGGAGAAACGGTAGCCCTGCTGCGGCACATCTCAAGTCTCCCGCCAGCGGAGACATTGCTGACGATTCGAATCCGGCGATCGGTTCTCCAACGCAAGTTGGGACTAGGGCACGCAAGGATTCATACAGTTTGTTCCCGAACCAGCGAGAGGCGCTTGAGAACAAGCTCAAGGGGGCCGCCATCCTTCCCTCTACGACCTACACGCCAGGTGCGCCGATGGATAAGGAGCGGATGTCACTCAACAACGAGCTGTTCGAAGAGCTTCTGCCACCGCCCGCTATTCGCATCTCAGGCGCCCCCAGGCACAATCGCGAATCGTCACTGGTCAGTTCTGCGACCGTCCAGATTGGTCTGAGAGTCTCCAACCTCGAGGACGCGGCGCGTTTGCAGAACTCCATCTACCTTTCCCCCAAGAGGCCTTCTTCGTTGATTCGGCCAGGATCCTCATCGTCGGATGTGCCTCAGGCTGACCAGTTTCTCAGCCCGGCGAGTTCTCGACGCAGCAGTATTGCTACGAGCATTGGCCGCAGCGAGTCGACTAACTGGCCGATTAGGGCAACTGTCGACGTCAAGTCTGACGAGCAGCCCGTGATGCTTGCTCCTGCTGTGTACAATCCCGAAAACTCCGCAACTTCTCATGAAAGTCATCGCAGAAGTATGGATTCCATTCCTTCGACTACCGGCGCTGAGTCGACTGATGGCAGAGTCTCCGTGGGAACGGCAGACTGGATCTGATGATTGCTTTGTTCTACTTTATTACATCTTCTTCCTTTTGTCTTCTCACATTCGATAACCCTTTTCTCCCGGAAGGTCTTTGTCTACCTGAACAGCAGCGACTGTCCGGGCCGCTGACGAGAACTCTGCAAGCCTCAACATACTCCGAGAACCACACCAACTCTACCTCCCCTTCTTTCTCCATCTATCTTCCCTTTGGCCCTTCCGTGAGGGGCAATCTCTTTGGTGGTTGGTCGATGCGACTCGTCACTCTGTTATGAGTGATCGAAGCCTTCTACAACCCTATGTGGTTCTATTTCTGAAGCCTGTTTATTCTGCTTTACCTTTTCTTTTCTTTTCTCTACTTTACGTTCCCTCCTCTATTATGGGGAGATCTTTAGGGTTACATGTAGAAGCGAGGGTATCATTTCATGACACATTGCTTAAGGCAAACTGGAGAAAACGATATATAGGCACATAGCTTGTAGACAACAACAAGAAGACATAAAGGCATGAACATGAGACATGCCATTGATGAGTGCCTCCCATAATTGGTGGAATGCGAGGAAAAAAAAAAAAAAAAAAAAAAAAAAAAAACAATATGGACAATGTATGAATTGTACATACATGCTCTTGCTTCATCTCGTATATCTGTCTAGTTCGTCTTTGTCTCTTTCTTCCTCTTCTTCTTCTCTTCCCACTTTTCCCATCCTGCCTGGCACATGTCCTCTTCCACCACTAGATCGCGTATCCTCAGCATCTTCGCAGGCGGCAGCTCAAGACCCCAAGCCAACCAGCCCGTCCTCCTCAGGAAATCCGTCGCTACAAACCACACCAGCGCAAAGACGACACCGGCCGCCACGCCAGCAGCCACCTGCGTCGTCGTATGGTAGTTCAAGTATATCCTGCTCCACGCCGTCGCGGCAGCAACCAGCGTCGCAGCAAGACTCACAGCCAGCCTCTCAGCCAAACTCCACGGCCGCCCGCCCTCCCAGATGTTGATATTCCTCGACGACAACGACGACGACAAATTCGAATTCGCGTCTTGTTTCTGCTGTTGCGGCTGCTGCGGCCGGGGCTTATGCCGGACGAGGAGAAACAGGGCGAGGGAGACGCTCCAGAAGGCGACGAACTGTGCGTGGGAGCTGGGCATGCCGTACCCTTTGCCGTGGATGCGGCGCGGGCGCTCCTCCTTGATGATGCGCTTGAGGAGGAAGTTGAGGGCTTCGCAGGCGAGCTGGCCGGCGAAGGCGAGGCATATCTCGGCTTCGCGGGTGGAGAAGATGAGGGTAGCGTAGACGACGCAGAGGGCCTGGGGGAGGAGGGCTAGGTAGGCGCATAGGAGGGAGAGGTAGTCGTTTGGGTCCTTTAGGATTGATTGGATTAGTTTTGAGAAGATTGGATTGGTTTGGGAAGAGGGGAGGATGGTTGGATTGCGTACATAGTAGACGTGGGTTACGGAGAGGGAGGCGAGGGTGCCTGTGTAGTCGTCGCTGTCCATGGCTGGCGAAGGTTGGTGGAGGAATCGAAGAGATGAGGATCGAGAAGTGCTGGCTCAGACGGCAATGAGCATGATCAGTTTGCTGCAAGATGGAGCTTGAAGAAGCAAAGCAAAGGCAAAAGAATGTAAAGAAAAGGATCAAGAATATCTGTCTCTGGCTACCAAAGTAACGACAGTACCATCATGCGTCATGCAAGCGGCCAATCGCAGAACAAAGTGACAGAACAGAAACAGGTGAAGAGGCACGAAGCTGGGCAAGTTGATGATGCAAGGACAAGTCGAGACGATCCGCATGTGACGGCATTTCTGGGGCTGAAAGGAAAGAGAGAAAGAAAAAACGTGGCTTGATTCCCACGCGGAAAATAAGTGTGGCGCAGGCATCCCGATTTTTCTCTTTTTTCTGCGCCACCACGGCAAGTGACACATCGGGAAGCGGCTTCCAGAAGAGAACATCAGATAAAATCCGTCTCGTTGATTCTGTTCTTCTTCTTCATCTTCTTATCACTACGAGTAGCTCCTCTCGCCAAGTCGACTCTATCATCTTCACGGCCCGAGTCTTCCTTTTCTTCTACTGTTGGATTATTTTGCGTCTGCTGTTCTTCGTCTGTCTGTCGCCGAATCACAAGTGGGCTTTTCAACGGCGAACAGCTCTCTCTGTGATTGGATTAGCAATTATCCCCGACTTAAGGCAGAAGCACCTCGTCTCTTACTCACGCGCTTTGCCACTGTCTCGACGCTACAAACTCTTCAGAGGCTCGAGACAGATTTTGTCTTAGCCTCCAGTTGGCCTTTATTGATCACGCATCTCGTATCGCTCTTCTCTCATACGCAACTCACATACCTCTCGGACCCCTCATCTTACCCGGAAATGCTGCAGCTGGGCAGACAATATGGATTCGACACCCGATGACGACGACGCTCGCGCCACGGAGCTGGAAACCCTCGAGGCCATCTATCCCGAGCTTCGCCGCACCGATGGCGCTGGATTTGTCTTTGAACTCGAGCTGCCCGTCGAACCGGCTGCTCCCGTGACCGTCACGTTTCCTGCGGCCGCTCCGTCTGATCAGGCGCTCAACGGCTCCGTGTCTGCGGCACCGGCTCCGGAAGATTCTTTGCAGGTCTCTCATCTACCTCCTCTTGCTTTACACATCACCTTACCAGACGGCTATCCCGCAAAATGTCCGCCGTTAGTCCAGATCTCAACCGCTCCTCAGTGGCTGTCGGCAGACAGGCTTTCTCAACTGGCTGAGGAGGCAACTAAGCTGTGGGAAGAAATGGGACGGGATTTGGTGGCCTACACTTACATCGACCATCTCCAGCAGGCTGCTGACAACGTGTTTGGGGCCTTCACCGCCGAGGGCACTCTTCAGGTGGACCCGGAGCACAAACTTGCTGTGCTGGACTACGATATCAAAGCCAAGAAGGCGGCATTTGATAAGGAGACTTTTGACTGTGGCATATGCTTGGGTATGTACGATGCAACTGTTTTCTGTCTTATTTTCCGAGCTCGCATACTAACAGTTTCTCGACGCTTTTAAGATCCAAAGAAAGGGTCAAAGTGCCACAAGATGTTGGACTGCGGTCACATCTTCTGCTTGCAATGTCTCCAGGACTTTTACAACGATGCCATCAAGGAAGGCAATTTGTCAACTGTCCGCTGTTTGGCCCCCAACTGCGCCAAAGAACGTTCTACGACCGCCAATGCTGCAGGTGAAAAGGGGCGCAAGCCCAAGGTTTTCATCAGCCCTAGCGAATTGCTGCAAATCGGGCTCTCTGAAGACATGGTCAAGCGCTATGTTGATCTCAAGTACAAGACGGAACTCGAATCCGACAAGAACACCATCTACTGCCCTCGTCAGTGGTGTAATGGGGCTGCTCGTTCCAAGAAGCACAAGAAACCCTTGGGTCTCAATTTCGGCGAGACTTCCGATGTCGAGTCCGACGAGGATGAGGAAGGCGACAAGGGCAAGAAAGGGGCGGATAAGTTCAACCGTGGGGATCTATTGTCCGTCTGCGAGGATTGCGGATTCGCCTTCTGCAGCCGATGCTTTCAATCATGGCACGGGGAGTTTGTCCTTTGCGCCCCCAGGCGTAAGGACGGCGAGCTCACCGAGGAAGAGAAGGCGTCTCTCGAATATCTCAAACTTCACACGAGCCCTTGCCCGACCTGCAACGCTCCCGCGCAGAAGACTCATGGCTGCAACCATATGATCTGCTCGCGATGCGATACCCACTTCTGTTATCTGTGTTCCTCCTGGCTGGATCCAGGGAACCCATATCGCCACTACAATCAACAGGAGAATGGGAAAGTCACATCCTGCTACATGCGCCTGTGGGAGCTCGAGGGTGGAGATGGCGACGATGTCGGCATTGGGTTCGTTGGTGGAAGAGGTGCTGCCGTCAACGACAACGCTGGTGAAGCTGCGCCAGAAGACGAAGAATGGGTTGGGATTGCTGTTGAAGAGGTGGAGGACGATGAGAACGAGCACGATGCCAACGCCAACGCCAACGCCAACGGGCCGGTACAGCTGGACGAGAATAGGCAGAGAGTTGCTGTAGCTCGCGAAGCACCCCTTGTTCTACGACTTGTCGACAATCCGGTTCCTAATGGCAACAATAACAACGCCAATGATAACAACCAGGGCCGTGCTGGACCTCGAGGTGCAGACAACCAGCCTGCCAGAGGCCGCGGCGGCGGAGGAGTTGGCAGAGGACGTGGAGCGGCACATGGTCCTAACTATCGTCCAGGTCAGGCTGGCAATAACAATGCCAGAGGCCACCTTGCCAACCGTGCAAGGGGCGCTAGGGGCGACGCCCGTCGAGCTGCTCAAGACGGCGGAGGCGGAAGAGGAGGAGGAGGAGCACGAGGCAGAGGAGCTGCAGGTCGAGGAGGCGCCGTCCGTGGTGAAGCTGCAGCGGGTGCGGGTGCGCACAATGCTCTCAACAACAACAACAACGATCATGACGTGCTTGATGCCGCTCAGGAGGCGTGGATCCGACACTTTGTCCAGATGGCACTCATTGATGCTGAGGATGAAGTCGAGGGGGCCGATTCAGACGACGAAAACGAGAACTGGCGCATCCGGTGACATGACGGGAAAGATGACCGAGAGTTATGAATTGTATACACATGTCAAGATGGAAACTTGCATCAATACGTCTTTTTATAAAGCCTACTTTATATATATACATCTAGCGGATATCATGATATTTGTTGTTCTCTATAACTTTTACACGAATTTGCCTGTTATGCTGCCATATATCTCCCAACTGTTGAGCAAGTCTTGGATCTCTTCAAAGTAATGAACGTCTACAACATATTATGAGTCAACAGGGTTTTGAATATCTGTGAAGTGTAAACAATCAAGCTTCACCTATTCACCCTGGATGAATCACTGCTTGCAACCAAGCAGTCAGAGAAGACGACAGGTCTTGTCGCAGAAACACTCAGCCAAGCATCGACCAAGTAGCCATGAATACATACATCTACAGAGAGGCTCGAATATGAGATCCCATCCATCCATGTGAACAACTGAATAGAACGTTACATACCATGGACCTTGTCGTACCCGTCCCTGAATATCAATAACTCAGCATGGCAAATTCGCTCTTCATCACCTCGAAAGGGCAAATCTCGGAGGCAAACAAAGCGGGACGGAAAAAGAGACAAAGGCCACATTAGGCCAAAACGCAGCAAGGGAACCCTCGTCACGATTTAGTGAGGCCGAGAAAAAAGCCATTTGCTCATCATGTCCCATGAAACCCAGAGGATGTTGTATGTGTGGTATGAACACAAACTGTCAGTATATGCGTATTTGGGGGAACTCTTTTGGCCATGTTGTGGAAATGAAGGGCGGTGGATTTCCCGCGCCAGAACGCATATGCCACCGAAGGGCCCGAGCGTGGCCTGCCAAAGTTGGTATACCTTGTCTTTGCGTCCCGAAACAACATCTCCTTCTTCTTCACTCACCCTGACAGGCTGTGGAAGAAAAACACCGGACTGGCTAACACTGATTTTGGTGCTTTTTGTATGGCGATCAGTCCGGTGTTTTCTTTCCTCCGCATGCCTGACAAGCTTTCTTACCTGGGCCCCCCCCGGCAAATCATATCGGAAACAGAAGGTTGTTGATCACTGTTCCGTTCGGCACTCAGAATCCGCAATGGCTGGCTAGATATTAGACGCTTTGTGTCCTAGTCCTGTTGTGAGTGTCTCGAAAAGTGCAATCATGCCCCCCCTTTGGCCCGTGGCGAAAGGAGCAGGCAACCAACCTCGTTTTGCTAGTGAGAGTGAACGGTTAGCCACTCGTAATAGACAAAGGGGGGAAAGGATACTTCATAGAGAGCTCGATGTCGATACTGCCAGATCGGGTCAGCGGCGACCATGGCGGAGAAACCCTTTCGGGCCTTCCGCCTCACCTGGGCCATCCCGTCCATCACCCATCATCATCCCTCCCCACGGCCTGTACCAAAGCGTCGCTGTCTCCGAGACCACGCGGCATACGGAGCAACATGCGACTAGATGTGTGCGTGGACTTCTGGGGTGTCCAGGGGGTGGGCGGGCATGGATCGGCCAGTAGAGACTGGGAGAAACTGGGCAAAAGACAGGATCGAAAGAGGCATAAAAAAAGGGAGACAAGACGGGTTAAATGATACCCCTTGACCAAAGGTGTCAAGGGGACAGCAAGCCTGGCATCGCTTTTGCATCCTCTTTGGCTACTAACAAGGGCCCTGGACACCGAACCTCTATGATTTGTGTTGAGTATCAAACAGCTTCAGAAAGCAAAGAATAGAAGGAAAAGCACTGGCATCGCCATCGCGGTATGACGCAGCAATGGGTTGTAATGTAATATAGCAACAACCAGATGCGGCGCACAAACCGGCAGATGCAGACTGCAATAGACAATCATGCCGCTCATGTGCTTCATGGTAGCGCAGGCGGACGCGCAGGTGTGTCAACTAACCCAGCCGGAAGAAAAGTGGTGGTAGTAGTAAGACGGTATAACAAACGCGGAAAAGAGCGTTGCATGATTTCATTAAGCATAAAGCGTCGTCGTCTCTCAAGTGCCGCAGCCCAGATCTCGTTCTCGTTCCGCAAAGGCAAACATACGGCGTGTAGACACTCCGTGTTGAAGCCATGGGCCGTGGCTTCACATCGCTCCATTCGCGGATGCCCTCGAGCCAGCGATGACACGCAACTTGTCTCACTACTGCAGTCAGGCGTTTGGTTGCTACAGCGTTGAGCAAAAGCAAACGCGCATCAAGCATCCCGTGGCCACATCGTGTCGAAGCGATGGAGATGGCCCTCGAGCAGCAGGGTCTCGTATGTTGTTTGTCGTCTAAGCTCCTCAGCCGACCCCATCATTCCCTCGGAGGCATGTTTCTCTCACTTGGGGGGCGCCCCACAGAGTCAGTCGAGGTGGGAATACTGTGTGTACTGAAGCTGGTGCCCGGGCTAGCACCGAGCAGCAACGTCGTATTCCTGGCGGTGATCCATACTAGCCATGCCGGTACTACCTCATGCGGAGTAGTAGCACGAGTCCCTGGTAGCGTAGCATCAGACTATGTCGCACCGCTTGCTGCTTGTATGTACGATATGTATGTACACTCGTAGGCCTCTGAAGATGTGCGATCTGACCCTTCATCTCGACGAGTTAGTAACAGACCATGCTTGCGTGCGATCGCCTTCTGACGCCTCCTAACGACGCTATCATGAGAGGTGTCGACTTTCTGTCCCCTTGGCAATGGTTAGCCACGAAAGTTGTTGAACGATCTGTAGCCAATGAGATCGTGATGGTCCAAGATCATATGTGTATCTAATGTCGCATGAGAAAGAGCGGAAATGATGCTGAAACAGCTTGAGAGAACTGAGTTGACAACTGATAGACGGTAGCCTGGAGGGCGTGCATGCTGGGCGTACGAAGCATTCGGCACCGGGGGGTTCCAGACCCTCTTTCACAAATGCTGCTGATGCGAGAGAGATCTGACAACAGAAGTGCCACTACCATCTCAGATCAGCATGCTGAGCCTGCATTCGACGACTGATATCTGAGCGTGCTCTTTCCATGCTCAAGCCTCCTTCATCGACTCCATGCCGCCGCTGAACAGTCTTACGCGACAAGTGTGCCACTCTGCGAGCGAACTGCGTCGTATACTCGGATGCTCATAGGCATAACCCGAAGTTGACGCATGGTCTTACACGAAAGGTCTTCCAGAAGCCATTGTGCTTGCAAAATAGGATGCCGTGGCTGGATATCCAAACAGATATAGACAGAGCCATCGAGTCTCATGGATCCCGGCTATGCCGCCGCAAACAATCACTCCGACTTCGTATAAAGTGCATACAAGTAAGAATGCTCGGAAATGGCCGTGCTGTAGCAGATGCTTTGGTCAGTTGCATTATGATCCCACGCTAAGCACTGGGGTAGGAAGGCAAGAAGGGTAACACTCAAGAAGCATGCACATTCATACTCCGTAGTAGTACGAAGCAGATCCGATTCGTAGCGCGAAGTGAGGAGAGCCTCTGCCGGCTGCTGCTTTCTCTTAGCTCCATGTTCTGCCACATGAAGATGTCGTACCAGTTGATGATCTGCTTCCTAGCCATCAAGGTAGTGTACGGAAGCTGATGTGAAGTCGTTACCTTAACCGTGGGTGACATCCCGTGCCCGTATCTCTTGTCGTCTCTTCCGAAGAACAGTAAGAAGACCAGCCACGTCCCCATGGAACACAAGCCTCCTGCTGCCCATCATGGAGATGCACGCCAGTTGCTCGCCGTCATGGCGAAATATCTGAGGCGACTGGGCGCTTATTTGCTTGATAGTCTGTGCTCGCCGTTCAAATATTGCGCCTTACTGAAGTTGCCCGGATGCAACGAGGTCAAAGTGCCTGTCATCTCATGATACGTAGGCGGACGCAGCAGAGGAGACCGACTTATTCGCGCACCACAACGCACCGCATCGTCTCAAGTGTTCCCCCCCATTCCGTCCGGCAGTCATGACCACATCATCCCGCATCTGAGTACATATTCAGAAACGTGACCCGATTCTGGGTAGTGCGTCGGCCGTCGATGAGCGGTAACGCCTCTCGAACGGTGCATTTCGTTTGTTCCTCTCCTTTGCCTTGCTCCTCTTCATCTCTTTCCGCCCTCGCTCCCCTCTTTCATCGTGCTTTTCCTTCCTTCTTTCTCGTCCTTCTCACTTCCCTCCTCCCTGAAATCGCAGTTTACTCCGTCGTCCATGGCTCTCATGAATGCCACTGGCAAAGCTCCTGTCCGTCTGGACTGAGTCGAGAGTTGATCTGGCCAGGCTGCTTCATGACAAGCCAACACCGGCCGCGGCACAGATGCCTGTATCCGCGCTCACACCATTGGACCTGTCGATGCTCCGCACAACTTAAGCGGACCGGTATAAGTGGGCTCTTCGACAAGGGCAAAGACTTGTCATGCAACAACTTCCATCGCGGGGTTTCTGCGGGCCAAAGCGCGCAACGGCCCCTGTTCCTTACGAGGTAAGGTCTCGGCAAGGGGGTGGCATCAAAGCGGCCGACCAAGGAAGCTTAGACGCGTACCGGCCAACGGCCGTAAGGATCTCGGCCGCCGGCTGGGGAGGCTTGCAGATACCTCTTCCCAAGCGAGCAGTACATGCTGGTACAAACCGAGGACTCCCTTGGCAGACTGGCTGGCAAAAGATCGACGCACAGTAATATGCAGCGGTCCGAGCAGGGAGCCCTTTGTTTCAACTGCAGCCGGGAAAACACTTCTCTGACCCCTCAGACTCGATGCAATGGACGAGATTCCGTGGGCTGTGGATGATGATTTACTTCGCACTTAGACAGAGGCGCCTCGTACTTGACTGCTTCACAAGTTGAACCGGGCTATCATAGAACTTTGCCCCTCGACAAGTCTCCTAAGGTGCCCCAGTGTTCAAGGATCGTATATGCTTTGCAGACCGGGGATCTGCAACTTGCCAAAGCGCCGTAGATCATCAAGCCCTGGGAAATGATACCCTGTAGGCTGCTGCTACCGAGTGCGACATGACAAGACGACAAGAATTTCTCCTCTCCGAGGATCCTTTGATGCTGACAATATCAATGAATATCGAGTTCCTCTGGAGCCGGCATAGCAATGACGGAAACAAACGCAACGTCGGCCTCGAAACCTTGGTCTCCAACCTGTAGCTTTTGCGATGGTTCCAGGTGCGCCAAGCTCATCAAGTAGCCCCGAGATGCCGAGGGAAGCTCGCATGTGCTTGCGCAGAACCGGAGGACAATTCATGCGTAAGATATTAGGCGTACGGGTATTAGTAGTAGATCCGAGCCAAAGGTCGTCTGGTTTCATGCATCCACAGCGACGGGGAAGTCTCGTGGACTTTGCCCGCAGGTGAGTGTACTCAGTACCGCATCGCGGGTCGTAGATAGTAGCTAGTAGGTAACCCTAAGCATGGTCTAGTTCTGCGAGTTCACTGGCTGATTGGAGATTCTGGCCGGAGACCTTCGGGTACGTCTAAGCACAGCGCATGTGTCCAGCACAGGCTGCAAAGGAGTGAATACACGTCTGTGACGTTTGGCGATAGCCGAGAGAAGACCATGTCCTTTGCACGCGCCGGTTTTGAGATTGAGGGAAAAAAGTCAAGTGGCATGTACACCTCGATCATGGATATGCGTAATGGTCGTCCGCTTTCTGGTGGTGGTGGGTGAATGACACCGGTCCGTGGCTCGCCATCCGTGACGAACAGCGGCCTGGCTGGCTATGCCGGCAAAGCTCTGTGACGTCGCTAAAACAACCTCGGCCAAAAGCCGAAAGACGTTTGTGCGTAAAGAGCAATTGTATGCATGATGCGAGATTACATGGATCGAATCTCCTAGACCACCATGACATGATTGTGCCTATTCTTTGGCAATCGGCTGTCTTCTTAGGCTGCTGCACCCGCAGTATGCTCCGGATGCGATGCAAGACAGAGTGGTAGTGAGCCGCCGGACAGGTGCAGGTAGGTATGCTCTTCGTGGAAAGTCAGAGCATGGACTTTGAAGGCGGATAAAATGATCCCTGTCAGGCCGGAGGGGCAAGATGAAGCTCTGCCTAGATCGGCTTGGTGCTTTGCGGCCTGTGGCAGCTCCATGCCCTTGCACCATGTCTCTCTCGCTCGTGGTGTGCTATCGACTGGGGGAGGCCACAACAAGTGGCCGGCCTTCGCGTGGGACGTCCAGGATGCCTTGTGATGGCAAAAGGAGCATGGGGGTGGAGAAACGGGAAGTAACCCTCAGCCATCTGGCGCTGCTTGTCGACCATCGCGATGAGTGCCCTGGACGGTGAGATCTCAAAAGCGGCCCCCAAAGGAGCCCCTGATGGTTACATCGCCAGTGAGGAAAAGACCCGGTGCAGAGCGATGAGACTCGAGATGAGGGCGGGATCGCCTCTGTAGCTTTCCCGGACGCGGCTGTCATGGGGCGTCATCAAGGAGCCGGGAGGCTCTCGAGGCAGAGCCTTGCCTTGCCCTCGCGCGTCTGGTGGTGACGAGAGACCAAGATTTGGCTCGGGATGCTCGTATTTCATCCCTGCCCTCGTACATACTCGTACGTACTTCGTACAACCATGTACATGGCAGCGATCCCGCCGTCACATGCAGACAGGGCCTCGGCGCCACAGATGCTGGTCATTCAGCGGAGTAGCTGCACAGAGTCGGACAGGGTGTGGCGCGCATGAAGGCGAGCCGGAAATACTACCCAGAACAGGCAATCAATCGCAGACATCGAGACAAGGTGCACTGGCGAACAAAGGAAAAACGTGTCCTGAATGGAGGGGGCCTCAGCACAAGAATCAGGACATATTGAAATGAGTGTTTAATCAAACAGACGCAGGTGTGGCAGCTGGACTTACTGTCTTCGGATGGTCCTGCGTTCTGACCAACAACTCCAGCTTGCCCTACCTAGTGCAGGTGAACTGTTGTAGGTTGAGCGAGTGTAAGGTAGCAGATCGCAAAGGCAACGTTGAAAGCAGTACAGTCTGCCATCTGCATAGTACTTCGAATGTAGGGCGAAATAAGTCCCTGCATCGCGTACGAGGTAATGCCAGCTGACAAGGCTTTCTGAGAGCACGGATTAGCACAGGGGGATCTCATACGTCCTACATACATGTCCCTTTTCTTCACGGGATGACAGAGCCCTGTTGGCACGCCGTTACTGCTACACCATAATCGGGAGTATGCATGTAACTGTATGGTAGAAAGCTGACTTCGGGCTGCAATATAAGGTTCAAGGTTCGGTCTGTCAAGGACCTTGTTATCGACATTGTTGTTCAATGACAAGGATCGGATTACGGAACTGATTGTCCTGTGTGCAGCCGTGGCATTCATTGAAGTTGTTCCTGAGCATGACTGATTGCCTCGCACTTCGAGGTGAATGCTATAGTAGGAACTGTTAGTGCTTCACACGTAGTACTCGGATTTGGTCAGGCATGCATCTCTTCACAACGAAAGATCGTAGGTGTTACTTCGTACCTTGGGCTAGCTGACAGGCCGGCAGTACTAAAAGATGTCACCAGCCACCAAGCATGACCTTATTTCCGTAGCAGCTCTGCACGCGCGTGCCATGGCCAAGGTACCGTGCATAGAGTGCACATAGGTACGATTCTGCTCGGCAGTTGGCACAGGTGCTGGCGTGCATCTACCCTGCTAGGAATGGCGCGTCCGCAGTGGATCTGGACGGCGAGTCTGCCGGATGCTACTGTAAGGAGTGCTAGAGTGTGATGATCGATAGAGTTGTGACTGGTGCCTGCCAGGAAGCGATGTTTATCAACGGCGAACCAGCTGTTGTAGGTAGGAAAACCTGGGATGCGTAGTCGTATCGCAATACCGTACGAGACACATTGTTGGCCGTCCTCGTACCTTGATAGCGGGTTTCAAACAAGCATATGTCCCAAGCTGCGCATGTCCAGCAACCCTAGGCGTACACTCCCCTTGCTTGCCTTTGACGGGCCTGTTGTTTGTTATATCTGCATCACGCAGTCCGCGAGAGGTATAAGCAGTCGGAGAGCGCCCTGCTTGTCCGTAGCTGACTTGCAAATCAGGCACAGGATGCCAAAAAGAACAACCCTGGGATGCTTTGGGACCCAAGCTCCCCAAGTGTTGGTCCTTGTGCGCGCTCGTGCTCGGACGGACCGGAATGTTGAAGCCTGGAGGGCGCAGAGAAATGTTCATGTCGCTGTAAGCGAACACGTACAAGAACCAGGACCAGCCATAGTGTATTTCCTATACCAATGCCTCATACTTTGTACGTACGAGTACTTGTCGTATGTGCAATTGCAGCACGGATAGGGAATCAGAATAACGAAGTTTTGGCCAGTATCTAGATCCAGGCAGGATACTTGGTGGTAGTGATGCTGATGGCTAAAGCAAAGTCATAAGGCGGACAGGAGTATGATCCGAGCTACCAGTAAACGAGGCCCGCGCGGCTTTCGGTGTCCTTGAGGGTGGTAATACTGCACATCAAGCACAGCACTGCGGCTGCTGGTAACACCACCACGCGGCAGGCTCGTGCGTGCGCGGACATAACAGGTCGTGTTTGGTCCAGCATCGCATAGTAGCAGCAGCGGTGGAGCATGGAGCATGGAGCATGGAGCCTGACAGCCGCGCCTTGTCCTGGTTCTGCAGCGCAATTCAGGTGATTGGGGTGATGGGTGGAGCGTCGATGCGGGAGGCGCGAGGCTTCAGTCGGTGGGGGCCAAAGGCTAGCCGCTCGCAGCCTAGAGCATGGCCGTCAAGACGCACTCGAAATATAACCGCAGACACTCCGTGGCCGTGCATATGCAGGCGCCAAATCAAGGCTCCAAGTGGCTTGGCCGGCTCGACGACATGGCCTACCTAGTCGGGGTACCTGCCTTACGGGGCGCCGCGGGAACGAGTGATTGCAGGGGCACCAGAGGCGTAAGAGGCGCAGGGGCAGCAAAACTGAGCAGACGGGACGGGGGTGGGCTTGGAACCCTTGACAAGCCTTCGACGGGCCTGCGCCGCACACCACCAGGTCTCAAATCACCGCCTTGTGAGGGAGCAAGCTGCAGCAGGAGATTCCTGTACATGAGCGACCCCATGGCCAGCTGCCGTTCGACGTTTTCAATGCGGAGCGCCGACTCAATGGAGCGGGAGAACGGAGAATTAGGAGCCCGATGCCTTTCGCGCAACTGAGGAGCCGCTGGTTGCTGCAGTCGCAGGCTGCGAGGGGGGAGGTATGTGATTAGCTTCTATTCTCGGTATACTAGATATATCATTGAGGGGCTCATACCGATGGGTTCGCCGAAGCTCGAGCACAAGAGGGCCGCTGCATTTGACAAGTTTGACAGCAGCTCCTAGGTAGGTAGGAGGACGAGCCGCACGCCGGCCAGCACGAGAGCCTTGAGTCGGCGTTAAGATGCTCGACACTTCGATCTAGTGACTGGGCGTAGGAGCAGCCTAGGAGTGAGGCTTCGTACTAAGCTGGGTGCTAGGTAGTGGTGATTGCTTCGTACCTTGCCGTAGGTCAGGTAGGCGAGTTGAGGGACCAGGTAAAATTCTGTAACCGGGGAGAGATCTCCTTGGAGATGCCAGCTGCGATGCCTGAGGCAGGGCCATGCTGTGCAGAGCAGTCGCAGGTTTCTGGTACGGAATGACGACCTGTCGAACTTCTACCAGAGACGCTGCTGGGTGCAGTATATGGCGAGTAGCGAGTACTTGCGCCCTGGCGGTGCCTGCCAGGTTTAACCTGTTTCTGGTTTGAGCAGGTGCCTTCCAGGGCATCGCTGACAGGTACCAGACGCACGTCCAACAACAGGCATTGGACCTACTACCTAGTAAGGTGCTCCAGAGCTGAGATACTATCTTACCAACTCACCTTACCTTTACCGCTTTCTGCTCGAGCTCCGTCGACACGGCAGTCCAGAGCCCTCGAGCTGCTCGCTACCTTAGCAGCTCATCTCCAAGACATGCAAGGCTTGAAACATTGGTCGTTGTTTGCCCTCGGCCACTTGCACCGGCATCGCCAGACAATCACGCGGCTTTATCACGGGGACTCGGGCTCAGGGCGCCCTGGGGCTCAATCAACCCATTCGCATTCACCCCCTCACGGCTAAAGTTGGCCAGCGTCTGGAACGTGCGCTACCTCCAATCGACAGCAGATGCAAGAGAGTTGTGAAGAAGAAAGAGGGGCCGTGGAAGGCCGACGAAAGAAAGAAGGGCGAGACGAGGCAGAATGACACCGGGGTGGCTCGTACAACGCGCGGGCTGCAGCATCTCCAAGGTCTTGTTCAACCTCAGTTCGTCCTTTCTTGCCCATGTGCCCTGTCACCCACCTGGGCGCGGTGGGGCTTGAGCCGACTGATCACTGATTGATGACCCAAGGCCAGATCGACGGCTAGACAGAGCCCACCGAGCCCACTCGTGGATTCTTCTTCATCGTCGCCTGTGGATGGCCAGCCAGGACAGGGCCGGTCTGCGCGAGCTTCCACATTCGGGCAGGGCGGACAAGCGCCTCCGCATTGTCTCGAGGCCTTCTGCACCCTTACGCACCGCACCTTTGCGCCGCCTGTCCAGGCGCTGGCAAGACAGTGGCTGCGATAGGCAAATCACGAGCAAGGATGATCCAATTGCTGCATAGGAGGGCACGGCATTCGAAGGGAGAAGGGTGGGAGGGGAGGGGACCAAACCGAGGCCAGACTGCCGCGTTCGTGTCGTGCTTGGCTTCTCTCCGTTCGACGCATCTTTCGCACGTCGGAGATGGTGGCAACAATGGCGTCGAAGTATCTTCTTTGCTTTGGCTCTCACAACCACAGCCTTGCCGCCTCGCTTGCTGGCGCTCTTGTCTTTGTTTGTGACGAATTTTCTCAAATCATACGCACAAGCACGCACACATTCTCGCACACAGACTTCGGTACCACTCCTCCCTGCTTTCTTGCTCAACTTTGACATACAACTACGGAGCTCAATTGCGAGTACGACATACTCCTGCTTTCAGCCATTTGTATGCATCTGGGCTGTTTGTACAGAGTTCTTCTACGAAGCATGTATGAAGCGTTGCTACCTGTGTTGTCTCTTCGGGTTGCATGCTCTGGGCATGGTTTCTTACGGCTATATCATGCCGGAGAGTCTTTGGTGCCTATTGGCGCTCTACTAGGTATTGCCTTGCCTGTCTCCTTGTCTCTTTGCCTACTTCTCTTCCTGTGTCCCTTATCCGGACGCTATGCAGCAACCATGGGGTGGCAATCCATGTTCTGGCACTCGAGGTGTGCCTCGCCCAGGTACGTACTTCAAATGCTTGCAGCACTTCAACTGTTCTTCTGAGGTTGATTATTGATACCTTACCATGGGTCACGATTTCCCACAGACGCCATGAGTCAATCAAGCTTCAGCCCATCATCCATGCAAACAGGTGATACAAGTGCTACTTACAAACAAGGCCGGCCATGGTCCCATGCTCATGCCCCACCACCATCAAAGCCCACCCATCCTTTTCATGATCTCTCCAATCATGGCTAGTGGTGGTGGTTTTTACGACCTGTGCCACCAAGTGTTTCTCAGACAATCTTCTTCAGATGATGCTTTCCCCCTTTGTCCCTAGGCCTTTGGATGAACGGTGTGCGGTCGGGGAGCATAGTACATAGCACTGATTCGAGCAGTATGTCGTCGTGCTCGAGCGTCACCACCAGGCAATTTCGCAAGCTACCTCTCTTTAGCCGCTCGATACGCCTCGATCGGACGAACTTGAATACGCGACTTATATTGGGCCAGCGGACTCCACCGCATTACACCCTTGTACTGCATGTACAAGAAGAGTACCTATCACGACTCCCCTGTTATCCTGCTTGGCCTGGCCCCCTCGTCGCCTCGATGTCGTCGACGGGGAGATTCGGCGGGCAGGGAACAAGTTCCTCGAATAGCAACGTGAGTTCTCCTGTCTGCCATTGTCCCTCGCTCGCATTTGCGCTTTCGAAATGTGATGTCAATGCACAGAGCAAACCTGCTGATTTCAAGTCGTCGTTCTCGCCAGTCTGTCAGGCTGAAAGCACGACAGGGACTACATCTGATGCGTACCATCTCGGTACAAGCGTACATGGGAGCACAACCTTGAGCATGGGCAAGGCGTCTGCGCACATACGCACACACGAATATGCGTACACGCACACATCCTCGGCTTGTTCTACAGGTCCCGCCACTGCCTATACAGACTGGTACTTGGAGTGTACTGCACAAGGTAGGTCTTTCCCCCAAGGATCCTCCGGCCGTCGAGGTGTGCCTCCTCCACCAGAATCCCTGTAAGTGTCTCTCAAGTCCTGTCCTGTCTTGCCTTTGCTTGCCTCGTCTTTGACTTGTCGAGCGGCTGCCCTGCCTAGTCGCAGGTTTTGATACATGTTTGTATAGAATACTGTATTCCTCCAGAACTTGCTTTGACGGAACCGTTCGGAATACTCTACTATCTTGAGCCTGCACGGCCCTATGGCTTCTTGGCTCGGAACATGTGTCTGTCCGCGCAGTGATCTACAACAAAGGAGGCAAAATTCGGAGTCTGAGGGGCAGTTGAGTCTCTGATTCTTCCGCCTTGGTACTCTATTACATTCACGGCCATCTTCTGGAAACGACTTCACCCTTGGAAAAAGCACAGCCTTATTGTTGACCTCGGATCGTTGTGCCTCTATCTGTACATACAAGCACCACCTTTGATTCGCTTAGTTCCGGAATGCATCCTTCAGCGGCTTATGAGAACCTCGCCTTGGTCTGAGCAAGGCCCTCGACTGCAGCTTATCTAGTGTGTCGAATGGCCAGGTCCAGTGGCGCTTCCACCATGCCGAGGCGGGTAACAACCATGTTTTCTTTTCAAGACAGGCTCGCACCTAGCCTCGAGGCACTGCACCAGTCATCAGCCCCCCTGGTGCACGTCTCGGCAGAATCGTCTCCACGCCCACCACTCGGTACATGCGAAGGCTAGTGAGTGGCCGGACCCTCCTCGACGAAAAGAAATAGAGTCAGAGGGGAATCCGACCGTGGTCTGAAAGAAGTACAAGTAACATTGATGGGCGCCCACGTTTGCTCCGTACCTGCGATACCAAACGTTACAACAGCATACGGCTTGCTGCTTGGGCTTGGTACTGCTGCTCCGTACCGTCAGGTACTCTCTGAGCTAGCAGGGGTAGCATGGGCCATCAGCAAAAAGCCCCCGAGATACGCCTCTTTGCCTTCTTGACTGCACGCAAAGCAGAAAGAACTGCGGACACCACCAAGCCGGGGGGAGGGGTGTGCAAGCAGTGCGAAACAGCAGGCTTTGCTGAAGCCGACATCAGAGAGGACTGCTGCCCTGATATCTGGACAATTGGTGAATCGGCGCTCAGCCTCTCCCCCTTCATGGCCTTCTTCTGGATATCTTTGCCCGGACACCCACGAGGGCAGTACTATGGCTACGCGCCTTGTACGAAGCTTGTGTTCTTTGGCTACCTGGGAACGGAGTTTGAACGCCTCGTTCCATGTCTCGCGTCGGATGGAGACGCGGCCCACCACCAATTGCGAGTGGAAAAGCTTACAATACATCAATGGGTGACTGGCATTTAATCCACATTTTTGAGTCTCATTTCTCTCGGCGGCAGAAGAAAGGGACGAACTGCATGAACAGGCAATAAACATGAGGTGCCTCGAAAGGAAGGAAAAAGAAAATAAGGAAAAGAAAAAGGAAAGACAGGAATGACCGACACGCCCCCCTTGGACATGATGGATGATCTGGGTGAACCGCACCGGCGATACTCTCTTGTACGGATTTCAGGCATGTTCAATCGCTAGGCCACCGGACGTCAAGCCCAAAAGCTTGCAGGGAATCCTGGGGATCCCCCCCCTCAAGCGTCTGATGAACGAGATCCGAGTTTGGCCCCCTTCCAGTGCCGCAGCATACCCCCATCCTCCTTCCAAGAACGGCTGCATGCACGGCAAGTTGCTGGGCTATTTTCACCACAAGTTCACTGCGCCTGACCGGCGCTTGTGTCAAAGAGCCCGAGGCGAGTCCAACTTAGCCTTATTGGAGTCCTTTTGCTCGTCAAGAGAGCATGGATCGGAGTGGACCAGCGTCCCTGGGGCCCTCTTCGTAGACAGAAGGCCAATCTTGTTTAGGTCCCGTCCCTGGGGTGCAAGGACCGGCGGGCCTCACCCGGATGTATTGCCCGCAACCCCGTCTCGCCCATCTGGCCATCTTTATAGACACACACAGGCGCGCACGCACACATCCACGCACTTGTGCGTAATAATAGGTTCGATATCCTCCCACTCCCGGGTCAGTGCCGGGCCTCTTACATCTATCAATCACTCCCCTCCATCATCTGCCGTCTTGAAGCTCCATTTAACCCCTATGGGCTTACCTCTTTGTTTTTCATCCTTCGCGTTCTGTCCTGTTCATCGAGGCTCTTCCATTACGTTGACACTTCTACTCCCTAGCGTTCTTCTTTCTACAAAGAAGCCGTGAAGCAGTTCATTACCCTTAGTGGCGAACAACAGCACCGGCTTCGTCACTTGCCTCTGTATCCATTGCGGTACCAGCCCCTGAATTCAACAGGGAACCGTTTCTCGAAGACTCGTCGTCGTCTCTTCAGCAGAACGTAACAGCTGAAAACGGGATATGAGCCCATAATGACAGCAACAGCATATCCAGTGACCATGACCGACCTCAGAGGAGAGCCTGCCCACTCCAGTTTCTGGTCCACCTACAACGGCTCCGCCCATCTAGCCAACAGACTGGGCACGACAACTATGGACTCTGGCTTCCACAGCTCGGCATCGGCATCCCCTCTCCCAGGCCGTCCCCGGAGTGGCCATGAGCAGTCTTATCCCTATGGGCGCTATTCCCAGGAAGATCCTGTCGCGTATGATCGACACCCGCAGCCGAGCCTGTCCGCTCAGCATGGCTACTCCGGCCTCAAGAGACCTTTCTCGCAGACTGAACCGGCTGCCTATCAGGAAATCGTCCAAGACCTGCGGGAGGATGGCTCTCGACTGACGGTCAACCAAGATCACAAGCTTTTGGCTTTCAGACGAACGCAAGATAAGCACACCATCGTGGATCAACAAGGTCGGATGCAGCAACTGGAGCTCTCGGCCCAGCTCCATGGCATGTTCTTTCTTTCTGAGATGCCATCGACTGCCAGCGATGGAACTTCTCTTCAGCCCGAATTGACCTGCTACCGAAGAAATCTGTTTCAGATCAGCGGCTCTCTGATCACCCCCCGAGGACAACTCTCCGTTGTTAACGAGAGCAATGAGACGCTTCCCGTGTCCAGCATGGAAGTCGCCATCTCCGCCATCGAATCTGTAGATGGCAATCCTGTTCGCCTCATTGTCATCCCGTGGAAGACCCCTCCCCCGAACGCCCCCGAAATCAACCAGAGCCCGGATCAGGAGCCTGCCGCCCTCCCCTTGATCCCTTTCCAGGACGATGGCACCGAGCCTGACGGAGACTACGCCGTGTATCCCATCGGCTGGCGTCGCTTGCAGTTCAGAATGTTTGTTGAACCCAAACCTACCTCCACCACCCCACTGCTCGCCTCTTTCCCCTGATATCCTCCCCTAGTTGATACACACTACTGACATTGTAACAGCGCTACTGCAAACAACGGCCGACGAAAGGAGCTCCAGCAGCACTTTGTGCTTCACCTCAAAGTGTATGGAACGTTGTCCGACAACTCAAAGGTTGTTTTGACAGAATCCACAACGGCTCCTATTGTAGTACGAGGCCGCAGCCCTCGCAACTTCCAGGCCCGTAAAGAGATTCCTCTGCTCGGCTCGAGTGCTGGATCAAGGGGTCAGGCTCTAGTAGAAACTGGCCTGGGGGTTGTCGCTGGAGCGTTGAGCGTCAAGCCTCAAGAGCTCAAGAGAAGTGTGGACATTCAAGTACCGCGCTCGAGTTTCACCTTTAGTTCTCCCAAAGTCCCGGGAAGTGGGCAGCTGAGCTCTCTGAGATCCAAGTGAGCCATCCCAGAAGCTGAATCTGTCATCTTGGCGAACACCGCTTTCTAACATGCATGGTTTTTTTAGTCAATATCCGGCATGGAGTGCCAGCAGTAGCAGCGCCTCCATCCCTCAGGTCGCCTCATCTGGCACGGGAAGCTATCCGGCGGCGACAATGGGGACCGATACATACTCCAAAGTGTCCATCTCAGGCGCGTCGAACTACACATCAGACCCCCAGGAAATGCCGCTGCAGTCCTCGATACCACCGCTGCCGCTTTCGATGGGGACAAGCGAGCAACCGTCATCGGCTCGCGGGCAATACACCTACGTGCAGCAGCCAGCTTCGGGCTCCCAGCTGCCAGCTAGCACGAGCACACCGGCGGTGGGCGGTCATGCAGATAGCGCTCTGAGCGTTCCCAGATATGTCGACAACGGCCGGCCAAACAAGAGTCCGCGCCAGAGCGGCCAGCAATCCGTCCACGGTGCCAACTCCATCAGCAGCAGCGAATCGCCCGAGTACCGATATGGATCGTCAACGCAAGCTTCAGCCTCGTCTAGGGAATACTATCCGCCGTCACACGCATGGTCTACCACTACGGCTGGGGAAAATAGTTCGAGCACAGCCTACGCCAACGCGGACGCACGACCGTACCCATTTCCTCATGAGCCGTACAAGCCGGGGACAGCAGCCGGATCCTCAGTCAAGTCCGAGTCGAGGGCGCCTTTTGAACCCATGCACAACTACTCCTGGCATGGCAACTAAGGCTTACGACATCGCTCGAGCCGCTGCCAGAACGCGACTCGTACACTGAAGGTTCCTTTGCTACCGTGTCTCAAGCATGAGGTGCTTTACTGAAGCAGTTAATTCCTTTACGCTTTCTTTCTTTTGTATCTGGGCTGTATTTTATGGTGGATCTTTCCCTTCTGATCATACTCTTTTCTCACGATGGATTGGGCATGTGTACAATGACACTCTGATACTGCGGCGTCTGCGGCGACGTCTTGGCAGACTTATTCCAGGAGGGGGTTGCTTCCATGGAGGATATACATACATATACATACATGTATATACACAAACGGATACCCACATGCACGACTCTATATGTGTGTGTACTTGGCTTGTATATGTAAGGGAAACATTTGGGATTTGGCGAGGTGAATGATGGGATCGAGGGCCGAAAAAGAGAAAAAGCAGGGGTTCTTTCTTTCATACGGTATGGAGTAAAGGTCACGTCTGATGGTTAGGGTCAGGGACGACGAGAGTACGGCATGGAGGCTAGGCGACGCTGAGATACCACGATAATAGCAATTCCGAAGACGACTGATTGATGCCTCTGTTAGCGAGATGAGTGAAGACGCTAGAGTGAGTTACGTGAGGCTGCGAGGCTGGACTGATACGGTCTTGCAGGATTGCAAGAGATACAAGCGACGACAGCCTTGCCTTGAGGGAGGCGGGGGTGGGGGGGGACTTTTGTCGATGACATGGGATAGGTGAGAGTTGGGTGTGTGTCGCTCAGCTTCACATTGTCATCTTGGCTGCCTAAGCAGGATGACAAAAGGGCCTAAACGAGAAAAAAAGACGAAGCCTCGAAGATGAAAGACAGGAGAAGACATGAATTGGTGTAGTTAAAAGGCCTCTGCATACTTACAATGGCTCTTGATTCCTGCACGTCAAGATGGGATGGTCTAATGATGCACGCAGGCATGAGAATACGACGCAAGGGTGTCACGACCAGCCACGCCTTTCTTTGCTCAAGGAAGAGCCGTTGATATAGATACATATACATACATGATGGAGGTACAGTATGTAAGGCATGTTGTGTAGCAGTGCAGAACGCAAGGCAAGTAAGTGGAAAACCTGTGGCCGCTGCCGCCGGCCCCCCCTTTTTTCTTTTCTTGTTATGTGAGTTGAACGGCGAGGTGGGATTGGTTGAGGATAAATGCGCAAAAATAGATTAACGGGCAACCTTGAAGAAAGTATGTATGCGTGTACTATGTTGAAGGAAGGGAAAGGAGACGGGGTAGGATAGACGGGTAATTTGGAATTCTGTTGTTCGCAATCTCTCTAGTGGTAGAGTACTCTGTGGTCTTGTGGGGAGGGGTGCAGTATGAGCGTGGGGGGGCGAGATGTGAATGTGAATGCACGGTGATTTTGTTTTCTTTGTTCAGTTTGGCTTTCTTGTTGGAGGAAGTATATCTGTTTTCGGGGCCGGTTGACAAGACTCTACGGGTTCTTCAATGGGATCCGCAAGGCGATGATGGTGACGATGGGTGGTTGAAGGCGGCACCAGATTGGGCGTTGAAGTTGACTGCTCGAAACGGTAAAAAGCACTGAAATGGTCGCCAGTTCTGCCAGTTGTGCCTGAGTGGAAGTACTGGTTGGGTACTTTGGTCAAGGGCGGCCTTGTATGTAAGTGGCAGGTATTCAGTACGTACTTGGCCGTGGTGGCGGCTGTTCACGACGACTGTCCAAGCTGATTAGATAAGCGGCTGTTGAACTTCAAGGTTCGTAGTGTCTTCAGTTTTCTCTGCATCGTCTCGTTTTCATAATCAACTGGAATTACTGAAGCGCAATACCTATCGAGATACCCATTTGTTTCGGCCTACTCTGATGTTGATCCTTTCACATCTGACCCCTACGTCTCATCTTCCCTCACTGATTGGCAGCCGGTTCTTGTAATTGGACCAAAGAAGACTTCATCGTCTCATTTCAATCCAGCCGGGAGAACCACCATGTTTGATGTGCCTGATGCAAAGAGGTATGTGATACCATCTCCTTATTTAACGGTTCACTGTTCAAGTCTCGTAAACGAAAACTAACATACTGTGCAGAGTTCGTCGAGAGGAGTTGCATGCCTCGGATGAATCCTCATGGAGTGAGAGTGAAGTAGACGCCGAGCTGGAGGCGAGGCTCAATGCGCAAATCGCCAAGTCACTGGGCATAGACGAGAGTGCCTATCGTCCACCGCAGCCTCCAATTACCGTGCCTGTGCTCGAGAGTCCACAGACAAATGGCAAAACAGCAAAGGAAGCGCTCAGCTCGGACTCGGAAAGCGAACCAGGCACCCCAGTTAACGATTCTACGCCCAACGACGACAATGGCGAAGCAGAGGATGAAGGCTACGCATTCCGGCTCTTCAGCACGGCTGGTCCGGCGCCAAAAGTCGTTTTGGAGGACTACGACAAAGTAGTCGAAGGAAAGATTCTCAGAGGCCCCCCCTTGTCATATTACTTGGCGACAGACTTGTCACCTGAGAAGAAACGCGAGTATGAGGTGGCAGCCGTGAGCGGCGAAGACGTCCTTGCGCGGTCCAAAGTGCGGCATTGGGGCCTTGAGCTGCCCTGGAAAGTCACAAGCATCAGAGTGACAAGAAAGGCCCGCCCTGGAGAGGCAGCAAAGCGCACGCAGGTCGAAGGCGAGCAGCAGGCGACGAGAAGGCGGCCGGGGAAGAAGAGCAGAATCGCGATGCGGAAGAAGGCAAGGGCGCAGGCGCAGGCGGAGGAGGAGGCGAAGAAGAAGATGGCGGACAAGGAGGAGCAGATCAAGGAGAAGAAGAAGCGGCTGAATCGGTTGAAGAAGCTGAGGAGGCGGGCGCAGAAGAAGGCGGAGAAGGGCGAGACTGGGGAGGGCGGTGGTGGATCGGGAGAGGGTTCTTCTGACGAGGAGTGAGGGAAGTGCTTTTTTTCGCGGATCAATAACGTGCTGGAAACTGTATATATTGAAGACAAACTGTACATATCTGAAGAAGAATCATCTAATATCATGAGATTTCCATATTCAAGAAGCATCCAGTCTCATGATGATACATAATAGTCAAGTATCTGAAAGTTCAGGACGAAAAACAGGGTGAAGTGGTAGCTCGAGGTACCTGCCATGCATCTGAGACGGCACTAGTACCTCAGGGGACATGAAGCTGTGCAGCCAATTGGAGAGCTCCCGCCGACCCCTCCAGTCACCGCGACCTTACCTTATCATCGAGCTCCAAATTGAAGTTGCTGGAGCTGCAACAGACCGTCACCACCTGCACATGTCCGGCGTCGACTCGCAACATCTCGTCTAAACAGCATCTTTTCTCTTGTCTTCATCCTTCACTCGAGCAGCTGTATTGCCCAGCTTCCATGGCCTAATCAACACCCCTCCCCTGAAGCAGAAGATTCGGCGGCACCCCGCAATGTGCCACTGCTACGAGCATCGAACATCCACGACGTCGCATCGCCCATGATGAGCAGCTTGTGGTCTTCAGCGAAACCGGCCCCGGAGCCGTCGAGCGAGGCTTCTCCAGAGGCAGCGGAGGAGGCGGTCGAGTACCCCCAAGACGAGTCCGCGATTGACGACTCGGCCGATCCATCGCCAGCTCCCCAGCTGCCGCCACTTTCGACGTCCAGAGGCGCTTCCCAGCAGTCGCAGCGGCAGTCGAATCCTCCTCCACAAGGCGGCACCGCGAGCAACTATAACAACGCTGGCAACCGGTCGCAAGCTCCCCAGCATGCTCCCACCGACTCTCTGTCGCTGATGCAGCTGCGGCACATCGTCGCCAGGGTCAATGCCGCCGACCCCGCGGCATACGACTTTGTCTACTCGGACATGGGGCCGCACGCCGAGGAGATTGACGAGTGGTTCGTGTATCAGTTCTGGCAGTGGGTGCGCCTTAACGCGGCGCAAAAGGCCTTTGAGTGGCACTGGAAGCACGAGTCGGGCGGCAAGCACGGGTGGGACGACGCGGATCACGACACGAGGGCGCGTTTTGTGCAGGCCGCCATCGCGGGCGTGCAGAGCAACGACGCGGCGTTGAGGGCCAACTCCATTGGCAAGATTATGTACCTTGTCTTGGGAAGATGGGGGGACACGGCGATGCCGCACGCGACAGACGAGAACAGCCGGTCCATCGCGAGCATCCCGCAGCTCCAGGCGATGAAGGCCGGCGTGGCGTGCTTGACATCCCTAGGAGGAATACCCGTCGTTTGGGAAGCGCTGAGGAACGTCTTTGAAATTCACTGGTATGGTCCCTGAATCGCACGCGAGGCAAAGAGCCCGAAAACGTTGCGAGGAGTCTGACGCGAGGACAGGTCTGGCGATATCCAACAGGGCAATGCGCAGGATGCCCAGGACGAACTGATGAATCTCCTGACAATCATGTACATTGTGGTGCAGGAGACGTTGAACGACCCGCAGGATATGGCCTCAACGGAAGCAAAACTACGTATGTATCACAGAAGCTGTTCCAAACGCTACTCAATGAAGAGATGAGGGGCAAGCAAAGGGAGAACTCGCACAGACTGACCTTGACGTATAGTTGAGCTGAATCCTTCCTTGGTTGATTTCATGATGCTGGCAACCTCTAAGCTGAGATGGGATGAACAGAACACCATGCCTCATACCCAGGTGAGCAAACCCACAGCGCTTTAGATGAGCTCTTGTGCTTGGAAGCTCATTGCTAACGAATGGCGTTTTAGATCTTCTTGCTGTTTTGGAAATCAATCCTCCTCGTTTTTGGCGGAACAGAAGACCTCAAGCGTGTCAAGGAGGCCACCAGCGAGCTGACAGGCGGTGACAAGAGCAAAGAGACCATCACGGCATCGCCCCTCGACTATCATGTCTTTCGCCAGGAGATCACATCCAAATACCCGGCCTATGTCCCGCCACAGCCGTTGATACCGCTAGAGGCCGACAATGCGTCGCTTCTTCCACCGCTGCCTAACATGACGAGCCGAACCGTTGCCAACGGCATCATCCCCCAGCCCCCCAACGTACAACTGGGAGGCGCATCCATCCTCAACCAGCCAGTGCACATTGCCACTCCGGCACCATCACCGCCGCCGTCTCCTGGCGTCGGCGGCAAAGGAGGCAAGAAGCAAAACTACCAGACCAACCAAAACTTTCCCTTCATGTACCCTCCTCTCGATGCCACCAGTAACAGCGCTGGCGGGAAGGGCGAAGCGGGATATGGCAACCCTCTGGTGTCTAGGAAGTGGGAGGGCAGCGATATCCCCGCTTCGATTCTCGAGGCTGGGCAAATCTTCTCATCGCGTGTCAGGATGACACGGGCAACACGTCAGCTTTGGGAAGAGCGAGAGCGATTCCTCAAGTTTGAACGCGGCTGGGAAGCCGATGATGATGCCGACGAAGATGACAATGATGACATTGAGGATCTCGACCTCAATGAGCTCACGCTGGAGGAGAAGGAGGTGTTGCGTGAGCTGAAAGCCGAAGACAAGAAAGAGAAGAAGAAGAAAGAGCGGTCATTCCCGGGCCCCGAGGTTGACTTTGGTCCTCAGCCAGAGAGGCTGAGCGAACGAGACAAGCAGCGGCTCATTGCGGTGGAAAATTTCTATGTGAGTTGCGCCTTTGTTTCCTTGCCCCCGCCTCCCGTCCTCCTGATACAAAGGCTAATGCGACTGAGTAGGCCAATGCCCTGCCTCATCTTCAGTCCATTGTGATTGTTCTGCTCCGCCCAATTCTTGTTAACGTCACGGCTATTGTGGCCCAGCAGCAGAACCAGATGGCAGGAATGACGAACAGGGCCGGCAACCCTGGTGCTAATGGCCATGGGTCGCAGAGGGGCATGGATATGAATGCACAAGGCCAGCAGGAGCAAGAAGGAGAGCCGTCTCCCGAGGAGATTGACGCCACTCGAACACGGGAAATCACGTCCAAGGCTATGACCGCTATTCTCCTTCTCCTCCTGAAATGGCTCAGAGTCTCGCGTGAGTACTGCCTCTAGGATTGTCGTTGTGGATGTCTCAGCTGACATGTCATGTGTCTCAGATGTTCTCAAGTTTGAGTATCTTACCCAACTGCTGTTGGACTCAAACTATCTTCCTCTGGTGCTCAAGCTCTTTGCCCATCAGGACATTCAACAAGTGGTCGACAGCAAGATGGACCACGTTGAGAATAGGTAAGTGACGGCCTCCCCTCTTCTTCAAACATGGCATGTCATGGCCTGTATTTGCTCACTTTTGGCTGCAGCTTCTTCCAGTTTTGCAACATCCGATCTAGATTTAAGGATAAGACCGAAAGTGAGGCTGGCAATGAGGGAGGAGGCGACGTCGCCGGAGCAGATGGTCATGGCGAAGGCGAGGGTGAGGGCGAAAACGCGCAGCAGCCAGAAGCGGAAGACAGCGAGGACGACGCAGCACCGCCGCCGATTAAGAGACAGCGAGAAGCTGAAGAGCCGGAAGTGGACCAGATGGAGGACGTGGCCGTCGACGGCGTAGAGGACGTCCGGATGCGGCCGGAGGTGGACGAGATGGGGGTACCCCTGAGCAACCTCCCGCTGGAGCCCATCACGGACTTTTCGCGGCGCAACTTCTTCTCGCTCATCAACTACCTGCGGGTGATGCAAAAGATCTGCAAGAACAAGGCGCACCGCAACCTGCTGCTGGTGCAGTACAAGTCGTCGACGATACTCAAGAAGTCGCTGCGGGTGCCGCAGCCGGAGCTGCGGCTGTACACGCTCAAGCTCTTCAAGGGCCAGGTGCCGTACTGCGGGCGCAAGTGGCGGCAGTCCAACATGCGCGTCATCACGGCCGTGTACCTGCACTGCCGGCCGGAGCTGCGCGACGAGTGGCTGGCGGGCAGCGACATTGACGCCGAGGTGGACTCTGCGCTGCCGCTGGAGCAGGCGCTGCGGAGCCTGACGCACTGGCTCAACGTGCGGCGGTACCCGGAGCGCATCGCGGCGGACATTCGCATCGCCATGAGGGAGGAGCAGGATTTCTTTTCGCGGGAGCTCGAGAAGGTGGATTTGAACTGGAGTGATTTGATGGTTGGGGGGGACGATGCGATGAGTGAGGTGGATCATGGGGAGTCGACTTGGGGGTGAAGTTGGCAATGCATGGCTCATCTTTTTTTCTCTTTTTGATTCTGCAGATTTGTTGGCCATGAGCGAATGATAGACTGTATTAAGTTGTGTGTGTTTAAAGGCATGGTAAAGGGGGGTTGAGCGCAGACTGTTGTACTTGGGTTCTTCTACGACTGAACATATCAAGACGATGACCATAAATATGGCACATGAGATGCAAATTGCTACCTCATAAGCATAGAGATTGATATTCTGTTATTCATTACTATTTATCCGAGTTGACAAGTCAAAACTCTTGTGGGGTGGATTGCTACCCTTCCCCTATCTCTACATGAAAATGATATTCATTAATAAGCCGACAGCGTCCTTTAGCCCAGTGATCCTTTCGAGGTATATCCGACAAGGATGATGCTGTTCTCTCTCTCGTTGATGCTCATTCAGTGAGCCATATGTGATATACATTCACTCGTACAATAATTGTTGTCAATATGTGTGTTTGGTGGGTGGTGTTTCGTTGTTCTCGTTCCGGTCTCCCATGGCGTTTCATCCGCTATCAAGAATGTATAGCTTGGATGGTCTTAACGCTGAGCATGATCGTAGATGCCGTCGTCGTAGCGGTAGTTAACCGGCTGACCATACCCAGCCGTGCCCTGCGGAGCCGCATATCCACCAGCACCAGTATACGCAGTGCTGTTGTTCGTCGTCGTATTCGGCCCAGTGACGCCCGAGTATCCGTACCCGGACTCGTACTTGTTGCTGTAGTCGGTGTGGACGTAGGGGTTCGCCGACATCTCGTTGCTGTCGGCATGCGGGTGGTTGTTGAGCTGGTCGGGCTGCGGGTGCTGGGGCAGCATGTTGCCCTCCTCGCTGGCGTCGACGACCTTGCGCCCGCCGAGGATGCGGCCGAAGAAGCCCGTGTTCTTGGTGCTGGTGCGGCGGCCGAAGCCGGACGTGTAGTCGTTTTGGGGGCTGGGGCCGTAGCGCTTCTCCTTGCGGTGGTGGCGGGCGAGGGCGAATTCCATGAGGATGGAGAGGATGAAGAAGAAGCTGGGGAGCGTTAGCTTAGTTTTCATGAGATGATATAGAAGTGAGGTTTCAACAAAGGGGGGCCGGGCGTTGAGCTTACATTATGATGATGGAAACGGCAAGACAGGCCGTCTGGAGTCTGCACGCAGTGTGAAAGCTAGGCAGCGTAGTGAAGCCGCTGTGCGCCTGGACGGTGGCATCCGACTGGCCCTTTCCAAAGGGCGTATCGAGCACGCCATTGCATGTGCCGGCGCCGTTCTTGTTCGCGACGGCAACGTAGACAAAGGCGCCGATGAAGCAGACGTCGAGCAGGACGGCCAGGAAGGCGACGAGGGTGTGGCCGGCGAGGCAGCAGAGCGTCAGCAGGGCCAGCAGGGTGTAGAGGACGCCGGCGCCGGAGATGCCCTCGACGGCGCGCAGGCTGGTGGCGATGGGCAGGTGGTGGTTGTGCAGCGTCGCGAGGAAGTAGGAGTAGATGGCGAGGACGATGGCGGCGCAGCAGAACTGGATGCCGCGGACGAACCACTGGACAAATTTGAGGCCGAAGCCTGTTCGGGCGCCCATGATGGGTGTGTTATATTCTGATGACTTTGGGGTTGATTCTGATTGAGACTGATGAAAGGATATGGTGAGATGGTATTAGGATAGGAGAGACGGTTGTGTCGAGTTGGTGATGTGTTTGCAGGTGTGTTGAGAGAAAGAGTTGTGGAGGAGGAGGATGAAAAAGAACGTCAGAAGAGCGGTATGATGAATCAACTTCCGGAATAAATAAAGCCCCGTCCAACTTACGCAAACGGGCCCCAAAAGCAGCAAGAAGAAAAAAGATCAACAACTCGAGTAAGTCAATGAGTCCATTAGCTAAAACAGAACAAGAAAGACGAGCAGATGATCAGTTCTCCAGAAATTCTTCAACAAAAAAAGCAGCTGTGTGGCTTGCCCATTGAGACTCTTTGGAGGGGCTCACATGCTTGTGGCGGGGCAGTCCAGTTCGCTTCACTAGTGGTTCGTCACTGGATGACGTACTGCGTGCCTGCGCCTGTGGCTGAGGCGGTGCTTTTTCAAGTGGGCTTGTGCTTTTACTGGGGCGCTGGAGATGCGCTGAGATGGCGATTGGGTGATTCCGCGGATTTTACGTCAGTGGGAAAAGAGTTTTCTAGGGGTCGAGAGATTCTGCCGAGGAATTGCATTGCTAGCTGGAGGCAGCCGATCTAGAGATACTAGAGACTGGTGATGGCAGCTGAATGCCAGTGCTTGAGATGGATCGGTACTTGGCTGTTATGCTGAGATGAAAGGCATATTGAAAGTATCGGTATGTTTTAGCATGTGCTGCGAACCAGCTGTGGCTGTGCAGCCATACCTTACAGAAAGCCATCGTCAGTATTCGCCTCACTCAAAATAAACCAACAGAGGGACGCGGCAAACTCAATTCACCATATCCGAGTACCTTGGATCATCATCAAAGGCAATCGACTCAATCCAATTTCTAAGGACTGTAGTTGAAATAAAGAGTCTTCGAAGAAATGTCTCACCAAAGTGAACACACAGGGCTGAGAAACCGAGCACAAACCCCCACGAGGCATGAGACACATCACAAGTCCCACCAAACGGGCTCGTGCATTTTAAAGATCTGACCCGGACCTGCAAGGGGCAAAACAAAAGACAAAATAGAACGGCAGCCTGTTTTCCCGTCCAGCCACCGAGCAAAAAGTAGAGGCATCGTCGATCAATCACACGCAGGGCGAGAGTCAAATCAGAGACATGCAGCTGAAAGACTACCTCCTACATACAGTATGGGGTAGCCAGGCACTAACAGGCTCACGAACGAAGGCGCCACGCCCTTGAAGTATGAAGTGCAAGTCTATGCCTGACCGATGCTGCTGTACCTGACAATGTCCGTTTAACTCTGATAAACACGAAGCTCTTCTCTTGTTGCGACTGCTGGCTTCTTGTCAATCTGGTAGGCAAAGGCGCAAGAGTGCATGTCTGTAAGACCAAGGGCGCAATACCAAGACACACAATGACACGCACTACAAGGCACTGAACGGATATACCAGACGCAAGGCAGCCAGTCAGAGTGAGACAAAAATGCCCGCCCGAGTCAGATTCAGAAATCGTGCCAACCCCTCACTGGTGCCAACTGTTTCTAGAGAAATCTTTCGATGCCTCGGTGCCCGATATAACTTCCATTTTGCCCTGTATAAATACTATCATCAAGGCTTCATAGACATCGCCTGAACGCTCACGTATCGCTTCATTCATCCACGCCCTCATTTCCTCAGTCAGAACGGTGGCGATCGGCTTCCGCGTGCTCAACCTTGATATCCCGGCTGTAATTGCGGACTCGCTCTCAAATCTTCAGACTCATTAGCGACAATGGGATCAAAACCCAACACAAAGATCCCTTACATCGAAACACCACTCATCAAGTCAAACAGCCTCTCCGAAATAGCTGGCTGGTAAGCCCACGACTACCTTGAATCGCCACAATGCGATCGATGCTCACAAATCTCAGCAATGTCTTCCTCAAGCTCGAAAACCTCCAGCCCTCAGGGTCCTTCAAGTCTCGCGGCATAGGCAACTACATGATGGCCAAGCTCGCCGCACAAGGGCCAGACGCTGCCAAAGCCCACTTCTACTGCTCCTCAGGAGGAAACGCCGGGCTGGCCTGTGTCCATGCCGCAATCACCCTGGGCTGCCAGGCCACCATTGTCGTCCCGCTGTCGACGACCGCTTACACCATCGACAAGCTGCGAAAGGCCGGCGCCTCAGACGTGATCCAAATGGGTCTTTCATGGCAAGAGGCCGACGACTATCTGACGGGCACTCTGATGGAGGAAGCCCGTGCCAAAGGAGACGTAGCCATCTACGTGCCTCCGTTCAACGCACAGGAGATCTGGGACGGCAACGCGGGCATCTCGCACGAGATTGCGCGGCAGATCCCCTCAATGGTCAAGCACTATCCAGTGTCCGTTGACGGCGCATCAGACGACGATGCCACGGCGCGCATAGCCAACGTCGACGCCATCGTCTGCAGCGTCGGCGGAGGCGGCCTCTTGTCAGGCGTTATGCAGGGCCTCGACGACCTGGCCATGAAGCAGACTCGAGTCATTGCTGTCGAAACATTGGGAACCGACTCACTTCATCAGGCGGTTCAAGCGGGCGAGCTCATCACGCTGCCCGCCATCACCAGCCTTGCCACCACTCTTGGCGCAAGAACCGTCTGCCAGAGGGCCTTTGAGTACGGGCTCCGCGACCAGGTTTCCACCGTGGTCTTCTCCGATGCCGAGGCCATTGCCGCCTGCAAGCGGTTCGCTAGCGAGGAGCGCTTCCTCGTTGAATTATCGTGCAGCGTCTGTCTTGCCGTCGTGTACAGCGGCCGCTTGAAGCAGCTGGTTCCAGGCCTCAACAAGAACAGTGTGGTTGTGTTTGTCGTATGTGGAGGATCCAATATATCGTACGAGATATTGGAGCAGTACGTCTCAAGCCTGGCTTCCACACAAACGAGCTGATGAGCCTCGAACAAAGCAGAACAGACATGGTGCAGATGACGGGTCTAGACTGCTCCCCTAGCACGGGACGGTCCATAGCATTGCTCCGCTAGACATGGAAATTGGCAAGCCGGACAAAAAGAAGTGTAAATTTAGACATGGCTGAAGGCGTCCGTCCCGTTGCTGGTAGCATCGACCACTGTGACCATGGCGTCCGGAATCCTCCGCGGCATGGCGTTCTCTTCTTCTTTCGTTCTTCGACTCCAGCTGGACTAGGAAGACGTTCTTGGCGTGTTACTCTCGGGTAAAGTCAAAGACTCAAAGGGGACTCAAGCGGTGATTGGATGGTCACTGTTCATTGATTTCACGGCGTGCCTTTCGAGTACTATCTCTCCGTTCGGGAAATAATAGGTTTAGCGAAATATGAAACTGCCACTCCATGCCGTGAGGCTGATCGAGATAGCACCTTTGCGGTTGCATGGCGGAGAAAGGGACCGGCACCTCGGCAGCTTGCCTGGCCGGGGAAAGTCACTGCGCAGCCTGGTGGTTCAAAGCCCGAAGGTGTGATATTGCATTTGCGGTGGGGGCTGGCTTGTTGGTTCTCGGCCTCTTCCATTGTGCTGTTGAGAGATAGCCAAGCTGCAGGTCATGGCCAGGCTCGTCATAGACGTTGCATTGTGCCTTCACGAAACTGCATGGTGGTAGCCAACCCGGTGGAAGCCAGACGCAAGTATGGCCAGTTCCTGTGGCGAGGATCCGTGAGGGACCGGGATCTGTAAAGCGGCTGCCCACGAGAAGCGAGGAGGGTGTGGGCGGGCTGCGGCTTCGCTCAGATGCAGGCAAATGGATTCTTCATGTGCTCACTTGAACCCTTTTTGCATGGTGGCGCTTCGTCCTGTCTCAAGCAACTTGGTTGGAGACCCTCCAATAGGGATAGACTCTCAAATCACCTAGGTCTAGGATGAAGAGGACTCAAGGCCAGCCCAAGCGAAAATCATATGTGGTGCGACCCGTTACTTGGTTGCTTGAAGTGTCTCGAGTGAAGCAGTGAGGTTGCTTTCGGTGAGGTGGAGCCGTATAGTTCTCTCGGAGGTGACAGAATAATAGAGACAGGCAGCATCTGTCCTCGTCCCAGGTGCTCGCGACTCATTTGCGTGGGATTGATCAGCCGGAAGCTCATTGGCTTGTTGCCCCAAAGAGCCATACTCAGCCTCTCAGTTTACCATGGATGGAGATCGAACAAAGCACAGAGACAAATGGACCCTGTTCGTGGTCACAGTATTGACAACCTGCAGCAACAATGTGCACCCGCGGCAACCACACGCGGGCAAATTGCTGCTCACGATCCCTTGCATATGCACCGAAGACGATAGTTGACTCGATACGGAAGACATTATGTTCTTCCACTGCCTGGTTTCCGTGTCATGGATGGAAGATGAACGCAAGAGTTTGCGCCGAAGCCCATGCCACCGTTTTCCCTTAGAGGAGACGGACGGGAACAAGAGCCTAGACTCTGTCAGAGCAGCCAGGTGATTTGCGGTTTGTGTCGCCCATCTCCACAAGGCTAGTAGTCAGTTGAACTCTCGTATCCCCAGTGTGTAACCATGGCCTCCTCTCTTGGTGGCTTGCGGCACAGCCCATGTGAAATGACCTCGTCGTACGAATGGTCGCGGGTGATGCCCTGCAAATCGCACATGCTAGCAGCCCGTCCCAGGCCCCAAGGTTTGCGCTACGGCTGGCTGCCGAGAGTATCGATCACGCTGCCCCTGATGAGCAGTGGCTACTATGCCGATCTGGTGATAGCTGGCGCCTCTCGACACCCTCACCGCGAAGCTGTGGTAATAACGCCAAGACAGGCGTCGGATACTGGCAAGCCAACGTTTGCCGTCCTTCCACGTCGACGGCCGCTCATGTCGTGAAGGCAGTCCAGCGGATCAAGACGTGGGATGGCGATGGAGAGAACACCAACTGCTTCCTTCTTGTTAGTGTTACAGTTCATATCAAGCCCAATGTGCGAGTGGATTCTTTGGACCCTTTGTCTGATCGATGACCTCGTCTAACGCTGCCAAGCCGGCCGCTCTTTGACGAGATGGAACATTGAAGCAGCAACCAGCATCCAAAGCATCAGCACATTCTTTCAGCTGCCAGCCGCCGCCCGAATCGAGCCTGCCGACCACTATTGACGCTGCCTGGAAAACCAATATTGCGACCTGTACGGAGCCCATCCATGCCACATGCCGCCGCGGGCCAGCAGACAAGGGATGATGGAGGTGGGGAAGCGTGAGCGGCGGGTTCGTCATCCGGGCGTTCAGCCCGCAGGGATCCATCGGGTCTGGCTTCGACGCTGGAGTCGTTGGTGAGAGGACAGAAAGCGATGCTATTGAGCACTTTGTTACGAGGTTGTAGCAGTCAGAAGGTTGGGCCACGGCATCTGGGAGCCGGAGGGTGGATTATGTTATCGCTCGTTCCCTCCAGAGGGTGCGCTGTGGTAAGCGACGGCCGCCGTTATTCGTCCACTAAACGGCCTCAAGAGACCCCAAAGGGGCCCTGGAGGTCTTGGCCTTGGGGCCTGAGAGTGCCTGGAGTCCCTGCGCGGTGGGCTAATGCAGGCCGGCTGCCAAAAATACGAGAACGACCTGGACAACTCCATCCTTGCAGCAACGCATCTCTCCAATCGAGCGTCTGATTCCCGCCACTCCGGGCTGAGGACATGGGTTCTGCTGGTTGCGTTGCAGCGAGCAGAAGTCTGTCGACGACTGCAAAGGCCATGGACGGCGAACCAGAGCAGAGCAGAGCTGCTGCAGCTGCAGCCTCCATCGCACGACTTTCTGGCGCAATGCAGCTGCAGCCTCACCACCCTCAAGCGAAGGAATCTGCTCTGCCTCTCTCTCTCTTCCTCCGGCTCTTTCGCTCCTCTCTTTTGCTCTCTTTCACTCGCGTGTACACAGAATTATTCTCTCATTCTTAAAAGGCCATGAGCCTGCCCGCTCGTTCTCCTGGAATTTGAGGCCATCCACACTCGTTCGTTCGTGTGCCCGTGTCGAGACAAAGCAGGGAAGAGTTTGCGACACCATTGCAGCAACTCAGTGAGCTGCCACTGCGACAGAGCCTCTGTCTTTGCGTCGTCTCTTATTTCCCCATCATCTGCCTGGAAACTCCTCCAGGTGCCGGGCTTCATCAGTCCTTTCTATCATGAAGTCAACAACTGCCCTGTTGGGCCTCCTGGGCCTGACGGGCTCGGCCCTGGCTGATCCGACATGGCCCAATGCCGTCGACGAGATTGAGGAGATCATGACCCAGCTCCAGTCGTTTCGCGCCCGCAAATTCGCCGACACGGTGAGCCCGTGCTCCAACGAAGCCTCGGGGCCCGGCCGGCAGAACGCCGCCGAGTGGCTCCGGGTCGGCTTCCACGACATGTCTACGGCCAACACGTACTTTGGCATTGGAGGTCTCGATGGGTCGCTGCAGTACGAGCTGGACAATGGCGAGAACACCGGGCCCGGCCACAGGACGACGCTCGAGTTCATGGCCCCCTACGTCTCTCCTCGGTCGACCCTGGCCGACCTCATCGCCCTCGGCGTCTACACGTCTGTCCGCTCCTGCGGTGGCCCTGCCGTGCCAATTCGCGTTGGCCGTATCGATGCCACCGGCAAGGGAGCTCCAGGTGTGCCCCAGCCGCAAAACTCCGTCGCCACGTTCAAGCAGCAGTTTGACCGCATGGGCTTCAGCGTCGAGGAGATGATCCAGGTCACGGCCTGTGGCCATACTCTGGGCGGCGTCCACAACACCGAGTTCCCCGACATCGTCCCTGCCGGAACCGGCCTCGACGGTGAATCGGGTCTCGACACGAGTGATGCCGTCTTTGACAACCTCGTTGTCACCGAGTATCTCTCCGGCGAGACCAAGAACCCGCTTGTAGTTGGCCCGTCGGTCAAGATTGACAAGAACTCCGACTTCAAGGTCTTCAACGCCGATGGCAACCAGACCATGGAGGCCTTGGCCGATACAGAAACCTTCAAATCCGTCTGCAAGACTGTTTTGCAAAAGATGATTGACGTCGTGCCCCCGAGCGTCAAGTTGACCGACCCCATTGTCCCTTACAAGGTCAAGCCTGTCAACCTGCAGCTGACCCTCATCAACGGCGGCAGCACCCTTCAGCTGACGGGCTTCATCCGCGTCAAGACTACCGGCCTTGCCCAGGGCAGCATCTCCAGCGTGTCCATTACCTACAAGAACCGCAGGGGCACCACCGACTGCGGCCTCAGCACCTGCGTCGTCACCAGCACCGTCCAAGGCGCCAGCCAGGGCTTTGACGATACTTTTGCCTTTTACCCCATCTCGGCCAACATTCTTGCCTCTTCGGGTATCTCGTCCTTCACCGTGACCATCAACAACGCCGATGGCACCAAGGACATCTACGACAACAATGGCAACGAGTATCCTGTCCAGGATGCCATCATCTTTCAGTCTCCCCAGAGCTGCGTCCTCGGCTCCTCGGGCGCTCTGACTGCCGTGGCTGCCGTCCGCAACGACCGCCTCAGCCAGGGCGCGCAAGTCAAGGTCTGGTACAAGACGCCCCAGACGAACAGCCCCGTTCCTCTGCTGCAGAGCACAACCCTCGACCTTGAGAAGGGGCAGTGCGCCGGAACGTACACTCTGTTCACCGTCGACCACACTATCGAGGGCGGCCTGGCCTACGAGGGATACGTCGACGTCATCAATGGTGACCAGTCCGACAGCTTCAAGGCCCTCACCAGCGTTGGCGGTACCTGCCGTGCCTTTGCTAACCCAGCTGCCTGCGTCGGCGGAGACGATGATGGATCCGGCGGCACAACGGCCATCACAACCGCTCCAACCACGACTGAGGCCCTCCCTACTACCACGGAGCCTCCCACTACCACGGAGCCTCCCACTACCACGGAACCTCCCACTACCACGGAACCTCCCGCTACCACGGAGCCTCCCACTACCACGGAGCCTCCTGTCACAGAGCCTCCCACTACCACGGAGCCTCCTGTCACAGAGCCTCCCACTACCACGGAGCCTCCCACGACCACGGCGCCTGCGACAACGACGACACCACCTCCTGTCCCCAGTCACCGCCCTGCAGTCGACGGATATGTCCTGGTTTCTTGCTGGACTGAAGGTGACGGCGTGCGTGCTCTGGCTGGCAACGCCTATGCCAACGACTCGATGACTCTGGAAACCTGCAGAGACTTTTGCAGCAACTATGTCTACTGGGGCACAGAGTATGGCCGCGAATGTGAGTATCCCATCTTGTTCTGGTGACCCCGACTCCCGATTCTTGCCGGCGCTAACAATGCACCCAGGCTACTGTGGCAATACCCTTGCCAAGAGCAGCGGAGAGGCTCCCATTGACGAGTGCAACATGGTCTGCGCTGGTGACGCCAGCGAATACTGTGGTGCTGGCAACCGCCTCGAGCTGTACTCAACCACAGTCACCCAGCCTCCGACCCCTACTGGCACTCTGACCCACGAGCCCACTGTCGGCCCATATACACTGGTCGGCTGCTGGACGGAAGGCTCAGGCGATCGCGCTCTGGGTCAGAAGGCTACCATCGACCCTGACATGACCAACGAGGCCTGTGCCGACTTCTGCTCCGACTTTAGGTACTTTGGCACGGAGTATGGCGATGAGTGCTACTGTGGAAGCTTCCTTGCTGGCTCGAGTGCAACCGCTCCCCTGGCCGACTGCAACATGCCCTGCGCCGGCAACGAGTTTGAGTACTGCGGTGCCAGCAACCGTCTTGAGCTTTACATCAACCCCAACATCACTGGTGGAAACCCTGAGCAGCCCGCTGCCGCCGGCGACTTCGTGTTTGTCGGCTGCCAGACTGAGGGCAACGGCACTCGCGCTCTGACCGGCGCTGCAACCGCCACGGGCACCATGACTGTCGAGGCATGCGCTGAGTTTTGTGCCGACTTTACATACTTTGGCACCGAGTACGGCAGCGAATGCTACTGTGGCAACACTCTAGCACCATCGTCTCTCAAGGCGCCTGCGGCGGACTGCAACATGCTGTGCAGCGGCAACGAGCTTGAGTACTGTGGCGCGGGCAACCGCCTCTCGCTGTACACCAAGAAGCCTGAAGAGCTCACGGAGGAGGATGAATGAGGGTTTCTTCTCCGGATGGAATGAATGAATTGGCGACGAGGGGGTGGGTTGTTATTCTGTAGATATATAAAGGCGGCGCCGAAGGGATTTACATGTCTATATGGGATCAATTGGATAATGGCGAGTGTAGCTTAGGATGTAGCACTGATGAATGAATATATCAAGGATTGAATACGATTTAAAGGTACTTTATGAAGTGCTTCAAGTTGTGATGAAGTCGCATCAGTCAACGCTGTTGTAAGAGCAATCAGCTTTAGTGCCTAATGAGTGCTAGCGTAAGCCGTCCCGCGACGCGCTCTATGTAGGTAGTACCCAGGTCATTAGTATCAATATCCGGCCCCTCATACATTCACTCACCTTGACCCTTCCACTAACAAGCCCAACTCACGATATCCATCAGGAGACGTCACCTTCAAGCAGACAGATGGCAGACACGACACCTGAAAATGACCGCGAAGTAAGATGTAACTCATAAAAACCCCCATGCATTATCATTTCCTAAAAAAACGTATACTGGAAATCTTCATAGGTATGCTGATACTGAGATTGATGTGATTGTAGCGCCTCAAATCAGCACTCTGGTACGCCATCGGACAGATTGTGGACGAAGAGTCGCTCAAGCGGAATCGCAACGCGACGCCGCAGTTCATCGGGGCTTTGACGGAGATGGTCTGGGCGCAGATTGGTATGTGTTTTCCCTCTCATATTCACGTTCCTTACCCATATCCTTTACCATCATCAGAAAGCATGGACATCATATCTCGACGGATATGTAATCATACATGAGAACTTGAAGACGAGGGATGGGATGTGTATGCCTGAATAGGGCAGAGATGGAAACTTGGCGGGGAAAGAATGAACGGAAACAGAGAAAGCTTACGCTGGAAAAACAAATCCAAACGCAGAGAGCGTAGCGATCGACCTCGAAACGTTCTGCAACCACGCCGGCAGGACGACGGTGACGACGGACGACGTGCTGTTGCTGGCGAGGAAGAATCTGGACCTGCACGAGATCATGAAGGAGTTTGTCGATGGGCTCAGGGCGGAGAAGGAGGCTGCTGCGGGGGCTGGAGGCAGTAGTCGGAGCGGTGGTGGTGGTGGTGGTGCTGCGAAGAAGAGCAAGGTGAAGAAATAAGCTGTTTTTGCAAGAACTTTGAAAGGGATTCTTTGAAGGTGAGACGTTTGGGAGGGGGGTGAGAAGGTATGTTCTGTGTTGGTGATGGGGGCTGATGATTGCGTATCTAGGATGAGAGATGGAGCGCTTGGAGAAGAGTGAATGGGGACTTTTGGCCGTGGACGCGGCTCTGTTGATGGCTACGATTGTCTCGATGAAGCAGAATTAAGGCGAAACTTGGTTTATAGCAGAGAGCGGACTGGCTCGGCTCCATGAGCTACTTTACGACAACATCAACTTGGAAGCTTCAAGGCCAACAGGAGGACATGGGAAGGGCATATTTACGCCACAAGAGACCTCCGGAGCGTCACAGCCGGCGACATGGTGTTCAAAGAGGCATATGGATCCCAAGGACGAGTGTGGGAATATCAGGGTCGTGTATGGATGCCAAAAGGCGATGACATGCTGAGAATTTGAGCAGCGATCTCCACCAAGATTCTACGATCCTTGACAATGGCTATCTCAATGAGAAGGTTTCTTGTTCAAGTCTTCACTAGGTATCATACAGTACATCTTCCTCCTACCACCGGCCACTCTCAAAAGCTAAAGACACATGGCAAACATTCAGTCCATCTCAAGACGGTCTATTCCTTCTAACTCCTTTTGCAAATGAGCCAAATGTCTGTCTATATTTCCGCATCTAGATATCATTCCTTTTCCTTTCGTCTAACTCACAGTGTCACCTAGATGTAATCCGGACTTTGCTCACCTCCAACGTCTCCGTATCCACCAACACCACCTCCTTGCTCTTCGAAAATGACGGCACGGCAATGAGCCGCACGCTCTGCCCGTCAGGCCCGTGAATGACCCTTGTCGCAAACTCGGGCTGACAGCCCACAAAGTAGACGTGAGGGCACGATTTGAGGACAAACGGATCGTCTTCCTGAAATGGATAGCTCCCTGAGTGTTTCATTGTTAGTATCGCTCAAGGGGTCCAACGGAAGCAACGAGGGGAAAAGACATACATAGCGTATCAGGTGCTGTGGGAGCGCAGCATCTCCATCTGCACATGGCCTCCATCATGCCCAAGCGGTCGTCGCTCTCAACATACTTGAACACGTCGTCGACGTTCTGCCCGCCCGTGCCCAGCACCCTCCATCCTTCCACTTCCGCCTCCCAGGGATTCGTCACGGTGTCGAACCAGCCGGGCTGCGACGCTGACGCCGCCGCGGCATCTGCTGCGTAGGCCCTTGAGAGAGGGAACATGGCCGTGTGGATGGGCTGCTGGGGATAGCTCGCGTTGGCGGGATCCTGCGCGCCGGGGAGCAGGGTGACTGGGATGGAGGGCAACAGCTCCGAGAGGAACTCGTCAAACAGCTGCGACGGGATGGGGTTGTACGCACTGGCGTCGTAGCCGTACTTCTTCTGTGCCCTCTTCTTGACCTCGTCGTCCTCGTCGTCGGGATCCTTGGCGGCCGTCATAGAGATGGAGTCGCCGGCGATGACGAGCCTGCTGATCTGCGAGACGCCGGCCTGCTCCTCTGGGCCAAGGGCCTCCCCCAGCAGGTACTCGAGCAGGAGATTCAGCTCGAGGTCGTACGAGGCGTCGGTCCCGGAAAAGGACAGCCCCGACACGATGGCAATCTTCTTGCCGCCGCCGCCGCCCTCGGCGGGAGAATCCGTCATTTCTGTATCCTCGCTCTTCGCTTTGCCGCCGGCCGAGGGCGCTTTGGAGAGGGCCCAGCGCTCGGGTTGGGGAGCCAGATCGGGCACCTTGATATCGATGACCTCAAACTCTCCGTGCGTGTTCTCGGTGCCCATGACGGCGATGATGCACCCCGTGACGAGAGGGACGGTGCTGAGCAGGTCGCCCACCAGGCGGACGCGGCCCGAGTCGTCTTCGAGCATGGTCTGGTCGGAGCCGTCGTCGGAGTAGTACTTTTGCGAAGAGATTGGTGCCGATAGCCAGCGCTGCCAAAGGTCAAACCAACATTAGGAGAGCCACAGCTGGGGTACAGGAGGTATCGAGACTCACATCCTTGGACACGTCCTCGAGAATGTTGGGCTTCAGCTTCATGTCCATGTAGACGGTGCCCGCAACCCAGCACAGCTCGCCCTGCCGCACGTCCAGCACGCGATCGACCCTCTTGGCCCGCTCGCCGCCAATCTCCGTGTCTTCCCACGCCCTCGCGGCGACCTCTTCCACGGCAGGCTTGATCTTGGCCAGCCGCAGAAAGTACATGTCGCCGTACTGCTGCTTGTACGAGCGGTTCTTGTCGAGGGCGTACGAGTGCAGCGGCTTGTAGGCGGAGGGGGCTCGGACGGGGGGTTTGTGCGGGAGATGCCTTTGATTATGATGTTAGAACGGACTGAGGCAGCTTTGGTAGGCGAGGGGAGAGATAAAGAGAGAGGAATTCGTACGCGGGCGCCTCGAGGAGGCTGGAGATGTCCTCGAGCTTGACCATGATGGCGGTGGTTTGGCGCTTGCTGCGGCCGAGCTTGCAGCTTTGGAGAGGATCGTCTGAATGGGTAATTCCGGTGTCTGATTTCGTATCTCTGTCTATTCGTAGGAGAAGCAAAGATTCCAAATAATTGAGTCGGTGACGTTGGTGGTTCAGCAGTTTGAAGGGCAAGTCAAGTTATGGTTATTTTTTACGATGGTTGAGAGCTTGACGCGCCGATGCTCTTCCATTAACATTAACACAGCACCGGATTTCTTTTCCTGTGCCCCGCGTTCAAGACGCGCCTCAGCCCGGGGGCCAAGGGCGGCAGGTACCTGCTAGTATCCCGCTGAATGCTCTGTATCACGCCAATCAGCAAGATGGCCGCAAATAGTACATGTGTTGTACTTTATGCCGTCTCTCGCCGTTAAAGTGCCCCCATTCTGTACGCCCCGAAAGACAGGCTCTATAAACGCCCGTTGATTGATGATTGAAGCTTGACAATCGCCAACTGCAACTGCAATCAATTCGTACAGCCGGCGCACTCCGAATTCCGGACTCCGGCCTTTGACAGCACAACTCGAGTCACTCCGCAGAATCTCAAGTTTACCTTCCTCTTATTGCAGTTTGATAAACCCCCACCATAGGCTAACGAGATAATAAAACAAGAATAAGCATAATCGAGGCCTTGTAATACTTGCTACGTAAAAGCCATTCGATGACGGGTGAATAACAGCTTGGAGGGCCGAGGGAATGACGGATTGCTCTGCTTCAACGCTAGAAAAACTCCGCCGGCGGGGGCCCGTGATGCTGCAATGAGCCATGGAGAAGCCCCAGTAGTATTAACAACTCCAACGTCAGAGCCTATAAAAGAAGTCGACTTGCCCACTCAACTCATTCACTTCCTTTCAACTCAACTCAACCTGACGTGCAATACTCACCTCAACTCAGCACAGCTTCATCACAGTCTCCTCCTCCTCCACAAACTCATCTCACTCCCCTCCCCCCAGCTCATCACAAACACGCCGCCAAAATGACGTCCAAACAACCCCAGTCCCCTCCCCAAATCATCGTCAAGAACCTCTCCTACACGTTCCCCGACTTCTCCACCGGCGTCCGCAACATCACCCTCGACCTGCCCCCCCGCTCGCGCACCCTCCTCATCGGGGCCAACGGCGCCGGCAAGACGACGCTCCTCCGCCTCCTCGCCGGCAAGCGCCTCGCCCCCGGCGACGCAATCTCCATCTGCGGCGTCGACCCCTTCAAGGAGGGGCTCGAGGGCGTCACCTACCTCGGCCTCGAGTGGGTGCTCAACCCCATCGTCCGCAACGACATTGGCGTCATGGAGCTGCTGCGCTCCGTCGGCGGCGACGCCTACCCCGACCGCCGCGACGAGCTCGTCGAGATGCTCGACATCGACACCAACTGGCGCATGCACGCCGTGTCCGACGGCGAGCGCCGCAGGGTCCAGCTGGCCATGGGCCTCCTGCGGCCCTGGACCGTCCTCTTCCTCGACGAAATCACCGTCGACCTCGACGTCCTCAGCCGCTACGAGTTCCTCGCCTGGCTCAAGCGCGAGACGGAGAACCGCGAGTGCACCATTGTCTACGCCACACACATCCTGGACAACCTCGCCGGCTGGCCGACCCATCTCGTCCACATGCATCTCGGCACCGTCAAGGAGTGGGACACTGCCGACAACATGCTGCGGTCCATTGACGCCACCGTCGGTCCCACGGGCAACAGCCGCCTCGGAGAGCTCGTCATGGGCTGGTTGAGGGACGATCTCAAGGCGAGAGGGCCCCGGAGCCAGGCCAACCTTGCACCCGAAGGCAAGACGTATGGCTTTGGCGGCATCAAGATTGGCGGTTATGGCGACGAGTCCAAGCAAAGAGAGAACTAAGGGCCAGAGCGCTCCGTGTTTAGCCCTCTCTCATTTTTTTCAATCTCGTTTCACTCGTTTCGTTTCATTCCACTTGGGCAGCGGCGGAGGTGAAACCCGAGATTTTTTCCACACGGACGCCTTCAACGGCTGATCTGTTAGCGCATATAACGAAATGGATACTCTCACATCACGGAGGGTCGGGGAGCACAGCATTCAACGGTGCATCGGCGTTGGCTTTTTGGGTGGACGGGCAGACCTCAACTCTGCCTTCACAGCCGGATTTGGTCTCATTTGTTCCTTCAACACTCATAGATGTAGCCTGTGGGCACGTGGCACGCAACACGGTTCATCCTTCTTCTATTTCTTTCATGATACCCTGGATTTCAACCGATGGGATATAGGCAGCTGGTCCGCTTCAACTGGACCTGGTATACATAGTCGCCATAAGTTGCAATAACATCGTTTCGTCCCCTGCGCCATCACAGAGCGTGAAGCATCTTGGCCCGTGCTCGCGGTGTTGCGTCCATTGACTTCTTCAGTACTGTCATTGTGTTCTTCAACAGCTCGGCAATCCCGCCGAGGTTCTTTTCCGCTAGTGATCTCAGCACCTCGATGCGGTACTCTTGCCATGAGAGCTCTATGCCCCCCGAAGTAGCCAACTTCGTGAGGCTGGCCTGCGTCACAGGCCCAGCATGCCTTGTTCGAATGGAACTGTCGCTCGCAATAGCTGCGTCTTCAAGGTCTCGCACCGACTGGATGCTCTGGAGGCAGAGCACCGGTGAGTACGACAAGGAAAACAGTGAAGCAAGAGAGAATGTCTTGTCCACCGACACCACGTAGGACGTGAGCTTGGAAACTGCGGTCCGCGGCATCATGCAGCCGTGCGAATTGGTATCCGCATCGCTAAACGCTCGACTTCTCCAGAAGCAGTTGCAAATGTCCATGAGATAGCCGTTGTATAGATTGACGTAGGCTCGGTCGTAGGAGAGGGCATCAATCCTATTGGAGCCATCGTTCCTCGCCTTGGTCGACATGGCCATCTCGAAGCCCTTTTTGTAGCACGCCAAAATGTCGCACAGGCGCGATACAGTGGTCGCGGAACCACTGAACAAGAAGATGTAGATAAGCTCAGAGGGCGGCAGTTCAATGCGCATGTAGTCCTTCAACCTTTCGTCGGTGACAAGGTGGGTGGCCTGCTCGTAGAATCCAAGAATGGCCATGTCCACAGACTCCGTAGGCGATGTTTGTAGAAGAGTGAGGCTGAGCTTTCCGGTGTGCCGTATCAGCGCCCTCAGGCTCGAGTTTGCATGTGCCGGAATTGCATCGCTGGATTGTAATATGGCAGTCCAATGATGCAGGATCCGAGTGTACAACGTTAATACGTCAACCTGGGAGCCGGGCGTATTATCTAGAGTAGCTGCTTCCAATGACTGTAATATGTGTTTATAAAGCCCTTATAGACGGTCAGTTTCCCCCAGAGAACAGCCGCGAGTTCGATAAAAGAGCAGTTACTTGCCTTGGAAGTCCAAGAGGGGGGCATATGACAAGATCTGTAGGATATGACCACGCTGGCCGGACCCGTTCCACTGCTGGAGAAAACGTGCAAAGAATTCAAGGACAACTGTGGGTATAGACTGCAGCAATCGTATAAGTTAGTCACTTGGCAGGTATACGCTGGCACTCGGCTCTAACTCACTTTACTCTGCGCAACAAACTCCCGCACGACGTCCAAGACCTCCCACAGTGTGCCTTCGTCGGCATCCCCATCAAGGACGTTCTGCAAAACCGAGCTCAGCCAATTGGCTATCCGCTGGAAAGCTTCTGCACTAGGGCGCAAGAGCAAGAGTTTCTGAAGCAGAGGGTCTGCAAGAACAGCCACGAGCTGATTGGGCAGCTCTATCCTGTCCATTTTCTGGACGAAGCTGGTGACATTCTCAATCTCTTCCAGAGTGATTGCGTTCTGGCAACAGAATTAGCGTACAAGTAGCTGCTAATAATCAATGACATTACCTCGCCGACATGAGACGTGTGTACAGATGGCACAACTCGGTTTCTTTGGCCACCCCCCCTGGCACGATTGACTTGAAACCCATCGAGGGCTCCACGTGTGTCCTTCTCTGCTTGTAAGGCATATGCCTCTTGGACTTCCTGAAGCCTCTCTTTCCAGGCTGCATCCGGGTGCTAGAGCCACGTCAATAAACATAGCCTTATAACCTCGACGTATGTAACTTTCTCACCTTGAATGCCGAAGCCTTCCCACGGACTAATTCTCCCAAGATAATTTCAGGATAGTAATCTTTGAAGACTCTCAGAAGGCCAATGAGATACGGATCATTCGCCGTTTGCCGCGACAAAGTCAAGCTGTATCTGGGATGAGACGCCAGGCTCGTAGAAAAGCCATTGGGCATGGGTGACTCACAGAGCTTGGATCCTGAAGGGCTTTACGTGTTTTCTTCGTGTAATAAGAGCCAATAGATGGCAAACATTTGGTCTAATCGCTGCCGTGTCAAGCAAGTTGAAGAGGACTCCATAAGCCTGGGCAAGCACAGCTGGGTTCTCTAGTATGTGGTGGACCATGATGAGCCACTTGAGAAGGGCCACCTGAATGGTAAGCGAAGGCTTGAGCGTCCCATGGCCAAGAGCGCCGATGATACGGACGACAACATCGCGTGATACTCGGGCGACGGGATACAGGTTCCTGGCAATAGCATTCAGACTGGCCTGGTCGAGGTGACTGGGTGTAACAAGCAGGCCAACAAGCTCATCAAGCGCAGCTGGAAGCAGGCCGTTCTCGTAGGCCAGAGATGCTAAACTGGCTACTGTAGGCTTGATGTTCGCCCCCCGAGATTTGGCTGGTAGCTTGGAAGCTTTGCGTACGAGTAAGTAGGTGACGCCTACAGTCGAGGAGGGGGAGGGTTTGAGCCACTCACCTGCAGCCACATCTTGGATGAGTGCGTCTATCTCCTCAGCTGCAGAAGGCGACATATCGCCGGCATTCGATGCACCGAGGAGGGTGGCAAACGGAGCGCGGATATGTGTACCGGAAATGTACAGCAAGGGGTCGATCGGACTGAGGACACGGCGATGGCGCGTCTGTTGTCGCAGGAGAAAACAAATCCGAGAGAAGCGCGATGCAGGTGCCGGCGTCAAGGCTTCATGCTGTCATCGTCGTACTTGGTGGAGATGCTTCCCACAGTCCAGTGACAAAACCGCTGCCACGTCTGATGCGCTCCGCTGCTGGGCGTCGGGCCTGCTTTATGGCCAGTGGGAGGTGGTGATGGCGTCGTCTGGACGAGTCTCCCGTTGGGTTCTTTACCAACAGATGCTGCTGCTGGCAGTGGGGGTAACGGCTCTTAGCGCGATGAAATCCCACGCCAACTGATACCTCGCTCCTAGAGAGGCTCAAATGCGGCCCAATACCATCCAATTGGTGGGCAGGGGATTTGAAAGCATGAAGATGGTGACGAGAGTAAAAAGGTTGATTCAGCTTGAGGAACGTTGTGACAGAGCTTCATGATACGAGTGTTGCCAGGTCGAGCTCATCAGCTGGTAAGGTGCTTACGGGCGCTAACGGTCCAGGTACGCTGAGGTACCTGTGAACAGCTATTGGGCGGCGCAAGTTCAAGCGCCGTGAAGTCCTGTTATGTATATGGTGCAGATCTCGAGTCTCGCACAGGCCTTTCTATTCAAGCTGTTCAACAAACCACAGGTTTTAGTGTGCTGGCATCGCTCCCCGTGGCAAAGGTTGGATATGCAAGACATGACAGAACAGGCGACTTGCATATTCTCATCAGTCACATCTGTGAGTAACTTTGACAGATTTCGAGTAAGCAGCGCAAATTGCTGGAAGATTGGAAGATCCCGACGTGGCAGCTGCTGGCACTTCCTAGATACACCACAGTGCTACTAGGTACTACTAGGTAGTATGTAAGCTACTGCAGGTACCGGTTCTGCAGTCATCGCAGGTAAATGGCCTCTCGACTTGGTGGCAATCACCGGCAGAATTCAATGCCTAAATTCATGCTTCGTACTCTGTACTTGAGAGGAGCTGCCTGATTGCCTGATTGCCGCTGTTCCCATCTGTCGACTCTGTTCACCAACCACGAACCTGGAACGTTGCGAGCACGGTATTAGGTAGGTACCTAGGCAGTAAGGTACTCACTACCTAGGTAAGGTACCTTAGGTACCCGGTGGGAATGCAAAGGCAATCAGACATCTTTGAGCAACCTCTGGATAGGGCGCGCCTTCTTCATTCCACACTTGCCGTTATTACCCTCTCGGAAGAAGAGTGACCAGGTGATTGCTCTTGCCTGGGTGGTAGTTGTTGATCATCTGTGCTCGGAAGGTGCTCTCCATGCCTGGCTAGGAAGGCACTATCAAGTCGACACCTACCTACTACCTCTTCTACCTATTGTGTGATGCAATTTCCACAACTCCAAGTCAGAAATTCTCACAGCCTAAATTTCCAACTTCCTTCATCCCATCATCTCGACATCCTGACTCTCCGCCTTTCGCCTCAGCCTGCACCGCTGACTCGACCCGTAACATCTGCGCAACATGTGCAAGAACGGCAGCGCGCTACAGTACTTGGGTACGAAGTTCAGCAACTCTCGGCTTCTGTCGATCCTTGACATCTCCCGCCTCTCCCGTCTGCCGGCCCCATCATTCCGGCATATTGGGCCAGCGCTAGGCCCGATATGAACTCGCCATTGCTCTTTCATACGACTGTCTGAGTCGAATCACATGCGAACACTGCCATCTACCGGTCCATATGCTGATCAGAGACCTTTTCGACCGTCACATTTGCCCTGTATGGCTACATCCAACGGGACTGGCGGGCGGATCATGGCAAAAGCCTCGCCTGCCTGCCAACCGGGGCTATCTGCGCTGCATCCGGGCATCGTGTTCAAACGGGAAAGACAATCCTGTGCCTCAAATTGGTCCCGCGCTGTTCACATGGGCCTCCCCGTGAGGGAAGGCTTCCCGTTGGCAGCTTGGTGACTGTTGGGCAGTTTGTTGGCCACATAGAGTTGCATACAGGTGGATGCAGACCATGTCAGCAAGGGTTCAACAGCATCCAAACAAAACCTCTTCTCTTTGCTCTCAATATACCGAGACATGTTGCTTTCGAGTTGTACGCGTATGTGCTTTCTTTCCCGTCGAACCAATCCATTGCAGACTGCTCAGCCAAGTGGCAACATGCAGACAATCTCAGTCACCGCCTGTGCTTATATTCGCGTTGTCTGGCATCCCACAACTCTACTCCTCTTGTCGACATGCATACAGGTACGCACCCCACGGAGCAGACACTCTACTGTACGGCAGACATGTCCCTGCCCCTGCTTTGAGGGCACCCTCTTTTGGCCCAATCCTACGCCTGGTCGCCCTCCTTGCATAAAGGCGTCTACTTATTGGTCAGGGCATGCAGAGCATCTCGTACCTTCGCCACAACTCAATTTGTCCTTATGTTTCTTTTCAGGGAGCCCATTATTGCTTGCCTTAGTGCCAGCAAAGCAGCTGACTTTCCGGCTTGAGGGATTTCATCCTTCGGCAGCCGTCCCCGGGCTAGCCCCCATCTCCTCTGGGTGTCCATGGTCAGATATCTTGGTCAAGGGTGGGCCGGACATTTGTTTGCCTGCCACGCCTTGCAGCCACTGAATGCTTGATCATGCCTACAGCCAATCCCATGAACCCCCACACACGAAGTCGATCCTTACACTTCTTCCCCCGGCCATGCGAAGCTTCTCGCAGCCCCTTGAATCGTCCCCCAAATCCTTGCTTGGCCCAATCACACAAGACTCTATTAGGGCTATGTGACAATGCAGGGTACATACATCGCTGCCCTCCATGGATATGGAGCTGAGCGGTGCAAGTTCTTTTCAGCTGACACTGTACGAGAAGCCTTAGCGATGGAAAATTGGACGCCATCACCTCTACATCACAGAGACTTGCCCTATCCAGCACAATTGTCTGGTCACTACTTGTGGACTAAATCCTTCTGCTGAGAGGACCCGAATCGTTGACACTTCAAAACGATCAGGGAACAATCAGGGGGTTTTGGGGCTACCTTCGAGTGTTATCACATCGCGAGAGTGACGGGAGCTTTCCCACATTCCTTGATTCATAGCCTACGTCGACGCAAACTCCAAGGCGATCATTCTACAGAATCGCAACTACAGCACCCAAGAGCTATTCTTGACAGCTGTAGAACCGTCAAAATCATCCATCGCCGCCTTCAAGTTCACTATGCTGTAGGAAACGTCATGTCTACTGGAGCATATTGGCCTGCGGGACACCCATCCGGCCCTTACCCCTCAGAAAACCCAGGCAGACCCGTCGGTACGGTCATGTGGGATTACCAGAATTGCGTTCCCCTCGATCAGATTCCCACCAGAGACAGGCCTGTCCTTCTCTTGACCCCTGTTGTGGTACCTCCTGTGGGAAATGATCCCACGGATAACAGAGATCCATTTGAGATACTCGGGCAAACCATCTCGGGTCGGGATATCCCCATAAGCCATGTTCCTTATACCAAGAATCAAGGGATCACAGGTGTTCATGTGGCCTTCATCAGGAGGGCGAGGGCTGTCATCTTCGTAATCACCAACCTGACCGGCACCGACGGCCAGCTACAGTTGGGATTTTCTGAGCTTGTCGCACGAGTATGCGAATCACGGCCGCTCATCACATTGATCTGCTGTGATCTGGCAGGCAAAAACATCTCCAGCACGCAGTTCCGGACATTGGTGCACATCGCCGGATACAACAACTCTGATCTCCTAGTTGCAGCAGCCCTGCTCCTAGGTGGCTTTTCGAGGCCGACAGGGCCTGTGGATATCGGCACGATTGCCCCCGGTGCATCTGGTGCTGAGCCTGTGTGGTCAGTGACGCCCTGGATCGCCGAACGAGACTTGACGGAAACATACGCCCTTTGGCAAGCTTGCCTCCCTCAACAGTTTCATCTCAGCGCGTCTGCTCTCGGCTCCCTCCTGAAGAGGGATGGCTACGCATTGCATTACATTGTGCGGGAGCCCACGAGAGGGTCACTTGTTGGCTTTTGTGCAGCCTACGCTACCTTTGCAGACAGCTCCGACGTTGCTCTCATAGGATCCATCGCGGCCATCATCGTGCAAGATGAATACCGAGGCCAGGGAATTGGTTCTTCCCTTCATGATGCCGCAATGAACAGGCTCCACCGGGTCAGGGGCGTGCAGAGGCTACACCTGGGAACGACGTTTCCTCGACTCTTCTGTGGCCTGACCGCTGACATGGCTGATGCAAGTCAGTGGTTCGCAAGAAGAGGCTGGCCAGTCAACGCGCAAGAGCATGGGGCCCAGGGCGGCTTTGTCAGTGACTGGCTTCTTCGCTTTACAGACCTGACAGGCGCCTTAATTCCATACTCTGGTCTGGGTTTTCGACTGTGCCACGAAGCGGATGCGCACCATGTGCTGGATCTTGAGAATCGCCCGCCTGCAACTACCAGCCACGGCTTCGGCTGGTACGATCAGTACGCCCGGACTCTGAACAGTGAATATAGAAGCGACATCATTGTTGCATTTGACAATGCTACGATAGTAGCAACGGCCATCACTTTTGTTCCTGGCCAGCAAAGTCCAGCAGCAACCGACATTCCATGGCCGGAATCTTTGAATAGCAATGTTGGGGGAGTAACGTGCATTTGTATTCGAGGTCAGCTCCCCGCCCCTCCCCCTTTCTTCCCCCCTATCCTTACCCCTTTTATTCTTGCAAAAGTAAACGGAAGTGTTCAAAGTGTTGGAGTGTATACTGTTACTGATCGGTGATGGGTTATCGTGTAGATGACGGCGGCTCGCGAGACACAATCATGGCTTGTTTGTTGTACGCTTGCTACCAGACGTTGAGCAGCAGAGGAATGACCGGCATGTTCTTGGACGGAGTTTCCCATGGAGACCAGGTGCTTGTATCGCTAGGTAAGTTCCGGAGTGCAGGCCAGAAGACGAGAGTGCATTGATTATATTTCCAGCTTTCCAGTCTTAATCTAACATCGGATTTCATAATGACAGGCTTCCGAAAGTGGGCGGAATATAGACCCGTTTGGCGCGAGATATTCCAGTAAGGGGGGGTTCTCTTCTCGCTTGCAGTTACGATGTTTCATTACGTACTGTTGCAATTACTATCACTACGCTTGGATAGAGTGGTCGGGTTGGGTTTGCGTGGAGCGAAGATGTGGGCGAGCGAGGAGATATAGAGGTGCTTTTGCGTATCGTCTGGGTTGGAAGGATAGGGGTAGATGGACCCAATGGCCCACATGCTGAGTATCGGTGTGGGATCAGATGGACCAGCATTTCAATACATTTCTGTCAATGAAACCTGTCGAGATGTTGCACAACTGCATATGTGAAGCCTTTAACAAAAGAAGTCGCCTTGGAAGGGTGAGATAACAAGTTAAGTATGGGGTATATATTGTGTATATTTGCATCTTTACGTATATATCGAGGAAAGTTGTCAAGTTTGAAATACCGACAACAAACGAGAAAAACCCAACGAGAGAAGAACAGCAACAAGGACGAAAGAGAGGGAAATGAAAAGGGGAAGAGGAAGAAGCAAACAACTTTTGACCCAGATATATTTCCCCTTCCCTCTTTACTGTCACTCTTCTGACATATATAATGATATCAACGCCCGCCTCTCTGCTGCCCAGACCCAAAAGAAGAACAAAAAGTACAGAAACGTTCCTTGAAAATCAAAAGTCCGCTTACCATGTTTGAGGAAGCAAGAATGAGATGAGAAGAAAAGAAGAAGAGAGGTGAAGAAATAGAAGAAGAGAAAAGCAAAAAAGAAGCTAATACGAGTACATGATGGCTCGCGCCTATTGTAACAGACAAATGTAGCCCAGCCATATCCCCTCTTGTACTTTTTTTTTGTTCTCTTTTTGCCTGTTTCTATGCTTTGAAATGTTTCTCAATTTCCTTCTGCCGCTTCTTCTTCTTCTGTTATATTAATTCCCCCCCTTTGTGGGTTTTGTAGTCTGAAGTCGGGCTCCATTCATCCCCATTTCGAAAAGTCAACCGCCTCGACAAGCGAGTCCAGCCCATTCATCCCAACCTCAGTGTCGTTCGTCGGCGCAGTCGACAATATCGACGATCGGTGAGACGTCTGCTCGCTCGTGTTGGTGAAGAATGTGGCCACGCTCGTCCTGCGCAAGCTGTTGAAACTATCCCGGACGCTGCTCACTCCTCCCGGCTGAGCCAAGTCTTGGAACGGCTGCAGCGGCGGTGACTGGACCGGTGTGGCAGTGGTGAGAAGCGTTGGCGGTGAAGCCAATGACACGGAACCGGCTTTCGGGCCGTGCTTCTCTCGCAGCCGCTTGATCTCGCGAAGACGACCGCTCCAGGAGCTGATGTGCTCGCCGCCCTCACGGTTGTGCCAGACATGGGCGAACACGGACGCGTTCAGGGCGAGAAGCCGGATGAAGGCGGGCAGGGCCTTGAGTGAGACCATCTTGGTGTCAGACGCAGGTGAGATTGCAGGGAAGCCTGGCTTGCTCATCACCTGCACCGTGTAGAACTTCTTCTTGTGCGCTTGCTCGGGGTTTGCCTCTCTGGTAGCCAGGAATGATGCCGGTGAAGCGGGCGTTATGACAATGTTGACGCAGTTGAACTGGCTTGGGAAAGTGTCGAACTTGAAGGGGAGCCCAGAGTCATTGAAGATGATGTTGACAAAGTCATTGCCAATGTGTCGCTTCTTGGCAATGCAGTGCGGGTCCCGTTCAAGATTCGTCGGCATTTGCGTCGTGACGTGGAAGACAATCTCAGTCACCCTGTCTCTCCAGCAGAACGTATACTGACCATCGGTGTCATGTTCGCGATCCAGGCCCTGCGTGTTGAAGGTTGCCCCCTTGAGCTTGGTCAAAGTCCCGAGGTTGTTGAGGAATTCAATGTAGTCGCTGCTCCCCGATACGTTCGCCAAGATCTCTGCCTCTTCGGTTTGACCTTCGCCAATGTAGATCACACCGACCTTGTGTCCATCTAGACTGGACAGGCGATCAAAGACCCTGATGGTTCTGCCAGTTGCTTCATCGTCTGGCAAGGGGATGGGCCTCGCGGAGTCGTGTGTCTGCGGGATAGGAGACATGAGTTGTACCAGCAGATGACTGGGAAGAATCAGGTTGGACGTGGGTTGGCCCTCTCTCGTGATGTCGACGTGGTTCTCCACCTGATGAGGAGGGGGAGGCCGATACGACTCGCGGACCGTGTATGCCGACGTGCCTGACGGCTGTCTCTTGATGATCTGAGCCCATCCGGACACCGTGGCCTGCTTGACGGTGACAATGCTATTGCCCACCAGCCATCGCTTCACCGCTATGTCACCAAAGCGGTCCTCGGTGAAGTATGGATCCTCTGCTGATTCGTCGACGTCGGCATAAGTGACTCTCTGCATGAAGTCGATTGACGTAACGGCGTGGTCGTCTGGGCCTTGATGGAGGCCATCAGCGTCCGCGAATAGCTTCTTGACGATCCAGCTAACATGGTTGGCGCGATCAGGCAACTTGAGCGCCAGGAACCAAAACAAGATGACATGGTACGCCAGGGCGTGAACATATTGCGGCAGATCATCCGTCGGAGGCTGAGACAGTTCCGACGGAGACTGTACTGAAGAAGCAACAGGCGTCGGTAGCTCGCTCGACAGGGCACTACGCTGGACCTGTCTCTTGTCTTTGGCATATTCCAAATATCGGAAGCAGATGGCGAAGACAATCCTGAACTCATCCTCCCGGAAGTTGACATACACATTGTGCAGTCGACTCAGGCAAGCAAGAAACTCCAAGATGTGAACCGAAACGAAAGGCTGCGTGATGATGGCCGCCATCTGGTTGAGCATCTGAATCAGCGACCTGCTTGTTGACAGAGGCAGCTCATGGCAACAAATCGACAGGGCGTGTATGCAACACTTGGCGGCTCTTTCCCAAGTCGATATTCCATGAACAAACATCTTCACAATCTCGTCTTCCTCGGCCTTTTGGAAATGCTCGTGGTAGCTGAGAATCATGGTCAAGCTGTGATACAGACAAATCGCAATATCAGCTCGGCGGAGGCCCAAGGCATTGGGAGGTTCCTGAAAGCTGTTGAGCCGAATCTGTTCGCAGATTACTCTGCGAAGCTCCTGTATCTGGGGTATGGCATCCCTGAAGATGGCGTGGTTGCTCAGCTGCGACGGCAGATGCACCAGGACAAAGCTGTAAATCTCCCAATCACACCCTTGGAGCATGCTCAGTACAGTGTCCAGCCAGGCCGACAGATCGAGAGCACAGGGCTGATATTGTGTCGGCTCGGCAGCCTGCTCCTCCCCTTCGGCTCCGTCTTCCTTGTGAAGGTGGGATCTGAGGACGGGGCTGATCATGGACGGGATAGCCTCGGGCAGTGCGTTTGGGTCGGGGTATTTCCACATGTAGCCCTGCCTCTGCCCAGTCCGGCCCTGGCCAATAGACGCTCCGCGTGTTGACGTGCGAGACTGCAAGCCGAAATCCACTCTGGACAGACGAGCCGTATTTGCGACTTCCTCAGCCTGCTTCTTCGCGAGCGAGCCCTCTGTGCGGAGCAGAGTAGTGGCGGTAGACATGGCTTCCAGGTTGTTGGTGATGAAGACGCGGTCCGCCCAGTCAGCACGGAGCCTGAAGAGCAGCTTCATCGCCGTCAGCCGAGCATCTACTTCGCAATGATCCAGCTTCGCGATGCTGACGAGCACGTTGAAGAGCTTTAGGCTTTTGTCGTTGTGGAAGTTCATGAGTCGCATGAACATCCGGACGTATCCCCGCGTGACGACATTGGAGGGCGACTGCTCTGTTGATGCTAACTCCGTGGACTCGGCACTGCCGACTGGTGGAATCGAGAGTACGAGCGGCGACGTGGGCGATGCAATGGGCGATTTCAGACGGTCGCTGACCACTATTACTCGCAAAGCGTTGATAACAAAGTCAAAGAGGTCTATATCACATGCAACGACTACCGAGGTCATGAACGAGATGATGGCGTCCAAGACCAGGACGTCGACTTCCTCGGTGACGTCCTGGAGAATGCTTTTGGCAAGGCGAGGAATAAAGTCCTGCTCATCTCCGTCGCCCACCAAGTCAACGATCTCGTAAGCATCCATCATCGTCTGCAGGGCACGCAGTCGCGTCTCTGAGGAGCGGCTCCGGTTTCTGAAAAACCCATCGAGCACCAGAGTCAGGTTCTCTTCCCACCGCAGATCTGATGGGGAGCAGCATCGAAACTCTTGGAAGTAGTCGAGCACAGTACGAGCCGTGTTATCGGGAAGGAGTCGGTGCACATCGGTGAAGAACTTGATGACGGTCTGTCGAGGAACAAAATCGCCCGACTTTTGTGTTACCAGCTGGTCTAGCCGAGCGATGAGCAGCTGCAGCTCGTGTTGAATGTTGTCATCCATGGAATCGTCCCTCGCTCGGGCACCCGTGGCCGGATCAGGATTCTCTTGTATCCTGCGATAGCATTCCGCAGCTGTCTCTAGCGGGACTGACCAGTCCTCGTCGAGAACCAGGCGATGTAGCTGCCCGGTTCCATCGTTGAACAGCGAGTTGATGAGCTGGAGAATCGCATGGTAGATCCTGGGAGAGTTGGAGATCTTGAGGGTATTTGCTAAGCCATCCACTAGAAGGGCATAGGGAACAGTAGGATAGCCCTTTTCGGCCGTTTTGGAAAGCAGCTTCTGTAGGACAGCCAGCGCGCCTCTGATGTCGCGACCCATATCCTTGTTGCTGACTTCGTCCAGGGACGGGTTGCGAAGAACATCGAGCAGGATCCGGACTGCCGCTTGGCCATTGTGCGATTTGCAGAGGTTCGCCAGGGTGTGCCACGACTCTTTGTGGAGGCTATGGACCAGACAAAAGATGGAGCTGAGAACCTGGATGGTGCTCTTCAGTCTGCTCGTAGGGACAGAGCCAAACGTCACGATGGCATCGATGGCGGAAATACAAGAACGCAAATCCTCTTCAACGCTGGTGCTCATGCAGATGCCGAGCAGACGATCGATCAAGCCTGTAATGGAATTCTGATCCGCAGTGTTGAAGTTGAACTTGATGACGTCCATGATGAAGGCAAACAGCTGCGCAAAGTTCTGGTCCTCTCCAGTCGCCGCGGCCTTGTTCTTGGACGTCCTCTGCCCGCGAGTGGCCTGCGAAGCCTTGCGAGCAGCACGGGCGGCATTGTATGCTTCTTGAAGCCACTTTGTGAGCAGAGGAAGCAGCTCATAGTCGAACCCGGCGAGTACGCGGCCTCGATGGGTAAGGTCCACCAGCGCAGCAAGCTGCAGATGGAAGTCTTCAGGGTTGGCGGGCGCGGCTATCGTCTGGAAGTACTCCTTTCGCTCCAAATCTGTCGACGAGGAATGCTTGACACACTCCGTCAACAGCTCCCAGCCAGCCTGCCGCATCGCCGTCGGCTTGCTTGGTTCGATGAGGTCCTTGGCGGCGTACCATATGTCCAGAACAGGGTTCAGCGGATATTCCGTGATGGCAAACTTGAGAGTATTGGCCGCCGCAATCCGCTCGGCCGGGCTGCCGTTCTTCAACTGCTCAAAGGCGTCCATGTGGTTCGCGGACAGGCCGCGGGAGCTGATGGGCGTGGCATGGATGAAGTCGGTTCTCGGGAGCGCTGCAGCCGACGACGAGAGCGGCGGCGGAGACTTGGTCGACGACTTGGAGCCCGTCAGACCCCGGAAAACGCTGGCGATGCCGCTGGGGCGTAGGGAGTCCGGCGACGAAACATCATCTCCAGGCTGCGGGGACATGTGCTCGTCTTGTGAGGTCTGGGCTTTGGTTGCGAAGAGGAACTATGACTCGCATGTAAGCACGAGCTGGCGATCGGGCGAAGCACTGATGAAGCAGTGGCAGAATATGAAAGAACAGAGGGCCACCAGACAAAGCGCTTTGCTGGGATGGATCGCCGACAGATACCAGAGGCTGGAGGTGGTCACGCAACCGAAGTAAGATATGGTGGGTAGCCGCACTTGCAGATGATCAGAGAGCCAACTCACTCCTCAAGGACCATGTATCCGGGACTGGACACGGGACTGGACATCAAGGGACGTGTGCAAGTGCGGAGAGGAGGCCAGGATCACGTCGGCGACGGCAGCACGAGTGCGGAAAGACCAGATTCGACGGCAGAAGAGGGTTGAGGGTGGTGGGACAGTGCAGAAAATTGCACCGGCGGTTTGCAGACAAAGTCTCGCAGGCGACGCAGGGAGAAGAAGCTGTGCTGTGGTTGGATTGATAGGCACACCAAGAGGAGCCGCTATCAGCTGTGGTCAAGGACGCCCGGATCGGTCATCGGCTGGAGAGTCGAGGTCGGGGTGGACACTGAGCAGCGGCGCATCTGGTGAGGAGCCGTGGTCGTTGCTGGCGAGGACGAGGAGGGAGGACAAGGGATTTGCAGGGTTTGGTGGTTTATTTTTCTGTCGAGGTGCAGGCAGCGGAATCTATTGGAGTAGAGCAGGTCGTCTAGAATGCAGCATGACGGAGGGAGGGAAGATGGCGTCTCATTTGCTCAGGAGGCCTTAGGTAAGGCGTCTTTTGACTTTTTTTCTTTTTCTTTTTCTTTTTCTTTTCTTTTTTTTTTTTTTTTTTTTTTTTCTCTTTAAAAGTCCCTCTGCCTCCCATGTGCCCTTGACTTTGTCTCAGCGCACGGGCCTCGGCCTTTTTGGTCTGCTGCTGTGACAGGTACAGGTACCGAGTACTTCCCGAGCCCTGCGACATTCGTCATTGCTGAGCTCAGTGAAGCTACAGGCAGCCGGAGCGCCTAGAAAGCGCCACTAGACGACGGTTGAGCCCGTTACTACATGGAACGATTACAGCGTACTACTAAGGGATAGAGTCCGCCCAAAGAGATCTCAAGGCTGAAAGTGGTCGGGTGGCTTTGATTCATTGCAGGTCCAGTAAAGTACCTTGCGGGCTGAATTCGCACTGCCAATATCGTAAGCCGGACTCATTGCCTTGGCAGTGTATCGTTACTTTGCTGCAGGTGTGTTTCGATTCGGCGGCAGCTACCCGCAATATCGATATTGGTAGGAAGGCTGCTATTCGAGGGCCTGGAGAGCAGTCATGGAGAGCTGATGCGTTACGGTAACTTGGAGGTACCTGCATGTACTAGCACCGAGGCACGACAATGTGAAGACGGGCACCAGCTACGAACAGAACTTCTGCCTGGATGTCACCCTCTCGTAGGGGTAGTATCGTCATATCAAGCTTCATGAGAGGCTGTAGGTAGATGCTGTTCCATACTATGGTAATTTGACTTCAATTACTGGGCTATTCGCTCATCCAATCCGAAGTCGCGGCTGCTGATCATTAGAAGGCCGGCAGCTGCCTGTCGTCTCACAGCCCATACGATACGCGTATTTCGGGCCACTCGTACCTTGCCATACAACCTGCGCGTGCCCGCTACATGCACGCGCAACCCCGCCGTCCCAGAAGCTGGAGGAAGCAGGACGAGTGACAAAGCTCTCCCCCACCAGAGCCTCGCCAGGTCCGCTAGCCAGCAACGAGGCAACCTCCAGAAAAAGTCTGGGTTGTCCAAGAAACAAAACATCACAAACACCAAACAGCTTATCCTCACCCACCTTGAATCTGTCCTCCCCTGACCTCATTCGTGCCCCCTCCATTCTCTGAACCTCCCTTCATATCCAACGCGAAACAACTCACCATGGCGGCCGATGTTGGCCACATTGCGCAGCTGCTCCAGGCAACTCTCGATCCTGCCCAGCATCGCCAAGGTATGCCGCTTCTCGTCCAATGCCCGCCTCCTCTGCACGCGTGCACCCACATACGGACGCCACAGAACGCGTCTGTCGAGAGACACTTATACTGACCGGTGCCGCGAAAAACTCCAGCCGAGGCTGCTCTCAAGCAGGAGGCCACCAAGCCGCAGTACTCTCTGACTTTGCTCACCATCGTCAGCTCCGACTCCATCCCTGCCAACACCCGACTCAGTGCCGCCTTGGCCTTCAAGAACTTCATCCGACTCAACTATGTGGTAAGTCTCGATGCCGCGCCGCGCCGCCGATATCGCCCGCGACGATCCGTCTACGAACAACCACTACCGTCGAGATGCTAAAGCTGGCGCACGCAGGACGCGGATGGAAACTACAAGATCCCGCTCGACGAGGTCCAGACGATCAAGGAGCGCCTCATCGGGCTGATGATTGCTTCTCCTCCCAATATCCAGAGCCAGCTGGGCGAAGCTGTCAGCATCATTGCCGATTCAGACTTCTGGGAGCGTTGGGATACTCTTACCCAGGTAGCTACGAACCGTCACTCTCTAGGGCTGCGGACTGGCCCGATACTGACGGTGTGATTTACTAGGATCTCGTCAGCCGCTTCTCTGCCACCGAGCCCAAGATCAACATTGGAGTGCTGGAGGTGGCCCATTCCATCTTTGTTCGCTGGAGGCCGTTGATGGGAACCGCTGCCCTGTACACGGAGATTAACCATGTCATCAACACATTCGGCACTCCCTTCTTCCAGCTGTTGGCGGTAAGCGCAGCACCACATCCGTCACTTCACCTTCCTAAACGTTGAACTTCGATGCTGATTCTAGATGCGCGCGTGATGGTAGACCACCGATAGCAAAATCTCCGAGCATGGCCAAGACAAGGCTCTGCTCCATGGCTGGTTCGAGACGCTTAGCTTGCAGCTGAAGATCATGTTCGACTTGTCTTGCCACGATCTGCCGCCCATCTTCGAAGACAACCTTGCTAGCATCTCGGAGTTGCTTCACAAATACCTAAACTACTCGAATCCTATACTGGACACCGACGACGATACCGAAGTCAGCGTCATTGATACTGTCAAGGCCGACATTTGCGATTTCCTCGAGCTCTATACCTTCAAGTACGATGCCGACTTCTCCCAATACTGCAAGCCCTTCATCACAAGCACCTGGAGTCTGGTGTCGTCCATTGGCCCCGAGACCAAGTACGACAACCTTGTGAGCAAGTCATTGCACTTCTTGGCGGCAGTCGCGGCCACCAGAGAGCACTCGGAACTCTTCAACAGCGAGAGCGTCCTCACAGAAATTGTCGAAAAGGTCATTCTGCCCAATGTTGCTCTCCGAGAGTCTGACATTGAAATGTTTGAGGATGAGCCGATCGAATACATCCGCCGAGACCTCGAGGGATCCGACTCGGGCTCTCGACGCAGGTCGGCTACTGACTTCCTCCGCAGCCTACAGGAGAAATTCGAGGGCCCTGTCACCACTTCTGTCTCCCGATACATCAATCACTATCTCACGCAGCCAAAGTCGGACTGGAAGGCCAAGGATACCGCCATCTATCTGTTCCTGTCGATTGCCGCCAAGGGTGCAGTTACCCAGGCCCAGGGCGTCAAGACCGTCAACCCGCTTGTCAATGTCGTCGATTTCTTCGAACGCCACATTGCGTCCGATCTGGTGAACGGGGAGGGCATCGAGCCCATCTCCAAGGTTGACGCCATCAAGTTTCTCTACACATTCCGCAGCCAGCTGTCCAAGGAGCAGTGGAAGGTGGCCATTGGTCCCTTGATTCAGAACCTCAACTCGTCCAATTACGTTGTTTACACCTATGCAGCCATCGCGGTAGAGCGTGTGCTGTACCTGACGGATGATGCGGGCACGCCCATGTTTTCTCGTGCAGACATAGAACCCTTTGCAAAGGATCTGCTCACTCACCTGTTCAAGCTGATAGAAAGTGACACCAGCGCGCCGAAGCTGCAGGAGAACGAGTTCTTGATGCGCTGTGTAATGAGGATTCTCATCGTCATCAAGGACGGAGCCGGCCCTTGGCTCGATACCATTCTGACGCATCTGATCCTCATCACAAACGTCATGAAGTCCAATCCCAGCAACCCTCGGTTCTACTACTATCACTTCGAGGCCCTGGGCGCCCTGGTGCGATACTGCGCGGCAACCCATGCAGCTGCAATCAACCAGAAGCTGTGGGAGCCTGCGCATCAGATCTTGGTCGACGACGTTACCGGTAAGCTCTCTTTGTGAACGACGATATGCCATAGTTGCCCTTTCCCCTCTTTCTTGCTAATGGCAGCATTGCATCGACAGAGTTTATCCCGTACATTTTCCAAATCTTGGCGCAACTGCTTGAGTCCAGCCCAGCCGATGCCGTCTCGGACAACTACGCCGCGCTTCTTGGCCCTTTGCTGCAGCCGTCTCTGTGGGAGACCAGAGGCAACATTCCCGCCTGCACGCGGCTGCTGTCTTCGCTGATTCCCAGGGTTTCCAAGACCATTGCTGCGGAGAACCAGCTGGAGGCCGTACTGGGCATTTTCCAGCGCCTGTTAAGTGGAAAGAAGTCTGAGCTGTACGCTTTTGACGTTCTGGAGGCGATTGTCAACTCTTTTGAGCCGTGAGTCGAACCAGGAATGGACCTTTTGACACTTAGTATACTAACTTCTGCCTCGGTAGATCGGCTCTGGATCCCTACTTCGACACCATTCTTACGCTCATCTTCACAAAACTGCAAGGAGCTCCCGCCGATTCTTTCAAGATTCGATTTGTTAGATTCTTCCACCTCGTTGGCGGAAAGCTGGAGGCTGGTTACGGAACGGATTACTTCGTCAAGCACTCTAACAAGGTAGATGAGAAGGTCTTTGCTCAGGTGTATCCTCCGTTCATCCTGCAAGAGACGGACAAGCTAGCGAGACCCGTTGACCGAAAGGCTGCTGTGGTGTCTCTCACCAAGACACTCTGCGACTCTCAGGTGTTTGCCCAGAAGTTTGCCAAGGGCTGGGCCAACACGTGCAGGATCCTCCTTACCCTGCTGGCGAACCCCCCGAGCGTCGCCGCTGGTGTCGGAGATGAGATCATCACCGAAAACTCCCCCGACGACATTGGGTTCGGCTTGACGTTTACGGCCCTCAACACGTGCAAGCCTGTTGCGCGAGACGACTTCCCCGAGGTGCAGAACGTGCCGGCCTGGGTCAAGGAGTACATGGTCGGGGCCAACCAGAGACACGGAGGCGCCATTGAGGGCTTCATTTCTCAGCGCCTTACGCCCGAGCTTCAGGAGGCCATTGCCCAGTACATTCGATAATCTCGAAGGATCTTTTTTTTTTTTTTTTTTTCTGAGGAGAGAAGAGAGAGAGGCGGAGAGAGGAGGTACACTATGGAAGGACGACAAAAGGGCCCATTTGCGGGGCGAAAATGATGGGATATATCACGAAGCAAAAAAAGGGTACGGGTGGGGTAGGTATAATAAGAGATCAAGCTCGGTATCGGAGATGAGGCCCTGCTAAGGATAGTACTGCCTGACTGACTGATCATGGGCTTTTTCCAGAGACAGTCAAGGGGGCAAAGGTACTGAGGGAGGAAAGGTCAGGTAGATATTGTGTGGAATAGATAAGTATGTAGGTCAGCAGGGAAACACTCCCTTGCGCATCAAAATATAACGAAAGCATAATCATTGAGATCAAGGGCCAGCACCTTTTGATTATGTTTGATCAAGTAATACCTAATCTTGTAACACATAAGAGTTGTCTGATCAAAGTGCTCGGAAGATGATTTATCATATATTTGTACAAGAAGCTACCCAAAAACCAACACGGCCACTACGCAACTCAAGAAGAGTCGGAGGGTGGGCGGGAATCCCAGAGGTACTCAAAACTATAGATGCTCGCTTTCATCATCACTTCAGAATCGTTTCTCCTCTAGCGCCAGGCCGTGACCCGGTCTGAGAATCAAGGGGGGGAACAAGGAAAGAAAAGAAAGGAAGAAAGAGAAGAAAGAAAAAAAGACAGAATATCTAGCATTTTTTTCGACCCAACACCCACGTAAAAGAATGTCTCTTTGTTCAGAGATAATATGGTTGCTTGTTGTGCTCCAACAACACAAGAGGCGAAAGAATGGCCAAGAAAAAGGGCAGAAGACACAAAGTAAAGAACAAAAAAAGTGTACACTTCAAGATAAGCTGAAAACCAACGCCGGAGTCATGCTAAGGCTCAAAGAAAAAGGCCCCGTCATATGCGTCGTAGTGATGCCAATAAAAGATGTATGTGGGGAAAGATATGTTCGTCATGCATATGATATTAGTTGTGAAAAAGATTCTCGCTCAAGCACTCGGCCCGGCCTGCTTGCGTTGGAAAGTCGTCTCGGATATGCGTCGTTACGAAGTGATAGTAGGTTATGAAAGCGGTGAAAAAACAACAGTTGAGAAAGAATGCATCCGTGGCAGACTCAAAGGAATCCGCCTTCGGGACCAACGACGCCAACGCTGTTGCGCCAGGGGCACTGTCGATCCTGCCTCTGCCATTCCCGGCTCCTGGGAGGAGGGACAGTGTCCCGATGGCTCACATCCGGTCGTCGAGCGCTGAGGGGGTGGAGATCCGTCTCAACGCTCCCCCGACGGCTGTCTGCGCTGGTGTTGGTCTGGACTACCAGTAAGCTGCTGGTGCTTGAGAGCCGCCTGGTGAAGTCAGAGAAACTCAACCTTTTGGAGCTGGAGCCAGATCGCCGACTGTCGCCATCGTCCTGCCCAAACCCGCTTTCGACGCTCCTGCCGGCAGAATCTGGATTCAGGTGAGGCGTGCTCTGGGTTCTCTGCGATGGATTGAGGCGACTTTTGGCGTGCGCTGTATGCGGCCGTGAAGGAGGAGACTGGGAAGTCGGCAGCGGCAAGGGCGGTGGCGGCGCCGCACCCGCATGGTAGCTTAGATGAGTCCTCGATATCGTGGGACGTCGTGATCCAGGTTCCCGAGGTGTATCCCCATGCCGATTCGCAATGAACGCCAACGCTCGTTGGGCTGAGGGGGAGATGATGGGGCTTCTATCATAGCCATGATCCTGTTCATCCGCAGAATGCGCGCTTTCCTCCGAGTCGAAATCGTCAACAAGCTCGAGCGGCGTCGCTTTGGGATTGTACGTATTGCGCATAGCCGCCCGCTCCTCGCGCCGAGTCGCCTCTCTCTGCTTGCGCTTGTCTTCTACTTCATGCATAAGGGCGTCAAAGCGGGCGATGGAGCTGAATGTCTCCTGGCCAGCAACGTTCGATCCGGCCCAGGGAATGTGGCCTAGCTGGAAGGCTCTGTCAAGGATCGTCTCGCCAGGGGCAGGCGGCGCATGGACGTCAAAGCCCAAGGGCGCCTCCAATGGAGAGCCCAGTGGCTCGGGGCCGCGTGTTGGTGAGCTCAAGGTGGAGGAGCGCCCTTGGGCCGCTGTCCAACCCTCGATCAGATCTCCTTGGTAAATCGAGTCTCTGATGGGAGGCAGTCCCGAATCGCCGTGCATCGGCCCGGTGTAGATTGGACCTGGAACGGCGAACGCCTTCTGCATGGGATGTTGGCTGATGCTAGACGGCGAGGAGATGTCACTTCGCTTGGACCGCAGGCTCGGCGAGTCAGAGCTAAACGTGGCTGGCCGCTCGCGAGGGCCCGTCGAGTACGTGGCGCTGGAGCTCTTGTGCTGTAGGGCGCGCGCATCTGGGCGGCTGCTGCTGGCCTGGTTTCCGCTGTCGGGCCTTGGGGGGAAGTTGTCTGGAGCCTCGCGGCTTCGGGGGCTGAAGGGGCTCGAGAATACCGGCGTCGTGCTTCCTTCCGCAGCGGCGGGATTCTTCTTGGACAGGATGAATGAAGCCCAGTCGTGGAGGCTGCTGTGGTGGTCATCGGGCGGCGTTCGAAACCACAGTGTGCTGGTCCCAGCGTCTTTGCTCGCCATCAACCCCACAGATCGGCTGGAGCGACGCTTTCGCTCCTTGTCGCTTATGGTGACAACCAGCGTGGGCTGAATAGGCCCTTGCTTTCGGTAGGCGAGCATCTGGACTTGACAGTCGAGGATGCAGCTCGTGGGCCATTGGTAGGCGGGTTCCATGTCTTCCTGTATAAGAGTGGTGTCGTGTTAGAGATCATATGGGTTTTTGGCGAGGGGCAGAGCAGGAGCCAAGCGCATCAGGACTCACCTTGGCCTTGTAGACCGAGAGGCAATACTCGTCGGTATACACCTTGGTCAGAGGTTTACCATCAGAGACAGCGGACTTTGCACCATGGGCGCTCTGCCGATCTTTTTGCTTGTTTGTCGTTGTCGCAGTCCGTCTGCCAACGAAAACATATCGGGTCTGTACAGGAGGAAACGGATTAGACGATGCCTCAGCCGGGAGAGTAGGGAGCTGCGTTGGCAGCAAAACCAGCACCACAGCCTTGACCTACCTTCCATTGCGCTTTGGCGAGAATGTGGTTCCGGTCCGGAGGAACAAGGAGGAGGCCGTCGAGGAAGTCCATGGCGAGTGGCCGTGAGGTTGCGGCTCCTGAAGGCGCTGAAGGGGGGAGGACGGGATTTCTAGTCGGCCCTGTCAACAGCACATGCTGAGGAGGAACACGAGCAAAGACGAAATCGCCTCTCTCTCAACCGAGTACATGTGCGTCCAAGGCCAGGCGGTTCTTGCGCTCGCTCTTTGAGGCGATGGGAGGACTCGGAAAGTGAGGGACCGTCTCCTATCTTGCCTGACTCCTCTTTTTCTGGGTATTGTCTCCCAAGGTTATTTACCTCGCCTGGGGAGAGAAGACGAGGCTTGAGCAAAGCGAGAAGAGAAGCCGGGCGCCGGTGGGTCAAGAGAAGAGCAACGAAGAAGGCAATACAGCAACAGGTACAAGTATCTCAACAAGAATGAAAAAAAAAGAGAAACGGCGAAATGAGGAATTCACCGGAATGGAGCCTGGGGGAGAAAGAAGCGAAAGCTGAAATATTAGTCGGAGGTGCTAGCAGAGGTAATCAAGGGCCGGGCTGGTTCTTGTCCGGAGACGGTGGGGACGAAGCTTCCTGTTTAGCTGCCAAACCCGAGTTTCCAGACGACGATCCGGTACTCAGGCGGGCGGCACAGGCGCTGAGCCAGCCATCAGAGCCCTGAAGCCACTGGGACTTGATGGCACAGCGACACAGCGCTTGGGCAACGCCCGACTGCTGTCTGTAAGTGCTGCAGTGACGGAGGGCCGCCGCCACCGGTCCAGCGCCTGAGAGGCCTGGCTCGTGGGCGACGCAACCGGATCCATGTACCTGGCTGCAGGCCCAAGATGCAGCACAACTTCCAGAAGGGGCGGAATCCGCGCCAGATGCGGACGCAGGGCAATGTCTCGTCGTAACGGGCAGCAGCGCCAGGATACATGCAGCGCTCCGGCACGCTAGAAGCGCACGCCCCCCCAAGGTTTCCCCCCCTCCCCCTGCTGTCCCCTAAAGACTAAAGAACAGCCTAGCGGAGAGCCGGTGGACCACGCCGTGGACGCGACATTCCAAGGGTTCCTGATAAATTGCAGCTCCACCGGCCGTGATCGAGCAGCATTGGCAGTGAGTGGCCGCGGCTTGTTGGTGCTGTGAGGTTGCAGTTCAAAGGACAGGTCCAGGTACGCGCTCGGAGACCGTGGGGTCGGATAAGGAGGGACGGAGGGACGCTGTTGATCCATGGTCCGCTGCCTATTACCAATCTAGTATCTTGGTACGGAGCACTTGGAGTGTGTTTGATGCCAAATCGGTGGACCAAGGTAAATAGCATTGATACCTTAGTATTCGAGATTAATGGTACATATCTGCCGTGTTGCTCCCTCATCCCTATCAGCATCGATGCTGTACAGTACATACAAAGCACGCACATTTCTCCTCATTCGACGACCGCACACGGCGTTAACGTTAACCAGGCACTTCACTTCACCACCTCCTCCAGCGCTGGAATGGAGCAATTCGGGCTCAGCGTCCTCGGTCATGCCTTGGAAGAGGTGCCAGATGGAGCCGGTACTTTGCCACTTGGCCAATAGCGCCCTCCCGCGCAGTAGCCTCCAAGTACACTCTCCTGACAGCAACCGCAGACAGATACTCGACAATACTTGGGACGCCACATGGAGCACTCGCAGGCGCAGGTATCGCTTTAGCAGTGCTAACGGTGCGCCTTCATTTCTGCGGCCAATTCCATCCTTTGAGCCTTCCTCGGTCTTCCATCCGTCCATTTCTCTCCTCTCGTCTCCTACCCTCTCCTGTTCTGTAGCATCACTTGAGGAAAGCGCCGTCGACTGGGCGTTTGACTGGCAAGAGTTGCGTCAGAGTAGCGGAGCATCCACCTGTGCTCCCTTTCCCCACCACTGTCTCCAGCAGTAATCACATTCTACTCCATAATCCATCAGCTTCGAAAAAGTTTCTCCGCCTTGATATCCGCAGACATCTTCACCTTTTTGCTTTTTTCTTACTTTGTCTGCCAGAGTGAGAGAGTCAGACGCGATGTGAAGCTTGACAAATACTACCTAGCGGCTACTACTGGTGCCCGTACAAGGGACTGCAGACATAGAGCTCCATAGCATGGCCGTGTCACGTCTGCGGGCACTTTGGCTCTCACTCAGATTATTATTGCTTGGGGCTACAAAGTAACAGCAGTCGGCTGCGCTGCCGCGAGTCGTCCCATCTACTTGCTGCTGCAGATATGCACAACAGGCTGTGCAACCACAGGTCTCGGCGTGAATCCCGACGGGATTGGTGAGCAGGGCCTGCACTTGGTCCTCTGTAACTCCGTACAATACGAAGCCGTCACTGACATTGCAGGGCTTCAGGTACGCTCAGCAGCCTCGACATCTGGTTTGCCGTCGATTTGGCTGGCCGCACTGGAACCAAGGACCAGGGCTGCCATCAAAGGCGCCAGGCTACGAGTAAGGGTGTGACCACGGGAGCGTGGAGTGGCTCCTTAATTCTCTTCTAGCAAAGGCTATGGAATAGCGTCTCAACGCTTGGTCGTCAGAACGGGCCAGCCTCGGGCCAGGGAGCCAGGAACAGACAGCACAACATCGCCGGGAGAGCCAACGCTGACTTGGGTGGTATCATCATGGCAACACACCAAGGAAAAGGGCCACACCACTATGTACAGTTCGAATCCTTTCCGCAAATGCGCCTGGCGGCCGGATCAACCTCTGCAACGCGGCAGATGCAACAACCGCTTGGATGTTCTATCATTCAATTATGGATCATCGTCACCACGGCCGCGTCCGTCACTAGTAGCCGTCTTGACCATCACTCCTACTAGCGGTACGGGTGCACCCCGAATGGAGAAGGCCGTCGCCGCCGGCTTGTGGGTAGTGATAGCGCAAAGTATGCTCCTCCAGTTGTCAGTCCGCAGTGCGGACGCGGCGTAGCTCTCTGCCGATCTGGACGACTACCTCAGGTACGCTCTTCTTCCTCGCGATAGATAGTCCTTGGTCAACCCTTCGCAGGCGCAAAGGAAGGTTCGAAGCTAGTGTTTGCCGCATCCATGGCAAAGAGCCGTGATTGCGATAGGCCAGGTACCCAGCTCGAGACAGCCACATAAGCCCAGCAGCCACATGAAGAAGGCATCCCATCCTGCAGTGTACCAACCCGAGACCCAAGTGACACATCAACGGAATATGCAGCAGAGGCAGGAGACGAAACGCCCTTGCCATCGATACTAATACGCCATGGATCAATGGCAAACCCAGGGATTGCAGAAGCTTTCACCACGTCTGCAACGTGAACCCAGTGCAGCTTCCAGCAACAAAGATTATCAGGTCATTGGGTCCATCATGTCTCCCATTCTCCGAGATTTCCATCGTCACACCGGGATATGGATAGCATGTATCACAGTACCGGTGCATTGGTCCCGGCCCCCCTGGGCAAGAAGGATGGCACGGGGCACAACCACAAGGCATGATACGGAACATAGAAGAAGAAAAGAAGAAGAGAAGAAGATTCGGGGAAGCCGGATGCCGGTGGCTACACTGCTGGTACGGTACCGTACCTGCATGTCAGGCACAGATCTGCTCATTGGCTCAACTCGACCGCTCAACTAATGCACGGCTGCATCTCGCAACGGTGGCGACCCATGGCGTCCTGTTTCTCCTTTTTGGACTCTGGCACTCGATGAAATCCTGCATGGCTGGCGGCAAGCATCAGACGATGCGGCGGCCGAGGCCTGCGTCTCCCATCCAATGCACAGCCGTGCCACTTTGCAAACACCGTACGAATGGAGCCATTCGGGACGCCGGCGGTAAATGCTCACGGCCAACTGCTCGAGGCGGTCGCCTTTGTGCCGCCCCTCGATGCCGAACCCCCGGTGTCAAGCTCAAGATGGCGCTGGTAGTATCGAGTTCGACTTTGTTTTGGCTTCTCGACGGAAAGAACAGCGGCCGATAGCCCCCATCTTGATCTACGATCAAATTTAACTCTCCAGCCTATTGGGCGCAGAATATGCAGTTGGCCAGTGCTCTTGGAAACCCCTCGGGCTAAGCGTCTAGCTTTGCGAGAGCACTGATACAACCCTACCTCTGCCACATATCTCTGTGCCACCACCATCTTCCTGGAACTAGTTGCGCCAGACCTAGGCAAAACTATCAAGACGAACGGGCGCCGGCTCCAGTATGTGCCTCACGCCAACGCCTATCAGAGGAGGTATGTATGCCCCCTCCGATGCGAACACTGTCAGCACTGCCTTGTCCTGTCGTCCGCCGAGGGAACAAGATGAAAGGGGCGTGGCTTGGTGCATATTACTCCCACACTTGCTTTCGGTATTATCTGATAGAGCAGCCTTGGTGGAAACGGTCGATGGGACGGCTATCGTGTGTTGTTGCACGGAAATATGCTATTGCCGAGACAGCCTCCCAATCCCATTCGCTGGCATATGAGAGGGGGAAGCTGAAGGCACGATCCTCCTTGTCTGAGAGCCAAGTGATTACTATTTCTGTCTCACAGGTCAGGGCATCAAGATCGCGACGGCTGATTTTGTGGCTATTGGCCCGGTCACGGTATTCCTCAACACCCGTGCTCCGGACAGAGCACAGGGCACACCAACCTCGACGACCTACCTGTCGATACCATGAAGGAATAGCACCGCCGGTTTATAATGCGCTCTTGCAAACCGCATTCGAATGACTTGCCTCTCTTTGGCCAGCAAGACTCAGTGCCGCTTCACCGGGTGGTGTATGCCATAGAGCCTATGCTTGTCCTACAGCTCCATCCGGGTTCGCCGAGACAGTTTCTGTCTGTTTCTTGAACGGAATGCCCACCTACCAAGTAGAGGTTCGTGCCAACATCCTGGAAGTGACATTTCACGTATAACAGGGCCGGCATGGTTTTGCAACCATGTCCACGACTTGCTGCATCATAAGGGCGACATACAGTACTTCTCCTGAGTGCAGGGTAAACCAGCACACGCATGCAGCGGACATGTATGTCAGCAGCACGGATGCTTGCTTCTATTACTAGAATATAGTCAAAGCGCTGCATTATGCCCCTGGCATCGAGGGAAAAGTCTGCACCGGCAACGCCAGCCCTGCATGCCGTGGAAGCGAAGTATTGGATAGCAGGCAGGCTTTCCAGATTTGGATGCAACTATTCCCACATTGTGGTCGATGATTGCTCCAAATCGCCATTGTTCCGTTACTGACGGTCATACTGACGATGTTGCGCAGGTGACTTGTCCAAGCCGGACGGTGGGTTGGCAACAGGTCCAGATCAGAGTTCGATACTCCCTACCCAGGTATCGGCACTCTGCCTGCCCTACATTTTCTCTCAGAGAAGGGGGTAGCCAGGCTCATCTCATTCGTGTGAGCATCTGCGACTCTGCTTGTGATATGAAACCGGAAATCTTGAAGGAGTCTTTGTCGTTTGCTTATGTCGCGGCTAACTTCCCACCGTGGTCCTTCTAGGCCATATTGGGTATGCAGGATGCTCTCGGGACCACGTCGCTTGGCTAGGCGAACGATCTGTGAGTCCGTCTCTCAACTGGTTCTTGATCGAGTGCGTAATTGCTTCGTGTACGGTTATATTGGCCACACGCGTTGGACTCTACCAGCAGCTCCGTAGCGTCCCAGAGGCGCCGTTCTAGAGCCTAGACGAGTTTCAACGACGAACTGGCTCCGGCGCCCCTCACAGATGCCCCGGATTACGAGTGGGGATCTTTTGCGATTTCGTTGCATCCTTCGATCTCCTGGCCAATCTCGTCAAGTCGCCTAAGCTCTTACCGATGCCGCCAAAAGCAAAGACGAAGAAGAGCGCAAGAAAAAGAAAAGAAAGCCTAGGGTAATCCTGGAAGCTTTCCATGCTCGGAGATCAACCACCCGCGGCATCACACGCACGTCCTAGTATGGCCTTTGGGGAGGCCACGCTCTCGATTGTCATGCCCTCAGCCGACGGACGCTCAAACCTTTGACCGAAGAAAGGGGCAAGATGCCGGACAGCTGTGAGTGCTAGGCGTCTTTGTCCCTTCGGAATCCTTACGCTGCCAAACGGCAGGGCAGGATGAACAAAGATTATGTTACAGAGCAGTGACGAGACGCTTGTCAATGTCGACGTTTGCCTGGAAATTGCAGCAGCCGGTGCCATTGCGAGATACATACATGTGTCTATTACTCGCTGATTACCCGTACCATTCGTTCTCTGCTTGGCGAGCCTACCCGAGTCATCGACGGCGTTCAACGTCAGTGCATTGAGAACATCAACGTCACTGCATCACAGCCGAATAACGAGGACCATACCCGTTCATACACAACACTATCCAACAGTTCCATCCTCTAGAGCAATTCAATGGTGGAACGGCACGCTCCTGGTCTACCATTCTTGTCGTGTGCTGGTACTGCGTGAGCACTTCTACATCCACAACCGCTCTATGCAGAGACTAGGTAGAGAGCACGGAGGATTACATCTCGACCTGGCAACGAAACGCATTAGGCCTCAATCTATCTACAGCACCCCGGATTCCAAGAAGCCAATACCGTACTAGTCGAGGTGGTAGTATAACCAGATGAACGTCCTGTCAGACCAAAACGCTTGCACAAGGATGAAGCATCACAAAAGACTAACATGCATCGTACATGACTGGTTGCATGGCAGGTACCTAGGTATGCATGGGCAGCAAATCCCCATTTCCTCCGTCTAGGGATGCCTTATCGAGAGCCGAGTTGTGACCCGGTCTCGATGCTAATCCCAACCGAAACACCGAATGTATCTTATCATACAGTTTTCAGTCCTGTCTGGCGATTTCTGCTCACGCGACACCGCGCCATTCTGTCGTTGTACCTCTGCCTTTGTGTGTGCTTGGGTGTCGTGATATCATGTGTCTTTCCATTTCCTTTTGCATGACTAGCAAAAGGACTTGAATTGTCCCTTGCATTAGTAGCTGTAACGATGCCGTTCTCTAGACCCTGCTGATGCCTGCTAGGCACATGTAACTATTTCCTTCGACAACGAAAATATTACATGTCATCAAGGCATCAGTTTCGTCAAATCACCAGCAGCAGATACAACCATACACATCACACGAAGTCAAAACTAGAGAGGATCACCAAAAACGCTGTTCGTTTTGACCTCGCTATTATACTCTACACTGAACCTCTGCGCCGCCTCTTACACGTCAGCAACCCTGCGGAGCCAATCATACATAGAGGGGTTTACTGCAAGATGCCCATGTAAACAAACAACAAGACAGCACTTCTACACAAAGGTAATCATTATAGCCGCCCGTAGTATCGAGAGTCCGTGTACATCGGCCGCTGCCTCTTGAAACGCCTCCCAATTGGACCAAATTACAATGTGAAAGGTGAGAAAAGGAAAGAGAGAAATAAAAAGGAAGACGCTGACGGGTGACTTGATAAATGATCAGAGTCCGAGAGCCAGAGTCCAAGGCTAGATCCCAGAGTTTCATCTCGTGTCACAGAGCGGGCGGTATTGTAGCCGCGCTGCGCCAGATCCCCTGCCCTTGACCTTAGGGCTCCATGGCTGCATGGTCCTCCTCGGCAGAGGAGCCTTCCGACGACGGCGTCACTTGCGCAGTATTTCCCGCCGGCAGCCCGGGCCAATTGTCCAGCAGTCTTGAAATAAACTCGGAAGCTTCTTGTGGCGTCATTGACGGATGTAGCTGTGCCGTCGGTGACTGCTGTGCCGTCGAGGGTGTTGTGTTTGTTGTCAAGTGTGCCGTCGAGGCCGTCCTTTGCGCTGCACGGATCCCAGCAACGGCTTGCGAGGGAACCTCAGGAAACACAAACATCGTAGGCAGAGGCAGGGAGGACAAGCCAGACGCGGCAGGCGTTGCAGGCGTCGTTGGCATGGCAGGAGTCGTAGGCGCGGCAGGAGTTATAGGCACGGCGGTTGTCGTGGGTGTCACAGACCGCGTCGACACCGCAGACCTCGGAAGTATCAGTGGTACCGCAGGCGTCACCCGCCTGCGATGCATTGCAGGCATCATAGACCTCGCAGGTGTCCCGGATGGCGCAGAACTTGGTGGCGGCGCAGGTATTTCAGGGGGCGCTGGCATCGTGGCTGTCGCAACACTCCCCGTCAAGGTAGGCCGAGGGCGAGCGCGCGGCATCTTCAACTCCATCTCGTCCTACGATTCGTCGACCGCACTCCTCCAGTCGATGGATGCTCGAGCATGTCTTGCCCGAAGCTCGGCGGCCCGAGCCCTGCTTGTCCAACTGGCAACTCATTGTTAGCATGTACCGCACGAGGAGCACGCGCATCGCGAGTGTTGGGCGGCTGGGACTTACATCTTGATGCGGCCGTCGTCGCCGCACGACGCCAGCATGCATGGATCGGCCGGGTTCCAGACGACTGCGTTGCATCGCGGCTGATGGGCGGGCAGCCGCTCGACAGCGGCGCCAATGTTCTTGTGCCAGATGAGCACGTTGCCGTCTTCGCTCCCGCTCATGACAAAGCTCTCGTTCGCGCCGCCAAAGGCGCTGCGGATCATGAACTCGCCGCCCGTGTGTCCCAGAAACTTGTGCACCGAGTTTCTCGTCACGAGGTCAATCAGCTGAGCCTCACCGTCCTGCCTATTGACCAGCAAGTGCCGAGAGTCCTGGCTGATGCTGACCGAGGTCGGGCGTGCCTTTAGCTCCAGATCGTACTCCAGCTCCCGCGTGGTAGCATCGTACACGTGGATGGTGTGCAGGTCGTCGACTGCCACCAGCAGACGTCCATCAGGGGAACCGCAGACATCCTGCACTCTGTGTTTCTTCCCCCATTCGATCGTCTCCTCGTCCCACACGTTGAACGTGCAGAGGCCATGAACCTTATCGAGGCTGCCAATTACGAACGACCTGCTGTCAGAGGCCCACACGCAGCCACTGACTGGCTCATCAAACTGTTTCAAGGATTTGATCAAGGTACCAGTCTGAGCTCAGGAGTTAGCAAGTAATGTCTTTGTGGTGAGATATCTTGAAAGTCGGCTCGCAGCCTGTCTGGACAAATGCAATGGTTCAAAAAGGGTTGTGTATAGTCACTTACATGGGTATCCCACAAACGGGCGTACTTGTCAAAGGAACAGGTAACAATCATGGAGTCGTCAGGGCTCCAGGCGATATCACCAACACCCTCGCCTCCATGATTTGGGAGAACGTGTGTGACAGTAAAGGTTTGGGTGTCCCAGATCTTGACATGCTCCCGGCTCCCGCAAGCTGCCAGGCGCGTGCCGTCATGAGAGAATCGGACAGACCAGACTTCTCCTCCGAGCTCGCCCAGCTCCACTGCCCATTCCGAGGGAAAATTGCGTCGATCACAGAGGTGATCGGAGTACAGAGACGGAGACGACGCTGCCGTGTGATAGAGGCAGGTGTCAATCTGGCTCTGCTTAACGTGCTGAAGCAGTATTGCCAGCCGGTTCTCCGGCAGCATGACGGAGGGCGAGATGCGTTCTGTATGTCAGTAGATTAGCAAAACAGTCCTTGCGAGGACGGATTACGGTTGGGGATGGCTCACTGGATAATTCTGATAGCAGCTTTCTCCGAGACTGTCCGCGGGCACCGTCCCAGTCGGCCTTTCGCATCAGGTCCTCCGTCGACTGGCACATGAGCAGGCTTGATAAGAAATGAAGTTTTGCCCTGTCGTGGTTCAGGGGTGTTAGTTCGCCGCGGAGAGTGGTCAGCGCTCGGCTGGTATCTCTCTGCTCCAGGAGCTCTAAATACTTCTGCTGCCGAAGCCAGAAGCGCATAGCATTCTTGTCCGAGCCGGATGTGAGGACCAGACCGTTACCTCCATCGTCGTTCTCCTCCGCCACCGTAGCCCCTCTCAGTAAATCTTCAGCCTCCGCCCACGCACCGGCAAGCACGGCGGAGCGGAATGCCGCAACCGTGGGGCTCTCCAAGCTATAGCCGCTCTCCTGGCTGACGCTGTCGGCTGCGGCCTGATAGCCCATGTCCTTGAGGGCCTGAATCAGTATCCGCGTGACCTCTTCTCGACTGTGTCCAAAGTATGTTGCGGGCTGTGAGACTGAACGCTTCTCGCCGTTAGACGACCCGTTTGTCACGACGCCGGCCTTTCGGCTGCCGTTGGCAGCAAATGAAGACGCGGCATCCCGCTGCGTTGTGGATGCGGGAAAGGAGCCATTTGACTGAGATTGGGTGACGCCGGAGCCGTTGGACGTCCCGGCCAAGTCCCCCCCGTCAGACAGCATGCTGATGCTTGCGCCGCCACGTCGCCTTCGCTTGAGTTGCCTCCCAGCAGTTGTGTCCGCAGCGGCAGGCACAGCGTCCGCAGCAGCGAGGGAAATGTGAGACTCGGCTTCTGGCGGGTTGTCTAATGATGCTCGTCGTCGTCGGCCTAGGATCTGCGGAGGAGCCTGGAGCGAGGTCGAGGCACCAGATGGGCCTGCTGTAGAAGACGCTATGTTCGCAGCAGTGGCCGGGGATCTGGTGGAAGACGAGGCGGAAGTGTCGATGGGGTGCGGGACAGAAGGAGCGTTGAGTGCCGCTGATGAGCTGTCAGAGGAACTCCGAGAGGCTGGCGGAGAGCTGGGGCCGTCGGAGGCGTCAACCGAGAGGGCACGAGGGTTCAAGAGTTGGTCCACGTCGACTCTACGCGGCAGGTGGCCGCGGGGCGATGGGGGGGAAGAGGAGCTGGGTGGAAGTCGGAGAGGAGCTGAGGAGGAGCTTGAGGCGAGGCTGGCAGGCGGCCAGAAGGCGAGAACGGGCTCGGAGGAAGTCGAGACGTGGGCGTAGGAGCTCCGGATGGCGAGGCACCGCCGAGTGACGGAATTCGGGCGGGACTCGTGGAAGACAGCAGCCTGGCTGGCAGACTCTGGGGCTCGTCCGCGGTAGACAGAGCGAAACAAGCAATGACACGGGCACAAGCACAAGCACAAGCAGATGCGGTGCGGAGATGCTGCTGTAAGGCCGGAAGCAGACGGCAGAAGAGGCAAAGAAGGGGGAAAGAAGGAAGAAAAGGCTCGTCGTTTGCAGCGTGGTGCGGGCTGAGAGAAATGTCGTCAGAGGGGTTGAATGTCCAGATCGATCGCTTAGCAGACGGGCTGTGGAGGTTGCAGGATTAAGGTTCCGGTCAAGGCGGCGCCTCGGGCTGTTCTGTTCTGGGACTCGGCTCGCGCTGCAGGCCGTCATGGATGCGTTACAGTGGGCGAGCGGCGACGGCTCAGTGGCTGGGGCGCTGTGGCCGCGCTGGAGAGGCGAAAGCTACAGGCAGGGCGGCGCTGGAGTTTGTCGAGGGCAGTTCCTGGGCAGTAGGTACTGAAGGGATATGCTCGTACGTTTGTGAGTATTGGGTGTTGAATTGGCGGGAGTTTGAGATTCGAGAGCTCCCTCTTACAACAAGCACTCGATTCTTGATGGATGCTTGTAAATTACCAAATCTCTTTCTCGTATCAGCGCGTCGAGTGATGATGCTTTCACGACATGATGCTCAATTCGTCCAGGCGTCAAGTTGATACGACAGCTTAGCGGCCCGTGGCGACAAGCTACAGCCGCTACCAACATACATGGAAGCGCCCTTATAATGGACGCTGAGTCCCTTACTGTGAGAGCTGAGCGTTTGATGATACGATAGTGTCTCGAACATTTCAGTTGCTGTGCTTTTTCAGAGCCATGGATATCAACATGCAGAGATAGCATCCATGGTCACACTGACGGTTTCAAAGGCGGCTGCTTTGCACTGATGAGGACTTGTGGCCTCACGTGGTGAAGGTTTCCATCAAACGCAAGTGGCCGTCAGCAATGACTGTGGACATGAAATTGGATGATGATAAATCCATGCTTTTTGTCTGTTTAGTTCAGTACGGAGCACCTGTCTTGGGATGTGAACCTAACCTTGCCGATCCGAAAAAAATAAAGGACATCATCTTCGAGTAAGGACACGCCGTGGTATCTTCACATGCTGCTTTGCGCCTCACAGTTTCAACTTGACGCTACCCGTTTGTACAACGCATCGCAGTCAGAGGCAACGTATGGATGGCATAAAACATTCTGCTGCTTGTCGCGCTCCTCACGATCACGTTAGGCGCCGACTTCGCCCGCCCTGTTTCCGCTTCCATGCGTGACGGCCACGGCTGGTTGGGCTGCAGTATACGGCTGCATATCCCGCGCCTTTTGAGTGGCTCCCGACCCAGATTCCCCTGCCTCGAGACCCTGATGGCTTCACAGGTGCATGTGCCTCCAGATTGCCATACAACTCGAATCGAGTCTGACTGGGTCCACCACTATATGCAAAAGGAAATGTACGAGTGTGAAGAAGTACTGCGTCTCGTGAATCGATCAACTTATGTACTCCGGTTCTCGCACCGGTTGACCTTTGTTCAGCATCATTGAAACAGTTCATGTCATCAGCCAGCCTAATAGGTGTTTGGGCATGAGTGACGATGAGTGGCAGGACAAGTTGGAGGCTGTAGTACGTTCGAATTGATACCTGACACGGCGTTGACTTACATCGATTGGCTGCCGCTGGCTGGCGCCCAAGACCGGCGGTGACTGGCCACCTCTTTTCTCTCCTCTCTGTTTGTCATACTAGATAGTAGTTCACTGTTTTACCCAATAGTTGCCCGTGTTGTCACAAATATCGTCTTTATTCCTTTTTTTACTTTCCTTGACATTTTCCTCGTGAAACCCGCTGGCTTTTATTCGTTGTTTGTCCACATCATCGAGTGACGTTGGCCCCTGCTAGGCTGCATGTGCTGGGTTCAGGTCTGCAGCCTCCCCAGCGAACGCACCAGCCTCACGTGAAGGGAGCCCGACTCGCGCCAAGTACTGCTACGTGCCACCAGCACCCTTCCGCAGCCCATTGATACCACTCATCCCACTTATCTCGTACCGGTACCCCGCCCGCCTCTCAGCTGCATCGCCACACGTGGCTCAAACGAAAACAACTCCCTGAACCCGCCTAGTGGCTTTTCCCAGTCAGGCTCTCTTCCATGCGAGTCCTCCTAAATCCATCACAGCCATAAACTCGCATCTTCTCAACCTTCAGCCTGGCAGCGGCTCTCCGCCATTTTCTCTCCTTTCTGCGAATCCGCGATAGCTGCAAGCGCCTTCCGGGAGAGCCACGTTTGGTGCAAGTACCAACAACCCAACCGGCAAGACTCTCCTCACCGTCTCACCGGCTTATCACACGCGGCACCCCGCCACTTCTCTCGACCGCCGCCGTCTTCGCGATAGCCTCTTTCCCCCCCTTAATCGACGAACCGGCTGAGCTCCTGATCACCGACGCCTCGACGCATTTCGTCTCTTCATATCATCACCAGCGCGAACATGAGCGGCTCTGGCTCTTCGCTTACCCAGACGGGTGGCATCACCGATCCCGCCCTGATCCAGTGAGCCTCCACTGCTTCTCTTAGGCCCCCCCTCCCGCGGTGGTCGCTGTTGCTGACGTCGCTCTTCTCTCACCTCTTTAGGCTCGTCAACAAGCTTCAGGATGTTTTCGCAACCGTCGGAGTCAACAACCCCATTGATCTTCCCCAGATCGCCGTCGTCGGCAGCCAGTCGAGCGGCAAGAGTTCAGTGCTAGAGAACATTGTCGGCCGTGACTTGTGAGTTCACCGGCTTCCCCTATCTCGGTCCCTTCCAGAGGCGACAGTCATGCTGATAGTTCATCCCTAGCCTTCCCCGAGGTACCGGCATTGTCACGCGGCGTCCCCTCGTCCTGCAGCTCATCAACCGCCCGGCCCAGACCAACGGCGTCAGCCATGAGGACATCGAAGCCGGCGCCGACAAGGCCGCCAACCCGGACGAGTGGGGCGAGTTTCTTCACATGCCTGGCCAAAAGTTCTACGACTTCTCCAAGATCAGGGAGGAAATTTCGAGGGAAACAGAGGCCAAGGTTGGACGAAATGCTGGCATCTCGGCAGCTCCCATCAACTTGCGCATCTACTCTCCCAACGTCCTCACCCTGACGCTGGTTGACTTGCCCGGTCTGACCAAGGTCCCCGTGGGCGACCAGCCCCGCGATATCGAGCGCCAGATTCGAGACATGGTGCTCAAGTACATCTCCAAGTCAAACGCCATCATCCTGGCTGTCACCGCAGCTAACATCGACTTGGCCAATTCGGATGGCTTGAAGCTGGCGCGCGAGGTCGACCCCGAGGGCCAGCGCACCATTGGTGTCCTCACCAAGGTCGACCTGATGGAAGAGGGAACCGACGTCATCGACATTCTGTCCAACCGCATCATTCCGCTGCGCCTTGGTTACGTCCCTGTTGTCAACCGAGGACAGCGAGATATTGACAACAAGAAGGCCATTGGCGCTGCCTTGGAGGCCGAGAAGAACTTCTTCGAGAACCACGCGGCCTACCGCAACAAGAGCTCCTACTGCGGCACACCCTATCTTGCTCGCAAGCTGAACCTGATCCTGATGATGCACATCAAGCAGACGCTGCCGGACATCAAGGCGCGCATCTCGAGCTCCCTGCAAAAGTACAGCGCCGAGCTGGAGAGCCTGGGCCCGTCCATGCTCGGCAACAGCTCCAACATTGTGCTGAACATCATCACCGAGTTTACCAACGAATGGCGCACGGTTCTGGACGGTAACAATACCGAGCTGTCGAGCACCGAGCTGTCTGGCGGTGCCCGTATCAGCTTCGTTTTCCACGAGCTTTACGCCAACGGAGTCAAGGCCCTCGACCCCTTTGACGTCGTCAAGGACCTGGATATCCGAACCTACCTGTACAACTCGTCGGGTCCTTCGCCCGCCTTGTTCGTCGGCACCACGGCTTTCGAGCTGATCGTCAAGCAGCAGATCAAGCGAATGGAAGACCCGAGTCTGAAGTGCGTGTCCCTGGTGTACGACGAGCTGGTGCGGATACTGTCCCAGCTGCTGTCCAAGCAGCTGTACCGCCGCTATCCCGCCCTGAAAGAGAAGATGCACGGCACCGTGGTCTCCTTCTTCAAGAAGGCGATGGAGCCCACCAACAAGCTCGTGCGAGACCTGGTCTCGATGGAGGCCTGCTACATTAACACGGCTCACCCCGACTTTTTGAATGGCCACCGCGTATGCATATCCCTCTCGCTGACTAGCCCTGTTCATCTTGTTTCTAAGCTCGCAGCACTAACCTGACTCGTGTTCTAGGCCATGGCCATTGTCAACGAACGCCATAACCCTTCAAGACCCGTTCAGGTTGACCCCAAGACTGGCAAGGCCCTGCCGTCTTCGACGCCGGCCCGAGCTGCTAGCCCTACTGTCCCAGATGCGGACGGAAGCTCAAACGGTGGCTTCTTTGGCAGCTTCTTCGCGGCGAAGAACAAGAAGAAGGCCGCCGCCATGGAGCCGCCGCCACCCAGCCTCAAGGCCTCGGGCACGCTGTCAGAGCGTGAAGTCATCGAGGTTGAAGTCATTAGTGAGTCGAGTGATATGTCAAACAATAACGAATGCGCCCATGCTGACTTGGGATAGAACTGCTCATTTCTTCCTACTACAACATTGTGAAGCGAACCATGACCGACATGGTCCCCAAGGCCATCATGTTCAACCTGGTTCAGTACGTTTCCACAAGATGACGATTGGACGAAATCGAACCGAGTGCTGACGTTTTTTATACAGGCTCACCAAGGACGGCATGCAGCGCGAACTGCTGGAGAATATGTACAAGACGGACAGCATCGACGACTTACTGCGAGAAAGCGACTTCACTATCCGCAGGCGGAAGGAGTGCCAGCAGATGGTCGAGTCTCTCGGCAAGGCCAGCGAGATTGTCAGCCAAGTGCAGTAGACGAAGACGAGACCAGACGCGCATTTCTAGATTGGGCGTGTTAGAACGAAATTGGGCGACTTTACGGCTTATGAGATGCAACGACGGCACGCACGATGACTCGCTCCCCCCTTTCCTCCCTCTTTCCCCTCAACCAAAACCGCCCCATCCCCTTTTATTTTCTTCTTTTTCGATACCAACGGCTGTTCCGGAGGCTAGAGTAAATGAGTAATGAGAACCTGTCCAGGAGAGAGGAGGGGAAGAGTCTGGGGTGTCGGCAAATGTGGGATCATTAGGGTAGGGGGAAAAAAGAATCAACTCGTCCGGATGGCGGAGTCTTGTTTTTTTTTTTTTTTTTGGAGAAGGCAGAGCCTGGTTGTTTCTCTATTCTTTACTTTTCTCAGGATTGAAGTAGGAATTCTTGAGAGATTGAGATGCCGGCTTTTTGCCTCTGGTTGTTGGGGAGAAGGGTCTTACTTTGTTTTAGGCTTATAGCATGAGAGATTAGAATAACCATTTGCTTGTTTTTCAGTTGATGTGTAGTATCATGGTGTGTGTATTGTCTCTTTATATGCTGTGTAGTGTGATCCTCGTGATGATATATCATTAAATATATAACAGAAGTTATATGATGATAACAAACGCCTGATATAATACCCATCGAGCCTTGCGCTCACCAGCAGTCTCATTCGTATGATACGAAAATATACCCAAAAGAAACGAGAAGACAATCTCCCGAAACGCAATCACAGTTTAGAGACTTCCCTCTCGTCTCTCAAAACGGCCGCCCCCTTTTCAAGCTCATACTGCCCTCCCCTCTCCCAGCCAGTCCACTCCATCAAGACCCTTTCTCCCCCATGACCGGGCACCAGGTGCGTTCCGACATAGCCCCCTCCCTCTTCATCAGCGGGCGAGTAGAGCGGAGTGTCGCGGAGCGTCACCGCGGCCCTCTGGTCGCCTTCCCTGACGGGCTGCTGCGTTTCCAGCTCGCGATAGTGCAGCACGGGAACGCAGCACGCATCCGTGCCGTCAAAGACGGCCTCCCATTCTTCGCGCGTCTTGCGCTTGAACGTCTCCGTGAAGAGCGCGCGAAGACGAGGCCAGAGGTCAGCGTCATGCCGCTTCGCCTCCCATCCTTGAGCCTGCAGACCGAGGCCCTGGAGGAGTGCGCGGAAGAACTGCGGCTCGAGCGCGCCGACGGACATGTACTCGCCGTCGGCCGTCTCGTACGTGTCGTACCACGGACAGCCCGAGTCGAGGACGTTGCTGCCGCGTGGCTTGTCCCCCACGGGGGTCTTGAGGGCGGTGCGCGGGAAGGTCGCGAGGTAGGAGCTGCCGTCAACCATGTTGGCCTCGACGACTTGGCCCTTTCCTGACGAGGCGCGGGCGACGAGCGCGAGGAGGACGCCGTGGGCGAGCATGGCGCCTCCGCCGGCGAAGTCGGCGAGGATGTTCCACGGCGGGAAAGGCTTCTCGCCGCGTCTGCCGAGGAGGGCGAGGACGCCGGATGCGGCGAGGTAGTTGATGTCGTGGCCGGCCATGCTGGCGTAGCGGCCGTCGCGGCGGAAGCCCGTCAGGCGGCCGTAGATGAGGCGCGGGTTGGCGGCGAGCAGGGCGTCTGGGCCGAGGCCGAGCTTCTCCAGCACGCCTGGCCGGAAGGGGTCGATGAGGACGTCGATGTGCTTTGCGAGGCGCTTGATGAGGGCGGCGCCGCGGGGGTTCTTGAGGTTGACTATGAGAGAGGACTTGTGCCGGGCGAGGAGGTCGGGGGAGGGAACGGCGCCTTCGGCGTCGGAGGGGGGTTTGTCGATGCGCAGGACGGAGGCGCCTGCGTCGGCGAGCATGAGGCCTGCAAAGGGGCCTGGTGGTGTTTAGTATAATGAGACGAGGATAGATATATGGGGTGAGAATTGAGCCGAGGGTGAAGGTGAACGTGAGATGTGTGGCAGACGGTGACAGTGAGGGATGACGTACCAGGAGCAAGACCGGCAAACTCCAGGACTTTGATGCCCTTTAATGGAGGATCTGAGGCCATTGCCGCTATCAATTAACGAGAACCGTGTTGTTTCCGTGGATTCTATGATGGACGAATTTCTTTTACATCTTGTCGCAGATTGAACCGATGAGCTGGGATCCGATGCGGCGGGCCGAGGTCTAGCGTGTGGGGTAATGGCCGCCGTCGGGCTTCCCCAAGGAGAAGGCGGTGTTGCGTGTTGGCATCGTATTCGGATGAGGTCGAGGTATGATGATATATTAGGTTGTACAACGAGATGAGTTGAAAAGTGGTGGGATCCGATCATAAGAATGAGGGTCGTTTGGTTTGAATAGGCAGCAGCAGCAGCAGTTTCCCAACATACAAACGCCTTCAGCATGCATCAAGCTTGCGTTCATCCTGTCAGCCAGAGAAAGGGCAGTCCCTGACGTGCTGCGAACTGTTCCATCTCGCCCTCAGGGACTGGATCTCTTCATCCAGCTGAATGCCTGTGGTGGACGATATCTGGCGAAAGCACGATATGAGCGACTCCTGCTGCGACGGGTGCGTCATATCCCTGGCAACCCACAGCAGCCCGGCGATGAGAATGGGATCCCACTGCTCAGCAAAATCGTTGCGCGTTGCGATCCCCGCAATTTGCTGAGCATGCCAGCTCATCGACGATAGATGCCGCTGTCGACTAGAGAGGCGCAAAAGCCTGGGTTTACGTTGCAGAAGGAGGCGTGATGATATGTGGTAGACAATGTTGCATTGGAGAGCAATCGAGCTCGTGTAGACGGGGATTGGGAACGAGGAATCGTTGTCGGCGTCGATCTGGCCGGCTTCGACGCTGCGAATATCGAGGATGGGCTGCATTTCGACAGGACGACTTTGGTACCATTGCTGGCAGTTTGACCACAGCGAAGACCATTTTGACGAGAATGAGGAGCCTGCCCCTGGGGACAATGTCTCTTGTGGCTCCGACGGGAAGAATGGAGGCGAACGAGAAGCAATGCTGTTGCCATTGAGCAGTTGGAGACAGCTGGCAAGGTGCATTAGACAAGCGTTGTAGATGGACTTGGTCGACAGCGTGAGGGCTCGGTCTGCATGGTCGCGCATCATGAGTCCCGGAGATGTCAGCGGTGGCTGATCAGTCAATAGTGATGCTGCGAGGTCTGTCAAAGAAGAGTGTGTTAGCTAACAAGGCGTTGAACTTGGGATCAGTTTCCCCAAGAGGCATGACAGCAAACTCACCGATCCTGGAATGGAACAGTAGCAGGGTTTCAAGAGGCTCACCAACCCCCAGAAAGCTGCTGCCATCTCTCGACGGCTCGTCGAACTTGAGAACAGAGAGCCTCCCCCATTCAGAAGGGTTGAGAGTGAACACCTCTCCTACTGCTAGTAACGCAAGCCCGATACGTCTAACCCGAGGCTCTTCAAGATCAAAAGAAGGGTCAGGAGTTCGCCGAGCCATGAGAGGACCCCCGTTTGCTGCAGTGGATCTCGCCATCTGACTGGAAGCAGCTGAAGATATCGCAGACATGATTGACCGGCTTTTCTGTGCCAGTAGCATGACTTCGGTCCCAAACGACGATCCTAGATCTCCCGCTTCGATCCAGGGCGCGAGATTATATCGAAAGTGAAGCAGTGCGGCAGTCTCGTTCTTGACAGCAGCCGCATGGGTAGTGGAGAAGTAGTCTTTCCAATCTGATTGCGGGTGAGGGACGGTCTTGGGCTGAGAACGTGAGCTCTCGGTGAGACTGTCTACGGTATCGGTTCCAAGCCCGGCGAGAGCCTCTGACTCGTTAGCATGTAATGGCAGCCCGTCATTTTGAGCGGATGGAGGGATGATGGCCGACGATGTCGAACGTCCTGTTGATGATGAAGGACCGTCCACAAACTGGCAGCGTCTCTTGTTAGAATACATATAGCTTCGGTCCCTCTCATGTTATGGAGGGAACAGGCGGTGATCAGTAGTATATGACTGAACTCACTTTGAGATCTGAGTATGGCGAAGTTTCGTCCGAACGGTGGGCACTTGTTCCCTGACCACCAAACCGGGGGCCTATGACAAACGTGAAGTCCGGGTATTTGCACACGACGCTCCTCTCCTGACAGCTGTCACAATGGGGCTTGCGTTCATCACCTACAGCAATCAGCATGAAGTCAAGGTGTAGATGCAGTTATCCATCAGTACATACACTTTCGTCTCCTCTTCCGGCATGGCAGACACCCCGTCCGAACCCTCCTCTTCGCGTCAGGGATGTTCCGAATGACAGGCATCGCATCTCTCAGCGAAAGCACCTGCTATACTTTGGTACCGCGTGTATGCATCGTCATGTATCCCAGCGGCTGAAGAACAGCATATGATGGAGAGCTTTCGATGAATAAGCTGATGGCGATGCAACTGATACTTGTCAATGGCAGATTATGGCTTATAATGGTAATTATTCGTGAATTCATTCGTGAATTCATGTGAAGGAAGTCGTAAAAGGTGAGCGCTCTAGCGCCCCGCTAATGGGGTGCAGAAGTCTGTGGGGTTGCCCCGTTAGCTGTGCATGCATGGCCTTATTGCCGGATTGGGGTAGACTTTGACTGGTATAGATTATCAGGCAGGGCGAGTTTTTAAAGAGACCGGCTATCTAGCATCTTATAATGAGGCAGCTGGAGGGTTATTATAAGGCTCATTTTACTGTGTACTGTATGTAATTAATCAAGTTGCTATGTATCCAAGTTGGAGTGATATATAGATAGCCACTCCGGTCAGATGAGAGACTCCCTTCTGGAAGCTCTTCTGGTTATGAAGTACGTTCGTTATTTAGTACAGACTATTGACTGAGGTGGACGTCCCGGAAATTCAATGTTGAAACGACATTATATTAGGATGGTTTAATCAAAAGAGGTATCGTGTGACTTCGTTGCAGTCATTATCAATGTTACAGCATTTCTCCTGCCAGCAGCTGCCTAGCATCTACAGCTTCTCAATTTGTGACTCGTGAATCTCCTTCTTCTCATACTGGGCTGCTGCGCGGCCCTCAACAAGAGCCACCAGGCCAACCTCCTCCTGCACCTCTCTCATCAGCCGGGCGTCAATCTCGCCGGTGCGGCTCTTGAAGACGCGGTCCATGTCCTCAAGCGTCGCGTTCTTCGTCTCGGGGAGGTAGAACCAGACGGCAAAGATGCCCACGACGAGAAAGCCGGCGAAGAAGATGTATGTTCCCCAGGCCCAGGCCTCGAGCATGGGAGGGACGAAGAAGGCAATGGCAAAGTTGTTGAGCCAGTTGCTCATGGCGCCGATGGAGGCACCCTTGGCTCGGATCGAGAGGGGGAAGATTTCGGAGACGAGAGTCCAGGAGACGGGGCCCCAGGTGGCGCCGAAACCAGCAATGTAGACCCAGATAAGGGCTATAGGAGAGGCGCCGGTCAGCTATTGGACGCTCTTGCAAACTCTCGATCTTGTTCGTGACTTACCAACTGCAATCCATCCAGCGGCGACGTGGTGAGGCCAGTCATGGCCAAACTTGGCAACAATGATACCAACAATGACCATGCTAACAGCCATGACAATGGAGCCAACAAGCAGCATCGGCTTTCGACCGACCTTGTCGATGATCAACTGCAACAACAGGGTTAGTGAACCGCCAATGTCTGAAAGTGCAGGGACGCGAGGTAGCTTACCATGGCCGGCACAGTGCTGACGAGGAAGACGACACCGGTAACACCAGTGGCCAGCAGAGCGGTAGTGCCTCCGGTCAAACCCAGCGTGATGAAGATGTTGGTAGCATAGTAGATGACTAGAAGGAGGTTAGCAACGACGGCTAGACAGAAGCAGGGGAACAGGGGCTACTTGCTTGCATCAATTCCACTATATCGCTTGTTAGCACCCGATGAAATAATCAGTCAGATATAGGGGAATATCTTACCTCCACTGCTGGAAGAACATGATGAAGAAACCGGTCAAGACTCGCTTGATGTTGTCCTTGGAGTTCAAGCACATGGCGTACTGGGCGAACTGCTCGATAAAGGCATTGCTGTTCTTCGCCGCCAGCTTGGGCAAGTCTCGCTCAAAGACACGCCTCTCGAAGACGCTCTCGGCCTTGATCTCCAGGTACTCGATCTGCACGAGCTCGTCGTCGACGGGAAGCTTTCGCATCCAGGCCATGGTCTTCTTGGCCTCCTCGTCGCGGCCAACCTTGACGAGCCATCGGGGCGAAAAGGGCATGAACCAGATGCCAATGGCGAGGGCGACGGCGGGGATTCCCTGGATGATGGAGGGCAGTCTCCAGGCAAGGTTGGTCTGGCCCTCGCCGGTCCCGCCGATGAAGTTGCTGCAGTATCCGACCCAGAAAGAAAGCATGATGCCGAGAATGGTGGCGAACTGGTAGAAGGAGACCAGAAGACCTCGCATCTCGGGAGCCGAGAGCTCAGCGTTGTAAAGAGGACCGACACCGCTGAACAGACCGACGCCGAGACCGGTAAAGAATCGGCCGGCGTAGAGAAGCGAAGACATGCCCTCGTGGGCTCCGACGTAGAGGTAACTGCCCAGGATGACCCAGAGACAGGCGATGAACATGGTGTACTTGCGGGAGATGATCTCGCCCAGGACACCGGCGGACAGCGAGCCGACAATGCCGCCCAGCTGGAGGACGGACGTCAGCCAGCCAGTGGCCGAGGACGAGTTGACGACGGCAGGGAAGTTGTCTTTGAAGCGAGTCATGACCAGAGACTGGCCCAGAACACCTTGCTGATAGCCATACCTAAGTCAATGTAAATATCACTGTCAAGATATACTTGATGAGGCGCTTACTTACTCAAAGCCGCCCAGGCTGCAAGCAACGGGTCAGTATACGTGTATATAAATCAAGCAGCTTAACTCTCAACCGAGGATGTGGTACTCACGAGGCGAAAAAGGCAATGAAGAGAACCTTGGGATTGTTCCGCAGCGACTGCCACATGGTCTTCTGGGCCTCGTGGACACGACGTGCCGGCTCCACGGCAGCGGCGCCGCTGGGAGCAATCTCGATATCCGTCGATCCAGTGGACATTGTGCCGGTGCGGTAGGACAGTCGAGAGGATCACGCTATGACGGCTACCCTTTGGTGAGAGGCCTTGAACTGAGCGACGACTGAGCTGGTGAGGGACAGCAATCGCCTTGCTTGAAATCAAATGTCAGGGACAGATGGGGGGGCGAACCCCAGGATTTTAAATGCCAGTCCATCATCGCGTGTCTCCGTACTCCAGGATTTTCCCACCCTGTCCATTACCCCATGTTTTCCAGTCTTTAAGCTGCCAACCTTGCAGTTGCGAAAACCTGGAGCCCCATACGAATCATGTTTCCGGCGGCGGTGGAGACGTGCTGAGGATCGGGGGTGGACACTTCGCGTGCTTCTGGAGTGGTTGAGCTTGTGAGATTTTGAGGGCAAGTTGAGAGAATCGAGGTGGTGTAGGCTACAGCCCCTGTTTTGGGCATAGCGGCGCCGGAGGTGCGAGTGCCGAGCTGGCAGCCGATTGGCTGTAGGTTGCCTTCGGGTGTTGCCCGGCCCTAAGTCTGGAGGCCATCGACACACTGTTCCCAATCAGGCAGCATAGCCTACGCTCAACACCACCTCAGCGAGATCCCAGACTGACTCGCAGCAAAACGTCGAAATGCATCCGTCCATCAACCGCCACCGAAAATACGGGCCTTTTCTATCCGTCCTGCTCCATCGACTCGCTGCCACTGCGACACCACTTTTGACGACCTCTGCAGTCTATTGGCCAGACGGCTTCCCAAGTCCCGGCCCGCGTAACTGCGGAGAAGGAAAAGCGCCTCCATGCATCGAACATCCCAAGCCTGTTCTCCCCCGACATTTCCCCAATTTCCCCACGTGGAGAGCCGAAGGCTTTTTTTTCCCTTTCCTCGTCATGATGGATTGACTTTGTTCATGAGAATTGCTGTTGTCTTTTCCTGTTTTTAGCATCCAATATCATCATGATACGATACGCTAGTCGTATAATCGACGTATTGGTCTAGTGCTAACCCGGCTCCTCGACTCTCCTCCCCCTCCGTCAATCACCTCCCCTCAGCAGACTCAGCGCCTGACCAGCAAGGACGAGAAGACCAAGGCTGCTCCAATCACTAGCACGCCAAAGTCACGCCAGATATTCCTTGATATCAGGCCAGAAGAAGGTTGGCAGGGAAGCGAGACTCGGAGGGGAGCAAAGCTGAACCAAAGCACGGAGAGGAGAAAGAAAGAGATCGAGTGCTGCTGTGCTTCCCCATGGCCTCTGGCAATGGATGATGCCATGGCCAACCACGTGGACGGGGACGCCTTCATGTCCCCGACCTCGCTCTCTCCCTTTGACGAGTATGCCGCGAATCCACGGTATATCGAGCTTCAGGAGGAGCTGCGAGGCCTGCTCTTCGCGGGAGTCACCAGCCTTGCCCCGAGCAAGAGCGCGTCTCCCGAACCCACCGCCACCAACGAGGATGACGCAGCAGCAGCAGTAGCAGCAGCAGCGGACCATGGCCGGTCGCCTTCCTCGTCAGTCCCGTCATCCAAGAGCCTCGACTTCTCGCGGGTGTCGATCCCCAAGATGAGGCTCGTCAAGTACCTCAAGAACTGGGTCACCGAGTGCTCGCCGTACCTCGACAAGTTTGACGAGGCCCGCCACTTTGGCATCCAGGTGCCCCTCCTGGCGCAGAGCTCCCCGGGCCTCTTCTACGCGGTGCTCGCCTTCTCCGCGCGGCAGATGGAGCGCAAGGCCTGCCTGGACAGCAGCCACGACAGCCTCGAGCTCTACCAGGAGAGCATCCGGCTGCTGGCGCCGGGCCTGCAGGCCAAGGACCCCAACATGCTCGTCACGGCGTGCATCCTGGCCGTGCTCGAGCTCATGTCCGGCAGCCCGCGCAACTGGCGGCGCCACATCGAGGGCTGCGCCGCGCTCTTCGCCTTCTACGAGGTCACCGGCTTCTCGGGCGGCCTGCTGCAGGCCGTCTTCTGGTGCTACGCCCGCATGGAGCTCTGCGGCGCCATCATCTCCGGCGGCGCCGAGAGCACCGTCCTCACCCTCGACAGGTGGGTGCCGCCCGTCCCCGACGGCTTCGGCGCCGGCCCCGCCCGCGCCGAGGACTTCGTCAAGAGCATCTTCTACCAAAAGGGCCGCGAGACGCCCGACATGCACGCCAACTGGGCCGTCTACCTGTGCGCCAAGGCCTGCCACCTCATGCACCGCCAGGTCCGCCTCGTCGAGCTGGGCGAGCCCGACGACGCCGACGACCGCCCCTTTGCCGAGCGCTGGCGCCGGCTCTGGTCCGAGCTGCAGTTCTGGCGCGACACGCGGCCCAAGTGCCTGCTGCCCATCATGACGGCCGAGGCCGGCGAGAACCAAATCTTCCCCATCATCCTCTACGCCCACTGGGCCGCCATCTCGAGCAACCAGATGTACCACACGGCCTGCATCATCATGCTCGAGATGCGGCCCCCCGGCGAGGTCCTGCCCAGCGCGCTCGAGTACTCGGCCATCTGGCACGCCCAGAGGGTCTGCGGCATCTCCTGGACGAACCCGCACCGCGGTAATCTCATCAACGCGATTCAGCCCCTGTATGTCGCTGGCAGGCTGCTGACGCATCCGAGGGAGCACCTCGAGGTGGCGCGCATCTTCAAAATCATTGACCGGACGACGGGATGGGGCGCGATATGGCGGTTGAAAGACCTCGAGGCGGAATGGGGTTACGAGTCGGGAGAGATTCTGAGCATGATATGACACCTTGATTTCTCTTAAGGCCCCTTTATTTCTCGCCCGTGGCTAATGAGAGCATAACGAGAAGAGCATGACGCATGATAACCCGTATGAATGGCAACCTGTATATAGAAACAAAGGCCATAGCACGGGACCCGAGACTTACACCATGATATAACGTTTCTCGTGTACATATTCAAAAGTGAACTTTGCAGATGCTTTACTTTTGTAATGTTTCATCATCCGCTCTTGTGATACATCAGTCATCCTTGAACTTGGCACAGCCGGGCACGAACCAGTAGTTTCCGCTATACACGGACGTTGCCAGCAGAAAGGAAATGAGGGCATCGACACCGGCCTGGTCGAAGCTCTCGAGGCCTCCTCTCGCCGACACCATGGTCCTGGCAGCGTAGGCGTGCGTAAAGGAGACGTCTGGGTTTCCCTCAAAGAACTGCCATGAAACACCCGCCGCATTAGCAGATGACCACGAAGAAACGAGCATACTACATCATTACGACAAGGATTTCCAAGGACAATGAGAGACCCCATTGAACGAAGTGCAGTAGCCACAGTCCAGACGTAAAGATAGCTTACCGCTTCCGAGCACAACTGCATGGCGAGCGTAATCGTCTGCGCCGAGGGCTTCTCCTCCGTCGCAAGCGCGCTCTTCATCATCTCTATGCAGGCGAGCCGGTAGTGCTGCATCAGGAGGTGGCACCGGGCCGCCTCTTCGGGATCGGCCGTGTTGAGATGGCGACGGTGATAGGAGATGTAGAAGATGCAGGCGAGGAGGCACGGGTGCTTGATGGCAAAGGGGACGTAGGTTGTCCTCATGCGACGCATGACACGGGGGACCTCGTCGCGAGGGAAGCATATCTCGTAGCCGTACGTGAGGACCCAGTCTAAGACTTGAAGGGGGGAGGAGAGGTCAGTCGTTGTGTCTTTATCTCTGGCGAGGGGCAGTATATGACAGGGTGCAAGTATCCGCAGCCACCTTCTCACTTATACTGCCACTGATACCGAAGATATCGTCACCACAGTAGAGCGAGTAAAGGATGAGGAGGAGGAACAGCAGCTCGGGTAGCATTAGGTGTGCTCCACATGCACCACGGCAGATCGGCATCATGGGCAACCTGAGATCCGATCTGGGATCTGCATAGGTAGGGAGACAAGGGGAGAAGGGGACATGAAGAGTGAACAACAGAAAAGCACTGGACTCACAGAAATCAAAGGTCTTGCACTCGTCAGTCGACAGCTCCCACGCAAAGGCCCAGCCATCCGTCTTCGCATCACCAATCAACTTCCTGGGATGAGGCAGATCCGCGCTCCGCACCACGGCCCTGGTCTTGGGGGCTATTCTCCGAAAGCCCGGGCAGCCCTCGTCCTCTGCAGAGATAGTGCTGTTGGTAGTGGCGCATGTCCCAGCAGCTGAAGATGACGAAGACGTCGGGGGCCGTGTCCTCGTACCGCCAGAGCTGGTACCTGCAGAGGTGGAGTCGGGCGACTCGGACCGGGCGGGAGACTCTGCAGGAGCGGCTGCAGGTGCATGAGGAGCGGCAGACGACTCTGTGGGACATGAACAGGCACAAGCATTGATGCTGCTGTTGTTGCCGTTGGCGGCCTTTCGCTGGCGGCGGCGGGCGTGGGAGTCCCTGGCCACGTGTGACCGGATCTGGCTGATGCGCTTGGCCGAGGTGGAATCGCGGGGGTGCGCCGTGTTGATGAACTGCAGCTTCATGGCCGGCGGGCGGTTTGATGCGGATGACGAGCTTGAGCCATGACTATGGTTGTGATTGGGGGCCAGGGGGCCAGAGGGGGGCTGGGCTGGCTGTAGGGCTGGCCGGGAGGTGGAGATGGAGGTGGGAAGCGGCCGATGCAGCATCTTGTTTGTTGCAAGAGTTGCTGCAACCCTTGATATATGATCTGCTCGGCCTTCTTCTGCTCCTTCAGCCAGGCACGTAAGAACCTATATTGTGCGTGGAGCCGGTCTTCGTCCTGCCCACGGAACTAGCGGAAGATACCACAGCAGACACTTCCCGTGATATCGGTGGGATGAATGCACCACCCAGCAGGTGGTGAGATTTCGTACTGCGACAGAAGCGACTAACAAAAAGAAGACACCAGAGCAGCTCGATTCAGACGTATGCAGATGGGCCACTCAGGAAGGCGGCTTGTGAGCAAAGGCGGGCGGACAAGCTCGGGATCAGGCCCAGGAGAGGTTGAAGTTGGGATGGTTCGCGATGGTCGGATTACACGTACTACGGCAGCGCATGTACAGCTACCGGCACTGACGGCTGTGGGGGGCGCTGATTCCCGGGGTTGAGCCAATCGCAGGGGCGAGCCGGAGCGCTGCAAATGCCGAAAGGGGCTCTGGAGAGGTCCACTGATAGGGCCTGAGGGCGGCTGTCGTAGTGCGCACATGTACACCTACCTACTTGGCATCTCCAACCAGTGGACCTTCTACGTAACCTTAAAAGGGACCTACAGCTAAAACAGCTGCTGTCGCCGACAAAATCAACGCGGCCTTGGACATGAAGCTATCGTCGTCGTCAGCGTGGGAAATGAGAGGCTCATGGCTTTCTCCAAGAACAAAATGAAGGATGACGAACATCCAGGTGCTTCATCAGTTTCAGCCACTCGCTCGTCGTCAGCACGTCTCCAGTCGCGCCGCGCCACATCAGCCGCTACCCAAAACCAGCATAGGCAGCATTCGCAAGCCATTGAGGAGCCTCTCAGAGAGACCAATCGACCAACACAACTTGATCCTTCGCTTAGAGTCGTGCATGATAGTCGATGCAGGGGACCAGGAGAAGAACGGAGGCGCAGTGAAAGAAGCTTCGCAAGCAGCGAGTCGAGGTTCAAGTCGAATTGATGATAAAGCTGAGCTTCTTGCCGTTGCGTTTGTGTCTCGGAGAAAAACACCATCGACTATTACGGCGAATCACCACCAGAGCTTCAGTGACGTAACCACCGAAATATCGGGCTATCAACAGACATACCTAAGACGAGAGTAGCCGTTGAACGGGATTTCAAGCCTCACATCAAGCAGCCATGGACAACGGCAGCGGCAGCAGGTCAAAGCAGCAGGAGGCAGAGGAGGAGAGGAGGGCTCTGGCCGAGGCTCACGCGTCGACGGACATGCCGCAGGAGGTGATACCCTATGATCCGGTGCCCGCATATCAGGAATCACACTCAGAGCCGTCCGCATCTCGTTCGGCATCGGCTTCCACGCCGCAGCCGCCCGCCCTGGTCCCGACCGTCACCTCGCCCTTCAACTTCCCTACCGATGGCAAAGGCAAAGACGCCTCTGCCGCTCCGCCCATCTATGACGACGCCGGCAACAGCAGCAGCAGCAGCTCAGCGCCCGTGCGGCCCATTGTCTTCCCCCAGATCAAGCCGGACCCGACCTCGCCGTTCCTCCCGGCCTATGCGCCCGTCCTCCTCAGCTACGGCATCACCAAGGAGACGTGGCGGTCCTTCCTGGCCACCATCTCGGCCTTCCTGACGGCGACGGTCTCCGACCGGGCGCTGTCGCACGCCACCGACATGGCCGCCCACATCACGCAGGCGCCCAAGAACCTGGGCAAGAACGTCGCCGCGCACGCAAAGTCCATCGGCCGCAACGTGGCGGACAACGCCAAGCGCGGCAACCTCATCGGCGCGGCCGCAGGGCTCATCGGCGGCTCCATCTCGCTGCCCATCTCGACGGCGCTGGGCATCGTCGGCACGTCGCTGTCGCTGCCGGGGCAGGCCATTGGCGCCGTGACCAAGAAGCCGCGGACGCCGCAGGAGCGCGCGGCGACGTACGCGGCCGTGGCCAACGACGAGTGGCTGCACATGCGCGGCCTGCACGCCCACCTGTTTGACTCGGCCGGGCTGGCGCATTACCTGGGCTTGCCGCTGGAGAGCATGCTGAGCCTGGCGTGGGAGAGCAAGGAGAGCGATGCGGCGAGCCAGATGAGGGCGCTGGAGCCGCATGTTGCCGCGCTCGAGGTTGACGAGGGCTCGATGCTGCAGTTGAAGACGCAGACGCTGTGGCTGGTGTTGATGCCTGGGAAGACGCCATCAAGTTGAGATTCTCGAATCGAGGTTTGTTTTGACGGCATAGGCAGTGGTTATATATCATGATAAGGCAGATGGAATTTTGTAGAAAATACCTAAACAATTTGGCATTCTCAGCCGGCGTTGCTTGACACAATGAGCTGTCTGCTGCAAGTACCACCTCGACTCTGTGATAAAGTGCTACCCTGAAACTTTACACTTGAAGGCGAATTGTGAACGTCCAGTACCTCTAATGCTTACTGCTGATTCAGAGAGGCAACAAAGCCCACCTGAGAATTCTTCCAGAGCAAAAGAAAGACGGGATTCTGCTCATCTGTGGCGCATCTGGAAACGGTTGCGGCTCTGACTACTGGATGACGGAAAAAGATGCGTGCAAATCATGGTCAGCACCAACCTCGCTAGATAAAGTCAATTCAGAGCGCATGTACTTTTGAAGAGGAACAGAGAAGAGATACACAGCGGAGAGTCAGCGATACGTGAGAGAAACGATAATTGAAGAAAGGCCGATAAAAGAAACACGACCATTAAATCTCAAGACATGCGCTTTGGTCCATCATTTCCACTCATTGAAGCCGTCGTATGTAAAAGCATCTACCTAGGTAATTGCCGGCTACTAGCAAGCAGTACTTACACGATGATGGAACGATATTGCCGATCCACGTGGGATAAGGTCGTAGTGAGAAGTCTAACAAGGTTGCGAGGCAAGGCTGGCTGATTGCGAGCCGTGCTATCGTATGTCACTCACTAATATGAATGTGTAGATGGCGAGCTATTTTTTTATCGCCTTTTTTTTTTTTTTTTTTTTTTTTTTCTGTTTAATTTTCTTCCATTAGTGGAGGACAGGCCAGCGACCACCTTTTGATTCTCAGTTTCGTTCTTCTTCTGTCTTTCTGCGTCCTCTTAATTCACGATAGAGAGAGGGTATTTCATACACCAGAGAGAAGAGACATTCCATCGGCAACGAGAGGAAAAGTCCAAAATGATTGAAGAAGCACCTCCCGCCGCAAGCGGAGCGCCGCCACCCGCCGACTTCAAAGCCCACGATGTCGAGCCCGTCGTTGAAGAATCTGCAGACAATCGCGTTTTGGTCAGTCAACTCTGCTCTCAGTCAAAGCAAAGATTGTATCACTGACATTTCTTCAAACAGACAAAACTTGGATACAAACCCGTACGTTGTAATGAAGAACATCCCTACGAAGTAGCGGCCTTTTTCTCATCATGAGCAGGTGCTTCACAGAACGTTTAATCTATTTCACAACTTTTCCACCACCTTTGGTGAGTTCCCAATCCATTTCTGAGAACAATTCGGCAAAATGAATGCTAATGAGACGCAGCCGCGCTCTACTTCATCGGCGGCGTCCGCGTCACCTTTTCGACCGGCATCGCTGCGGGCGGCAACCTCGCCTACTGGTGAGCTCATCCTCTCTCCAATGACATCGTGTCGCTCTGAACGATCAAACTCACAATCTCCTCATGTAGGACGAGCTTCATCGTGACGTGCGTCTTCAGCTTCATCAGCGCCGCCGTCATTGCCGAAATCTGCTCATCGCTGCCCCTTGCCGGATCCATCTACCTCTGGGCGGCTGAGGCCGGCGGGCCGCGATGGGGACGGCTGTTTGGATATGTCGTGGCTTGGTGGAGCACCACGGCCTGGACGACGTTCTGTGCAAGTATGTCAATACTGATACTGACGAAACGAAGAGTTGAAGAGATTGGCCGGCTGACTGGAGGCTTTCATGACAGGCAACACGCAGGGAGCTGTCAACTACATGCTGTCGGTATGTCACTTCTTTCTTCAAGACACAGTTTGGGCTTATGAGAGGCAACGAGGAAGAGTGAGAATGTAGAAGCTAATCCGGGCCTGGTAGGAAATTGTCGTCTTCAATATCGACTTCCCCTCGGATCCGTCGAGCGTCAAGTTCCGCGCCGTCCAGTGGATCTGCACCGAGGTTCTCCTCGCTCTGGCTGCGATATGGAACCTGCTGTCTCGTGAGTACTCTCCTTTCTTTCTCTTCAGAGCATCATCTTCTCTTATGACACAACAACTTCCTCAAACAACAACTCACACTTCCCAGCCAAATACTTCAGATGGATCTTTTACCTGTCCACCGGCTTCGTCCTCCTCGACTTCGTCCTCAACATGATCTGGCTGCCCATCGGCACCGCGCACACCCTCGGCTTCCGCACCGCCCACGAGGCCTTCATGACGACGTACAACGGCACCGGCGCGTCGCCCGGCTGGAACTGGTGCCTGTCGTACCTGGCCACGGCCGGCATCCTCATCGGCTACGACGCCTCGGGGCACGTCGCCGAGGAGACGCGCAACGCCAGCGTGTCTGCGGCCCGGGGCATCTTCTGGAGCACCGTCGTGAGCGGGCTGGGCGGCTTCGCCGTCGTCATTCTGTTTCTCTTTTGCACTGTGAGTTTGCATACCTACCGAATTTGATCCAAGTATGAGCATTGGACGAGGCATCTGACACTTTCAAAGCCCGACCCAGACACCCTCTTCTCGTATGGCAGTGTCCAGCCATTTGTGCCCCTATATGCCGTGCTCCTCGGCAAGGGTGGCCACATTGTGATGAACGTCATCTGCATCGTCGCCCTGTGGTTTGTAAGTTTGCTCTACTTTCACCCCCCTTGTCCGTAAGTGCATGTATACTCACACAGACCCAGAACACCGCCATCGCCATCCTCGCCGCCTCTCGCCTCGTCTTCGCCGTGGCCCGCGACGGCGTCCTCCCCTGGTCCTCCTGGGTCTCCCGCGTCTCCGACGGCCAGCCGCGCAACGCCGTCATCGTCGTCTGGGCCGTCGCCTCCCTCATCACCTGCACGATCCTGCCGTCGTCGGTGGCCTTTACGTCGCTCGTCTCCGCCGCGGGCGTCCCCTCGGCGGCCGCCTACGGGCTCATCTGCCTCGGCCGCCTCTTCCTCACGCCCAAGACGTTCCCCAAGCCGGCGTGGAGCCTGGGCCGCTGGAGCAAGCCCTTCCAGGCGGTGTCGGTGCTGTGGAACGGGTGGGTCGTCGCGGTGCTGTTCTCGCCGTATGTGTTTCCCGTGTCGGGCGAGACGCTGAATTACGCGCCTGTGATTATGGGCGCGGTGACGATTTTTGCGGTTTTGTCGTGGTGGTTCATTCCGGAGGAGAGGTGGTTGCCGAGTCGGCGGATCAAGGAGCAGCTCATGGCGGGGGAGTCGGGTGATGAGGAGTGATTTGGCATGTAGGATATGTTGAGCTTGGTTTGTGTAGTAGATGTTGAGATACCCAGTAGGTTGGCCTGGAACATGCGTAAGTTGTCATCATCACGAATGTTGTTATATCTGTGTCCATTTCAGGCAGGATGTATCTAGAGGGCTGTTATATATATGACTCGTTATGAGTTACCACTTGTGTTCTTTGGCATCACGAAACTCACTTATAACTTTGAGTAAAGGCATCATGGATATCATAACTGTCTAACATTCTAAGAGCCAGTGAACGTCTCAACCACTCGCTATACATGATATCAAAAGAGAAACCCCATACCCATCCCCAAACGCCAAACCATTTTTCTCATGCCCCCAAAACAAAAATTCAAGAGAAGCGAAAAAAACAACAAGCCCTCAAGCCCACCAGTCACCCTGGTCGCGCATCGCCTCAGCAACCTTGACAAAGCCCGCAATGTTGCTTCCAGCAACCAGACTCGGCAGCTCGCCCTCCTTGCTGGGCACGTACTTGGTCGCCGTCTCCAGGCCGGCGTCAAACGCATTCTTCATGATGTCCTTGAGCTTGTCGTCGACCTCCTTCTCCGTCCACGCAAGCCGCTGGCTGTTCTGCGCCATCTCCAATCCCGACACGGCGACACCACCGCAGTTGGCCGCCTTGCCCGGCGCGTACCACACGGCAGCCTTGCCCTTGTCCTTCCTCTGCGCCTCAAAGAGGTCAATCGCCTCCTGGGTGCAGCCCATGTTGGACCCCTCAGCAACGACGAGCACGCCGCCGGCAACGAGGGCCTCGGCCTCGGCAAGGCTGACCTCGTTCTGCGTCGCCGACGGCAGCGCAACGTCCACCTTGCCGACGTGGATCCAGGGCCGCGCGCCGTGGAAGTACTTGAAGCGGTCGCCGTAGGCAAAGTCCGTCAGGGGCTTGCGCTCGGCCTTCAGGGCGGCGATGGCGTTGATGTGCTCCGGCGCAAAGGACGAGCCCTCGGGGGCCACGAGCGCGCCGTTGGAGTCGGACAGCGAGACGACGGTGGCGCCGAGCTCGATGCACTTGAGGGCCGCGTACTGCGCGACGTTGCCGGAGCCCGAGATGGCGACGCGCTTGCCGGCGAAGGAGCCGTGGCCGGCGTGCTGGAGCATGTGCTCGACGTAGTAGACGAGGCCGTAGCCAGTGGCCTCTGTTTATATATCCTCATTAGCATCATCATCTTCTTCCTCTTCTTCCTCTTCTCCTGCTTCGTCACTCACCCGGTCGAATCAGACTGCCGGCCCAGCTCAGGCCCTTGCCCGTCAGGACGCCCTCAAACTTGTTCCTCGCCTGCCGGTACGCGCCAAACATGTAGCCAATCTCGCGGCCCGAGACGCCAATGTCGCCGGCGGGCACGTCCGTGTCGGCGCCGATGTGGCGCGACAGCTCGCGCATAAAGGCCTGGCAGAAGCGCCGGATCTCGTTGTCCGACTTGCCCTTGGGGTCGAAGTCGGCGCCGCCCTTGCCGCCGCCCATGCTGACTGCAAAATCCCACCTCATGGTCAGCCTTATGCAATGTCTTGAGAGAGAGGGAGAGTTTCCCCCCTGATGGGGATTGTAAGGGGGGAGAGAGACGTACGGCCAGTCAGGGCATTCTTGAAGATTTGCTCAAAGCCCAAGAACTTGAGGCTACACACAGTATTGTGAGTTTACTAAAGAACTTCCTCATAATGATTTCATACGGCAAAGTTTGACTTACATGGACAGGTTGACGGAGGGATGGAACCGGAGACCGCCCTTGTACGGGCCCAGCGCAGAGTTGAACTGCACGCGGTAGCCGCGGTTGACGCGCAGCTGGCCCTTGTCGTCCTCCCAGGTGACGCGGAACTGCAGGACTCGCTCGGGGATGGAGCACACGGCCAGGGCGGTGCGGTACTCGGGGTGTTCCTTGAAGAGGCTGCTGTCCTCGAGGGTGCTGGCCAGCTCTGTGCAGACGGACGTGTTAGTTTCAAATGCTCGATGGATATTGTTTCGTGGTGATTGATTGATTGAGAAAGAGAGAGAACGGACCTTTGTAGGCCTGCTCGAATTCAGGCTCGGAAGGGAGGTGAGACATGGCGAGGTTTTTGGTGATGGTCTTGATGGTGATGGTCTTGATGGTGATGGTGGTGGTGGTGTCGCGTGCTTGACTGCCTTAAAATGACAAAGCCCAAGTGTATCGGTATATGAGTGTATTGTATATGAATCGAGTGTAAACACGTCTATCACAAAACTGCAACAATGATCCAAGAGAAAACGAACAGGAAGGAACAGAACCGACAGCAGGAGGGATTCACCCTCCTCTATATACTCGCAAACCACCCCATCACCCATCCACCAACCATCCACACCATCCTGCTCTTCCCGAACTGCTCAACTAACCCGCCACCAGGGGCCAAGCTCTGCAGCCAAGGCAATGAGCAAAAATCACACACAATAAGAGCATTAGAGATAACAACAAAGGGCATCCAAGCCATGCCACGTTACGCCTCCTCCTGCCCCCCCTTCCCGTGTCGCAAAACAGGACACGCCAAGTCAAACACCCGGGAAAAAGACCTCAAGCCACACCCGTGCTGTTCCAAAGGTTCTTGGGGCGCTCCGAAGATCGCACTCGATTAGATTAGATTGGGCGTGGGATGGAGGGGGATGGATCATCGGGCAAACAAACACACATGGAAAGCAATCGAGTGACATAAGACACTTTGCAGGCAAATAGTAGAAGTATCAAGCATCAAGATATTAGAAGCAGGCGAGATAACGCCCCAATTGGCCGGAGACCGAACTCGGCCGTCTTCGCTCTCCGGATAATGGTGAGAAAACAACCCCACGTTCAAAGAGAATGTAAGAAGCGACAGACCGAACAATTGCCGCCTCATGAATTAACCGCTGGCGATTTTGAATGAGTGATTATCCTCTTCAATTGGCGTCGATATTCAATAACTAACGCGGCTGACTCAAAAAACGCCCAATCACGCCTATCAATCGAGTCTCCCCCCCAAGCCACCCCGACACCACAAGCCGAGAAAACCCAAAGTAAAGCGCATTGATAATAAGAACGAAAGTGAGATATGGGCACAACACCCAGCTGGCGACTCACCGACGCCGGAGCAACTTCCAGTGATACTCTCCAACTTAGTCAAGAACGTCAGAAACAATGCGAAACCACACGCCCAAGAGATGATCCAACATACACCCTCCCTTACCTTAGTATAACTAAACTAAGATCATACATACATACTAAATGCTATTCTATCACAGATTCCCAATCAGTGACGGCAAGCTACGCTGATTGGCTCCGCGCCACCCGCCGCCCGATTTGAAGATTCAATTGCGTTTCGCCCGTCCTGCCCGGCCAATCGTAAGCCTTTTTTCCGCACCTTGTAGCAGCGCTGTGAGAGATGCCTTTGGGCCGTGCCGGTAACGGCTTCATGCGGGATCGGACACCATCACTATATACTAGTAAATTAGCTGCAGCTGCTGGTCATCATTGGCAAGCAATGCTACATACATACAGTACGATGGTTTTCTTGTCTGACATGTGCCTTTTCGTGTCCTCTGGATCGAAGTGAGCCAATGAGCTGCCGTTATCCTCACCCAGGAACTAGTTCGCTTCTCCCCCGTGGGAAATGACGCCAAGGTTGGGGGTTCTGTGATGCTGGCCGAGGGTCCGTGTGCCTGACGGAAGACTTCGGAGGAGCAGAATGAGGATTGAAACTGCATCGCCATAATGAACAAGAGGAATCGGGTATTTTAGGATTGATGTTGTTTGTGTCACATCTGTAATGGATATACAAACTGTACAGATGCTGTTCAACCCTCGATATCTACATCATATAGATGCGAGTTAACATACGTAGATGCCTCGCCACTCACGCTTCTCCAGCAGCCGCCACTCCTTGCCGAACCCCCATCACCGATCTTTGAAAGGGTTTCGCCTCCGCCATCTCCAGCAGCGGCTCTTCCCCCGGCGCCAGGTTATTCGCCCTGCGCCCATCCGCGGCATCCTGCTGCTGCTGCTGCTGCTCGGCCTCCGCAACCGCAGGTCGGACCACGCGTATAAACGCCTCCGTCACCGCTCGTCGATCCTCCCTGGTCGAGCGGCATTTCTTGACGTGGAGGAGCGCCTCGTCCAGCTTGAACAGCGCATCCCGATGGTCGTTGTTATCTCGCGCATCCACCACCGCCCGCATCGCCGTCGTCTTCATCGCCAGCTTGATGCTCTCCTTGCACGCCCGGCTGCCGCGCCACCACTGCACTTCCGACGTGAACTTGGCCAGGATCGACTTCAGCGCGCCGTAGCTGGCGGAGCCCGTGTACGCAAACACCAGGTTGGAAAAGTTGTACTCGCTGTACAGGAGCTCTCCGTTGCCGTTTTCTCTCGCCGCCACCTCGCACATGGTCGCGGCTCCGTGCAGGTCGCCCTTGGCTGATAGTACCTGCGCCGCCTTGTTATACACGCTGTCGTGAACGCGGCTGCCCCGGCGTAGAGCCTGCTTGATCAGTTCGCCGGCATCATCTCCCTTTTCGAGCCTGGCCAGTAAAAGAGGAGTCAAGGCTTCCGTCACATCGTAGCCCCTTGCGCGAGCGTCGTCAATGAGTGCTGCCGCCTCGTCGATGCTCCCATTTGGCCTTTTCAGGTGCCCAAGTACTGCTAGGCGAAGGCAGCGGACCGAGACGTTCAACCCGCTTGACAGCAATCGGCTGTACGCCTCACAGACACGGCCCCATTCGTTGTGAGCCGACAGCCACTCCATGCACTCAAAGGCATTCGCCTCAGACACCCAGTGGTCGGAGTCGAGCGAAGCTGGTGGCGCATCGTTGAGCACCTTTCCAGCAAGCTTGCTCGGCGTAAGCTTCGATGCGGCTGGTGCAAGCTCTTGGAGGGTTTGATGTAGTATCGTAATGTTCTTATTGGAGAAGCTCCAGTATTTGCGGCATCCAGCGTAGAAGCGCTGCACAAATGAGTCGTCCATCTTGAATCCGGCATCGCGGCAGAATTGTAGCCACGAGAACATCGAATCCAGATCATGCCGGCTCGCGTACTGGTCCAGGACGAGGTTGACCCATCTCGACCTCAGCGGTATATTGTAGCTGCGCACAAATCTCCTCAGCAAAGCTTCAAGGCCTTCTGACGAGCAGGTTTGAACGAATACATCGGTGATCTTGCTGATCATGTATCGTAAGTCGTTCGGCTTCGCATTGCCTGCATCCTCAAGCGCTTCTATGCTCTTTCGAACGGCTTCCCAATGCCCGAGAGCAGCCTCGCGCACAACCAGCCTGCTTTGGAGCTTGACGTCCGCCTTTGCTGCCTTTGCATCCAATTTGTAAAGATGACCCATTTCCTCCTGAGCAAAAGCATCGTCTCCCGCCTTCAGGGCTTTCGAGACCATGAGCCGGCGTATCTTGAATTCGATGTTGCAAGGTACGGCAATTGGCTGGTACAAGCCAGCACTTTGGAGCAGGCGATACAGCTGCTTAATGTCTTTGAAGCTGCCCAAGGAATCGTCGAGGCCAGACAGAACTCGGTAGATTGTCATGCCCTGCATCCAGAACCGCGATTGTTGGCCGTCCGAGAGGAACTGTAGAAGTCGCTCGAATTCCTTCTTGTCCTTCTTCTCCCATACCCATTTCGTAAGAGGTAATACAACTTGGATAGGATCCTTGAAGTGTGGGAGTAAGGCCGCAAGAACATTGGTCGTCGTTGTCGCTTCGGAGTCAACTGTGAGCCTCAGCAATTTCAACCCACTCGATCTGACGAGGCTGCTGAATCCCGGGGTTGTGGGTCTTGATGTTGATATATTCTGTAGCTCGGCGATGGCCAAATTAACCATTTCGGGTGCCAACGTCTGAGATGACCGGCTCATTTCGAGCTCTTGTATTAACTGCTCAAGCCTTGCGACCTTGTCCATCTCGGTGACTGATTTTCCCGTGTTTAATAGAGATAGCCGGGCCGGAGAAGAAGACTCGATCTGTGGTAGGTCATGCAGGGAACGCGAGCCACTTCGTGTACACGAGGAGCGGACAGTAGAGTTGTGATCTCTGTGTAGGGAGACCTTGACCCGTGCGTTATCGACACTGCTGCCGGCCGTGTGAGAGCCCGTCTCATTGGTGTTGAGTGGAAAGATGGGCAACGTAGAAGCTGCTAGAGACATGATGGAGAGGTCCGGAAGACGGGTGTCGGCCAATGGCAGAATCATTTTGACCGCATCAAGCCCAAAGTTCGACATCTGCGCCTCTCGGCTATCCCTCTGCTGCACGCCGGCTGTGCCTCCCCTCTCTGGTTCGTGCTGATCTGACGAAGCCCCTTCGGTCGTATCCAAGCCACCCCCATTCCCGAGCAAAGTCGAGGCATTGCCGCGCCGTCGTTTCCGGTACGAACTCTTTGGCCGCGAGCCAGCCGGCAGCGATAACACGTCGCCTCCAAGATCCGCAAGCCTATCATCCCAGCTCTCGCTCAACGCAACGGCGCCCCTGTTGCTCTTGACGGTATGCAGCTTCCTCGCATTATCAATCGCCGCGCGAGCAATCTTGAGTCTGCGGCGGCGCTCCTCGGCCAGAAAGGCGACGGAGCACGACGTCGTCAAGAGGACGCCGCGGAGGGCGTTGAGCGCCGCCTTAGAGGGAACGGGAGGGGTGGAGGCCATGTCGACGGCCCATAGCTGCAGCCTTACGCTGCTGAATCTCTCGGGGTCGGCGGATTGGGCGAGGCTGAGCGCATGTAATGGTGGTGGAAGGGCGGTTTTGATGCTGCAGCGGAAGCTATCGTAAGATTTCTGGTCATGGCATGATTGGGAGAGAAGATTTCGGTTATTCTTCGCCCGGCGAGAATTCAGCTGTGGGCGGTACGTACCTCACCCCGCCAAGCTCAGGTCAGCTTCCACCGCAGCTGTCAGCAGCATCGTGGAGGATCGGTACGTACCGCTCGGACGATCTGTGAGGTGGATTGGCTGTAAGCCGTAAGAAAGCTTAGAATAACTACAGATGGTTCAAAAGGTAGTCTTTGCTCTATATAGAGATACTAGACATGACTGAAAAACTCAATGGCTGTTCTGCTTGATACAAGAAAATCTAAAGAGTTGCAACCCGCTGCTTCAGGTACCGCAAGACTCTCACTCTCCCCGCTCCTCCACTGTGTGCCGTTTCTGGGCTTGGAATTACATGCCACTTCGAGTTGATACATGCGACAAGGATTCATCTGAAGGAAGCGATTGAAGAGAAAAACTGTAACTACTTATCTCAAGTGACTATGCTCCCGTTTAGGAAATCTGCAAGGTCACCAACCTCAATCATTCCTTCACAAGTCGTGTCAAGCCATACAAACCACTTATAGTACTTGTATGTCTCCGCCAGCGGAGTTTCCATGGCTCTCTGCGGAGCCTTTCGCTTTGGAACGCCTATAACCGCAGTCTCTCAGCTGTTAACTCGATGCTCTCTCAACGGATTTAACAAGAGAGTTCCACACAGGTTCAGTTTATCCCCAGTATCAATCTTGTGGTTCATTACAATGCCTGTCGTCATCGACTAAGAACACGAAGAACTACCCTGTCGTGTGAGTTGGTGACAGTCTCGGCTCTCACGGAGATTGGCCCGGTGCCCCATGAGGCCTGTATGTAGTTGCGCTGCTTGTCACACCATGGTCACATTCGAGGCTCAAGTCTCGTCATTGATGTACTCCTAAAGACCTTGGATGGTATGGCTCTATAGGCGTCGTTTCGCACTCAGTTTGACGTTTTTCTTCAAGCAAGGGATCTTTAGGTAGATTGTGGCACCTACCTGGTACTTGGTGGAAACTGGTTTAAGAGTCTATCAGCACGATTACAATACTTCTCCATCACTCTCAGCAGAATCCACGACCCAGATCATCGAGAACCTCAGTCCATGCACAACTCTCTTCAACGGCGGGGTTCCACTACGGTTGACCCAATGCTACCCGCACATATTGGGGCCGGATGATATCGAACCATTTAGTAGACAATGTCCGGCCAACTCGCCGTTTCAAGCCATCGTCGTATCTCAGACCTCAGGTCTCCCCATCATGGCAACCCATCTCGAGCAATGAATCATAGAGACAAGCCTCTCCACGCCAACCCCGCTTCCTGAGACCCGAATAACTCACCATCTTCCGGCATATGGCGGCCCTAATCTCCATCTGAACACCCCCATTCCAACAAGCTGCATTTCTAATTCGGATTTTAGAAGCAGCTGAAACGCATGGAAATAAGAGAAGCTCGGCCGAGGGCGGTGCTAATCTCTGCCACGATGCGCACCGCCTCTCCAAGCATCAAAATACCAGGTTGGTAGGTATCTGCGGAGCATATCCATCGAGTTTGGTACAGGGTACAATATGTCGCATCTCTGCAACGCCTCTGATTGGGCGTCCTGGTGCGCGATTCGCCTAAGCGGTACCCTCATGCGGAAGGCACTTGTACCGCGGCGATTGGCACCCGCCTGCACATTATTGATGACCCCCCTTGGATCGCCTCACCAACTCGTTTGCAGCTCTCGAGTGCGATTGCCTGTTTTGCATAGGTACGAGTAGCAACAAGTCCGCCGTGATGCGGCCCGAGGCATTTTGGATGTTTTTCATCTCCCTTGGCTGTCCTGCTGCTTTGAAGCAGCTATAAAGGACGCAGCTCTCGTCCAACACCTCTCTTCTCTTCCTACCACAACTTGCTTTCTCCTCTACTCATCCGCTCTACAAGGTCACCTCTTCTAAGTCACACTCCGGCTGTGATACTGTCGTTCAGAGACTCAGATAAGAAAAAAACAAAACACAAGTCAAAGTATCTTGAGCATACCAACAACCGCAACCATGAGCTTCTTCCCTGCCCCTCCTCCTCCCGTGAGCCCGCTTAACCGCTACCGCTTGCTCTCGCCAACCGCTTCGGTGCGAGTCAGCCCGCTCTGTTTGGGTGCCATGAACTTTGGCTCAGCATGGTGAGCACATCTCATCTTCTCTTTCCTGTGACTAAATGCGGCAACACAAGAGTTGCTTGCTGATGCCTGAGCGACACATGTAGGAAGGACTTCATGGGAGACTGCGATAAGGCAACCTCAGAGGCCATTCTGGACTTTTTCTACGAACAGGTGAGCTTTTCTCCGACTTTATCGACTAGAGAGTATCCTAGGGCTCTAACGATATTCTAGGGAGGCAACTTCATCGACACCGCAAACAACTACCAGTACGAGGAATCAGAGGCCATCATTGGTGACTGGATGAAGAAGCGAGGAAACCGTCATGAGATGGGTATGTCTCATCATAGCCAACTATTATTACACAACAACTGACCACTCTTTGATGACATAGTCATTGCGACAAAGTACACCACTTGCTACAAGCTGGGACCTGTTCGTCCTCATATCGCAGCCAACTTCACTGGCAACGGAACGAAGAGCCTCCACGCGTCTGTTGAAGCAAGCTTGCAGAAGCTGCAGACTGATTACATCGACCTGGTGAGAACATACAGCACCGGATGGAAGCCTTGGAATTATTACCGTACCTATACTGACTCCTCGTAGCTTTATGTGCACTGGTGGGACTATGCCACATCCATCCCTGAGCTGATGCAGTCCCTGAACAGCCTTGTTGTAGCCGGCAAGGTCTTGTATCTGGGCATCAGCGACGCTCCCGCCTGGGTAGTGAGGTTCGTACCATCAGAGATTCCTGTGCTCAGCCGTGATATACATGTATTGTACAAGTTGGCCACTGACACCAAACGCAGCAAGGCAAACGAATACGCGCGCAACCACGGCTTCCGCCAGTTCTCCGTCTACCAGGGCCGCTGGTCCGCCGCCTCGCGCGACTTCGAGCGCGACATCATCCCCATGTGCAGGGACGAGGGCATGGCGCTGGCCCCCTGGGGCGCCCTCGGCGGCGGCAAGTTCAAGACGGAGGAGCAGCGCAACTCGGAGGTCGGCCGCAAGGTGCAGGCGACCGAGGTCGACATCCAGGTCAGCAAGGTGCTCGAGAAGATTGCGGCCCGTAGGAACACGGCGCTCACGAGCGTCGCGCTGGCGTACGTGATGCAGAAGACGCCCTACGTCTTCCCCATTGTCGGCGGCCGCAACATTGACCAGCTCAAGGGCAACATCGAGGCCCTCACGCTGCAGCTGACGGACGAGGACGTCGAGGAGATTGAGAGCGCCTATCCCTTCGACATTGGCTTCCCCAACAACATGCTCTGGGGAGGGAAGAAGCCCCCGGGTTCGTCGCCGCAGAAGATTTGGCTCCTCGAGTCTGCTGCCCACTATGAATACATCCCCGAGCCCAAGGTATGTATATATATATATCCCTCTATCCTTTTCTTTTGATCTGGTACCATGAGCAAGAGCTGACGAACCCACTTTCTTTCTCCTGCAGCCCATCGCGCCGACCAAGATAGGAGAGTAGAGCGTCCGCTTTCGGTCGACGTGCTGGAGATGGCTACCCAAGCGCCACAGCAACCAGAACAATTACTATGATCATAGCATGCATGCTGGTGCCGGTGCTGGTGCCGGCGTCGGATGGTGAACGCCAAGGAAGAGCGAGATGGCCTTGGAGCCATGGACTTGAGTAGTAACATGGTTTTGCTAATGGATGAGGAGCTGAATAGCTGCGTACAGCTTGCTGGAGCGTCAGGGTTGCTTGGGGTGGTGGCATAAGGTATAGTAGTTGCTGTCTTAGGATATGAAAGAGAAAACAATCGCTTCCAAACGATGTCCACATCACCCCCATCGATAAGTCTTCAATCGTTGGACAAGCTCAATCATTCCGAGGTCGTCTACACGTGCAGCGAGAGTGGTGGTAGCCATTCATTGTGTTAATGGGTATCTGCATTACCTGCTTTTGTGTCGTGCATATCAACTGTCACATGGCTATCGTCAAATACAAATTCCTTATATCCTACCAGAACGCCGACTCGGACTAGGCTTCCGTACAAATGACCATCTTTGCTTATTTGGCGCCTTTGCCCTTTGCCTCGTTCTCGCCCAGCTCCCGGATAAAGACCGACGTCTGTCCAGCGCCGTTATAGTCGTTCTGCCCCGTCTCGAACCCTGGACACACCCCGACAGCCAGATACCTCCCATCGTTTGAAAACGCCAAGGCGGCGACGTTGTTGGGGAACTTCTGGTACTGCTTTAACCTCCTCTTGGCCTCTGCATCCCACAGCGCCACTGTTCCGTCGCCTCCGGCCGATGCAAACGTTCCGTGGATAGGGTGGAACGCGAGCGCGTTCACCGGATAGACAATGTCTCCGTCGCCATCGGGGGCGGCCTGCCTGTGGCACTTGAAGGCGTATTTCCTGGCCTGCGACTCGGCCGTGTCCTCGAACCACTCGACGGCGACGCGGCCCTCGATGCTGCTGGTGGCGTAGCCCGCGTCGTTGGGCATGCAGGCGACCGCGCGGGTGAGGTATCGGAGGGACGACTCGCGCTGCTGCCAGGGCTTGAGGTCGGTGCCGCCGGTGCGGAAGAGCTCGACGATGGCGTTGACGTCGTAGATGTTGATGATGCGGCCCGTCATGGCGACGACGATCTTAGTCGGGCTGCCGGCCAGGGCCTGCGGCTTGCCGGGAAGGGCGACGGTGATGGGGTTGCTGGAAGGGTCGTTGAGGTTGTGCAGGTTGAGGGTGCTGTCCCAGGAGGCAGAGACGAGGATGCCGTGCGATTTGCTGTACACAACGCGGCGGACGGGGGCGGTGTGCTTGCTCAGAGGAGTCAATTCGCCGGTCTCAACGTTGAGGCTGTCATTTTCATTTCCAACGGTCAGCGGGCGGGCTCAAGCTGTTGACAAACTAGGTAGGTAGGTAGGTCATGAGAGTCGCAAGTACCGGTTGACCGTCCAGTCCATGCCCGCGGTAAAAGCCTCGTTGTCGTCCGCGCCAAAGCAGACGTCCAGAACGGGGGCGCGGTGCTCATATGTGTTGACGAGGCTCGTAGCCTCGGGGCCGTTGGAGATGTCATAGTGGTACACCTTTTTGTCCCATGACGAGACGAGGAGCTTCGTCCCTGAGACGGGCGCGAATGCGATGGCTGATACCGCGTCGCCGGGGGGCGGTGAGAGCTCGTACTGCGTTGCTGGGGCGTCTGTCAGTATAACCTTGTCTGCAATTGCAGTTGCAAACCACAGAATGCAGCGATTCTACGCACCTGGAGCCATCGTTCGGTTTGCTGATGTACTCGAGATATGCAGCCGTTGCCCCAAGCATGAAGCTTTGGTTGTTTACTTGGAGCATCACGTGAAGATAAGCTGCAATCGTGGCTGTGGCTTAGAAATTGCCGTTATCGACCGCCCAGGATGAGCCACACCCCGCCACCAACGTCTGGCTCGAGCGCAAAATACCATCAAAATTGTGACTCCTCATCCCACTTCGAATCGGTTAGAAACGTAGCTTATACGCAATTCTTTTCCTCCCTCCCCCTGCGAGTCGACAGCAACCGAGTTCTCGCCCGTACAGAGACTCTTCCCGGCCGTCGATTCCACACGATTTTAGCCACTCCGAACCGATTACGTTGACACTCGCGTGAGCAGCAAACGACGAGGACGATTCGGGCCCTATAAAAACCAACCCCCCACCTCACAACCATCTTCCTCTCACCACTCGACACTCAATTTTCCCGACGAACGTCGAAGAAATACCGCCAAGATGTCTTTAACGAACTGCCGGTTTTATGAGGAGAAGTACCCGGAGATCGATAGCTTTGTGATGGTTAATGTCAAGCAGGTGGGTTTTCACTCGGGTTGCAAAGGGGGGGAAGAACTGGGCTGGAAAACGAACAGAGATTCTGACACAATCACGGATGGATAGATCGCCGAGATGGGTGCCTACGTCAAGTTGCTGGAGTATGACAACATCGACGGCATGATTCTGCTCTCTGAGCTGTCCCGAAGACGTATCCGAAGTATCCAGAAGCTCATCCGAGTCGGGCGCAACGAGGTTGTGGTGGTCCTCCGTGTCGACAAGGAGAAGGGTGGGTTACCAGCAATATTTGCAAGAGAAAGAAGAGGGAGTGGTCAGGTTGCTCACACTGTTATGCAGGATACATTGATCTGTCAAAACGACGAGTTTCGCCCGAGGATATCGTCAAGTGCGAAGAGCGCTACAACAAGAGTAAGATGGTGCACTCCATCATGCGACACGTTGCCGAGAAGACGCAGACGCCGATCGAGTCTCTATACGAGAGCATAACCTGGCCTCTGAACCGCAAGTACGGCCATGCCATTGACGCTTTCAAGCTGTCCATCACGTACGTGACTGACATCCATTTATTATGCTTTGGTATACGCATAAGGAGGCTAACCTTGAAGCAGCAACCCCGAGGTCTGGGACGACATCAAGTTCCCCAACCAGGTCGTCGAGGACGAGCTGAAGCTGTACATCAGCAAGCGACTCACCCCTCAGCCCACCAAGGTCCGTGCCGACGTCGAGGTCACCTGCTTCGGCTATGAGGGCATCGACGCTGTCAAGGCTGCTCTGCGAACCGCCGAGGCCAAGAACACAGAGTCCATGCAGGTCAAGGTCCGACTCGTCTCGCCTCCCCTGTACGTTCTCACCAGCACATGCCTCGACAAGGCGCAGGGCATCACCCGCCTGGAGGAGGCCATTGTCGACATCCGGACGAGCATCGAGGCCGCCGGCGGCAACCTGACCGTCAAGATGGAGCCCAAGGCCGTTACGGAGAGCGACGACGCCGAGCTGCAGGCTCTGATGGAGAAGAGGGAGCGTGAGAACGCCGAAGTCAGCGGCGACGAGAGTGTCAGCGACAGCGACGACAACATTCCCGAGACGATCTAAGCGTACGCTTCTCAACTCTATGCCAGCAAGCGATAAAAAGTCACCGTTCAAAATGCGGTACCGGAGGCTGTCAAGACTTCTTTTCAAGGGAGAGATTTGAGGCAGAGAAAAAGCTGTCAACGTTCGGGTTAAAACGAGGCATTAGCCTAGAATTTGGTTTAGGAAGCTTTGGCGGTGGGTAATGGCGTCTTTGCGGGTGAGGGACGGCGACCTGAAAAGCCGTGCAATATCGGCACTTTGAAGGGGATAGATTTTGGCGGAGGCCCGTATGAACTTGCGCAGGGCATCACATGATATGCAAAAAAAGTCGTAAACTTGTTCAATCGTTTGCTTGATCGTTTGTGACATGTACGTAAGTTGATTTCAGTGTGAAGTTGGGTGTCCCCTAGTCTTTTGAGGTGAGGTGCTTAAGAGGTCACTGAGGCTCTACTGTGGGATGAGCTAACCCCACCACCAAGAAGCCCTCTTTTTTTCTTTGAATGCTACAACTGTCAAGGATGAACGTCTGAGAAAGACGTGCTATACGTACCAAACAAATCCTCACCTCAGTATCACAAACCTCGAACCTGTGGTCATCCAAGGAGAAGAAATCCCATGGCCCTCAGCTCACTATGGGCGCGAATCAGAGGTAGCGCAGCAGCAGCAGGAGGCGGCACCCCGAGCCTCACGCGCACAACGGCCCTCAACCTCATCGGCTTCGCGACCTGGATCCCCGTGATTGCGTGGTTCAACCTGCACGTGGCGGAGCTGACGGTCGTGGACGGCAACTCGATGTATCCGTTTATGAACGCGGACCGGGACTCGTCGCTGCGGAGGGACGTGGTGCTCAACTACAAGTGGGCGCCGCAGGAGGATTTGCAGAGGGGGATGGTGGTGACGCTGAGGTGAGTGCTGCAAATGTTGATGAGGTGGGAAGGTCATGAACTGATCATTTCTTTGTAGGAGTCCGTTTCATCCAGAGGTGATTGCCGTCAAGAGGGTCGTTGCGCTAGAAGGCGACGTCATCAAGACCAAGAAGCCGTATCCCGTCTCGACGGTGAGGATACCGCAGGGTCACGTCTGGGTGGAGGGGGACGGGCCGCCGGGATCGAGCCTGGATAGCAACACGTACGGGCCCGTGTCGAAGAGGTTGCTGACGGGGAGAGTGACGCATATCGTGTATCCGCTGAGGAAGTTTGGGCCGGTCAAGTGGTGGGAGCATGACAGGCCGTTGGTGGAGTGAGTGGGAGGGAAGGGAAGGGGTGAAATGTACGATAGGAATTGGTGCATCTGCATAGTTGGGCGTCTGGGATATATGTATCATACCCTTTAGAGTGACGTTGTATCGTAATAACACTGTATATCCTACTTCAAATTGGCCCTTTCTAAGGCATGTTTCCCATGATATCAACAGTCATTTTCTTCAGTACTGGTACCAGGTCAAGCAGGTGTATCGACGGTGATTTCAACAAGTAACGCCACAGCGGATCGGCGAATTCGGACGACGACATGTGGCTGAGCCCCGAAAAGCCGGGGCTAAAGGGCCTATCAGAAGCCTCAGGGCAAAAATGTTGGCAGAAAAAAAAGCGTCGGGAGCCCACGCGACCGCTTCAAGGCATCGAGAGACGCTGGAAGACGGTTGATGCTTGTCTTTCTATTTCTTGTTTCTCTCTTTTGTCGTACCATCTGATTGCCTTGTTCAGTTACGACTTCGAGAGATCAGGGTGACAGGCGGTGCATAGATTTTGCGACATTGACATTGTTGCGTTGCGCTGCTTTGCGCTGGCTTGAGTTTCTTCTTTTTCTTCTTTCTTTACTTTTTTTTTTCTCTCTCTCTTCCTCCTCCGTCTCTACCGTATCTCCTCTCGCCTAGACACCTCACTTCGCACCACCACCTCCTCCTCCATTGATCGCCCCCTTCGCCAAATGTCCGAAGGCCTCTCCAGCTCCTCGCAGTTCCCCCTCGCCGGCTACAACTCTGCGACCGCAAAGCCGAACAGCGCGACACCCAGCGACCCGACTGCGGCGGCAGGCCGAGACTCTGCCTCTGCCTCTGCCGCTGCCGCTGCCCTGGAGCCTCGTCATGGTGGCCATGTCCATGTGAAGCCCGTCCACGCTCATCACGCCATGCACAGCGAAGAAATCGAGGCCGAGGGCCGGCCGCCTTATATCCATGTTGGTCTCAACCCCCTTGCCCCATGACGTTGCTATCTGCAATTGAGAGGTCCGCGGAGGAAGCCCTTCTCTCTCTTTGTGATCTTGTGCTGGTTAAGCTGACAAGCTGGGATCTCTCCATTTAGGCAATGATCGCGGGAGGCATCGGAGGCTCGACGGGCGACATGCTGATGCACTCGCTGGACACGGTCAAGACGCGACAGCAGGGCGACCCGCACTTCCCGCCGAAATACTCGTCCCTGGGCCGCTCGTACTACACCATCTGGCGGCAGGAGGGCATCGCGAGGGGCTTGTACGGGGGCTGGATCCCGGCGCTGGGCGGCTCGTTCCCGGGCACGCTGCTCTTCTTCGGCACGTACGAATGGAGCAAGCGGTTCCTCATCGACCACGGCCTGCAGCACCACCTGGCCTACCTGTCGGCGGGCTTCCTCGGCGACCTGGCGGCGTCCATCGTCTACGTGCCGTCCGAGGTCCTCAAGACGCGGCTGCAGCTCCAGGGCCGCTACAACAACCCGCACTTCGCCTCGGGCTACAACTACCGCGGCACCCTCGACGCCGCCCGCACAATCGTCCGCACCGAGGGCGCCTCCGCCCTCTTCTACGGCTACAAGGCCACGCTCTACCGCGACCTGCCCTTCTCCGCGCTGCAGTTCATGTTCTGGGAGCAGTTCCAGGCCTGGTCACGCGTCTACAAGCAGAGCCGCGACATTGGCGTGCCCCTGGAGCTCCTGACCGGCGCCGCCGCGGGCGGTCTCGCCGGCGTCATAACGTGCCCCCTCGACGTCGTAAAGACCCGTCTGCAGACGCAGGTCAACACGCCCTCCGTCGAGCCCGAGACCTCCTCTACTACTACACATCGACCGAAAGACCCCAATCCCCAGAAGCGGCTGATATCCACGTCGTCTCCGAGCACGCACAGACCGAAGCCGGGCGCCATTGCGCTGAAGACGTCGTCCGTCCTGACTGGCCTGCGGGTCATTTACCATACCGAGGGCGTGGGCGGCTGGTTCCGCGGCGTGGGGCCCCGTGGCGTGTGGACGTTTATCCAGAGCGGGTGTATGTTGTTCTTGTATCAGCGATTGCTTCACAAGCTGGAGGTCTGGATGCCGTTGGAAAATAACGATACCGATTCCGAAGCGGCGTTGTGAGAAGGGGAGCAAGAAAATTCAGCAAACAGAAGAGCTTAGTGCTTTGCATTTTCTCTCTAAAGGAGGGAGAGGGGTCATGATTCCATTTTGCGGTCTTGTACATGAAAGTGCAGCATCACGATGCGAAAGACATACAAACAAGCGTTGCGAGAAGGAAAGGGAGACAGAAAGGAAAAAGGGAAAGAAAGAGACGCGGATATCCAGATGGGCGAGGCGATATCAACTTGTACAGATTCAACTAGATGGGGGGAAGACGAAAAGACTCAAGCATAGGGGTTCTCACGCACAGGGCGGGCTTCGGTCAAATTGGGGTGAAGGCGTTTTACGGTGGAAATACATTAGAAATGATGGCATTGTTTGTATATATGGTATGATATAGATAGAGGGAGAGGGGGGGCATGGGATGGACATACGTGCCGACAATCTCCAACATGTGTTATTATTATTTACCGTCCACTTCCCTGACTGCTGAGGAGACTCACTCTATACGTATATCTGTGTGGAGGAAGGGCATGCCTGAAGAATAGGGGGCTTTATTGTTTGATACCACTACTGAACAGGATTGTAAAGTCGACATAACAAACCAAGGTATCTCAAAACAAAATGTCAAGAAAAATCAGACGCTCCCAGTACAGACAAACCATCATATCAAGCAACATAACAGTCACGCAACCAACCATGAAATCCCAGGCAATCTCAATCTCAACATGACCAGCATCAACAGCCATCTTTTCGCCCCTCCACCCCCCTTTCAACATCAAAACCTGAATCAAATCAACAACCCTTCATCAAGCATCCGGGTCACTCTCCTCGACAACCCTCGCCTCATTAAAATCATCCATCCTCTTCATCATGTCGTCCCTCGCAAGACACGCCACAATGGCCACCGTCAGAGCATTCCAGATGCTCAGGCTGCGGTCCTCAAAGTTCAGTGTCACCTGCAGCGTGAGGTTCATGGCTGCCTCCTCTTTGGAAGAGTCTGCGGTGAGCAGCAGGACGGTCGTTCCGACGATGAAGAAGCCAAAGATGACGGGCGGTTGACGGTGGAACAGTGTCGGCGATGACGAAGGATCCGCTGCCGACGTTGTAGCCAGAGGAATGTCTGCCATGGCAACGTCGTCTTCTGACTCGCTGTGCAGCTCCCTTTTAATGGCGACCCGTATTCCCTCGTCTTCGTCGTCCTCTTGCTTGACTTCTACAGAGTCCGTGGCTGGAGCATTCGGTTTGGCGGTCATGGCTTCGTCGGCATCGCTCTCAATGACAGACGTTTCCCCGTGATACTCTGGCTTTATGACAGACCGCCGCCCTATCAGCCGAAACAGCCTATCCATCACCCTCGAGCCAAACATCCTCCATGACGATCGGCTCCTGCTGGCGGTGGCCTGCTTCTGCTGCTCTTCATTCGAGGCTTCTGCTTCGCCCCTGATCTGTCTCTCCACCTCCATGTCCACATCCCCGTCGGCAGAACCGTCGTCTTCCTTTTCCGACTTGATGGCGAGCATCTTACGGTGCTTTCTCGCCAGATCCGTCATGTGTGTCTCCACCAATGCCGTCAGGGGCATGTCCTCGCGGTGCTTGTCGACAATCTCGACGATGATGTTGGGGAGGTACTCCAGATGGCGATAGCCGCCGTCCTCGGCAGCCCAGTTGAGGAACTTTACCAAAGACTTCTTGATCATCTGGGGAGCTTTTGAACGCAGGCCAGACTGGCAGGTTGTGCGAACGTCTGCCGTGAGATCGATGAGTCTCGTCAATGCTGTAGTAGCTGCAAACCTTTCTTCGTCAGTATCTTGAGTTCCACCGCAAACAGTTAAGGGGTGGAGAGATGGCATGGTTCCCACCTCGGAACGTATTGTCCGTATGCGCATACACTACTGGATTTGTGTCGCTTCTCCAGCAGTAGCAGGCTTCGGGCATGGGAACCGTCGGAAAGTACTCCTCCCAGTAGCTCGGAAGTAGGGGAATCTCCTGTCGCAGAAACAGAATCTCAAACAGCTGCTCCTCCAGCGGCGCCCATCGCAGGTTGGTGCCCAGGTACTGCCTCTTCTCGGCCTCCATGTCGGCCAGCATCTTTTTGCTGACGATTGGTTCTGGCTGCTGCGTTGCCGTGACTTGTTCGTCCTTGACCTCGTCCTTGTCTTTGCCTTTGGCGTCATTCTCGTCCTCGTCCTTGGCACTCTTCAGTTCCTCGTTCTGGTGCTCTCGTCTCCGCGACCTCGCAGGCGACCGAACACCTCGTTGCGGCGTTCTCGACTTGGACTTTGAGCAGCGGTAGGGCGGGCTGCGAGGCGTAGGCGTGTGTCTCTTGGACGGCGCGCGACGAGATCGGCCATTCTTGCGCCGGCGAGGCGTGCTGCTGCGCGACTTGTGCGGCGAAGAAGCCTCTCTGGCTCTTGTTCCTGTCCTTGTCTCCATGACTCAATCGCATCGAAGTGTTGAGCAAGGCAATCATGGGATTGTGCGCATTGCTGCTGGAGAAGCTGGTCCTTTATGCTGGGGGTTGAAGGAGGTGAAGAGAGTTGAGATGATCGCGGTGGATGTGTTTGAAGACGGGTCAAGTACCGACGACATGTAACTCTGCTGAGCTGAAACAATTATAGAGCGTCATGGGCGCCTGTGGGAGGAAAGCCGGCAGTGCTGGGCAGCTGCGCAACAACTGCAGGAGCGCGTGGGTGCTGTACTGGATACATCCGGTCGGTAGATGCTTGTATCAACAGCAGCTGTCGGGAGCCGAAGCCTTCAAACGGGTCGAGAGATGAGACTAGAAGGCCTTTGAGTGTGCTCATTGACAGTGAATCAGGACCAGATTGAGTGGCTGTTTCTTTGTTCTCAAGGCGACTCATGTTTGGCTGCAAGAGCTGGTTGGCTTCATCGTGCAGTCGACGAGCCGATGACGGAGCACTGACGACTGCAACAAAGAACCTAAAGAAACAAACTGAAGGTTCCGCTCAGCTTCTCTCTCCTCGATTACATCTCTCTCATAGTGACTGCTTGGATGCAGCTCGCCGCTTCTCGCCCATGAGCCTCGATGAACGGTCTCAGAATGGCCTGTGAAGGGGACGACGGAAAGCATGATGTCGGAATCATGGAGTGCAGTGATCTGATCGAGGCGTTTGCAGCAAGTCGGATGTTTGCTTCTTCTATGGAGGGACCCAGTCTCTGTTATATCTATCAAGAGAAGGCTTCACTATCGCTCAGTTACACACCGTCCATTCACCGAGGGAATTCTCGACCCATCAGCGAGACTCCTCAGTTACTCTTCTCCATATACGGCACGCACGCCTCGTAGACCTCCCTGAAGCCAGGATACTGCACAATCCTCAAGAAAAAGCCCCTCTCAACCGCCCTCACAGACTGCATAGACCCAGCAATGAAAAAGTCAGTGTAGGACGGCCTCGCGCCGAGGATAAACGGTCCCTCCACTTGATTCTGCCTCATCAGCTCCCCAATAGCGCGCCAGTCCGCATCGGTCGCCTCCCATCGCTCGTCCTCACCAACCAGCAATTCCTCCAGCTTCTTGCCAAGCTGAGCTTCGCGAGTACGTCGAAAGTATTCTTGGGCTCGCGGCGACAAGAGGTTGACCTCGCGCGGAATGATGGACTGGTAAAGGGTTGGGGCAACAAGGGTTCGCAGCTTGAGCTCGATTTCGCTGCCCAGCTCTGAAGTGAGCTGAAGTGGAGGGTCTGGATACTTCGACTCGAGGAACTCTGCGATGGTTCTGGAATCCATAATGTATCTGTTGGTCGGCACATGCTGGATGGCGGGAACTGTGTAGCTGCTCTTGTTTCCAGAAGCTGGATCATGAGGAGGAAGGCCGCTGTCTTATGTCAACTGATATCCTTTGAGTTTTCCATTGCGTAATAAGAAGAGGAGTAAAATAGCAGAGGAACGCAGCTTACAGCTCTCTGAGCGTTGGCTCGATATCTGGCATCTCAAGAAAGATGGTCTTGTAGGGGATCCGCTTATAGTTGAGCATCAGCCTGATGCGCCAGACAGTGGGCGAGAAACAGATCTTCTTGACACAAGCTAGATCGTACAAGACGACCTCGGGCTCAACACTCGAAGTGGCCATGTTCAGGACTTGGCTGAACGAAACGGATTTTGTATATATGAGTCCGTCTGCCTCAGTATCTCTGGCCAGAAGTGAGCAGCTGCTTGCAAACTTTGAGTGACTGATATATAAAGTTGATATAGTGTTGGATCCAGTACATGAGTGGCATTCGATTTATGCTCATTATACCGAATCCTTCCTGCCTAGAGCGCAAAGAACATGGCCATCACGAACGGCTGCTATTGGTGTAACTGGGAATGTATATTCAAGCCGAACTGGGCCTCATGATTGGTTTATTACATCAATGGCTATATCATGACTATTATGAAAAGAGTCCATCTGACAATTCATGCAGGTGATTGGAAAGGGAACATGTGAAATGAAACCCATCAAGCATAGACAGGCCTCTTCTAGGAGGATGGCTTACAGTGTGCATTCTACAGTGTCTTTCTCAGTCCGCGACTGTGTGTGCTAACCAATTCCGACCCCACATGGACAAAACTCGAGATTGTTGAAATCCGATCTGCGACTGACCTGCGATATCATGTCCACATAGCATCAAACAGCCCTTCTTCCACCAATCTCTACACAACCGCCGCAGCCATGGCCGAGGCAGTCAAAGCCGCTGCTGCGCGCCAATTGCCCGCTTTCAAGCTGGGCAAGAAGCAAGTCTTTCTGTACGTCAAAAAGCATCCCCCATGTGAAGAAGAACCGCCTACACACAGACGACCAAGGAAACTTCATTCAGAGGGAAAAAACTAAAACAAAAAAAAAAACAAAACAGACCCAACCATGTCATCACGATGCTCCGAAAAGAACACCTCCCCCCCAACGAAGCCTGCTTCAAAGTGCCCCTCCGCTTCACGAAATTCGACCTCCGGGACTACCTCTGGAACCTCTACGGCGTCGAAACCACCGCCGTGCGGTCCTACGTCAAGCAGCAGCCGCTCACCCAGCGCAGCACCAGCTCCCGCTCGTGGTACCGCCCGCAGCCGCACAAGATCATGACGGTCGAGCTCGCCAAGCCGTTCCAGTGGCCCGACGCGCCGGCCGACCTCGAGCCCTGGAGCAACGACCTGTGGCGCATGCGCGAGGAGACGATTGAGCAGCGCAACGAGGAGCAGCTCGCGCGCCAGCGCATGCAGATCCCGCTCAAGAGCCAGCAGCCCCTGCCCAGGGAGAGGCAGCAGCTGGGCGAGCTGGCCAAGAAGATGCTCAGCGGGGAGGTCAAGTGGGAGAATGACGTGGTGCTGGATCCGAGGTGGGATAAGATTCTGGGGAGGGAAAAGGCTGGCAAGTCGACGGAGACGACGACTACGACGACATCATGAGAATACCTAAAGATTCTGATATATAAGAAAATGGGAAAACGGATTACAAAAAAAGAAAAGAAGAGGCGGCAAAAGCGCTCTGCCGCTGGCTTATGAAATGGAACGGAGAGAGAATGGCAGCCGGCCAGTGTATGATGATTTGGACGGCATAGCATGTGTATCTATCTATCTGTATATTACTCTTAAACTTGAACAAATTGTCTCTTACCCTTTTACCAAATAACAACAAGTCCCCGATCATCCTCATCATCCATCAACCCAATGTGCCGCCCCCTGAAAATGCAACACTTGATCCCCCCAACTCCACCACCCAGCCGTAAGATTCCTCGCAAACACCTCCAAGCCCTGATATCCCTCCTCTCCTCCACAAACATCCCCAAACAATCCCCTAAGACTCGGCTTCCGCGAATGCACATCCGGAACCGCCACAATGACCCGCGGCTTCAACTTCAATCCCCCACCAGCAGGCACCCTTTCTCCCACACGCTTCGCTATAAGAAGCGTCTCCCAGGGCTTCCTCCACGCAGAATCGATATCAAAAATAGGCTCTCCCGAGGCTGTGACCTTGAGCCATGTCCACTGCGTGACAAGCTCCAGGCCCCATGAAGCGAATATTCCTCCTCTGGGGGATGTCATGAGGTCGTAGATGCTGGCTTTGTTGGTGATCCAGACCGCTACCAGGCCGTCAGGGGCAAGATGAGACGCCACCGGTATACTGCACAGGAGACTTCGCATCCCAGTCATGCTTGAAACGGTGTTGTATTTGGTGTGCGCTTTCTGGTTCCTCCGGACAGAGCGATTGGGCCATGGGGGGTCGAGGACAATGAGCTTGAACTGCGGCGCTGTGTCGATGAATGTTTGACGCAGGGCTTGTATTGAACCGTGCAGGTATCTCGCTCCTGGAGGAATCTTGACATTCGACGAAGACACCGCCTCAGTCTTCTCATTCATACAAATGCCGTCATCATCACCATCGACACCCACAGCAGCACAAACCCTAGGCAGACAAAACACCCCCGAATACGCCCTCCTCAGCTCCTCCAGCGCCCCCCTCGTCGCCGCCGCAGCCATCAACTCTGCAATCTGCGCCCCCGCGGACTGCGACACATGGGATAATGCATCGTTGCCCCGGCGCGGCTCTGGCGTGGTGAACGGCGTATGCGGCGGAGGGCCGGAGATGAATCGGGCAGAGGGCCGCTGTCCGGGGGGAACTTGGGCTTCTTCGAGGGAGCGCGGGATGTCGATGAGGGTGATGTCGTCGGTTTGGAAGAGAATTGATGAAGATGTTGAAGAGGGTGATGGTGAAGATGATGTGCTATGAGATGAGGATGCCTCGGTTGCGGTTTTGGATGTCATGATGGCTGGATTGACGGATGATGGTATTTAAACATTCAATCGACATGTTTGTTGACAGCATGAGTGTCGTTTGTGCAACGTGATGGTACGAGCTCACGATGGATAGCTGTTGTGATGATGCTCAAGCTGAGTTGTAAGAGTCGATGAGGTTGAAAGAATATGGTTATTCAAAGCATTTCCCTTCAATTGCGCTGCGAATTACTGACCAGTTAAAAGACAACTAGCGCTCCTCCAGTTGGCCAATAATTGGAAACCAGATCACAGACGCTTGACCACACATGGACTCGACATGAACCTCACACACCTTGTACAAAGCCTCATGCTTCCATTACTATGTCCCTTCTACTTATTTTTCCATGTCTTCTTTTCTGTCCTCGCCCTACCTTAAAGAAGATACAAAAACCAAAACGCCGTCGCTCCAAAAAAGAGATATGAAACAATGCATACAGAGAGGTCAACTTCTCCCTCGGTTGTAGACCCTCCCTCAGCGGCCAATGGCTGCACGATGACGATGCAGCTTTGATATAGCAGTTTGCAACTCATCCCTTTCCAATTTACCGACTCCATCAGAACTCCGCGACGCGTCAGAGCTCTCTTTTCCAACGTCAAGCCGACTTATATCGACGTCGGGGCAGCGTCCTTCCTCCAGCCCTTGCTCCGCATGTTCATCTCGATAGCCTTCCAGATGTGCTCGACAACCTCCTTGTCCCTGAACCGAGACGCGACATCGTCCTCGCCTCGCCAGCGGTCCACGCTCGTGCTCACGACGCGATGGCCCCAGCCACGGATGTTATCCGGCGGCAGGTCGCCTCTCCACCCGACAAACACGCCCATGGTGTGCTTGAACAGCTCGTTGGGATTGCTCCACTTGTAGTTCTTGAACTGCCACGTCTGGCCCGTCGTGAACACCGCAACGACGCGGTTCCAGTATTCGGGCTTGAACTGCTCTGACCCCTCGACCAGGATGAAGCGCATGGGCCGATTGGGGTCGATGCTGGGGATGATGCGCTGGACGTGGAGCATCGAGGCCGTAGATGCTCCGGCATCAGGAGGCACAAACTTGCCGTCCTCGAGGAAGGAGCGCGCATTGGACATGCGCAGGAGTGACGAGGCGGATGGAGAGAGCAGAATGATGGGATCGGGGCGGCGAGCCGGGCCCTTTTGGTTGATGGAGAGGGACTGCGTCGCGCCAAGCGTGGAGGATGACTGTGACTTTTTCTGGATAAAGGGGATGGCGAGTTTTCGCACGTGAGAAAAGTCCTGGTCGAACGTCAGCCGGTGGGATCAAAGGGATTGTGGATGCACGATAGCGTTCGTGCATAGAATCCATGAGATAGCATCGCTGTACTTACCGTCGGCTTGATGCCCCTGAGGACCGTGTTCCGGTCGCCCATCCAGCGCTCCCCATCATACACACTCGCCAGCCGCGGGTCAATCGTCCCCTTGCCGGACCTCGCCTGCGCCGCCAACGCCGCAGCGCCCGTCTTGGAAGAGGCAGCCGCCCCAGCCGCCGCCGCGCCCGCGTCTCCGGCCAGCGGCTTAATGTACTCGCTCTCCTCGCTGGCGCCCTCCAGCCAGGTAATCAGGTCCAGCCGCTCGATGAAGCCCAGGTTCTGCACCTTGGCGCTGGACCCGGCGGCGGCGAGGTCCTCGTTGAGCCTCGTCGCAGCGGCATTGTACTCGGGGATGGCCAGCTCGCGGTTGAGCCAGGCAAAGTAGATGCTGCGCAGGTCGACGGGCTTGTCGCTCGAGATGAAGCGCGTGGGCGAGTCTATGGGCAGGGCGAGCGACAGCCCTGTGAACTGCAGGTGCGTGGCCTGCGAGAGGGGCACCTCGGGCGCCGAGGCATCGTCGGACGCGCTGGGGACGAAGGTCTGGCCGCTGGAGATGGATTGGCGGAGGACGAGGAGGGGGTCGTGGTCGGTGGGCGCCATGATGGGAGAGAAGTTGAGGCGCGCGAGAAGGGGAATGAAGCGCTGAGAGTGAGGGCAGCTCCGGGCGGAAGGATTGAGAGGAAGCGAGAATTCGGTGAGAGCGAGGTTTGAATATCAATTGATTGGTTTGATGCGTTGCAATGGAGAGAAAAGGCTGGCTGGCGATGAGCCTTGAATCTCTCGCAATGGTTTGTTGGAGCGGAAGTTGGTACAGAGAGGTTCAACGCAGCAAGGCTGAGGGAGGCTAAAAAGCTGCAGTGGTCGTGTCGGCCAATCAGGCTGAGGCTCGGTGCTGACCACTCCCAGCTGAAGCTGCAACGACAAGAATGCTGCAAAATGTCATTTGAACCTGAATTGTCGGTTTTGACACCAAACTGATGGCGAGTTGTAAGAATTCATAGTTACTGTTCTTGTATTTACATAGTGATGCATCTGTTTCTTCCACTGCTGCGCTTTGAGCGTGTTCTTACGATTGACTGGAATCAATCCTCCACAAGTGCAGACTTCTAAGCAGCATCACAACAACTCCGTCCCTTCGAGGAACCCGTGCAGGCCCAATGGACCAGGTAAAACATGAAATAAAAAGAGCACAAAAGAGAAAGATGAAAGAAAGAAAAAGGCCGTCGAGAAATCTTTACACGTAATGCTCCGCAGAAAACCCCCCAAACGCCAATACAGCCCATGCCTTGGTTTTTCCTCTTTCCTTTATATTCCAAAAACAAGCTTCATGCGTTCGTAAGTGTAGAAACTCACCGCCGCCAGCGGTATCACCTTGACATAGCCAATCGTGAGGCCGACGAAGAAGCCGCGCAGTCCTCGCTCCCGGAAGATCATAGCCGCCGTCTCTCCGACTCGCAGCCTTCGGCCATCGCCAACAGCGCCGCCAACCTGCATCCGTCGTCGGACGACCTCCAGAGGATATGAGCTTGTCTGGGAGATCATGCCAGCGACGCCTCCGGCCGTCAGCTCAGCCCAGGACCGGAGCGGCGCGGCCTTTCCTTCAGGGTGGTTCTTCTTCTTCGGCAAAGTCGTGTACTGAGCGATGGAGGGAAGACGTAGCAGGTCTGACATGGTGTCGTGAGTAAGAAAAGACACGCCAGCATACGGTAGCATGCCGAGCATGGTGGGAGCAAATCCTCGGTAGAAGTTGACCAGGCCGACGCGCGGCGCTACTGACTCAACAGCCGCCGTCGCGGAATCCACGACTGTCGCAATGCCCGGTGCGCTTGACAGCTTCGGAGTCCGCGTTTTCTCGATAGGGTGCTCATTATAGATTTGACGACATATTGATGTCAACGAGGAGCGGCCATCGCGCCTGGTTTCGAAAGCGAGCCGCACTCGCACAACTTCAAGGGGATATGTGAAAAAGACAGAGGTCACGCCGGCAAGGCTGCCGCTGATGAGCCGTCGGAATGGCGTTTCATGGTTCTTGTCGGGAATGATGAAGGAGCGGATCTGTTCGTAGGCGAGGAATTTGATGCCGGCATAGGGGAAGATTCTCAGGAGGGTGGCCGAGTGGCCCCTGAACAGTCCTCTGGCGCCCTCGGAGAGGTATATGTCTTTCATCGCCGAAGCGACGCCGAACGAGGAGCCCGTGTATTTTGCGAACTGGGGGTTGCTGGTTTGGAAGAGGATCTTGACGCGATCAAGCGGCGCCACCGTTGTTTTGGCCTGTCCAGGAAAGTAGTTAGCACACGATGCCTATATCACTCGATGGCCGTCCTTGAGTCAAGAACCAAGCACAGCCTGTCGACTTCTAGCTCTCATCGTTTGGGAAGACAACTCACAGCGCATCCCGCGATACCTCCGGCGACACCGGATCTCCAGACATAGTCCCACGATCGAGTCTTTGCGCGCGACGTCAAATCCACGTCATTTGTAGGGGGAACAGCAGCGTCTATTCTCCGGGGAGCAGCTGCAGTCGAAGCTGCAGCGCCGGCAACGGCCGCGCCATGCTGTCGAGCCTTGTCGCGTGCTATGTCGGCCATCGAGCCATGATCCGCATAGGCGGATGGCATAGCGGCGCAAAGTGGCGGATGGTTTTGCGACGGTTCGGGTTTTTCTTCGGTTTTATGAAAGAGACATGCCGCAGGGCTTCGAGATGTCGCTGTATCTAGATGAAAGAGGTCAAAGAAGAGAAAAAGGAAAAGTGTAGGAACAGAAGCGACAGAAGACAAGAGAAACAGGAACTGTTCGACACGAGGACAACCTGATCTGCGTTAGGGGGAGGGTTTGGTTCCAATGCTTGTATTGTAGGGACCAAGAAACTGGAAGAAAAGAAACTTGCCCGGCTTAGCAAATCGGTGCTACCCCCAAAGAGACGGACGTCATGCGCCCGTGGGCAACTAAGGGGTACCCGTGCGGTACCTGCGAGAGTGCGCGTCACATGCCCGCGGGTCCCGCCTGGCCAAGGGCTGTTTAGGGGTCCCTCTGAGGTCACTCTGGCGGGGAGCTTTCCAGGGCCGTGGGGTCTCCGGACCGCTGGAGCAAGAAGCTGGAGAGCCGAGCCGAGAAATACCGAGTTGAAGAGCCGCTGTGCCGCGGGCAGCCATTCGCGGGTCTTTTGTTTGGTGTTGGTCAAGGCATTATTGTACAGTAGATTCATCTGAATTGCCTGAAGGATCGCAGGTTGTGTAACTTGTGTGTATGGGAGAGTATGTGAGTAGTAGGTGCCTACTTTGCTATGTTGGTAAAGTCGAATACGGCCGGTCACATGCCAATCTCAGCGATGATGTAAATGATGTAAATGTGCATATGCATACAAGTTCAGCGCCGTGATGGGGATGAGTACAAGTCAGGAGAAACCGACCAACGCTTACCAGAGATTATTCGACTTCAAGAGGACTTTGCTTGCATGATGAAAGGTGCCAACTAGATGCATACCCAGTGCAATTGAACTGAGCAGGCGTGTCTCTCGTGACAGCAGACACGAAACAAGACAACAGCGTCAAAGTCGTGCAAGGAGAAGCGGCTGCTGCAGTTGCAAATGAAGCCCATGTTAAGTCATCGACATGTTGATTATTGATCTTGACAAAATCGTCCAATGAAGATGATAGAAGGTGAAGCAGGTCTCGCCTTGACTATTGCAAGAAATTCGCCTTGTCTCCAAGAGACTGGTCCAAGGCCAATCACCTGGCGACCTTGGTTATATGTGTAGGGCAGCTTGCGCAAGGTCCCCCAATAGGCCTGAGCGAATCTCAGCTGCATTCGGTCCCTGACTTGCTGATCTCAGCCAACTTATTTTCATGAAGATGATGTCGGTTCTACAGATACCAACACGCTTTTCAAGAAGTGAGCCAAGCATTCTTGGGTTCCATCTCTCGCTGAGGGGAGTCTGCATCCACAGCCATCCAAGCTCCCCTGCCCATATCCCCCGATATACGAAACATAACACAGCACTATGAAGCTACAGAGACCTAGTGTTTAATGTATGTAGCTTACCTGATCCACCTACACGACATCATGGCTTGACCAGCTATGCCCCTCTACGGTCACAGTCTGCTAATCGTACAGCGGAACAGCTTTTTGTCATTAAAAATCCCTGCAGTAACAAAATGTACAAAACAATATAGCCATTGACAGACATTATAAGCGATTATGCACCATAGTGATCAAAGAAATGCCGTAGAGAAAGTGCTTCGAGGCCACAGTCGACCGACCTCAGCAATATTCTCAAAACCGACATGTTGACACTACGACCAAATGTACAGATGGCCAATCTCAAGAAAGTAATATCAGATGTAACTAGAAACATGGTAGCTTCAGAGAAATTCTGTCCAACGAGTGAGAACAGAAACAAAGATTGTCAATGATAATCTCGGGATAGCGGCTTCGCTCGATCATGGAACTGCAAAAGTTTGACTGCCTACGTTGGCGCCTTCGAGGGACAACTCGAGCTTTTCAATCAACTACTCGCTCTATGCACAGAGAAAGACCTCAAGGAATGCCAACTCGCTATGACATCCATCACATCCATGAAAGATGCCCAAAACCCAACACTCATCGCACAACCACCGGCAACCTCAAATGCCAGTAACAGCTGCTCCGAGCTTTCGCAAAGCACTTCCTGCTCGACTGCCTTCTAATAGCCGCCATCATTCATGCAATGCAATACATAGTACCCATCACGACTCACCGGACAATAGTAGACTTTACCAATTGTCCTCTTGTCTTCTCCAAGACTGCGCGCTGCAAGAAATGACAATATGAAGCAAAGACTTCACAAGCCCACAACGCAGTTGATCGTATCTACCGACAGGCATGTGATTTACTATTCCATGGAGACGGTATCGCTCAACTGTATGAGCTCCGGCCCTCCATTCAGAAACCAGCCTAAAGTCATGTTTCTCTCAAAGTCGTCCTCGATATTGCAGTTCATCGATCCAGATGCACTTCCAATGCCCGGCAACCCCGTTCTTAAACACTGGAATGACCATCCTTCGCATTCGACTGAGGGAGATGAGACGGCAGCGAGGAGGTTCACTATTACCTTTCTGTACATGCGTCCACTATTTGCAGTGTATGTTGACCATGAAACTTTGGCCAAGCCCATGTCCATCATTACAAGACTTACCTAGGCCGCCCTACCTTTGCTTGAGGTCTTTTAGCAGTTCAGAGAGCAGAACATGATACGATGAAAGCCATTGTAGCAGGAAACGCATTAATAAGTGGTTCCCAGGCGCAATAGTTCTGGCCATTCCCAGATACACACTTACAGGCATGGCGGTAACCTCCTTCGACTGCCATATCCTCACCTCAAAACACCACTCCACGCCGCATAGACCTTTCAAATCGGCCCCTGATCCAGTGAATATCATTAGTCGACGTTGGCATCCAGCGGGTTGCAATCTCGAAAAGACCACAAACATCGTAGTCTACTCCTTTCAGGTAGACGAATCTAGAAGAACCTCGCCACCACTTGCAGCGCCGCATAAACACACGCCCCTCCACACATCAAAAGATATTGTAATAACATCAAGAGACCAAGGCAAACTCTAAGACGACAAGTTTCAGGGGCTCACATCTCCTCCAAGCGGCATCAAAAATCGTAACTACTCTCTCTCAATGTGTCTGTCGCAACACATCTTACGACCCAACGATGACTAAAGAAGAGTCTCTTCCATTCGTCCCCTATCCTCGAAGTTTGACATCGTATTCAAGCAGGCAATCGAGACTACCTGCAGTGGAAGCTGATTGGCACGTCTCAAAGAAGAATGGCAGAGGCAATGTTCTCGACCACTTCCCTGACACGATAAGATCCTCTCCCGATGTTTATCTTGACCTTGGCAGGGGAAGATGAACTAGGATCTAGGACTATCATTTCGTCAACCGTTGCCATCACGACTCATGCCATCGAACCCTTGGTCACGATTCATGACCAAGCTCCTTGTACAGTACACACCCGTCCATGACTTATGGCCGCTTGGGCAAATGTGTCCCCCCCTCCCGGGCTGAGCCTTGCCTTCGTACATAGACACCCTGTGATGATGTGCAGTCATCGTCAAGCACCTCTACAGTTTGGTGGCTCTCTGCTACACAAGTTGCGGTCATGAGGATCCCCCGCACAACGCTAGCTTGCTCGAAGCATGAAGAACAAAACCGCCAGTCTGTGCCCTCATTGGGCATCTGAACGTGTTCTGTGATGAGTTTCCATGTGGCGAAAGCAACCCCTTGTCGGCAATTGCTGCCTCGTGGCCGGAGCCACCCAATGGGTTTCTTCATCGTTCTCCCTTGCTCCATCGAGAAAAGGAGCGGCACCTCTGGAATTGTGTCATGCGCGTAGGGTACCATCACATAGTGGCTCCGTCGCTCTCGAGGCTTGAACGGAGATGATGCCAGAGAGAGAATGGCGGCCAGCGACCCCTGGCATAGTTCGTCTATACACACTGGTAGCACGAGTCACACTCTATTCTTATATAAGATACTTGTAGCACAAGGAGGACGCACTGGATATTGGCATCAAACCGCGGAGACTGTCATTGCACAGTCTCGGCCGATCGAGGCTTTACTACCGATGTTACTCGAATGCCCAGCCGAACGAAGTGGCATTGTTCCACGTACAGTATTACTTCGTATGGGGAGGCGGTAGCACGCCCTGTCTGTCTCTGTCTGTGTTAGTGCGCGATATGATGCCCTGGTCAATGGACGTCGAAGCCGGGATCGTGCAGCATGAAACACGAACCACGTTGCGAGCGAGTGCATTTGTCCGACCTACAAACGGATAAGTGCCCTCAATCTCGATAAGCCTGGTCCTCCCGACTTCTGCTCGTGCACAGGTGGCCCATACCGAGTGACACTCTAGAACTACTACGAGCAAGAGCAGGAGTATTGTAGGAGTAGATGGCCATGAGGCACCGAATCCTGTCGTCGCACGCCGTATCATGCTGTTGTTTGTCGAGTTTCTATCAAGAGACTCGACCGTGCCTCAATTGCAGTATTGTAATACTAGAGTACCTGTGAGGCGGATCCTGTCCGGTATAGCAATGGCCTAGAGCTCAGAATCGAGGAGAGCAAAGCCAGCCACCCACCCACCTATTGCACGACTGCAAGCAGCGCAATAGCTCTTATTGCCTCCTCAAAGCGCGTATACCTACGGGCTTCGGACGACCAAGGACACGTAATATTCGAAGTGGCACGGGATGGTAATGGCAGTCTGCAATATTCCGTACTGAGGTTGACCCTTGTAAGCCCGTCATGTAGGTACGGAGAACAGCGCAAGCGCAATGCGTACTGCCGCGGCAGATCTGCGTCTGACAGCCGGTCTTGGACTGAAACGGATCTTGCAGTATCACTAGCCATTTTGTATGCAGCTATATTAGAGGCTCGGTTGTGAACAAGCACAGCACGTTGCTGGCAGATAGCGCCGCCAGGGCTGTATCCGAGGCGGCCAAGGCTGATTTGGAGCGAAGAAGCGACAGAGATACGAAAGGCTGAAGCCACATCGTCGTCCGAATCTCTGAAACTTGCGCATTCTCCGACCAACCACGGAGCGGAGTGGCTTGTAATGTCGCCGGGGGACAGCATCGAGCAAGACCAAGGAAGCATGAGGCGTTTGAACCGCGGTCCGGCCTGGTCCTGTGCAGCGCCAAAAGCAAAAGCGGGCAGTATAGTATACCGGCAATTTCGTAGTATTTGGATAGTCTCGGAGAGTTTTGAACGGCATGCCCGGACAGAAACAGGATTGGGCGCGTCCGAACATGCAACACAGTTGTTATAACGGCGATGCTTACGCAGGACACGGATATCCGTCCACTGTTTTTGCGTGCGGCGCAAGAACTTCATACAAGGATGGAGACGTTGCAGAGAGTCCATGACAGCTTCGAAGCCCAGGCAGGGTAGAGCTGGGCGGGCCTCTGCGCTCTCCATCTCATGCAGGACATATCGGTGTGCAAAGGCGCGCGGCGTGTCCTCGTTTTGGCAAGCGGAAGCCAGGATCACAAGTGGCATAACCGCCCATGGTGTTGAGCAGCATGGATCAATCTGTTCCACAGGAACGAGATTGGCAACTCGGGCTTCATCCCTCACGCTTTGGCCTTGGGGAGATCTGTGTCCAGGTCCTGCTGCAGACACGCCGAGTCGGAATGCTGGTACCGAATCCCACAGTACCAGGAGTGCCGCACGGAGGACATGCCCTTCGGAGGACGAGGAGCTGCCAGACAAGGCGGTGCTCCGTCGCATTCATGACCCCGTACCCCGTACTTGATGCCCAGAAAAGAAAAGCGAAATCGAACGCTCTTAGCCGAAGCCATGGCGGGAAGTGGGCGGAGCTGCTTGTCGGGGCTAGAGGGGTTGGCGAAGTCCTGTCGAACGATTCTTCAGCCACCGAAGCGAAAGAAGCAAGCACGAAAGAATAGAGAGGCAACGGAAATCATGGGGAAGCTCGAGCCACGATGCGAGCTCTCCGCATCATGCTGCTCAAGTCGAATCTCCCGCCGCCTTTGCTTCAGGCATATACTCGTATTAGTCGTAAGTCGTGGTGCATAGATGCTGCAAATGACGACAACGGCCACATGGCGCCTGGTGCGTCAATCGCGTCGGTAATGCGACCTCCGGAGCAAGTCCACAAGCGGCAATGCAGGCGAGCATGATGGAGCCACGACTCATTCCGCCTGCTGCGACGCCCCCACGTGCGAAGCCTCATGAATCTCGCATGGCTGAATGTTGAGGCCCATGAAGAAGAAGAAGAGAAGGACAAGGCAGATGGAGAAGAGAAGAGAAACCCACAGGGCAAGAAGATCAAAGAGTCGAGAATTCTCCTAGCGTCGCAGGAGCAAATCACGGCAGGCGGTGCCAATGAGTTCCTGCTACATACGAGTGGTGCTAGGTAGACTTTCAATTGCTTCTTCGCAGAAGGAGCGGTATTGACAGTTGAGTCAGGAAGGTGGGGATCAGTCACAGATGGGTATGGAGTTGATTTATGCGATTGCTTTCGTACTGTAGCCGCAGAGTAATGATATGATAGAGTCCAACCTGGCGGAAGTGGGCGGTTCAAGACGACAAGGAAAGCTGACGCAAGCACAGCAAATCGTACGAGTCTTGAGAGAGAACAGGGAACTTGGACGAACAATGATAACGGTGCGAGTATTATTAGTCCACATTCGTAACGGCCCCGAAAGGAGTGGTGAAGGTTTACAAAGCAGAGGCTTCGTCCCCAAAGTAACAAACATGATAAGGTGCCGAGCTTGAAGCGAACAACGACGCCGACGATGCGACTGCAAACGCCGGCCATGGACGAAAGCTACTAACAAAGCGTGTCTCTATGGAGCTTCTCCCAAGTGCGCGTTCTATCCAGGCACACGAAGTCGTTAAAACTCGCCAGTAGAAGCTAAACTCATGATCAACAACATCGACCAACACCTGCCAGTTCTGCAGCACTTTAATGCATTTCCCCCATCGCCATCTCTGCGTCGCAGCCAATAAGAAGCGTCAGTCCGCCGCAATCAGGAAATGCCAGTCATCCCGCAGATGAAGATGAAACTTTGCATCGTCCTCTAACGAGCTCCCAGCCAAGCAACGGGTTAATTAGGCTTCTCTGGCGGTTGATAGGCAGGTACCTCACACTCGTACGTGGGACGCGCTGAAAACTGAGGCAGAAGCCGTCACTAGTAAACTGCTTTGTCTTCTTCCCTGTGCCCTATCGTACGGGGCCACTGCATGGGCATTGGGCTGAGTCGAGAGCCGAGCAGGGTTTCTGCCGTGTGCTAGAGGCACAGCAAGTATCGCGTACTTTTGTTGGTCCCGTCCATGGCCATCAGGGGGGGTGTGGGTGTAAGGGAGTTGACGACAGTCAGGGTCATAGAGCAGCTTTGCAGCCGGGATCTGATCATCACTACGAGCCGTAGTGTTCTTGTAGTTGTGGTTGTAATAGTCGTAGTAACAGCTTCTGACCCGAGGTTATCAAAACTGATTTGTATTGGGGCGACAGGAGGCATGAAAAAGCCAAGGCTTGCCCGCCTTTTGCCTCTTGCTTGGCCCAATCTCGTTCTGCCTCTGCCCTGCTCCTCTCTGCTGCAGAATTTTGTCTCTCCACTCGTCCGTCCTTGGTCCCAGCAGCGGCGTCGGTCGGTCGGCTTCCTGGCACGGCAAAGTCCCTTTGGAAGGCCTTGGAAAGGCGAAAAGAAGGCGAATTGGTTTGTTGCAGGGGGGCGTGCCAAAGTGGAAAGGCGACTTCTGCGAGAGACAGGGTTGCCGGGGTTTTGGTTGGTTGGCTGGTTTATTTCGCGATGCTGGGGGGGGTTCTGGAGGTTGGAGGGCGTGCATGCGCAGCACATGGCAAAGTACTCGCTACTCGAACAAGCACCCCAAAGTAGAGGTACAATCACACGAGACTCGAGCTGCACAGGAGCGGATCTCGAGTTGTCTGGCGGCCCCTCGAACTGCCATTTGGGCGGCTGTATGAAGCTAGCAGAAGGTGATGATCACTAAGGGACCACAACGTCTCGTGTACTTTTGCCCGTTGAACATGGATATGCCTTGTAAAGTACAAGTTTGACTGGAGAGCTGGCTGGGAAGAGCGTCATGCGAATAGTGCGGCTTCTGTGAGAGCTGGATATCATTAGAGTATCACTAACAAGCAACGGTTCGGCTTCAAAGCTGCTGGGCATCGCCGTTTCAGATGAGCTGCGTCAGATGGGTACTGACACAGCGGGCACCATAAATAGAACCAACGACCGTTCGATGTTCGATTCATAATCTTCTTCAGCGCGAAATGCATAGCTGCTAGAAGCCGCCCAACGCTTCCAACGTGATACTGCGGCCTGCAAGCGCCGTGTCGACCTCGCCCTTGCATGGCACTGGTAGAACTTACACACAGACAGCTGCCTTCATTACCTCATGACTCTCTTACTGTACGAGCATGAGCGCCATCATTGCTCACCGCCGAAATGCGCCAGGGCATGGATGGATGGCTCGAGGCTGTTCTGTCATGCCGTGCCGTTGCAATTAGCGCTCCTGCTGTGATTGAATCGTCTCAATTGCAGCTTGATGCGGTGTGTTACCGGACCCAATCGATGAAACCATCGGATGCCCCGGACGAGCTCATCAGTAACAGCTACAGTGTTTGTACTCGCAGTACAGTACCTAGACAGATGAAGGGGGAATTCGATCGATGCTCTATTACCATCGACAATTGCGCTTCTTCGAACGCGGCAAAGCAAGGTGAAACCCGCCGCGTGAGAATTTCGTGCCCATTGCTCTCTCTCACTTGCGATATTCGTTTGCGAAACTGATCCACCAAGTAGAGGCTCGACCATGGCAGTGATCAGGCCACTTCCGATGATACAATGATTCACGATCCATGGACGACTGGAGTTGGAGGGGAAGCAAGAGACGGGAATGGAACTCGAGAGCAGGAAAATGGCCCGCGGCCCACAATAAGCCTGGAAAGTCTATTTATCGACACGCCATGTCGGCCGCGTCTTGAAAGGCGAAGGCATGTCACATTTTGCGGATGCCCAAGTGATATGATTATTGATAGCCCGTGTGATATATTCACCTATCCGGCATAGGTGGCGGCCTGGGAAGTTGTTCGGTGCATGCCGCAGGATTTTGACAAGCGGCCGTCAGCGCCGTGAGGGAATCATGCTACTACCCAGAAGCGGTTGGCGTAATAACACAAAGTGCATGGAGAGGATGTGTGATTCTGTGCTCTGCGGCATTCATTCACAAGCAAGCTCAACGAGCTGGCGATCCGTGGCACTCTACTGTCGTGCGCACTTGGTATGACGCCTTGCCAGATATTGCATCAGACGTTTCTTTCGTGTCCGGTATCACGGCTTGGTGGTTTGTACGAGTACTTTGGGGATGATGCACATCCCCGTCCGTGGGCTGGCTGTTGGATGTGCGTGCGACGAAGATCGCACGTGTCACGGCAAATGCCATGTGGCCATCTTCGGATAATAACGAGAGGGGAGCAAAGGCGAGATTCGGCCGGCAGAGCAGAGTACGAACTGCTCGTACTCCGTAATGTCGTAGTAGGAGTACCACGCAACCTCTGGAATGCAAGTGTACGATTATTATACTTACATGATGGCAAGGTATCAAGGGTATTCGTAGGTATGTATGTAAGATAGGCCTGTGTGCAAGCAATTGGCAGCCAAACGCTACCTACCGCTTGCATATGCATTCGCGCACCAGCGATACCAGGTTGTTGACGGACAGCCGAAGCCCGGCAGTTCTACCAGCACACGCTGATACAATGTACCCTGGACATGTTGGAAGCGAGCAGCCCTCCTCTTCCTGCTGTGCAACCACATCGCGTTTCCGTTGGCGCTGCGGGTGCCCTCTTTCGGCTGCTGTGAGCCCTTTTGCTCGTTGAGGGTGAGTCGCCTTTCTGCTGAGATGGGACGTCATGAGCCGATGCTACAGCTGCTATTCGCGGCATCTTCGGTGCGACGCACAAGAACAGGCAGCGGGCACACAATGTCCACGTACAGATTCAACGGCCACGGCAGCACAACAGGGAACGCAACGCCTCTCGCGCGATAGTACTCGTACATGCTGTCGGGTCCAAGGTAGGACCTTGATCCATCTCATCCCACCCACCAGAAGCAAACAAAGCAGAGAAACGCCAACAGGTCAGCCAAGCACAGAGCAAGAGAGAGCAAGGTGCAAGCTGAGTATCCAATCGAAAGCTCCTCTCGCTGGCCTGGGCACCACCGCCAGTTGACACACCCCTCCTTTTCCCCCTCTTTTTGCTCCCTAGCGGGCGACAGGGAATAACTCGCATTTTGCAGTTTGGGGGTGGCTCGCTTTTCTCGCAAGAACCCCGTCATGGCGCCTCGTGGTGCATCTTCACAAAACACGTGGCAAAATGGCATATCCACCAGTTCAAGCCACCGCTCCCCTTTTTCCCGTTCTGCCTCTCGACACCGCTTTTCTTCCGACCGGCGGTGTCGGGCGCGGCATGACTGCCTACATGAATAGTGGGCCAAAGTAGTTCTATTTCATTGGCCAACTTTCTTTCACTATCTCATTACCGTGCTTGCATGCAATGCTTCGCACTAAAACAGAAAAATACAGATAAACGCTATACTATGGTTTTGGCGGGCAGCAGAAGGAAGACGTTAGCGTCCTTCTCCCGCCACAACCCTGCGTCATACAGTCAATATCCTCGCCCATGTCTCGAGTGACTGCAATTTCCGTTGCGAACAGCTGGCAATGCGGCTTCCGCGGAGTCTCCTTCTAACGGTATGTAGGGCCATACGTTCCTCCTCTGATTCTCGCGGTTGCTCGTCTTCGTAGGTAAGTCGTGGCGTCGGTGGCCAAGCGATGATCCTCTTCGCCGGGGACATTGCGCTGCCAGCAAAGCTGCCTTTGAGGAGTCTAGTACCTACCAGCAGTCTTAAGATGACGAGGACGGGCTTGGGAGCACAGCTGGGAGCTTGGGCCGTCTCCCGTTCCCCTCTTCTTGGGTGCATTCCATGTTTGCTCTGGCGCTTTGTGAAGCAGGATCTTCCTTGTCATTCCATCCGTCCAATCTAAGGTGCTAACCCATCTGCAGCCACAGTACGTACACACACACCTCCTGCGTTATCGCGCCTCGGAGTTCCAGAATCGAGGCTACCGTTCAAGGACCTGCGGAAAGTGGCAGGATTGTGAGATCTGCCACGTGGGACGCACACACGAAGCCAGGTTTTGCATCTAACGGGAGCCATGGGCGTTGGGGAAGCGCCCTAGCAGGTGCAGCATCACCGTGGCGCCCTTCCACCATCCACACAGATGCAGCCTTGGAGCCATTGAGAGTCGGTCAAGGCACTGCTCGTACCCACCGTCGTCAAGCCATTGTCTCAGCATCAGAATTCTAGCTCTGCGCCACCAATTCTTCGTTCTGAACCCCGGCTTCGGCTCGGCTGTCGGCGCGTGGCTTTTTGTTGCGCGATCCTGGACCTGGGCGATTCACGTCGCACGAGGTACGAATGCAATTCAGCTTGAGCCCAGGTTGATGCGCGGCGGAGAGATCACGCTCATGGTCAGCTCCTTGGCGTGTGGCCAAGCACACGATGGTCATGCATGGCGGCTTACTGCATATTCAACTATCAGGCTCCTGCGTCTGCTCGTACCACGTGAGCGGAGCTCAGCAGAGACCTTCTCCGCCGCTCTGTCGGCCGTCAACGGGCTTATGGCGGGTCAATGTTGTCGGCCGCTCGTCCATATGGCCGATGCTCACGCCGGACGCGGCGGAGGCAAGGATTCCCATACGACACATGACTTCTCGTTCTGGCGACGGAGTTCATGCCAGATACCAGCCAAGCCAGCATGCAGGTGTGTATATGCGGGCTGACAGAATATTGAAGACGGGCATTCAAAACTCCGTTGGTAAGGTCACTGCCGGGGAAGAAGGATTGGCAAACAGCATTCAGGCCCGGAAGAAGCTTGTTGGCTGCTCTGATGCCTCGCTTCCTTGCCTCCTCTCCCAGGACGAGCCAAGGGCGCAGAGCTCGCGTGGTAGTTGCACGACTAGCCGCTTTGGCAGACCCCGCAAATCCGCAATGCAATCACATCATCAAAAAGACCATCAACATCTGTGCTTTGCTGACAAGTCACGGGTGCTGACGAGTGCAACTTCGAAGACAGACATCGCCGGCCGACTTGGCAACGGACCGCTGTACCTTGGACATACGCTGCTCTCAGGATGTGGCGCGCTGCATGAGTGAGTTGTATCAACAGAGAACATGGTAGTCGCATTCACGGCTTGTGGGAGAGGGTCGGCGGTCATCTCCCGAGGTCTTATAAGGTGGCACAATGGTTTTTCTGCTAACAGCGCCAAGTGGCAAGTCGAAGTGATTCCTCCCGGGCACAGCCCTTGGGAGCTTATTCCTACTGCACCATCAGGACCATATCAGCGAGTGGTACTTCAATTACCAAACGCTAAAGCAGGCGAATGGCACGTTGATCCACGGCATCCGATTGATCCCCCGCCGTGTTCTGTCATAGGAGATTGAGTCCAGTGCAGCGATCCTTATTGTGAAGTCGTCAATTCATATTATGGAAAAGACCGTTACCCTACAGCATCATGAAACCCCGAGAGATGCCTGAGTCACCTGCGGAGCGTGCACTCGAGGAGCACCATCATGTCGCCCCGACAAATGCATAACATTCCATCCTCAACAGCAGGAAGGATCGGGAAGAGCGCAAAGCCCGAATCGACCAGCCCCGGGCATCGCTAGCGACTCCTGCTAGCAGTTAGCATGACTGCCCATCGCAATTCGAACAACTCCCATAATCCGAGCTCAAGCTGCATGGCCTCCCTTGAGCCTGGCGATGTCTAACAGATGTCAAAGTCTTACTCGTACAAAGTACGAGGAAACGACCATCTATCAGCTCCGATAGGAAGAGGATGCTGTTACTCGTATCTCCTACAGTACACGCGCCGCGACTCATTCTGTACCAGCACGCTGCAGAGGAAATGAGCACTCACTGCCACTAAGATCTTGGCCTTGGACTCCGGGTTCCTTGGCAGATCGGCAGAAAAGGACGATCTCGTACTTAAGGCTTAGCTAGCCTAGCCTCCCTCTGGCGCAACGTGGCCAGCCGCATGCTCTTCCACCAAGACCCCGTAAGCGCATCTTACGTCTATCTGCAGCGGCACCGGGCAGGGCTGCCAACGTGCTGGACCGAGGCCTCAACACCCTCCTGAAACACCAGCGAGAGCAAGGGGTTTGCTTCGATGCGAAAAGGAAGAATGCCATGGCTGACTGGCTGAGTGATAGCCAAGAGCAGAAGCAACCAACAGAGCTGGGCTAGTTGACCAGGTGCGGCACAGGTAGGGCTGGGGCCCGTCACACCGCTGCCAGACTATCAATGGATTCATCCTCCATCATCCACCGCAGCAGCGCGAGTGGCACGCACGAGTACGGTATGTATGTGATCCCAGGATGGCAGCGGTGCTTTGCATGATACGGGTTACGAGCAGCGGTTGTTCCGGGCGGCTGGCGTATAAATCATTGGAGGACCCCCCTTCTTCGGAGTTGCCTACGGGGAAGCGTGAAGCTGTCCCTGGACCAAGGAACGCGATCATGACGCCGCCTGCTCCGTGCCTCAGCTGATTATTGCCTCCTTCCTGGTTGTTCCGTTGAGCACACCTGTTCCCAAGTGCCGGGCTCTGTTTCGTTTCAAGTTACCGCTTGCTCCGAAGTCCCTAAAAAGCCCGTCCATCAGCTGCCGTGCCCATCTTTGGGTCCCGAGAAATTTCTCTTCGCGAATCCAAGCTCGACGTCTCCGATCCATCATCGCATTGACCTTGTGCGCACGTTCACCAGGCTTCGCCTCAAGGAGATATCCGGGCAATTTCTGCTGTCGAGGTAATACCATCTCGTTCAGCTCTTGCTCCGCCGTGCATTGAATCTCGAAAACCGAAACTACCTAGCACGGCTACCGACGACAAGCATCCGGTTACCTACCTACGAAGTACTGCTGTTTGTTATCTGAACACCTCTGGTATCCGCAGAGAGGATTGCGAAAGGGAGACAAGAGTATTACCCCAGACTCTCGCCAACAGCAGCAAGCGCCGCTCCTGGACAAGCACAAGAGAGCGTGCCACTGGCGAATAGTCATAGAGGTGAATAATAGCATCTTCACCTGCTCTTGTTTTCTGTCATATCGCCATCCCGGCATTGCGAACCTATCATATCACCATTTTCCCCCTAACAGCTCAATCTTGCGTCCACTTCTAGAAGAGCCATGGATGGCATTTGCACAGACTCATGATTGGTCCGTCGCAAGCAGGAACCGGGGCACCTCCCTGTGGCCACCATGACAGCGTGAAAGCGGCAGGCTAGCTTGGACGTTCATAGGTGATAACTGAGCCAATGCTAACTCTCTGGCTGATAAGACACGAAACCCCAGACGATAGACACGATAGGCCGCTGCACAGTATCAACAGGACAAGGTACGCCACGTTCCGCATCGCATCGCATTGCATACGTTGCCGCAAGCAATGCTTGGCTGGCGCTCGTGTATCACCTTTCCATTACGTCGCTCCAACACGCATCAATTGGCAAATCCGCATCGACGGACTGAAACATGACTACATCAGGGAGACTGGCAGACGCAGACCGATGCATTCGGCCACAGCGAAGCCGCTCGAGCACTTGTGCCGGCCCGCTTCATCACGGCGTCACCGACTCTGCACCGCTTCCCTGCCCCGGTCTCTTCTCCAGCGCTACCACTGTATGTATGTATGTACTCGTACAGAGCGGTGCTAATACTGGGTAGTCTCGGTAGGTGGCAAAGTCCCTGATCTTGAATCACTCACTTGCTGCCGTCTCCCCTCTCCCCTCTTCCTAGTTTGGCGCACCACGCCCGAGTCTGCCCATTTTTGGAATGCCACCAAAGGGTCGGTGATGGGGTCTCTCCCTCTTGTGGGCACCATCCAGCCACTAGCCGGCTCTTGGGGTGACTGACTGAGTGTCCCTTTTGTGGCTGTTCCCTGTCTGTTTCTCCGTGAGCGGTGAAGTCGCCCATGACGATGCGAGACAGACATTTGATGTTCATCACTCTTGTCACATTGCGAGAGACCTGCTACGAAAGCAGCTGCGTGTGCTGCTACCCTAGAAGGACGTGCATGAACGCTCAAGCTTACTAGGAGCACGCCGTTCCTGAAAAGAGGCGACATCTGTTGCGAGCTGTCTATGTTTATCCATCCATTGCGGCATAGGAGAGAATGAGGCGACCATCTCGCTGCCCGTAGGGCTTCTGATGACGACTGCTGCTCGGATAGTCACCGAAACGCCACTCGCAAATGAAGAAGGAAACTAGAAGGCAGTTCGAAGCATTGAGAACAGGGAAGACCTGGTTAGTTGCTGGGTCTCTCAACGCTCGGACGAGAGAAAAAAAAAAAGGGCAAAAAAAGTTCTTGACGCTGTTTCTGGCTCATGTTCCATGATTCTCTTCTGGCATGACACAAGTCTGCAACATTTGTCTAGCCTCTTGTGTTCGGGACATTTTTTCCCTTTCGCCTGCACTATTTCCAAGTGGAAAGGGCCCGCTGAGGACGCCAGGACGTGTAGTACTCGGTGCTAGCAGCGTTCTTACCGCTACGGCACAAGTACCAGGGGTCAGCTGGCCCCCCAAATGGATCAAATGGATCAGACCCGAACCCCAATGGATTCAGTCTTGCCAATGCCATCGCTAGCTGAAGCTGTTGTGTGCTATGCTGAGCAGCCAGCACGTTTTGACTTGCGGCCCGGCGCTTGGGAAGCCCGAGGTGCTGCTGCAGGGCACGCAAGTGGCGCGGACTAGCAGCGGTTGTTGACGGCATCTGTCGCATGGGCTGCCAGAGGGATGCCGAATGCCAGCAAGTCTCGTACCAAGCTTTGGTGATGGCGATGCTGATGGTGACAATGGACGACGGCGGTGATGATGTGCCGTGTCTGATGCCGCTGGGAGACGTTGCTCCTTTTGCTGGCTTGTCGCGGAGAGCCTCGGTATGTACAAGTGCGACGGCGAGGATGCCCATCATCAGCAGGTTCCTCTGCCGGCCGTGGTGCGATTGGATGTGCCTGCAGCGCGTCTCGGGCATGAAATTGAGCGCCTGCTTGGCTCTGCCCTTGTCCCTGCAACAACGCACGAGTGCTCGTACCTGTTACTCTATGCGCCGTCCACGCCTGTGCCACGAGCACCGCGCCATCTGGCCACCCCTGGGCCCCTGTCCATGTCCCTTTGACTTCCCACAAAAACGTGGCTCCCAGTGGAGACGTGCAGAAGGTGCGACGACTCGCCGGCTGCTGCCAGCGGAATGCATTGAGATGCAAAATGCAGCAAACGGGTCTCTCTCTACATGTACCGGACTCTCTGCTTCTTGGCTCTGGAGGGGGCGCACGCGCTGTCGAACCCTGCGCCCCACACACAGCACCAGCGTCCCAGGGCTTTTTCTGCGCTTCTGTGGATTTCCCTGGTGCTTCTTTTTCTTCAGAGGGTTTCAAGCTCGGATTAGTGCATACCCACATCCCGCCCGCCCTCTCCAGCGGCAGCAAACGTACATGTATGAGGTACATGCGTGGACGAGGTACGGCTGCCATGCGTCTCTTGCCGCAAGGTACATGCACCTTGCCAACGCAACGAGCAACTGCGCCGTTGCGAGCATCTGCATCACACCAGACTTGTTCCAAATCATCACTTTGCACGCTTCTGTGTCCTGCATTGCAGTCTACCTGCATTTACATGCACTTCTGCTCTGCATCTTGCCTGGCCCAGTGGCACGCACCGCAGACACGCGATTGAAACACGGGCAGCTCCCCCAATCGGCCACTGTGGTCAGCCAGTCCGTCAGTCTGAGTTCGCTCCATCCTCTCTGTTCCCCTCCTCATCTCGCCTGCGCGCTGCTCCCCTAAAGAAGAAGGCCTCAAGACGAAAAAAGAGGCCAAAGCACTGCACCACCACTCCGTCAATTCCATCCCTCCAGCACCTTCTCGACACCTCCCGACTCGGCTCCTCCCGGGCCTTGTTCCCTTTTTCTTTCCTTCCTCCTTGCCCAATCTCCCCCATCAGCCCATTTTGCCAGCGTCTCTGGCCTGCTGCTGCACGGGCTCTCGGAGAACTGCGCAAAGGACAAAGTACCCGGTACGCAGACCCGCGCTAGTTGACCCCCGGGCTCATGCGCTGTAGCCACTCCCCCTCCAAGCCTCCCCCCCAAGACGCCCCCCCTCCCCCCCCGTTCCACAGCGCTGCGAGGGTGCAGCGTTCAGCGGTCCTCTCCCCCCCCTGCCCGCTGCAAAGTACCCGCTACAGGTACCTCTCCAGGCTTGTTTTCAGCGTACACACCCCCAAAGGAGTTCTAAGGTCACCATTGACCTTTTTTTATTCAAATCTCCCCAAACTTTCTAACTCTTTTTCTTCTTGTTCCCACAGATGGCCGCCTTCTTGTCGCAACCTCTAAACACAATCGTCGAGCCTCTGCCTCCTGCATCGAGACAGCAACCCGACCGAGCCCAGTCTCTCACGACCGCCTCAGCCCGAAGTGCAGCCTCAGCATCAGCGTCAGCCGCAGCCCCAGCAGAGCGTCGCCTCGACGGCCTCAGATCTCCACCACCAGTCTCACTCTCCTCCTCATCCTCACACTCTCACCACCACCACCACCACTCGCACTCGGTCTCGCACTCGCAGCCGCACTCGCACTCGCAGTCTCGCCGCCACGCCAGCTCCGTCTCGATAGCCTCAGCTCCCACGCCAGTGCCTGCGACTCGCCACACGCGCACCGGCAGCAGCATCTTCTCACTTGCGGCCGCCGCCTTGGATAGAACCCACAGCGCCATCGCCAGCATCTCAGAGCCCGTGATCCGCAGCCGCCAGTCCAACTCGACGCTCGCCCGCCTCTCCCTCACCCCGTCCTCGCACCAACCGAGGGACGAGCCCGCCAGCCCTGACCGGCCCACCGCCCTCAACTACCCGTCGAGCCAGTCTCTGTCGTCCACCCAGGGAGACAGCAAGCAGTCGTCGTCGGCCTCGTCCGCCCTGCACTCTCCCGTTTCTGAATCCTCACCTCCCAGCAAGATGCATCAGACATCTTCGCGCTTGTTGCGCATGACCGATGATGACCGGCCTTTCACTAGAGTACGTTGAAGTTTAAAGCGTGCTCGTCTCACGTTTCCTCTCCTCCTCTGCTACTCATCCAGGTTTCATGAGAATCTCAGTGAATTTTGGAGATTTGCGGAGGCTCTCATCTCACCTTCATTCCATCCTCTTCTTCATGCTCATTCATGCAAAACGTCTGGCTTACCTGAAAAAAAAAATAGGATTTCAAGGATCTCTTCTCCACACTGATCGTCAGCCTTCTGCCTCTTGGCTCCCACCGAGTGCGGCTGACCAAGGTGGACTACACTTTCCTGTCCGAGGATGCTATCAACAACCTGGGATCGCTCAAGTTCTCTCAGTCCAACCGCATGCCTGACCCCAAGGATCCCTCAAGGATCGTCACCACTACCACTACGACCACCTTCTCCATGGCTAAGGACATGGCTCGCTCCATTTGCCAGCGATTTGTGGAGGCCCGCTTCATCGAGTCTGCCGATGGCAAGATGCAGCCTGTCTACAACATGAAGGGGTCCGTCTGGCAGCTGACGGCCAAGGGCGTTGCTATCCTGGATCGATTTTGCGCTAGAAACGGCATCCAGCAGAAGCAAGTCGCCGAGCTCGTCAACCTCCACTGCTGCTCCCTCGTCATCCTGGAGAGGGAGCAGCACAGCGACAAGATCCTCAGCGACCGGGGCACCGTCGAGGTCATCTTCCGCCGCTTCGTCGGCACCGAGAGCCGCAACGTCAAGCCCAACGTGGCCGCGGCGGACTCGGACTCGCTGCACGACTACGAGGACGGTCTCACCGGTGTCAAGATGGCCAACGAGCGTCGGGTGAATGGCAAGGTGTACAAGGACACCTTTACCGGCAAGGCCTGCGCGGATTGGCTGGTGGACTGCTGCACCATTGTGGATAAGCGAGAGGCCATTGAGATTGCGTCCCTCTTCGTCGAGTTTGAGTTGATTGAGACTGTGGTCCAGGACAGATCCTTCATGCTCCAGAACCCGGGCTGTCATCTGTTCCAGCCGACCAAGTACTCTGTCTACCAGATCTCGCAGCGAGGAAAGGACGTGATCAACGGCACCAGCTCGCGCGGCCGCCCCTCGGAGAGCGAGGCCGGCACCGGCTCCCAGCGCAACGGCGTCGTCCGCGACTCCAACACGCAGCGTCTCGAGAAGATCCTCAACGACCCGGCCCTCCGCCTCCTGTTCCGCGAGAACCTGCGCGAGACGCACTGCGAGGAGAACCTTTCCTTCTACAAGGACGTCAACGACTTTGTGCAGAGCTGTAAGACGGCTATCCGCCAAGCCGAGTCCGCCCCCTCCAACAACTCGATGGACATTATCAAGGAGATCATGGCCCAGGCCTACGGCATCTACAACGCCTTCCTGGCTCCCGGCTCGCCGTGCGAGCTCAACATTGACCACCAGCTGCGCAACAACCTGGCGACGCGCATGACCAAGGCTGTTGGCCAAGAGAACGGCATGATTGAGACGCTGCAGGAGGTTACTTCTCTGTTTGAGACTGCGCAAAACGCCGTCTTCAAGCTGATGGCTAGTGTAAGTTGCTTGCCCTTGTGCTTTTCCATTCCCCTTCATTTGCTGACTCTGTTTATGCAGGACTCTGTGCCCAAGTTCTTGCGCAACGCCAAATACGAGCAGCAGCTGCAGAACTTCAACCTCGATGGCTCTTCACGAGGCGTCGAGCGGAGCCTCAGTCGCTCCAACCGAAAGTAATGGCCTTTAGGGTACATGCTCACGACGGATGACAGGCGCCTTCTTACGCAGCCTCTCACGAATGCGACGACTCACCGGCACATGACTCGATATTTTCCCGCATATTTTTTCCCATCTGTATTTCTTTCCCTCTCCGCGCCCCATCGGTTGAAGGGGTTTGATCATATTTGCTTTGTCAAAAGGGCGGCACGACTTGATACCTACTAGATTTCTGCTCTCATATCTGCATCGAACCGGTGTTCATAGTGTCATTTGCCACTTTTCTTTTTTTCTTCTTTTCTTTCTTCTTTTCTTTCTTCTTTTCTACTACATTCTCCCATCTTGCCCCCCATCTTCCCGATTTACTCTCGCATTTGGTCCATTTTGGTTCCCATGTTCGGTTGCATTTGCACGCATGACATACTGGAACTTTTGCATTGGTTGCAGCATCGATTGCACCGCCAGGATGGATTCTAATGGTTGCTACGACCGGCTGAGGGATTCCTTTTGACTTTATTCTGCGATTTGGACAAAAGAGAAAAACAAAAAAGAAACAAGAGTGGAAGGCGTTTACGGAAATCTGGTATAGAAGAGAGGTCACATGGCAACGAACACGGTACAACATGGCGGCTTTGTTTTATGTGCACTCGCCTTACTTTTCTATTTTGCGGTTCGACTTTTGCATTTCCGACTTTTGGGGGGGTAAGGGAGGAGAGGAATATGTCACTCCGAGGAAGGGGTTGACTGTACGGCCACGACGAAGGAGGGCACAGTTGGGCTGATTCGGACGCGCGCATCGACGCGTTATGCATTACCGAGGCAGGGAGAGCAAAGTCGTCGTGTGATGCCTTTTTCTTTTTTAATTCTTTCTGTTTGCAACGAGCCTGCGGTGAGACACTGCGTCGGGCAACGGCAAATGGGTGGCATCGACGATGGACAATTTGAGAGAAAGGAAAAAGAGCCCCTGCCGGCACATGTATGTTTGAGTACCTTGTATGTATGCTACGGTCCGAGAGACTGCAATAAATGAGAATGAAAGCAAATACTTGCCGAGCAAAGTCGTGATTTGAAGAAGCAATTCCTGTAGTACCATTCGTCAGGGCTACAAGTGATGGCATCATCACGGATTGTTGTCTTGCCCATCTACGTACATTGCAAGTTTCCTATGCGTGTCCTGTTGTATATTCTATTTTTTTTTGTTTTTTTTTTTCTGGCGTTGTGCTGGGAATGTAGAAAGAAATGCGAGGCTGGGTGTAATCAAAGTCGCAGTTTGCGGTCGTTGCAAAGAACGACCAGGGAGGTTGGTTTGGGTTGTTCGGGTTGGTATGCAATCCCTATTTTTGCTTGCGGCGGGGAGGAATGCGGCCCTCTTCATTTTCTTTCCCGCGAGGGGGTTGACGATCTTGACAGAAATGGGACAAAACGATCGCGTTCGTCTCCTCCATTTCTCATCTCAGACATTTTACCTTCTTCGCCCATTTCTGTCAATTTGGCTGCATCGATCCCTTTTCCGCATCAAATGCCTTACCTTGGCTCTTGTTTGGATTTCAGTTTGTGGTGAGAAAAGAAACGCAGCGAGAATGTCTCGCCCGCAGACGGACGGACGGTTTGCTCCCCCCATTGCGTTGTCCACCCCAAACATTTCTCTCTCGCGCAATGCCAATGCCAGATATTCTACCTGATTTGTTGATGTTTCTGATGAAAATGGAAGTAATGTGGCCACCCAACTAACAACAGAAGAAGAAAACACGCTGTTTTCGTGTGATTCAATCCTCGAGCAATTCCATTATATAAACCCCCCATGGTGATGCCCTCAACCCAAATCTTCTCTCTCTCACTCAGCATCCAGCAATTCAAGCTTCGACACTCGCTTTCGTTTTCTCTCTCTCTCTCCCCTATAAACATTCGTTCACAACACACACATTCACTCTTTAAAAAACCCCCCCCTTGCTATCAAACTACTTTTAACGTAGTTTCTTTCTTTCTTCACACACACTCGCTCCCAACAAACAAAAACCCCATTTCAAGTCCAAAAGAAATTAAAAGACCAAGAAAATCAAAATGCGTACCGTCCAGGCAGTCCTCGTTTCCCTCGTCGGCATGGCCGCCGCAGGCAGCATCTACCTGCCTCCCCCGCAGGACAACGCCGCCGTTGCTGAAGGCGCGTGGGAGCAGCCCGTTGAGGTGCCCACGTACGAGATCAAGCCTCAGAAGCACGAGGATGCCTATCCTACTCCTGAGGAGGGCAACAAGCAGTGGGGCCACGGTGATGAGGAGGACAAGAAGAAGAAGGAAGAGGAGGAGAAGGGTGCCAAGTCTTGGGAGCATCACGGTGAGGAGGAGGAGAAGAAGAAGGAGAAGGAGCCCAAGGAGTGGGAGCACAAGGACGACAAGTCCAAGGAGGGCGAGTCCAAGGAGTGGGAGTCCAAGGACGACAAGAAGAAGGAGGGCGAGAGCAAGGAGTGGGAGTCCAAGGACGACAAGTCCAAGGAAGAGGATGACAAGAAGAAGGAGTGGGAGTCCAAGGACGACAAGTCCAAGGAAGAGGACAAGAAGAAGGAGTGGGAGTCCAAGGACGACAAGTCCAAGGAAGACGAGAAGAAGAAGGAGGACGAGAAGAAGAAGGAGGAAGACGAGAAGAAGAACGAGTGGGAGAACAAGGACAAGGAGTGGGACAGCAGCAAGGGCCAGTGGCAGAACGGCGGCCACGAGTGGAAGCAGCACAACCAGACCGCCGTCACCACCACAAAGGTCGTCTCCCAGTACACCACCTACTGCCCCGAGCCCACCACCTTCACCTTCAACCAGAAGACCTTTACCGTCACCGAGGCCACCACCATCACCATCACCGACTGCCCCTGCACCGTCGTCGAGGTAAATTTCTCCCCTTCCCCCCTCATTATCCTCATGCCGTCTTCAACACCAGCTAACCATCGTCAACAGCCCTGCGAGACCGGCGCCGCTAAGCCTTCTCACATCGAGGTCAAGCCTGCTCCTCCCACCCACAACGACAACGCCAAGCCCGAGGAGCCCAAGCCTCACGGCGGCGAGGACAACAAGGGCCACGGCGGCGAGGGCAAGCCTACTCCTCCCCCCGTCGTCATCAGCGGCGCTGCCGACAAGCTCGTCCACATTGGCGCCGCCATCTTCGGCGCCCTGCTCGTCGGCGTCGTTGCCCTGTAAGCGTCGTCTTTCCTGCTCTGGGAAAGACGTGGTGAGGATTGCATTGGGGAGGGGGAAAGACTTGGGGAAGATGATGAGGATGTTGATGATGAGGGTTGGGGTAGTCACGAGAGAGATAAAATGACAGAGACGGTCTTTTGCTTTTTATTCATTCAATGTTGCCTTGTTTTCTTGGAGATGAGAATTTGGGGGGGTTTGTGGTTTTCCTTCTTTTCTGGGGATAGATTTTGACAACACTTATGACCTTTTATCGATCCGGGGTGTGGATGATATCAGGCCTTTTCATCTTTTCATCTTTTTTTTTCCTGTTTTAATTCAGCATAGAAGGGTATCAAATTCGAGTCGCTTTTGCCAGAAATGCACCTGCTGTGGGCTGTGACCGCCTGTACCATCTTGATTGTGAACCTATCTGGTTGAAAAAACATCTTCTCACCTCCATTCAAGCCTTTGAGGGTCCGTCAGCCCTGTGAGTTGGATATATGAACAATCTCTTTTCCCACCAACGCCACGCCACGCATATGATCCAAATAAAGAAAGATGCAAAATCCCCAATGGAAAACCGGGTCGCTGTCTATGACCCTCTGGCCCCGTCATCGTGTCCAGCAGATGATGAAGACTCCAGGGCACTATGTTTCAAATATACTATTACGCCGTTCTCAAAGCACCTCCGTCTGCACAGTCCCTCCGGCTGCGGAGAAGCAACGTTTTCACTGCAGCTCTGGGACATAGGCGTGCGGAGGCGTCCTCATCGCACGGGGCGCCATGGCCTCGGGCTGATATCCGTAGTGAACCCGCGTGCTATCGAGCCCCTGATCGCGGTACTGATACGCCTCCGTCGGCGGCGTGGGCGGTGCTTCCCATGACGTGGGCCGCGGAGGCAGCGGCTTTGTTCGCAGGATTTCGCTGCTCGCCGGCCGGAGCTGCTGTTCCTGTGCGAGTTGCGTGGCCTGCGTGTGTAGCGTACGCTGTGGCGGTTGCGAATGCTGTCTGCTGTGCGCGTGCTGAGCTCGATCCGTACGCGATCCCGCCAGCTGGGCGTCTGACCTGGCGGCCTTGACAGAAAGGGCCTCCATCAGAGTGCCGTGTGCCTTCTTGATCGTCTTCTTGATGAAGCCGGCCATCATAACGTTGCAGGTGATGATGACGTCCTCTCGAATGTACAGGCCCGTCCGCGGCGCGCCCAAGCCCAGCTCCATCGGTTCCGGCGCCTCCCCCGGCTCGGAGCCTCCGACCGTCCACTTCTCGCGCAGGTCGACGCCCATGGGCGCATGGCAGTGCGTCTGCAGGCCCATGGGCAGGTCGTGGAAGGCGGCCGTGTAGGAGATGGCGCCGGTGGCGAGGTTGCCGGGGAGGTAGGAGATCTTGTCTGTGATGGAGTACCATGTGCAGACGTGCTCCTCGGGCAGAGCGTGGGGAGGAGGCGGGATGACATGGCGGTCGGTGACCAGCGGGTTGAGGTCAATCATCTCGACATGGTTGTGGAGGAAGTCGATGGCGGTCTGGCGCGAGATGCCCGGGGGGAGGGGCGTGATGGAGGTGAAGACTGTCCGCTTCGACATGATGCCTGTCTGTCTGGCTGTGTCCTCCTCTGTGGTCTGACGACTCCCCTGTGATGGCGACTCTGCGTATGGGCCGTATAAACGAGCGACTTGTCGGCAAAGCAGAACAAAAGCAAAAGCAAAGAGCAAAGCAAGCGTGTTCGCCGTGTTCGCGGGTTTTTGTTATATGTAGATATATGAGAGAGAAAAAGTGCGGCCGAAGGCCTGGTCTTGTGTGTCTGATATCACGAGCCCAACGAAGCGCGGGGCGTCTGGCGGAAGGGGGGCGAGGCTAAGCGGCGTTTCAGAGCTGAAGCAGGAGACACCACACAGACGCTAAACATGCAAAAGAGCGACGGGCGAGAAGGAGGAAGAGAAAGAAATGGAGAGGATGAGAGATTTCAGACGAAATCGGGAAGCGGGAGGAGGAATAAGTATGGCTGACGGAGGTGCACTTGGATGATGATCAAGCAAGAGATGCAATAAATAGCAGCGCTAAGTGTCTAGCCGCGATGCCGTCAGATTTGCGACAGCCGCCGACGGAAATTGCCTTTCCGGAATAGACAAGAGGGGAGAAGAAGGGAAGAAAGAAAGAAAAAGAGGGCCTAAATTGGGCTGGCGATGACCTGCTCTGGCTGGAGCCGACTGACTTGCTAGTAGTAGGAAGCTTGGAGCGGCGCTTCTGCTCTGCTGACAGGCGTCAGCCCCGGGCTTTTGGTAGGCCGCGGCAAGGGTATAAATAAGCGGCGAGCACGGGGCTGGAATGGAGAGGAATGAGAGGATATGGAATAAGGCTCTGACAATATGAGCGAGTTGGTCCGTGGATCTATTGTGGTTGGATGGTTGGGTGGTAGGATGGATGGATGGATGTCGGCAGCTGCAGGATTCAGCCGTGTCTCGCGAGGCTCACGTAGTCGTTCCAAAGCTGGACTCTTTTGCACCAGGAAATCACATTTCTTTGCAGTATTTCGAGTCGGTAAAAGGACAAGCTCAAGGGTCTTTTTGAGATGAGACGCCGCGGCTGTTTCTGGCTGTGACGAAACCAACGAGGCTCGGTGGTTTGATTGGTGGAGAAGCTTTTGGCGGTTGACGCAGATGCAGATGCCAGAAGGAACCCTGGTGTAGGAGTGCACGTGACAGCTGATATACATCCAGATGCCCCTATCAACTGACAGCTACTGCACCTAAAGTATTCACTGCCGTGCAATTTCTGAGGAAAGCCGATGCATCTGCATGCAATACCTTCTCGCTTCATTCAAAAAGCCGGTGATGGAATCATCTTACGAAGAGGTACTTACATACTTACTACCTGTACTTGTCCGTCATCTCCATCTGAGGGGACCGCCAGAACAAGGCTAAGCTCGGCCCTCGGCCTTAGTCAGCCGTTTATTCTTAGATCTTTTAACTTCCGGCCCCGCCTTTCCTGGGAGGCTTGGCGATGGGCTGTCAAATCTGCCTCTTTACTCTTTACATAATGCTCTCGAGCTGTTGCGCCTCAGACGAGTTTTACATAACCATGAGCTTCGTGTGTCGCCTGAACCAACGCCCTCACAGGCCTGAGTCTGAGCTTCTGTCTCCATGCGAGAAGTATCTGAAAGCTGTTCTTTCCGGGAATTCTTGGTGAGTATGAGTTTGTTGAAGCGAAGCGGATATTGCGGATGATGCGGCACTCCTGGTCTGCTGCATGCATGGCATATCGAAGGACAGGATGGCATCTGGTCGCAGTGCATCGCGACAGCCGGGCAATTGCCAGCCCAAACCCCCGGCCAGTGAATGCAGCTCAACGTCGCAGCCGTTATACGAAATTCCTCTTTCGGAACTCTTTTGCTGTGGACAGGGTGGACTGTACATGTGGTAGTAGTAGCATCCAACAAAGAACGGCGTCGGGTGGAATATCCGAGTCCGATGCACGCTCACTTGCTGATATGACCTCCATGCCCTTTTCTGCTCTATAACTGCTTTTGTCCACAATGTTCAGTATACACGCCCCTATCAGCAAGGGGATGCTCGTACATCGTATAAGTAGTAGCACCCTGAGTGGCCCTTTTACAGTGGCACCAAGTTCAAAGTCGGCATCCGGAATCATCCCGGCCGTCTCACCCACGCCTGCGCTTCATCCAACCTCTCTCTCACCTATCACCACAATACCTTGGCTTCACCAAAGACAAAAGGCTCTACAAGCAAATTTCATTCCCCAACGTCACAGTCTCCTTTTACTTGAAGACGACAAGTCACCCCTTTGTGGAATTCCGCCCGACCAATCTCCAGCGTCCTCTTCAGAATCCAGCCATTACTGTAATATTCCATTTACCCCGACGGCAGCATTAACCAAGCCGTCTCTCAACACTAGCCCTCTTCCAAACTCCACAAGCTCGGGCTTCTTTTTCCTTACCTACCTTAGGTCGGTGTATACACACCAACAGCCGGTGACCAAATTCACCGCTCGTATATTTGGCCAACCCCCATCATTAGGTACGTCTTCAAACCAAACAAGACAAATGAAATCTCCATGTTCCTCTAGACAAATTCTACAACAGGAAAAAAAAGGTTCGATACAACCTTAAACCCACGAAACAGGGCAAATATTACGAGAGAAGGTCATCTAGTATTCAGATCAAGTAATGAGAATTCTTCTTGCACGGGTCCCGGACCATGGATACATCAATTCCTCCGCCCGAGCCACCGCACGGAACAAATACCTTGTACCACATCAATACGAACTGGATCCCAAATCCACAACAGGATGAATAGTAACAACCTCATTTCTTGCAACGAAATGACGGTGGATTGTGTCTGCAGGGAAGCGACATGCATCTAACAGCACAGGTAAGGCAGGCAGGCAAGCGGGCAGGTCCCCTTATCAGGGAGCTGAGGTAGCATCCCGTTGATGAGATCCGTCTTGAGCCGCGGCATGGCTTGACACGCTTTCTTTCCCTAATTGTTCCCCCATCTTGCCATGTTGAACGATGCGGGACGACATGTGAAGCAGGAGAAGGGAGCTGGGGGGTTGCTAGGAGTTCAACTTCTTCACTCGGCCGAGAATGGCAGTGATTGCTCCGAGCCATTACACGGTATGTGATCGGACACCCCGAGCCGCGTACGACCAGAAATCTCAGTCAGATGCTCTGCCATTTCTTCCATCAGCATCAAGTTGTAGGTATTTCGTAATCCCGTGCATTAGTCGTCTCATCCCAGGAACGGCCCGCTCCTCGTAAAAAAGCCTTCTTGGCCGTCTAGGTATGCTATGTGTGTGTGTATCTGTACAGCGCATGCTTATGCTTTTCCCTCCAAAAACCACAGACGAATGCTGAACCAAAACACGCAGAGAAAATCAACAAATACAAAGAATAGAGCAAGATTCCTTCGTATCCGTGTGTGTTGTCCAGGCCATAACAAAAACCAAACGCAAAAAACCTTCAAATCTCCTTGCACCACTTGGCCAACACGCTGCTCAGCTTCGTCGCCACCGGAATCTCCTCGAGCGCAACGTCCACCCTCCACATCTTGGCCTCGAGACCCCCGTGCTGCCGCCCCTGACTCCTGCTGCCCGCGCCCGCGCCCGCCGGCACCAGCAAGCCCAGCGTCACCAGCCGCTCCCACGCGACGGCCGCCACGCCGCGGCCCCAGACCCGCGCGTTGCCCCCTTGCCCCAGCAGGCCCGCCGTCGCCGATTGTACGCGCTGCCGCCCGGCCAGCGTGCTGTACTCGTCGTACGCCATGGCGAAGTTGACCGTGTCCGTGTCGGCCACAATGTCCAGCCGCGCGGCCGCAATCAGCAGCCCGAGGTCCAGCTCCGACAGCGTCGACAGTAGGTGCAGTCGCGAGTCGGGCGGTGCCAGCGACGTCAGCTCCGAGCCGACGACTGGGATCTTGAGGTCTGGGTTGCTGGCCGTGAGCCACGACAGTGGTAAGATCCATTCGTTGAAGAAGCCCGACGGCGACTTGGTTGTGTAGTAGTGGTACTGCAGCAGGTCCTGGAACGCTCGCTGCTTGTAGAGATCCTGTACGGCACATGTGGTCAGCACGATGATTCGAGTGCGACACCGACTTCCTTCCCTTACCTCAATTTTGTGATCCCAATACGCCTGGAACTCGGTGAATCCCTCAACGCTCCGGTCCAACCCTTCCTCCTCCGGCTGGACATCCCCGAGCATGAGCCCCTGTCGGCAGACTTGCCAAAAAGCCGCCAAGTTCTTCGGCAGCGACAAGTAAATGTATCGGTGGCTGAAGCGGCTCTTGACTCTCTTCTCGAGCATCTCCACCACGTCGAGGCGCGTCGTGCATCCCAGGACCGCAATCGGCGCCTTTCGCGACTGGGCAATGTCAAACAGATTGTACAGTAGAGTCTGCCTGGGATGAGTCGCAAACAGATCAAATTCGTCAATGACGAAGATGACGGACTGCGAGGTGACGCCCTCGTCTTGTCCTATGATTTCCGAGGGATGGGACAGCAGTGCCAATAAGGACGCCATGGTATCCGCATAGTTGGACTGCATGTGTAAGAAGAAGCATCGACGTCAGTAAAAGATGCAATCCGCGAAAAGAGACGAGATACTGGCACTCACCCGCGTCAGCAAGTCGTCGTCAACCTGCATTTCCTTGCCCAGCTGCCGCCAGATCTCCTTGAGCGCCAGCTTGTCGTCTGTGTGAATGAACCCATTGAGCCTAACAATGTGAAAGTCTTGACGATGCTCCCGCGACATGTCCTTGACAATGTTGTTGATCATCTATGCAAACCTCGTCAGCATACCTTTTCCAGACCAAAAAACCTCCAGCATATATGTGAACATACCGTCGTCTTCCCACAGCCCCTCGGCCCAATAAGAAGCATAGAGTTTCCCTCACCCGCCACAACGGTCTGCTCAATCAGCTGATGCGCCTTCTCATACTGATCCTGCTGGCCAAACATGCGAATCGACCTCCGGCCCGTACATCGATCCAGCAGGACCCTCTGCAGTGCGCGCAAGTGAAAGTCCAGGTTGGGAATGTCCGGCACCTCACTGACAGGCGCCACGACCGCGTCAACGACTTCCTCTAAAACCTCCTCAGTCGGCTTCTTCGCCAGGCCCAAGACATCCTCCTGTGCGCATGACTTGCACAGCCAATCGCCCTCTGGAATCTCACGCACCCCGTAGCACATCTGGTGCACAGCAAAGTCGCAGTTGTCGCACAGAATGATTTCGTTGGGTGCTTCGGATTCCGGACTGGAGCAGATGCCGCACACGATCTCGTCCGAGGCGACAACAATAGGCTCGGCCTGCTTGGGCTTTCGGCCGGGCTTCTTCCTGGCGCTGGGCTCCTTTGGCAGGTCCTCGAAGAAGACTTCCGTAGATACTTGGGCGTCGTTTGCTTGGTCGAAAGACACATTCTTCGGCGGCCGAGGTCCGCGTTTCTTCGTCGGTGATAATATGCTCTTTGGTGTCGACGCCGCCGAGACTGTCGATTCAGCTAACCTCTGAGTGAGATTCAAGCTCCGGTTGCTCAGAGGGCCAACGGCAGGGTATTCATTCGTCGAGAGCTCGTCCGCAGTATCGTCCACCAAGCCATTCGTAAGCGGCACCAAGTCGAGGCGCTTGATCGAGCGCACCGTCGAAGGCGATTCATGAGGCGCATCGACACCCTCCAGCTCGGGCTCCTCAGCAATCACGTCGATGCTCTCTTTGTCCTCCTCCTCATCGTCCTGCTCTTCCTGTTCATCTTTCCTCGGCCTGCCTCTGGCGCCGCCCCTCCCACGGCCTCCTCTGCTGCCTCTCCCACCTCTGCTTCCTCTGCCTCTGCCTCTCCCTCTGCCTCTGCCCGAAGGCGGTGCCTCCTGCTTGGGTGACACAAAGGTCTCGTCTCGCACGGGAATCACCTTGCGTCTGCCCCCTCTGCCCCTTTTCGGCGGCGCATCTCCAGTATCCCACTTGGTCCCCAGCAGAGCAGCAAGCTTAATGGCCGGCCGGGCCTTGTTCGCCGTCGTCGTGGACAGTGGCTGCTGCTGCTGCTGCGCCTGCGGCTTTGGCTGTGTCACGGCGCCCTTCTCGACGGCGACCTCGCCATTTGGCTCTGCAGGCGCAGCCTTCTTGCCGTAGCCAAACACGCCAGAGATGGCCGAGGCGAAGCTGCTCAGGGCCCCCGGCGCCGGCGGCACGTCTGCGTTCTCGCCATCGGTCCGGCGCTTCTTGAAGGCGGCCTCGGAATCTGTGCTTTGGTCGTGTTCGGCAAAGGATCGCTTTCGGTTTCCCATTGATTCGTCGAGCTCCATTGTGCGGCCCGTGGCGCGAGACGGCGCCTGAAATATGCACGGCTAAAATGGCAGTGCGCTCAGAAAGAAACAGAAGATATTTGGCATTACGTTGAAGGAAGAAGGGCTGTCGAGGTGCGAGAGAGCGAGACGTCTTGGCCTGCCCTTGGGAGGTTCGTGGTTGAGGGATGAGGTTAACCTAGACCTGCCACTTAAGTTGGCACGCGTGTGGCGCGTTTTCCAGGTGGCCAGACGCGTTAATTCTAGCGCTGTAGCGCCGGTTCGGCTGTCAAAGACCAGGCGGCGACTCTTGGTGAAACCGACATCCTTTTGCATGCTGATGACCCATTGTTACTACCTAGTATTTGATTGTCAAACTGATGCTCATACTCTGACCTATCATCATCTGGATAATGTCATCACTACATGTTATTTAAATGATCCCTTCCCAACAACGTAGAGATAACTTGAAATCGCTTAACCCCACAGCGCCCATTTGGTACGTTCGTCTTCACTTGCCCGATTCGGCAATTGTCTTGGGACTCTCCGTCAACGTATGTATAAGGTACATTGCCAGGCGAGACCACTTAAAGGAAACACTTCATGATTACCATGGGCCACTATACGATAGATATTGGATTCAAGGGCCATTGAAAATACCATACAAGGACATGCAGGAAGAAGATACAACGCACTCTTAGGGGGAACCGGACACACCAAGAAACGTGGAAGCTGAGGCGCAGCAAAGGCATGTTCGTTAACCCAGGTCCGACGATGAATACTCTCCTTCTCCTCTACTCACCTCCTCTCGGAGGTGCGATCCGGCTTTCCTCCGTCCGTGATACACACACACGCCGGTGCCGCCGCTCTTGTGCCGTTTGTTGGCAGGGCACAACGGGCTTCCAGGCAGGTGTTCCAGCACGTCGAACTCAAACTTGTTGCCGGTGGCCCCTGAATGGTCGCGCCGACCTGTCCGCTGAGGCACCTGATCCCACCACTGGCGAGGCTGACCATGGACGCTGTAGCGCTTCGTCGAGCGCACTGGTGGTGTAGCCTTGGTGCTGGTTTCGCCTTCCGCCAAGGGCGGCGTCAGTGACGTGAAGAAGCCACGAGGTCTGCCATCGGCCGTGTCTTCATCCAAGGGAGGTGTGCTGACTCGGACGGCCTCCTATCGGGGTATAAGCTGATGCAGGCAAGACGGAAGGTGAAAGAAGATGCTGGACAGCGACTTACCCCTCCGGGAAATGTGGTATTGGATGTGTTATAGCTATCTGAAGGCTTAGTGTTAACTTGCAAACCACTTCCCGTCATTCTGGGATAGCTGCTAACGCACTCGTATATCTCAACCATTGATTCGCAGGAGACGCAGGAGGTGTCTGGCCCTTAAGAACTGCCCTGACGGAGCTGGAAACGCTGTTGATCGAGTCGTTGGATTCCTTCCGATGCCATGGAGCCTTCCCGAAGAGTTTGCGGCCTATTCTCAAGGTATGATGCTCGTCCTTGAACCACGTTCCCGTCCTGCTGATGGTCTGGGCGGCGAGGAATCTTCGAGCGCCTTCAATCGTTGATCGCGTACGGGAATCTTCGTCCGGGCTTAGTTTCTTGCCAGGGCGTCCAGTCCCAAGTGCAGAGCTTGTCTGAAGGCCAGAGTCTGTCGGGTGGTCCAGATATGAATCGTCCGGATGTTGATGCTTGAGCTTGGACTCGATTTCCCTTTTGGCTTTCAGATACAGGATCCTAGGCGAGACCAGGGGAGTCAGCGGTGCAGCGGGTTTCAAGGTTGACTGAGCTCGGCCCTCAGGCAAAGGTTCTTCTGAAAACCCCATGGGGCGACCACTCTTTGGATCGGGCGAAACAACAATGCTCTCGCTGGACTGCTGCGACTTGGATGGCGTCATTGCAACAGTGCCAGGCGACACAGACGCCATAGTCGGATGTTGGAGTGAGAACACATGGTCAGATTCGGACAGATAGGGAGTCCGGACCTGCTGAATGGGCGGCAGATCTTGTTTCGGGGGCTCATATCTCGGCTTCGGTCCGGAAATGGAGGCACCACGGGAGGCCTGTAGCCCTTCGGGGAGTGCATCCGTCTCGCTCGCAGACTTGCCCGACCGTGAGCGCCACTTCCAGAAGCGAGAGTTGGAACTGGCGTTGCTCTTGCGGGGAGAGCTTGCAGTGAGCTGTCTCTCCGCCCAGAATCCCTCGGGGAACCAGACCTACTCGTAGCCCTCGTGCGGTGGCCGGGGCGGATCGACGCCGAATTTCGAGGCCGAAGCGGACAACGAGCTAACCCTCGTTCTCTGCTGTGGCCATTCTGTTGGAGAATTGGAGTTTGAAAAGGCGCCGTCTTGCATCGCCCTCTCCTAAGGGGTAGATCGGGGCTGCTCGTGAGCGTTCATAGCCGTCGGCGCGAGGGAGAGTAGGAAACACGGCGGGCCAGGTATAGAGCGGACTGCGAGATCAAAGTAGCTGCTAGTGCGGTCAGCCCTGTCAGAAGGCTAGTCATATACAGAAAGAACTGGTGCGGACTTGACATCACGAGAGCCTGTGGTGTTGCCTGCTGCTGCATTTGCGTGTCTGTCATCGGGCATGATGGACTGTCGTGACAGAGGGTGGAAAGATAGCAGGCCTCAGGAGAATGGGGGTGGAGGTGACGAGGTGTCGACTGGTATCGGCAGCAGAAGATGAACAAAATGTTGGTTGAAAAGTGATCCCATGAACAAAAAGAAAGGAAAAGAAAACGAGAAGACAGTCTAAAAGCCTCCTCTTGGTATCGTTCGAATGAGCTCGTCCAGGGATGGGTATGGAATATATATACTAGGTAAAGCAGGTATGTCAGGAAGCAGAAGATTCGCAGGCAGAGTTTTTGGAGAAGTGCCAACGTGGGCATGACAAACCCAAAGTCGTGTACGCACGCCTGATGGAAGGTCCAACAAATGTTCCTGCTATTGGGGCCCGAAAGTTGACCGCATCTCATCTTCAGGGGTTTCTTAGCAGCACACAAACATCCAATTCTTTTGCACTTCATCTGGACGACACGACATGAGTAGGAGAAAAGGAAAGAAATGTTGATTGGTATTGTCGCATGTGACATGATCTCATGGGACGTCGTCCTCCCGCCTTTATAACTTGAATATTCCATTTTTGTTGTTCCCCGATTCCAAACACGCCGAAACGCCAAACATGTTCCCGTCAACCGCTGTCGCTGCTCCGAGGGTGCCATACACCGGTACATCACATCTCCATCGTGTCGTCGCCATCCAGAGCCATGCCCTGGGGCTCCAAAGGAACTCCACGGCCTCGTCCGGCCAGCAGTTCTCGTCTGACTTCAGGGCCAATGGCGGAGTGGCCGTGTGTCAACAGCAGATCCAGCAGCGCCTCACGCTGATCCTCGGTGATGTCGCCCTTGTATCTCTGCGCAAACGCCAGCAGGCTCTGGTGCCAAATAACCGGCAGCTTAGCCCTGTAATCTGACCCGCTCATGACAACGGTCATGCTATCGCCAGCCCGGGCCGCAGCTGGGTCCTCGGCGCGGAATCTCAGGAAGTGGAAGACGAGGGCGTCAATAGCCTGGTAGGGAAGCGCGTACTTCTTCTCCAGCAGAGTCTTGATGAAAATGTTGGTCGCGCCACCGCCCTCGCTGCCCTGAGAAGCCTCCTGAGCGGCAATGTCGCAGAGGCCCTTGATGGCCGCGGCAGAGTGCAGGACGGGGATGGAGACTCGCGCCAAGACTGCTGAAATGATGTGCGCCTCTCGCAGTGTGCAGGTGCCGCTGCCAATCAGAGGGAACAAGAAGCCCTTGAAGAATGCCGCAGGCTTGTAGAGGGCCTTTTTGAGGGAGTTGAACAGGTGGACGTTGAGCTTCTTCGTTTCGTAGATATCCTCGCGGACCTTTTCCAAGATGACCATCTCCAGGAACCGCTGAACCACGCCGGGCTTGGCTGAGACGAATATCCTGGTCGCTTGGTAGCAGGCGTTGGGGGTCCAGTTCTCGGGCCTGGTGACGTCGATGATGTCCTCCCAGTGAGGGATCGTGGGCAGAATCTTGAAGGGTTTGGGTAGGGGTCCAGATTTGTACCGGGAGAGGATCTCGCCAATCCTGCTTGCTGTTAGAGTCGAGGCCGCAACACTCGATGGAATGATAAGACGGCGGCACTACTTACTTGGTGTACACTTCCACAACCTTGGGTGGAAGCTCATAGTCATCGTCGGGCGCGCGGACGTTGCCTCCGCCAGCCTGCGCTGCCTCGTGTGCGGCAATCTTCTCCAGAATCAGATCGGCGAGGTTGACAGACTCGCCCTGGGGTGCACCGGAAGGCTTGAGGTCCCAGCCGTGCTTCAGCAGGTCATCCTCCTCCTCGTCTCCCATGAATTTCCTGTATGTATCAAGGTCTTCAGGATCGACCTCAACGTCCTCCACCATCTCATCCTCGTCGCCCCAGGCCTCCTCGTCGTCGTAACCCTTCTGCTCGCCATCCTCCTCGCCGAATCTTGAGTCGTAGCCAAAGTTGTCCACAGTGGTCTTTTGTACTGGTTTATCGGCGTTCTCCTCCTCCATCAGCTCACGGCCTATCCGCAGGATGTTCTTGGAGGCCTTGGAGTCGACAAACGTCTCCTCGGATTCGTCAACGTCCTTGCCCTTTCTCTTGGTAGGCTTGTTCCGCAGAATGCCCGTCGCGAGGACATCGTCTTCTAGGGGGTTGTGACGCCGCCCGGGGCGTGTCGCTGTCGGGGCCGTTGCCTTGGGCATCTTTGCGCTCTGATGCTGTTGATTGCGGTGGCTTTTTACTTCTCCGCGATGACCGCAAAAGTTGGGTATCTAGAGTGCGAATCTGGTTTTGCTGGGTCCGGACGAACTTCGTTGGTGGGCAGAAAATCAAAAATTTGTGTCTTATCGATCTGCCACCCCTCTCGTCGAATTAGGCTTAGCGCGCTGCACCAGAAACCCACAGCTTGCGACTCACCGCCTTTGACTTGTAAGTGAGCTTGGTGAGGTTGAAGCAGTGGCTCTTCATGCTTAGGCACCTGAATTGGAAGATACATGCTGGAAATTTTGAAACGAGCAAAATGCCTAGGTATTCTATGGAAGAGCTTGTCGTATTTCAGTTGAAAGTGCCAGTTCGTCAGACGTTGGCGGCATTTCGTGCGTGTCAGCTTTAGCACCCAGATCAATCAACCTTGAGAGCATGTCCCGGTTTGATACAAAGGCGCGATTCTAGATCTACAAACATAAATCATATTCTCATCTCTATTAACCGGACGTTTGTATGTTTCGTCGCCTTGATATGGGTAATATTCTCTTATAGAACACATCAGTTCATGCATCCTCTTTAAGTGCTGCCCAAAACAGTTAGCCAGCAACCGCCTATGACGCCGCCCCAAGCATTTTTTCTCCCCACTACTGTCAAAATCCATAGCCTTGCCCCTCCAAAATATTTCATACGATAAGCGGCCTTCTTTACTTGACCGTCATACTCACTCCATATAAGAGCATCATCTCGTTCATTTGTCTTAGTGAGCACAAAGAAAGTCTCACCATGCCGACAGAGTTAGAAGAGGTACGTCACATCAAGACATCACAAGATGTATGCTCAGACAAAGAAGAGAGATACTAACACATACATACTCAGCTCGTGGGCTTCATCGCCCATCCAAACCCCCAGATCAGGGCCGTCGCGATAGAGAACCTCGTCCCCTTCTCAGAAACCGAACCGTCCATCTTCAAGACTGAGCAACTGAAGCCGGTCAAGCACCTCAAGTTCCTTGTCCGGGACATTCCGGTAGGCGCATCCTCTTTCTCACTCACGCTCATCTCACTTTGATCCGGACTGAGAGCTGATTCTTCCACATGTTATAGAAAATCGCCGAACATGCCTTGACAATCCTCATCAACCTGACGGGAGACCAAGAGATCCTAGACTTTGTAGCAACAGACGAAAAGTTTCTCGAAATGGTCTTCTCACACATCGTCGTACGTCCCCCCTCCAACCCAGCCCCTAACGAAAGTTCTCATCAAATCCTAACATAAAATGAAAAGCACCCCGAAGAGCCAAACGCAGACCTCCTAGCCATGCTCCTCGCCAACCTCTCCAAGCACCCGCACACCAAATCCATCCTCCACAGGACCCAAGAAACCCCCTCCCAGCTCTCCACATCCGACCGCGTCATCGACCACCTCATGGACCTCTTCGTCAAGGGCCAGGACGGCGCCTACAACAAAAAGGCAGACTTTGACTACCTCGCCTACGTCTTCGCCGACCTCGCCAAGCACGCCGACGTCAGGCAGTACTTCCTCGCCGAGCAGCCCTACGACGGCGTCATCCCCCTGACCAAGCTCAAGGTCTTCACCGAGCACAAGTCTGATATCCGCCGCAAGGGCGTCGCCAACACCATCAAGAACGCGGCGTTTGAGGTTTCCGCTCATCCGTCGTTTTTGTCCGACGCGGGGATTGATATCTTGCCGTATGTGCTTTTGCCGATTACCGGCAATGAAGAGTACGACGATGATGACTCGATGGACATGCTGCCTGATCTGCAGCTCCTCCCTCCCGACAAGAAGCGTGACTCGGATACGTCCAACATCCAGACTCACGTCGAGACGTTGACCTTGCTGACGACGACTCGAGAAGGCCGTGACCTGATGAGGAAGGTCAAGGTGTATCCCATCATTCGGGAGACGCACATGAGAGTCAATGATGAGGGCGTCCAGGAGGCATGCGATAGGCTTGTACAGGTCCTCATGAGAGATGAGGCGCCGGAAGGGGCAGAGGAGGGCACAGAGGAGCGCGTGAAGGAGGTTGAAGCAGATGAGGACGACGAGCTGGTCGAAGTCTAAGGATCGCAGCACAGCCGCTACTAGGTACCTTTTCTTTACTGGCTTTTCTGGTTGGCATTTATTTCCTATGTGCGATGTCAAGGCGGGAACATGATGGGAACAGGATACACAAAATACTTCTGCCTCACAGCTCAGGCTCTGCAGAATTGCAAGATAGATCTCATTAAAGTAGGTGTGGGTATACAATCATATAAAAAACTTTCGTAACTTGATGCATCATCATGATAAAGAAGTAAACCACAAAGGACCACCCGTCATCCAACGCCGTTGGTGGGCTATTTCGCCGCCAGCTTGTACCGTTCTAATCATCATCATGCTGTTCCTGGAACACGCTTTTTCGCGTAGTTGGGCTGCTTGAAGACGACGTCTTCTTCACTGTTAGATAGTCGTCACCAGGGTTCTCTTCCGCAGTTGGAGGCGACACCACAAACTCATGGCCATCTGGAGATTTCGCCGATTCGTCCGTCGACTCGGACTTTTTCTCAGCTGCCGGGGCCGTTGCTGATTCAGGGGTAGGCAGCAGAGATTTTTCGTCATTTTCGCCGGCTTCTGGAAGCGGCGGAGAGGGGAGGGCGCTCGAAATAGCCGTATGCGAGTCGCTGTTTCGATCTTTTATAGGAGACACCGTGTTCCGCGCAGACGTGCTCTGAAGTGAGCTTCTAGTTGGGCTGGGCAAGACATCGCCGGTTCTGCCTGGGAACCAATGAGAGTATCGCTCACGAATATCCATCGGCGACAGCCCGGTGTCCTGAAGTTCGACCCGGGTCGTATCAGCTGTAATAGAATGCTGCGGTTAGCCTTATATGATTCACTCATGAGACGAATGGGAAGGCGGGCAAACGTACGAAGCTCCACCAACTGCGTATCAGCCATTTCATGATGCTCAGGGGGCACAGATGCCGCATTTGACGGTGTGAAACTGGGGTACACGTATTCACGCATCTCGGGACTCCCTGGAGTCACTTCGGTGGTGGTCTCCGTCGGAGCCTTGTTGGTGGCTGGCTGTCCTCGGATCCACGAGAGGATCCTGTGGCCGGCTTCATCGCTGGTGTTGGTGCGTGAGCGGTTGCTAATATTCTTTCGTCGTCGCCAAAGGCAAAACAAGACGATAATGCATGTAAGGGCAATGAGGCCCAGAATCACTCCTAGAACTGGTCCTACCCACGACGGTAGTCCTCCGGATTTCGAAGGAGGCGTCGGCGATGGTTGTGCAGGGGGGTGGGCCGACTCTATTGCTGGATAAGGCCAGTAGGTCGTGATTTTCTTCTGATCATACGACGTATCGAACACTTTACCAAGGCCCGGATCTGCCCAGCCGGAGGCAGCCGGTCGGGTAGCTGTTGCGCCGCCCGAGGCCGTTCCTCCGATGACGGCCTGAACCTTCTCGGGGACGCCATAGTCGCCGTAGACGGTGGGATCGTAAGAGTCCATCCATTCCCCGCTGGTGAGATTGAACATGACAACAGGTCCATCCTCTAGACATGTTAAAGTTGTACCGGGAACGGGTGTAGAGCCACCAATAATCATCATCTGATCGGGGTACGGCGTGAAGCACTTGTGCCCTGCTCGCGCGTGGGATTCCGTGCCATTGTTGATCTGAGTCCACGTGAAGGATGGCAGAGAAAGGACCCAGACGTCGTCGTGAAACGGTTTGGTAGGATCAATACCATCATACCCACCATAGTAATAGATGTTATAGCTTGAGCTGTCGGACGCTGTGGCCACGACAGCACATCCACGAGCCCGTGTGCCGGGCCCATCCTCGGTTGGTTGCGTATACCACTTGTCGCCAGCAACGTCGTAAACATCGATCACGCGCATAAACGCAGGGCTCTGAGCCTCCTATACACTCATCGTTAGAACCAGATATTAAAGAGAGGAAACATCAGCGGGCAGGTGCTTACGCTAGCTTTGGCATTTTGAGACCTTCCTGTCGCATTGGCGTATTCAGGGAAAAGGACACCTCCAAGAGCAACGAGGATGCCTTTCGCCCCAACAGGTACCCAGACGAGCTCAGAGCTTGCACGACCCTTGACCGTGCTGGGCAAAGACTTGTTGCTCCACTTCTCAGCTCCTTGTGTCGTCATATCAAGTGTGATGAGAGAGTTGGTGATTCTCGATGGCCTCGTAGTGTCGTTGAAATTCTGAAAGATGGATCCGCCAGACTGGGAGGTCGACCCTGAGAAGTACCAGGCCAGGTTCTCAGAGGGAGCGTTGGCTGCACCACCATAGGTCACATACTGGCTGACACTCTTTGGAAGATTGTCCAGTCTATGGAACCCTGGCTGAAACAGTGCCTTCTCCGCTCCGTACTGGTAGGCCTGGTAGACTAAGAGATCGTCTTTGGCCGGAGCTGCATATTGAAGCCTATCGCCTAGAGGCAACCCGCCATAGAAAAAGAACTCGTCATCATTGGCAAGGAGGGCACCATCGACGTAGTTTGGTGAGTCGCCGTTGGTCTGGCCAAGTCCTCCCAGTGCTTTTGATAACTTATCTTGCAGCAAGAGACCCGTGACGTTCGTCTCAGGGGTGAATGCGTAACTCAGGTTGTACGTCAGAAGGATTCCCTCGAAGTTCGCTGTAAAGAAGGTAAGTAAACGATACCATGTCCATCGTTACATGAATTCGGGGGAATGAATACCGTCACTCACGAACTGCCCGTTCGACCCGTCCTTCAGTCCCGGTAACCAGATGATGCTGCCTCCGTCGAGGTAGATCTTATTACGGATGAAGGCGGCTACGCTCAACCATTAGCAATGGCGTGAGAATAATCGTGACCTGCAGGCAATACGATACCTCTAGGCTCGGCCCAGGTACATATGGTTGTGTTGATTTGGTCATCAGCCCAGTTGCTGAACTGAGCCTGTATAGGCTGCAGTAGCAGTGCTAGAACAGCCGCTCTCGCGGTAAGCTTGGAGGGCATGGTTGCCTATTTGGCTAAGGGAAACCGACGATGTGAGAGGCAGAGGCGGATGGTTTTAGCTGTACTGAGGGCAACTGGCGAGCATGACATGACAATGTGTAAATGCAGATGCTCAAGAAGAAGGAATATGGTATCGGACTCTAGTAAGCCATCGGAGAAAGAGAGAAGCAAGGACGGTCGGTGATGGGACGGTGATGGGATAAGGTGAGGCGAGAGGCAAGATGTGACCGGAACCTCCGCCCCGTCCAGCTGAAAGCAGCAGTCGAAGTGTTCAGCAAACAGCTAATACATTGATAGCAGCGGAATGTCTGCTGAGGCCCATGCAAGACGACCCCGAGGAACCAGCTATACACGCGCTGGGCCTGATTTGAACATGAAGCCCGCTCGATCCTGTACGATTAACGAGGCGATCGTGGGCGAGGTGCACATCAATGCAGACACCAAAAGCTAGAACAAGAACGACCGGCCAGGGCTGAGTTAAGAGGCCCGGAGACGTGGTGCGCAAGGCGGGCCGCTAGCTGGGACTCGGCTGTGGATGGTTTGAGGCACAACAACATCTCATATGGTATGGGAAAGGGAATGGCTGCAGCCTGTGGGCCACGAAAAGTCGCACATGACGGGAAAAGGTGAGAAGCCCGAGACTGGACGCAGCCGTGTCCCGGGAATCCCAGTGGCAATGTGAGCCGTTGCCTTGGCCTTTCTGTTTTTCCCTTCCTGCAGGTAGGTATTATTGCCTGGGACGGACATCCAGCAGTGCCGACGGCTCAATAGGCTAAACCGCGCATTGCTGCCAACTGGATAGTAGCATTGGCGAGTGACAAGCTGTGGCCAGGAAGATACCATTATCGTCCTGTGTATCTACAATTAGGCATAGCCACATTGTAGATATTCCTCAGCATGATGACAGGAACCAGGCATAAGGCTCATCAGAGAAACTAAGCTGGGATATGTAAGGCTGGTTTGTCATGTCCGAGGAGCGTGATGGGTAACGACCGAGATGTCTCTATCGTCTGAAGTGGCTAAAGAGTCAGTCAGTCTCGTCGGCGACAAATGACGGGGTGTAGAAGATGAGCATAGCACTAGCTGAGCAATCTCCAGAATTCTAGCTGCTTACTCTGCTGCTTGCAGAGCTAGTCCAACGACTAGCAAACGGACCTGAGGGATCGAGAGGTGGGATGCCACTCTCTCGCACCGGACGAGCGCATGGTAAGCCGGCTGGGTTGACAACTCATCGGCATTGCACCTCTTTTCTGGCCCGTTGGTGTGGTTGCGTCTCTGCAGAGCGAACGAGGGCGAGAAGCAGACGGACATGCATAAGGCAAGCCCCGCACGGGTGGGCTTTTCGAAGGATCGTCTAAGTGTGTATGGATATAGTAGCAGCACCGCTCCCCGTTGGTGGTCCAGGATATTAATGCGCGTGGTGTACAGTAGAGGAATGTGGTGATGCCCAAGAGCCGGCCAATTGAATCATGCGCGATGCAGCCTCTTCGGAAAGACGTCCAGCAGGGAGGGGGAGGCGTCCAAAGAGAGACCGAGAGAGGAGACGGTTCTCTGTTGACAAGAGGAACCGGTGCTGCCGTTGCGCTGGTTGCTGATGCTGGTCTTCCTGCTGAGGACTGTTCGAAAATAGATGCGTGGAGAGCATGGATGAAGAAGACACGGATAAGCTTGGAGAGCTAACGCTGAGCTGGCTGAGCTAGAACAGGGCAGGCAGGGGTCCGGTCCCAGTTCCTTCGGAGGAGCCCTACCTTAGCCTTAGCGGGCTTGGCGGGCCTTTTTAGCGCATCTTCAGTGGACAAGAACACCTGGGGGCGCTGGACCAATACAAGCTGCAGAATAGATTGGTGAGGGGTTTGGCGCGCAAAAGACAGCCCACGTATGTAGCTGCCAGCTTTGCGGTGGTAGGGTCCGAGGCGCTGGTAGCTGTACTTGGACTGAGCACTTGGATACAGTCTTCCTGTCGCTATTACGGAGGTATATGCAGCCATTCGTGGGCGTGCCTGTGTAGTGGTACAAAGACGGAGCATCTCAGCCACTGGAAGCTAACCCGCCGGCGCCTTCCTGACTAAAACGGCACTTTGCTGCCTTGTCCGCGCTAAGCCCTGTTCGGTGCTCCTTCGCCTGGCCTTGGACCCTCTTGACCCTCAACCTTCACTCAACCTTCAATGCTGACAGGGCACCACCTCAAAATAACAACAAGAGAGAATAGCTTCTTTCTTCGAGCGCCCGCAGATCCTTCACGACACCGAAAGGAAACCTGGCGCGACCCGCCCCAGCACGCAGCCCGCGAGCTCGATTCGCTGTCGACGTCCTCGACCGATCCGTTGTTACTAGTATACGTGAACACCAGCAACAAAAGCGACGTCCCTCAACCCTCTCGGGCATTTCCGCTCTCCTCCCGGCTCGAGTATGTGCTACGACTCACCAATGCAATGTAACCACCGGGTGGCACTGGACGCAGAACAGCCGGACAGCTGTTGCCTCGTGTTGGAGTGAATGGAAGCGTCTGCCGGGCGATAAGAGATCGAAGGATTCAGTCAACAGATACTGACCGACCCTGCAAAGCTGGAGAAGGGAACCCAGCTCAGCTTATTATTATCCATCCGCAGCTGCCTCAGTGCTTGTCTGTTGCCGCTGGGCTTTTGACAGCGATACCTCATCTTCCACTGCGGCTCTGCTTCACTCGCCAACGGGTACATGCATGCTCGTACATGCTGTGCTCGTATGTACAGTATGTATCGTATTTCGGGCATCGTCTGAGTTCTCAGTCTGGAGATACATCCGCGTAAGGTCGGCCATTGATTTCCCCCGACACAGGCATTCAGAGGCGCAACCCCTGCTGCGGGTGACATGCAGAAGGGATATGGTTCTTCTCCATTCGTCGTGCCGAGAATTGGAGGCTCTTGGAGGGCGCCATCGCCACAGCTGCTTGCATTTGCTCCAGCCACTCGCCGAGACTCAACATCCCTGTCATTCGCATGTGTTGTCTCGTTGCGGCTAGTTGCAGCTTTGGGACACTGAGGAGGAAACTTTTCTGTCAATCCATCATCGGCATGGCAGCGTTGTGGATGGGTCGGAGACTCCTCGGCGAGGGGTTCGTGGATTCCTTCAGGCACTCGTCCTGGCTGGCCTCTTGTCGGCCGTATCCCTGCAGAGCGCCACGGAAATCAGCCCGGCTAGGTCTTGCTCCTTGGCACTAGGCCTTACGAGGCTTGCCCTTCTTGCCTATGTACAGCACTGACAGAAGACGATTACCGAAAGCTGTGGTCCTTGGAGGCCTTATCCTTGCTTGCCCTCGCTCTCGCCCTCATTATCCGGTCTCACGGCCAGATATGAGCCGTTGGCCGGGGTCCGTCCACCTCTGCGAAGCACATACCCGTCCTCGTATGCGCCGCCGCCTCCCCCTGCGACCAGTTATGATGGCTGTCAGTTGGCTTTTCCGCGGATGGATGAGAGCTATTGTTGGCTTCCTCTGCCCAGGGGTAGGTCCTGAACCTATCCGTTGAGCCCCCCCCACGGCCCCAACTCAGCCTCACTGCTTCCAGGCGGTCAGTTCTTTGCTTCCAGGTGAAGTGAGGTGAGTCTTACACGCGCACGCCACGCAATGGTCTGACTGGACTGGTACCTCAGAGTATCCTGTCGACCAGGGGGGAGTGCAGCAGCTCCATCTGCATAGTACCACGACTATAACGAACGCCATAGGTATTATCTGTTCTGCACCTCCATAAAGAGCCACCCATGAATAGCCAGAGCCCATCTTCCTTCTTCATTGTCACATCTGGCTTCAACTTGTTGGGCGATTCAGCCATTCTCTCGCTCTTCCTGTTGTCCTGGTCCAGCCTTTTGGCTGCCTTCCATCGTTTCGGCATAACCAAGGGTGCACTCGTTTCCTATCCGTTGAGCTGAATAGCCCGAACCAAGATGCGTCTGCTTATGTCGGCCTCAGTTGGCGCCTTGGCTGGCGCAGTCCTTTCCACGGCGAAGCTCGACATCCGAAGAGTTGACAACAGAAACGTGGTATGTAGTGCACGCCTCATATTGTGTTAGCAATAACCTAATATCAAAGTTTAATAGGCTGTCAATGACGAGCTTGTGCCGACGCCGACTCATGCTCTCGAGCTGAGGCATGCCGCGGTCACGACGATTGTTGATGCTCCCACTTTCAAAGTCACTCTCTGTCCGGAGCCAACTGGATCTTATGCCGCGTTGACAACAGAGTCGGATCTCACCTTTGGGTGCAAGCCTGGCTTTGTCTGCAACCCCCCCAAGCCAGATGGATGCAATCTCTGGCCGGGGCTTCCTCCTCCGGATTTCCAATGCCAGCCTGAGTTCTGTCAACCAGCTCCTCCTTTGAAGCCCGTGGAGTGGGAAGAGGGCAAGACGGGCTACTACCCGCCGCAGGATGGCTACTTCAATCTGAACCCAGAGCTATTCGGTTTGTCATACGACATCTTCGAGTACACCGTTGTCCGGAAAGCATCAGACGGGTGCACCTCGACTTTCACGACCGGCAACTGGGAGTCACAGTCCACCTTGACGGACGGACCACTGCAAACGTATCTACCCGGATACAACCGGCGCGCCAACAGGCCAAGCAAGCAGCAGTTTCGCCGTAAACCCCACGGCCTGGCTAAGCGCGCTCCGGTGCCGTCCACATGCTTTCTGAAATGCGATAGGGCGGTAAAGATTCCCCAGAAGGACGGCAAGATCCCGGAGCTTTGCGAGGCCGGATCCGACTTCCTGAATGCCTACAACATCTGCATTGAGTGCGTTGCCGTGGCCGAAGACATCCCGATAGAGGCAGTCAAGGCGGCACTGGATCCTGAGTTTGCCCAGTGGCTCTTCTTCTGCGACGGACAAACGTCGCCAACAACGACGACGACTTCGGTCCCCGAGTCTATTGTGACGACGACGCCCACCCTTGGGACCACCACCCAGGTCTCTGCAAGCCCGACGACTTTCATCGAGACGACAACCTCGAGCGCCGTGGAGTCAACGACTCAGCAGTCTACTACCGCGCCGCCTCCTCCAACAACTACCGCTGGCTCTACCACCATCCCTAGCTCCACCGCCAGCCCCAGCTCATCTCCGAGTAGTGACTCTTCTACAAGCTCGTCTCAAGAGTCGACCTCTACACCCCCGACGTCCTCGTCAACCCCGCCACCACCGCCAACGTCGACTTCGGCTTCGACAACCGGTGCCTCGACTCAGCCGCCTTCGTCTACCGCGGCTTCGTCGGCGCCGTCTTCCTCGACTACCCCTTCAAACTCAGCTTCGCAGCCGCCCTCTGGCACCGAGTCGTCGTCTGCCAGTAGCACCTCTGAGTCGGCCACAGGGTCTGGCTCTTCTCTACCAGGTACGGCACCCACTAGTGTGAACAGTGAAACGGGGTCTGTGTCTGCATCTGTGCCCGCGTCCGAATCCGCGTCCGGGTCTGCGCCGGGGTCCGTGTCTGCATCGGCGTCTGCGTCTGCATCGGCATCGGCGTCGGCGTCGGCGTCGTTGTCGGCCTCCAATGGCGCAACTGCCACCAGCCCACCAGCCTCCTCAGCTACCACGGGGGAGACTGGAGCCGTATCCCCTCCGACAGGTACTAATTCCCCAACCGGCGCCAGTTCTTCCGCTGGCGCAGGCTCCCCATCCGGTACCGATTCCCCGACCGGTGCTGGTTCTTCCACTGGCGCCGGTTCATCATCCGGTACCGTGCCCCCCTCTGACACCGGTTCCTCAACGGGAACTCCTGTTGGAACTGGCACCTCTGTCGAGACGGGCACCGGCTCCTCGGCCGAAGCAACTTCTGGGACAGACGCCGGTGCCCCAGCCGGCACTGGCTCATCAGGGGCTGCTGTGACAGGCACTGCTATCCAAACAGGCACTAATGTCTCATCAACAGGCTTCAGCTCTCCCGGGCAATTGGAGAGAGCAAGCTCAACCACCCCTGGAGTCCCGGGCGGCGCTGGCGGTGCTGAGCCAACCGGCACGAGCGGCAACGGCGGCCAAGGCGGCAACAATGGCGGCGCTGGACCTACTGGAGCGCCCCCGAATGGCGGCGGCAACAATGGCGGCCAGGGCGGCAACGGCGGAGGGACGGGAACTGGTCCTATCACTTCGCCGACCAGCGGCCTACCTCTTTCCAACGATCTCTCCCGGCCTAGCGAGAACTTTGGCCTCCTTGTTGCCGTCATTCTGGGTCTGTGGGTTCTCTGATCGAGATCGAGATTCCCTGCCTTTGGTATTTCTCTTTATCATGTTTTTACGGACTATCATGATCATATGATTGGGTCACTTCATGAACTCTCCTTTACGCACGTTTATACCCCCCCTTTTCTTTTCCTGGGTCATCATGTTATCTTCTCAATGTTCTTACCCAGAATGACATCGGAAATAAGGCATGGAATGAGGCAAACATTTTTTTTCAATTTGGATAATGTATAATCCAGGAAACATGCTATATGTATCATTGTTCTCCTGGCATTATCACATTCGTTTTGTCAAAGGGTTTTTGGTTAGGTTAGGCTATTCACCTATTGGGAGGGATGGTTGGATATGAAGTCATGATTGTTTTCAATTTGAGGGATAATAATGGAAGATACCCTGGTCACTCTTTTACCAATGATGTTTGCTATGATAATTTCTGAAAGAAAGTGAGTGCAGACACTGGAGGTGGGAAAAGGGGAGTATGAAGCTCTTCGCCTTTTGGTTCTCCGCAAGACTTGAATGATGTTGAGTGAATCAATTGTTGATGAAGTATCGCATAATATATCCTCTCTTTGTTTCCCCGTCCTGTGGCTCTCCCCTTGGATATCCAAAAGTAAATTCAAGAGACTTGCCTCCTCAGCGTACACGGTGTAGTCACGATGAAACGCAGTACTCCATTGCCAGAAATCCGTCTAAATTCGTATCCAACTGCTTCCCATGATATCGGCAGTGATGGTGATGTAGAACAAGAACACGTAATGAAAAGACATACAGGGGGGGCAAACCAAAGCTGGAGAAGAAACAGGGAAAACGTGGTGTATGCATAAAGTAGGCGGGTATAGTTCTACAGCTTAGTACCACCCCCTGCCGTTCATCTGATTGTCCTGCAGGTATGCATCCATGGCACTAACGCCGTCCTTCTCCAAGTCCTCCATGAGCTCCATCTGCTGCGACTGAGACAGGCTGCCCTGTCTGGCAGGCGGATAGCCAAACTGCATGCCGCCGGCCTCGAGCTGCGCGGTGATGTTGTGAAGGCCCAGGCCAGGCCCTGGCGTGCCTCCGAATCCGCTTATGCCCGCCATGGCCTCGTTGAAGTAGCCGCTGTTGGACGTGACAAAGTTGTAAGGCGACATGAATTGGGACGGGGGGGAGAACCAGTCGGATACAGACGTGGGTGCTGGTGGCAGCGGTCGTTGGTGATGGACGGGCTGCGCCATTCGGGAGGCTGCGTACGTTGGTTGTTGTTGTGGCTGGGTAACCTGTGGTGCAATGATGGGCTTTTGGGGTGGTGACATGTTGCTTTGAGCCGAAAGGGGCGACGGATTGATTGGTGTAAGGCTCGACGTTTGCTTCATCGCCATTGCCGAAGGTGAAAGGGTTGGTCGAGGGGTGGGCATATGGGACTGGATGTATGAGTCGGGCGGCGACTGCAAATGATGGGGTATGTGGTCCGGCACAGGGACTCCGTGAGCAGAGGGATCCTCCTGACCGGCCTCTCCCATGTGAGTGACGTCAGGGGGGAAGTAGGAGAATCGTCGGTTGCCATTGTCCGTGGCCGGGTTACAGAAGATGGAGTTTGAGCGGAATGTGGGCTGCGGAGGAGGGTAGTTGGGATCGAAAGCGTAATTGTTCATGGATTCGGGGGACGAGTCGAAAACGTATCCAAAGGTCGGAGGGTTGAGGTAGGTGAGAGGTCGGGGCGTGGTGGCATTTGACTGAGCGTAGCCTTCGGGAGAGGACTGAGACTCGGCTGTCGCCGGGGGGCTGCTAAAGGAGAATGGCTCCTTTTCGAGTTTCACCTGTACATCGTAGCTCTGCATGCAAGCCTTGGCAAATATGGTGTATAGCTGTGATGTGGCTGCGGTTCCGGGCCAGCGCTCTGCACATCGGTCCAGAGACTCTAGTGCTGAGTTTACCAGCTCCTCAACCTCTTCGCGGGGGTGATTGCGCCGGACTTCGGGGTATGATATCGTCCAGAGAAGTGTGCTGAGAGCCAAGTTCAGGGTTAGGAGGAACACCCAAGATATATCCACAGTGTCGCTCCCTATCTGCTTCGACGACAGATCAATCGTGGCCGCCGAGGACTCGTAGCAGATTTGAGCTGCACGAGCTGACGGCTGTGGAATTTGGGGGGAAGGCCTGTATAGCAAAGCCCTCATTTGGTGGTAGAACCCAGTGATCCTGTTGTTCAAAGTCAGTGTGCGGTTCCCAAGGTAGACTGCATAAGATAGCAAATGGTCGATTTACCAAGACTTGGCCCATGCAGGCTCTTGCGGTGCCGAGTCCAACCAATCCCTCAGCGTCTTTTCCATATTCTGGAACCAAGGATGATCATCTGTTCTGGGTTCGGGCCTCTTCCTTTCGTAGAGAGTCCTCTTAATCTCCGCCTGGGGATTCGTCATCTTGTAAAAGTGAATGGTTGCAACCTTGCGAGGGTTGGGCGGCCCCGGCACAATGCCTTGGGGCGTAATGTTTGCATCGTCGACCACGGAGAAGAACTCCACGTTCAGGCGGTCGCTGTTGACGGCAAATGCACTGGGCCGACCCATGTAGTAGGAAAGCCCAAACTCCATGGTCGTAATGATCCAGACAAGCCTCCGGCGCATATCGATGATCTGAGGATCCAGGTTGTAGCCCGATGTGATGGTCTTCTCATCCGTCAATCCCTCTTGTTGACATATCCTGGTAGCAAGTCCGATAACGTAGTACACCGGCGTCCGCGTCGGCGTGAGCAGCGAGTACTGGCCGATGAGGATGAGGCACTGCAACGTCTTGAGGTCTTTGGGCTGGATGACTTCTTCAACATATTTCATCGCCGCCATGTAGTACCCGTCGGCCAGTCCGGCATATTGCGTGTCCAGTTTCTGCAAGCTAACGGCGATGACCATGCGGATGACAAAGTTTCTGTAGACATCCGTATCGCCGTTGTAGACTGCATCAACGTCTGCTTGGAAGACCTTTTCGTGAAGCACAGGCCAGTGAACTTGGGCTAAAAGGTGTGAGTACTGAGTATAAGTAGTATGTGCTGGAGAGGGAAAGACGCTTCAGGCATACCTTTTTTGAAATAAATTTCCACCAGCCTATCGGTCACCGGCCGCGTAGGGAGTCCCTCGGCCGGGCATTCGCTGACCATCGGATAACTCTTCTTCCTGTTGCTTCCCGATGTTGTCATTTGAATAGACTGCATGCGCGCCTGGCTCCTGGCTCGAACCTCGGGGATGAGGTCGGAAATCTTGTTGGTATCGGTATAGCGCTTAGCCTCGGCCATGAGGAGTCGTGTCATGGCGATGCCGCTCGTCGGCCCTAGATATCGCGGTGTCTCGTCATTGCCTTTCAGACGGATCATGCCCCCTGGACGGACCAGTTCTTCGCTTGTTGGAGGATGATCACCGTCTTCATCAGTGTACTGGCCCAGCTCAGCCTCGAGGGCTCGGACTTTGTCCTGCAGTGTGATGACATAGCGGCGATTGATCTTGCGGCCCTTGGCGGCGTCGAGGTATTCGCATACGGATCCCGATCTTTCGCAGGGAAGGCAACGAGGCAGCGTAGGGTCACATCTTGTTTTCCGCTGCCAGAAGAGACCGTCAGTCATCACTCCAATATTCTCGGCCGCACGAATAGCTCACGGCACGCGGAGCACAGATTCGAGGGCAAGCTGAGCTTCACGCGAGGGGCGGGGTAGCCATCATATCCATACCTGGCGACAGCGACAGCATGCAGTCAGCGTGTGGGCAACACGGTGGCCCGAGGGATCGCCGTCGAAGTAGTCATCGGGACTCTGGACCAGGTTTCGCGGCTGAGCGTAGACGTGGTTCGGACGGGGAGCAACGGTGCCCAGACCTTGCCGGAAAATGTGAGCAGCATCCATGGAGCACGATAGCTCCGGAACCGAGCAGCCAACTTCCTCGCAGTCTTATTAGCGACGGGATCAGCGACTGCTACAGCTCCTGAGAACTGCCTGCGTCCCTAGAGCTCGACACGATGAATGTCTGGTCGTTGCGACGTTGAACTTGGCTGTAGACAACGCCGGAACAGAGCCAGCCCAGAACTCTGTGGGCAAAGGGGCGGACGGCCGACGAAGACGAGGAGTGAAGACACGGTATCAACCAATTGGCAGCGGCGCGAACTTCATGGCCGGGGTAACGAGAGGGCGACGATCGAGGCGGCTCCTAAGACAAAGGCAGTATGAGCATCGCTGTATAGGTAAGCAGAAGACCACGGTCAGAACTAGAGCCCAGTTCCGCCGCCACGTTCTGTCTTTGATCGCGGGGCAGCGGAAGAGCAGAGCAAGGCGGGGGTTGTGCTGTCGGCACATACATACAGTACCTGATATAGAAGACCCAGGCAGCGATAGAATGACCCTGATCGACGACTTGTCTCAGCGATTCTGAGGCTGGCGCAGGAACACGATGCGAAGATCTGAAACCCTGACGGTCAAGAGCTGGAAACGTGAAGCTTGCGACAGAAGGAGCGAAGCGACTTTGGCGGACGTGCGCTAGTACCGTTACAGCAAAGTGACCCCAAGCCGGTACGGAGAAGAGGTCGATGTTTGGGGTGTTTGCCAATTGACTAAGCAATTCTTGCAAAACCCGAGACGCGAAGAGGGGGATTTGGCCTGATTTCGATTTGCTGGACTCGAGGCGCTCCATCTGGACCAGTCCGGTAAGGCCAGGTACGACGGAGTTACATCCTCGTACAAGCGTTTGGTACCAAGTGCTACCATTGGGTTGGGCGTTTTGTAAGGTATCTTAGGTACCTTGGGCATGCACGTGAGCCGAGCCACTTCCTGCCGTGCCGGCGGTAGAGCTCCTTCCCACGCGACGGATAACGCTGAGTTGGGATGAGGAAAGTGGGGTGTGGCCTGTTCCTACCTTACCTTACAAGTGCAAGTCCGAAGTACCTCTGGACCCTGAGCTCCCAGCGCTTCCTTTCAATGGCAAGCCAACACGTGATGCGAAACATCCGTGCCTATCATAATTAGCGAATTGAGTCTATTGGCTCACGGCATCGTCCACCTCACTGCTCGAAGAACTCTCGAATGTGACTGCGAGGCAACGTACCTTACCTATACTGACTGAGTCTCCGTGCAAGGTACAAGAACTATCGAGTTCCTTCAACACGATAGCGTGAGCTCAGCCAGAAAAACGGGTCCCGAGCTGTGATGTAGCAGAAGGTGGGGGCTTACGCACCAAGGGTCCTGATTGGCCCACCATTCTCGGTCCAGCGTAGCCGCAAGTCGGTCTGCGTACAGCACTAACTGCCAGGCGCTGCCAACGCTGACGCTGTCTTTGTTGCTTCATCTCACTGCAGATAGCGAACGACTTTTGCTTCTCTTCATAAACTTCCCCAGCCGCAGCGGAAGGACCTGGACCTCCTGCAGCCGGGACGGCCTGCCTCTGCATGGCAATGCGCATATGTAGGTAGGTACTGCCTGACCTATTACCTCCATCATATCTCCAGCGTCTCTGTATGTAAGGTAGGTAATTCGGTACCTACTTACCTATGTATGAGTTGGTCTCTCTGCTGCAATGTCTCGGGTGTCACAGGCTGCTGGATGTACTTAAGGTACCTTATGTATGGCCATCGCAGCACTTGGCGCTTTGCAGGCACCAAGCCGCGTCGTGTCGTTGCGGTGTGATAAGGAGGTAGTGACTGCAGGCACAGACAGCCCGATGGATGGCTCGGACAGTTAATTGCGGGAAGAATTGGGGGCCACGGGGAAGCCGGTTCGTGATGACGGTTTGCAGCAGCCCGGTTAAGTCGCCGGAGCTTTTGAGGAACAAACAGTCAGTGCATGTAATCACCTATACCTTGTCTGGATGGACTGCTATCAACAACGATTACCATAATAGGTATGTGAACTAATCATCATGGGCTAAAGGTAGTCGTCAATTGTATCTGTTCGAGGTGTAATATAGGTAGCTGGATGACTCTGCTGCTGGCTTCGAACTACTTGTGCCTCGTTACCTACTTGAGCTTGCTCAAGGTATATCAATACTTGTGTCATAACGAGAGACGACATGTCAAAAGGTTTCAATGAAGCAGCAGTGCCATGCGTGGTGTCAGCTGTGTAAATTGCATGCAGTGGTCGGAAGTGATGCTGTAACACTGGTGCAGGTCTGTATGCAGTCATGCAGGAGTTCTCAAACGAGGTTGTTGACAACGTGGGCAGAAGAACAAGGAACAAGATTGGAACGCTGATGGAACCCTTGATTAGGATATACTATCCGGCTAGTCGTACAATGATATGCGAAGCCCTCAGTACGCTGCCATGTCGTGAAAGGTGTGGTTCATGGAGGAGCTGGTCCTCATTGTCGTCAAAGTCTTGATAGTGCGGGATTCAGAGCAGTGCTTCCAATTCCGTGACTACTACCTACCTAGGTAGATGGGTACCTAACGTTGAGTGTAGAGAAAAGTACCTGCAAGGTATCCTGTGTTTTCTGTGGTCTGCTGCCTTTGAACGAGGTTCATGTAATAACCAGCCAAGATTTATCAGCATCCATCGTCGACCTGATTCGTAACTCTGTCATGAGCCTCTCATCTACAACTTGAGTAGTACCTGTACTGATATGCTCCTCAATCATTGCATGTAAGGACCATGACATCGAGTAACATCACCGTCCATCATCAGCCTCGACTCGCCGTCACTGGCCCGCCACTAACCAAGTACCTTACCTGTACCTTACCCAGCTACCTTAGGTGCTATCCACAGCAGCTGTCCGGCGCTGAGAGCCCGATAGTGGCACCGCCAGCCCACTAAGCGACGCTAGGCCGCCATCCATCCCACCTCCCTCAGTCCACATGGCAATTCAATGAATGCCCACCTCTTGTCGATTTCAAGACTTCCGTCTCGGAACCCCTTCAGCCTTCTCTCGCCGTCACTTCGCCTCTCTTGTGCCACGCGCCCTCGTGTCCAGCAGTCACCGAACCTCCGACATCCCGCCATCTCATCCGCCGGGCTTCCCCTTCCGCTGCGCAGCTCCTCCTCCTCCTCCTCCTCCTCCTCTCTGGACCCTCGCGGGCTGCCAGACTCGCCCTCGCAATGCCCCGCAGTAGCTTCTCACACACTCCCCTCCTGAGAGTGTCGAGGCCCGTCTCAGCCTGCTCAAGATGTGAGTGACGATGCCGCCATGGCTGATGGAACGGAGGTGCCGGCAGAGCTGACGCTTCTTTGTGCTCCCAGGCCGAGCTGCCAAAGTCAAGGTGAGTGGCAATGGCCATGCGACGGCGCTTTTCCCGGCCTCTGTCCTGCAGCGCAAGTCGGCGCATAGACGACGCATCTTGTCGGCACCTTGCCCTTGGACCTGACCTCTAACATTCTCTCAATTAGTGCGATGGCAAGCTGCCTGCCTGCACGGCCTGTGAAAAGGCCGGCCGCGAGAATGCCTGCTCAGCCGCAAACGACCAGTTTGCGCGAGGCAAGGAGCGGAGGTAGGGTTCATCACTAAGCTGTCCCGTGTCCCTTCCGCTTACCTCAATCTCAGCTATGTCGCCGCCCTGGAGCTTCGCATCGAGAAGCTGGAAAGACGCATAGCATACGCCAAGTCCCGGAAGGCTTCCGTGGCCAACCATGAGTCCGACTCGCTGTCCGCAGCCCACGTTGACAGGCGGGACTCCCTCGCCTCGATCCGGGCCGCAATCCACCGAAAAGCCGCCAGGACCCGTGAGAACTCAGACGTCAACTCTTTGATCTCTGATTTCGGCTTCTTGTACGGAGATATGCTCCCCCCTTTAGGCTCCGTGATTTCTGACCACCGCTGCTCGATAGATCAGTCAATGCCACGACCCGGGACTTTGAGCCATCATTCATCAACATGACCTTTGCACGCCTGGTTCTGGCCGCTGTTTCCAAAGACCCCATCCCAGGCATGCCCGAATCTCCGTTGCCGCACAAGTCGTATGCAACGGAAATCTTTCACCATTTTATGAAGAACATGTATCCGCTCTTCCCTTGCTTTTCAGAAACTGCGGCACTAAACATCCTCAACGACATCTATTCCCAGCAGAGCGAGCGAGTCATCAGCGCATCCGACCATTGGCTCCTCTACATGATACTCGCCATCGGCTCGACCATGCAGAGCCAACACGTCAACGATGACTACTACAACCTCGGCGTAAGCTTCGTCTCAAGGGCACTGGATTATGCCGACATTGCCCTGGCTCCTGGGTACGCCACCCAGATCCAGTCGCTGCTCCTCCTTACCCAGTATGCCATACTGGATCCCAACCACTTCGACAGCTGGCTCCTCATAGGCTTCACGGCGCGTGCAGTTATCGACCTGGGATTCCATCAGGATCCTCCAATGTCTACAGTCGTGGATCGCGCCGCCTTGGATATGCGCAGGAAGATCTTTTACTGCACATATGCGCTTGATCGGTTGGTTGTCCTATTCACTGTCGCCCCTTGCCTTCTTCTGACTCCCTATGTATCAGATCCATCAGCATGGTCCATGCTCGGACCTTTTCCTTTACCGACGATGCCATCCATGTGGCGTTCCCGAATCCAGCCAATCATGACCGCAAAGGTAAAGATACCGAATCGCTTCCCATCTCGGGCCCGCAGTCTGTCGACCCAGGGCTGCTGCTGTTCCAGCTCCGGAGAGCACAGTCGTACTGGTACCAAGAGCTATACCAGTCATATGCGACCCCTTTGCAAGACCCATCATCGTTTGTGTGGCAGATGTGTCTCGATATGCGAGAATGGGGCGAATCCCTGCCCAGCTCGCTCGCTCCTGGGATACGACAAATGTTTGAGCAAGAGCTAAGATACAGCTACGTATACTGCATTGCGCCGTCCGCGCGAGCCCCCGAAATCACAAACTATCACCGTACTCTCATCTTTGAGTACTCTCTGGCGTATCTCCTCACAATGCAGGACATTGCCCAATCCGGGCTCAACGGCGCCTACTATACATATCACGACGCCTTAAAAGTGTACTTTATGGCCAACCAGTTCCTCGCCGTCTTACGGGACTCGGAGGACATGCTACTCTCCGGGGCACACATACCGAAACCAATGTCCCGTCCCGGCGCTCCACAAGCGCCTCCGATTCCACCGCCTTCATTTCGAAACGGGAGACCCGGAGAGGACAACATCAGTCGAAGCATCCGCTGCCTCGAGAGCGTCCCCCAGACCCTAGATGTATACGGCCGCCGATGGGAGGACTCCATCATGCTGAAGCAGAGCTTCGAGCAGCTCTCGGCAGACACCATGGAGCGGCTCAAGGAGCGCAGGAAGATGCAGAGCATGAAGGTCGAGCACCCTTCGTACCCCGGCAGCTCTCCCGGGGCGCCCTCGGCCCGGGTCCCGACCGCCACCTCGCGCAGCCCACAGCAGCCGCGGGAGATTCGCTGGGTCGGCGTCGACGTCTCGCAGATGATGCAGGGCCGCGGTCACCCGCAGTAGGGAGGCAGTGACGGCGTGGTTATTTTGCGTTTCTCTCCCCTTCCCCCGTTTTTTTCTGAACACTTATGGCGTTTGGAGTGGCATGACGGACCCAAAGAGGGCATCGAGAACTATCAAATTATATATCTGTATACCTATACCCGAGAAGATCTTACTTGCAATACATCTACATGACAGGCTTTGAGCTCTTTGAATATAAAGCAAGCCTGGATTCGCATCAAGCATAGCCGTATACTTCAATCTTTCGTTTTTTTTTACAGTCCTTATTGTACGCTCTCCCGATAGCCCTTGTTGTACGTTCTCCGAATGGAGGGGTGTAAGCGTATGACTTTTCATAGACACGGGTATAAATGATGACTTCGGTATCGGTATAGAGGATATTAAAGGCAGTCAATTCCTAGGTCTGTACCTAAAGATGCGCCTCCTCCAGAACCATTAACGTACATGGCATAGTGTAAAGACGAAAAACAAAAATCACCCTAGTTAGTGATCGAAAACACCTTTCTCATATTCTCCTATTTTCCATCGCCACCCCCCACCATGTTGTCCATGACGCCCCAAGTACCCTTTTGTTTTTTGATAGAAAATTAAAGCATCTAGCAGAGTTACCGTATCTCAGAAGACGACCTCCGAACAACCTTTCTTTAATCACGAAGAAAGGGAAAAAATAAATGGTCTACCCCTGCCGTTTCGTTCACACTCAGGCCTGTCCTCGGAACGACGCGTCCCAGGCATTCCTCGCAAGTAACTTCGCCCTCCTTTCGCCACCTTGAGTCGCATCGAACCACCGGCGTCTCGCAGTGGGAGAAGAAGAAGAAGAAGAAGCTCCCATCAGACGGTGTCCAGGCGACGTGCGTCGAGGCTCCAACGGCTCGTTCCACCAGTGCTGTCGGCGAGGGCGCCGAGGAGGAGTAACAGCGGCGCCATGGTCAGAGGCGCGAGGTTCCTGGTCTTGTGGTGGGTGCGCAGGCGGAGGCGGAGGCGGAGGCAACACTGCTGCGTCTTGATCTCTCCTCTCTCTCCTTCCTTCTCCTTTCCCTTCGTCGTAACGGGGCTCATTAGGAGGGGGTTCCTAGACCGCTCGAATGTCCTGCAGGTGCAGATTTTTCGTCTGGCGAGGCAGCCTACGATCTCTTTCGTAAAAGTAGCCGCAGTTTGCGCACAGAGACTGGAAGGTGATTGAGGTCAGTCAAGGCATTTCAACTCACACATATTCGACTAAACAAAAAAAAAAAAAAAAAAAGTTTGACTCACCTTGGGGCCGGCAGGGCCGTCTCGAACTGCCCAGACGCTCGTCCCCCACGTGCGGCAGTGCGAGCATCGCCAGGTCATTCTCTCCATGTCCGTCAGGGCCCCTACTCCTCCACCGTATCCGCCCACGTCTGGCGTCAGTCGCCCCAGCGGAGTTCCGCCGCGGGCGAGGGGACTCAGACTGCGGAACCGTCGCTTCTTCTTGGAGCGTTCGCCCCTGCCCATTCGTTCTTCCTCGGCTTCGACAGCCGTGCCCGCGCCGAAGGGAGTGCCTCCCATCATGCCGGTGGTCGAGCTGAATCGCGCCGTCTCGCGCCGCAGCCGGCGAATCTGCCGCTCGCGGTCGCCCTCCCGCTTCTCCATCTCTTCTTTGCTGAGGAACTCGACCTTTGGCTCCCACTCATCGGCCAGGTGGTCGGGGTCGTACCTCCAGCCAGCCTCTTGGCCATGTGCGGCGTCGTTTGGCAGCTCCTGCTGTGCTCCGCCCCAGCCTCCCACGAGACCTCCAGCCTCGCAGGCTTCCTTCTTAAGGCGAAGGACCGCCTCGTAGATGGCATGCGTCATTGCCGGAACCCACTCGCCCGCCAATCCCAGATCGGCACAAGTCGCCTTTGCAAAGGCCTCGGCGGTGCCCGGGGGGTGGAGAAGCGACCACTCAAACTTGTCCGTATACAGCATGGAGGAGAGGTTGAGGCTCAGGTTGATGATGCATCGATAAGTGTCGTCGGGGTTGTAGTCGTCAGCGTCAGGCAGGATAGGAGTGGCTTCGGCCGTGACGTCGGGCGCCTGCGACGTCTGCGGCTGTGGTGTTGGCGTTGCCTGGCCGCCCGTCTGTATGGGAGTCTCAGGCCGAGACGCGCCCCTTGCAAACGAAGCCGGCGAGTCATCGCGGGACTTGAATATGCTGGGCCTCGGGGTTCCGGCTGCTGTTCCGGAGCCCGCAGCAGCGGCTGTCGCAGCCCCCTGGCTAGGCGGCGGCGGTGGTGGTGCCGCAGTAGACGGCTCCGTATGGAAGAGCGGGTGCAGGGCGACGCCGGCATACTCCTCCAGCTGCGTCCGAATCTGCTTGCTAATCTCTGCAATGACGGCGGGCCGGTTGGGCAGGTCGAGGTCCTGCGCCAGCGTCTGCGCAAACTGGTCCGTCGTGATGAGCGTCTCGTGCAGATTCCAGCAGAAGATGTCGCGCAGCTTGTAGGGCACCGTCATCTCCTGCGGCCGGTACTGGGGCAGGGAGATGTCGACCGAGTTTGGGTTCGGGGCCGGGAAGGGCGCCGGCGGGATGAAGGACGGTATGTCCAGGTCGATTCGTATGGGTATCAGCGTCAGCGGCAGATGTGCCTGGGCGGCGTTCTGCTGGTCGCTCCTAACAGACCGGCTCTTGCCCATCCAGTCGCGCCATATGCCCTGGACCTCGACGGGCTCCTTGATCTCCTTGCCCACCTTGTCGGCCAGGTCCTGCCTGCTGACCGAGTCCTCCTTGCGCAGGCTCCGCAGGCCCGTGGGCCGACGCCTGGTGTCGTCGCTATCGTCGTCCAGGTCATCGTAGCCGTCCTCTGCGTAGTTGATGATGGTGGTTCCTCGCTTGGTCGTCCGCGATACGGGGCCCGTCGGCGCACTCGGCAGGACAGGCGTCAAGAGAGAGTTGTTGTAGGTGCGCAGTCGCGGCGCATACGACGACAGGAACGCCTGGGGTTTTGATCGCTCCATTGCGGGTTCTTCTTCTTCAGTTTCTAGGGCGATGACACAGGATTGTCGATTATCTCATTGCGCAGGGGAGCAAAACGCGGGCGCAAGGCTGGCGAGTCCCCGCGCTTGGGTGGGAAGATCGCAGCTGACAGACGCAGTTCAGCCCTTGCGAGGATCCTTGTTGAAGTCGGAATTGCCGTAGCAGCGGGCGGTGGAGGGCGAACGAGGATCAAGACGCGGAAGGTCGAGAGGCAGATTGAGATCGTGATCGAGGCGGCAAGAGGAGCGGAAGCGGCAGGGAAGGGCAATGAGGCGGCGCAGGTTGGATGTCGCGACTCGTGGGTGTTGAACCGCGTCGTTTGTCTTTGCCCCAAAATTTGGCTCTGGCCTTGTCTTTCCTTTCTTTTCGTCGCCTTTGCGAGAGATCGGAGGAATTCTGCTTATGTAAGGAGAGGTGGGGCCACCCAGGATGACTACGCATGTACAGCTATGAGTACCTGCAGTGCTACCCTGTAACATCAAGGTGGTTTTCCTTCTTTTCACATCAAAGACGTGATAGCAGACACATCACGGCTTGAACAATAAAGATCTTGCTCAAGATTAAATCAAAGACGTTTCAATTACTACCAAGGCAGCTTTTTGGTAGAATTACTGACTATCAAGTCCCAATGTGGCAGGCAACCCAACCAAGAAGCACGACGATGTATTGAAGGCCCCAGGCTCACCAAATATGCTGCCAATCATCTCATGGGCCATCGTCAAATGAGCCATCTAGAAAGGCCGCTGTCCAACTCTGTTGAGCAATAATCAGTAGAGATTCAAGGATTAACTCATCTGATAGCTTACATGTTGCCCTCTGGAAAGAAGCGGCACACGTCGTACACCTTGTACGCCTCCGAGATGCTGTAGGCTCGAGCACAGCCAACCTGCGTCGTCGTCGACCACATACACTGAGCTGTAAGCCATCAGACGTCAGCATTCACTCGATGGAGAAATCATCGTCACGTACACCAGTGCAGCCAGGGCTCGTGCCCGTCCGCAATAGGCGCTCCATTGTAGAGCGACGCCTGTGCGAGCCACGTCTGCGCGGCCTTCTGCAGAGGAGTGTCGTAGGCGGCATCGCATTGAGAAGACTGGTACTCGAACAGTGTCTCTCCCTGCTGAGGCCGGTAGGAACCCTCAGCGTGAGAAAAGGGCTGCTGGCCAGCTGCCATGATGTTTGCCCAGTACTGGGCGTAAGAGGCCAAGTTGTCGTTCCAGGTGAGAGGCTGGACTCCTTGCGCCGCGCGAGCCTGGTTGATCAGGCCGAGGGCAAGGGTTCGGTCATCGGCCTGGGCGAGGCAGAGGGTGATGAAGGGGATGAACCATTGGATGATGCGGATGAGGTGCATTGTGTCCTGTGACTGTCTTTGGAGAGAAGATTGCTTGGAGAAGTACAGCTGAGAGGTATCGGTGGCTCACAGCGAGAGAAGTTGGGACAAAGAGAGGAGTGTTGCTCTGAGGTTTTAGGCGGCCTTGAGAAGCGAGTGTGTGTGCTCAAGAAGGAATCCGAGAAAACACTTGGACTGTTGCAGGATGCAGAGAAGAAACGAGAGAGATGCAGAGGAGAAGAACTATGAGCTGTGAGAGAAGATGGGCAGCTCATGTTATGTTCACGATAGACCCAAGGAGAAGGCACGCATGGCCGGACGTGGTTGACGAGGAGATTCGAGGCGGTCAACTGACTACGGTGGGAAAGCGATGATGCGGCATAGGGCGAGTTGACTTTCTTTGATAATATACGAAGCCTAATGTATATTCTCAAGGAAGCTGCAAGTAGTGCTCGTCTTTTGTAATCTCATCCTTTCTCATTGTCCCATTGCGTCGACTCACTGCTGGTATGCAGTCGCCGTCTCTCACGACCTGCCTACGAGCAGATGCAGTCATGCTCTCACATCTAGTACCATCAAAATCAACAACATTATGTTATAATAATGATTATTTCGTGTCAAGCATTAGATGATTCTGTATGAAACAGATGGAGGCCGAGAGACACCATCCATCAAAGGTCATTCGAGTTGTAGTTCCGTATTGCGTACAAGTCAGACAGCCACACCGATTACCCCATTAGGAAATCCATCTTCTCCATCGTCCTTCACGCGCACAGACCAAGTCCCCCAAGAAACACCGCGGTACGTACCCCGGACCTCTGGCAAAATCGCAAAATGACGTCCGGCGTCAAAAAGTTCCGCCATCATCAACACCATCACCAAATCTTCTCTCTCTCGCCTCTCTCTTCTCACCCACTTCTCAACCAACCGCCACTTCCAACAACATCCACGCCGACCAACAATCATGGCCACAAAACCAGCCTCGACGCTACTCCGCCTCGCCCGCCCAACATCTCTCACCAAACCCGCCCTCTTCCGACCTCACCATCTCCCATCATCCTCACCACCAACCTCCGCAATCCTCACCTCCATCCGCCCCCGCCGCTGCTTCGCCCACGCAATCCCCCGCCCACCCTCATCATCATCATCCACGCGAAAAGTCCCCTCCAAAGAGCCCTCCACCGCCGAGCCCCCAACCAGCGAAAGCAACCGCCCCGAACACAAAGGCCCGGCCTTTTACCAGCTCTCCTTCACCTGCCAGCCCTGCGGCCACCGCTCGCACCACAACGTCTCGAAGCAGGCGTACCACCACGGGTCCACGCTCATTACGTGTCCCGGTTGTCGCAATAGGCATGTTATAAGCGACCACTTGAACATTTTTGGCGATCGCAAGATTACGGTGGAGGATCTCATGCGGGAGAAGGGACAGTTGGTAAAGAGGGGTTCGCTGGGGGAGGATGGGGATATCGAATTTTGGCCTGAAGAGGTGGTGGAGGAGGATGTGCTGGCGGATGGGGTTGGGAAGAAGGCTGGGGGTTCGTCATGAGTAGGGTGTGGTATACGGACGATGGAAATCGGAATATCTTGTTGGGACGATATTGTGAGGATGGATATTGTACGACTACCCATGGAAGAGCTACTTGTACGGCGTCATGGATGAATTACAGGAAGCTCCCGAAGCTTCGAAAAGCAGCGACGCAATCTCATATAAAGGGGAATCTCAAGGGCATCATCTTGATGCTTATGCATTCGATTCTAGCCAACAGGATATGTGTATATGCATCTGTATATTAATTGACAAAATCATCACCAATTATTCTAGAATAAACGCCATCAAACACGCCCAACATGCCAGTCTATAAAACGCCACTCGCCATACGACATATGCTATGTAACGCATGTCATCTTCTTCACCACGTCTTGTACGCCTGCCGCATCGACTTCTGCTCCTTGGACCTCGTCTTCTTGCGCTCCTTGTTCTTCTCAAACTTCTTCCTCTTGTCCTTGTTGTACTTCTCCGGCTGCGCCACCGCCTCAATCTTCCTCTTGCTCGACCGCTGCAGACGGCGCGCCTTGACCTCCTCCCGGATCGACATGAGCTGCTTGCTGTACTCGGCGGTGCCAAACTTCTTCTGCAGGGAGTCCATCATGATCTGCGCCCGCGTCTTGATGCCCTCGTGCTTCGTCTTGAACACCTCGTCCATGCTGAAGGGCGCGGGGATCGACGGGTCGGTCAGGTGGTGCAGCGGCGTCAGGATGGTCCGCAGAGAAGGCTGGAGGCGGTCGAGCGAGGAGCGGCGGCAGACAGTCTCCAGGACCTCCATGGCCACGACCTTGGGCGCGATGGCGACGGCCGTGGGCCGGATCTCCTTGCGCAGGATGTGAGACAGGCGCCAGAACAGGTACTGCAAGTCCTTGGGCTTGGCGCTGGCTTCCTCCTTGTCCTCGGCTTCGAGCTCCTCCGTCTCGGATTCGGCATCGGCAGCATCGGGGGATTCTCCCACGGGCAGGCGGGGGCCGAGGAAGATGAGGATCTGTCCCAGCTCGTTTGCCAGGGCCTCGTCTACCTCGTGGCCGTTCAGGGCACTGAGTGCGAGCCGGACCAGTTCCTCCACATTGCTGGCCCGGAGTGTCAGGCCGTGAGATCCTTCCACATCCTCACCGGCCGAGGTGCTGGCGCCTGATTTGGCGAAATCAGCGAGATATAGACTGATCACTTGCACGGCAGCCAGCTTGACCGAGGTCTCCTTGTGCCCGAGGCAGCGTGGCAGCTTGGCCCACAGCTCTTCTCTGTTGGCAGACAGTGTCCTGTCAGGGAAGACAGTGGTGAAGGTGCGCACCACACCAATCGAAGCACCCACAAGCCCCCCGTCGACGTCGCGGACATCGTCAGAACCCAGGATACCCATGACCTTGTCGAAGATGAGCTTGAAGTCCGTCATGTTCTTGGCGGCATCCTCGTTGCACTCAAAGTAGTAGCCAAACAACTGCACGGCAAGCTTGACGACCGCCGCGTTACCGTCCTTGCCGAGCCACGACCGGAGCAGGTTCAGGAACGCAAGCATTCGCTCCTTGTCGGCCTTGCGGAAGATCTCCTTGATCAGCGCTTCGGCCGCGAGGCGACACTTTTCGCTGTCGTCGTTGGCGAGAACTAGGAATAGCGGCAGGAAGCAGGTTGCGGCAATTTCCTGGATAAAATCGTCGGCCGACTTCATCAGAAGCAAGTGAATCACCTCCATGACGGAGAGACGGCCGCCTTCGCGATCGTACTTGAGGTTGGCGACAACAAAGTTGAGCTGCTTCGTCCAGCGAGACCTCATTTGGGGGTAGTCTCGGATAAACTGGAAGAAGGCGCCTCGTGCCAGGTCTCGCGTGTCCTTGTCGTCGTTGGTGATCATGACCGTGCCGACCTGGTCCAGCGTATCGTAGACCGTGGCAGTCTCGATGCGGCGATCGAGCACAGAACGCAGGAAGTTAAAAGTGATGTGACGGTACAGTGGCTCTGTGAAGTCGTCCTTCAGCTTGCCCAGCAGCATGTCGATGGCGGCGTCCTTGATTTCAATATCCTTTCGATCCCTCAGCACTACAGCAAGCATCTTCAAGGCTGCTTGTGCCAACTCGGTCGTAGTCGAAGTAGACATGGAGATGCACCTTGTAGCCTCTTTGACGGCAATCTTGTAGACGTTGATTCCATCATTTGTCCCAAGGGGCACCTTGACAATGACCGCCAACAGTCGGAATGCTGAAATCTTGACCTCATCTTCGCCCTCGAGAATGGCATCACCGATAATGGGAATAAAACCGGCAATGTTCTCGGGCGTCCGCAGGCTATCGTACTTCTTCAGCATCGACCTCAGCATCTCGAAGGCGAAGCGAGTCAGCTTGTACGTATGCTTGCTGGTCTGGCCTCGGTCGCCGCTCTTCTTTGCTCCTCGCTGAACCAGATACCTTCGAGTCTTCCAGTCCAGTTTCGGCTCGGATTCCGGGTTTCGTGCATTGTACACCTCCTGGATGACCTCGTAGCAGAATACCAGAGTGTCACGGCTCTCGGCGGCTGGGTTCTGCAAGAGTCCCGCCGTGATGCGAGCCAGAAGGGCATCGATCTTGCGGACAATCTTCAGGTCCACCTTCTGCATCAACATAGCCTGCAATGGCCGCACAAGCTCAATGAGGCGACTGACTGATGCATTCTTGGCAATCAGTTCCATCGAATCCTGGCTCTTGCTGCTCTTAACCTCCTTCATCTGGCTGACGTAGCCCTCGGCATCCTTCTCTTGACCAACAACTCCGAATATGTCGTCCATAATTACGTTGACGATGGCAGAAAGGGAGTGGTCGAGATCGCCAGGTGCGAATTGAGGAACGGTATGGACCAGGATGGAGTGCACAGTGTATGAAAGAACGTGCAGTTGGTAGCCCTTGGTGAGGGCGCCTCGAAGCTCTTTCAGAATGAAGCCGAAAAAGGTAGGGCCCAGAAGAACGGCAATCTTGACAAGCGTGTCTCGAGTCATCTCCCTTGCCTCCCACGATTTACTGCGCAAGATATGGCAGATATCAGTCAGGACACCAGCCAACTTCTGGTCCATCTGAGGACCGGGAAGCAGCTTCAAGAGTTTGATGATGGTGATGCCGACGGGGACACGGTAGCTGACCTCGGACTCGTCCTTTTGGTGCAAGTGCTTGGTCAGCGGTGGGAGGAAGTAGTCGTTGATCTGGGTAGACAGCTCTGCAGCCTTGGGGGCCATCAGACGCAGGCGCCGTACTGCGGAAGAGGAGCTCTCTTCTTGGTCAACCTCCATCGTTTCGGCATCTCGACTCTGGGGCAGTGATAGCAAAAGAGCATCCGTGAACTTGCCCAAAAGGCGAATGGTGTGTTTTTGCTGCTCCGGCCGGGACTCAATGTACCCAATGTAGCGATGGAAAGTCGTGCGGAAGTGGTTCCAGTTGAGAGACATGGCCAGATTGCTGATTGTGCTTGCTGCTTGCGCGCCAAGACCGTGGTCATCACCGCCATCCGCTCTCCCGAAAATGAAGTGCTCCAGCAAGGGGATGAAGAACTGAGTCAGGTTCTGACTGCCCATCTCCTTGCTTGCATTGGCAGCTTCCAGTGTTCGCAGGGCGTCCATCTGCTTTGAGGTCGCCGGACTGAGAATGTCAAAGAAGAATGACGGCTCGGAAGAGTCCTCCTGGCGCTCATTCAGGAGACCACTCAAGTCAGCCACCGGCGGCCATTCAGGCATTGTGGTGAGGAGGAAGCCTAGAACGCGAAGGTACTCTCGTCGCACGGTTTCTGACTCTTCACGAGCGCCGCCGTAGATTGACGGCATCAGTATCTGCTTGAGGTAATCGTCAAAGACCGCCTTGGTCTCTTGGGATTGGCAGTCCGACACTTCTTGAATCAGACGTCGAATTCCATCAGCGGCATTGGACGACAGCACGCCAAACTCCTCATCGTTACGGATGAAGAAGATGAGGTTGTGAAGAACAGGCAACCACTGCTTCGGGGTCCATGGAACACCATGAATGCTCGAGATGGCACTGAATGCGGCAAGCCGCCTGTCATAGTCCGGCTCATCTATGCGGCCCTCCTTGAACTGGTTCAGCTCGTTGCACAGGCTTGCAACAGTCTCAATCTCGGCATCTTGCTTCGAGATGGCCAGCAGAACGCGGCATAACGAGGCACGGTTTTCTCGATCCTTGAAGTAGCTGAAGAGAGCCGAGACGGTCCTGTACACCTCTTGCAGCAGCACCTCATCCTTTGCAGCGTCGGGTAGCGAAGCAAAGTTTTCAATGACCAAGAGAATCCGACCCTTGAGTTTGGGATTTACTCGGCGTGCGGGTTGCTGGAGCAAGAAGCTTGAAATTCGAATGACCGCTTGAACGTTTTCCAGAGCCGTGAACATGGGAGCAAGAGCCAGGATGGTCTCGATGCCAGCTTCCAGGAGTGCGTTACTGATATCACCAATCCTCAAGACCGTTGTGATATTGTCTAGGATTGCGGTTGCATTGGGGTCCAGAAGCTCGGTCTTGATGATCTCGTTAAACTCGGATTCGCTGGCAGGAGCCAAAGCCAGCCTGGCCAGGCTGCGCAGCATGTCGAGAACGTATATCTTGACGGACTCTTTCGATTTCTCGAAAGCTATGCAAGCAATGACCTTTGGTAGAACACCATCGGGCAGCATGTCGCCGTGAGGAGCGAGGAATAGGGCGGCCTTCGGGAGATTGGACCATGTCGACAACAGCTGCAGCATGCCCGACACGCCCTGTGCAGTCTCGGATGGCAGATTCTCGTGCCTAGGTGTCACCACTTCCTCGAGAATGATATCCTGGTAAGCCTCCCATTGAAAGTCCTGTGCATTCTGAAAGAGAGCAATCAAGCACTTGAGACCCGTTGACCTCGTCGACCTGAGTAGCGAATGGCCAGTGGCCTTTTCCTCTTCTTCAGGAGCATCGGGATCCGCTTCTGTAGACGTGCCGCTCAGTCGCCTGCAAGAGAAAACGAGACAGTACAGAATTGTGTTGACAAGTATGTCCATGTAGGGAGTGACATTAGTGCCAAGCTCCGATATGAGAGATTGGGCCATATTTAGGAAACCGAACTGCTTTCGCACAGAAATGATTTCTTGGTCGAAAAGCTTCTTTCGGTTCACCGCTGGCCCAACCACTCGCACATCCTTAAGCTTCCCGACAGCGATATCGAGGAAGCCTCCGAGATCCTCGATAGACAAGTTCCTGATGATGGCAAGCCTGGTCGTTTGCTGACCATGACGGCCGCCAACCCCGCCCTTTCTCGAGACTGCACGACCATACAGAAGGTGAAGGAGAACCGGCATGAGCTCGGCTCGGTGCTCAGGCTTGATGGCAGTGTCTCCCTGGAGGAAGACGGTAATCTCGTTCTTGAAACGAGCTTCGTCGAGAAGGTACTCCAGGTTTTCCTGATACGTCTTCACGCCATCTTGCTTCCATGCCAAGATAGCCTTCAAGGCAAGCTTTTGAAGGTCCAAATCACCGTTTGCCAGCAGTTGCAGCAAGACTTCGTAAACTTGCTCATGCTGGAACAGGACTCTCGGGTTGATGAACTGCGCGAACACGGCGACGAGCCCCTTTCTGTCGGCCAATGACCAGAATGTTGCTTGCGACTGAGCGTCATCTTCACCGACAGCATCGGGTGAACCATCCTCTTCCCGAGCCCAGGCAAAGAGATGGGGCACAAGCTGGCGGGACCTTCTCTCGGCGATGGAAGGCAGTGCTTTGAAGACCTTCAGCGCCTGGGCCTTGGCGTTTGTTGAGAACGGCTCGACCAGTCGCTGGGTGTCATCGAATTTCTGCAGCATCAGATCATCTGAGCCGTCAGACGCCTCTTGGACACTCTTTGCTGCCGCCTGAAGATAGTTCAAGGTGGTGCATTCAAAGTCCGAGTAGAAAGAGCGAGCAGAGCCACTGTCGGATTGCGGCGTTGTCCATCGCGGTGATGGAACCTCCAGCCATCGGAACGCGGTGGCAGCAATAGCTTCTTCGCCAGATTTACTCTCGGCAACCTGCTTCATAGCTTCTATTGAATCGTCCCAGACTGGGGACAAGTTGACCGTCAGCATGCCAAACATGAAGTTTGGTATTCCCTTCTTCAGCCAAGTCGAGTCTGGCAATGAGCTGTATTCTTGGCCAAGCTTGCGCAGATACATGGCGATCGATCGAGTATGGTCCAGGGTCAACGGAGATTGCTCAATTTGAAGCATGATCTCGACACACTGAGACTGTTTCGGCTCGTTCGTCATCTTGCTCAATAATTCCAGAGATGCCAAGCGAATGTCATGAGAAGGGGAGGTCAAGTTATCGACCAGAGACTGGATGACCGGATCATCTTCAGAATTTGGGGTATCGCTGCCGGAACCATCATTCTTTTCGGCTTCGTGCCCGTTAGGGAATGTTTGCTCATAGGCCAGATAAGTTCGGAGGAAGCCCACAGATCGTGCGAATCGCGGCACGGCTGCGCGAAGCAGGGGAGCGAGCTTTGGATCAGTGGAACCTGCCGTCTTGCTCATCCCTAGGTAGGCATGGAACCCTTGGCTGACGATGAAGTTGACCTCGTCGGAGGCGAGGGAGGAAGAGGGCCGAAGGGCGAGCTTGAGCTTCCGCAACAGAAGCTCAGCAATCCGTGCGTTGGTCGATGGATGAACAGAAGTCAACTCGAGGATTCGGAGCAGAGCGGCGTATTTGGGCAGACATCTGTCTCTCCAGGTTTGAGGGTCTTTGTCGTAAGGCCCTCTCTCAGGGAATGGTGATATCTCCAGGCTTTCGAACTTGGAGACGATCTGGTCCTGCCATGCCTGAGGAAGCCTGCAGCAGTCTTTCTCTCCAGCAGGTGGGAACCCTCGGTTTTCGATAATCTTCGGCAGCAACACGCACAGCATGTCTTCGTTTTCCCCCTGAGACCAATGGGTTGCAATGAATCTGGGCAAGGTTAGCACACGCCTGAAGCAAAACGGTAAGGGTTATGCAACTTACTTCTGGAACTCGCTGCGGAACAGACTTCCGAAACGACTCGGATCAAGTTCGCTAAAGTATGAACAAAATGGTATGAATAGTCTCATGTATGGCTCTCTCGTCAAGCATTGGAGAAGACGGGTGATCTGAGGGATGAGGGAGTCCATGGGGGCGTGATGGCAGGCGATGGCCACATTGACAACAACCGACGTCCACAGCAGGTCGTTCTTCCCGGTGGCTTCATCGATGGGCTGTGTGGCTGTTGAAAGGAGCTCGACAAGGACTCGGATGAGGCGCGACCAGTCACTAATTCGATTTCCTTTCCGGACACCGGCGAGCACGCCAAGGATCCTGACATATGGCACCATCCACCACTGAGAACCCTCGTCATGAGGCTCCTTCAGCTCGGCATCACATCTATCAAGAATTGCCTCTGCAAATTCCTTGAAAGTGTCTGCACCGGTATGATGAATGACGCTGGTCAGAACGCCACATACCAAGTCCGTCCATGTCGTGACCTCGGCCAGTGTGCGCTCATCCTTCGGGATCGCGTTGACCAGCTCAAGGAAGATGGCGGATCCGGCCGAATGGATGGTTCGATCCGTTCCCTTGATAGCTTCGGCGAACATGGTCATGATGCCATCTTTATACAGCATAAACTGCCTGTCTTCCCCCATCTTGATTATATCGTCCCGCACGTACTCGACGAATGTGACGAGAGCCGTCTCGCGCACGGAGGGAGCCGCCGCTTTCCGGACAAGAAAGCTCATGGCCTCGGCGCCGAACCGCGCAATAAACGGAGGATGCTTGGATTTGCCGAGAAGCGGTGCCATGACGGCGTATGTCGGTCGCAGATCCGGGACTAAGAGTTTGGACAAGTACTTGAACAGGAACGCCAGAGCACCAAAGGTCCATTCAATGACTTCCACCGGCTGAGGCCGTCCGGCAATGGCCAAGATGAGTTCCAGACTCTGTGAGAAGTACTTTTCGAATCGGATGCCCAGGTCGTGGGCAAACGCCGTCAACAAATCGAGCAGTGGTTCCAGCCCTTCTTTATCCTGCTCCGAAATGTGTTTGACGAAGGAAGCCATGATTCGCTCCTCAAAGTGCAGAATCTGCGGCAAGCTGTCGCAGAGCGGGAGGACCTCCCTCTTGAAGGAGGAGAACGGCTTCGATATGTTGAGCTCGCTCCATTTCTGCAGTCCATTTTGAAGATAGGACGTCGTCGAGGCAAGGTCTTCGGTGTCGAGATCATGTCGGCGAACCTTGCGCAGCGGCTGCAGCGAGTTGAACTTTGCGATCTTGGTCGAAAACGACTCCCACCGGTGGTTCTTCTGGTGAGGCGTTGAGTTCTTGCTCTTCCGAGCCTTCTCGATGCGGCCGGAGGATCGGGCTGGCATCGTGGCGGCGGCTGGGTTGAAGCTGTGGAAAAATGTTTTCGACCGCAAGTCTTGGAGCGTCCAAAGACGAGAGCTGGTTCATCTTGTTTCCTCTCCACTGTAAAGTTCCCAAATTTTTTTGGCCGGCAGATCATCGGCCGAACCGATAAGAGTGGCAGTGCCCCGCTGTGCCCAGGATTGGCCAATCACGTGTAAGGCGCAAATCCTTATCAGACACCGAGCTTTTGACGTCGCGTGTTCGCGCATCTCACATGCACCGAGCTGCCACTTACATACACACATCGCTCTGCATCTTCAACACCAACAGCTCTCTCTCTCTCTCTCTCTCTCTTCAATCTCTCTCTTCTACACTACCACATGAAGTCACATCAGAGCTATAAATAAGAATCCCAAATTAGCCAGGCAACATGGCTGCACCCAAGATGTATGCAATCATTCTTCAAAGCATTCGCCGCAGCTCACCATACTGACATGAGCGTCCTGCCAGCATCGTCCTGGGTAGCCTAAACGGCCAGCTCGAGCCGGCATTCAAGAAGCTGTCTACACTCCACTCGAAGAATCAATTCTCTCTGGCTATCCTCGCAGGCGACGTATTCACAACCGACACCGACGACGAGACGATATCCGCCCTGTTGGGAGGAACCATCGAGATCCCCCTGCCCACCTACTTCACCGTCGGCATCCATCCCTTCCCGCCACGAATTGCAGCCAAGATCGAAGCCGACGAGGAAATATGTCCCAACCTTCACTACCTCGGAAAGCGAAGCGTAACAAAGACGTCCGAAGGCGTCCGAATCGTAACGCTCGGCGGTGTCCTCGACCCGAACCTGGTGGCAGGCCAATCACAAGAACAGCACCTGCCCTTCCACACGGCAGGCGATGCAAAGGCCTTGCGTGGCGCCAACAGCACCGACATCCTGTTGACTGCTATGTGGCCGGCAAAGGTCTGGACCGGCTCCAAAGTCGTCCTCGACCCTTCTCAGCAGGCTCTCGTCAGCAGCTCCGAGGAAATTGCAGATCTATGCGCGGCCTTGAAGCCTCGATATCACATCTCATCCTCCCCAGACGCCTTTTTCTATGAGAGAGAGCCTTTCGTCCAGCAGTCCGATAAAGATCCCAACGTCCTCTCCGCCACACGATTTATATCCATGGCACCATACGGCAACGATAAAAAGGCAAAGGCAATGTACGCCTTTACCCTCAACCCAACAGACACGACCATCCCGTCCGGCGCCACCGCCACACCCTTCGCATCCAGAACCAACACTGCCAAGCGCGGCAGGCAAGATGAAGGATACAGCCGCTTCGGTAACCATCACGATGGCCACCAGGGCCGCCACAAGCGCCGTCGCGCCTCGCCCCCTCCCGGCCCCGACCGCTGCTACTTCTGCCTGTCCAACCCCAACATCTCCGCCCACATGTGCTGCAGCATCGGAGACGAGGCCTACATCACGACCGCAAAGGGTCCCCTACCGACGTCTACCACATTTGCCGACAAGGGGCTCGACTTCCCGGGCCACTTCATCATCATCCCGCTGCCGCACGCCCCGACGATAGCCAGCATGGGCAGCACCGCGGACCCGGCCAGCGAGGCCGTCAAGGCATACAACGAGATGTCCCGCTTCAAGGAATCCCTCCAGGCCATGATCGCCGCCAAGAGCTCCCACAGGCTCGGCGCCGTCACGTGGGAAATCAGCCGCGACCGCAACGTCCACCTCATCTGGCAGCTCGTCGCCGTCCCCGCCGACATGATCCAAAAGGGCCTCGCCGAGGCAGCCTTCCGCGTCGAGGCGGAGAACCTCAACTACCCGGCCTTTGGCGCCACGGACTTGCCCCTGGAAGACCTGGCGACCGCGGGCGACTTCTTCCGCGTCTGGCTGTGGGCGGACAACGGCGAGGACAAGATTAAGGGAAAGTCCCTCGTTATGCCGCTCGCGCGCGACGCGCGCTTCGATCTGCAGTTTGCCAGGCGGGTGCTGGCAAAGCTCCTCGGGCTCGAGAGCAGGCTGAGCTGGCAGGACTGCGCGCAGTCTGTCGAGGAGGAGACGAAGGATGTGGATGCCTTTCGGGAGGCGTTCAAGGAATGGGATTTTACTCTTTGATGGGCACACGCTACTCTGCAATGGCAAACGTCACCCCCTGATGGCGAATAGTGCTCTTTTTGAGACTAGGACGAGGAGCTCATATTATATTTGCTCGTCTTCCTTCTGGGTATACATATATTTACATCCTTTGGCGTTGCAGGCTCACATGGCCGCCCTCATTACACGCATCTTACACGGAGAAAATGTTGAGTTTATAAACTTCCAATAGCATGGGTAAAATAATAGGGCAATTCGAATGAAGAGACGATAAGCCTCTCTATACGAGCTTTTATCGGAAGAGCAATATCATTGACGCACTGCTCTTACACTTTTCCGGGATCTGAATGCTCTCATTCGCAGATAATGTGAAATGTAAAAACACATATCTTATAGTCATCTCATCCCATCACTCTAGGATGAATAGGCAGCGGACACCTTACCTTAGGGATCTATGACCTCTGGCCATGACAAAAGTTATGATTGATTCTCCAATACTCACCGGATAGTTCATCGCTCAGGAAGAAGGGCAGTCTGGCCCCTGATCCGCAAGGTGCGAAATTGAATTATCCGTCATAAGGATAAGATCTCCATACCTACGTGAACGATAAACTCATTCGCACACCTATTCAAGTCAAGAGACAAGACCTATACTTCAAATGCGTGTATAAGCTAGCTGGGTCCTCTATGTCCATGTCCTTCAGGGCATAATGTACAGCCAAGACTGTCGAGAGAAACATCTCCCACTGTTTAGCTAGTCCTACAACAGTAAAACACAAGCGCCGCCCTGGGTTGCTGCGCTCCATGGCTCATTACAATGAGCAGAGGGATGGTCATCCTCCTATAGTGAAAGTATGAACATGCAAAGATCAAGGGGGATACAAATTCGTCCTGGGGGGGTTTATCAACGCGGAACACGCGCGTCGACGGGTATTCATTCCTGACAATGGGGGGGAAAGGCATGGGAATAACACAATCAGGTAGTGTGCCGTCGCCGGGTGCTGGGCACCCGATGTGAGTCCTCCATCGGCAGAGATCGTGAAGTCGAAGAGTGGCAATGCTGCAAAAGTCCTGACAATACGAGCGGGTACATCCAACGACTGAGAAATCGGAAAAAGGCTTCCGGAACCGGGCCTGGGGGTAAAAGATCTGTCCGACGAGGCCGTATCGTTGGAACGAAAAGACAAAGAGAGGTTACTCCGAAAGAAATGAAGAAAACAAGAAAGGATCGGCAGCGGTCCATCGGCAGCCTGACAAGGTTGAGAAACAAGCAATACTACCTGGGACTTCAGGATAGCTCCAGGTACGATTCCGGTCACGGACACCTCGCCCTTTTCAACGTCCGAGTGCAATGCATCGACAGAAGCCAAACGTAACTTTTCGTCGTGAAAACATAAAGCCCCGGCGGCAGTCCCGGACAAAACACATGCGTGAAACCATAAGCGTCGTATGGTATGGGCTAGTACTAGTAGGAAGCCATGCGGCGACTCTGTGCCCGATCACCGCAACTGGGCGAGTCGGTGGTGGCAGCAGCAGCAGCAGGGGGGGAAGCATTGCGGTTCCGCGAGTGAGGTCGAGATGGCCCGGTGGGGGAATCGTGAAGGCTCGTGCTCCGCTGGCCAAAAGCAAAGGTCTGAGCACGACCAAAGGGCTTCCGAGCCTTTAGGCGGCCCATCTCCCTCTCACAAGTCCGCTGATGCTTCTCGTCCGACATTTCGACGTACTCGGGAGGAAAGCACCTTGAACGGTGCTCGGCGAAGAAGCCGCTGTAGCCACCGTCGAGAATATAAATCTCTGGATAGGTCAGGCGAGGGTAGTGCTCTGCGTTGACGGTGCGGTCGTGAGAGCGAATGTGTCGCGCCATGAGGGGGGCTCTATGGGCCGAGTATTCACAGTGGAAAATTAGTAGAGTCAAGCCGTCCATCGGGGTTTCGAAGAGCTGGTTAGCCAACAGCTCCTTGTTGTTATGGTTGACAGCGCTATCGATGTGACCGCCTTCATACTCGTACTCGAATCGACAGTCGATGACCATGCGCTGAGCAAACTTGTCGCTGTACTTGCCGTCCAAGATGGCCAGCATGGTTTCCTTGGTAATTCGAGGGATGGTATCCGTAGGATCATCTGCGAGGAAGTGAGGGATGATGGGCTCGTGGGCCTCTTCAATGTCAGCCACGGCGGGCTTGAGGATGGGGGAAGCGGCAAGCGCTGCCTCAGGCTTCGGCTTCATGACGTCCGACGGGCTTTCAAACATGCTCAGAGAGCGACGGAATTGCTTTCGGGTTCTCAAAAACGGGTTCGACTGTCTCCTAGAATGAAGGCTGCCCGGCGAGCCATGGCGATTGTTGCCTGCGACGACACTTGCGAATTGAGACCTGGCGCGAAGACCGATGGGAATAGATGGACATGGACTGTTGGACAAGGATGGCCTGCTGCTGCTACGGTCCTGTTCAGGAGAAGCAGACTCGAAACACTCATCGAGCGAAAGGGTCGAGGTGTTTGCTCCGAACTGAGGTGAAGAGTTTTGCGGGCCAGATAGACCACTGCCGGAAAGCGTCTTCAACCGGCCAGAAATCATCCGCCTTGGGGCTGCTATCCTACGGCTTGCCACGCTGTCGGTGTGTCCTCGGCCGCGCCTAACAAGCGTCTGGACTGGCGAGGCAGCGATGGGATTCAGCGGCTCCAAGGATGCCTGGCGTACGCGCCTCACCGGGTCCGGAGAGGACTGGAGAAAAATCAGGGCCGGAGAGTCAAGCATGGCGGCATCGTTGAATGCTGAAGCAGCTGGTGTGGGCGACGCAATCTCCACGACGTTGCTGAAAGTCACCTTGTGGGGAAGAGGAGACGACTCAATGTTATCAGGAGCCCGAATAGGCGAGGATGCAACCAGAGGAGTAGTTGCCACAAAGTCTGCAATGTGTCAGCCCAACCATACTCGTGCCCCGGCTACTGAAGCTCGCGAGAGAGTACCTACCTGTGCTGCTCACGCCGTCGACAACCTTTGCCGTGAAGAGTGCTCGTCGTGGCGTCAGGAGCTTGGGACTATGCAACTGTTAGCATCGTGACCTTGACACCCATTCATGTGGTCCAAGGCGGACGACAAACCTGGCCTCATTATCAAGTTCCAAGTTCTGGGACAGATCAGCTGCGAGGCTCGCAGCAGGAGACGATCCCCGGACGCCCTTGATGTCGAAGAGGTCTCCCGTGCCCTTATGCAGCTGCTCGCGAAGACTCAGAGAACCCGAAGCAGACTTGTTCTTGTAGTGAGAGCGGAAGATGTCTCTGCCTCCCCATGCAGGAGCAGGCACTGGGCGGTGCAGAGCCGCCAGAGGCGATGAAGCTTCCATTTTCAACGACGTGTCGCCGATACCTCGCTCTCTCCGAGGTACTCGACAGCTCCAGACAGCAGTGCTGCTACTTGATATACGGAGCGTTCGAGGGATTGGAAAGAGTAAAGGACCAAAGACGGGCAATCGAGAGCTTCGACGTTCTATGTAGCTCGGCCCAAACAATGGCTCCTCTCTATCACCACGCGAGCCCGAGCTCCCCTCCTGTTCCTTTGTGTCGCGCCTCTTTGTTCAGGGCCAGCGTGTGCAAGTGGACGATTCGGCAATTGGGGTTCTCTTCGCCTTTCTTTGTTTGCTCACGTCCAACTTGCTGCTAGTTCTAATAAGAGGCATGAATCGAAGCTTGCGGTGGGGCGGCAAGGCTTTTTTTCTTTCTCGTCGTTACAGTCGTACTATTACCAGATGCTTGTAAGATTGGGCATGGAGTTGATCGTAACGTCGTGTCGTCAAAGGGCGTCTGCTCTCGTTTCTCCGTCTCGCGGGGACAAAGGTGGACGCGGACGTGCAATTGTCGTGTCTTCCCGTACCAGCGTGCGGTATTACCGAGTGCAGCCCAAGCCCTGCAAGACCCGGAGGAGCTGTAGCAGTGCTTTTTCTGGCAGCTACACAGCAAGCGAGGTCGTCCTTTCGCTTGTCCGCACAAGACGCAGCGCGATTGGCGAGCAGGGAGCCTGTTCTGTCTGGCTGTCGGGCCCTTGGGAGTCGTGACGGGCGGGTGAGGGTGAGGGAAACGAGGAACAGATGAGGAGGCCGCGTCTTTTCAATGGTCGTTGCACCAACGAGGGCCAGGGTCAGGGCCAGGAACCGGGCTTGGGATGGAGTTGGACGTTGTTAGGGGTGATTGGGGGGGATTTTTTAGGGACGATGGGCGCTGCTGGGCAGAGAAACGAGGCACAGGCGGCCGGGTCTGGTAAGGTCAGGGCAGGTACTCGTCCATGTACCGATACCGTCCGTGCCTCCTGTCTGGCGCCGCGGAGGTACCTGCTACCCGCGGCGAGTACAGTGCCCCTCACTTAAATCCGAGCACACCAAAACAACACCATGTAGCAATACATCACGATAATAACCTTATTTTATTTTATTATCCAAATAAATATAAAAAAAATTAAAATTAATATATATTATAGCCTAGTTAATTCTAAATCAATTAGTATACTTAATACTTAGTATACTAGCTGCGGGCATAAATAACGGCCTTAATGCAGTGCGGCATTATATAGGCTAGGTTTTCTAACACATTATCTCTAATCTCTTCCTAGGCTTCTACAGCTGCCTTTTCTAGCAAATTAAACGCTGCAGCTGTCTGCAGCAGCTCTTAAAGCTTAGGATACTATTTAACGATTTTTTATTTAACCAATTTCCACATATTTTTAATAGGGTTAAGGTTAGGCAAATACAGCAGCCAGTCTATAATCCTAATCCTATTCTCTTGCGTAAAATTACGCAACCACCGCTAGACTAAATAACTTTTATGCATAGGAGCGTTATTTTATATAAATACACATCCAGGTTCTAGAATTATAGGCAATTTAAACTGCAGGGTGTTAAGTATTATGCATCCAGTAACGCCTTATCAGGCTAAGTTAGGGTCGCCCTAAAGCGCACATAATAACATGCATTTAAATACGCTAAAAGCGCCCTAGAACATTAATAATATAGTCAATCGCTTTATAATTGCTTAGACTTTATCCCTGTCAAGTCTCTTGCCCTTTAAACTATTAGTTATAGTGTAATTGCAATTCTTATAAAAGGCTACTAAACTTATATAATAGTAAAATACCTAACCTAGACACCTAGCCTTATTCTTCTTAATTATAACCTTATTAAAGAAAAAAACTTATAGCTAATATAAAATCGGCTTCTGCACATGCTCCTATATAAATCTTAGACATTTAGCTGCAGCCTCTAGGGTTAATTTTAGCTGCTAAAGTGCAGACTTATGTTAAATGCCTTCAGATTTAAGGTATTAGGTTAAAGTATTTACACAGATATAAGTAGGGATTATAAAAAGAAGCCGTTAGTTAGTAATAAAAGGGTTCTCTCTAATTAATTATCTAATATGCCTTTTATTATATTCTATAAGCTTAGGCGGCTGCCTAAGATAAGGTTATAATCAGGCTGATATTTGCTGTGTATAATGCATTGCAATGCTATAGATACTCCCATAGGGAACTCGCTCTTTAAGTGCGATCTCCTTACCGGAATAGCCATCTTCATACATCATTCAAATCCTTGTCCTCTTATAAGGCGACCAGTGTGGTTTTTATTAAATTTGAGGCATTTTTAAAAGAGATATCGCGGATTGAAGGTATAAGGTTGTTATTATTGTAAGACAAAGCTAGTCTATCTACGCGTTGGTGTTGTGGCGTGCTCGGATTTAAGTGAGCCCCACTGTACTTTATTCCAGCGGCTACAGGGCACTTCAGAGGGAGTCCAGAGCAGGGTCAGCACAGCACAGCTGCTCAGCTTTGCTTCCCTCGATAGGCCATGCAATTGCATTTGTACTTGTACTTCGTACTGCGCGCGTCCCCGTATTCCAACCCTAGGTCTCTTTTCCATCATCTGTTTGATAGGTACTACCTACAGCGCCCTCTTCGTGGCCATCAGCGGTCGCTCAGTGAGCGGTGGAGCGTTTGGTGCTCGGTGGGCGCTTAGCAGCCGGGAGCTGGCAGGTACCGCGGGTACCCGTGACTTCCGGCCCTCCTTGTGCCTCTAGTACTGAGTCTTGGTGAGAGCAGCTGGGCCACGCATTTCCTTGTGTCGGGCGTTTGCCCTCGTGCCTCTACATGAAAATTGGCACAATCGCAGCCTGCCAGAGCTTCTGGAGCTCGATCTGCGAGTGTACCGGTACCTGAGGAGGGGTCAAGCGGCGGTGAGAAGTGGGCAGACCGTGATGCTCCGTTTGGATGGACTTCAGGTCATCTAAAGGCTCGACGACCAGCTATTCTAGCGAGTCAGCTACGGACAGAAGAGGCCATCGCTGCCATCAGCATTGAGACCTGCAGGGCAGAAACACGAGGTTCAATGCTGGCCTTCGTGATGCCCGAACCGGCCATCGAGCCAAGTACAGGTAACACAGCTCTGCCACGCACACGAAGATGTATGTGAACAAGTTAATCAACATTGCTATCAGAGGGAGCTTTGAGTTCTCGTGAACCTTGAAAGGGCAACTCAAGGTTCGAATCTCACTCCTTGTCTTGCCAGACGAGGCGCGTGCCCTGCTTTGTTCCAGACGTTGGCTCGCTGCCGGAAACGCGATTAGGCGCAGGCCTCTGCTCCGCTTGTCGTCCAGGCTGCCTCGCCCTGGATACACCCGTGGATACGAGCTGCATGACGATGGACCTCAAGACTCGCTCAGCTGGTGATGCTGAAAGTATGTCAATGTAGTATAAGTGAGGCTTGGAAACCCAGATGCAAACGCGTGAGCTTTGTCTGCAGGGATCTCGCTCAAGCTTCTTGCGTACCGGCTTATAACAAACAGCACCATCCCCGATGCTTTGAACCACAGCAATGCCAAAGAACTTGCACCTTCTTTGCGCGTCAAAGGCACAATGAGGCCTTCGTACTGCACTTGGACGCTCAATTAGCCTATCCGCCCAATGCTTCAAGTTCAAATCTCCTTCTTTGACCCAAAGGACTGCGGGCTTCAGAAGCGATGCTGACTGGCTCGCACGTCCCAGCCCGACTGCACCGATCCGGCCATTTCTTTGATTCACCTCGTTTGCTCCTCGCACAATCCTCCTTGGTACCTGTACAGAATATTTGACCAAAACAGGAAAGGAGAGAGAGACATTGATCCCGTTGTCGCCCTGCCTGCGCTTGTCCAAGTGCGGTTCGGCCGTTGATCCTGTCTCTGCTCCCGTGAATCAAACAATTTGCAGCGGGTGTTCAGTTTCCCTGGCGATGGCCTCGACTGGGGGGCCCTTTTCGTGCCCTCTTGCGACGATCAATCCCTGGCTTCCATGCTCATCCACTCTGACGAGAGACATGCACCCTAATTTATACGAGGAACGGAACGCTTCGTGCTAGACTGAGCTAGTGAATCGTCTTGGAAGCTGGCTATTATCGCTCTCTTGCCCTCGTTCAGGCTACACGCAAGCGCGTCCATGGCTGGTTCGCACCACGAGCCACGATCCTCTCAGAGCTCCCTGAAAGGTGCTCAGATGGCTCAAAGAAATCTTGTTTCTGGCTTTGTTTTCTCATCTGCTGATTTTACTTGTGCCTCATACGGGATGAAGCAATTCCGAATCAAAACACAAAACATCTCTTGCATACGCCATGCAATGCGAATCCCACTTCGCGCCCTGACTCCGCTTGAGCACCATCTTCGGCGAAAAAAGCAACCATGTCGAGACTGACGAGCATGGCCAGGGTATTATTTCACGCTTCTGCAAACCGAACAGCGGACTTTATGCTCTCTAGGTTAGGATCAACACTGAAAGAATAGCTCTAAACCTTGAAGCCCCGAGCGTCAATTACGAGCCATTCCAGTGTCGTCGGATCGGTCGATTTCAAGCCAACGGATTCCGTCACTGAGGGCCATCACGATATTAACCGCGCTCCTGAAACGTCATACTTGGATAATCCATAAGGCCTATCATCCCGCGTGCTCCGGTGATAATTGAGAGGCACACAGATTCCAAGCCCATCTTGTGAAAAGTGCCCGTTAGCTCACACGACAGACAGGGCTTGTCTCTTCGCTAACTTCTAGCGCGACAGCTCGTTGTCTTGGGTGACGGCCTCGTCACGGGAAAATCTCTGGAACTGATTCGCGGATGAGCAGATGCACCACACGACCATTCTGCCCAATGTGCCGTAGTCGTACGTGCAACGACCAATGGCGCCTCTGTTCCCACACTGTCCCGTTTGCAGCCTTTCTCCTCATGTGTTGGACTGACATGCCGTAGCAACGGTGGGCAGCTGCATACTCATATGCAGGCCAGCAGCACGGCAATCGGCCCACTGCCGACGATGCCGAGAGGCATGTTTATCGCTGTTCTGCTTATGTTCACAGGGCTTCACAGGGCTGATGAGTGATGACGAGCATCCGTTGGTTGCCATAGGAGGCTCCCGCTACCAGCTCAAACCCCAACCCTAGGGAAGGGACAGCCACATGGGCTTTGCCAACATCTAGTATTAGTAGAACAATTTCAGCTGACTGCGACGCTCTCACGAATCCCTCGACGTTTCCTGAAGCGGCAAAGCCCGAGCAGCCGCGCCTCCGCCTGGCAAGGGATGAGCAGAGCTATTGAATCCTTGCCAGTGCTTCTCATCCTGTCGTTCTGCGTCAAGAGACCCGATGGCGTCGCAGTGGATGCGACGTGATAATACCAACTGTCTCCTCCGTATTTCATGCGGAAAAAGGCTGTTTCAGAGTCTGCATTGACCCGCGGCTCCGTCGTGGGCCAGAAGCACCTGTTCAGTGCCAGGATACATGCAGAATTGGAAAACGGAGGGCGCGGGATAAAAAGGAACACGCGACGTCAGTGTTTTGTGCCCAAGTAAACAAAGTCGGACGCGTCTGAGTCTTTTACCCCGCAACCTGCCCGGCAACAAGAGCTGCTGAGCCGCGAAGTCACGTGCTCTCGCTGCCTCAGATGTGTGCTTCCCTTCAATGGTTGTTGAGCCAATCATTGGTTGTCTTCATGAGACTCCTGCTGTGAAACCCAACGCATATGAGTCTGTTGTAAGCTTAAGATACTCATATATCTGGCACCATGGACTTGTATGTCTCAAGAAGCGCTGTCGTGATGATGCAAAGGCTATTGCGCCAGATATCTATACAAGCGGCAGCAGAACGGGAGTCAATACGCAAACATCCGGCAGCATTGGTGAAATTCTGACCAAGTTCTCTGACGAGTCTGCAAATAAGGTGGCTGTCTCACGAACTCAATTGCCATAGCACGGAAAGTTTATTGATGATAGTAATTTGTACGCATAGGTACTTACGTACAGTTTTATGCCCTTCATACTCGTCGTTGTACTTCGTCGAGCAACTGTCCCGGAATAGCAACATGTGAATGTTCGCAGACGGATAAGTGTGGGGCCGAAGTGGTGGGGCATCCGAGCGGTGTATCGCGGCAGAATCTTTTTATCGTGGAATTTTCTAATCAATCTCGAAAGACAATGGCACCGCAGCGTCGCATACAGCACGACATCATTGCCATTGCAGTTCCCCATTGCCTTGCAAATCAACCTCGAAAATGGGCAGCAAGCGAAAGCGCGGAGGCAAGGACACCACCAATGCCGCCTCAAACTCACAGAAAAAGGCAAAGAACGCCGCCTCCGCTCCCGTTCCTGTCGTCGCAACCGCACCCGCAACCGCAATCGCAAAGCCAACCCTGGACAAGGCTCCCTTTGTCGAATCACCGACACTCGAAGACCGAAAACGCGAGGGACTCCTATACGAGCTCCTCGGCAGCGAGGACGAGAATGACAGGATAGAGGCTGCTGATTGCATCATCTCCGGGCTTCTTGGCGGCGAGGGCGTTGCCGAACCAGTCCTGCAGAGGCATCTCGACCGACGACTCTTCCGAGGACTCTCCAGCGGCCGCAATGCTTCGCGCATTGGCTTCAGTCTCGTCATTACGGAAATTCTCAGCCAGCTGTTTGGTGATAAGGCGCTGAGCCTGGAAGAGAAATACAGCGGACTGACCTTTGACAAGGTGCTGGGTTTCCTGTTGGAAAAAGCCAAGATTGTCGGCAACATCCCTGGCCAGGAAGAACGAGACATCTTCCTTGGTCAACTGTTCGGCCTTGAGTGCTTTGTTAAGAGTCGCACTCTTTTCTCGGACCCCTCGAGATGGAACACAATACAGGAGGAGCTGTTGAAGTTGAGCAACAAGAAGGTCTGGCTGAAGTCACAATGCGGATGGGTCCTCGTCCAGGCATTGCAGCAGATGGACAAGGCGCAGACCAAGGCGACACTTGAGAGGCTTTCAAACGCCGGTGTGGCCAAGTCAGCCGAAGGAGTCGCTGTCTGGTTGGTTGCGCTCAGCCGGTTCCCGGATCTCCAAGTCAAGCCCTGGCAGCATCCTCTCGCGAGAAAGACGCTCGGTGACTTGGCTGCCATCTTGAAGGAAAGCTTCAACGAGACAAGCAAGGACTCTTCCAGCAACTCACGGAACAATCAGCAGGCAACTTGGACGGCTCAGTTGCATTTCGTGTGGGACCTCATCCTCAATCATTATCTCCAGAATGGAGAGTCCGAAGTCGAAGAGTTTGCTCAATTCTGGGGTCGAGTTGTCGACGGTGAGTTATCCTCGCATACGTCTCATAGGCAAAAGCTAACTTGAGGATACAGATGGTTTGTTCTCCAAGCAGGCCACCGACGGCCAGAAGTTCAAGGGCTTCATCGTCTTCCAAAAGTTCCTCGAAGGCTGCGTCGAGCACCACCCGTTATTACAGATCCTGTTCAGCAAGAACCTCATGACGTCTCTCATGAACCAAGCTGCAAAGGAAGACCGCTACCTACATCGAGCAGCCATAAAGGCGCTAAAGGCCATTGAGGGCGCTGTCTCTTCTCATCCCACTGCTCTGGTTCCCGTCCTCGAGAGCCTTTTGAGCAGGAATGGCGTCTACAACTTTGATCAGCGCACCAGCACAAAGACCATTGACAAGCTGCTGCAGAATTTCAACTCGGAGAATGATAAGGCGACGTTGAAGATTATCATGGCTCCTATCGCGAGTCTTTCTCAGCAGGAAGTCAGCGAGGCTCAGACCATTCTCAGAGTACACATTGACTACCTCTCCAAGGTTCTCGCTGCATGTGCTTCGCTCAGCGCAAAGGAGTCTCAGTCCGACAAGTTGAAGGGCACCTCTCTGAGTGCGACGCTGCAGCAGCTGTCTCGACTAGCCTATTCTCAGCCGGAGGACATCCCCAAAGATGTCTTGACGGAGCAGATTCAGGAGCTGGCCCGATCTCGGTTAGAGTCTGCGCTGGCGAAACTGACCCGGCAGACGGCTGACTTTGTCACATTCTGTCAGGCAGTTGCCTCCATCGACTCCAGTGCAGTGACCATGTCTGAGGAGATCAAGGAGGCCATTGAAGGCGCACTGTCAAGAATGCAGAAGCTGCTGAAGCAAAAGACAAAGACGGACAACGACAAGACGCTGACGCAAGGATTGGCGATGCTCCACGCCATCTCTGTTTTCCAGTTATACAACCAAGACCCCGACGCCATGGAAGTGCTTGACGATCTGGCACAGTTCCACGACAGGCTCCAGGAGGGCAAGCTCGGCGACGACACCGGCAGCTCAGAATTCCTCGTCGAGATATTGCTGTCCATGGTGGCTCGCCCTTCCTCGTTGATGCGGCAGGTCTCCCAGCAGGTCTTTGAAGCCTTCACCTCGCAGATCTCGGCTGGCGGCTTGGAACTGCTGACTGACCCCCTGTCGGCAAATGAGAGCGCCAAGGGCCAGAAGGAGCTCTTCGACACGGAAGAGGACGGCATGGACGTTGATGAAGGCTCATCCGACGAGGAGGACGACGACGATGTAGAGGAAATTTCGAATCTCGAGATTGACTCTGATGTCGAATTTGTCGACCTCGAGGATGCTGATGGAGAAGATGACGATGACGACGACGCAGAGGATGAAGAAGACGAAGACGAAGACTCCGACGACGAAGAAGACGCCAAAGACAAGACCAAGAAGAAACAAAAGCCAATCCCCGTAGACCTCGACGACCTCATGGGCCAAATCCTCAAGAGCCACCGCCTCGACAAGGACGCCGAGGCGGAATCCTCCGCCGACGAGGGCGACATGTCCGACTCGCAAATGTTCGCCCTCGAGGACAAGCTCGCCGAGGTCTTCAAGCAGCGCGCAAAGGCCCGCCCGGACAGCAAGAAGCAGAAAAAGGACGCCAAGCAGTCCGTCGTCAACTTCAAGCACCGCATCCTCGACCTGCTCGACATCTTTGTCCGCAACGAGGTCCTCAGCCCGCTTGGCTTCGGCCTGCTCATTCCGCTGCTGCACCTCGTGCGGACGACGACGACCAAGACGCTCGCCAGCCGGGCGTGCGAGATTATCCTCAATTACCAGCGCGGCATGAAGAAGGCGAGGAGCGCCATCAAGGACAAGGATACCGCCGCCAGCAGCAGCGCTGCGGAGACCGCACTGCCGGCTTACGACGCGGACCAGCTGCTCTCCGTGCTCGTCGAGATCCACGACGAGGCAGGCAAGGACAACGCGCACGCATTCGCAAAGGCCGCGAGCGCCGCCAGCCTCATCGTCGCGTCGGCCATGTTCGCCTCGGACAAGGAGCTGGTGAAGAGGGTGGCGGCGGTGTACGCGAAGACGCAGTCGGATTGGGTGCTGGGCCAGGCCAAGCTGCAGAGCTCGTTCTTTGCGGACTGGAACAACTGGTGCCAGAACCACGCTTCTCAGGGGCGGTAATGTGTGATACCCCGTGTAGGTTAGACCTTTGTTTTCAGCAGGATGGAATAGAAATAGAGCATCATTTCAAGACACAAAACGAAATTTGAAGTCACGCACAACGGAGATCAAGTAGACTTTGTGTGTCCCAACGGACGTTTCATCCAGAGGAAAGCATTTCTCTATGAGCCTTCTCGTAGTGAAGAATACATGTGTTTGCCCCCCAGACACCTTGAAGATTTCAAAAGAACCAAAACGTAAAACTCCTTTATTTAGTCTTCCATCTTGTCCTCGTCCTTCTTTTCTTCCTCCTCCTCGTCGTCAGACTCGTCCTCGGCCCGCGCTAACCTCTCGGCCTCCTCCCTCAGCTCCTTGGGCACCTCCACATGCCGTCCCTTGGTCGGCCCGTCGGCTGTGCTGATCCAGGTCATCTCCAGCTCAAACTCCTTGTCTTTGTTGTCCTTGTGGGCAATGTAGATGATGCGCGCGGCCTGCTTCACGGCCTCGAGCAGCGTGATGTTGCCGGCCGGCAGATCCAGCTTCTCCAGCTCCGCCTTGGCCGCCTGCCTGCCCTTGCCCGTCGCCGCGCCGTAGTAGCCCCAGTACAGGCCGCTGGGCTCAATCATGTAGAGGAAAGGGCCGCCGTGCTTGCCGGGGACCTTGCCGCCGGCGCCCACCGAGGGCCCTGAGCCGACCTCGCCGTCTACGGGGGTCTCTTCTGAGGTGTCGACGCCGCCGATGATAGCCGTGATGCCGAACGGGCGCACGGAGCCGTACATGGTGTATGCCTGGAGGTAGCCGCCCATGCGGGAGGCGAGGTCGGCTGTGGGGATCGGGGTCTTGAAGTTCTGGCGCCAGCTCTGGGCCTCGTCTCGAGCACGGTCGACGAAGTGGCGGCCGTCGGGGATCATGCCTGAGTATACCTAGAAGGAGAGAAACAACGGGTGAGCGTCAGTCCCTTAGTAGAGCTGCCCAGCCCGCAGGGGAATGGTGGTAGTAGCATACTGCTCCGATATGGCTGTCCACGCTGCCGATTCTCTTGTTGGCATTGGGCTTCTGCAGCTTGGATGCGACAATCTTCTCGACGGCCAGGACGACGCCGTCCTTGCACCGGATGCCGATCGAGGTGCCGCCATTCTCTACCGCCTTGACGGCATATTCGACCTGGAAGTTGCGGCCATCAGGCGAGAAGATGGAGTTGAGGAGATCGTAGCCCGTGCCGATCGACGTCTATTGAGATGCATGGCAGATGGCCCTCGAGTTAGCTACCTACTCCTCCAGCTCTCAGATATATACCACACAAAAGGGTAGCTTTGCTGTAAGTAAACTGGCACTTGCAGCAATGCTCGGTGAGTTGCAAACCTTACCATGATTGGCTCTGTGATGTGTGATTTGCTGCGTGAAGAGGAAGGGAGTAAATCACAGAGGAATGGGCGGATGGTCGTGGGAGAGGTTCAATCGGCGTTGGAGGGGCTGCAGTTGAGATTCGTCTGGCTTGGAGCTCCAGCCAGGCAGCCTGAGAGCTGCGTAGTTGCGCTCGAGCCGCCCGCACAAGGCTGGACGCAGCGGTGCCTGAGGCGCAAAGAAACGCTGAGCCACAGGCTGTAGAGGGCAAGCCACACTTCTCGCTGTTCGAGCCACGGTGAGTTTGATTACATAATGTGCCGTGGACGCGTGCTTAGCTAAGGCGGGATCCGTGGCGATGACGGGAGTGGCTTGCGTGCATCCCGCAGTTGGCACCGCCACAGCTGCGCTTCCGTCCGTCTGGCTGGGACGATCCCTGCATATTGAAAGGTGTGGAGGGTGGGAGGATGTGGGTGAGGGTGAATGACGCTATCGCGCTACTATTACGAGCGTTGACTGACGGATGATGTTGATGATGTTGCTATCAAATGCCATTTCCTCAATGTTGTGCTCGAACCCTTGTATAAATGAGAGACAAGAGTTTGTGAACATTTCTGTTCTCTTGGGAGCCAGTCCTGCTCGACGTCAAAGTGGTGGCTTGTCACATATCGCATTGCGACTCGCAGAGCGCGGGATGGGCGTGGGCGCTGACACATGTGCGACGCTCTGGGGTTGAATAAAGGATGCAACCTCTTGTTAATACAAAGTGCTACTGGCACCTTTGCTGTGACAGATGGTTCTATCAAGTGTGATGAGCGATAAATAGGGGCCATTTGCTCCGACTTTTTGCCACGCAAGTCCGTCATCCTCTTCAAGAGCCATTGCTAGAGGCAACTGCTTCATGCCTTATTATTACTTAGTCTCGGTCTGCTAAATTACTCCCGTCGTATTGAGAAATGCTAGCTCTAGAACAATGCAAGCCACCTACTGCTTTAGCTCACTCCCCGACTCCTCCTGATATACAGCCGTATTAATACCATCACCGGCGCATCAGATATCTGGCCTCGAGCAGCCGCCGTGATGTCGCTACCGCCCAACCCGGTACCCGATACTCGCCTCCTCCGCACAACTGTTGGGCTCCCGTCCCCCCTTACAAGTCCATCCACCTGCCGCTCTGGTACCTTGGTGCCTCCGTCCAGTTGCGTCACAGCCACTCAACATGCCCGTCTGCACCTTCCTCATGACCCGGCGCCCCTCTTCTGCCTCTCTCCTTCCCGCTGAGTAGAACATGGTGCTCCCCACGTGTCAGGTATCAGTGACACATTCCTCGACTCATCGCCTCTTGTCCGATGCCCTCCCATATAAAACACCATCTCGAGCTTCTGCCCAACAGAAGCGCCTCCCCTTTTGCTTCCCTTTTGCTCTCTTCTGCATAACACCTCCAGTTCTTGCTGTTTCCTTCTGCCGCGGCTATTTCCTCTGCGTCTCACATCTCCCGTCTTCTGCGTCTTCTCCCGCTTCTACCCCGCCGGTTCCAGCTTCTCGTGCTTCTCGCTTCTGCCTCGACCTGCACCGGCTTCGACTGGCCTCCACTTCTCCAATTTGAAACGATCACCGCTGCTCGCTGGCTTCCCGCCGATAGTTGCCGCTAGACGCACCCGTGCTGTGCTGAGCTGTCGGTCGACCCCCTCGTCCGTCTTGCGACCCTGCAGCCCAATCTCCTTAGCACGCTGCAGTATCCGCTTCTAGGCACGAACGAACCTCAACCTGCAGCCGCCCGGAGAGGAATTTGACGAAAAGGGATTCCTTCTTTGTTGCTTCCTCACTTCCTCTTGACCATTTGCTTTGCTTTAGCTTTTCGCTTTCTTCTTCACTTCTCACCTCGCCTCGACTTTACCCTTAGCGTAGTGCAATAGAACAAGCCAACTTTCTCCTTCTTACAGCCTCCTGCTTGCTGCCACAGCCCAGGCGCCCTTCACCCAAAGATATCCCCTCTCTTGCCTCCTTGATACCCAACTGAGCTGTCGCTCCCCAATCGGAAGGTCACACGACTCTGAACTTATCCGAGCAATATAACAGCGATATCTTGTTGGACACATTACCTCAACTGGAACATCCTATCAGGTATACCCAAGTCGCTCTGTTGTACTGCTGCCTTCTTCTATCAAACATTGTCGAGACGGTCACCAAGTATCTCTTCACCAAGTCTCACTCTGCTAAATTATCACCCTTCTCACACTCGAATGTCTACTTGCATATACCCTCGATCTTCCAGAAATACAACTAACTCGTCCATCTTGCAGCACAATGGTATCAGTGCAGGCCAACATGCAGATCCACGATGAGCTTGCAGCGCTCTTCTCACGGAACATGACGTTCAATCCGGAGGCGGTTCCCAAGGAGATGCCCCAGCAAATGGTTGTCACCGAGCAGGCCAACCAGCCGATCATCTACTCCGTATCACAGCACTACAACCACTCTGCACACATCGCCAAGCCGCAACTCCAGGCTCAAGACGCTCATAGGCGCTCCTCGGAACCCCCACAGAGCGAAGTCATTTCGTCAGAGACGATCTTGCGAACACATGGCGTTGACCCTGCCGCACTGACGCCCTCTCAACTGCAACTTTTCCGCATAGCCGATGCTGCTCAGAAGAGACGTCTGGTCGAGCTGTGGAGCATCTGCCCTCCAAACAGCGGTGGTGACGTTTCAGCTCTCGCTTGGAGCAGCACCACGATGGAGCAGGAGGAGCATCTTGCTCAACTCCGTTACGAGCAACAGCAGCACAACCATGCCATGAGCCTGGATGGCACGACAGTGCAGACATCAAGCGGCACGTGGGTTCACCAAGCAAGCCAGGAGAGCGAACCTTACATGATGTCCGGATATGAGGAGATTATGCGACGCGAGCGAGAGCGTGAGGAGGCCAACGCTCGCCCAAAGGATGCCTACAGCACCTTTGGCACCTCCATCGGCGGCCCAAGCTACACACCCGCCACAGACCCCGTCTATCTTGGCGCTGACTACGCCCGACACCAACTACAGATGGCATTGGCTGAGCAATACGGCTCGTTTGAGCAACACCGGAGTCAGGCGGTGGACGTTATGGATATGTAATGATAGCGGCTGTACTATAGTAACGCGTTGTCATGGCCAGTCGGTGGCCGTACGCGCGGCTCACTAGCTTTTGGAGGGTGTTTGCTTTGTCGGTCATGGATGGCTGGGTCAAGATTTTCATATGTCGGCCCCTGCAAAGAGGTCAGGGGACGGTTGCTTGGAAGGGCGGCTGTATTGGGATTGTCTCTTTGTGTTTATGTTGTTCTTCAGGCTCTTTCTGTCATTCTCCCCTCTAAACTCTTTCTTCTTGTTTCAACCTCTTTCGAGGAACTCCCCTGCCCCCCATATCCCCCTTACTCTGTGATGATATCAGTGAGAGCTAACGGATTTCTCTACAGAGGCTTTATGTGAATGCTGTGGTGAGGTATGAGAGGTATGTTCTCCTTTTCCTGTCTTAACCCCCCTTTATGCGTTATCCAAGCTTGTGTAAATGTCGTGCCCACAGCCACATCAGAAGCAAAATGTAGAGTGAAGGTATCTCCAGACTTGCCAATAAACTATCTTTTTGCTCTTCCATTTCTACATGTATTCTGCGAGTGCACTCAATGTGACCGTTTCTTCTGTATGATGAATCTACGTCTGTCTTACATCGAGGGCGCACAACATCATACACTTCAAACTACATATGAAGAGTGCATTCCAAGACAGTAATCATTTTGGCAAACTACTTTACATTTGTATGATACACGAGACATAAGACATGAAAGCTACCATCTTCTAAAGGGGGGGTATCGTATTTTTTTCTTCTTTTCAACATGAGTGTAAGTGTAAGGGAAGCGTAAGTGTTGTGTGTATGGGAAACGTCTAACAAGTCAATTCGTGAGCGGAAGACAAAGAGAACGAAACCAAGATGCAAAAAAAGAAAGGAACCAAGAGTTCACCAAGCATTAAAGCTGAGTGGTTTCCAACTTCTTGGCCAGGTCGTCCACTTCCGCATCCTTACGCTGGGGAACGGGCTCCTCCTGGGCCACCTCGGCATCCTTGATGAGCTTGTCGGCCTTTTCCTCGACTTCCTCCTTCTTCTCCTCCTCTTCCTCTTCTTCCTCGCTCTCCTCCTCCTCCTCCTCCTCGCTCTCTTCCTCCTCGAGGTCGCTGAGGCTGTCGACGCCCCACTCGTCCTCAATGATGATGTCGCCGGCAAACTGCTCCTTTCGCTCCTCGAGGAGCTCCTGCAGCTTGAGGATGGCGTCGTCGTCCTCGGTGAACTTGTTGCCGTTGAGCTCGATGCGCTTCAGCGCGGGCAGGGCGGCCTTGGCGGCGTTGGCAAGGGCTCGCACACCCTCGGACTTGATGTCGTTGTACTGCAGGCGCAGCGTCTCCAGCTTCTTGTTCTTCTCCAGCGCCAGGGCGGCGGCCAGCAGCAAGCTGCCCTTTGCGCTCAGCAGAGAGTCGCCGACGCCGAGCTCCTGCAGGTCCGACCACGTGGGCACGACCTTTGCGAGGGCTCGGGCGCCCATGATGGTGAAGGTGTTGTCCTGCAGGTCGAGGATGCGGAGCTGGCTGGCGTGGTTGAGGCCCTCGCTGAGCAGGCGGGAGATGCCCTCCTGTCGGATGCCGTTCTGCACCATCTTGATCTCCTTGATGTTCTTGTGCAGGCTGTAGGCCCTGGCCCAGGCGGCCATGCTGCCGTTCTCGAGTCGATTCCGGCCGCAGATGACGGTCTCGAGGTCGGGCACGTCCTTGCCCTCCTTGCGCGCGGCCTCCTTCTTGGCGTGGAGTTCTGAGAGCGCATCGGCGACGAGGATGCCGGCGTGGGGGCCGAGGCCGTTGTTGTTGAGGTAGAGGTGCTGCAGGGGCACGTGGGAGGACAAGAAGGCCACGAGCGGGGCCTGGGTGTTGAGGCCGAAGGCGTTGTCGTTGAGGTTGATGGTGGTGAGCTTGGGGTGGTTCAGGACGGAGGTGAGGATGTGGGAGATGCCGGCGGGGATCTCGTTGAGCAATCGGCCGGTGAAGAGGTCGGCGAAGTTTGCGGACTGGGACGTCGTTAGCCACTCACTACCTATGCCATATCCCACAAGAAACTCCTTTTGTTTCACCAGCGCTGCCCGCTCTCGGGAGACTGCATTCGATGACTTACCTTGAGGGTCTTCTTGGTGGCCAGCACTTCACCAAGGCGCTCGCAGGCACCGACGCCCAGCGTGTTGCCCAGGAAGCGAACTTCCTCGACGTCGTCCATCGCGATCAGCGGGGCAATATGAGGCTCGATGTCCTGGGCGGTGTCGAGCTTGAGCCCCTTGCCCTCGAGGGAGAAGACCTTGGAGTCGGCCATTTTGCCGGGCGGGAAGAGCTGTGCGGGTTTTCGAGTCGGAAGCGAAAAAGAAAATAGTATGATGATGTTCTAAGAAGCTATAAGAGAGAGCCGGAAGCGCGGGAGAAGAGAGAGAGAGAAAGGCGGGAGAAAGCGAATCGGGGGAGGCTGCGAGCCCTGGGGTGGATGATTTTTTGGTGAGGCGCTGCGAGGGTGAAAATGATTTGACGGGTTTGTTTTGAATGGTGGGGGCGGGGCATGAGGCGGGCATTTGGTTGGTTTGCCTGGCAACCTGCAGAGGACGAGGCTGAGGTCTTGGGTGGGCGCTGTATGATGGTAGGTGCAGGTGCTGTAACTGGTGCTGGCGACGCCTGAGGACGGTTGGCTGCAGCGGGCGGTTCCAGCGGGGTTTAGGTGCTGGTGCTTGCTGAAGGGGCCGCTGTACTGTAATACTGCAGCCACCCACAGGCCGGTAGGGGAGTGCTGACGTCCACCATTCCAAGTGCTACAGTAGTGCTAACCAGCATCATCAGGGCCCCACTTTCCTGGCAGCAACCAGAACATCCCACGAGCACGTGACCCGAGCCAATCAGCGTCGGCCCATTTCGGAACGATGGATTTTCTCGAAGTTATCACCTTCTCCCGCTGAGCCCTTTTGGATCCCGAGATCGACTCCATACCTACGCCCTCATCCTGTGATTGCGGCTCCCCCCCCTGCGGCTTCGGTACAGCTTGCCAATCATGCTGGCAAGGTCGACTCTGCGCCCGGCGCGCGCCCTCAATGGGCTTCGAAACGCCGCCGTCAACGTCTCCAAGGTGGGTGCAAGCACCAGACGGGCCACGAGCTTCTGGGGGAGGGAAAAATGGCTTTGCCGAGGACTCAAGCTGCTGGCCGCACGCCGCGAGGCTGCAGGCATTGCTCCCCCAGAAGGCTTCCATCGCATCACGGACATGCCCAGATTACGTCTATACGAGTCCCGGAGCTGACATGTTTTCTCTCTCGTCTTCTTAACAGCGTGCTGCCTCGACCAGCTCGGGTGCTGCCGAAGCTTCTCCCGCGCGCCTCAACCTCGCCGCTATTGCTTCCACCACCCTCGCCGCCGGCTCCATGGCCTGGTACTACCATCTCTACGGACCCGTGGCTTTTGCTTCGTCCCCTGCAGAGGAGGGGTATGTTGTTTAATCCCGCCGCCGAGACAAAGAAGCACTTGGCCGCATCATAAAGCCATCCGTGCCTGATGCGGCATAAAATTGCTTCCCCAGCTGGGTACCTTATAGACGGCCAATTGCTAACGGATTCGGTGGCAGCCTTCACGCTACGCAATACCCTTGGGTTCACCAGCAGTTCTTCAAGTCTTTTGATCACCAGGCGTAAGATGAGACCTTGCTTCTCCCCACCCGAGAGTTTCCCAGTGGAAGAGCTCGAAATGCTTACATCCGGCTTTTTTTACGCATATAGTCTTCGACGTGGCTTCCAGGTCTACCGCGAGGTCTGCGCCAGCTGCCACTCCCTCAGCCGAGTTCCTTACCGAGCCCTTGTCGGCACCATCCTGACTGTCGACGAGGCCAAGGCCCTGGCCGAGGAGAACGAGTACCCCGACGAGCCCGATGAGCAGGGCGAGATCCCCATGCGCCCCGGAAAGCTGGCCGACTACATTCCTCCTCCCTACAAGAACGACGAGGCCGCTCGCTTTGCCAACAACGGTGCTCTTCCCCCGGATCTGAGCTTGATCGTCAAGGCCCGCCACGGTGGCTGCGACTACATCTTCAGCCTGCTGACCGGCTACCCCGAGGAGCCCCCCGCGGGTGTCAAGCTTGCCCCCGGCATGAACTTCAACCCCTACTTCCCCGGCACCGGTATTGGTATGGCTCGTGTTCTGTACGACGGCCTTGTCGAGTACGAGGACGGCACCCCCGCCAGCACCTCGCAGATGGCCAAGGACGTTGTCGAGTTCCTCAACTGGGCCGCCGAGCCCGAGATGGACGACCGCAAGAAGATGGGCATGAAGGTTCTGGTTGCCACGACTGCTCTGTGGGCCATCAGCGTCTACGTGAAGCGATACAAGTGGGCTTGGCTCAAGTCTCGGAAGCTCGTCTATGACCCTCCTGCGGAAACCAAGGTCCGCCGATGAGGGACGACGTAATCAAAATTCCCTGTTGTGTATTGTGTATACTACTAGTCTCCTCGTTTTAGAAGTAAAAAAACAAAACAAAAAAGCTCTTGTTTGTCGGTGGAGGCGGGTAAAATGGGTTGGTTGTTTCAGACACGAAGTTGGTGCATGTATCTTGGGCGACGCGATGAGTTAGAGCTTGAGAAGACAAAATTCGAATGCCATTTTATTCTTACCTTAATCTTTGCTTGTCAGGAGTGAGTCTGAGCTGTGAGGCGGTGTCGATGAGTTTGTGATGGTTTTACATGCTTCAAGACTTGACTGAATAGGATGAGAACTGGGCTGCCTGTGAGCCAAGATGACCATCACTGAAGACTCTGACAGGGCTAATGGTTAGACAGGACTGGATGAACATCGAGATTATGAATCCGAGACATGGCATTCTGTTCTCGTGAATTACCATGACCCGAGTGTCTTATATCCACGGCATATTACTAACGAGAATACACAGCTTAGACCACCGGCAGTCAGAAAACCCACCCCAAGAGCACGGCAGAAGCAAACCTCCAATGAAATCGCCCCAGCTCGTCACAACGCAGCTCAACCACGATTCACCCGGTGATTAAGCCGATGTTCCAACAGCCAGCCAAACTTCCATCCTTGCCTCTCGTCTCCCTCCAACTAAAAGTCAATCCCGGAAAATCATACCTGACGCTCATTCTCTTTCTTGGGGATTTCCTGTACCCTGGTAATACTTTTTTTTTTTTTTCGTCTGTGTCGGAAAGGCGAGAAGATATTTGGTTTCTTATATCCGTATAGTCTCTCGTTTTTTTTTCTCTTGCTTTGCTTCACGAGCCTTTTGCCTCTCGCGCGAACACCAGCAAAATCGCGTAATACTTCCTCCAATCTGCCCGATATCAACCTCCTTCTGGCATCAATCAGTCGACCGAGCAAATTGCTCATCTCCGGGCCACTACATCACCACCAGAAAAAGAAAACACGCCTGAAAGGGCGGCAAAAACCCAAACGATGCCCTACGTCGACAACGACATCCCTCTCGCCACAAAGCGCAAACGGGAGCACGCCCCCAACGACGAACCATATCTCAACAAACCATCCTCGCAGCGAAGCCCACACGAAGCTTCAACAGAATCTTTCCACGCGTCAATCTCACCTCCAACAACGCGCAAGACACTCCACCCAACGAAGCGCCTCAGAGCAACAACAACAACAATCCACCAAGACAGCGACACCGACGTCCACTCTTCCTCCCATCACCGACCTTCTTCACGCGAACCCCCAATAACTTGTCCTTCTGCCGCCGACAATGCCGGCAAAGTCAACAGCACGGCTCTTCTGCCGTGCCACGTCTGTCATCGCCGACCAACCAAGAAGTCGGATCTCGATTCCTTCGCCAGGTGCCAGGCGTGTCGCGAACAGACGTGCTTCATATGCATGCGCGAATGCCAGGGGAGGAGTGCATATGCCAGGCCGGCAATAATGAGAGAGGATGGCAAGGGAGATGACGAAGAGGTTGTTTCACGATCCTTTCGCATGGACGATGCGGACACGATACCTTCAAGACCACATACCGATAATGTTGTTGATGAAGATGATGATGTCGACGTCGATATTGGGGAGGATGATGCCCCTGAACGGAAAAGAGAGAGATATACCCACCACAGCATGATTTGCAGCAGATGCTGCGTCGAGAAAGGTGCCCAAGGCGAAGTCATCTGTCTTGGGTGCTTGTCCGATCCATACACGAACATCCCTTGACAACCACCACGACACAGGTCAATTTCATCACATCATCCTACTTGAAATTCCTTTTCATCCCAATACAAGAAAGCACAGAACGGGAACAGAATGGATACAGAAGGGGCACATCTTTCAGCCCCCCTCCTTCTCACGAATAATGACGACTCTATCCTTAGTATTATAGCGCAAACTTTCTGGTTTTTCTCTCTTCTTTTAGCACATTGATATCTGGAAATTTTGGGATTCGGGAAAGGTATTACCGAGGTAGCCATCAGGCGTATATAGATATTGCAAGACAGGAGGATATCCCATGGGCTTTGTATTTCATAGAATCATCATTTGGTACTCCATGGCTATACCGCGTTATCGACTTTTGTTTGCTTCATACTGTGGTTGTTTTCTTGGTCAGAACCTCGGGTATCACCTGGGACGTCCATCTACATGGAGAGCTACATCCAATCTGCTTGAGGTAGAAGCATAACAGACATCGGAGTCTTATGGCCTCCTTGCACGGACACAGGTCTTCATACACGGAATTGTAATTTACGGTCAACGTGGCAACTGTTCATAACGCCACTTCTATTCCTCTTGTAGGCCAGACCTCAATGGCACATCCACATGCCCAGAGTTCGCCCGTATGAGACACCAAAAGTGAAAAACAGAAAAAAAAAGCTGCTTAGTTGTATTGCATGTACGTTGCTGTTGAGTTGAACTTGAGGTTGCCCTTGATGACCTTGTCCACCGCGTCCAAGAAGTCCTTCTCTGACGCCACCTTTCTCCGCGCTCGGATGGCAAACATGCCGGCCTCGGTGCACACGCTCCTCAGCTCGGCACCCGTGGCGTTCGGGCAGAGACGGGAGATGAGCTCCCATCGAATGTCGCGCTCGACGGACATGCTCTTGGCGTGGATTCGAAGAATGTTGGCGCGGCCCTCGAGGTCGGGCAGCGAGAACTCAATCTTGCGGTCGATACGTCCAGGTCGCATCAGGGCAGGGTCCAGCGTAGACGGCCTGTTGGTGGCGAACATGACCTTGATGTTGCCTCGGGCGTTGAAGCCGTCCAGCTGCGTGATCAGTTCCAGCATGGTTCGCTGGACTTCATTGTCACCACCGGCGCCGTCGTCGAATCGCGCACCGCCGACGGCATCGATTTCGTCAAAGAAGATGATGCAGGCCTTCTTTGTCCGCGCCATCTCAAACAGCTCCCGGACCATTCTGGCGCCCTCACCGACGTACTTTTGTACAAGCTCACTGCCAATGACTCGGATGAAGGTGGCGTCTGTTCGGTTGGCAACAGCTCTGGCGCACAGCGTCTTTCCTGTTCCGGGAGGGCCGTAGAGCAGTGCGCCCTTCGGGGGGTCAATTCCGAGGTTTGAGAACCTCTCTGGTGAGAGCAGGGGCATCTCGACGACTTCTCGGAGCTTCTCGACCTGCTCTTTGCAACCACCAACGTCACCATACGTAACATCGGGCTTCTCCTCGACGGTCATCATGGTAACGCTGGCATCGATCTTTGGCGGCAGCGGCAGCATGATCTGATACTTGTTACGGTCCACACCAACTCGCATGCCCTCCTCGATATCCGTGGGGCTGACCCGGTCCCCAAGTTGGACGACGAATTTGGCGATTTGCTTGACGTTGATAACATACTTGCTCTTCGACTCGTCTCCCTTTTCGTCCGCAATAATCTTCGTGCAGCGTGCCACCTGGAAAGGCTGCTCTTCAGACATTCGTTGCCGATCGGCTGCGACATCCCATAGATGCGGCGGTGCGAGACCGGTATCCGACTCCTGTTATTCGACGTGGTGATGATTAGACACGTGTAAGTGCATGGCGATGGCGGCAGTTCGTACCTTGATGCCAATCTTCTCGTCTACGCTCTGTTGCTTCTCCTTGATCTGTTTCTCGAGCTTCGAGATGGCCGACGCATATGGCGCAGCGCCGTATGTCTTGAGGACTTGGATATCCCTAACTCCCAGTTAGCACTCTGCCCCCGGCGCCACAGCACGTTTCTAACACGAGGCAGGTCGTACTCATCGGTGAGGGGTGTGATCTTCTTCTCTTCTACTTCATCGTCGGCGTATCGCTTGGAATACTTTTCCCAGTTTTGACCGGTTGCAGAAGGCTTTCGACAGTCAGTAACGGGCCAGTCCTTTCCGAGCCTGGGGCGAGACGCCTTACCATGGTGGGATGTGCAAACCGGACGATGTGTCCGAGGCGCTGTGAGGGCTTCGAGGCGTAGTAGATGAGGTATCCCAGAGATTAGGTGCTGACCCAGGATTGTCGTGGTGCGGGTATGATAGGAACTCAGCTCGCCGTCGGTGTGATGCGCGGTGGGCGGTTTGTATGTAGATGGTGTTTATGACGGTGATGAGATGAAGGCTATCGAAGCATTCCGTAATCTGAGTTGCCTTGAGCTCACCTCAACACGGGACCCTGCTGGGCGCTAGGCTGCTTTGGGCCGACGCAGCAGGCGGACAGGGGGGAGAAGGTAGCTGTATGTACCGCCGGAGCGTGGATTATCTGTCGCGCCGACTCCAAAATTTCCGTTACCAATACGGCGGAGTAGGGCAGGCACTGGAAGGTGGGATGTCAACCAGGCTCCAGGAACCCGCGAACTTCCAGTTGCTTCTCTGCCCAAAGCTCGCTGCGATCGAGGCTTTCCGGAGGTTGCGTCTGCATTTCACGAACCAGAACATAACAGCTTCAGCATGTCTGCACCGGCCGTTTCGGGCGGCGAGTCCAAGAATGTCGCCTTCAAGGTGGGAAAAGCTGCCGTTGCTGTCCGGAGCTCCTGAGCTGCCCCGCTAACATGGACGCAGGACAAGGAGAAGCCCATGGCGGTGCGCTCGTCCAACATTGTCGCTGCCAGAGGTTTGTTTGATGATTCGGACTACGGAGACGCGGTTTACTAATGCAGAATGCAGCCGTCGCCGATGCAATCCGGACGTCTCTCGGCCCCCGAGGAATGGACAAGATGATCCGCAGCGGAAAGGGGGAGACCATCATCACCAACGACGGAAACACGATGCTCAAGAGCATGTCCGTCATGCACCCGACAGCAAAGATGCTGGTCAACCTGTCAGGAGCTCAGGATGTCGAAGCTGGTGACGGCACGACCTCCGTTGTCGTCATCTGCGGCAGCCTCCTCGGCGCTGCTGACCGACTGCTGTCCAAGGGCATCCACCCCTCCGTCATTTCAGAGTCCTTCCAGAGGGCGTCCGCCGCCGCCGTCGAAGTCCTGCACGAAATGTCCCAACCCATCTCCCTGACCGACAATGCCTCCCTTCTCCAAGCCGCCAACACATCTCTGTCATCCAAGATTGTGTCTCAGTACTCGAACCTCCTCGGCCCCATGGCTGTCAACGCCATTACCAAGACGATCGATGTCAAGACGGCGGAGAACGTTGATCTTAAGAACATTCGCATCATCAAGAGGGTGGGAGGAACAATCGAGGACAGTGAGCTGGTGGATGGCCTGGTCCTGACGCAACCCGTTCTGAAGAACGCTGGCGGTCCCTTCAGAATGGAGAAGGCCCGCATTGGTCTTATCCAGTTCCAGCTCAGTCCTCCCAAGCCTGATGTGAGTTTCAAATGCCATCGTCTCCTGGCTCGAGTATGCTCGGGTGCGCTAACTGCTGCAAAAGATGGAAAACACGATTCAAGTCAATGACTACCGCCAGATGGACAAGATTGTCAAGGAGGAGCGACTATATCTTTTGAACATGGCCAAGAAGATCAAGAAGGCTAAGTGCAACGTGCTCCTGATTCAAAAGTCCATCCTCCGCGATGCCGTCAACGACCTTTCCCTACACTTCCTGGCCAAGCTGGGCATCATGGCCATCAAGGACATTGAGCGAGACGAGGTCGAGTTCATCTGCAAGTCCACCGGCTGCAAGCCTATTGCGGACATTGACTCGTTCACCGAGGACAAGCTGGGCTCGGCAGACCTGGTGGAGGAGGTGCAGTCATCGGGCTCGCGCATGGTCAAGGTCACCGGCGCCAAGGCCACGGGCAAGACCGTGTCGGTGGTTGTACGTGGTGCCAACTCTCTCATCCTGGAGGAAGCTGAGCGAAGTCTGCACGACGCTCTCTGCGTCCTCCGATGTCTCGTTAAGAAGAAGGCCCTGATTGCCGGTGGTGGCGCCCCTGAGATTGAGATTGCGGCTCAGCTGTCCAAGCAAGCGCGCAGCCTGACGGGCACCGAGGCCATCTGCTGGAAGGCCTTTGCCGACGCCATGGAGGTGATTCCCACAACGCTTGCCGAGAACGCCGGTCTCAACAGCATCAAGGTCGTCACCGACCTGAGACACCGCCACGAGATGGGAGAGAAGAACGCCGGAGTCAGCATCAAGTCGGGAGGAGTCAACACCAACATCTCCAAGGAGAATGTCTTGCAGCCCCTTTTGGTCAGCACCAGCGCCATTGAGCTGGCGGCCGAGACTGTCAAGATGATTTTGAGGATAGACGACATTGCTTTGTCAAGGTAGAGGAAGGCAGCAGCTGGGAGGGGGATTGCTGTGCTGTATTTATCAGATTTAAAAGAAGCATATAATGGCCTAAATTGCCTTTTATGTAAGGTATTCCCTGTTCAATTCTTGGGTGAAGGACCAAGTTGCGGTAGACCGGCTCGTGGGTTCCGATAACTGTATAAAATGAACCAGTGTCATTGGTTACGAGGCGCCTCCTGCATTGGGAAGGGGCAGGCATTTGTGCCTACCTAATTCGGTTTCAGAGCTCAAAAGCTGCTGGCTGTTCAAACAGTCCAGCGTTCCTTCCCTGTAAACTGACTACTGTGGATTTCCTGCTCTGTTCCTCAATTTCCGAATCTGCATGCCTGATCCATGAACCGACAAGAGCCTCACAACTGTTTCTGCGTAATTCTCAGTAGCAACTCTTGCTTCATTCGTTCAACTGCTATACAACAAGGGAGAAGCTGCCGCTTCAGTTACAGCAATGCCTGGAAGAATTACTCGATCCCGCTCCAGCGATTCTCCGGATCCCGCAGACACCATGCTGGAAGCAGACAAAATTATTCGCAAGGTCCGTCGAGTCACCCTTCTCATCGAAGTCCATGAAGAAAGTAGAGACTCAAGTCAAGGCAGCTCAAGAAGGACCGCGAGGACAGTATCAGCGCAGTCATGGCTGAAACCGAGGCGGCTCTGGCGGAACTTCGAGACAAGGCCGCGTCTTGGCAGCGCGATTTGCAACAACAGCGGTATGGACACCCGATGTATCGACCTTGACCTGGGCTGACTCCTAAATTGTATTAGGGAGAAGAGGCGGCTGGCTTGTATCACCAGAATGATTGAACTTGAAGATAGAAAGGATGCGATTGAGGACGAGATGGGAAGCATTAGTGAAAAGGCGCATGCAACAGTCAAAGAGTTGGAAGCCATGATGATGGCGGGTTATGAGGGCAGAGCAAAAGATGCCACTCTCGCGTTGGACAAGTTGACCCGGAAAGAGGAGAGCTGAAAGTATAAACAGAGAATAAATAAACGCCGTACTTTTGAGAGGAATCTATATGTGGATATAATACACAGTCCTGACACCAGGACCAAGAGAGGAAAAGAGCTGTCTGCTTTTTCTTTTTCTCTTTATACGTTGAAACCGAAGCCCTGCATGCAGCTTCTGTACTGGTCGACGAGGGACCTGCAGTCGGCGGCGGGATCTTTGGCCGTGGAGAAGAGCATGCACTCGTCTCGCCTCGACTTTTCTTCTTTGCATACGCAGCACGGCTGTGGCTAGAGTTAGCACAACGATGGTGTCCTTGCGTCTGGTGGTTGTTGCTTTTCGACGGGATGTTCGGGAAGACGGACCTTGGGCTTGGAAGCGGTGGTGGTGGAGGATGCTGTGGGAGAGGCGACGGGCGCAGAGGCCAATGCTGTTTTGGATCAATTGAGTTAGCTGGTGTATCAGCCAGAGGCGCAAAGGGAAGATTGTGAGCAATGGACATACAGAAAGTCGCAGGCTTGGCGTCCATGATGGCTGGTATGTGACTCTGAGGATGGATTTGTTACGATTGGTTGGGGTATATGATGTATGATTGACGATCTTCTGTTTGAGTGCTTGTTTCTCTTTTCCTGGGGGGTTTGTAAGAGCAATGCTTCTTCCTCGCAATGGTGTAGTATCTTCCTTTTTTTCTTTTTTGATTTGCCGGGATCGTTGGACGGATCGGAATGGCGATGATATCGAGTTTGGTCACGCCAGAATCGCCGGTGCATTTCTAAGCAGCTCGACAGACCAATCAGACACGGCGAATCTCACGTGCAGGCGTGGGAAGTTCGCGCTTTATGGGACATGGTTCGCTGACGTCATCAAGAAGCTTGACACACACACTGTGAGTATCTACAACTAAGCTCTCTGAAATCAGTTCTCTCAACTACCTAATCAGGAGCGCATAGCAGAGATTCATTGTCCCATGAGGTAGATGATTTGCAGTGTCTTCATTTGAGGGGGCCATTGTGTGTACTTGCTAGACACAAATGGAGCGAAATACGAGATACGAGCAGTATTACTCGTATGCATCAGCCGGGAGATCCCGCGATCTGCCCCGGTTACTGGACACTCAACCCCCTTGTATCGATGAACCACTTGCCGACTCCCGAGATTTTGTTTCTTTTTGGGTCACCCCGACGGGCTTCATCCACATGGGGATAAAAATGGCCGACTTGGACGGAGTTAAAAGATGCAACGGGCCGCCGGGCTCCCACGAACGAGCAGCTTGAGAGGCATCCTGGGAACTTTCGGACGGAGTTGCATGACACATACTTTACCGTATATATAAGGCAGATTGAGTCCTTCTCTGAGCAGCTTGTGACTCAACCTCGACGACTTTGTGTAAGACAACAATCAACAATCTAGGTATAAGGTATAGACAAGATGCTTTCAGTTGAGGAGATTCGAGCGCTGAGTGAGGTCAATCCTGAGTTTGCACCGGTGAGCCTTTCCCACTCTCCAGTTATTCTTTGACATTGCATTGCCTTAGCTAGGCATGTCGTCAAGATTAGACTATGTATTGACACTCGTTTGTGTCAACCAGATCCTCAAATCAGGCTCCCCCCTCCTGGCATCATGGGACTCAACCACCAACATCCCCCAAGTCCGCGCCATCATCCAAGCCGCAAAAGACGCGAGCCCCAAACTCGACCCAGCCACACTGCCCTACCTCCAGGAGGACATTCGCATCCCCGTGCGAGATGACCGCACCGTTGCCGCTCGCGTCTACAAGCCCCGAGGACGAATCTCGTCATCATCGTCAGAGGGCAGGCCGGGACTCGTCGTGTTTCATGGAGGAGGGTATGCCGTGGGTGACCTGGACACGGAAACGTGGCTCTGCGCGCTGTTTGTAAAGATGGGCGGCGTGGCGGTGAATGTCGAGTATAGACTTGCGCCCGAGCATGTGTTTCCTACAGCGATGGAGGATGCGTTTGATGCTACAAAATGGGTGAGACGCCATCATGCTGACAATATACATCACTTTGCTGATAAAAATCCTCAGACGGCACAGAATGCAAAGACGTTGGGCATAGATCCCGCAAAGGGGTTCCTCGTCGGGGGCGAGAGCTCAGGGGCTGATATGGCCCTGATAGTCGCTCACATGTGCCTCGACGACGGGCTGAGGCCTCCTCTTACTGGCATATACGCTGCTATTCCTGGGGGAGTGAATGACGAGACGGTGCCGGAGAAGTATAAGGATCGGTTCATCAGTTTCGAGCAGAACGCCGATGCGCCTGTTCTATCTACTGCCTCAATATCTTTCATTAGGAGTGAGAATTCTCCTCTTGATTATATCTATGTGTACCATTGGTCATACATACTGACATTCTTTGTGTTCAAGAGAATTATCAAGCCGATCCCCACAGCCCGCTCGCATTCCCGCTCGCATTCCCCTCGCACAAGGGCCTCCCCAAGACGTACTTTCAAATCTGCGGGCTAGATCCCGTACGCGACTGCGGACTGGTCATGGAGCAGGTCTTTAAGGACGACGGAGTGGAAACGAGGAGGGATGTGTATCCTGGGATGCCGCATGCATTTTGGGCGCTGTTTCCGGATCTTGAGGTGAGTGAGAGGCAGAGGGGGGATGCGGAGGAGGGACTGAGATGGTTATTGGGATGAGGGTTGAGGTTGAGGTTGTTGAGGGCTTTGTTGGGATGGGAGTGTTTGTGAGGGAGCTTCTCCACTCTGTGATTCTGCGTGTCTTGTTCTTGTTTTGTGTATACTATTTGTGTAATATATACCCTGCTTTTGTGAGATATATATATTGCATTATATTGTGCTGCGATGCTACAAGTGGGAGGCTTGCGACAAGACAGCATGACAAGGGGAACGAAACTCTGACAAGCCTATACGCCAACTCTTACCGTATCATTGACACACTCACAATGAACAAGAGACGAACACACACATATCGCGATAGCCAATTCATTTCATTCTCCTCTGCTGTATTCCACGTCCCTCTCCTATCCATCTTCCCCCCGCGCACCCCACGGCTATATCGAAAACTTCCCAACCATCTCTGCGCCTGCGCCTGCGCCTGCGCTTCGCGCCAACTCAAAAAGGGGGGGTATATATGTATATGGTGAACATATAGTTGTTATGGTTCGAGGCGCCTTCTCTCTTTATTTCAATCTTCCATCCATCCATCCATCCCAGATGTACATCAATCTGTGTTTGTACTTTGTTGTTGTTTCAACTGTTGTTGCAGCTCCTCATTCTTTCCTCCCAACCCAAGGCTTGAAACAGAAAACAAAATAGGAAAAAAGGGGGCTTGGTGACTGAGCATACACGAGATATGGGAAAGGGGTAAAAGGGGAAAACATGTGCTGGGCTAGGTACGGAGAACAAGACAAATATGAATAGATACTAACGACAATGACGCTTTTGTCGATGCTGTTACAAGCACGACAGCGAGAAGAGAAACTTCGAAGATGGGGGGCAGTAGTGTTGGGAAAGTTAGAGCGAAAGAAAAAGAAAAGGTTGTTGTTGTTCCTTGTCGGTGATGCGGCGTCAATCTTTGTCTCGGTAAGAGAGAAATTCCGGCTTCTCTCCTCTGCTTTGATGTGCGTGGGTGTGTATGTGTGTTATATGTCCTAAAAGAATCAAGGTAGATCCAAAAGAAAGGGGGGAGAATGCAAGGCCAGAATAAAGAACAGGGGAAGCTATGAACACAAGGAACCAGGCGGAAATCCGCCGTGCTGGTCGTCCGGGGAAAAAAAAAACCAAGATATTAAGAAAGAAGAAGAAAGAAAACTCCAGTCAAGTGTCTGATTATCGCAGCGTGAATTCGTCAGCGAGCGAAAAGGCCTTCTTTCTGCTGTAGTAGTAATATGCGTATGAGCAGAGGCACGTATTAAAAGCAGTTATTAAAACAAAGTTAATGAAGAGGAAGAAGAGAACGAGAACCAAGAAGGGGGTGAAGGGAGAAAAATAGACCAAAGCAAGTACAAGGGTCTTAGACCAACTCGTTTGTTATCTCCTCCCTCACATGGGCACACCACTTGAGGATGGCCGCTTCAAAGTCCAGCCAGACTTGGGGTCCGCTGTTGTAGACGATGCCCAGGGCGTCGATGGAAATCATGCACTCGAAGCGCAGCTCGGCGGCCTTCGCCCAGTACCGCAGGTTGTCGGCGCTGCGGTAGGGCTTCTGCGTGTTGACGTGGAATGTCGGGATGGCTCCGAATCGCCGCCTGGACTTCTTGACCGCTGCGTTGTGCAGTCTCACCAGCCTCAGGCCGTTCTGCATGGCCTCCAGGAAGGGTGTCGGCAGCTCGGCGTTGCTGGACGCGGGCGTCCACTCGGGCAGCGGCTCGTCGTCGGGGTCCATGGACATGAGAAACTGTCGCTCGCGCTCCAACTCTTTGCCCGTCCAGTCGCCCCTCATCCACGCCCAGCCCTGGCGCTCGGCCTGCTCCGTCGCCTCAATCTCGGCCTCCTTCTTGAGGATGTCAAAGACGCTGTCGATCCACGACGTCATCGTCGCAATCTCCTCGTCCCTAACGCCGCCCTTGAAGTTCCTCGTCGCCATTTGCTTGAGCACCTCCATGACGCCCAAGAGGTCCGTCCGAATCTGCTTCTCTGACTTGATGGCGTCCAGCCGATCGGGCAGCTCGTGGGCCGTGTAGTAGTTCTTGGCGGCGCGGATGGCCAGGGTGACAAAGTCGAGGATGTTCATGCCTTGCAGCTCGTACCAACTCTGCGTGTTCTCCTCGGGCATGTTGGGGTACTGGGGCGCATCGCCGGGTGCCTTGTAGGAACCCTCCTTCCGCTCCTTGGCCTCCTTGAGCACCTTGAGGGCATCCCGCAGCGCGCCCTCCAGCTCCGTCTTCAGCTCCGCTACCGTGGGCGGCTTGGGGATGACCTTTTCTCGGTGGTTGTAGGTGCTAGCCGTGGGCGGCAGCATGTCCGGGTCCTCCTCGAGGAAGCCATCGTAGAAGTCGTCCATGTCGTCGATGCCGGTGGGGGAGCCCGTGATGTAACCCTGTCCCGACGAATCTGGGCTGCTGCCCATGGAGACAAACGAGGGATCCATGTCGAAGCCAGCAGTCGAGGGTGTCGGGACGGTCATGGGCGCCGTGCCCTCGAGGGCTGCCAGGTCCAGCGTCGCTCGAGGCTGCTTCTTACGAGCCAGCTGTCCGCCCTTGCCGTCGAGAAGCCCTGTCCGAGCAAAGTAGTACTGAAGATGGGCGATGCTGCCCAGGCTCATGACGCTCTCGCGGGACTTGGCGCTGGCCGCGAAATCGGTGCCCTGGGGGCGCATGTAGCCTCGGCGCCGGGTCCGAGACGACGATCTCCCAGAGACGTCGGAGCGGTAGGACATGGTGGACATGGTGGACATGCGAGACGACATGCGAGACGACAGCTCGCTGCCCAGCGAGTCCCGCGAAGCGGCATCGGTGCTCGAGCCCTGGGAGATGGTCGAAGCCGCCGAGAGGCAGCGAGCGGGCTCGGGCTTTGCGCCAATGGCCTTTGACGGGGCGGCATCGGGGGAGTGCGGGCGGTTCTCGATTTCGGCAGACATTGCGTGGGACGAGGCAGGACGAAGCAGAGCTGACAGAGGAGAAGAAGCACCGAGGGGAGGCAGCGTCTTTCGAGGATCGATCCAAGCTCAAGGTCCGGTCTGGCCGCTGTCCCTCGTGTGACGTCTCTGGAGAGGGGAAGCGGATCTGATCTCTGTTGCGGCTGTCGTTGGGTTCGCTGGGAGAGTCGGGTCCCTTTTGATGCCAGGGCCTGCTGTTCGCTGGGTCAAGTCGCGTGCACAACAGACAGAACGAGCGGAGGATATAACAGGTTGACAGAGAGGCTTGGAAAAGGGCAGCAATAGTGGCTAGCTGCCGGACACACGAATCAAACAAAGAGAACGAACAGTCGGGGAATGGCGCGGTGGATACTTTGAATGTCCTCTGGATTGACTGACAAAAAGAAGTAGCACACACACGAAAAAGAAGGAAGACAAGAGACAGAACAGACAAGAGCCAGGAATCAAAAGAGTCAAGGCCTCACGGTAGGGCTGCTCGGGGCTTGTTGGTGCTGACGATCCAAAGAATCCAACAGAAAGAAGGGCACGCGGGCTCAGGCGCAGGCTCAGATTCAGGCTCGGGCTCAGGTTCAGGGGGTTTCCGGCTGGCTGAGGGTCGCCAAACATAGTTGGTGGGAGGCGTGGAGATGGGAAATTGCGCTTCGAGCTCTGGTGTTGTCCGGGGGGCAGCAACTTGAAACGCACCTTTTTTGGCCTGCTTGGGCCGCGATAGAGGGCTTTGGCGTGCATTGGTTCACGCATGTCTTGTCAACCGGCGATCAAGACGCAAGGGATTGATTGTCTACAGTGGGGTATCAAAAGTCACGGACACAATGCACTAAAGGCCTACCCTGCATTTTACTACTAGTAATTAAAATGCTAATATCTCTATAATTATTAAAAGTAAAAATAAAAGAAAAATATTATTTTAAGCTTTAATAAGTAAATAACTTAGTTTATATAATTTTTTTAGAATATATTTATTATATATTTAGCTATTATAATATAAAGTATATAATTATAAGTTATAGTATTTTAAATACTAGTTTTTAACTCTTTTATATAAAGACTAGTATAAATAAATTAAAGTTAAAATTTATTTATATTTATTAAAAATAAATTAAAATTTATATAATTATAGTTTTTTTTAATATATATAGTTAAATTATTATTATATAGCTATTTAAAAATAATATAAAATTTATTAAATCTTTATATATTAAATTACTATTTAAAGAAAAATTATTTTAAATTTTTTCTTAAATATACTTAAGTAATATAAGTATATTAGTAATATTAAGTAATAGTTATTATTAATTTAAGCTTATTATTAGCTAAAAACTATATTTATAAATTTTCTTAAATTTCTTATAACTTTTAAAGCTATTTCTTTTATTAAATAATATAGTAATAATTATAAAAAATTATATAATATATAAAATAAGTAATAATCTACTAGTAGTTTAATTTTTAGCTATATATTATATATATTTTTCTTAGTAATAGTAGTTTTTAAAGTGTGAGTTTTAGTGTAAAACCTGCTTTGTCCGTGACTTTTGATACCCCACTGTATTACTCCGTGCTTGTACACACATTGATTAGTGCATCCTGACCTCAAGCTTGTCAAGCTGGGAGGGTCGCATTAAGCCATGAGGAGCTCCGTCCATCTCCGCCCGAGAGAGTGCTTGGACCGCCATTGGCCTCGCCCAGCCCGAGTCTGCGGCCAGTCTGCAGTTCTCGATTCCCTGTCGGCTGCGTTACGAGGAAAGTGAGTATGTATTATTACGCATCGAGACCTGACTGTGGATGACAAAGAGCACATGCGCACTCGCACGAGTAATAAGGCATGTATGGAAGTCTATATTTGGGACTGGAGGTTAATATTCGTGCTTCGTACTCGCAGGGCCGCTCGATTCGACCACGGGCCATGATGAACGATACAGGTACTCGTACAGGCAGCGGCCAGGCCCTGCTAGCTCGCATGCACACGCTTTCGACAGGCTGTCGGGCAAATTCGACCAGGCCACGGCCCATGCACGACCGCCCCCCGGGGGCCAAGGTGACGAATCATTTCTCTCGCGATTTCCAGGGTCCTGGCCGGTTGGTGTCATATCCCAGGGGCAGCCAGAGGTGCGCAATTTCCTCTCCACAGAGCCCGACCCGCGATTAGCATGCGTCTGTACAGTATACTGTAAATAGGTACCGGTGGAAGAGAGGCAGCTATTGGCAATGCGTGAGAAGCAGGAAGAGAAGAAATTGGAAGAAGCAGCAGAGGTGAGGTTGTTCTGGATAGATTGGGGAGGAGTTTGGAGCTTGGGTTTCAGATGAGGTAATGCGGCGTCGAGCGTCGGTGCTGACAGGAGGAACAGCGACAGCCACGGAACTGAGCACACATGTACGAGTAGGTCTATAATACCTTGCCTCGGCAGATTGTCTGGGACTGTCAGGTACCCGATCACCCACGGCAAGGTAGCATTTTGCTTCATGCTGCTGCTGTGATTGCATCATAAGACATGGATTTGAAGCATGCATGTACTGTAATAGTTGTATGTCTGCTGTGACGAGGCTGGAAGTCTCTGATGCAGGTACATCCTCTGCAAGACAGGGACTGTAAGTGCCGCGAATATACACACTGGATCCCTTGATGGGCACCAATTCTCGGAGGAGCAGCAGAAGAAGGTATCGAGGCCAGATCATGGAAGGGAATGGAACGTTCATAGCGCGGGCCGTCGCGTCGCCTTGATTCACGACGGCGTACTCGAGCTGATGATCTCGGGCCTCATACATGTACTCTCTGGACCAAGACAGCGCGACTAAGGTAGGTCTGATATTACCAACCCTCCACTCTGCATCTTGAGGACTTGTAACGAACTGCGATGGAGCTCGGCAAAGAGAATTGAGCTGGGCGGTGGAAAGACAGCGCCCAAGCCTCACATTCCAGCCTCCATCACTAAAAAACTATTCAAGAGGTAATACTCCCTATCCGCGCCCTCGTGACCTAACGGCAGACAGAGTGAAAAGAGACGGGAGAGAGAAAAGCTCCAGGTTGACCAGTGCTCAGCACGGACAGGCACAGGCACAGGCATCAGACGGTAGCTAATGTCGCCAGGTTGCCAATACTATGCAGAAAATGGCTGCAGGATTGCCCTGGTGGAGGCGGGCCGGCGCCGGTGGAGGCGGCTTCAATGTCGCCGCGTTTCACCTTGTTTGAGCTCTCCAGTGCCTCAATCAGTGCTGCCTCGAGGCGTGGAAGCGCTGTGGAAGCTCCCGTCAAGCCCCGTGTCAGCGGTGGGGATGCGCTAATTAGCCCGGGGCGGCGTCCAATGGCTCTAGGTAACGTTCTGGCCCGGCGCTCTCCCGCTGCTGCAGCCTGCTGCGAACTGCCTGTGCCTGTGAGCAGCCCACTGCAGTCAAAGTGCATGCACGGCAGTGGCTTGAGCACCCAGCATTAGTGCGCCGCGTTCCCCCCTACATGTACAGGTCCTCCCCAATCCGTCCACCGGCCCCGAAACCTGGATTTTCATTGATCCATCCATCCATTGGATCCATCACAGTTGAAGCCACCTCACGCCAAAACCTGGCCCCCAATTGCAGCAAATGCGACTCGTTTCTTATCACATCCAGCCCCATGTCTCCATCTTCTCTGCTTCACATCCCATCCCAGTCCATGCCTCGTCTCGGTCAATGCCATTCGCTAGCCGCGTGTAAGGGCTGCGTCTGACGAGGCTCGACCGGCGCACTGGACCGTCTTGCGTCTTCTCGCACATGCCAAAGGTGGCAGTTCTACCGCGATATATATCCCCGACGCTGCGAATCAAGCGGGCACGACACGTGTAAACAGGCATTGGCGCAGACAGCCGGATAAGGGACGTCTGCTCGGTGCGAACCGCAGTTTCAGATGCAACGTTCCAGAGTTGAAGCCGGTTGAGCTGCTTCTGCTTGAAGCAAGGAAACAAAACATCTTCAGGTCATGTTGGCGCTTGTACCCTCGACATGGATGAGGTAAGTACCTACAGCAGTCCATGGACACCTTTTGCTGGTCCGTCCGCATGTAAGGCATATTGCAGAGAACGTCCGAGTCTCTGGCCGGGATCCAGTCCGTCTGTCAAGCCCTCGCGCGCGTCATCTCTCACGGTCCCTCTCCTCTTTGCTTTTTCCTCGCAAATGTCCAATTTTGATAGACGCTCTCCCCCATGTCTAGCCCTTGATTCATCGACAAATGTGCAAGCTCGGTTGGCGGATCACGACTAAAACAACATTAAGCTCAGACACCAGCACAAAAGTGCCGACAGCTTCACTACATGTACCTGTCGAAGCAAGGAGCACTGATGGAGGTGAGGTGCTCCGTACCTAGGTACCTTGCTTCATACATACAATGCTGCGTGCCTGGGCCGTGAGGAAGCCATTCTGTGCCTCCTTCTTAGCTCAGGAACGAGCAGCTCTGGTTAATAATTAATGTGACGTTTCTGCGCTTCTTCCTCTTTCTGCTCGCACTTGACACTCGCACCCCTCCTGATCCGTACCATAACTTGTACTTGTTCCAGACTGGATGCTGCCTCCATCTCCCTCACCCCCCTTTTTTTGATTCACCACGGCGAGCCATTCCAGCGACCTGTCCTTGTATTGTTTTGTTTTGTCCAATCTCCCGTCTCTCGTCTTCGTGTTCGCCGCCACTGCCTCTCTCTTACAACCGCGGACTTTACACTGCTGCCTCGTCGTTATTTTTGTGCGCCTTTTGCGCTGGATACTACTCCATCCCTTGCCCAGACTCTCAGCCAGACCCGACGACTCCAACGACCCCGGCAGGCAGGCCTTACTTGATTCAGCCAGCTGATGCCCGAGGCCCATCGCGAGCACTCTCCCAGGAGATTACCAGTGCGACCAGAAGTCGATACGCCATCAGCCACCAGACCCAGACCCAGAGGATACCCAGGCACCAGAATCCGTTGCTGCTCCTCCGTGCTCAGGTCTCTGGATCGCCTCCCAGGCAGACGCATTTCCAGCTCGACCTGACTATTGCTGCCGTCCGCCCGCCTGCTGCAAACTGCTGCAGCTTCGTTGCGCTGCAGGGCCCGGGACGCACTCCACCAGCACCGCATCGCCTACGCAGAGAACCCATAGTGATCCCCTCTCTCGGCCAGTCACCAGCCACCCGACGCCCAAGCCCAGCGAATGAGCCAGGCCTCCAGCATCTAGCGAACCCTACCTGCTGCGCGCATCGCATCCGCCCACACCCCTCGTCCAGTCTGCTGCCAAAGGGGAGCAGCGGCAGCGGCGGGAGTTCCAACGCTGCGTGACCGTCTTGATTGGACCGCCGCGAGTGAGCAACAGCCCCCAAGGCCAGCACCGGGAGCGATAGGACAGGACGACAGGCAGCGTACATACGGTATCGTCGTCACTCGACGATCTCGCGGTGGCGGCGTCGGTATTCAATTTGCATCCGCCCCCTGCTGCTGTCCGCGACAAACCGCTGCACGTCGATACGAAAACCCAACAAAAATCCTGCATTCCTGGTGTCGCTTCTTTTCGACCAGCAACACTCCTGACGAGTATTATAACCTCCATTCAATAACCTCCTCGACTCTCCACCCAACTGCGCCGCCGCTCCGCCAGCCCTCCGGCCTCAGGGCCCTCGTCCACTAAAGCTCCATCCACTGAAGGGACACCTGGCGCGGTCCAACCACCATTCCAGCACCGGTTACCCGCCCGGGCACCTTAGCGCATCACCTGCACGGCCGCAGCTGCACTGCAGCGCCCTCAACGCCTCCAGCAAGCCACTGCCGACCTTCTCCAAGCTTCTCTGGGGGGCCTCTCGCCGCGAAGCCCCAGCCATCACCTGCGGCCTATGACCACCAGCCACTCCGCTGCCGTCGTCGAGCCGGCCTCGCAGCCAGACCGCGACTCGCCCCCAGCCAACGAGAGCTCGACTGACTCCGCCGTGGGCCAGAGTCCAAAGCGCGACCGTGAGCGGCAGACCGGCGACCACGATGCAGGCCGTGAGCGTGTAGATCTTGGAACCTTCACTGACGAAGCCACCCAGCCGCCCGCCACTCCTCACCATAACGCAGCTCCCACTCCCGCTCCCGCTCCAGCTTCAGCTTCAGCTTCTGTGCCGACCTCAGCTCCAGCATCAGCATCAGCATCGGCATCAGCATCAGCTCCGGCAGCAACGCCAGCGCCAGCTTCGGCCTCGGCTGCAGCTGCTCCCACTGCTGCTGCGTCGGTCGCGGCCACTCCCGCAGACGTCAGAAGATCTGCAAACCTGACGCCGAGGACGAGCCGCAGTACGGGTAACAGAAACGTCAACACCGCCGCCACCTCCTTCACCGCAGGAAACACCGCCAGGAGCAACAACAGCAAAATCGGCAGCACCTACAACGACGCGCTCGCGCACGGCTCTCCCGACTCGGCTCTCAGTCCGACCACTGGCAGGCAACGCAGCAGCACCCTCCTCGACCGCGATCCGTCGCATGAGCTCCTCGTCGCTGCTTTTCGAAAGACATCGCCAGGTCTCGCTGCTCGCTTGAAGGCTCTGGGCCTCGGGGCGGCAAGCAAGAGAGCCACCAACAGCTCCCAGCCCGTCGACATCGGTCGGCTCGACGAAGAACAACTCCGCCAGCTCGACGAGAAACACCAGGCGAATTCCGTCAGCGCCGTCATCTCCCGGCGCGGTCGCCCCTGGAAAGGCGCCGGTGCCCCCCCTCCCAACCATTACAGATCAGCCAGCCAGTCGGACGTCTCCATGTCTCCCGGATCCGTGGATATTGACCAGCTGCCCGAGCTTCAGGTGCCGCAATCACCGCCAAACATGGACACGCAAAAGTACCGCTTGCCCGACCACATCAACGGCAATGGAACCAAGGTCACTCTGGACACTCGACGCGAACACCTGGAGCGCATCACGCGTCCGCCGTCGCCCAAGGAGTATCCGCCTCTGCCATCCTCTCCTCCCGACGCCTCGCTCTCGAATTCGCCTATGCAGTCCCTTTCCTACTCTCCTTCCTACTCCCCATCCCCACCAACTCCTCCTCCGAAGGAATCACCACCCGTCGAGATCACGCCGCCGGAAGTCATCACCTTCAACCACTTTGAGCCGGAGATGAGCTCTTATTTCACGCAGGGCCACAATCGGCCCGGGTCCATCTATACGCTTTCCCGGGCATCGTTCGCTAACCAGCTTGCTCAACTCAACATGCTCGGCATTCCCGATGCCGAAGCTCTGTCCAGCAAGGTGTCGGCCATCCCCACAGCCCCGGTGGCCTCCAAAGCCCTCATCAATGCAGCCGAGCAGATCCGGAGCTGGATCTCAAAGGCCTTGGATGTTGTCACTGGTTTGGACAGCGAGGACGACGTCGAGTGGGCCGCTGCCGGTGGCCGTGAAGGCCTGGAGGAGGTCGAGAACGCCATCGCTCGCTTCGAGCATCTCATCAACGCCTATGTTAACGCCATCGACGAGCTGCAGAACCGACCTGATATCGCGACGGTCTCAACCGATGATCTCAACCGTGCCGTCGCCCAGATGGAGGCCATAGCCGAAGAATGGGGTCGCATCAAGCACACCCTGCAGAATGTGCGCAACCAGGTCGAACTTGCCATGGAGTGGGAGGAGCTGTGGAACAGCGTATTGGGCGACATACAGACCGAGTTGGACGAACTTGGCCGGCTCGTCTTCGAGATGGAAGAGCGCCGCCACAAGAGCCTCGCTGTCGCTGCAAGCGGTGATAACGTCGACATTGGAGACCTGGAGACTATTGTCGAAGACAACCCTCTGTCGGCTGCGCGATTGCAACCCTCGAACCGCTTCAGCCTGGCGCTACCGATGAGCCCCAACTCGGGCGGGACATCGACCCTGTCTCAGGACGACTCGAGCTTGCTCGCCCTCTTCGCAAGGATGCAGCCGCTACGGGCTTCCCTCGACTTTTTGCCCATGCGCTTGTCCAGCTTTGAAGCGAGAGCGAAGGATGCATTCCCCACCGCCTGTGAAGAGTTAGAAATGCGCCGCGAAGGCCTGGATGGGAGCTACCACAAGCTGGAGAAGGACGCCGAGTCTCTGCGTAAGGAGCTCGGGGAGGACAGATGGGTCATTGTCTTCCGTGGCGCCGGGCGGCAGGCTCAGAAGATGCACGAGTCCGTCGAGCGGTCTCTCATGAAGTTGAGAGAGGCCATTGACGCCGGGATGCATCTGACGAACCAGCCCGCCATTGCCAAGAAGATTGAGAGCTACGAGGCCAAGAAGACGCACTACGGCCCCGCCATCGAACGAGTCCTTGCCATCATCGACAAGGGCGTCAAGGATCGCCTGACCGTCAACGGCGAGATCTTGCGTCTGCACGCGGAGATGCAAACGCGGTGGGAAACTCTCAAGGCCGACATGGCCGAGATGGACCTCGTTCTCGAGGACATTTACGCCGAACGAAAGAGCCAGCAGCTGCGCGACTCCATCTCCAGCATGCTCTCCAACGATAGGTCGACCAGCGGCAGCGGCATGGAAACCCCGGGCAGCTCTCCGCCGTCGTCGGTCATCATGTCGTCGTTTGGCCGCGATCCGCGCACGCCCGCGCGCAAACACACCAACCAGCTTCGATCCCCCAACGCAAGCACCTCCAGCGTCCGGTCGACTTCGACCAATCGGCGGGACTCGTCGCTCCCTGCCCCCGTCTCGCGGCTTTCAAAGAAGCCCGGAAACAGGCAATCTTACTACCCCCCTTCTGCCTCCTCCTCAACCCTTCGCCCTGCCTCGACCATGGGGCAGCGCCCCCGATGGAACACGTCGTCCCACGCCCTGGATGCTGAGCAAGGCCGCAGCCCACATCGAACACCTGTGCCCCAGAGGTCGACGAATTCCATCGCGCCCAGCTCGACATCAAAGCTCCCCACCCCTCGAAGCTCTCTAACTCGCACCGGCGCAGAATCCCCCATGAGCGACGCGTTTCCCAGGTCGTGGTCTAGGAACGGTCACTCGCGGCTCTCCTTCCGTGAGCGCCTCACATCCCCTGGGCCTTACTCTCAAACCAACCTGGCAAAGCAACAGCCAGCTCGCCGTTCCAACGTACTCCCGACTTCTTCAAACCTGACCCTCGACAACCTCAACACTCGTCCCAGCAGCTCTCTGGCGACGTCTCGCCGAAGTAGCTTGCTGCCCACGCCAAGAGGCAGGCCAGAGTCAGCAGCCCGTGGAACAAGCCCCCTTCCCATCTTCAGCCGGTTTAGTTCCCGCAAGTACAGTGACAACTCTCCTGAGCCAAAGGATCTCAAGCCCAGGTGGCGATTCTGAATTGGCGGTAGTCCATGGCAGGACCCAGACGAATAATATGGTATCGGACCTAGAAGCTCTTTGGGATCGGATTGTGTGTTTTTCATCTACCCCTTTTGTAACCTTTCGAGTCGATGCTTGCTTGACATGAAGCCTCTCATTTCAAAAAAAAGATATCCCTGCTTCTTCAGCCTCAGCTCACAATTCGCATGGCATGCCAACTCCCGTGCTCTTTTCAAAGTAATTTGTTTCAGTGTCTTCTTTTCTTCTTTCATAGCGTGGCGTAAAAGGTTGCAATCACACGAGGAGGAGGAGCGAAGCGAGAGAGGGTAGCTGGCGGTGTGGGAGTTGGTTGGAAAATGACGCGACACCCAAAGAGATGAATTCTTTTTCTTTCTAACTCTTTCCACATCTTCATCCATCTTTTTGGCCCGGCGTGTTTTGCCGTTATTCTCTTCTTTCCTCTTCTTCATCTTCTTCCTCTATTTCTCCCCTTTCATACTTTCGGGTATCTCTTTTGGCAACTAATTCGATCCTTTAAACAACTTTTACTCTTCGTCTCTTTGAGTGTCTGTGTCCGCTCCTTCTCTGTCATTTTATTTTGTTTGTGTGTGCTTGTCTTGTTTTTCTGTCTGTTATAGTTGAGATTCCCAGGGCTGTGCTGGTATTACCTTACCTAGTGAGCTCTACCAACTTTGTATCTGTACTAGAAAGCAGAGTTTGTGCAAGATGATGGTTGTGCAATTGATTGAGATTCAAATCAGGAATTTTTTTGTCTTCTTCTTTGACCTGACGGCTTTTATTAAATGACGGGTCGTCCTAGTATGGATGAATATGAATGAGCGATTCTTCATCTTTGTGTATTTGTTGTGTCGATGTACGCATTGATAGATGGATTATGGCTATCATATAGACTAAGGTAGGAATAGAACTTCGTTTGCCGATGAAAACCCCAAATCATAATGTGAAGATGAAAAGCAGAGTTCTCGAGTGCATTCCTCTAGACCGAGTAGTAGGTATCTCTATCTATAGCATAGGGAATATGTGCATACACATGCAGACATCCCATGAAATCTACCAAACGCATATCCCCTCTTCCACACAAGAGCTCCAATCAGGTTCTTCATCCTTCTCCTTGTCTCGCTTTGCTCCTCTCTTTTTCTTTATCTCGCTTGATGGAGAAATGGGTGATGGTTGATGTAAATGCTTGAAACGCTCAAACTCCAAGAAAGTCGCCTCGTCAATGTGCCTTGAAATAAAACCTCCGCCCCAACACCATGAGCATGAAAAGGGGGGCGGAACCGCCAATACATCTCCTATCCTCACGCCGCACACAAAACAAGAAAAACACGCAAATACAGAGATCGAAACAAACAGATACCCGGGGGTGGGGATAGCAAAAGTCGCTCGTTAACGGTCAATTCATCATAAAGGCATCAGACCAATCCCTCCCCCACTCTTCTTGACGATCTTGCCGTCGCGCTTGAACCCGCCACTGCTCCCTCCGCCTGATCTAGACGACGAACCTCCGCCTGATCGAGACGACGAACCACCGCCGCTGCCGCCCCCGGAACCGCCGCCTCTCCCGCCAGATCCACTGCCTCGGCGCTGAGAGCCTCCGCCAGAGCCACCCTTCTTGGACCACTTCTTTCCACCAGAGAATCTCCTTCGCCCTCCTCCTCCTCCACCTCCTCCTCCCCGGCTGTATGATCTGCCCCTGGATTGGCTCGGCTGGCTATTCAAGCTCTGCAACCTATCGTGGAATGCTTGCACATTCGCCGGTGGTTTGGGAGCAAAGTAGTGAGAGTCTTCTTCCATCCCCATGGCCTCCTCTTCATCCTCATCGATCTCGAGATCTGAACTGATCAAGTCCACTATTTCTTGATCCAGGTTGGTAGCTGAAGCCGAGGCACCGGCACCACCAGACTCCGCCGCAGCAATCTCGCGATACGATTTATGGTACCTCTCCAAGACGGGTATCAGCTTCTTGCCAACCCTATCGACTTTGTCGACGTCAATGCCAGGAATGCGCCTCATGCTGTCGAGTGAGGTGGTCCAGTTCATGGCCATTTCTTGCAGCTGAGTGTCCGTAAACATTGGTCGTCTGACGTCAAGCCTGTTCCGAATACGCTCCTCCAGTTGGCGTGCTTCCTGAACAAAAGCATCCACCACATCCTGATGAATCTCTGGCAAATCTTCCAGCTTCAGTCTGCCTTGGGCAGGTTCGGCCAGTGATGTTGGTTTGGAGCGGGCGCGCGAGTTGGTTGGCTTCGCTGGTCGGTGCTGAGGCAGCGGCTCAAAGGCTTCGTCCTCATCGGCCATGTCTTCTTCACCTTCGTCTTCCATCTCTTCGTCCGAGACGACAAAGCCATCGTTCACATAACCGTGTGATGTGGTGGGCAAGTCTGCCTCGTCTCCACTGTCAACAACTGTCGCTCTTCTTCTGCGTGCGTTGACGGGAGAGGAGACATATGTGGATTGCACGTTATTAGCCGGCTCTTTTTGCTTCTTGCTGGCTTTTGTTTTCTTGGGTTTCGACTGGTCTCCATCGCCGCTGTCAGAAACCTGGACCGTCAGCATAAGCTTTCGTCTCCCCGTCAGAAACTGGTTGGCGGCAGGCCCGATCTGGAGATATTGAATGACAACTCCATGATTGCCAACAACGTTGTCCTCATGGAAGCCCTTCTCAGCCGAGAGGCGGTCGATAACGCGAACCATCTCGTGCTTCTTCATTCCCCTGGCCATGCCGTGGTAGTCATCCGAGTTCTGCATTTCATTGTCTGGGTATTTCCTCCCAATCAAGATGTCCGCACACTGATTTGCAGTCAGCCTGTGCTGCTGCTGGACAATTCGTATGGCGGCTATGGCGTATTCAGAAAAGTCCTGCTGCTCGAATACAAGCCCAGCCTGGCAATTGTCGCACGTCTTGTTGCACTGTGACGGACTAAAGTCCTCCCCAAAGTAGCGGAGAACCTCAGTTCGTCGACAGTCCGCCTGGTTATCACAGAATGCCGTCACGCGATTCAGCATCACCATCTGTCTCTCCTTCTGATCGTTGCTGCCGTCTCCGTCTAGGATCAGCTTCTTGAGGACTCTTATGTCCCCTTTTCCATAGAACAAGATACAGTCGGAGGGTTTCCCATCTCGTCCCGCACGCCCAGTTTCTTGATAGTAGCCCTCTAAGCTCTTTGGGATGCCATGGTGGATGACGTATCTCACATCTGGCTTGTCGATACCCATCCCAAAAGCAATCGTAGCCACTACAACTTTGATTTGGCCCCTCTGCCATGCAGTCTGTACCTCTACCTTCTCCGAGGGGGTGATCATAGCATGGTAATGACGCGCGGTAATGCCGTGTTCACAGAGCTTCGTGGCAACGTCTTCGGCTTGCTTTCGTGAGATTGTGTAGATGATACCGGTAACATTGGGATATTTGGCTTTAATTAAAGCAGCGATCTGCTGCGTCACCACCGGGTTGGAGCCTTTGGGCCGGACCTCGTAGTACAGGTTCGGACGGTTGAAACTCTGCGAAAAGACTTGGCAGTTCTTCATATGAAGATTGTGTTTGATGTCGACAATGACGTTCTGTGTGGCAGTGGCCGTCAATGCCATGACCGGAACCTGGGGGAACTTGGCTCGAAGCTGTCCCAGAGTCTTGTAATCAGGGCGAAAGTCATGCCCCCACTGGCTAACGCAGTGAGCCTCATCGATGACAATGCGGGCAAACTTTTTGTTCCGGTACAAGTTTTGCAGGGCGTTCATGAACTGGGGGCTCTTGCTGGCCATTTCAGGGGTGACGTAGAGAAGCTCGATGAAGTGTTCGGGATTCCGCTCATCGAAAGCAGACATGACTTGCCGCTTGTACTCTGGCGAGCACTCGCTGTTGAACGCAACGGCCTGTATCCCCAAAGCTTTCATGTGATCTACTTGATCTTGCATCAAGCTCAGCAAGGGGGATACAACGATCGTGACGCCCCTTGTTTTGCCAGACTTGACAACAGCCGGAAGCTGATAGCAGAGGGACTTTCCACCACCCGTTGGCATTAGCACAAAGGCGTCGTCTCCTGCGAGGGTGGCGTTGATGGCTTCCAGTTGATTTTGTCGGAACCCCTTCATCCTGAATCGATCTTTCAACGTTTTCTGTACGTCTGCAGACCAAGGATGCCTCATGAGATCGGCCGGAATCCTTGTCTGGGATGGATCGGGAGGTGGCTGTCTTTTGAGGACCTGCCTCTGCTTTGGCGCCGGCACAGCATTTCCAGATGTTTCGGAAAAGGCTCGTCGGGAGTCCGGGGGCGGTTCGCGAGCAGACTGCTGTAGATCGTAGTCTTGAGCAAATGCAAGCATATCAGCATCGTCACTAAAGTCGCTAAACTCATTTGCTGCCCGCTGAGCGCGACTCCTCTGAGGTGCTTTGCGTGTGTCGGCTGGCGTGCCCTTCTTCGCCGGTCTGGGCAGCAGCTGTAGATCCATGTCGTCAATGTCAGAGAAGAAATCTTCCTCGGCGTCCACGTCGTGATCCAGTGTTGGCACTGATCTCGGGCCAGATGTCGAGGCGTAATTGGGCAACTGAGCGGTTCGTGATGAATTTCGTGGAAATGGTTCAGATCGCGAGTTTTGGTCTTGTTGGGGCAGAATCCCGCTTCCACCAGTCAGCCTCTGGGCCGGAATGGCCTCATTCCAGAGCTGTGACCGAACGGGCTCCGGGAGTTGGGTTTGATGGACGACCTGAGTCCCTCCCAAAGGCAGTGGAACGTCTCTTGAACTCCGCGACATGTTGACCATGCCTCCATGACCAGCCTGGGTCCCGAGCACAACGATATGATCATCCCTTCGGCTCGTGGCAGGAGTGTCCACAGTCTCCAGTAGGTTGGCTTCAGTGATGCCTGCTGCGGCCAGCATTCGGGAGAGCTCTCGCTCTTTCGTCTCGACGTGCTCAGTAAGTTCATCCAGTCGGGCTTCCTGTTCATCTGTATCCACACCTTCGGCGTATGAGCGGGCTACCTGCTGAGCTACTGCCTCTCGTTGCTGGTGTAAGCTTTTGTAGTGCTTCACTGACTGATCGAGCTCTTGTGTCGCCTTCTGTTGTCTGATGAGCGCTTCTTTCTCCGCTTTGATCTCGTTCCGCTTGTCTTTCGGCAATCTGTCATTGATGGCTTTCATAAAGTCCCGGTCATTTTGCTGGATTTGCTCGTCGAGAGACTCGCATCTCTTCGCTAGAAGCTGCGGATTCGACAATATTCTGGACAAAAGTTTTGATGTCTGACTGGATGGCGTGAATGGCTGCTGCGGATGGTTGGTTTCGCTCCCATTATCGACAGTGGCTGTACTCTGAGTTTCGGATATGCTTTGGTGAGATAGCTCCAGGTCTCTGGCCTGGGCTCGCCGGGAAGTCACTGGTGACCCTTGTCCTTTTGGTTCGGGAATTTTAGGTAGATCTTCAACATCCATAATGAAGTCATCTTCCTCCAGGTCGGCTGAAGGCTTCACCTGGGCCTTCCTCGCAGCAACTGGGACTGACGGTGGTGTCACAAACTCGTCGTCGGAATCAGGAATGCAATACTCGTCGGATCGGCTATGCTCAGTTTGATGGACGTGCTTGTCAAAAGCTAGAGAATCCGGGGACGCGGAACGCTGGCCAGAAACTTTCGCCTTCTTCCGTCTCTCAGAGCTCGTGATGGCATAGTCTTTATCGGGGGTTCGCTTTATGGGAGATGGTGATCTTCGATTGGCAAGCCGCCCGAGGGGAGATGAAGACCCGGCCAAAGGTAGCTTGGAGGTCCCTGCTTTGACACTCTGTGATGATTTAGTAACCATGGGCCTCTTTGTAGTGTGAGGGCTTGGCACGGTAGAACTGACTTTCTTTACGGATTGTCGACCGGGAGTCGGGGCAGGAGGAGAGGTTCCCAGAATCTGGTAGACGTCGGGAAACTGAGTATCAGCACCGGTGTCAGTATCACCAGCGTCGGCACTCTTCCTCTTCTTTGACTTGGGCAACGGGGCCTCCCAGGATGCGTCCTTTTCGGTCCAGACTTTGACATCCTCGCCAAACTCTTCAGAGTCATCAGATGCGCCAGTTGTTCTCGTCAGGTCCATGTACTCCAGATCGTCAACATCGAAGTCCGCAAAATCAGCGTCGAACCCTGGAGATGGGCTGCGGCGTGCAGGGCCAGGCTTTGCAGGTGAGAGAACAAATTGCTTTGGTTTCCCAGACCCCGGGGTTGCTATCGGGCCTTTGGATGTGGGAATAGCAGAAACCAGTTCTTCGGTTCGTGAACCACTCGTCTTCACGGTCTCATCCAAGCGTTGTTTGTACTGGCTTTCCGATGACGGCGTTGCAAGCCTGCCATTTTGTGACAAGAGCGAAGGCTTTTTCGTCCCGGTAGACAAGTTTAGGCGCCCCATGTTATCGTCCTCTACTGCCACCACTTCTGTATCCAGTGAAACCTCTTCTCTCTTCGGCGGGCCATTTGAGCTCCAGGATTCATGAGCCTGATGTGTCCGTCTGTCTCCTCCAGTTGATACTGTGGTGGCCTGACTTGCTTCTGCCGTACCACCGCTTGCAGACTGGGATTGCGAAAATCGAAATGATGCTGAATCGCTGGCTTGGGGAAGCTCTCGAGCGGCGGGCTTTGACAAGGCGGCGTTCTTCAACAACCAGGTGAGGTGGCCTGACAGGTTATTTCGAGTCATGAAGCCGGCTTCTGGATGCCAGACGGGTCCGCATTTGCACCTCTGGCGAGCATTGAAGCCGGTCTCTCGTTGTCGCTGGTGTTTTGATGCCTGTCAACAGCTGTTGCTTGGTTTATGCGGCGTGCAACAATAGTGGCAGAAGGCGCGTACCGCGTTGATTAGTCAGCAGATGCGACAGCACGTGATTCATTAAACGCGCTCAGCGGTAGTCGGAGAATGTGCGGTCAAGTTCGTGTATTAGGTAATGCTACCAACTTCATGCAACCCTCAAGATTAGATCGTATTTCGACCGATCAATTGAAGGGGCAAGAGATACATGATTGCATTGTGGTGCAGATAGCGAGTGATCATATCATTTGTGAATGAAGAGAAGAGGAAATTGCGATCGGCTTGAATCATTGATTGGCAGCATCATGAACCTACCACCGAGTGGAACATACACATTGACACGGGGTCAACCGACGTCAACGAATTGCTGTTCGAGGTTGGGAGATGCGATCAAAGGTCTCTTCAGAGGTTGACTGATTTTATGCATTGATACATACTGACATAGGTACATACGTGGCAGGTGACTTACGAGGAGAGCACAAGGCTAGCATTAGTTATCAGCCCTTCCGGCACAGAGCACAGATTTGTTCATCAACTCCCGATATACTCATCACTGCCATCGTTCTGTTAATGTGATTGAGGCTGGATCTGATCAAGCTCATTAATCCCCAGCAAAGTCTGGAGGGGCTGGTCGAGGTGTTTAAGCATGTCATCCCTTACTTACAACCCATAATACCAGCAAGACACATGGCAATTCCACATCCTTCAACCCAAGATTTGAACCTCCGAGTCATTCAATTCCACGTTTCTACATGGATCAAAACCAACGCCTATTATAACTTTACTCTTATCCTTATCACAATCACTGCCTGAAACAGTAATTCCATGCAAAACTCCAGCAAACTGCAGCAGCGGCTGTCGGCGGCATCGGTGGAGTTGCGATCAGACCGTCTCCCGGCCCGCACGGCTGGCTCGACGGCAGCCGGCCGGGACCCACTCCGGATGCGGTACATGTAAGACCTGGCCATTGGCTGCAGGTATAACGGCTTTCGCAGCCACGCCGCTTTAAGCCGAGAAATTGCTTTTTTTCCTCAAATACTTGTACCTAATGAATGGTGCCCCAGGGGTCAGATACGTAAGTATTATCTAAGAGCTGGCACTTACAGTCGGTGAGATTGGACCCGGAACTCGGGTTTCTCTCCGAAGAAGCACTAAGGAGAACAGACGTGGTGCCAGTGCAACGATGCAATATGTTTCGGGATTGCGTAGCAAGCCTCCCCAGCTGGCGTAGCAAGCCTCCCGAAATGCAAGCTTCTTGAAGTTGATTGGCCACACTTGGGCAACCTCAAGAACGCTCATTACTTATCAAATACATATATCTCTAATGTTACCCGTTAACCCTGACACTAACCATTAACCCTAACCTAACTAACTAACTAACCCTAACAGCTAACTACTTATCTAGCTATTTAGAAGTTTTTTTCTGTTTTTTTTCTGAATTTTTATAAGCGAGATATATGCTTTTAAAAGATAACTGTTAATGTACCCTTTAGGTACTATAGAGGCTTGCTACGCCAGCTGGGGAGGCTTGCTACGCAATCCCCATGTTTCAACTCTGGCAAATGTGCTTGATCATACAAATTGCTGTTTGCCTTCTTCTGCGGCGTCATAATGAAGATTATAAGTCGAATTTTGTGCACAGGGTGGTGACGTAGACATTCTATTTGCTGTAGGTGTCGGAAAGTCTGGCATCTCGATCCAGGGGCGTGGCCAAGCTTCCTGTCTTAATGCGGAGTACCGATCAGGACGCTCCCCGATCTGATACGCATGCCATATTAGGCTTGATTCAAAAGCAGCAATGACCATGTTGTATGCGCTTCTCGCATGGTAGTTGGCCGGAAGAGTCCGCTGTTTGCTTCCCCATTTAGACCTGGTCTGGATCCTGGCTTCGGCGTGGGGCCGGCGGATGTCCAGTTTTTTCAACCGTGCCTCAGACGGATCTCGGTCCCGACGCCTGCAATAAAACAAGGCGAGATCCCTACTTCCTCGTCTTTCTCGCACTCACTCTGATGTGCTGCCCTATTCCAGAGAGCAGATGGTTCGTTAGAGACAGCCGTAATACAGAACCTGCAGCTTCCTAGCTATTCTCTCAGCGTGTCAGTGCCACAACCCATAAGTACTGCGAACACGATGGCCGAGACAGAAGAAAAGGTCACAACGACCCCTCTAGACGCTAGTCGAGAAGGGTCACTTTATGCCGGGCAGCAAACGCCACAAGCAGCCAAGGCTTCTGAGAAGAACCATGACCTCGTCGACTACTTTTCGCAAGACATTCGAACAACACTGTTCGTTGAGCTCCAACTCCTCCTGATCACCTTCTGCACAGGCATCCAAGGTGAGCGGGCGCTAAGTCCTTCATCGTCTCTCCGTTTATTGTGAAGCTGACATGGATGTCATCACAGATGCAACGACATTCCCCGACTATCACTGCTTCGCCTCAAACCAGACCGGCAACACCATCTTCCTCTGCCTGGCCTTGATCATACCTCAATTCAACGGCGACATGTTCTACACTGCAAACATCGGCACGGGATTGGGCGTCTTCCTCGCCGCAGGATGGTTAACCGGCCAGGTGGGCCACATTGTCGGGCCTCGCAAGCGATGGTGGCTCATTCTCTGCAACTTGGTTCAGACCGGTCTCGTCTTTGCTGCGACCGGCATTCAGTATCGATACGGAGTCCATGACCACGGTTGGTCCGCGATTGTCGTCGTCGCCCTGCTGGCGTTCGCCGCTGGCAGTCAGGTGGTGCAGTCTCGAAGCTTGGCCGCAACCGAAATCAGCACGGCGATGGCGACGGCAGCGTGGGTGGACTTGATGATTGACCAGAAGCTCTTTGTCCTGGACAACCGACCGCGGACGAGGCGACTTGCTTTTCTTCTGGCCCTTGTTGTAGGGGGCTTGGTTGGTGCCCTGATTTATCGGACTGCCGGATCAGGGGCTGCGCTGGCTGTCTCTGGGGCGGGCAAGGGACTGGCGAGTCTGTTGTACATTTTCTCAGGGGCTGAGAAGAAGAAGGTCAACACATCGGAGGTGTGAGGGATTCCAGCATTTATGTGTCATTACAGGCGTTTTTTGGATTGAGCATTTTCGTTCGGGAAAAAGCAAGCGAGACTCGGTTTACAGCCAGCGTACAGGGTAATAGACAGCGGGCATCTTTTGTGGCATTAGACAGAACAGAGGGTGTAGACGCACATTTTAATTGACTACGAGTATCTGATCTTCACAAGACGATTATTTGTACCTCTTGTGACACTTGATGTTCGATTGAAGATTCCAGTGTTCATTTTGACTGATGTGTGCTCAGTTGCACGGCTACTCTTGGTGTCTATTGAAGGCACCACAACGACCAGCTACCTTGGCACAAGGAACCCGCGGAATAAACAATGATTGAAACACGCTCCTCCTCTATATGGAGTATATGACACAAGAATCGGAATCTAGAGATGCACTCGCTATTCATTTGGCAGCTACTCAGATGCCCAGCAGTGGAAAAGCAGGTCTTGATGCCAGGCCCGTGCGAATACCCAAGGTACATGGAGGTTGAGGGGGATTCTACCGATTTGAAGCGAACTCTGTATGCAGCAATTGCCGAAATCAGGCTTCCATGTGGATCAATTATTGAACTCTTCCGTTGCATGCAGTGATAGTCCCCATTGACAATAGTCTGCAGGATATTTCGTACCACTTGATGCACTGCTCCTCGTGTAAATCCTTCGACAGGCGTGCGAAGTGCAAGTGAAATGACCGAATCCCTGCCATTTACTCGTCTCCACCGCCTTCTGCCTGATCTGGAAATCCTCTTCTGCCCCGGCCTTCGCAATTCTCCGCTCCGGCCAGGCTGCCACAGTGGGGCCGGCAGCTCGACCGAGGCCTCAAGCCAAGAAGCAACAGGCACCAGCGACCCTCTTCTGGCGATGCCCTCGTCTTGTGTCTCCATCCAAGCGCCGGTCACGGGACTTCGCGATGCATTCGCTCCCGCTGCTCCAGGCAGCAGACACCCTGGACCACGGCGGAGCGCGTTCTCGCGTCGCGGTTCCGTGCCCTTTTCAGCTCCAAGCGCTACAATTACCGCCAAGATGCTATCAAGATGCCACCGTCGTTAGCGGCTGTTCCACAGCTCTAGTGCCCGGGAGGACGAGGATGGCTTGTCTTGTGGGATGAGTAAATCGTCTCAGGGTCCTTCTGGCTGGCAACTCCTGGCGAGCTGGAGATGTATAAAGCATGCCATTGTTCCGTTCGTTTCCCGGCCTGATTCCCAAGCCAATTCGCATCTCACAGATCTTTCTTAAGCTGGACTCGACTCGACGTGGAGAACTTCGTCTATCTTACTTGTTAACAACTCCTGTTCTTTCTCAACCACCGTCGAGATCGCCATCAATTACCTCGCTGAGCGAGACATCTTTCTTCGTCCAACTCCAGCACGCCCTCAGTTCACCCGGACTTACACGCAACAATGGCTCTCTCAGACTTCCCCGAGCTGCCTGCGCCCCAGGTAGACTTGGTCAATTATATTGCCCAGAATCCAGCCAAGCCCATGGTCGAGATCATGGAGCCTTACCGCAGATACGAAGCCCACCTGCGTTCTGTCTTCGCCCAGGACAGGGAGAACCCCATTCTCAAGGATCCCTACCTCAATGTTGTTCCGCTGTTTACTGATGCTACCAAGAGCATCACCACTCGCGCTCGAGATCTAGCTTCTGAGACGGAAGAGGAAAAGTCCAAGTACATCATGGCGCTGCCGGACGACAAGCGCCGCCCCCATGGGTCACCAGCAACTGTTGCCAATCTGGCCGAGTTCCAAAAGAACTTTGGCATCTTCTCGGAGTCGTCTCTCGCCGAGCTCGACTGGAACAATGTCGTGGCAGCTGGTTCTTCCGTTGTCAACACGTTGCTGCCCGTTCCTAACGAGTTCAAAGCCAACAAGAGGAAGCTCCGCGAGTACTATCACGAGAAGTTCTGCCCTGCGTCCGACGTTGACCTCTTCTTGTATGGTCTCACTCATGACGAGGCCATCGAAAAGATCAAGCAGATTGAGCAGTCGATTCGGGATTCGATTCTGAGCGAAGTCACTGTCGTCCGCACCAAGTATGCCATTACTATTGCCAGCCAATACCCCGTTCGGCATGTGCAGGTAAGGACACACCTTCTCCACATGCAGGCTTAATCAGGTCTCTCATTGACACTGACCCTTTACAGGTCGTCCTCCGTGTGTACAAGTCAGTCAGCGAGATCCTCACTGGCTTCGACATTGATGCCGCTGGAGCCGCTTACGACGGTAAGCAAGTCTACGTGGCTCCCAGGACTCTCGGCAGCATTATCACGCAGATCAACCACATCGATCTTTCCAGACGCAGCCCGTCTTATGAGAACCGCTTGTCCAAATACTCTCACCGAAACTTCGAGGTGTATTGGCCCGAGCTCGACAGATCCCGCGTTGATCCAACCATTTTCGAGAGGAGCTTCCAGCGAACTTTGGGCCTTGCTCGCCTACTGGTTCTGGAACGACTGCCGACCACGCATGCCCGCGATGCTTACCTCAACAAGAGGCGCCAGGAGCGTGGCCGGCCGGCGTTGCAGCGCAACCACTTCAGCCTCAAAGGCAACCTCAAATCCTATCATGAAGACGAGGTTGCCGATTGGCTCTCAGAGGAAGACGTCAGCAACTACCACACCTTCACTGTTCCGTATGGCGAAAAGTTCAACGCGAAGCGGATTGAGAAGCTCTGCTACACCCGAGACTTGCTTCTCAACGCTGAGTGGAACCAGCCAAAGGAGCGCGAGGTCTATCTGCATCGCCACCCTGCATTCTTTGGCAGAGTGGAGGACGTGATCGAGGACTGCTGCGGCTCCTGCCCCAAGCCAGTAACACCCGAAGAGATTGAAGTTGCCGAGAAGGAGGCTGAGATTTACATCTCCGGAAAGGTCACGTTTCTCATTGACGACCCCGGCAGGCAGCAGATCGGATCGTTCAATCCTTTGACGGAACAGGACTGGACCGACATGGCGTATGTCGGCAACACAGCTAGGTTGTTCCAGTCCATTGTCGATAACGACGCCGAGGATGTCCTGAATTGGCTTTCGCAAGAAGGCGCAGACCCGAATCAGAGGGATTATACCGGACGAGCACCGCTTCATCTCGCTGCCATGGTATCCACTCCAGATGTTGTTCGCTGTCTCGTTGACCACGGTGCTCGCCTAACCGCTCGTCTTGCGGACGGCAGGACGGCTCTTCATCTCGCCGCCGCCAGAGGCCATGGCGACATCATCAAGATCCTGATGGACAAGAGTGATGAGAATGAAGAAGCTGAGGAGGACAGAAAGGACAAGCGACGCAAGGCTGCTAAGGCTCAAGGGAGTGGCAACAACGAAGACACTGAAAAGTCCTCCGAGGAAGCCGACGAGGCAGAGGAAGATTCAGACATGGAGATTGTTGACAATGCGGAGACTGAGACAGACGCACACTCCATCGTCACGGGATCGTTTGTCAAGGTGGAAAAGAGCAAGGAGGACCCAAGCACGGAGGAGCCGGCACTCGACGAGCCCGAGGAAGGACCAGACTTCTACCAGATCAACGTGCTCGCCTGGGATGTCCCATGCTCTCCTCTCCATCTTGCTATTGCAGGAGGGCATGAAGAGGCTGTGAAAGCCCTTTGCGATGTGAGTTTCATGACCGACTCTCCAGTTCTACCCCTGGCCATTGATCTGTCAAATACTAACATCAAAACAGTATGGGGCCGATGCTATCCTTCCTGTCAAGTTCTTGAATATTCCTCAACACTCGAACCAAGCTGCTGCCATCCTTACCTTGACGCTTGCACTCTCACTGCCGACAGAAAAGGCCAAGTCTATGGCGCTGTTGCTTCTCCAGCTCGGCGCCACCTGTTCCCAGGCCGACTCCGACGGGTGTACCGCCTTCCACCGTTATGTCGAGAGAGGCAGCGTTGACATAGTGGGAACACTCATCGAGAGTGATCCCAGAGGCGTCCAGGCAGCCATCAACCACTTGGTCTTCGCAGGGCATACGTGGAGCCCCGATGTTGTCTCGCCACTTCAGTCTGCTCTCGATAGAGGCGACCCGATTCTCGTTCTCAAACTCTTGAATGCTGGAGCCTCGACTGAGATCGACTTTGACGCGTGGCTCAAAGCGGCCAAGGTGACTCCCACGCAGGCCAATCACGTCTCAAACCCCGTCTTGACCAAGTCGAGGTATGCGCAGTCAGTCGAACAGCCTTTGATCACGGCGATACGCGCAGGCAATGTCGAGTCGGCGATCCTTCTCTTGGACCACGGGGCAAACCCCAACGCGCTCAACCGCGAAACGGAAAATGCAATGCTGAATGAGTCGCAGCGCAATTACACACTCGGAGCCACGGCCCTGGACATGGTTCAACGTCTCATCAAGAAGTTGCGCGAATACGATGGAGAAAAGCCGAGGACAAGATACAGACAGCCCGAGAAACTGCCGGACTTCGATTCTCATTTCAAGGATCTCGAGCCCGGCACCTATCAACACTGCGTAGTTACCCACAGAGTGAAGGCGGCTCGAGAACGATACCAGCGCGATAGCGACAACTACGAGAAAGAGCTGCAGAAATGGACTCAAATCAGGGGTATCGCCGAAAAAGCAGACGCAATCAAGGAAAAGATTGAGGACCTCGTCAAGCTAGAGGGTGTCCTTGTTACCAAAGGCGGTCTGGTGTTCACTGAGCTTCACCCAGACATCAAGATGACTGGCCGGAACAACAACTATTACGGCGGTAGCCATTTGCCCTTTTTCACTCCTCAGAAAGACGAGCCCAAGATCCTCTTCTACGGGGATGAGTTCATGACTGAGGGGAGGAGAGAGGGATATCTGCGATTGTAAGTCCATGTCTCTCTGTGACGCGAGGCTAAGCCACACCACTAATACTACTGGGTTTTCAGGATGGAAGCAGCCTGGAATGGGGACGTGGAAACGATCAAGTCCCTGACTCTTCGAGCTTGGGGTCCCAACAATGAGGAGCCGCCCTGCCACATGGCAATTTACGACAACAGCAGCAACACCCCCTTTTCGATTGCTTTCCTCCGCGGGCACCACACAGCGGCCAAGGCTATTTTGGAAATCATCAGGGCCCAGTGGTCAGCGCCTGAAAAGGAAAAGGTTCGGTACAAGATGCAGTCGCGAGATGACGATGACGAAAGTGAAGCCCACGACGATGACAGCGATGAGTCGGAATCGGATAGCGAGCTTCGCATTGTCTCGGAGACGATCGACAAGGCCTTCACTATCGATGATATTGGGCACATCTCTATGCAGGTCAAGTCTCATGTCAGACCTGTGAATGTGATCACGGGCAACGCAAATCGACTCATCACGAAGGAGGGCGCACCGCCTGAACTCGGTGGGGTGGCCAGTCTCTTGCTACAAGCCATCGAGGCAGATGACACAGCTAACTTGAAACTGCTCCTGGGATGGATCAAAGAGTACGAAGACTCGGAGTTGACTGGTGACGAAGAGGGAACCAGCAAGAGATTCAACCTGGACTCGAGCGACTTCCTTTTCGCCGTCCAAAGCGGTAACACGGAAGCGCTCAGTCTCTTGATCAAGCGAACCGGCGCCGGAATCCCCCTGGACCACCTCGTCAAGAAGAGCGGCGCTGAGCTGAAGCAGAAGCCCCGCTACTACCAAGGACTGACAGTCTATGGAAAGAAGAGGTATGGACATGCCAGCAAAGGCACGGCGAGTAAGCTTTTCTTTTGACTAACAACTCTATTAGGAAGGACTGGGCACAGGCCGGTCGTAACATGGTTGTCAGAACCACCGGGATCCAGACGCCGCCTCTTCTCCACGCAGCACTCGGTGGCCGCCTTGAAGCAGTCGAGTTCTTCTTGAGCGACAAGCCTCATCGCCTGTATGCCGAGTTTGCAAAGTCCAAGGCCGCTCTTGAGGATCCTCGGCTCAAGCACCTCACCCAAAGCCCAGTCGGCTTTGACCGGGTCATTTCCAAATGGCTTGGTGCAGACAGTAAGCTCTCGTCTTCCTACGAACCGCCTAGAATTACGCTAACAAAAGGGGTTTCCTGTAGACGACTTTGTGCTGCACACGGCCATCCTGGCACCGCCCTCCGAGCATTCAGTTCAGTTGGTCAAGTACTTGATCGAATCCTATCCCGACTCGATTGAGAGGAAGACGTCCGATGGCGACACGCCGCTGATGATGGCTTGTCGTCTTGGTAACGTCCAGTTCGCCAAGATGCTCATTGACGCAAATGCCAACCAGTGCACTCGCAACCACCAGGGAGAAAACATCTTGCATGCGGCCGTGGCTGGGAACCCGATGGCCCGTAGCCTTCGCCGCCTCCTGGACATTCTCGATCCCAGTCTCCGCAATCATCTGTTTACGGAGCGAAAGAGCTTGCAGGCAAACGGTCTGACGCCGCTGCATGCCTGGGTCTCGCAAGTCTCTGGTGTGAGCCAGCACGACAACTCCACCTATTACACGAGACGTACGAGGCGCTGGCGATACCATCATCACCCAGCGCCGGTGCCCTACACCCGGACTGTGAACCTCGTGGACATGCTGAAGCTGATGCTGGAGTACTCCAACGGCGAGGAGCTGGACATGCTCAACGGCGCCGGCGACACTTGCCTGCACACGGCCATCATGCAGAAGATGGTCTCCATCGTCAAGGTCCTCGTCGACTTCAAGCCGCAGCTGCTGCACAGGGAAAACGCCGTCGGCCGCACCCCGGCCGAGGTGGCTCAGGACAAGGTGACGGCCGACCACTTCGCCCACCAGACCAAGGTCCACCGGCAGCAAACCGACAAGCTCGACGCCTGGCCCACCAAGCCCGCCGCGGAATTCGCAAAGTGCTCGGCCGTCGAGGGCCTCAGCCGGGAGCAGCTGCGCGAGAAGGCGGTCGAGCTCGGCCTCAGCGGCGAGTACAAGCGCCGCGAGGTGGCCGCCATCATGGGCGCCGTCGGCCTCGCGCAGACCCACGAGGCGCTCAACCCTGCGACCTGCAACAAGGTCATCTGGGACCTCTGCAAGACCGCCATGGACAGGAACCCGGGCAAGCGCCGCCTCGTCAGCCTCAACGAGGCCAACGACGTCGCCAAGAGGCTCGGCGAGAAGCACGCCGCCTCGCGCTACTTTTCCGTCCAGGGCCGGGCGGAGGACGATGACGAGGAGAATGAGGATGACGAGACGGAGGGGGACGACAAGGATAATAACACGAGGGATTTCGCTGCCAAGCAGCTTTCGTCGAAGCTCGGCCAGGCTTGGAGCATCAACAGCTATACTGCTGAGCAGTATGGCATTGAAAAGTGCGATGCGTGCGGGTCATACCATGAGGGAATGTGCAATCTTAACCTCCCATGAGCTTGAATAGGGGTTTTCATAGGTCGACTTGGGATGCATGGCCACGGACGGAATGGTGATGAGCAGTTGATCACATATAGGAATGAGACGAATGAAAAGTAGTATGTATTTTTTTTTTCTCTTCAACAATGTGACAATATTTGAACAGGGTGATTTCGTTTTTCGTTTCGGCATGATAATATAAAAGTGATAGAAGAGAGTGTGGTGAAATTGCCTCGCTCTCCCAGGCATATACCAACTTTCCAACATTGTTACATATTTCCAATCCAGCAAACTGGCAAAGCCCCAATGATCGATTCAGCAACCAACGCGCATCTTACAAGTCGCACCAGCCAGCTTGAGGCCTAGTAATAGCGGATGGTTCGGGGAGCACCATCGCCCCAGAGTCCAACCACGGACAGCACAAACGCGGCGGCAGCGAAGCCGGTCCTGACAAGATAGGCCCTCGCAGCACCCTCGACGCTGGCCCTGACCTCCTCGCCATTAGCATCCTCCAGTTCCGACTCGCTGGGCAAGTCTCCCTCGCTGTGCGAATCGCCGAGGACCTCGTAGCTGGCCTCCATGCGGGCCCTGGACGACGCAGCCTTGCGGGCGCCAGCCGGCTTCGAAGAAGCTGGGGTGGCCGGCTGGGGGAGGTATGCCGGCACGGCGACGGACAGCGCGGCGAGGAGAGAGGTGTAGAAGAGGTACGGGTGGCGAGCGTAGCGCGGGGAGAAGACGAAGGAGAGGAAGAGCGGGGCGGCGGCCAGGGAGGAGAGCGCGAGGACGGGGAGGCGGAGGGAGGACTGCAGCGAGGCGAGGCCGTGGGCGGCGGAGGAGGAGGAGGGGAGCGTGAGGAGGGTTGGGAGCGTGAGTGTCGAGACGGTGTATGAGACGCCCTGTTGGTGTTTCGAGTTAGCATATCATGATCTTCCACTGTGGTGTCTCGATGCGCTGATCCTCTCGGAGCTCTCCGGGTACAACAACAATGTCACTGAACTGAAGCCCCAGCTTGCTTGGCCCATCTCCCCGATTGCGCAGAGTCATTGATCATGTGCGCTCGCAGCTGGCGGGGCTTTGATGCAATGAGGCGATGCCGTGGAACGACCGTGAGGACTCTCAGCGAGGGGGAGGGGCAACTTCGGCATCTTTTGCTCTGCGACCACCCTCGATGCTCCTCTCCCAATGCGCACTTCAGAAATACAAGAGTAAGAAACGTACCGTCAGCAGGCCGAGGGACACGGTGCCCACGAACTTGAGGACCGAGATCCCCTTTGCCATTGTGATGGTTTTGATTGAGTCCTGGTGATGCTGCTTGCTTCGTTGGAATGTCGTCGTTCGGTTTATGTAAGAATCCAAGAGAAGAAGCGGAAGAAAAGCGTGGATTGCGGATCGGATCACAAGGAAGCGCAACTGTAGGTCAAAGCGGGAAGACGAAAATCCGGGGCGGTTCGTCCGCACAAGGCCGTGCTTTCCCTTGTTTGAAACGGCAGAAACGAGCTGGTGCAGAGAAAAAGGCAACCGGCACTGGTTTGGGCGTCACGTCATGCCTTCCCAGAGAACTACAGCTAACAAGCGGCAAGTCACCTCGATTGCTTCCCATTGCTTCCATCCCACTTGCCCGCTTTGTTCTTGCTGCGAATAGCTACCCAATCGAGCTAGGCCTAATATGACTGCTTATTTGTGGGCGGCTGTTGAGGTACCCGCTAAATTGCGGGTGATTCACGTGCCTGGACAAAAGAGCTTTGCCGTGCCACAGCTTTAACTATTTTTCTTCTCTTTCTTCTTTCTGAACTTCTTCCCATTCGCAACGTGAACATTGAGCTCGAATCACGGCCAACTGTGCTCGCTCTTGGCGGCATGACCATCAGGATTCACTGCTCTTTTCTTTCTCTCACTTCATTTTTCTGACGAACAGCTATTCTAGCAGCTGTAAATGTACGTTCTCTCTCCCATCAATCCCCCATCCCGCACACACGCATACACAAACACACATCTCCCTCCCCCTCCTCAAATGATGAGCAACATCGTACCCAAATACACTTATTAGGAAGAGCCGTCTGAGACTGCCCTCGATCGACGGGGAGGAGAATCAAAACGCAAACTCAAGCCGACCTGATCCTTCGGGTTGGGAAAAGCTTGCTTTGCGTTTTCTCCTTTTTTTTCTCGTCGGTCCCTCGGCCGCTTCCAGCGGACAAGAGCGGGAATATACACGTCTGAATCTTTTGCATCGTCATATGCGCATTCGGGCGTTTTCCTGCGACGGTCTGTTGGCGGTGGTGGGGGCCGTTGTGCTTATAACTGGGTTTCTGAAAGAGAGAAGAGGATGAAAATCTTGTGGACAGTTTGCGTTGGTTTTTCATGGACGAGTGCTAACCTCTCCGTTATAGATTGAATCGTTGATTGTATGGCGAGCGTCGAACATCAAATGGTCTCATTTGGTCATCAATTCGTTGTCTTTTGTTCGCTCCGTGCAGATAGTCTGTATATCCGATATGCCATAATAAAACGATAGCGTTCCTCCAACTTCATCCTTTGAAAAGGGTCTTTACCCTTCCTTCCTTGCCTAGACGCCTGTGATCCCCGTAGCAAACATTAGACGTCACTATCGTCGCTGTCCAACAACGTGGCTCTCCCGCGTCGCCTCCTCTTAGCAGGAGCCGTCTCATCAGACCCTCCGTTCGCCCATTCCTCAAACGCCGACTTCCCCGTAAGCGTGTCGAGTTCGGGAACGTCCTCGCTCTCTTGCGTTGCCGTGAACTGTGTCGGCACAAAGTATGGTTTCTTTGCCTCGGCTCGCGGCGTCCGCTCGTTCTGCCGTATAGGAGACGTCGCTTCGGAGTCAAGCATGCTGGACGTTGCTTGGTCATCCCCAACAACGAAATCTACCAGGTCTGCTCCGTCATCCGAGTCGCTCTCGTCGAGCAGATCGCTATCTCTCTCACAATCATCCCCTATCTCGTCGCTGCCAATGGCTGCCTTCCGCGAGTACTTGCCCTTTGACTTTGCATTCAGCTTTTTGCGGCGCTTCGCCTCACTGAGCCGCGGTGGCAGCCCAGGTTCTTCCTCGGGGGCATCGATGTCAGGCTCAGAGTCGAACAAGTCTTCGTCTTCTGAGTCCAGCACAGCAGGCTTGTGCGTCTTTTTGAGTTGAGACTTTTGTGGCTGAGACTTTTTGGCCGCAACCTTTCTCTTCTTCGGCTGCTGAGCCTCAATTACCGTAGCGTCGTCATCCGAATCCAGATCCACGAATGCTCGCTTTTTCCCTTCTGCTTCGGATTGGTCATCGCTCGCATCTGTCTCGCCATTATCAGAATACACAAAAGGCCTGACTGGGATTTCCAGGAAATCGCTCGTGTCCTCGTCTCGGCATGGCCTCACGAAGCTATCGGGATCTGCCTCCATCTTGCGTAGTAGCTTGACGCAGCGCTTTGTGTAAGGTCCATGCCCAAAGAAGACAGTTGGCCGTAGCTGTCGTTGCAACATCGAGTGAGCTGTCATGTCCGGTAGATTGGTGTCTTCCACGCTACGGCTGAAAGGCAGGTTCCGGTATGTTCGCTCGAGCGCGTGAAGCTCGTCTGGACCAAGGACAACGCGCTCCAACTCGGGAATTGACGCTATGTCATCCAGCTCGGGGTTTCGCATCGGCTTTGAGCTGGAATTTGAGGCATTCCGACTTGTGCTTGTCGATGGTTTCATGAAATCACTGACTTTTTGAAAGCCAGTCTGCACTCCATCCGGCATATGAAACTTCTTGGGTGGCTTCTTTTTGCCCCGAGGAACTTGTCTCTTCTTGGGCTCCGGTAACGACGTGTTTTGGGTGTTCTCAACGGGAATCTCAACGTGTCGCATGTCAATCTCCGGCCGTATGTCCCGGGGTACGATTCTCGTAGAGAGATCGAACCGGAAGTTGAACCGGCTTCCTTCGCAGATGAGCCTCTGCATCTTTTCGTAGTTGTCCTTAGACTTGGCAAACTGCTCCTCCTCTTTGCCTCTCATCAGCAGCAGCGCAATGTTGCCTGCCCGCTTTCGCCCTGTTCGGCCCATCCGCTGCAACATGCGAATTGGTGATGCTGAGGAGTCGTAGCACACAATAAGATCGACCTGGCCAATGTCCAAACCCTCTTCTCCAATGGACGTAGCAACGAGGACGTTGTAAGCGCCTGTCTTGAATCTCTCAATCGTCTCAATTTGCTGCTTCTGCTTCATACCCTCGCCGCGCTTGCCGTCTGCCTGCCCCACAAAGACGGTAGCTTTGATGAGTGGCCTGTGGGCATTGAACATGCGCACGATCTCTTCCGCCGAATCACGGTACTCGCTGAAGACAATCACACGGGTACTCTCCCCATTGTCCATGAAATGATTCAGTACGCAGTCCGCCAAGGCGGTCAGCTTTGGGTGTCCCACAAAGCCGTCCATCTTGAGCCATCCGGCAATCTTGTCCATCATTTCTTGGAAGCTAGGGCTATCGATGATCTGGCGTTTGTATTTCGATCCCTTCTCGCCCTTGTCCTCTTGTTCACTGCGGAAGTCGAGCATGTTGTCATAAAAAGGCTTGATGCCATGGAACTGCAATAGCTTGATGGAGTGAGCAAGGCTTGTCAGTACGCTGAAGATGGCCCGCATCATGAACTGAACGCCCTGGTTGGCGCGATTTCCACGAGTGGCAAACCACTCCTTCTGCGCCTGAATCAAGCCGTACGTTGTGAGAGCCATCGGATTCCGCCCATACCATATATTTTGGGATGTCAGCTTCTCGGTCAACGGCTTGAGAGCCTCGGTAAACAGCTCGCTAATAAGATTTATCTCATCCGAAGGTTCGAGGATGATCTGATCTATATTTCGCTGATGCACATATTGCCGGATGTCCAGGGACTCTTCTGTCCGGATCTCGCAGTGTGAAATTCCCAAATTGTCGATGACTTCTTGGACGGTCTCAACCTTGGAACCTGGCGTGGCTGTTAAAGCCAGCACCCGAAAACTATTGGAGAAGCGTCGAATGAGTTTGGTAGCCTTGGCATAAGCATATTCGCCCACAGCGCGATGCGCCTCGTCGATTACCATGAGGCAGATACTCTTGGGGTCCGCATATCCGTGTGAAAGATCGTTGAGCAGCGTTTGTGGCGTCATGAAAAACACCCGTCGCTTCTCCCACTCGTCGCTGCGCAGAGCAGGGGGTATGTCTCCAGTGAGAAGCGTTGTCTCCGATCGAGGTATTCCCGCAATGTGGTAGCAGGCATCAATCTGCTGCGTTACAAGCGGCTTTGTTGGCGCAACGAAGACGATTTTCGCAGATTTTGTCCAGCGATAAAAGTTGAGCATCACAGTCGCGGCAATGAATGTCTTTCCCAGACCAGTCGGCAAGGCGACCAACGTGTTATTAAACAGGCTGTTTTTGACAATGCTGAACTGATAGTCTCGAGTTGGCCCCAAGTTCGTCGGATACACCCAAGTCTTCATCGCCTCTCTGTCGAGTTCATGCGGGCTCGGTGGCTCAGGAGGCAAATCGGCGCGGAAAACCCTGGCCGTTGTGGGCTGAGACGGGCGAGGAGCATCTTCGGTTGCTGCTTGTCCGCCCCATAGAGTCGTTTGTCGCAGGGTTCCAGAATTTGTGCGGCTGAAATCTGTGCGAGAAGCTGCTACAGGCCTTGGTGGTGCGCGTGCAGTTTCCCTTGCGGGCTCTGGTGAGGAGAAGGCATCCGAGGGCAAGTCGTCGAGCTCCTGGGCTGCCTGTTGCTGTCGATTCAATCCACCGGTGTTGCTGCTTTTGACTCCGCTGGCAGAAGAGATAGTCCCAATATGCCCTCCGTTAGAGGAAGATACTTGGTCCAAGGCAGCGAGAATGTCCTCGTCGGCGATGTCGTCATCAAACTCATCGGAGTCCATGGCTGCCAGGTGCCATATGGCAACACCATGCGATGTAGTGATGGTGAAGCTAGAGAGCCTCCGGTCTCATATTTTGAGAGTAATTTCAAATCATGAATGGATTCGGTGTCGAATATTGATCTCTCGGAATGGCGATGATGAACCCCAAAACACTTGGTGGTAAGATGCTCATTCACTGCTTGAAGCGGCATGTCAGCCGTGACGCGCCAAACGGACCAGGACGCGAAATCGATACCATATCACGTGATTCGGCTGGCTTTGCGTTTACTGTATGCGGTACCTACGATGCGACCGGAAAAACTTTGGTTCATCGAACAGAGTTGAAGCGCGACATTCCATTACAAGTAAACCTACCTACTTAGTATGCACCTACATCCGGTAGGCATTGGCTCGCAGATATATCATTCTTTGAGTGTAATTGGAGGCTGAATCCAACAAAGACCAAGTGAGCCATGGATGATCTCTTCTTGTATGAGTAGCCATTCACTCCGTCAAAGGAACCTTAGCTATCGGCCTGCGTTTGAGGTTCAAAGGCTTTCGGAACAACTCCTGAGATAGGCAGATGCAACCGCTAAGCCACACTAGGCAATAGTGCACACCCAAGAGAAAATCCGGCTGGCAGCCTACGCTAAACCTCACCGGCTTAGTACCGAACTTTCCTCAGCAGGCCCAGAAACAAACATCAAATCGGCATCAACACACCAGCCGGTCCTCTGACTTACCTTCCCCCATACATCCTCCAAAGCGGCGCCGTACGACAACGACCTTGAAGCGCTTCAGGGCCGTTCTCCTAAAAGTCCGCTTCAAGCAGATCTCTGGTGTCTATTTGCGCCTGGACACTCCACCTTCTAAACGCGAGACCCTCCGTTGCGACAGGAGCAGCTGCAGCGGCCGATTTGAAAGCCCTGCGACTTCGAGCGAACGGCCTGAGCCTCTTGCGCTCATTAGTCGCAAGGCAATCTCATACTTGCCCGATTTCAGTTTTAAGATTCTGCTCGGCGATCCTCGACCCAACCAGACCAGCGCCGCTGCGACAGCTAGCAAGCCGATCGGGGGTTGACCCGACAGACACCATCCACGGCGCTGCGCGGGCTCAACGGCCCTCTTTCACAACTATTTTCTACACCACACACCTATTCTACAAACTTTTCGCGGGCCATCTGCAACTATGGCTCCTCGCGGGAAGTCTACGTCGACTCGGGAGGCCCGCAACCCCCTTGGCGCAAAATCCAGCTCTCGGGGCGGCATCCAGAAGCGAAGAGGCCCGACAAGAGTTGACACCGATGGAGACCTCGATATGGACGGCCCATCCAAGCGACCAAGCAGAGGCCCTACAACTGAAGCAGCAGGTAGCAGAGGCAGGCCCTCAGGCAGGGGTCCTCCACCTTCGAGAGGTGCTGCCAAGGTTGCTCAAATCGTCATGAAGCAGCTGGGCAATGGTAGCTCTGACTTGGCTTCGCGAGTTTCAAGACCAGCAAGAGGAAGAGGTGGCTACACTGAAGGGCTTACCTGGCTAAGAGTCCGTGGGCTCAAGCAAAGCAAGGCAGCGTCTAACTCAGACGGGGGTCTCTCTGACCTGCTGAGCTTCATGGAGAGGAAAGCCTCGTCTCTCCAATCCGGACGGAAACGACAAGTTACGATTCGAAAGGTAAGCATATCATTGACGAGATAGCAGGGGTGCCGAAGCCAACCATCGTCTCAGCTGCTTCTTTTGGCGACTAAAAGACACACATCTCAGGGGAGACTCTTTGACGTCGACTGAAATTCTTACTTCGCCCCAGCGCTCGAGGTTGACAAGTTTTCTCTTCTTTTTCCTGGTAGCTAACCCGCCATAGTCACACAAAGCTGGAGAATACGTTTTCGTTGGAGCGAATAAGGAGGACGCGGAGGAACTAGTCAAACTCAACACGTTTACGTTTGCCGGCATTCAGTTGGAAGTGGTGGAGTCGGATGCAGATTTTGAGCCGCCAAACAAGGCGACAGAGTCACCGGAGACGGCAGAGCTACGCGCGAAGCTGCAGGCAATCCTGAGTCAGCGCTACATCGGCGAAAGCAAACTGCTCAAGCTTGATGCTCTAGCCACCGATGCCGAGCTGGTCACGCTCGGCATGTTCGAAACCCGAGAGAGGGCCCTCAAGACCTTCAAGGGCCTCATGGCAATCTGCGACGGCCTCTTCAAAACCCTCCAGGAGAAAAGGGATGCGATTGAGAGCATCAGCCTGGCTAACAACAGCATCGACAATGTTATTCAGGTCGAGTCTGTGGCAACAACATTTCCGCAGCTCAAGAACCTCGACATGAGCGGCAATCTGATCAGCAACATGGAGGGACTTCAACGATGGAAGGGCAAGTTCAAGGAGCTCGATGCCATCTACATGACAGGGAATCCGATTGAGGGGACAGACCCCAACTACACAGCGACTTTCTTAGAGTGGTTCCCCAAGCTCAGGAGCATCAACGGGATTGAGCTTCGCACTGCGCAGCAAATCGCCGAGCAGGAGGCGGCCCGTCTACCCAAGCCGATCCCACAGAGCGGACCCGACTTCCGAGACGTCAACGGCATCGGCGAGCAATTCCTGCTCGAGTTCTTCACGGCATATGACACCAACCGCGAGGCACTAATCTCCAGGCTGTACGATGCCAGTAGTCAGTTTTCCCTTGCTGTGGATGCCCAATCTGTGCGGGATCCCAACGGGCCGCCGCCGCTACCCTGGGGTGCTTACATCAAGTCTTCTCGCAACCTACTGAAGATCAACACACACCACGCCAGATCACAGCGACTGTTTAAGGGAGCCACGGCTATCAACGACCTGTGGAAGGAACTCCCTATGACGAAGCATCCCAACATGAAGGATGAGCTGAGCAAGTACATTATGGATTGCCATCCGCTGCCGGGATTGGCAGACCCGACCGGCCAAAGCCAGTTTGGCGTCGACGGTTTGATTCTTGCTGTTCATGGCGAGTTTGAGGAATACGACCAGAAGTCGGGCACCACCGGCAAGCGAAGCTTTTCTCGCACCTTTGTGCTCGCGCCAGGCCTTACCGGGACTGCCCAGATCAGGGTCGTCAGTGACATGCTCTCTCTGCGAGCATACAGCGCCCTGCCGAATGTGTTCGTTGCACCTTCACCAGCTCCCGCGGATACGGCCAGCCAGCACCAAGCCATGATTGCAGAACTGTCGAAGCAAACGGGCATGGTGCCCCAGTATTCGGAGATGTGCTTGTCGCAAGTCGAATGGGATTTTGCCAGGGCCTTGGTCATTTTCAATGAGAAGAAGGTATGTTTCATCCAGTGAGGTTCTTGTTCTGTGCCGAGGCAGGGAGGCTAACATATAGTATTCTAGTCCGAACTACCACCAGAGGCATTCGTGACGGCCCCTTAGCAGACGGGCCTCATCGCCGAATGTCCACAGTACAAAGACCGCATGAGCTGTTAGTTAGGATGGACAGGAGAAATGGGACAATCCCTGTACGGAGCTCTGCGTTGGTATAATGTATGGCTGTTTTATTTATAGAGAAGGGAATCTTGGGAGGTGGGGGTCCTCGTGTACAGTGTGTTTTGCCATGCTTGGGTTGAAAGGGGGGAGGAGAGATGAGGGAACAAGGACGATAAATTGCAGCTGCAGACAAAAAAAAACGCGCTGCATCAGGATGGAGAATCGAGAATGGAAGAACCTTGGGAACAATAGAAGTCATGGGTTCGCAACATCTTGTATGGGTTTCTCGTCGGGATGATCAACGTGTGCTTCCGTGTGCTTGTGAGGACTACTATCGCCATGTGCCTCTTTCATGAATCTCTAGAATGCCAGAAGGTACCTAATAATAGAGCAAGGAAGTGGAAATAAGTGAGAATACCTACCTACCTTGGGGAATAATAAGGGAATTTTCACCTGAGTGCTCAATCGAAGGAAAAGAAAGGATCAGCCCACCGCAGATCTGCCACAGAACCCCCCTTTTTCTACCCCGTCCCGTGCCGTGCATTACGTAGGAAGAGAAATGAAGAACAGGAAAACGGAGAACGAAGAGGTGACGCAAGCCCTTGACCGCAGCAGAAGCACGGCTCTTTCCTTTTTGCAGCTGTCGCCGGTGGTCGGGTTTATTGTCTGGATCTCTGTTCATTTTTGTGCGTTCTTGAGTTTCTTACTCCGTATTCTGCTCTATTTGTGCCTCCTTTTCGAGTCCATAGTCAATTCTTGGCTGGTTGGTTATATTCGTACGAAGCACTTTGAAAGTGGAATATCAGAATGGACTTTACACGGACATATCAAGTGCTGATCCAGTAGGCGAGTGTGTAGTAATAACTCGAATTGGGAACTTCACGGTATGTATTATGGGAACTGGTGGCAGTGCTGCTCCATATCCTGCTCCATACGAAGCAGAGACTCCGAGTATAGGTACGGGACATCATGATAGAAAGCGTTGGCATAGCCCAAACGCCAAGAAATAACCTGCAGTTGAATATACTGGCGAGTACGAAGAACGAGTGAGAACCATGACAAAGACGATTGACTTACACCACTTGCTCTTCATACTCGTATATGGTGGTCGGTTGAGCTTTGCTTCGTGGCTCACGTATGAGCCTACCCTGTATAATTGAACCATAATCTCGGAGTCTCTTCTGGAAGACTTCCACAACATTCGTCCGAGCGAATCGAAGACAAGGCGATAATCTCGTGGCCGAGGATACTGAGCCACAAACACGCGATATTGGATTGTGATATTCCCGAGGCTGAATTGATCACTCCCCACGACAAGTACGCCCAGCCTCCCTGAGGAGTTGACCACGAGATTCGCCCTCGCATGAGCAGCACCCAATAAACTCCCTGCCTCTGCCTCTGCGTTTCGCCCACTGTTCGTAGCCAATCTGTGTTTGTCTCTCTCGCATGCAGTGTACCCAATTGATCGCAGATGCTCCGATCACCAGATTCGACCTGCATGCAAACCGGGTGCCCATATGCTGTAGTACCGATCGTCACATTCCTCAGCTCGCATATCGGACAGCAATCGTCACACTCCTCGTAGGCGTAGCACAAGTCGATAGAACAGTAACATCACTTCTCCCGCGTCCTTCGCCTTGATACCCACCCGAGCTGTTGTTGTCAGTTGTCTCAACGGGCGTGACCCGACGCGAAGACGACTTCATGCTCGATGAAGGTGGAGCGATGACCGAAGATGGTCGGATGCTGTTAGGGGCTCTGAACAATGCAGATGCAGGGCCAACCCCTGCTGGTGCGTTTCACAGTGAGTCGAGACGGTGGGGATCAGGAGCCAGAAGCTGCAAGCGATCACCAAGGGTTCACAGAGGGTCCCCTGCCAGGAACCGACCCCATGCCCATGGCGCTGTCGAGAGACGGTACTCGGTACGAAGCACGAAGTCCGTATGATGACGCTAGACGGCAGCACTGCAATCTGCTGCGCGACCAGGGCACTAGAGGAGAGAATGGCGATAATTGCCCAGCCATATTGCCCAGTCAATCTCGGTGTCGCCAATAGCTTTGTACGAGCAGGTGTCCAGCGATATAACTAAGGTATCACTGCATAGAGCGTCATGTTTGGCCCTTTTGTTTGGTGTTAATTCTTGCTCTTGGTGCGGGTGTTGGACTGCAGTCTGTGCGGTCCGTGCGGTGCGGCCCTTGAGAGCTCGTCTTCTGCGAGTCGAGTCTTGAAGCTGTCTGTTTGCTCGAGGAGCTCTGGCGGGTCGGATCGGGGTCGACCGGTTTGGTGATTGAAACTCCCTAGCAGTCGCCCTTCGCCAAACAGCTCATGGATCAGTATGAATGCGACTCTGCGCAAGGGCTGGCAAATTGCACCATGCATCCAAGTTCACCCGGCTCAATGCCCTCGTATGAGCTTCGTCTCTCGTAGAGTGCGGATAGGCCGTTGCGAGGGCTTGGCAAGCGGAGAGCACTCGTATGTACCGGCACCGAATTGGCTGCCACCCTGGTGGTCGGTAGGAATTACGGAGTAGCAATTCAAGCATGATTCCGTACGAAACAGAAGCACTTGGCGCTTTCGTGACGGGAATCCGGTGCTAGAGCCTTGGTGGTGGTGGTGCTGCTGCTGTCAACCAGGACAAGTGCGTACCTGTTCAGAAATCAGAAGCCGCAGCATCACGGCCAGCGGTGGTACTCAGGCCATTGGATTCAAGCGAGACCAGATAGAAGCCACGAGCGGGAGAGGCTGTTGATGTCATTTGCCTGCTGGATCGAGGCGAAATACCATCGCAATGCTGAAGCGACCAGGCAAGGGCTCAGGCGAAAGCAGCCTCTTTATGAAGTACTGGGGATGGGGAGTGAAGATGTAGGACTGGTGGAGCTCCGCCTTGGTGAAATTGAAGCCCATGTCGGATCTTCAATAGCTGCTAGGTACCTGTATCTAGAGTACACTGCTCCTTCACCGAGGCCACTGCGAGTTCTCTTCAACGTTCCCATGTTTCGGATAGCCTACATCAACAGATTTCGGGTTAGTAGTTGGATAGCTAAAACGGTCCAGGTCACTCGCATCAATAGCCTCAAAAGACGAGGCAGTTCCAAACGCTGGCCATGGGGGCTCACGACAATCTAGCAGGACGAGCATCTTGGGCAAAGCGGAGGCATGACACGAGCATGATGAGCAGAAATGCTGCCAAGCGCAAAGTACGTGTACCTCTACCAACACCCAAGGCGCTTCCATGCAGCAGTAAAGTGGCTTGATTGGCGGCTACCCCTTTTCCACTAAAAAAAGGTGTTCACTTCAGGAACGAGTCTTGGCGCGAGGCCGGGAAGGTCCGGTTCTCTCCAGGTACTCCCGGGTCTGCGAGTACTTTGTGTTAGTGGCTTGCCTCGACGGAAACCCAGGTACCTCAACGGCCGCTGAAACCTGGGGCTACCGACGCTGCGCAAATGGCACGCCATCTGCAGCCGCTGATTGGACGACGCGGGGATGATCCCTGCCCTGCGGCCTCTTAGCACAGACACCACAAAACACCACCAGGACTGCAGACGCAGGTGCGATGCGCCTCCCCCGGCTCGCGCCTTCCCCAGCACGGCACAGCACTGCACACCACAGCGCCTCCTCACCTGCCCTCCCCTCCCCTCTGCTCCTGCCCTCCGGCCCTCCTGCCCATCCTCGTGTCTCGAAGCGGGCTCCGTCTACAGAGCCTGCGCAGGGAAGGTGCTGAGCATCCAGCAGGGGGGAGCCTCGCTCGCCCGCCCCAATCTGCGTGAGAGCTGGCCGGGTAGGTACATGAGTGACTGCGCTGGCCACGGTGGGCGGACGAGTACCGCTGCAAACCCCCCGGGTGCGGCGGTACCTCTACAAGGTGAGGGCAGCACACGATGTGTGACCAGGGGCTGCATGTCGCAAAGCAGAACAGAGCAGTGCAGTAGGTACCTTAGCAGCAGCAGATTGTCTGCGTCCGTTTCTCAAGTCCTTCTCCTCCTCCGCCTTCCCGTTCTCGCCTCTCTTGTCTTTTCTCTACCTGTGGCTTGGTGGCTGTTTTCCCTTTTCTCTTCCTTTTCGTGCTTGCGTTTGTTTTCGCCTCGACCTGTCTCGCAGACGCCGCAGCAGAAGCACCAACCGGCCGTCGATTCCCTTGATTTGTTGGCTGGCGCCGCCTCCGTTCCTGTCTCCTTCTCTGTTGCGTCCTTGCTTGCGCTTGTGTACAGTTGAATCCTGTCGCAGCTTTTTCTTCTTCTCTTCCAACTCTTTCGCCGCCGCTTCTGGGACCTTCGCCGTCGATACACGTCTGGAACGAAGACCGTTGAAAAGACGCCCATTGCCTTTTTGCAGCGTTGATTTCCTCTCTTTGCAGTCCTTTGCCTGGTCTACGGCCTTGCTCATCTAGCAATCTCCCGTTGATCGGCTTGAACGAAATCCTGCACCTTTTCCGACGATTCTCTCTCCCAACTTCACAGACCCGCCGCGATTGCGCCATTGGACGATTCGACCGAGACTGTCACCAACACTATCACCATTCACTCATTCAAAACAACTACACAACAACAACTTAAACATAAACAAAGATCTCTTTGCCAAACTACGCCCGCGCGCTTGCTTTTCAGCTACATTCGTTATTATCTTGTCGTATCGTAATACGTCTCCGTCGCTACTATTGTACCGACAGCCGTTCATTTTCACTCATCTGCCCATCGCCCGACGTTCCTTTCAAACCGTGGGCTTGAGCAATCCACGCAACACTTTTCTGCAACGACTTGGCCGCGCCCTCGTTGCTTCACTAACCCGCAATTTCTCGAAATTCAAGGAAGGCATTACTTTGGGACCATTATCGCCATGCAACGATAGGATTCGACATCTACATCAAACTAGAAAGGATCCCGATATCGCCTCGAAGTCATCCCCTTGTAATTCATCCAGACTGCTTTGTCAAACTCGGCAATGTCGTTACCAAAACCCCCCTCGGCCTCGTCTTTGGACAGCTCGTGCTCTGTCATCCATGACAACACACTCTATTCCTATTCACCAAATGGATTCCTCAAGCTGCCTTTGGAGGATAGTGCGGAGTGGACATCGCTTGATATGGGAGTCAAGGTGACGGACGGGACTTGCGTTGGAACGACGCCTCCGAATGCTGCTGACGCTGCTCTCTTCATTGTTGGAGGAACTTCGGACGAGGCTGGTTATACTGGACTCCAAAAGTACACCTTCTCAACTGGCAACTGGACTACCGTCACGCCCTCAGTTCCCGTTACGCAAAATCGCCTGCACCATGGATCCACGTACATCCCAGCTGACGACGTGATTCTGGTATACGCTGGCAGCCAGGATGGCAGCACCGGTCCTTCTTCACAAACGTTCACCATTCAGGCTTCCGAACCGTATGCGGCTCTCTCGTTCCAATCCTCCGCCGTACCGGCCATTTCTCCTCTCCTCATGCAGTGGTCCGCTGCTGATGCCGCCATGATGAGCGGCGACGGCGTGGATGGCAAGATTTACTGGTTCAACCCGGCTGCTGGATGGAGGTACTCTGGTGCGGGTGTCTTGCCGCCAATCAACACCGCCTCTGGCTCAGTGAATGCAGCCCTGGTTTCGGGAGGGGATGGATCCAAGAACCTCTTCACGTTCGACTTGTCCAAGTCACCCAATTCCGTCACCCGCACCATTGTGCAGGACGCCACAGGCAACCCTCTCGCCGATTCGGCCCCTATCGCTGCACGAAGCCTTGATGACGACGCTGCCGAGGCCATCGAGAGGCGTGATGCCCCGACCTTGAGCAACTGGCCCGCGTACAACTCAACGCTTGCCCCGAAGGACACTCGAACGAACTATGCCATGGCCCAGGCCCCCGACGGCACCGTGGTCTTTTCTGGTGGCAATGATCAAGTCCCTCTGGCCATCTTCAACCCCGCTGACAACGGCTGGGTCGATGCGCAGAAGGTATTGGGCGACGGAAAACAATCGATCCAGGACGTAACGTCGACGTCGTCATCGACCAAGACCAAGACCAAGACGACTTCCAGCTCGCGAACCAAGTCGACCACGCACTCCACCTCTGCTACCCATTCCGCCTCTACTACGCTCTCCGGCTCGACAACCCTTCCCTTCACTAGCGCTACCGCTACGCAGACGGGTGGCTTTGACCCTACAGACCTGTCTGTTCCTGCTATCCCGACTGGTACGGGCAGCGCAAGCGATGACTCCGGCCCTAGCTCCAACGCCATTCTCGGCATCACTCTTGGCGCCATTGGAGGATTCCTGGCGTTGCTCGGCCTCATCCTCTTGCTCCTTCGTTGCCGCAGACGACAGATGCTTCACCCGGAAGCCGGAAAACCAAAGACTCCCCCTACTGATGAGAAGAACACCGCTGCTTTCGCCGCACAGAGCGCGATGGCGAAGAACACGCTTCCTCCCCACGTGCAGAAGCAGATTCGAGGTCACCAGCACACGGCGTCTTCGGAATCGACCTCGTCAATGGCTATTCTTATGGGCAGGGTGGGCCAGCACAAGCCCAAACAGCTCAGCAACGACTCCATCAAGAGCATGACGGCGCACAACCAGTTCAAGAGCACCATCGGCAAGCCGGTTCTCCAGCCGCAGCAGGCCCCGATTCTCCAGGTCCAGAATGAAAAGGGCGACACGTTGGCCACGTCTGCCGAGCTTCGACCTCAAGAAGGTCTGGCTGGAGCGGACGATGAGACGCGACGAAGCTCGGGTTGGAATAAGTACTGGTCAGGAGGGAGCGCGCTACAGATTCTAGGATATGGCGCCGCCCAGTCATCTGCCCAGGCGACGGATCAGCCATCTGGACAGGCGGCCGCTGTGCAGAGAAGCACCATGGTATCAGATCGCAGCTCCCATTACTCCCAAGCGACAAATGTCCGCAACGTCAGGGCAACCCAGGACTCGGCTACCGTCCCGCCCCTCAACTTTGAGGCTCCTCCGGGGATGAGCAGAGTCAACACTGGAAGCCCAGTGGTGTCACACTACCACGATATCCCTTGGAAGGAGGGCATGTCTGGCAAGATTGAGCGACCTACCTCGACCGTGTCAGCGTTGTCAGCAACATCTTCAGGCTACTCCAGCGGGATTCCCGAGAGCGTCCAAGAGTCGTGGGATCCCACGCATGCCGGCAAGGCGTGGGGAGTCGATCGCGCCCCCAGCAGCGCATACGCTCCCAGCATAACCAGCGGACAGCCCTATGCGCTGGGCGTGAGCAAGCAGCCCCAGCTCGCCACGGCGTCGACATCGAATGACATGAGCTGGCTCAACCTTGGTGATAACTCACGGGTATGAGCCGAATGAGCATGATCATGGAGCAAATTTTTCTTGTTTTGGAGCGATTTTTTTTATCTGATGAAATGGTCGGCTTATATCCTCGAATTTGTTTTGGGCACGGTATTCTCAGCGGCATGCCGCCTTTAATTGTCTCTCACTCTCACTACCCACCCTCTCTTGCTTTTTGTTTCACAATTTATTTCTGCCCCTCGCGGTTCGGAGCGAGGCGACCTCGCCTTCTGGTGACGGACATTGCCGGGGCAAAAGGCGTCTGATTCCTTTGGCAACAAAAAAGCACTGCACATCGCATCGCCATTTCGCCCTTTGTTACAGCGGACGTCAAGGTCCAAGACCTGTGTCCAATGCCTGAGCCTCACCACACGACTCCGCGTCGATATCTCTACCGGACATATTGGACTCAAGACTCTTGTGTTTTCTTCTTCTTTTTACCCCCCATTTATTTTCTGTACATTCTAGAAGCTGGCCCGGGCTTGGCCATTTTCCTTATCTGTGTGTTGTGATTGATATTACCATTTGCCTGCAAAGTAATTCGCTGGATGCAAGTTGAGGGGGCGAACGGTAGAAGGCGGATAGGACGGCTGGATGGAGGATGAGGAGGAGTATAGAAAGAGGTTTTAGTGTAGTGCCGATGAGGGGGTGAGGAGAGGTGCGAGATGACGAGAACGAGAAGAAGAAGTTATCATAGCGTGCGCTGGTCTCCAAGTGAAGGTCGAGTGGATGAAGCAATGATCCCACGTAAAGTGACGTTTGACGTTGTCTTGCACCAACTTCGGGAAGCCGTCAAAAGGATGAAGCCGATGCACCCTTGGCACCCTGTATTTAGCCGGAATGGCAGCGTCCAATCGCTTTGTAGCCCTCTCCTCCGTCTCCTGCCCCCATCAAGACCCCTGTATATTGACAGTGGCCGATTGGAACTGGAAGCTGGGAATAAACCTGCAGCAATTGGCTTGACTGTACGAAGCAGCTGGGCTTGTCAGGCAAATCAGGGTGGTGGTGGAGGGTTGCCCATCAGCTTCATTGTTGGCTTTGGAACGGAGGAGACGGTGGTGGTGAGCCACGGTGAGTCTGGCGGAGGAAACAGATCCAATTGCGGCTGCGGCTATTGGGGGGCTCTTTGTTGGAGCATACCTAGTAGTCAGTACCTTAGAGAAGGTTGGATCTCGGTCGGACACTTGGACGGAGACCCATTTCGCTTGTGCCTGTGCCTGGTTTATTTCGCTGTATTATCCGCCGCGATACGAAAGGCACGAGTAGGAGTAATATCACCTAGTAGTGCTGGAGCTCCGGCGGGGAATCCCAAGTCCAACAGAAGTTGAACGCGCCCGATCCTATTGAGTGATATGTACATAAGAGGAAATGGAAGTTATTGCCGGGGTCCTGCTAGGCGCCCCCGTTGCTCTACTGCAGCAGTACTGTAGCAGCAGATGGATAGGTGGTTTCTTCGATGGCCCCCCCCCCACTGTCGAAAAGACCCTTAGTCGGACGAGTAGGAATTTGCCCTGAAGTCGCCTCGGTTAGGTTTCCCGGCCGTTGGTCCAACCCGGCAACAAGAACGAGCAGCTGGAGAGGATGGAGAACTGCTGCGGGCTGCAACGGCTGAACAACAAGGGCGGTCGCGAGAAGGAAGGGGGGTTCTGGTTCGCGCTCGTCGAAGAAGAAGAATAGGGTGAAGAAAGGCGTGGCTTGCAAGTCACGATGGCACCGCGATGTGTGGATGGGCTGAAACGAGTGGGAGGGTGGGATGGAACGGCTGATGGGCGAGGACACCGTTTTTTCCCGTCTGGTGATTGCGGTTCGGGGCATCAGCTGGGTGCTAAATAGACGAAGACTATAGGCAGTGTGCTGCATCTGGAACCCCTATCGAAAAGTTGGTGGTGTAGACGACTGGTAAGGTAGTATTGGATTGCTAAAGCTTGGTCGAGTTCACAAGGAGCTGATGAGCAGCCGCAACGACCAGCTGGTTGCACCGCAGTGGCATGTCACGGGTTGAAGTACATGGTTATTGGTGCCTTGAAGCACCTCTCTGAACAAAGACCAACTACAAAATGGTAGTGTTACTCGCACATGCTCGTATCGCGAAGGAGAAGCAGCTTGCTGGATCTGACTCAATGACTTTAACGGCTCCCCACAGACACTGCCAAAAACTGGTAGGACGCGGCAGCGGTGGGCACAGGGAATGGGACGGCGCTCAGAGGACGGGGACGGGGACATGTTGCTCGCTCAGTCCAACAGGCAGCGTTTCCTTAGCCGCCCCTGAGTGCAATATCAACATGGTGCCAGCAGAGTAGAGAAGACGAGGACGGGTTTGATGAAAAGGAAAAGGGAAGGGGTTGAGGAAGAGCGAGGTACGAAATAATATATGAACGTACCGTACGAAGCAGCAGGGGCAGATATAGCGCGCTAGTAGCAGCAGAATTGAAGACAGGACCTAGAAAAAGAGCCCTGGCGTTGAAAGGAACCTGGGAAAGGAGACGTCCAGTGAGAGAATCGACGCACGTGCTCTCTCTTGCTCTCTTGGGCGAGCCGGCTTACCGCCCGTGATCCACTAGGCGCCGCCTTAGCGAAGATTTAGCACTCGACCTCCGAGCCGTCTGAAGTCCCGTCGTCGTTCGACACATATTCTTTGCACCAGCTTCATCCCATTTACAGTACTTAGCACCGTGCACCGCTGGGGCTCCTCGACGGGCCTTTTAGCAGTCCCATCCATAATCTGTACTGGACTGGCGTCTCCCACGCGAGATCCGCTGCTACGATCCCCCACCCGCCAACCTCACTAAACCTCCCACTAACCCTCATTGATAAGTATGGATTGATTCAACGGACGGAACCTCCACGCCCAGCAGCATGCACTGAAGCGAGCGGGTGGACTCTGGCTGGCAGCCAGTGCGACCCTTGACCCTCCAGCGCTTCCAGTATTGGATTTCTCACGCGGCGTCCACCTGAATTTTTCTAGCAAGGTGCCAACTTTTTTTCCCTCTCCCGCCCCGGACGACAGACCCAATCTGGCCCGGGCCTTTTGTTCTTCAGTCCGCTCTCCTTCTTGCTCTTCTGCCTGCAAGCATCAGCATCGCTGCTGCTGTTGTCGTGATCATTGCTGGACGCAACTTACACGGCGGCTTTTGACCTTTTTGTCATCGCTTTTCTTATTCGGCGGCTGATGAGCCTCTGTCCGTTGCGTCACTATTCGCCAATCGCTGCAGCCTGTGCGAACGGAACGGCTTTGACCCGGTTACCGCCGCAGCTCCCCGACCGAAAACGCTCAGCTTTACCCCGACCGCCGTTGACGACGGCATCATCTGTCGTCGTCTTCTTTGCCCCCTTCTGATAATCCGCTCCGCCTAGGAAGAGCTTCGGGAGGCGACCCTTTGCGAGTGCTGCTCACACCGTGGGCACATTCACTGCGCAGGAGAAAGGAACCGTTCTCGGTATCACGGCGCCTTTTCTTGACAGTCAGCCCGTGTTGCTTTGTATCGAGACCTTCTAATCGAGAGAAAACCGGAGCATAATCATACGGAGACGCCCGGCGCATCTCCCACACATCGCCATGATGAGCTCTGCGGCATGGAATGCGCAGGACCAGGCCATGGCCGCCGCGACCGAGGATGACTTCCAGCAGTTCCTCGACATCAGCGGCATGGCCAACATGGGCGACGGCATGCCGTTCGACTTCCAGGGCTTCCCCGACGACGGCTCACACTCCATAATGGGCCAGACTCGCCAGACCGCCGACGCCATCATGGGCGACGCGGATCCCTCGAGCATCATCGCCCGAAGCGACGGCCTCTTGCAAAACCACACCCCCGCCATGGCGCCTATGCCCTCCCACATGATGGCGCCGTCCGCTTCACGTGAGGCCATCTCCAACATCGACGCGCAGATCCAGTATCTGCAGCAGCAAAAGTTCCAGCAGCAGCAGCGCCAGCTGCAGGAACAGCAGGCCACCTTCTTCGTCAACCACAGCCACTCGGTGCCCCCGACGCCCCAAAGCCTGGAGATGACGCCTGGCAGCGCTCAGTTCTACTCGCAGCCCGAGCAGATGCCATCAAGAGGGGCTTATGACAGGAGTTACCATCAGAGGATGGCCGAGCAAGATGTAAGTCTACATTGCCTCCCAGACTCGACCCTTCTCCCTACCTAATGGGCTATTCTTGAATTGTCTCTAACCATAAAGTAACCCTTAGATGGCCTTTACACCTCTCGTCTCACCTGCCGTCACTCCTTTGGATCCTCATTTCAACATGGAGAGCGCCTTTACCGTCCCCGGGGCTTACTTTAGCCCCCTGACTTCGCCGGCTCTCCATGCTCAGAACGACTCCTCCTCCAACTACGACCACACCACCCACTCCAACAACTCGCCGGTGGAGATGGACCTCGAGCAGCCAGCTGTCCCAGCCGTGACCCTGGATCTCTCCAAAAAGACGAGGAAGACGCAGGCCGCCAAGGCGAGGAGGCCTAGCGTCAAGAGCTCGCCCATCTCCAAGCCGATGAGGCGCAAGACTGGCCCCAGCCCGGCCATGGTATCACAGGTGCTGAGCGAGGTGGAGGAGAGGAGCCTGCCGGCTAGCGACCACGGACTGCTGCCCCTACCCGCTGCCTCTACCGACGGATCGGACGAGAATGCGTCCGTGTCACCCGAGAACCTCTCGGAAATGCCCCCTCCCCCCATCCCCGCCAGGCGCTCAATGAGCAAGTCGCCCTACATACGCCCGCAGACTAACATGCAGTCCGTTCACGCACCCGCTCTGCTCGACGAACTACACCCTCCTCACCCCGCCACTCCGGCTTCTCTGATGAAGTTGCCGGCCTCCAAGACGAAAAAGCTCACGACGAACCTCCAAGACCCCCCGCTGTCCGACAACATTGAGTCGCTTGAACTCCCTGAATCAATATCCAACACTCCGCTCGCTGGTGACCTCGCCGATGCCCAGCTTGGTACCCAGACCCCACGGCCCGAGCCGAGCGTAGCTTCCAAGGGAGTGACGTTTCAGTCCATGGCGTCGCCAGTCGTCCGCGCAACGGGAACATCATCGGCAAACCAGAGCCCCCTCTTGTTGCCGGGGGCGTCCGGCTCCAGCCAGCGAAGAACGCCACAGCTCTCTGCCAGGAACAGTCGCAAGAGGTCGACGGGCTCGATTCACGCTTCTCCGGCTCTGCTGCCCAGGATCTCGCCCAATATCAAGCCCCTGCTTCCCGGGACTCCTGGCATGTCCATGGAAGACCAGGCCTCGCGACTGTTGATGTCCAAGTCAAACTACCAAAATATCTTGGAGGGCAACCAAGTGCCCGGCGTGTCTTATCCCAGCGAACTGTCCACAAACCTCACGTCCAAGAGGACGTCACACAAGATTGCCGAACAGGGCCGTAGAAATCGCATCAACTCGGCGTTGCAGATCATGGCCAGTCTGCTCCCGGATAGCAAGAACAAGGTCGTTTCGGGCGACGACAGCGATAAGAAGGACGGCAAGCAGTCCAATGCGTCCAATAGCAAGGCCAGCGTGGTGGAAAACGCCATTGTCCACATGAAGCACCTGGAGAAGGAGAATGTGGATCTGAAGTCTGAGCTGCAGGCATTGAAGGAGCAGCTTGAGAAGCTCAAGGGATCCGACGGCGGCTCCGAGAAAGGGAGCACTGCGGCCCCGAGCGGCGACAAGGGATTGCCGAAAATAAGCGAGGAACGGGGCGGCAGCCCCGATGCGCAGGGAGACACCAAGATGGACACGGCCGCGGCGACGGCGGGTGAAGATGATGAAGGCAGTCGATGAACATGAAGATGCCTGCTATCAAGCAGAATGCCATGCCATGTCATGCCGTCCTATGGCGCCGGAACGGCTGTACGGCTCAGGATCGATATGTAGGACTGTCGTGGGTACTATACGTCTCGGCACGGAGCATATGCGGGTTTCCTTTTTCCGTCCTGTTCGAATCTGTTATGGTTGGGCGGCTGGGGTTGATTTGGCATATCTTGGGCGGTTTCCGTTTTCCCATCTTGGAGCGCATATTCTTTCAGGGTCTCAAGCCTGGATATCGTTGATCTCTCATCCAATAGGTATGGATGCTCAGTGGGTGGGCGCGTTGTCTTTTGTTCTTACTATACATCACCCTTGATTACGGGTCGCATATACTGTTTATGATTTTCTGATTTATATACCTTATTCTTACATGATAGTGTAATTTAGACTCTTGCGAGAGGACAACTGAATACAGACTACTACGCGCCTGAGCGTATAAACGTTGGTTGAATACGACATCTATGTGCTCTTCCCAGTTCGTCGAACTCATGATGTTGTACCGAGTAGTGCATGGTGGTGTTTCATAGCTCGGACAGTCCGTGAAATAGTCTGCGCGTACGTTGGAAGATGATACAACATGCATCACGTCAGTCACCCAGAGAGGCAGCAAGTGGTGTGATACCTATTTTCTTCTTTTTGATCTTCTTTTGTTTCACGTAGATTGTATTGAGCTATTCTGCCCCTCGGCGGCCAAAACGTCCACGTCCAGCTGCTCCATGACCTCCAAGACGAGCTTGAGGCCCTCCATGAAGGAGTTTACGGCGACGCGCAGCATGCGGTTCGTCGTGGCCCGGTATTCCACCCTTAGCACCTGTGCGTCTCCCCCCGTCGTCTGTGTCTGTGTCTGTGTTTGTGGTGACTTGGAGTCGCTGACGTTTGTTGTAGTCGTCGTCGACGATGAGGAGGAGGAAGAAGATACGACGGAGAGGGTTCGCTGGACGAGGGGCGACAGCTCGGGGTCGACTTGGAGGGCTTTGAGGGCCGTGGAGGCGAGGCGCGGTGTGGGGAAGGGGATGTGCAGCTGACTGTGTTTGATGGGTTATTGCCCGGTCAGTTCAAGCTTTGTTTTGCATACGAGAGAGAGACGAGATGACAACAGAGATGCAGGAGAGAGTGGTGAGTGAGTGGAGGCTGATTGGCAGGGGAACGGGAGGACTGTGAGGGGAAATTGAACTTGCATGCTGCATGGAAAGCTGGAATCGGAATCCATAATTGCTGCGCAGAGAGAGAAAGGTCTCTGAGTCAGGGTATTGGGTGTCTTGTCTTTTGTTTTTGTCTTGTTTCTGGGTTTATTGGTTTGTTTTCTCCTTTGGTTCGGGGCGTGGGTTTATATCTGGAATGGAGGGGTTCTCGAATGTTGTTCTTGTGCTTCTCCTCTCTTTTGAGATCTGGATTCGTCCGTTCTTTGGGGCGTGGATATCGGCTATGGATGTATTGCTGGTGTGAGCTGCAGCTGTATTTAGTGATGAATGCTTGTGCAGCTAGAGTTGTTGGTGAATGGAATATTCGTGACTGCTTCCAGATGCAAAACCTCCAGGTTATCAGCGATGATGCGGTTGGAGGTTTGCATGCCTTGGAATGCACGTCAGCCACAAAAGAACGTGGCGCCGTGCAAGAGCCGAGCCCACGAGCCACACGGACTAGAAGTCTGGAAGCGCGGAACCCCTGCCGTTGGGTACGAAGTGACTTGGAGACGTACCCGCCGGGCCGCAGCCTGACAAGAGACCAGGCTAACGCTTTGCAGCCGGCTTTGTTATGAGTTGCCGTAGCGACAGGCCCGCGGCCCACAATAACAGCCATGCGCTGGCTGTCTCTCGAGACGCTGACGCCCGGGGGAACAAGCACCAGGGGTTACAGCGGCCAGGGCGCCAACGCAGCTGCGCAGTGGCCCGTTTATAGGGGGGTTCTGGGGGGTTTTCTTTCAGGGCACTGGAGGAATAACATCTGCAGCTGCTCAGGGCACAAAAGACTCCGCTGGGCAAGGTCCAGCTCTGTGCTTCTCCCTGGTTGCTGTACAAAAACATCGTGACGGCCCGGACCATCCATCGCCAGTCTAACCATCACGGCGTTTGTTCCCTGTTTTAATCCTCGCGGTTCCCCCCTCTCGTCGCGGTTTCCTCCTCCTCTCCCCCCTTCATAACATTACTCTATCTCCTCTTTTTAGACGGAAGGGTCTGTGTTGGCTCATCTTCTTCCATCTTTTCTTTGTCCTCTGCTGGAGCTTCAGCTGTAGTGCTGCGGAGCGCTGATTAGCATTGGCTAACGAAGAGCCCAGACCCAGCGAACGGAGCGACAGCGTCAGGAACAAAGACGTCGGACCACCCACAGGTGCAGCATCGCCTTTCGTGCAGTTCGCGCCCCCTCCGATCATCCGCTCTCTCCTCCCAACCAAACACATCTCTATTTTTTCCTTCTCTCTCCTTCACAGCGGAAGAATAGGAGAAAAACAAACAGGACGTCTGTGATTGTCGACGGCCTTTTTTCCCCCAGCTTCAATTGACGCTCTCGCCGGCTGGGACTTTCTCCTCTTTCTTAGTCTAAATCCCTCCCAGCCCCCCTTTATTTCTTGGGCCGCTGCTTGTTGTTTACCTTACATCACATCACCGACATCACACGACCCTGTTTTTTTCGGAGCTTCACCGCAAGCTTAGCTTTTTGAACCACCTCCGGAATTTGGAGGATTTGTCTTGTTTGCGCAACTTGACGCTGCGCAATTGGAATTACAGATTTTTGACAGCATTGATTTGCATCTGCTTTCGGATATAGTATTCCTACAATCTCGGGGAGCAGATTCTGTGGTGCGGATTTGGAAGAGTAGCGAGCCTGGAAGAATGGCTCCCTCTACAAGACACTCCCAGAATCTGGGTCACGTTGTCGAATACATTCCCGGTATGACAGCTTCGATTTCTCTTGTTTGTGCTGTTCTTTCTACAAGAGATCTGATTCTCAATTGGTGCTGGAGCCTGTCTCTGGACACCGCTGTTTCTGTTCTACTCCAGAAATATCCTCCCCCTCGACCTTGCGCTGACAATCTCTCCAACACCTCACAGACCGGCTCTACCTGGGCGCCTACGTGCACCCTCCGACCCCCGACACGCCGCTGCCCGGCTCCGAGTCTCCCAGAAAGCGAGCGTCGCGATATGCCGACGGAGCTGCTCCGGCGCCGCTGGTGACGAACCGCAACCCGCCCTGCTACTTCACCGTCGACGACACCCTGCTGTACAATGCCTTCCACCACGACTTTGGCCCCCTGCACATTGGCCACCTCTACCGCTTCGCCATCAAGTTCCACGATATCCTGGGCGCAAAGGAGAACCGCGACCGGCCGATTGTCTTCTACAGCGCCGCTGACCCGCGGAGTGAGTCTTTGACCGCTTGTACGCCGAGCTGAGGTGCTCACAAGATGCTAACGAGTCTGTTGCGATGTAGGCCGCGCCAATGCCGCTTGCATGCTGGCCTGCTACATGGTCCTGATCCAGAACTGGCCGCCTCACCTGGCGCTCGCCCCGATTGCCCAGATCGATCCTCCGTTGATGCCCTTTCGAGATGCCGGCTATAGCCAAGCCGACTACGGCATCAGCGTTCAGGATGTCGTGTATGGTGTTTGGAAGGCCAAGGAGGAAAAGTGCTGCGATCTGGACAACTTTGACCTGGACCAGTACGAGATGTACGAGCGAGTCGAGCACGGCGACTTCAACTGGGTCACTCCCAACTTTCTTGCCTTTGCCTCTCCCCAGCACACGCCCGTCGGCAAGATCACCGAGGACTCGGAGCTGTATCCGCTGCTCCCAAGGGATGTGGCCGCGGTTGAGGATCATCCTTTCCTGCCCCAGCCCTTCAAGAATGTGCTCTCCCACTTTAGCGAGCGCAACATTGGCCTGGTGGTCCGATTGAACTCGCACCTCTACTCGCCCTCCTACTTTGAAGCTCTGGGCATCCAGCACGTCGACATGGTGTTCGATGACGGAACCTGCCCGCCCTTGTCCATGGTTCGCAAGTTCATCCGCATGGCTCACGAGACCATCACCGTCAAGAAGCGAGGCGTCGCTGTCCACTGCAAGGCTGGCCTGGGCCGCACCGGCTGTCTCATTGGCGCCTACTTGATCTACCGCCATGGCTTCACTGCCAACGAGGTCATCTCCTTCATGCGCTTCATGAGACCCGGCATGGTTGTCGGACCTCAGCAGCACTGGCTGCACCTCAACCAGGGAACCTTCCGGGAGTGGTGGATCGAGGAGCGCATCGAGCGAAAGCTCAGACGAGAGTTTGCTGCTGCCGCCGCCGGCCATGCTGCAGCACCCAGCACGCCCATGCGCGCCATGAAGGGCACGCGCAACCAGGTCACGACGCCCTCGAACCGCAGCTCGTCCAATCGCTCGCCGCTCAGCGAGGTAGACCACGATCGCAACAACGTCGGGGTTCATGAGGACTACTTACCCGCGCCAACTCCTGGGCAGCCGCGGAAAGCCGCGCGCGATCGGCGCCATGCATATCATAGAACGGATGCCTTTCAGACTGCGGAAGAGCCAGGTCTAGAGCATAGGCAGCAACAACAACAACAGCATCAGCAGCAGCAGCAGCAGCCGCCGCCGCACCACCAAGAGCCAGCGCCTCCGCCGTCGCCACAGCGCCGCTCTCAGGGGCCGGACTCGGATGAAGAGCATCACCTGCGAATGCGAAAGCAGCGCAAGGCGGCGCAGTCACCCAGCCGGAGCGACAAGTCTCGACCGAGCAGCCAGAGCACAAGCCCCTACGCAATTGACAATGACGCTTCCTTTGACGCCGAGAACATTGGCTCTGTGAAACCGAAATCGGCGGATAGGGTTCCTAGTCAGCCTGGCACGCTGGCCAAGGTCCGGGCGAACAGGCGACAGGCTGCCGACTCTCCCCTGCGGTCGAAAGAATCCGCCGGGGTCCGCAAGACGAGCGGCCGTGTCGGCAGTGCCGGCGTGGGCGTATCGGTAACAACGACATCGTCGACTGCCCGCAGGGTCTCGGGCACGTCGTAGGTCGGCGTGACCAGGCGCCGAGCCGGAACGGTCATCCATAAGGAGATGGCCGAGCACTTTGTAAACTTTCAACCTTAACGATCATGACTTGACGTTTTATTCTATTACGAGCGATTCATGCGTATGCATATACACGGGCGTTTTAGTATTTCAAGGCGCGAGGAGAGAGAGGGGGAGGAAGGATGGCTTTTTTATACCACGATTCACCACCCTCTACGAGAACGAACACTGTTACCGACACGCTGAATGCTGGCTCTTGAGACTACGCTTTACGATACTCAATACGCCAACTTGGCCTTCTCGAACACGACTTTTAGCGGAAACGTGGGAGATGAGAGAAAGATCATGATGATGTGAGAGCGGGAAAGAAAGCCGACACGACTTGGGTAGGGGGACAAAAGGGGAGGGGGAAGTAGAGAAAGAGAGGCAGGAGAGAGGCATCATGCTGGCGATGGCGCAACGGATGGAAGGGAAAGGGGACTTGGGTATCGATTTCATTGCTGCATTGTACTGGTTCTTTGTTTCACTTGTACGGCTTTGTCTTAAGCACTTTTTTTGGTTCTTGTCGCTTCTTTCTCTTCTCGTCTCTCCTTTGATGCTTTCTTCTTGCTATAATCGGCCGCTTGGGCACGGGTCAGGCATTCGGGTAATGCTTGGTGGAAATGCCGGTTTCTCTTGCAAGCCTGGCTTTGGAAAGTGAGGGCGGTTGGTAGTTGGAAGGGTGCGTGCGTTATACATCAATTTCATGCATGATATTTCGATAACTCTTTAATTACTTGCAAACCATCTTTGCCTCACCTCTGCAGTATGATCTGTGACTTTGGAAGTGAATCGTCTGTTCTGTGTGTTATTGCTCGTTTATATGCCCTGTATATTCTGTCTTTTCTATGGTAAGGTATGCAATCATTTCTCATGCTCTTTACTTTTGACCACTCGTCTCGCGTATCAAAAACACACATTCATATCGTCGTCAGATCGTATCATCATCACACGCGTATACTCTCCAGCTTATTCACAACCTCCTCCATCAACTCCCCCGCCTCACTACTCGACATATCCTCATCCACGCGCAAGCACATCTCCACGACCTCCCTATACCGCCTCCCGACTTTACTCCCCAGGCCCGGCACGAGAACCGCAAGAACAACCTTGTCGCGCCACCGCTCGGCGGAGTAATGCCCCTTGTAATACGTCTGCAGGACCTTCCAGAGGCCAATCTCCAGCAGTACGAGGCCGAAGCTGTAAATGTCAAAGGGCTTGATGTGGGCGCCGCCGCGATGCGAGGCCGGGTGGCGGTGCAGCTCCTCGATGGAAGGGTTGCGCGGGGCGACGGAAAGCGCGACGTCGAGCTCCGGGCGGGAGGCGGCGAAGCCGGCGAGGTAGGGGCGCTCGACGTCCGGGACGAGGGCGGCGGCGGCGGTCGGGGAGAGGCCCGAGGCGGAGAAGGCGGAGGGGAAGAAGAGGATGTTGGAGGAGCAGAGGGACTTGTGCAGCCAGTCGAGGGAGTGGAGGGACCAGAGGGCGACGGCGAGGGTGCGCGCGAGGCGGACGCGGGCGTCGAGGTCGGGCGTCTTGAGGTCCGGGCTGGCGATGAGGGCGTCGAGGGCCGAGTGCGAGGGCGAGGGGGACTTGTAGACGAGGCCGTAGCGGGAGCGGTGGGTGTCGTCGGTGTAGCCCAGGCAGTCGATGCTGTGGAGGTCCGGGTGGGATTCCGAGGCGCAGTGCATCATGCGGGCGAGGTCGTCGAGGCGGCGGACGTGGGCGACGCGCTCGTCGACTTCGTCGCGGTCGTAGTCGATCCACTCGACGAGGACGTTGCCGGCGGTGACGTGGTGGGCGTGGCACCGGCGCCGGGAGGAGGAAGATGCTTGCTCCTCGGGGATCTCGAGCGAGGACAGGCCGATGCGGAGGGCAAAGGTGGGCTTGAAGGAGGCCTGGGGCTTGCTGTCGAGGTTGATGCGCAGCTTCTTGAGCGTGGCCGAGTTGGTGAGCTGCGGGTAGATGCCCGACGAGGCGTTTTCCAGCAGCGACAGCTCGGCGACGTCGCGCTGGGCGCGGTCGAGGAGGTGGTGCGTCCAGGCGCGTTGGAAGGAGGGGACTTGGGAGGGGGGGAAGAGGGCTTCAAGGCCGTCGTTGAAGTCTGTGTGAGCTGTGTTAGCTTACATGCTCATATAAAGAGGTGTGTGTAGCACTTGAAAGTATATATATATATATATATACCTTTGAGATCTTTGAGGAGATTGGAGAACTTGTCCTTGTCTGTCTGTCCATGTCAGCATGAGTCTCCCATCTCATCATACCCCTCCACCCCTCCGCTTTGTCTCATAGAGGGGCCTATATCTCACCTCCAATCACCCACTTGGTCCTCAACCCCAATTCCTTCCTCCAGCTCCTCTCACTCGTCGTTGAAGAACTCATGCTCGTCATCTTCAACCCATTCATCTTCCTCCCCTCATCCCTCGACCCCTTTCTCGCCGGCGACACATCATCATCACCATACCTGCCACTACTACTACCACTCTTCCCCCCCGTCGCCGCCTCGTCCACGAGCCCATACCGGTCCTGCAGCTTCTTAAAGTCCGTGACGGTGCCGTGCAGCTGCTCGAGGATCTGCGTCGCCAGCAGCCGCAGCTGCGGGTTGCTGCGCTCCGAGCCGCTCAGGTGCTCGTCGAACCGGCCCTCGGCGACGCCCCATTCGCGGCCCCAGACGACGAGGCGCATCTCCTCGATGCGCACCTTGCACAGCATGCGCTGGCTGTCGGCGTCGAGGTTGGCCGCCGTGGTGAAGTAGCCGTAGGCCTTGACGCAGCCGTCAAAGAGCTGGCCGATGAAGCCGACGACGCCAATGGCGGTGCCGAGGACTTCGGCCATGGCGAAATGTGAGAGAGTGTGTATAGATGCTAGGAGGGAGGAGGAGGATGAGGATGCGTGGCTTACACGCGATGCGGTGTTTTATCACGGACTTTCGACGAGAAGGGTATCAGAAGCAACGGAAACACGACGAGAAGAGGCAAAAGAAGGAAATATTCGAGTAGAAAACAAAACTGAAGAAAAAGATTGCAGTGCTCCGCTATGTAGATGAAGAAAACTTGCGTCTAATGCGACTCGATTCGACTCCGCCTCATTGATCTCCGTCTCAGCAGTTGCAGGCGCCTTGTGTCCACTACCTAAGGTAGGTACATAAGGTAAGCAGTACCACCCTTGACCGCCAATTGCGCGTGCGTTATCCTTGTTAGCTCTGAAGAACCCCAAGTGTCAAAGGAAGTGAGAAGAAAAGCTGCTTGCTGTGTGATGAGAAGAATTGATCATTATAATGCCCATTGGAAGACATAATGGAGGCGAATATCCTCAAGATGGTGATCTGTTGATGCCCCCGTCGCTCATTGGAGGAGATGTGCGTTGGACAAGGGAGCGTCTATCCAGCACCCCTGACTTGGCTATCCAGCAGACCAGCATCTTTATTGCTGCTGCTGCTCGCTATAATTGCCTTATCTGCCTAGTAGCCAAGAGATTCTAGCTACTCTCTGCTACTAGGTAGTTGCTACTTCATTCCAATATAAGCTATAAGCATATCAGAATATCTTGTCAATAAGGTAGCTTAAAGAAACCCTTACCAGCGTCTAAACCTATACCTTATGTATATACTTGGGGTGCTGGAAAGCCACTCCCTTGAACAAGGAAGAGTGTATCACGTGAGTGCACCAGCTCAGGTATAGTGATCAGTACATGTACCTTGAGGCGGACCTTTTCCTTGAGGAGACGCCGAGCACGACACACCACGGCAATATTCCCCTAATATCACATGGCAGGCAGTAGGTGTGCCATGATGACAATAATTTGACCTGCTCGATAATGATAGTAACCTCAGCATGGATCGATACGTGAAACCTTCCAGACTCTGAATTTCATCGACATCCTCCTCGGTTGATGTCATTTGATAGAGCAGCTGGTATAGGCCGGCGGTAGGAACTGGTTTCCCTGTCCTGAGAGTCTCCCAGTTGATGTTCCAGCGTGATCCTTTTCTTCCTTCATTCATAACAGAGGCAACTCTCCCCCGTTTGCTTCCCTCTGCATTTTTGACACCATCTTCCCAACTCGTCTTTCTTCCTGCCCTCTCATCTCTCTACCAATCTTTCCCCCATCTCACAATGGATAACACGACTCCGGCTGTCTCTACGTCCTCCTCTCAAGCACGAGGTACTCCCGTGAAATCCGTCAAAGCCCGCAATGCTCGTTTTGATGAGTCTTCCAAGGACTTGTCCGGTCGTCGTCTGGACTGTACCGAGTACATGAAACCTCTCGACGACATGATTTCCTGATAACAACAAGCTCCACGCATTCTGCACATATGACCTCCCCCTCAGCCTTGCCGCATCTGGCCAATTCTTCCGGCATCTTGACCACCTGCTCGATTCATTGAAAAATCGGAGATTCAATCAACTTTTACAACAACCCCACGGAACGGCAAGGAGCTACTTCCCGGACTCGAATGGGCCACTTCGACCCTGGATTACCCCGTCGGCTGTGACAAGTCGACGCTTCTACCGCCTGGTTCCATCTGTCGACAGCCTGATACCACAGAAGCAGCAAGTGTTCCTTCGACAGACTACGAAAGTCCTCAGCACAGCATTCCCTTGGCGTCAACAACTTACTGTGCACAGCCGCGTGAGCCCGGCTCGGCCGCTCAACCGCCGCGCCCTTAGATCTCTCGGAGAGCAGTCCAGCCCAGTCGGCGGCGGAGTCGGGACGACGCAGACGCCTCCCCGGACTTTCGTCTTCCCACCAGCTGAGGCACGCTCGAGTGGCGTGGAATTGCGAGACCGCCGCGGAGAAGATGCCGTCAACTTTGGAGCAAAGGCGATGAACTCGGATGACTGGGGAACCGACCTGGTTTTTCTGTCGTGGCTCGGCTTTGAGCCCTGCCGGCCATATCGACGGAGTGTATACGCCATTAACAGCATGAATCCTGTCAATCTGGACACTCTTCTCGAGCGCGAACCAGCACAGGGTCTCTCAACTTACAAAACCATCACGATGCTCATTGCCAAATATCGTGTACGATTGGACTCACTCGTGAGATTAACCAATCCCGCCAATCAGTATGGACCTTCCGTAACAAACGCACCACCAAGAACCATCACCAAAACGCTCCCTTACACGAGAGTGAGTCAAATCGACGCCCCCAGCCAATGCGGGGCGCCCATTCAGCAGCAACACAGCACATCCGTCAAACCTCAATTGGTACGACTTCAATATCCCATCATGCAGCTTACATAAATTATCTCAGCCTCGCATCTCCCCCTATTTTCACCACTATCGTCACTCAATCGAGGTTCAATGGCCAATAGCAAAACCCTCACCATATACGAGTCGGGTACGTCCAATGGAGCGATATAGGTACTCGAAGTATACTATTGGTGTTTGGAGAAGCAAGATAAACGCCACAAATCGGCACACTAAGAGCAGATCATGGCCCCCACATTTGACGGCAAAAATTCTACAACTCACAAGCCGAGTCATCAATCTTAGTCACTCATCCCAACCTCATCTCAACCCTCGACCTATTACAACTTTCCCCTCAGGATCAATCGTGAATAACCATCAAGTCACACTCCAATCGACACACTCCAATCGAAACAAAAAACCAATCCCAGTGCTGCTAACAACAGCGTTCTCAATTCCAAAAAAAGAAAGAAAGAGGGACAACACCATCCATCACCACCGTCACCACCGTCACCATGTCCTCCTCCTCCTCCTCCCAAGCAATCACCTCCCTCACCCTCACCTCCCTCCCCAAGCTCTCCACCGGCAAGGTCCGCGACCTCTTCGCCCTCGACGACGCCTCCCTGCTCTTCACCGCCACCGACCGCATCTCCGCCTACGACGTCGTCCTCGCCAACGGCGTCCCCGGCAAGGGCCTCATCCTCACCCAGATCTCCGCCCACTGGTTCGCCGTCCTCGAGCAGAAAGTCCCCGGGCTCAAGCACCACCTCATCTCCCTCTCGCCCCCGGCCTCGGCCCCGCTGACGCCCGAGGAGCGCGCCCTGCTGAGGGGCCGGACCATGGTCTGCCGCCGGCTCAAGGTCTTCCCGGTTGTGAGTTGTTGCCAAAGACGATCTCCTGAAGCGTCACATGTAAGAGGAGACTGACTGTATCCTGTAGGAAGCCATTGTGCGAGGCTACATCACCGGAAGCGCTTGGAGTGAATAGTACGTCTATTCTCGTCTCAACCTAGCCTATCTCGTGTGCCTTGGCATGTCCCGGTGCTGCCGATCTTGCCCTCTGCACATCAGGCCATCTCATCACCACCATGCCTTCAGAGCTGACATCAATCCAAGCACCGCCAAGGGAACCGTCCACGGCATCCCCCAGCCGCCCGGCCTCCAGCTCTGCAGCCCATTCCCCAACGGCCCCATCGTAAGTAACCATGTCATCAATCCATGCCTCTCATTTCGAGCCTCACTCTTCTCCGTTCTTCTCTTCTCTTCTCTTCTCCCGTCTCTTTACCCCTGGGCCCCTCCCCTGTCAGAGTAACACAAAGAGTCACGCCCATCCAATGTCAACACTGCAATCACATCTCATTGAATGACAGATGAAATCTGACGAGACAAAAGTACACCCCGTCCACAAAAGCCCCCGCGGGCGAAAAGGATGAAAACATCTCCCCCGAGCAGGCCGTCTCCATCGTCGGCGAAAAGTACGCCGCTCGCATCCAGGAGCTGAGCTTGGCCGTGTACAGTGCCGCCGCCGCGTACGCCCTCGAGCGGGGCATCATCGTTGCTGACACCAAGTTGTACGTGGACTCGAGTAGTTGTCTCTGTGTTCTCATTCCACATTCTGGCCTCGAAGGTTTTCGCTTTGCATCGCGCACCCCCCCTCTCCCCCTTTTCTGCAGCCTCATCCGATCAAATGCATGCCTCCCCTCAGCCGATGGACATGATCTCGCCATCAGGCAGCGAATCCTTCTGCGGGCCCATTTCAGCTGCATTGGTGACAAGGGACAGAGGGATAGGACAGAGAGATTTGGACTCCCCTGGCCGATGTCAGCCTTGAAATACCGCATCATGTCGGCAGATCCCAACATGCATATTCCCCAACATACACCCGCCCCCTGTCACTTCGTCGGACGAACCCCTGGCTGATAATTTTGGATACAGCGAATTCGCCCTCGACGAGGCCACTGATGAGGTTGTTCTGGTGAGTCGAACAGATCATGATCCTTCCTCCGTTCATCGCCATGCAGGGGTTGCAGGCGAGCGCTCCTACTAATAAAGGGAGCGACCCAATCAATTGCTCCCCTTCCCTTCGGCGAAAGCTCCAGATGAAGAATCCTACCTGAGTTTCCACAGACTAATGTTTCATCGCACTCCAAATAGGTTGATGAAGTCTTGACCCCGTAAGTCGAACTGCCGTCGGCCAATGGCCCACCCCATGCCTCACCGGAATCATCAGGCAATTTCCCAGCTGCATCCTGGGATCTAGAAATGACCCCTTCCCAAGGCTCTTCTTAGATGCCAGTACTCGCAACGAAACATGCCATTTCCGAGGCGCAAAAACGATCCAAACAGCTAACCTTGAATGAACCGAAATCTAGCGATAGCTCGCGCTTCTGGAACGCCGCGGAGTGGAAGGCCGGCAGCGAGGCCCCCTCCTACGACAAGCAGTACGTCCGAGACTACCTGACCAGCTCAGGGCTCAAGGGCAAGCCCAACGTAAGTCACATCGCAGGCGATGCCTGTCAAAATCGCCCAAACTCCGCTGTTCCGATCGAAGATCCTCGATTGCGGATACGAGAAAACAACCCGATGCCAAAATAATCGAGTGACCCCCTGGGGGTTCGGAACTTGGCTGCCCTGGAGCTGACCCGTGTCGTGTGAAATGCGGTGACTGACCGATTACTCCCAGGTCGAGCTACCCGCTTCGGTCGTCGATGAGACCGCGGCCAAATATAGAGACGTTTTCCAACGGTGGGTGCCCTCGATAGCAGCTCGTCATTTTTCACATATTCCACGCAAGGCCACCGCTGACCACCAACCAATAGCCTCACGGGTAAATCGTTGGAACAAGCGTTGGCAGCCTTGGAAAACTGAAGCCACTGCTGCATGAGGCAAGATAGGGACGAGGAGGACAGAGACATTTGCGGGGATATGGGGCGTGTATGGGCGAATGATCCGCCACGCCCCTGCGGCAAGCCGAGAATGATCCATTAAGCGCCGTCGGCTTCTGGTTCAAGGAAACGATGTGCGCGTGCAATCAGTTGAACAGAGATTCGCAAGGCCGATAATTTCCAGCCCTGTTTGGCATCGCGCACCGGCCAAGACATGGCCAGCGTTTCCGTCTCGGGTGAATTCTTCCGCTTGAAGAAACAACCAAGTCCTAGATCGCGCATGAGTGCAAGTGAAGCACCCACGCGGTCCGGGACTAACACACGACGTATGCCTGTGAGACAAATGCCCTGATACGCCTCGACGGCAAACAAACAAAGGTCGGGAGCCCATCTTCAGCAGGGAGGCTGAATCTTCTCGAAGCTCCTTCCAGCGCCCTATTCTGGCTGCATCATCAGGCGCCTGGGCAAACCTGGTGCGGATCTGGGCCGCCTCGAGCTCACTTACCATTGGCCAGCGCCTGTTCACGCAGCGAAGGCCATGGCCCTTGTCTTGCGCCTCCAACTCGCTCCAGCCCTGCTTGCAGGCCCTTGAAGATTCTACTAGTAGTTGGCTCCCTCCATTGCCGATAGCGATGAGCTCGATCCTGCTGCACGGGCAAAAAGCCACTTCGGCAGTGAAACTGTCCCTGCTCGTGTAGCCAAATGCCCTCCGCTACCTAGGCAGACTACCGCATGCCTGTCGGTTGCTTGTCATCGTCTGAAAATCCAGACCTCTCTCGCCCAGAGCCGGATTTTTCAGACCCAAGACTTCATAACAAGGTGAATCCGGGCATCCTAGCTGGCAGCATGACCAGTCGTCGTATCAATTTCAACGAAGACAAGCTCAGAGTCCAGAACGGTTCGCATATTTGGAGGGACTGAAAGCGGCAACCGGGTTCATGCATGCCAGGAAGAGAGAATGTACCCTTAGGCAGAAGGAAAGACAAGCAAGAGACGCAGCCGCACGGTGAAATTGTCGCTGCCCAATGTACATCAGAGTTCTTTTCCTCTGAGCCTCGCCCAAATCAGCCTCCCAAGACTGGAAGTAAGGTACCAAACCGCAGGGGCTATCGAGAAGAACAGAAGATACCTAGCACGCGCAGATTGAGTGCATGTGCTCCGTACATGCGGAGTACTTACCTAGTACTTCGTACACTCCGCCCAGACTGACACTGCAACTTCGAAGTCGAGATAAAGACACGCCGCGTAGAGCCACCTTTTGACATATCTTGTAAACCGCAGCGGCAGGGCACTTTCGAGCGCCATCTTGTAAAGCGGCCTTTGGGCAAAGACGATTCCACTGCGTCGTAGGCCGGCTTCCCAGGGGGGCGTTACACATAAGATCCGTACTAGGTACTCCGACGAGGCTGCAGCTACCGACCCGGAGCCTGCACAGCTGATGGCATGCCATACGACACCCTCTTAGGCGGCCTCGCATGGCCGGCGTGTGCTTGTCCGCGGACCATTGCACCTGGCACGTTAGTGACCTGGGTCGCCCGTAATTAGAGTCCAAACAGCTAGTACCTACATGAGGTATCTAAATCGAGGAGTCCTTACCTCACCCCCTCCCTAGGTACCAGATGGCTACCTTTCTGCCTGCCATTGCATGTACAGCCCATTGTACCGCCGCACAGATGCAAAAGGCAGATAGGGATGATCCGAGCTGAGTGGCGAGAGATGATGTAGCAGCGAGTGTTGCCCAATGACGCTTGAGGCATTGCTTCGAAACAACACAGCTGGCTGACCGCACTTTCGTGGTCATGCGCGGCTTTCCTGGCCCAGATTCCTGTCCAAGCGGCAGTGGCAAAGCACAGCGTTTCTGAAAGCAGGTACATGGCGCTCCTGACAGCTCTGCAGCCAAACGAGGTAATACCGTGGAGAAAGCGAAGGCGAAGGGGGCTGCAGAGAAATTCGAAACCGAGGCTGCATGTACGCCGTACATCGCTCATACATCACGCGCCGTAACAACACAGCTAGACGTTCCGGAAGCCAAACGGAACCAGAGTATGACCCGGTGATTGGTAGGTTTCCTTTCCTCTTCACCAAGGAACAGCGATTAGGTCTGCCGGGCCACAGCTTCCCCTATCCCCGTCGCAAGAACTCGGACCAGAACAGGAACCGCCGAGAAGGAAAGAGGAATCCATGGCCGAAAGGTAGTCCTGCTCAACGAAACATACACCGAATAACGAAGGAATCCCTCGTATTAGCTGATTCGGGGCGGCTCAGGCCAGGCACAGAGTTCTCTCTCGGTAGGGGAATGGGTGTCGCTAAACCAAGGCCCATACAACCCTGCCAGCCTGACATGTCATTCCCAAGCAGTGACTGACAGAACCTGGGCTGTGTTCTGGTCCATGTGTGGAGTACCAAGCTCTGAGCGCGGTCGCGCACGCGTCCCTCTCTTGCTGTCTGCTTCGCCGCAGAGGCAGACCCAGGCCACTGTTGCCTCCGCTTAGCAGCACCGACACGCCCAGCTCACCAAGTCAGTAGCCTGCAAAGGCTCTCAAAGTCCAGCCCCTGGTTGGCGTTGTCGATTGGTGCTTCCGGTGGGGAGGGACCGGGAAGCGTTCACACGCCCCTGGCTAAGGCGGCCACTGAGGCATCCTTCAAGGCCGATGACGAGAGAGCAGTGCCGATTTGTTGACAGCACGCCCTCGCATGCTGCCAGCAGTACGCTAGCTTGCGTTTACCATCGCGTCGGTCGTGCTTGTTGTTGCTGCTGTCCCCGGGTCGGCTTGAAGCTTGGCCAGTCCAGCAAGTATAAGAACCCCCAACTTCCCTCCTCTGACTTCAGCTCATCGACCTGACCACTTCGCTTCCAGGCATCGAACGCTCCGGCTGCAACGAACGAACTGCCCTTCCCTTCTCTCCACGCGCTGACAGACGTTTGGCTTGTCCGACCTCAACTCTCGACTCCTTCCTCCTTGCCACCATGGCTTCGTCGTCTTCGCCGTACCCACTCGCTATCCCCCTCGAGTCGGGCAAAAATCGACCCATCCGAGGCCTGTACCCTAGCGTCCCCAACGCTGTCCATAATCCTCAAGTTGCCTCCCTGTCAAGAAATGTCGAGCGGTCGCCTGTCCCTGAGCAAAGCGTACCAAGCACTGAGGCCACCGGTGTGCCGAGTGGTCTCTCCAGGCAGAGTCTCCAAGCACTCGCTGTCCTGAGCCCTGACTTTGCCTCGCAAGAACAAAGCACCGCTCGTGCCACTGGAGACCCTTCCAGCTCCGATGGCAACAGTGATTCCAGCTCGGGCTCTTCACGCTTCCCGAACGACGACAAGACTTCGAAATGGACCGACGGACATATCCCCGCCGAGCATGCCGTCTCCCATATGGCAGCTTGGGCCAAGGACAGTCTCAATGACCTAAACAAGAAATAAGAGAGTGTTGAGCAATGGATCGGATTGAAGACAAGCCTACCTCGAGATGGTACCTACCAACACTTGCTATTGTTGAAGACGGTTGTCCAAACCTGATCCAAGCGGTATATACACCGAGCCGAGACTGTCTCAAGGACACCGGAACATAGCAAGTCTTCGAGTCTCAGCACTTTCCGCAATGAAGGGGCCGAGACATTGTCACGACACCATTGCTATAGACACAGAGGGAGAAAAGAACAAAAAGGCAAAAAAAAAGGAGAAAAGGGAAAAAAAGAAGAAGAAAAGGAACAATGGTCACATTGACCCTCACAGAAAAGTCATCATGAAAGAAAAAAAAGATGAGAAGATGAACAGACCAGAAAGACAGCCTGAGGAGCATTGCATCATATGTTTCGAAAATGGAAACCTCGGCTCAATGCTTCTGCATCCTGCACCTGCCCTTTTCTTCACCGTCTTTCAAACTTCCTCCCCTGAATCATCGTCGCTCTTGCCGCAGCTTCTTCAATGCGCTAGTCACATGATCGTTCCCCGGCTATTTTTTTCCCTTTACTTTCACTTCAGAGGTCCGACGGCGGCATTATAATTGTCAATTTGCTTGGATAGAACGAAAAAGAACAAAAAGAACAACAAAATAGAGCGGCGATAGGATTCTTTGCGTCATGTTATCGTCTTATAAGGTTCGGAAGGGATGACGCAAGCGGTGGCAGATTGTTTCGCCTCCAAAGGCCTGTATGTACTATCATTGCGAGTCATATAGAATGCACAAGAACACAAAGTGATATACCGGGAATCTGGCCTTCTATCTTCTTGATTTTGTCGTGACACGTTGCCCTTGCACTACCCGTCTCTATATAAACCCTCCTGACTCCCTCTAAGATTGGGCATCCAACTTAGTACCAGCGTCAGTCACCCTACATTAGCAAGTAAGGCACTTACTATATAATTCAGCAAGCCACCGAATCGAATCACACAACAAATCCACCGCAAAATATCGGGCGCCATCACCGTCGCATCCAACTCCCAAGTCCATTGCGCCTCTGCGACATGGGCAGCTTCAGGCGCAAGGGATGCACCGTTTCACAACGAAGTGACTCCTCGTGCGCGCCTGAAAGGGATGTGATGTCAGTTCACAGGGTAAGAGTACCTGAGGTAGGGTAGTCTAGAAGCTCGAAAGACGGGGGATTTAATGCCCAATCCGTCTGATGCAGTGTGCTTCAAAGCCGACGACGGCCAAGCCACGTAATCTGCTGTGATGGGCGTACATGCATGCGCAATTTACACCAATTGGATGATACCTGTCGTTGCGAATACCGAATGTAGGTCCGATGTTAGGTATGTACGGATAAGCACAATGATGATGATCCCGCAGCCCCTTGCAGGGGGATGAAAATCCCAATTCATTGCTTGTGGCGGGAGAGCATCACCGCGAAACTCGAAAACTTCATCGCCATGAAGCTTCAGATTACGTAGGACTCGGTAATCTTTGCTTTTTGTGCCTATCTTATCTCTATAAAGGACCTCGTAAAATAAGCCCTTCCATCTTTCCGATCGGTTCAGATCGACTTCGTATTTGAAGAGGAGCAGATCGGTTCAAGCCGACTTCGTATCTCCCAAAAGCAAGATCGGTTCAATCCGACCTCGTATTATCCCCAAGGACTCCTTTACCACCTACCTACTAAGTGGATACACGAGCTTCGAGCGCGAACAACCTCGTCTTGACGCACATCATACACAAAGTACACGAAGCCTGCTTGCTGGTTTGACCTCCCGGCTCCGGCCTGAACACACACGAGATGCGTCGGACAAGCACCCCCTTGCGTCAGCCGGTGACGGTTCCTGCATTCAGCCGCTGTCAAGCCGTGTGATACAGTCTCACCTGAAGCGTCAAGAAGAGGCGAGGCGTCAAATCAAGTCCTGCTCGCGAGTCGCGGCGTACATGTTAACTTATCCCGCTCGACAAGATGCAAATCACCCAGCAAAACCACACACGTCTTCTCAATATGGAGTGTAAACCTCGCAGGTCAAGTAGAATAAAACGGGGATATAATGCATTAGTATACCACTAGAGTACATGCAGAGGCTGACATTATCGTCAAAGAAGCTTAAGGTAGGTTTTCCATGCAATCGTCAATAAATAGGAAAAGGCTGACAGACGCCGGAACACGTCCCCTTCTTCCGTCCATTTCGTAACAACCTTGCCGTGCTGTATGAAGAAACAAAAAGCAGCAACACAATCTTGCCTCAAGATATTAAATTTAACCGGTACCAGAGAAAATGCCCTAAAGCGCAAACAAATCGGGATGGCTCCCTTTCCCTCCCAAGCCCTGCATCCGCAGAATTAAGAGAAGAAGGCAATGGCAATGGCCACGCCGGCAACGAGGGCCAGGGGAGAAGAGAGGTGGCCGGCGGCGCTTCCGGGAGGAACGGTGGTAACGGCAGGGTTTGAGGAAGTGGAGGCAGCGGTGGTTTGACGACCTGTGGCCAGAAACGTGCATCGGTTAGCGACATCTGAAGCGAGTTTTCATTTCTTCTTGTGCGAGGCAACATCCCCTGATTAGAGAATACGTACCAGTGGTGGTGGAAGCCGAGCCTGTGGGAGCAACGGTGGTGGTGTTGTGCTTGTGGGTGGAGTGGGCGACGGTGGTCGTGGTGGTGAAGGTGCTCGAGGCCTCGGTGGTGGTGGAGTGAGCAGTCTTGGTCTTGACGACGGTGGTGGACTCCTCCGAGGTGGTGGAAGCAGCCTCGGTGGTGCTGGTGGCAGCCTCGGTGGTGGTGGGAGCAGCCGTGTTGGACTCGGCGGCGCTGGTGGCGGAAGTGGCAGCGCTGGAGGAGGCGACACCGGTGCCCTGGAAGGGGAACTGCTGGCTGAAGTTGCTCTGACCCTCCTTGTCGGTGATCTTGAAGTTGTAGGTGCCAGAGGGGAGGTCCTCCAGGGTGACGGTGGTGGAGCTGCCGGTGGCAGAGGCTGTGGCACAATTGTCAGCGGGCTTGTGTGTCTTGTCTTTTGGCGACCATCGGAGTAGAACTTACAGGTCAGAACCTTGACATCCTTGAGGTTGGAGCTGGCGCCGGTCTGCAGAGTGATGGTGCAGCCGTCAGGGCAGCCAGAGTACTCGAGGGTGAAGGGCTTGCCCTCCTGGACCTCGAACTTGGAGTTGAGGAACTCGGGCTTGGCGAGAGCAACGGCAACAAGGGCCGAGACAGCAGCGACGGAGTACTTCATCTTGACTTGGTTTGAAGGACGAAGAGAATGTGTGTGTGTGTGTGAACGAGAGACGAGAAGAAGCGTCGACTGGTGCGCAAGATATGGTCAGTTTATTTGTTGTTCTTGAGGCAAAGTGATGACGAAGTGACTGGTATGCTGGTGTTGGAGGAAACCAGGTCTCGGGCGATCAGAGGCGAGAGGAATGAAGGAAGATGAAACAACAACAGGCGCCGGGAAAAAGATTGAGCCGTTGCAGCTGGCAGACACGCGTCCCGTCGTTGCCGACAGGCGGCCGTCGAGTTGCGTTCCGCCGTCTTCGAGCCCTTTCCTCTCCGCCAGCTGGCGAGCCATGACACCGCCGGGGGGGAGCCAGCCCGGGATCGCGCCTTTTGGGGTATGGGGAAGTTTTGCTGATTCGGACAAGATGTTCAAGATGGGAGAGGAGAACAACGCGAGATGCAGGGGTAGATGCGTGAACTGGGCGCAGACGAGGCCGTGTTGAGGCAGCATCCACGTAGTGATCGTCCTCGAGATCTCGTCCTCTCCAACATCGACGACACATCAAAACAAGAGCTGGACTTACACTGGACTGAAACAAGGGCCTAGAAAGCGAGTGATCAAAGGCGGATGGATGAGCAGAGCAAAAGGAGCAAGAGAGCAGAAGAACCGAAACGGACGGCCGCGGGTATTAATTTAAGAAATTGGTCGAGGCAGACAGAGACCAGAGAGGCGAGGAGTGGAGCGGCGCGCGCTGGAATTGCACGGATCACCCCCAATGACAGCCGGAGGTTCGAGAGTCTCCATGCCCAGCCAGCAGGGGCGGGAATTGGAGGAGGGGCTCGAATTGCAGGCCGCCTGGTCTTAGCGATCCATCGCTAGCGGAAAGCCCAGCAGCAGCAGCACCGGCATCAGATGGTGGTCGTTTTGGCTTTTGGCTTGGGCGATGCATCCTGGCTGGGGTTGTTGTGTGCAGGACCAGACGAGACTGAAGCTTTCGCGGTCTTCGTCGTCGATAGTACCTACTTGAGTACAGCTGCCATGTACCTACCGACAGGGCTGCCATTGGCCGCAGCCATCCAGGCCCGTCGCCCGCAGCCTATCAGCGCCGTCGGCAACCCCTGGACCGCATCCAGCCCGCTAGCGCCACCCGCTAGCGCCACTAACGCCAGCAGCTAGTCGCTGAAGCTCAGGCACTTTGGCTTCTTCCACAGGCACCCACGGGCAAGCTCACAGCGCCTGGACGCACTGGACTGGACCAGACCAGACGCGCCCATCACAACTGCAGCAGCCAAGCTTTGCACCTTTCATCCCCGGGAAATAACATGAACCTGGTCTAGCCCCGAGCTTGCGGCCCACTCTCTGACTCTCTGACGCTGCTGCTGTTTCTCTCCTTGTGTGCCTGTTCGTCAATTCCATGGAACCTTGCCGGCGCTTGAGTTGCTCCGGGTCGCGGCACGCCGAGAGGAGATGGATGACGATGATGGAGAGATGGATTGCACCAGCTCGAGTCGAGTCTTGGACGGGGCATATTCCAGCATACCTCATAGGTAGCTCACAGGCAAAAAGAGGTGACACACAGCATGCATCGCGAAATTGGCAGAGCCGCAATCCTACGCCTCGCTTACAGCTTCTCCTCCTCCCCTCCCAGCACCATCCGCCCTGAATGGGTTCCAACCAGAGGAAACAAAGAGGACGAACACAATCACAGCCAAATCAAACCCGTCTCATGCAGCCACAGGGGGGAGAGGAGAGGAGCCCCAAATCGTCGACAGCGCCAATGAAATCACCATCCATCCCCAAACACCACACACCAACTCAAGCCACTGCAATCCATCCCGCTCCAATAGCCATCGCCACCGTTCTGTCAAATACGGGATTCGTCTCCAACGCCCATTGACTTTGGGCGCCATCAGCATTCGTCACCCGCACTATTAATCTGCAGAAACCCGAAAAAGCTTCTTTTTTAGCTCTCTCTTTTGACCTCGTACCTCTCACCCTCCTTCTGCCCCTGATCTCCTGATCTAAGCTGCTCACTCTCACACTCTCTCGTCAACAAAGAATAGTATATGTGAGCTCTCTCTGTCTCGTTCTAGCAGAACCCACAGTTGAGGCTTCCACCAAGTTTCACAAACGGCACCTCCGGCTCTAAACAAAAAAAAAAAAAAAAAAAAGGCCCGCAAAGGAGAAAAGAGAAACGTCGAGCCAACAGCAGGGAAATGCGCCATCCCGTCTAATGATGGATTCCTCCAAAATGCTTGAACCGCCCAATTTCCTAGCCGCTTCTTGTCCTAGCCCAATCAATGACCCCCTGGTCCGGCTTCTACCCAAACGGGACACCTCCCAAATCGCCTCCGCATCGCGATCAGCAGCTTGTTCAATGTGTCTCAGTCTCACTTTCATTTCTTGCTGAAAAAACTGCTTTTCAAAATGCGAACAACGCATCGAGATTTTTTCCCACACGTGATCGAGCAAGTCAGAGTCCCTCGTACGTAGAGTTTCGACGCAGCCCGCGCAGCATCACACGCTCCACAACACCAAAGAAAAAAAACTATGACCTCAACTCTCCATCTTGTCATCAATAGTCCATGAACAAAAACACGAACAGGCATCACCCTCCATCCCGCTGCACGCAATCCTCCCCCCTCCTCCATGGCTGAACTCTGAATGCGCAAACACGAATCCCACCCATATGCACGTCAACAGGCTAACACGTAACGGCATCATCATCCTTCCAATACGATTGATTCCTCTTCTTCTCTCGTTCTTATCCTTTCTCGTCGTCTCCGTGGGCCCCCTTTGGTTCTCCATATGTATGTACATACTATTCCTTCGGCAGAACGATGTAGAAAGTTGACTCCGCAGTCTGCCTATTTGGCTTTCTCAACGTTTCCCCCCCCTCCTTCATTGAGCCGATGCACCGAGGCTGTGCTTTGCTCGTTATTTTCCCGGCAACACCACTATAGAGGTAGTACTAGAATGCCTTGACGGCAAGATACCTCATTACCTGCACCATGATGGGAAAAAAAGCGACCCCCTTTTCTCCGTCGTCGTCCAATAGAGCCTCAACTCCAGCTCCTTCAGCTCCGCCCGCCGACTAATTGCCTCACTTGTTTGACGTCTCTTCTTCGCTTCTCTTCCATCCTTTCTACGCTTATACCCCATTGTCTACATACTAGGTCTGCAGTTCTGAGAACTCATCGTAATAGTTTTTGTAATATCCATATGAAGTAAACGATCACAAACATATCAGTGTCGCCTATAAGTCTTTCCATCCCCAGTCAATTTCCTCCCCTTGTAACATCTCTAGACTGCAAAACAGGCGCACCATGAATCGAATGAAAATGCCAAGCCCCCTTCCCCCGCAAAATCTCCAGCATGGCTAATGCACTTCAATTCTAAAAGGAAAAGACCAAGCAAATCAGAAAATTACCGGCCTTTGGGAATCCTCCCTCACTGGCGACCAAAATCCTCCGCTGCTCTTCTCCCCTTGCCTTGTTTTGATTGTCTTGTCTTGCCTTGTCTCACATCAAATATGGGACGAAAGTCAGGCCTTGTATTAGTCAATACTAATCAAGAAACAATCTCCCGATCCAAGAAAATAATCCACCACTCTTCCCAAGCTGCGATAAACACCTCTTCTTCCAGATCAACAGTGATTATTCCTCTTAAATCCCACCACCCTCGGCTCGAATCGCATTGCAGACCATTCACGTCGGCATTGGAGAGCAAATTACATCAAATCAAATCGCGGGCCCCCCCCCCCATGCCTCCTCCCAAACCGCGCCGTCTGCATCATCCCGCTAGTCATGCCTTGATTTGCCGGGGTCCATCATGATGAAAAGAGAGCCGGTGCCTGTAGATAAGACCGACTCTGTCCATAGTCAGCGCGGAGGCGATATCTCGTGAAGGTCTAGTAGCACATTTCGCAGGCTTAGCTACATACCCAACTACCGACATCATGCTACTGAAACAACTTGTCACCGGCACATAAGCGAGACACTGGGGACAAGACTCGTACCAACTCATGCATCAATTACTACTTGTATTTACACGATACCGACGCTGCCGGTACAATCATGAATGTCCAGACGCGTCCATCCATGCCCTTCCGTTCGCTGCCTCGTCACACGCTTTCTTTCTTTCTTTTTTTTTCTTCCTCCATTCATCAGCCAGTCCATAACTCGCTCTCATTCGCCAGCACGTTACAATGAAGATACTAATAGATACCAAGATGAATTCAAGTACTCAAAGCACTGGGTATTTTTGTGTGTGTTCGGGGTAGAAAAGAGATGTAGAGGGCGCCGCATTTAGTGCTCCAGCAGACGCAGGCTGCCCTGGACGACGACGTTCTCGAGAATGGATCCCGGGGGAATGTCAATGGTGCTGCCCTCGGTCGCCACGATGATAACGGTGCCCTTGAGCGTCACGCCACGGCCCAGGTTGACGGCACCGGTGATGGTCAGGTGGTCAAGCTCGAGCACCTTGGGGATGGAGGGGATGTGCTTCTGGAAGTCGGACACCTTCTTAAAGTCGCTGCCCAGCTTGATGAGGGGCGCGTCGCCGAATCGGGCCGCGCTCATCTGGAGCTGGCCGTGCTTGAGCGTGTACAGGTCAGACTTGACCAGCATCAGGTCGGAGCACGTCTTGACGGGCAAGAAGCGGCGGCGGGGGACGTTGACGCCGTGGGCGTTGTTGAAGTGGCGGATGGCGGCGCCGACGGCCGTCTCGAGCTGGAGGATGGAAATGTCCGACTCGCCCTTCTTGTCGCCGGGGATGGTCTTGCCGTTGGGAATAATCTCCATGGCCAGCTCGTTGTTCTCCACGACGCGCTTGATGGCGGCCAGGTTGAGCCAGATGTTGTTGGTGTTGAAGTACTTGAACTTCTTGATGGACTTGAACTCGTTGACGTGCTCCTTGGGCACCTGGGCGATTTCGAGCAGGCGGACGGAGCCCTCGTAGTCAATAATGGTGCCACCCTTGACGTCGGCCTTGGTCTTGTTGGTCAGCTCCATGATGTACTCGGCCTTGGTCTCGACCATGTGCTGGAGGATGCGCAGGTCGACAACGGCACCCAGGTTGTCGACGTTGGACAGGAAGACAATCTCGATGCCGCGCTCGATCAGCTGGTCGAGGATGCCAGAGTTGTAGAGGGACTCGAAGACGTCACCGTGTCCGGGGGGGTACCACTCGTTGATGGGCGAGTCGTAGGACTTGGGGACGGGCAGCAGCGAGTCCTTGTAGATTCGGGGGTATCTTGACTGGTTGAAGGTGAGGATGTCCACGTTGTGGCCCTCGTACTTCTTGATGATGGCGGCGGTGTCGTCGTTGGTGTTGAACGAGTTCATCAGGATGAAGGGCACGTTGACGCCGTAGGTGCGGTTGAGGTACTCGATCTGGCGGACGGACAGATCGAGGAAGGACATGCCGTCACGGACCTCGATGACGGACTTGGGTCCGACGCAGCCCATGGAGGTACCCAGACCACCGTTGAGCTTGAGGACGGCGAGCTTGTTCAGGAACTGGACGGACTCGCTGTTGGCAAGGTCCTCGTAGTCGACGACCTGGCCCTGGGCGGGAGGGGCAATGCGGTCCCAATCGCTATAGCTTCTTGTCAGCAATCCTTGTCGCATCGCATTGGGGGAAAGGGGTATGGAGTTGGGAGGATAGAACGTACACCGCATTTCCCTTGGCCTTGTCGTTGAGGTATCGTCGGAAGAGGGCAAAGAAGTTGTCCATTTCCGTCTCAAACAGCTAGAATCCATCGCGTTAGCCAAGCTGCAACAGTCTTGCGGTGTATGATGCCGTTTTCTTCGCATCTGATTGTACCGACCTTCTTCTCCTTGGGGTCCTTGACCGTCTCGGCGAGGTTGGTCAGGGCATTTCGCATCTGGGCGGCAGCGACGTTGGTCGAGGTGTTCTCGAAGGCCTGGGTTTGCTCGGTTAGCTGGCGGTTATGAGGTTCGGACATTTTGAATTTCGGTTGCAGAAAGCATTAGATGGAATGGTGAGCGGTCAAGATGAAGGAGAAAGAAAAAGGAATGCTCTTGATGCGGGAAGAAATGCTTCGCTTGACAGTGAATGTAGGCAATGGTGTTTTTTCTTGCGCGAGCTCCAGCAACGAAGACGTCACCAGCTGGTGGCAAGTGCACAACACAAAGACGCCAGGTCGCTCTCACGGCCATTCACGGCCATTGGTACTTCCTGACAGCTTCTGACTTTTCTCTCAGCCATGTTCTGCAGGCATTGCCTCAGCCAGCTGGCGGGAATGCGCGCATTAACACGAGCAGAGCTCGGCCAGGAGGGGTACGGAGGTGCGCTGGATAGCTCTGCATCAAAGCGCCAGCTGTTGGTTTAAGAGCCGCCGGCAGCTCAACTCGACCGCAATCACAGATAAAGTCATAGCAGGGGAAGGACAGAATGATTCAAGCAGCAAAAGTTGAAAGGGAATCACTTGCCATGTGGCTGCGAGTCTTGCCGTGGTGACGCTGCTCGAAGCCATTGTCCTCAGCGTTGGGCGAGAGGTGGGTCGGCAGAGCGCTCTTGACTCCCGACATTGTGTCTGATTGTGTGCGTGATTGTTGGTGTGGTTTGCCTGCGAGAAACGGCCTCGTTGTCGCTGTCTGTCAATGGCAGCGATTCGGATTTGAGGGAGGTGATGGTGGTGATTCGGAGAGGTTCGAGGGTTCGATTCGAAGAAGGAGAAGCTGTGAAGGGGGGGAGGTGGCAGGTATTGTATTAACTGAAGGCAAGGTGGGGTGTCTGGCGGGGTGCTTGTGATTGAGCCTTGCCCCAAGCAAATCTAGCACGACCCAGTTAATGCTCGTCCACTGTGCCGTTTCTGCTGCTTATATTCCAGGTTTTGGGGGGGAGACACAGTTGATTCAGTCGTGTTGACGTCAATGAATGACGCAGCTGGCGGCGGGAATGGACATACCGTACAACAGCAGCAGAGCAGCGCGGGATCTGCAGCAGGCAACTATCACAGTGACTTCTCAAGGTCTGGTACTACAACAGCAGAGGGCAAAATGATTAATTCGAGGAGAATGGAGAGGAAGAAACATCAAGAAGCAATACGAAGTTAATGCTGGCTTTAACAGAAACAGGCGATGAAGAGAGGAGGGGGCAGCCCCTTTACGAGGCCAGCTGGCTGCGGTCCGGGCCAAACCACCACCACCTACGAGGTACATGCGATACCTACTCTGACCGTAATTTCTGGATCCCATCCCGTCCATCGTCTGTGTTCTCGTCGCGGTCGATTCCCTTTTTTCCCCCTGAACAGAACCTCCTCGCCGCTCCACCCAGCATTTCGCATCGCCCTACTAGCAGAAGCCCCGGCCGGATGCCCCTCGCGGTCAGGAGCCCGAAGAGGCCAGGGGGTTCGACGATTGGGGCTGAGCCGGGTAGCCAGACCGGTCTTTTGGTATATTGCTCTGTTTATTTTGGGATTCAACTCATCAATAATCTCATCCGGGAGAGTTGAGAAGAAACAGCAAAAGCGTGATGTGATGCCATCCACTCTGGTAATACCGTTGCCTGGCCGGACTAACACAACTAATACATACAGTACGGAGTGCTGCTCCGTAATACTCCGTGCAATGAATGGAGGGGGATCCGCAGTTCAGCAACGAACCCCCGCCACCTTTTCCTTGTTTGCCTGATTCGCGGCCCAAGCTTATTTACAGTATCTACCAAAGGTGGCCAATTGTGTGTGTGATGCGAGTTCATGGTGGTGTTCATGGCCCTCTCTTTTGTGCCAATGTAATAGGCCGAGCACTCGTCAAGACGTGCCAATCGGTTCCCAACGAAAGATCCCACGCCGCCTGGCTGCACCTTTGGGCCAAGATGGTGTGTGATGGAGGGGGAGGCGAAATAGAGTCATGATCGAGAATGAGAATCCAGAGGTGGACTGTAGATGAGAATTTTTAATCCCTCTGCAAGCATCGCAGGATATGTACATGTATGCATCGACTTTGGCATGGCAATCTTGGTGGCCGAGATGTCGCAACCCACCACTCCGTCACCTCTCACCTCACCTCTCATATGCATGTCGATATGCATCGGCGCCCAGATGCGATTTTCGACGAGGCATGCTGCCCAAATGATGGCCGGCTGCGTGCCTAAGCTGCTCTCACATATGAAGGCAATTCCCTCACTCACTCACCAAGGCGGGCAAAAATGCCTCGATCCCAACTTATCGAAAGCCTCTACTTTGACGAACAGGCTCTGAAAGACTTGAATTGCTAAGGTACCTTACATGTGCCCAAGGTGCAAGAAAGGAGTCGTGTAAGCTGAAGCAGCGAAGCCATATTGCCTGGTCCATCGTCCTCTTTCGCCTCCTAACAACCGAACTGCTAGTCGGCGCTACTGCCGGCTTCTGCTCGGGACAAGTCACCGGGATGGCCTCCCGTCAGGCGGAGATGATGCATCAAATGCCAAACCCAAGCGTCAGCCCGCACTTGCAGCATCTCGGCCGTACAAAACAGCTGATTTCTTTTCATTAAAACTCATCTTCCTCTCTCTCTCTGTCGCCTTTACTTCTCACCTAAATGGACGTTAATATGTCTCGAATCCTACTTCAGGTAGAGGAGTGAAAAAGCGCTCACAAAGTTGAAAACTGGATCCAGGTTAGGCACCGACACATGTCCGATGTGACGCTCCGTTATCCGGACCACCCCCCCTTTGCTCCTATATCAACGGCCCGGTAGACTCAGGCTCGAACCCAGGCTCAGGCTCAGGCTCAGGCTCAGGCTCACTACAGTACTACTCGTATATTGACCTCAAACACGTGGGGTTAAGGGAGCATCAGCATTGCTCGGACTCGCCTCTCGAAGGCACGAGAGAGAAAAAAGGGAGACGGAAATACTCCGTTTCTCCTCGATACCTTAGTGGCAGTGCCTAGTCCCATCGGTCACGATACCTGTCAAGGAAGAAATCTAGAAGGAAAAAGCAAAAAAGAACGAATCGTCAACAGCCTTGTAAAGACTACCACCGTTTTGACCACGGCACTCTGGTCCGCCGTAGAAGAAATGACGATAATTTCCCGCCTGTATGGCTTCAGATGCAGACGACTGTCAACGCCAGTCTCGAAACGGTTGCTCTCCTGACCGGGGAAGTCCATACATGTAAATGGCTATAACCTCTGAACTTCCGGCTTCTGCATCAACGAGCCAAAGAAACTTGAGCGGAAGAAACGACATGTACTTAAGCTCACCAAATCTGCCTCCCTTCTCTGAGCCTCCTTGATGTATGATCGCCGCCATTCCATTCGGCTGTTGATAAACAAGGCTCAATAAATTATTCCTAGGATCCCGTGCCCGGAGAAAATCCAAGATGAAACCTGCCAGGTCCATAAGTCAAACTCGATCACTGGTGATGATGGGTGAGGTGATCACCTCAATACTGGAGCCAACGCCACTGCGAGTTCCAGCGGATCTCCAGCGCTGCAACCACTAAAAGCCACTGCCCCCAAGCGCCCTATCACGTCGCCCGTGCCGCCACGCCGCCCTTTGAATAGCCCCAAGAGAAGCCGGGCGATCTGAGTTTGCGTCCCGACTTCCGAGCCTTTTTTTCCACCACACAACGTTGCATCTGCCCAGACGTGACGATGCCATCAGAGATAGCAGGCCAAAGACAAGAAAAATCGGTGTTATCTGCTATTCTGAGTCAAGATAAACCAAAGTTTTGGCCTACAACGCAGCGGCAGGGCGTCAGTGAGGCCCGCGATGGCACTTCCGGAGCTTCCATATTGTAGCAGCCCGGTGGAGTCTGATTACACGTATTGTTGCAGTCTTTTGTCTGATGACTGATAAACGTCTTGACTTTTGCTTCTGCTCTTATATCGCCATGTATTCCCATATTCCGCCCTCTCTGATACTTCAAATTTGATATACACTGCTGATATTAAGAATCAACCTCTTGCAACTCCCATATCAGCCTTACACTCGGTGGCAAAGCCCCCTTTCCGGTCCCGGAACACCCCCACGGCAGCCCGTCCCCGGGCCATCCCCCCCTCTAGCCTCAAATCTCGTCCATCTCAGCCTCAACTCAACCTCGAAACGTCATCACCACCAACAACAAACAACAACAGAGATGGGCTCCCTCAGCGTCACAATCACCCTCCCCCTCCCCTTCTGGCACGTCAACGTCCCCGAACACGCCCGCACCCCGCAGTGCCCGCCCTTCCTCCTCGACCTCAGCCCAAAGGACCTCCGCACCGTCTCCACCCCGGACGCCGACTACCGCCCCCAGTCCTGGGACGACGTCTGCCGCCTCGTCCGCGCCAACAGCCTCGAGCGCTTCCAGCGCGTGCCCTCCCACCTGCGCCGCTACAAGGCCTTCACCTACCGCCTCGCCCGCACCCACGGCAGCATCGCGAGCTTCGTCCTCCGGGAGCGCCTGCGCTGGGACGTGCCCGTCGTGCCCAGGGGCAAGGCGCCCTTCCAGTGCGCCGACGACGTCAAGATTTTGTTCAATGACTGGCCGTATGGGCTCGATAAGAGGATCGTGCATTTGGTTGTGTGGACAAAGTTTGAGCTCAAGGCGAGCTCGGCGACGGGGGACTTGACGGATGAGGCGAGGAAGGAGATTGATGACTTTGTGACCAAGACGTTTCGGTCTCGCATGCCCGACAACCAGGTGAGTGAGCCCTCATTGCATCAACTCTTTTCTGTCAAGGACATCTCGAGGCTGACTTGATATCTCGCAGGTCATGTGGTTCAAAAATTGGGCTGCTCTCAAGTCGATCCATGCCGTGGAGCACTTTCACGTTATGCTCTTCGACCCGGATCCCGACTTCATCAAAGAGGTCACCAACGGTGATGTGCCTCAGTGCGACAAGGCTGATATTTGATGAGCTTGACTGGGACTCTGCTGATTCGTGCCTTTCATTGTGTTTTACTTAATCATTTGATGCTTTATAGAGCCATGGTAGACTGGAGTTTTCATGTCCTTCGTTCACCGGATAGAGGATCGGAGTTCTAGATAGACGTTCAATGTAGACCAAACGGCGTCAAGAGTATAGAAAGCATTCATTTTGGCACACAGCATGACTCTGAGAGCTCCGTTTCTTCGACGCTCAGCTTCAATAACGCCTGTGTATCATGCCTGGTCAGCTCGCAGTCCATGTCCGTGTTGTCGTCTGTTGTCAGTTCCTATCTGACATGACCCCAACTCCTGCAGGGTAGCCCGGGAAAGACAAAGTAAAGCGCTAACTGTGTGCACAAGTCCCTCACAAGCAGCTGCACATTGACCCAAACAACAACAGGACCCCAAAGAGTAGACAATCATCTCAAATTGCGCAATACAGGTGAGATCAGCAAAATCGAGATCAAAATGGATAAAAAGATACCTTTCAAAGTCACCGATAAGGCATGTCTCATTCCAATCCCAAACTGTCCCGAGTTCGAATCCTCGACCCTCCCTTGCATTTGACTGCTCGCTCTCACTCTCACTCTCACTCACACTGCTTGGTGGCACAGCCTTTTTTTGTTGAACCAACCCCGCCTTTTGCTTTTCCTAGGCAAGCTTGTTTTCCCTCCTTTCCCTCACCGTCTCATAACAGAAAATTCGACAGACCGCCCTAGTTCCTCATAAGAGCAAGGTAAAGAGGAGGCCATCACACAAGCCTAGAACAAGGGAATCGAACTGAAAAGGGTTCCCCTTCATCCGTCCAACGGCAACCCGAACAAGCGAAGAATTTGGTGGTGTCTGAAAAAACGACCCAATCGATCAACCGAGGCAAACGAAGCATCCCAAACGTGGGGTGAGAAAAAAAAAAAGGAAATAATACGTCGGGCGCCCGGCAAAAAAAACCCTGATTTGCGGCCCTGCGCAGAAGCTGTTGCGGCCCAAAGACACCAAAAACGGAAGGGCCTTGTTTTTTTTTTCTTTTTTCCTTGGTTTCCGATCCCAAATCGACGCCCGCTCATCAGCTGCTGCTACCCCAGATCTGAGCCCCGTGTCGATCCCCCGGGGGACAACCGAGAGACAATGGCAGACCTGGAGCCCAACTGGCGAGTCCGCTTTCTGGCGGGCCAGCCTCCTGCCGTCGTGCGGGTGCGCAATCTTCAGACGTCCATCGCTGGACCGTCCGATGCGTGGAACAGGAAAGGAAGGCCGCAGCCGCTGTGCGTGTCGGCCTCCGTCATGCTCAAGGAGGCCTTTGACACGTCGTCCTCGGCCGACAAGGTCGAGTCCGACACCGTCCACTACGGCCTTCTCAGCAAGGCGATACTGGCTTCGTTGGAATCACAGCAGCAGCAGCATCGAGATACAGAGAAACCCGGCAGCGCGGCTACCACAAGTCAGTCCTCAAGCCTGCGGGACGTCGTCAACACAATCTGGAATGATCTCACCGGCCAGGACGGCAACGGAAGGTCCAAGGCCACAGACGAGGAGCCGGAGATCAACACCTCCTTCTTGAAGCCGTCGACAATCCGATGCCTCGAGCTCACAGTCAATCTCCCCAAGGCCTCGCTGCTCGGAGGCGGTGTCAGCCTCACCAGGATAGCACTCTTTGGACGCGACGGCGAGTCACGGCCTCAACCCAGGGGCATGAGCCTCAAGATCAACGACCTCAGAGTTCCCACTCTCATCGGCGTCAACGACAACGAGAGAAAGGCCAAGCAGGTTGTCGTTGCGACCATTGAGATCGACAAGTTCAATATCGATGAAGATGTCTTCACAATGATCGAGGCGGAGGCAGTCGAGGTGAGTTCACAAACACGCCGGCATGGTCCTTCCAAGAGGCCGAAACGCGGCGAGCAGCAACAGCCCTGAATACTGACGGTCAGCAGGTCATGAGCAAATCCACATTCGAGACGCTTGAGGCGTTGGCCAACACTCTGGCCTTCCGGCTCGCCAGCTACCTGCACTCGTCTCAGGCTGGATCCATGAACAGGAAGGGCTGGCCCATCAAGATTGCGCTGGAGAAGCCCATCGCCGTTGTTCTCGCCGACGCGGCCTGCGTGCAGCTGAGCGTGAATTCGTCTGAAGTACTGGGCGGGATCCAGTGAGATTGAGGCTTGAGAGAGAATGGAGCATGAGATGAGATGGAGATGAAACGGAATGGGCAACAACAACAACAACAACACCACAACCACTACCCACCACCACTACCGGCCCAAAATCAACATCAACACCAACAACACCAAACGACACCACCAACAACAACCACGACGATAACCACGACGACCAATAACGCCTCTTCAACACATAACGCACAGTTGCATCATGATGGAGGCAAGCAATATGCTAGGATGAGCCCTGAGTCAAGGGGAAAGAACTGGTGCTTGATAAGCAATACGACCGCACATGTCCAATTCCCCGTCCCCTCCTGTGATCGAGTGACTTTGTCACGTAAGGCTGTGTGTAACCTTTGCTTGACTCGTGTAGAAGCAGAATGGGTGATGGTGATACTTCGACCCTCGTGGCAACGACCCAACATCACCGGCCCGGACAGCCGCATCGATTCGAGAAGCCTCTGCGGCCAGGCTGAACACACGATGCAACGCTGGCATCGGCCCCATGCCATTGCCCTCCTCATCCCCCCTCCCACCCCTCTCAATCCCGTAGCACGCAGACCGTAGCTGGATTTCGCACCCGCCAAGTCGAACGCTCCGGGCGTGGGCTGTGATTAACCTCATTTCACGCACATTGCGCCTCTTCATGCTCGGTGGCCTAGAAGCCTTCTAGAAAGGCGCCGCCACCTCGGAGCTTCCACGATTCGGGCGCGCGACATCACCACTGCCATCCCACTGCCGTCGTTCAAGCACGCGCGCGTCCGGACTGACGAACTCCTCGCGGAAGCTCCCCCCTGTCGACGCCACGCCGCACCAGCTGCTGCTGCGGGCTAGCATCTGAATAGGGCATCGCAATTTCGAAAAGCTGCCCGAACCACTTTGCTTGGGGGAGCAACACGGCCCAGGAGCCTAAAAAAAGAGCCCTCCACTGAAAGGCCTTCTGTGGTAAAACGCCGTCCCGTAGCTCCACGATCGGCACTGAAGCCATTTCCAACCGAAGCAACGCGCAGGATCAAGACTCCAGTGCAATCGGCGTTATGGGCCGCTCTCTCGCCCTCCGCCACGTTCCATCCCGAGCGGGCATCCTCTTTCGTTCAGGGATCACCACGCCAACTCGAGGACCGCCACGCCGGCGAGCCTTTTTTTCTCCGCTACAGCACCACGAGGGAGACTAGGACCAAGTCGGCCATGCTGCCGAAGAACCAGCATCGGGCACCGGCTCCGGACGGGCACAGAAACCCCTTCAAGACGTGTGTTGGTTGAGGATTCTGCGCGGCTCGTTTTCCTCGCAATATCCCTGGCTGAAGTCCTTTGTTGTGTCTCACATACATGCATACATGCATGCATTCCATGTATTTCGCCGGGGGAATCACCTCAAACGGCTCATTGCTGTGGGCAATGCCCGGTCAGAATGTGCTTCGTAGGAACTTGTGTGTGTGACGGATTCGAGAGTGCAAACAGTATAACATACATACGTTTGTAGAATGGTAGCTGGCGGTTCCACTGAGCAACCGACACGGGCCAGGTCGCTTTCACTCCCACCGCTGCAGATCCATAGAGAGCTTCAGCCGTTGTGTTGTTTATCTCCATGCGAACCTTTCGCTTGAGTCAAGCGTGCACACATCGCTTCGGCGCTGTTGCGGACACGCTTGCCATGCTGAGCAGCGCCCTGAACCATCTCCCCTCATTGTTAACGCAATGCCGGCTGCTTCTTTCCACTCCGCGAGCTGAGCGAACCCATGGAGGGTTCAATCTTAACTCTCACTCGGCAGTGTCTCGCGTCTTGCACACAAGGAATCCAACCAATGATGTGGTTCGGCCCCTAGAGGCGGGCCATCTTACATCGCATCCCACGGCACTTCCACCTTCTCGTACATATCCTGCGTTCCGTACCTGCATTTGTGGACCGCCCACTGCTCACCCATTGGGCATTTTACCCCGTGTTGTGGACCAATCCTACAGATCTTGCGCCCGCCTTTCATATCAAAACCAGGCAGAGCGAGCTGATGAGGCGGCGGAATGTCCAGTCAGTCGTGCTGCTGCGTCTTGCCGAGCACGTCAGCAAGGTGAAAGACCAGCCCTCGGGATCCTGTCTCTTAAGCTCTTTGACCGTGTGGCATCGGTGCAAACCGCGCCCAGCGGGAAGCTATTGCTTCTCCGCCGATGTCTAGAGGCCTTCTAGAAACATAAGAACCCGGAAAGAGGTCAGAGATAGGCCGCTAACAAGGACCGGACCAAGAAACGTCTCCCGCAAGATTGAGCCCAAGCAGGAGATGAACTGCGTTAGCACCGCATTTTAGCTCATCCAACAGCCCGCAGCAACCTACGGGTATATTCCGGATTCTGGAGCTCGTCAGGGGTTCTCATGTGGCCGTCGCTTGAGAGTCGTATTCCAGATTGCATCAAAATGCGGAAACATCGATCTTTGCCCCTGACCAACTTTGCGTCGTATGTATGTATGTGGCAGTGCGGGCACGTCTCGAATGTGTTTGCACTGCTCAGCTGCTGCACGCTGATATACCTGCATGACTCGTTGGCATGTGTAGTCTTGGTCATCGTTGTGCAGCGGTCCTGTATTTTGCGTTAGCTACAGAGGTCAAACCAGATATACCTTTCTGTGTAGCTTCTTTCTCTGACTGAGGGACACCGTTGGATGGATTGAAGGCCTACCGGATGTGAGACCAAGCTGCAATATCCATGTAAGCATGATCCCAGGCTGATGATATTCTACGCAGGTAGTCCAGCAGGGGATGATCACAGCATGCTTGTATGCTTGGAGGACTTTTTGCCAGCAGTGCATAGGAGTACCTCACAACCTGGGCTCGCAGTGGTCACCGGGTATTAGGCGATGCCATATGAAATCTGAGGTACCAGCCCCAGTATACCCGCATCATCACGCCCCATCTTGGCAGGATTCAGCTCCGTTGGCGTCCCATAATTGCGGATGGTCGTCTCATGATCCGGTGAGTATCTGTGGCTTCTTGTTCTGCCCGGGGAAGATGCCTAGACCTGATGCCGTCCATACCCCAGTCGCCAATTGTTTGAAGACTTGGCTTTCCAAGCAGACTGTTAATAGCTGAGATGGCACGTCTGGAAGACTCCACATGGAGTATGATATTATGTCCAGCTGATGTCCCGTATGTTGACTTGATATGCATTCCATCGGGTCAATCCAACTGAAGGTTCCTCGCCTGCTGTCGAATGTCATCTGCTTGTCTGACAGCGCGCTTTCCAGGGCGTGGCCGCAAGACGCCATTTAACCTGGCTTGCTTTTTTGAACTTTGTGACCCCAGTTGTCTAAGCCCGACTTTGAGATCATGGTAGCCTCATCGTCCTGGATTCTTCTTTCAACCACCTTGGCCAGCTGTGGCCAACAATAGTATAAGGTAGCTTGTGATTGCCAAACCTTCTCCCATCTACCTCGAATTTGGGGAATCAGAAATATCCTCCGTGGCCTCCATATGTCATTTTGATCTCAGGGCTATTCTCTGCGAGGCACCTGGGCTCCAGTTGCAACTTCCCAAACATCTAGCCTGGGAAGTGCGTATTTGAGAGGACTTCCCTCTGTGTTTGCACGAGATAGGGAGCATTCATAGGTCTTAGCTTGACCCTGGTCATGTACCGAACCGCCATGCAAGTTCCATACTGAAAAAATAGAATTTCGACGTCGTATCTGTCAAGACTGGCATTTGGCGAGGCCATCATGTTCCGCCTCGCTGCTGGTTGGTGTACCACTGTCCAGGTGCAATTGCAACTGTGGATGTCACGGTTGATTTGCCGAACTGCCTGGCCTACCGCCGCTGAGGTTCAAAAGTGTATTCCGGCCGAGAGAAAGGCCGGAAACCTTCGCGGGTTTCAGAATCTCGCAGACGGCAGCATAGCCGAGCCTCTGCATCGAGACGACATTGCCCGATTTGTCCAACCGGCCGGGGAACTTTGTGCTTGTTCAACTAGAAAACGGCACCCTGGCAATGCACTCGATTTCAAAGCCATAGCCCATCTGCGTCAGCAAACGACGGCCGCTGTGATGCGTTGTGGTCAACATGGCCCAAATCGATCAAACAGCTGTGGTGCACAATGTGGTGCTAGCGTACAGGTACGAATCGCAGCCCAGCCAAACGATTTGAGCGCGAATGGGCCCCTCATTTGTGATTTGCACCGCCGGTTGCAGCATGCAGTGATGAGAATATGCTGAAGCGACCTTGTAGGCGCGTTCGTGTGGTATTGCTGCAAGATACCTCCCGTCGGAGTGGTGTGCAGTATCATGTAGGAATGCCGGTGGACAAGGACGAGGCCGTCTGCATGCAGCAGAAGTGAGTTCGAAATTGGCTGTTTGGGAAAGACGGAGTAGACACGAGTAAATCAAACAGGCAATGATCAATCTCCAGCCCGCCAAGGGCATGCGCGCGAATCACCAACCCGAGCTGGTGTTGCATCAAGGGTGGGTTGGCGCTGATGAAAACGTGCGGCTATGTCAAGGCAAGGTTCTTTGTCTCTGATGAGTCAGGGCTCCCATGAAGACCAATCTTCCATCGATCCGGATCAAAGGCAACTGCTGTTGTATTGAAGCAAGCCCGGGCCCAATATGCAGTATTACTGCGACTCGCAATTATCCACGCCCCTGTGGATTCTCGAAGTAGGCTCGATGCTCGATAAAGCCCGTACCGGCAAGGCAGCCTGTTTTAGCCATACTGCATGGCTTCAGTAGACAGCGGGCCTTGTTGAGAACTCCTCATTATAAGGGTCTGCAGCGAAATGGATCTGTGGACGTTTACTGAGACGGCTGTCCTGACCTCGAAGCATCGTGGAAGGGCTCTCGGTGAGCTGCAGGTGGTGATCATCTCTCAGAGGAATCATAGTCTGATAGCCCCAAACGCATCGGGCGGCGAGTGACGAGGGTCAAGAACCCGATACCTTGATGACCTTCTGTTCTTGTTGGCCTTCTCATGCCCTGGGCAAGCAGGTCACTGCACTTGCGAGTTTGGTCGCCGACAGTCTGGAACCCGTAGTTCGGGGCTAGAAGTTTGGTGTTAAACCTGGACGAATCAAATCATAGGCTAAATCCAGGGACCACGTTCAGATCGACGGTCCGTTGGCCGCTTTCGAATCTGGAAGTCGTTGGATAATTAGCCAAGAGTAATGGCCTGCGGAGGCAAAGAAGTCCAAGTGACGCTGATGGTTACAGGAGGGGTTGCTGTAGTTGTACGAAGTACAACTATGTTGTCCTGGGCGGCCATGGCCGTCGTACCACACTTGCGTATTTGAGGCTGGCCGTGAGCGTCTTGAACAGGGCACTGCTCAAGTCAAAACGCAGAACGCATTTCGATCAGCAAATCCAGTTGAGAGAGCACCTGTCAACACATTACGTCATGCCAAAACAACAATGAGTTGTGGAGTGACCAGCATTGGTTCGATCGGATGTGCGGTCATCGAACAACTTGCGATACTCATCTTCTTCGTCGACGAGGATCTTGCTGGATCAGTGTAGCTTCCGAAGGGTACCCAAATCAACAAAGCTTATTCTGTTCAAGCTTGACAGCTGCCCTGACCAGAACCACTAGGAATCCTAGCCAGATTACGATCAGCAAAGACCGTAAAAGCGAATCAAGGGCTGTATACTTCCTAGGCTCAAGGGAGAATAACTTGCCTGAGTCGATCAAATGGCGCAGGACCAAGGTCGATGATCCGACTTCTAAACACAGCAGCATAGTACTGAGGGAGCCTCGCGATTGCGTCGACATGTGCCGCACGCGGAATTGCCTATGTGCAAGAGGGGCCACGTACTTTGCAAGTCATGTATGAGGAGAAGAACGGCATTCGCAGAGGCTGCATGTGCCGAGGCGCTGATGACAGTGCTCAAGGCCCGCATGTGCTCCCGCCCAGATATGCATTGGTCTCTTGCCTTGACAACCTTTCGCTTTCTGTACTCGATGTTGCGATGCTGGCGTCGGCAATGGTGTTGATAACTCATATGCACAGTAGCATACATTGGAGGCGTAGCGTCACTGGCTGTTGCCTCTTGATGGCCCGTTCCTATGCGTCTCCACAGCTGTAGAAAGCTTTGACTCCGATGGCTCTCGACATGCCGTTGATCGCGGGGTTCGTGACGATGCATTGTAGATGGGCTCGTATTGAGAGCTGGGGAGGGACGACTCCGCGGAAAGGTTAGCAGTCTGCAACCCTGAACGGGAACGATCAATACCACTTCGTACGGACCTCTGGCCATGTTTACCGATGCTAGCATGTCCCTGAGCCTGCGCCTGTTGTCTGAACAGACTCCCTATCTAGGTAGTAGTTGATTTGTACGTAGGTATTGTTACTTGCACTTCCGTGATGGCGGCATCCTCCACTCAGAGCAGGCATCCTTTGGAATTGCAATCGTCGCCTTGTTGCGCGTTCACGGTGATCTAGCTACAGCGTAGGTCAATCAATTACTTGCTAGGTGCACACTCCAGCCACGTTATCCCCCCTGCTAGAGACGATGGGAAGCGCATCCTTGTGGCCCGCAAATTAGACAGCTTACTTGGCTGTGTGAAAGGCCCCGTTGTGGTCCATAGCCTGAAAGCGATGCTCGACGCCGATTCGCCTGCGCTGGGCTCGCCTGCATGGCTGTTTGGAAGACACGGGAGAGAGACCGGGGTCGGGAAGGGCGTGCGAGCGACGGAAAGCACAGTGTTCGCTAGATGGCCGGAGATGAGGGTGGAAGAAACTCAGTTGAGGGGATCGCGAGCTGCTCGAGTCGTAAGGCGAGGGAAAGTAGGTAAGGCAATTGTTGGGTTTGCATGAAGCAGATTCCGCTCTATTGTTTTGCCTTGTCTAGTCATGTCTTGCCTTGTCATGTCTTGCTCTTTCCCAATTTTCTGGTAACCCCTCTCGAACAAGCATTGGTCCGTGAGGAAAGAGGCAGGGCGGCTTCAGAGCCAGTCACAAGGCAGGAGCCGCTTCTCAGCCTCCCATAGGCGGAGATTGGCGCTCCTATCGCGAGTTTCTCCATCACCTGCTCTCAGCAATTACTCGTGCTTCTCGACTCGGCGCTTCGTGTTTCCTCCCATTTCGCCTCTCTTCTTCGCCTACTGGTCGCTTGTCGTCTTGCCCCGATGAATCTAAGCTCAACGCAACGGTTATTGGCAAACTACCTACGAGTACTCATTGATCCCGACAAACGAGCGAGCACTGGCCTCTGGTGCCCACGGCTGCCCACCGTGCGAGGGGCCTCGCCCGTCCTTGAGTCTCTCGCGTCAACGAGTTGCATCGCGGGCCTGTCCGCTCCACTTCCGGGGTCTTGCAAGTCTCCTCCATGCATCCTGTATGTACGCAGTATGTGCATATTTGTATGCGCATGCAGGTGGGGAGATGACTTGTGCTTGGCAAATCACCAGCCATCGATCAGCATCTCGGCGTTCAGCAAGCATCCGACAGCCATTGGCGGGCGATTGGTGATTCCTGGGCTGCTTCATTGGCAGCTGCACCACATGCCATCAAGGCAGAATACCTGATGCTCTTATTCCAGTCACGATGCCTTCACGGGATCGCCCATTCAAACTTATCCTGCTTTGTGTGGCATGGTAGATTTCTCGGCCACGCAAGATACTATCTGGAATCCCAGGACCTGTCAGCTATGACAGATTCTGTGTTCACCTCATGTTACTTGTCCGGCTCAGCCCTAATGGATGTAGGGGCGGGAAGCAGCCGGCTTGAGTCACGTCCCTGTAGGCCATACAGGACACACTGTGGCAAATAGCACCACTGGACGGACACGGGAGAGCCATTGTCGCGCAGGGTCAGTTTCTCCGGCCTGTTCGAAGCTGAAATAATGGCCAATGGCACACAGGTATCAGAGTCTAGACCGCAAGGCTTCTTCGTATTTGCATTGGCGCAGTACTGTAAGTCGTACTATATCCCAATTGCGATTGTGTGATTAACCAAGCAAGGTGCCTCCTCGCCAAGCGGAAGCTATGTCTGGCCGTGTTATGACTGAGATTGGCCACCTCACCTCCTGTGCTACATACAGTCTAAAGCGCTCATTGTTGACGAGTCGAGATCCCGTTTTGTGCCGGCATGAACGTCACGAAAATGCGATGCCCGGCTTCATCTGACGCCTCAGAAGACACTGCTGAAGTATAAGCAGAGCCGTTGTGTCTGCACAAGTAGTAAGCCTGCTTGACTTCTCGTCGTGATATCATTCTAACGGGTATGGCAATCAAGCTGGCGCAGAAGATTCGCACGCCACCCGATGATGAGCATTGCGACGCTCACGGTCGACACGCAGAAAACTGCATCCAGCTCCACGAACCAGTATGCATGTCAGCTCACACTGACTATGCACAATGAGCTGAAAACTTTTCCATCTTTCTCGGGTGTCCTTTGGAGAGGCATGGCATGACCTGACAGAAGTTCGTGTGTCCCCTGGGACGCAGATCATACTCGTACAGTGCTTCCTGTGCCGCCTTGGTGTAAGTGGCTGCTGGGCCGCCGGCTAATGGTCAAAGGACCTAAGGGCGGGGAGCTCATCATACTTGCATGAGAGTCTCCAAGGAAATTCGCATCAATTTCAGCATTTAGCTGACATTGGCACAGACGTTCTGTGAAGCAGAAGGGAATCTTTGTTGCCAGCCAACGTCTTCTGTCATCTGTTCTTAGTCGAGCGCCACATAGCGCAGTCATGTCTCTGACAGCGGCCGCTTATCCCAAACATCGCCCGAAAGCAGCTAGACGAGATCGTCTTTCTTCAGCACGGGCCTAACAGCCTATTCTGGGAGCATTTCCGTGCCTCTGGCTGTTCCGCCACCCCACCTTGGCCGCCTGGTGCCCTTGACCCTGGATTTCTCGTGGCCCTCGGCCATTTTGCAGCAGAGCGCTGCCGAGCTGCGTTTCCTTGGTGGAGTTCACAGGCCTCTCTTTCCCCGCTCGCGCTCAGGACGGAGGCGACTGGGATGGAGCGAAGGCTGCGAAGGGTAAAAAGGCCCCTGAACGACAGCCCAAAAGAGCCCCTAAGTGTTTGACCCAGCAGCATCGCATGCAAGGACTTACACTGCTCCGTCCGTATGTACCTACAACTGCAGCCAGCATATCAGATGGCACGACTTCGTACCTGGACTCGTACGAAAGGCCCTCGGCGAGCTTGAGCCTCTCGCCCGGAACGCCCCCACCGCCACGAGCTTACTTGGGGCAAGCCAGGAACGGCACGCTCTTTTTCAGGGGCCGCAGTCCTTCTCGCCATTGTCGGGTTTGTGGCTGTCCTCATGGCTGGTCTGCTTCAGCTCAAGTCGCCCAAGAGCAGAGAAGGGCTCAGCACACCACAAGCACGTGTGCTACTTGCTGGTTTGCCATTTTTCATGCTGGTAACACTATCCAGAGGCACTAACAGCTCCCGAACAAAAATTACTGGCCGGCCTCCCCAAGACTGCGCGACCACCGCTGGGCATCGCCAAGCGCCCTCGCAGCTTGGGTACGCCTCACTCCTCGACGAATTTGCACCCCCTTGGCCAGGAGCCGCTCCTGTACTGTATTGAGGGCTAACCAACACTGCCACTAATTGCCACTAAAGCATTGTGACGACGCATGAGAGAGCGTTACCAAGAAGAGTCCCCGCCGTGCTCCCCCCAATCGTGAGGAACAGCTGCTCTAAGCCGCAGCGTCCCTGTGCCTGCGAGATCCTTTGGGTCCTTCATTGCATCTCGCCAAAGAAACATCCCAGAAACGGGTGGAGAGGCCCCATTGGAATCTCCCCTTGTGCGAGGCCCTAGCAGGCCAAACAAGCCTTGCTCTGCCCCCTGTGACATCTCATCACCTTGTGGACACCTTCGTACCCTCAGTCAAGGGTCGAGGGCTCCAGTTGGCCAGAGTGCAAGCACTCGTGCTCGCAACCTCAGAAGCTCCGGTGCGGACGACGAATGCCGCCCCTGTCCAGCTTTCCGAGCCCATGGAGGTCCACAAAACTCACGACCCTACCAGGAACACCAGACCCCGGCACTCTGCAACTGCAGGGGTCTGCCCGCCTTCTTGGTCGACTTGAACGTTGTATTCGAGACTAGTTTCCTGGCCTGGCAGCTGCTGCTCGACAGAGTCCCTCTGCCCATCGAGTCCAGCAAGTACTTTATGACCCGCATGCCCTCTCTTCATGCCTGGATGCCGTCGCCTCTGCTAAGATCTGGGTTTGGGCGAAGCTCGGGTTCCTTCCGTATTCTTATCTTCATACCTCTTTTGTTCTTCGTGCCCTCTTTTTTTTTCCCATTCTTGGATCATAACGCTCTCTTCTACTCCCCTGGATATCACCAACCGACCGTATACCTTTCTTTGCCTCACTATGCTGTGACACTACCACGACTGCCTCCTACGCATCAATACACGCCTGCCGAAAAGTCTGAGGATTCATCGCACCAATCGATTGTATTACGCCGCTTTCGAATAGGCTCAAAGTAACTTGATATACTGGGTCATATGATATCGCATCTGTTCGACTGTGCACGAAACATCACGGCACTCCGAGTATCACAATTCACTATTGACCATTGACGGCCTCTCTTCCTGATTTCGCACCTCGACGGTCGACTCTTCAGCTCATCACTCGTACATCTCGGGGCGTACTGGGGGAAGCGACTATCGACGGACCTCCCCGGGAGGAATACTTATTACTCGACGACACCCACCAACGCTCTAAGGCTATCTCGGCGAGACCTCATCGCCCACCATGGCCAACATCACAGGCATCAACCTTTGCCCTGCCCCTTTCTACGATGCGAGTCTCTTTGGTGACACTGGAGGGTGTAAGTAAAAGTCAATGCCCAAGCGCCGCGGGTTTTGGGATTGATCTGTTGACGCCGAGATGCAGACATCAGTGGCCGACTCTGCCAGACGATTGCCGGTTCAGTCCAATGCTGCTTGCCCTGCCCCATGACGGATTGGGTTTACCCAGACAGCTTCAGTACCATTGGAACCGTGGCCAACTGGATCGCGACCGCCAGTGTCGTCTGCTGTGTTTTCCTGCTGGCTTCTTGGGCAGCGTTGCCGGTGGACAAGACAAACAGGCACTACCTGAGCATCTGCTTTACCATCGGCATCCTCATCATGAATGTAGGTAGAGCGGACGATGGTTACACGAGGAGGGGTTTTAGTGGTTGTTGCTAACTGCTTGTTCAGCTGGGTTTCGTCATTCCGCTCGCGGCTGAGCCGGATCAATGCTTTGATGCCATCACTCCCAACGACATGCACACATTGAGCGTCTGCGGAGCGTCTGGTGCCATGCTGATTCTGGGAGGCTGGTGCGGCGTCATGTGGGCGTTTCTTCGCTCTCTGTCGCTTCATCTCCAGATCTGCTGGCAGGTTCTCGTCGGCCGCAACTTCATGATCTTTGCCCAGGCTGCTGGCTGGGGCATCCCTGCCATCGGCATCATCCTCGCTCTGGTCTTCAGCGGCGTCTCTTTCCGCTTCGGTGCAACATGCCACATCAACCACAAGAACAGTCTGGCCGATCTCTGGATCCCACTCCTCATCTTTGCTAGCATTACCGTGGTGACGACGTTCGTCACCTTTGGCTACTGCATCAAAGTCTACCTCGCCTCGCTGAACGACAACTCCGCATCGACCGAAGGATCCAACCTCCCGACTTACACAAACAGCGTCATCACCATGTCTCCGCGCCAAGCTTACCGCCGAGTCCGACGAGTCATTGCACTTCAGTGGAGGGGCATTGCGATTGTCCTCATCATCATTGCCGATGTCATCTTCTTCTCCGTCGTTTTCGTCTTCCAGGACAATATTGTCCAATCCATTGCCGACGACCCCAAGGTGGCCCAGAACTGGATTGTCTGCCTGATCGGGGCTCAGGGCGACAAGACAAAGTGTCTGAATGAAGCCGGCTCCCTAGTCGTCAGTGAAGCGACAGTGTCCGCCGTTCTCGTCCTGCTTTCCGTGAGTCTACCTTTTCAAAATTTCAAGACGCTTCCGAGCACCAAACTGACGCGAACGGCATCTAGCTGAACGGCATCTGGATCCTGTTTCTCCTTGGCCGCTGGACAATGGTCACCGGCTGGATTGATTTGGTAAAGTCTCCGTTCAATAGCAGGAAGAAGGAGTTTGTATCGGTGGATGCCCGATACCAAAGCCAGAAAGACACACGTTCGTACGAGATGCTCTCCAGAGATACGAGCGCCGCGGTAACACCACTTGATCCAGTGAAATCCTCTGCGGGCCCCCAGGCCCCCGACTACTTTGGCGACACCGCCAGGTATCACGCGCCAGCGCGATCGTACTCGAACCCGCGGCCGCCGCACAGCTCCCTGCCCGAGTGGGATGCGCAGAAGACATACGCCGCCCCGCAAGGCCGCGATATGAACCCCTTGGGCATGAATCGCATATAAGACGCCGCATTTACTTTGGCCGATGAGAAAGAAGAAACAATAACAAGATACAAAAAAAAAAAAGGCATATCATCATTTCTCAGCACGATGCTGAGACAAAATGAATGATGAGTCTACTGAGTGGGAGAGAAGAGGAGGTAGAATCGGAAGGGCCCGTTTCAAACAGCCAAACGAATCGACTTGAGAAGACACTTCACGTTGCTTATATACCCACTCCATGGCTGGCTATGGAAACGACAACTACGCCCTAGAGGTGACGCCACATGCCCAGTATCTCGCGATACGGCATGGTGCTGCGTCAACGACGCTCCTTACATCTTTTACAATAATACTACCTATCCCTCTGCCATAGACCACGTGGGGACGAAAAGTCTCTGCGTGTAGTCGAACGGCTTCCTCTCTTGGACACAGGACAGCGCGGCGCCACGGTTGAGTTTTTCTTTTTTTGTTTGTACATATTAGACCCATCTTCTACATCTCTTCTATTCTCGTCACTCCTTACGAGCCCCTTGTGCAGAAGAGACGGTGCGCTGTCATGATGAGAGGGTCTGGCTCTGAAGCCTTCCACGGAAAGGGTCAAGCCCTCCTAAGTCTCCAAGACGACCATTCCAAGGTCCGGCTGGACGCAGACTTTTCCGAGGGCATTGCCTGCACGCCTGCTGGTTAGCCGGCGTCTTGGGCGACATCTCGTGGTGTTATATCATTAGTGCGGGAGAAGTGTCATGAGGACGGAGTTGCAAGTAGCTCAAGGGGCGAGACGATCTGGGACGCGGAGTGGCGGGAACTAGCAGAAGCGCATCCGGACGCGGCGGAGGGCTAGATTGGCTGCGCAGTAGCCGGGAGAGTGAGGAAGAAGAGTAAGACGGAGATGACCAAAAAAACAAAGAAGGGATGTGCTAGTGCCTGGTCAGGGAATTGGCAGCTTGTCCTTGAGATGGGATTACTGTCAGTCAGTGAGAGGTTGTCGACGGGCACGACGCGCATGTTTGCTACACAGCATACAATTTTATGTACATATATACTATAGCTCTGTATTTGTATATCAACGATGTTTGGACGCGATGATAATACACCTTGCTATGATGAGACATGGGCTTGGTTCCTTTTCGTTGGCTACAATTCAGAAACCATAATGTAGGCATCTAAGCATATGGAGTTTGTAAGTCGGATGGATGTTGAAGTGACTGATCACCTACCCGTAGCCCTGCTTATTCGGTGCCTGAGCACTGGAGCAGCAGTAGAACTCCGAAAACTTTGTTAGCTATTCCGAATATAAGCATACAGTAAATGCGTGGACATCACAGTGCGCATAAAGGAGCCTTACATACCGAGGTGGGACGATGGACATGGAGTATCGGACAGGTGACAAATGCCGAAACTGCGCTGTAGGTAGTATTACTGAGTAAGTAGGTAAAAGTAGGTAAGGTAAGGTAGGATTATGGGTGAGGTCACTGCCTATCCAATTGCCATTCCATGGACGGAATAGCAGATAGAGTATGACATATAGTAACTTGTGCCGGGTTCTCCGGATCGAGGCCCGCAGGTGCGATTGGTCCGAGGGCAGCTGACGGTCAGATCCTATAAGGTGCCTGCTGCTGCCGTTTAATTTATTTATAATGAATCTGAGTTGTGTGATTGTTATTTTGTGATTCTCCCTCTTTCTGCTCCTCCTTGTCTCTTGGTTGCTGGTCCTGCTTTGGTCCTCTCCCCCCCTCTGCTGCTGGTGTATAGTGCGTCGTGTCACAACAGGACCGGACCTTTTTCTCTCGATTACGGATTTTTCTCTGTTTGTGGTCTCATGAGTCAAGAGGACTCGATATTCTTGGCTCGGTCTTTGTGATTTGACCACATTCACTTCCTGTTGAGACGAGAGCGAGGGAGCGAGCCTGACGACTACATATACGGGCGTTTGGGTACGGTTGTGAGCACGCGACATCGTCTTACCTGGTCGATCAACGCTGGAAATCAACCCCACCGCCACACAGTGAGACGCGAGGACATAGACAAAGAGAAAGAGAAAGAGAAGGAAAAGACATACAAGGGAGAGACGGGGAAAAGAGAACAAACAAAAAGGGTAGAGAAAGGGGAAAGAGTGAAAGAAGAGGCGAGCATCGGAGTTGGCTGATTGTTTATGACTCTTTCTGCTTCATTGACGGGATCCTCGGCTTTTGTTGTTTTTGCCGTGTAAGCGACTGGAATTCTTTGCACAGCGCCTGGGGGAGCATCAGGATGGCGGCGGACACCTTAGTCAGCGACAAAATGGAAGATGCCAACAGCTTCAGCTCCCGCTCCAGCTCCAGCTTCGATACCGGCAACGACGACAATGACAGCATCGATCACCCCTCGCAGCCCGACAAACCCGAGCGCCATGTGCACTGGAGCCAATCAGTCGACGACCACGAGGCGGCTTCGGGCGTCAACGCGGAAGAGGGTCTGCCGCTGTTTGCTCCACCCGCAGCGAGCAATGCCAACGTCTCCCGGGCTTGGGCCAACAAGCGCAGCGCTTCGTCGTCACGCAGGCTCTGGGTCTTGTCGAAGCTGAGAGCGAGGTTCACAATGGCGATGCTGTTCCTGCTGCTGCCCGCGGCGCTGTACCTGACCTTTCTGTGGCTCAGGGAGCAGGACCTCAACGCCAAGTGGCAGCCCGATCGCGAGTCGCTGCTGTTCAACAGGAAGCCCCTGCCGGCGCCGCTGGAGAGGGCGTGGATCTCGAGCTACAAGCTGCCGCTGAGGACGGCAGGGCGGAGCATTGTCGACGCGGACGGCCACCGATTCAAGCTGTCGTCCATCAACTGGTACGGGGCCAGCGACGAGCTGTTCGTCCCCGGCGGGCTGGACGTCCAGCACCGCAACGTCATTGCCGAGACGATCAAGAAGATGGGCTTCAACAGCGTCCGGTTGCCGTACGCGGATGAGCTGGTCATGAGGAACCCCGTCATTGAGCCGGGGCTGGTGCTTGCGAACCCGGACCTGCAGGGCCTCCGCGCTTTGGACGTTTTTGAAGCGGTGACGACGGCTCTGACAGATGCTGGCATTGCCGTCATCATCAACAACCACATCACTCGCGCAACGTGGTGCTGTGGCGCAGACCCTTGCGATGCCGGCTGGGCGAACGATCACCTGGGGCCGCTGTGCGCTGTCAAGCAGACGGAGGAGGAATGGATTCAGCACTGGGAGGAGATCATGGGGCGGTTCGTCCACAACCCGCTCGTCATCGGAGCCGATCTCCGCAACGAGGTCCGGGGCCTCTGGGGTACCATGCCCTGGTCGAAATGGGCTGCTGCAGCCGAGAAATGCGGCAACCGGCTGCTCAAGATGAAGCCCGACTGGCTCATCATCGTCGAAGGCACCGAGTCGGCCAACGACGTCTCGGGCGCCCTCGACCGGCCGGTGCGGCTCGACGTGGAGAACAGGGTCGTCTACTCTGCTCACGGCTACAAGTGGTCCGGCTGGGGCAGCTGGCAGGGTCGCTTTGCCCAGCGGAGCTACAAGTCCTTTGTCAAGACGATGCGGCGCAACTGGGCGTATCTGCTCGAGGTGGACATTGCGCCGGTGTGGTTCGGCGAGCTGGGGGCGCCGAGCAACCCTTCTGTGGGCGACGTGCACTACTGGAGCAACCTGATGCGCTATCTCAAGTCGATTGACGCGGATTTCGGGTACTGGGCGTTGAATCCGCGCAAGCCGAAGGACAATGAGAAGGAGTCGTATTCGCTGGTGCAGGATGACTGGGTGACGCCGGTGCTGGACTATCGGATGAAGGACTTGCAGGAGCTGATACGGCAATGAAGGATGTTCTGAGTATGGGTTATCATGTGACGATTGTTTTGCTTTTGATTGATTCCTCATGGGATGGAATGATATGGATGTTATACCAAAGGTAGTTTGATGAGAATATGCACTCAAAGGCGTTGAACGGGGCCTTTGTACAGCGCCCTCCATGGGAGCATGACTGAGAATGACTTTATAGCGACAGATATCTAAATACACCTTTATCTCATAGTTCAACAGATCGGTCTCTCACTTGTCTCACTTAAAGAGAGTATTGAAGTGAGCCAGCTGCTGCGTCCTTGTTGATTTATTGATATTGGAAGAGGTTCTCATATGGCAGTGACGCCATCGTGGGTTTTACGGTGCTTTATCGATAAAAGCAGCACAGTGACCTGACACCGCTAAAGTGTGGGGTCGCAGCCGCTGTAGCGCTGCTTCTCGGTCCTTTGAAGAGCTCCAAGCATCGTCTCCCCACCAGGTTGATCCTCGTCTTCTCCAGCTCTGCATCCGTCGCGCAATCAAGAATCCAACAATCATCACTCTGACAGCTCCGGCCCGACTCCCAATCTTCCAATTGCTTCATCGCTATTATATCTGTCGCTGCTGTTTGATTATTTATATGTTGCGAGATCGCGCAGTCCGCCCGCACAGGCGAGGCTCTCTTCCGCTCGACCGCCATGGATCGCCATTCGAGCAAGCTGCCGGCCCCTAGCTTCCGCACCGTTTCCGTGGGAAGATGCTATGTGCAGACGGCGACTGATAGAGTAAGTCTCTTTGATGTGGGAGCTTGCTGTTATGGGATTTGCGGTCGGACAAGCTGGCGCGCAGTTAGAGTGGGAAGTGGCTGACATGTGATGGACCGACGACAATAGTTTGGCAATGACGCCAAGGGCGCGATTCGAGATCGAGAACGGACGGCACTGGGCATGAACCCGGAGGGCATGGAGGCGCCGTTCAATTGGCCAAACACCGATGGACAGGTTGAGGGGCATTCGCAGGATTCGATCTATCGGCTGGTCCCGAGCATGCAGGGCTATCGAAACAACTTGACTGCGCTGTCGCAAGCTTACAATGTATGTGCGCGTGGGAAGAGTCGCTTTTGCTGCGGAAATGGCACGGCTAACGAGGAATTCTGGAACTCGTCTTCTGGACTTAGCTCTACTTTGTCGCCTACCAAGGACACATCTTTGTCTACATCCCCCGAAGCATACCGAAACAGACGATACCCCGGCATCCGGACCTGGAGATATATGCTCCTCCGAGCAAAGAGGCGATATCCATTGGCGGCTGCATCGATCCCATCACTCCGCATACCATTAATCATATCATTACCGGATACCTTGGGAAAGAGGAGATTCTGGTGGCTTGCTACGACGATGGAGATGTGGTCGCGTACTATGTCAAGGAGATTGCGGCTTCGGCATCTCGAACTCAGAAAGCGTCGAAGAGAGGGCGCCCCGGTCGCTCACCGAGGCTCTTCTTTCATGAAAATGTTGGTCAGACAGCTTGGGGCTTGGCTATACATCGCAAGTCCCGCCTGATCGCCGTGAGCACGAATCGCTACGAGGTGACGGTCTTTGCGTTTGCACTTTCCACCTGTCAGAAGAAGTCGAAAGACGTACGCGAATTCTGCGACTGCTGCAAGAGCAACAACAGCACCAGGCCGAGCGTGCCGAGGAGGGCGCGGAACTGGAGGATCGTTGTGGCTCTCGGGAGCCACGCATCCAACATCCCCAACATCTGCTTCGTTGACGGTGAGGATGACCAGGCTGAGAAGGTGTGCGCGATAGACATAAAGGGAGTCATGTGGATGGCAGATATATGGCAAATGTTTCAACCCGTCACACAGGTTCCCCCGTCTAGGCATCTTATACTTCAAAGTGAAGAGTTTTGGCCCGCATCCTCAAGGTACGCAAGTCGTCTCCACTGCGCCGCGGCCTGAATGAATTGACATGTTGACGAGTGCTTCTTGCTAGGGGTTGGGGAGTAATGGCTCTTCCCGAAGAAACCTTCGTGCCAGTCGACACTATCGACGAGATGCTCGGGCTGCCCGAGCAGGCGCTCAACGTCTTCCAGCCTGGATCGGGGTGTCCGCAGCCGATGGTGAACGTGGCCGAGTGCCTCGCAGCCATCCCGGACAACCCATGCCCCCCTCCCACGCTGGGGGGCAGGGCCGGTCAGTTCTACCGCAACATTCTGAACATGTCGCATGAGGAGTCTTTACAATTTCTCGTAGGCGAGGCGGTTGCCGCCAATGACATGCTCGAGGGCGGGCAAAGCGACGACAGCGACGCCGAATCTGAAGACTCTGAAAATATATCGCACGTGCTTGGGGAAGGAGATGAAGATGAAGATGAAGATGATGATGAGGAGGAGGAGGAGGAGGAGGAGGGGGAAGAAGAGGAGGGTGAGGAAGAGGAGGAAGACGAGGATGATGATGCGGAGAATGAGGAAGAAGATGGAGAGGACAACGATGACGAGGCATTGGAAGACGAGGTTGAAGATGCCGACGAAGTCATTATTGCTCAGGGAAACCCCGAAGTCATTGCCGCAGACCAGGGCGGTAGCGCAACCCTCTTTCCAACACCACCGGCGGGGCACCATTTCCAACAAGCGCTACAAGATCTAGACATAGCACTTGGACAGCTAGCTTACGCTGTACAAGAATTCCAGGAGGCCATCTCTATTCCGGATACTCCCAATCCAGCGTCGGCACAACCCCAGAGCTTACAGGAGCAAGACGTCCCAGGAACAACTCCTGAGAAGAGAAAGTCTGATCCCTTGGTGTTTGGGCAGCGGAGCCACAAGCACCTCAGCTCGCCTCCAGTCCGACTCGACATGGCGTTTTTCCCGCACAGCGGAAAGATTCAGGCCGTTCCACGGCCCACGGCACAGCTCCTCGAGTTTCTCAGGAGACCGATCGAGTACAATGACAATATGGGACCGCCAGTGGAAGAGCGTCTTAAGAAGCTGACCAAACGATATCACTTCATTCGGACGTTCGAAAAGGATCTAGAACTCAGGAGTCTTCGGGGCCCATACGAAACTGGCCTTAGAGAGATTGGCGTCCTGTGTCCCGACGCGCTCACGCTCGGTTGCTTCCAGGAGCGAAGTATCCGGCCATATTTCCGCGCAACCAGCCGCCTGAGCCTGATGTTCCATGTGCCAGAGCTCTCCCTGGTCGTAGTAGGATCGCCCATCGGCCGAGTCCTGTTGATTACGCCAACGAAGCTCAAGACGCCGATTGCAGCAAAGACGGCGGGGATGTGGCATCACGGGCTTCGCGTGGAGTGCGTTCTACCCCGACTATCGGACGAGCAGGCGCATCGACCGGTGTTGCGGCCGCTGCACGGGCTGGCGGTCGGGCCGGTGCAGGACGACGACGGCATGGGTGGTGATGTGGCGGGACGAGCGACGGCGCCGAAGAGGTATAGGCTGATGCTGCATTATCGGAATCATGACATCTTGACGTATGAGATTACGAGAGAGGAGCAAACGGGACGGCTTTGCATTTTCTGAGCCAGTTGATAGCATTGATCATAATCGAAAGGCCTGTGGTCGGCCAATCTTTGCATGCCCTCTTCACTTTTTTTGGGCTATACCAACTTGATAAAGGAGAAGCTGCTCCAATTAATTGGAAGTAATCCGGGTTTCCAGCCTTGAAATCTTCTTCTATCTTGTTGATGTGCTGTTCTGCTTCCGAGCCCCTGAGCCCGTAGCGCAGCCTGACTATTTCAATGTAAGTTCCTCTTCCATCCCGGTGAAGGAATCAATCTTTTCGACGAGCTCATAGATCCTAGACGCTTTGCTCTCCAATACATTGCCAATCGAGCACTTCAGAGCGTTGCCCTTCTCTCTTCAAAGCCCTCGTTCAGCCTCTTGAAACTGTTGTCTATAGGTTAACCTAGCACCAACCTGCCTCGACACATTCCGATGCACCAAATGTCCCATACCATGAAGCCTTTGCGCAGTCTTCGTGTTCCGAGGTGGTGATTGCAATGGGAATGGGATAGTGAAATACTTCCCAAGAGGGGGGCAGACTGAGCAAATTCCTAGACTTATCACCGCGATGATGTTGAAGGCGTCGTCGACGAGCAGGTTTTGCATGCTCATGTCCATGTGGGCCAAAGGGAATGGTGTGCGGGTGCTTTTAAAAAGGGGTGTTGTGTGGACGATGGATTTGAAGATGAGGGGGCCGAGGATGACGAATCGACTGTTGTTGCTTTGAATTCTCTTTGGTGTCTTCTGTGGCATTGTTGCCCTCTGGGTGTGTCGTGGGGGGATGGCTGTTGCTTTTGGAGGGGTTCGGCGATGAAACCCTCTGCTACGGCTCGGAAATTCTCATATGTGGACATTCGACTGATGGTGGGACCGGCTTGCTTTGAGATGTGTGATATGCAGCCGATGCTTGGAAAGGTAATACGGGAGAGCTCTGTTTGGAAGGGCGTCTATTGTGCGTAGATGTGCTCTTGTGTGGATATCTGTCACCCTGGTCAGGATATCTGTCATAGGTATGAGTGTAGTAGAATAGGGGTGTGTGCTTGAGCATACGGGACAATTATAGATGCCTTGTTTCACGTCTTGTAGAGAGTTGCCGTATACGTATGCCCTGAATGAGCATGTAAGCGGCTCCCGTTTTGATTGCTCTCGGCGATGCAGGTTAATTCGTATGTGTATAGTTTAGGTACGGTAATCCCCTTGACGGTTTCGTGCAGGAAAGTCATTGTTGCGATTTTGCATTGCATTAGGTGCTCTTCCGCTTCGTTGGAGTGCTTGCTTGCAGGCTGTTTTGGTAGTCAAACTCTTGCGATGAGGAAGCTTTCGTTTTTCGTCTTTCAAGGAGAGAGAGGATGCGGGAGGGTTGGTGGTGAGTCCGAAACAGCACCAGTATTGGCCGGTGGAAAAGGGAGTGCTCATGGATGCGGGTGCACTGAGGACTTCTGAGGCGTGTTCAATGAGGGGTTTCCTGTTGATGGTGGCTACAAAGGTTGAGAGGCGGTGGTTCATGGTGTTGGAGGGCCAGTCGCTGAGGGAGGTCCAGCGAGTGCTTGGGAGGGTTTTCTTTGGGGTGGGCATGGTTGTCTGCCTTCCGAGGTGGTATATCACTGGAACGAGTATCAAGACTGAGATGCTTTGATGTGCTGCTCTTTGAGTTGATATATAACTGGCGTGAGTATCAGATTTGGGAAACTAGACAGTCTTCTTTGATGGTTGGTTAACTGCCATTTTATCTTCATGGCGGTGTCTGATGTGCAGTAGAGGTATTTGTGTATTTTGGTGCTTTGTACGCAGTGTGATCCGTGGCCCCGTGATTGATGCATGGCGTCGGGTTCTTACTGGCGCTGCAATGCATATTTGTAGGTAATAGCATTCGACTATGAATGCCTCTTGAGACGCATTGGCATGTAACATGTTGGAGGAGACTCGCCTTTGACCAGGCTCGCCGAGCATTCGTCAGTATAGACGGCATCTGTGATCAACTCGATGACCTCGCAAGCCACATCGGTGCGAGTTCTTGGATGTATTCGGACACGTCCATACATGCTGGTGCTCCTAAAGAAGCAACTTAAATGACCTTTCGAAATAGTAATGAGGGTACCAAGGACGATTGAGCATTGAGCTATGCATGAGACGATATAGCACTCTACTGAACCGTTGGAGCAAGGGCACAAGGCCGCCCTCCAGCACAGCAAGGGCATCGAATCTGCTGTAGATCAACGGCCATCTCACACAAAGGCTCAGCAGGAACCCTTAAGCCTTGTTTGCCATGGACCTTGGATCGGAAAGCGACTATGAGCTCAATGGCTACGACTTTGAGAGTAGTAATACTTGGCACTCCGCTCAGTTGTCCATCGTCAACGGCCGTAGGCTTCAGAGCAGAAGAGTCCAGCCAGATGAGTGCTTTTCAAGCAACGTGCAAATTCAATCACCAATCCGCCGTGCTCCTCTTGCACTATCATCCTGATTAGCCTCTCCATCTCTTCAATATGAGCACTGTAAAATCAATAAGTCGTCTGCAAGGTATTTGCTGTTCAACAGCCTCGTGATGTTAGGGCCTGCATGGGTCGGATCATCCTGACGAAGAGTTCATCTGCTGCTATTCATCCGGGCACTGATGCTCCATCACCCTTGGGTTGAGATGATCTGCCATTGCCATGACATCTTTGAGTGTGATGATGTTCCAAGCAAATCCAATTAGTGCTACCAGTAGTCGTAAAGGAACGTCAGCAGCAATGGACAAAAACAGGAAAACTGCCAAGTCGGCTCCTCGACGGCGATCCGGGCGATTGTTGACGCGGGCTTGCTTCTTGCCTTCTTGGTATCCTTGGGGCAGGCTCCGCAAATCGCCAAATCGGGGTTTCTCGAACGTAATGAGCAAGCGGGCCCCTGATTGGCCGGGCTGGCGCCTGATAACGGCAATATTTGGACTCGCCGTTGTTCAATACTTGCTTGAAGCCGCGCGCCGCCGCCGAGAGAAACTTTCATGTGCTTCTTAACTGCTTTCTATATGAGATTTGCACGGGCTAGTTTGGATCCATGAAACAAGGGGGCCGATGAACGGGTAACCGAGGATCGAGAACTTTGTCCGGACGCGCGGGATCGATGGGGGTTTTGAGGGTGAGGAGGCGGGGGGTGGGAAAGAGACTGGGGTAATAATGGTTGTTGAATTGCAATTTTCATTGTGCTTTTGGTTCCGATTCTTCTTCTTCCTTTGTTGTGTGCACGTGAGGTGTTGCTTTGTCTACAGGTAGGTATTATCAATGAGAGGATCTCGGGGTTTGGCTCTGCGAAGATCAGCTGGAGATTCTCCTCCGTCTCCCCCTCTCTGGGCTTCCTTCATCCTCCTCCTCCCCCCTTGCCTGATTGCCCGTATTCTAGAGAGAGACGTTCATTCCGTGGCCGCAGCATCGGTAACATGCTCCCTCGATAATTAGAGTTGTGTGATACGTGATGTGGTGAAACACACAATCCGCGGCTCAATGGCCTTCTCAACCAGCACTGCAAACGCGGTGGCAGCATGCCCTGTCTGTGTAGGCCATTGACTTGACGCCACATCGATGCTAGCATGGCAGTTGGTGGATAATGCCAGCTCTTGACACTCGGCTAACGTCGATGGGCGGACGCCCGAACCGGCCGGAACCCCCTTCCTGACACGACGAGAATGCGGTAACGGAGTCCATTGTCGTTATTAACACTGCCTGTTACTTGCCTGTGATTTGTAGTATCACCGAAAGCCGGCCGGACTCTCAGGCACGAGAGGAGACGCAGTCAGAAGCCAGGCAAAAGTAAGCAAAAGGGCGCGGCTGTATCTGCCCCCACTGGACAAGCCCCAACCATGCCGCTCCCGCCCCCCGAAGAGTGGGCTTATCAGCATTTACATGATGGAGTGACGGCATGGACTACCTTATGTACTGCACTTGTAATACGGAGGGCAGGGCGGTAAGGTTAATATACGGAGTAGGTACAAGGAGCTGCTCTGTTCAAGCACTTTGGAAGCTGAAGAGAACGGGGCTGTCGAGAGGTAGCTGTACATTTCAAGGTGGTCTTCATGCAGCCCCTTGTTGCTTGCATGTACGAGTATTCTGGAATCACGGCGAGTAAGAGGACTGTAGAAAACAGTAATACATAGAACGAATCGTATCTGTACCTCGCAGATGCAAGGAAGGGAATCGCCCTCTTCGTAGGTATTCTCGGGTTGTCGGCTCGGCTGTCTTGTGTGCTGGTCTCTGTCTCGGGCTCCAGGCCGATCAACGGCGAGCAAAAGACGCGAGTAGTCGTAGTAACATGTTTCAGCCTGGCTGTCGTCCCTGAAATCTAACAGATTGCCAGTTAGTTTGATAGACAATCAGACTCAAGTTATAAAGAAGCAGAGAAAAGGAAACAGCCGACGAAAATGTTCAGGGACGGGGCGGTTGGACATCTATGAGCTTATCCGGCTTCTCAGCCCAAAGAACTGAAAAGTTCGCCAGCAATCGAACACCAGGCAGGACCCCCCTGTCTGCGGCCTCACCGATACTCCGCCGTTACTTAGCCTCCACGGCAGTCTACGGCGCGCTTGCATGTTCTATTGTTGTCTCGCGCTAGAGCCATTACCGCCTAGCGTTATCGGGCGGCATGCAGAAAAGATACATGCCGGGAACGTACCGCCTGATTTCGATGACCGTATCTTTTGGTCTGCCTGTTGTCGTTTGTCGTACGTACCGCGGATTATACACGCCCCAGTTCTACCTTATCTTCTATCTCATCCGTATCTCACGCGCATTCAGGGACGGAGCGCGTGTGTTACTCGGTACCTGAGTACCTACCTTACTCTGCGCCTTGTGCGAGGTACCTTTACTTGTACTTGTAAATTGTGTGTCTGCTTATCCACGCCTCCTTCCACCATCGATCAAGATTGAGTCTTGCTTGCTCTTTCCCCAAAACCACCGATTAGATAATACAGAACCAAGGACAGACGGCATAATAGAAACTTCCTTACAAACTGAGTCCTCCTCTTCTCTCCATCAAACCTTCATCCATCATCAACTCGTTCCATCAAAAATCACAGGCTTCAACTGTCGCTCCTCCCACTATCTACGGCTTCTCGCCTCCATGCCAGCCATGCGGATTCGCGCCGCGCTTCGAACTAAGCCCTTAGCCCCAACATCCACAGCCCTCGCCCCGAGATAACGAACAAGTGAGATGAGATAGCAGAACAGCAAAATCCACGCCCCAGATCCTTGTGGCCACACCCCCAAAGGGCCTCTCCCAGCACGATGCCAATCTGTCGCTCACGCTCTGCTCTGGGAACAGGCAACACCAGATGGCCCACCCCCGGTGTCTTATCTCTGGCCCTCGGGCGGCCTTGTCTGGGGTAATTGGCTCTGGCTCTTTGTTGCAAGGGCCACGGCGCTGGGCTGATTGATGGAGGAAGGAAACAAGAGGCGTGGCGGTCCTTGACAGTGGCCCCAGCTGCTATTGCACCCGGTTTGTCGCCGTGCTGTCGAAATCGGAGCCTGCCTGGGGACGCTTCACGGCGATGGTGTCTGCTATATACCACGGATCTAAGCCTGTCTGTTATCTCCCTGCCCTCCTCCTCCTCTTCCGTCCTTCTTCCTATCTCGTTCCCTCGTCTGCTGCCATTGCTCTCTCCTTCCTTCCATCTCTCCTCCTTTCCTGCACGTCTTATCTCTGGTCGAAACTCAAGGAGGCATCTTACTTCTGCAACCTTATCAGAACGCTTCGCTGTGCCTCTGCCTCCCGGAACCTCGCCTTGCGTTGGCTGTGCCGGCATCCGACCTGTCTTCGATTTCTCCTCGCCTCGTCGGACTCCGCGCGTCGTATCTCTCGCTCTCCTAGTCCTCGTGGCTGCTTTCTCCGACTTCTACTACTCGACGACGTTTCCCCAGATTTCGCTTAGCCCATCATGTCTTACGCCCATCTAGGGGCACCGACCGTGTTTAACGGGACAGGCTCCCTGGGCGGTGATGCCAGTATGTAGACCATGGTAGCCTTGCCTCGACCCCGTTCTCATGTAGCACATGCTTCCCCCATCTCCTTCAACATGCCCAATATGCAAGTCATTGCCGCAGTGGTGAAACGGGCACGAGAAACTGACAAGCCTTTGCTTCAGGAACCGAAAACCTGAACCAATGGTATCAGTCCGGAGACCAGGCCTTCATCCTCGTGAGCGCCTGCATGGTGCTTCTCATGGTGCCCGGCGTCTCCTTTCTCTACTCGGGTCTCGCTCGTCGAAAGTCGGCCCTGTCCATGCTCTGGGTCACCCTCATGTCCTTTAGTGTCATCGTCTTCCAGTGGTACTTTTGGGGCTACTCCTTAGCCTTCAGCTCGACGTCCAGCAACTCATACATCGGCAACCTCAACCACTTTGGCCTCCAGAGGGTCCTGGCTACGCCGTCCGTCGGCTCTCCCCTGGTCCCGGCCCTCCTCTACTCCTTCTACCAGATGATGTTCTGCGCAGTTACCGCCTGCCTGACAGTCGGAGCTGTTGCCGAACGCGGCCGGGTCGTCCCGAGCATGGTCTTCTGCTTCTTCTGGGCCACCCTCGTCTACTGCCCCTTGGCTTACTGGGTGTGGAACGCCAACGGCTGGGCATTCAAGAACGGCGTCCTCGATTATGCCGGTGGTGTCCCCGTCGAGATCGGATCCGGAGTCTCGGCCCTCGCCTATTCTTGGGTCCTCGGCCGCCGAAACGAGAAGATGATGATGAACTTCCGGCCTCACAACATCTCCCTTATCACCCTCGGCACCGTTCTTCTGTGGTTTGGATGGCTGGGATTCAACGGAGGATCTGCCTTTGGAGCCAACCTCCGAGCCGTCATGGCCTGCTGGAACTCGTGTCTCACCGCCATGTTCGCCGCCATGACTTGGTGCCTCCTCGATTTCCGTCTTGCCAAGAAGTGGTCCATGGTCGGCTGGTGTTCAGGTACCATCTCTGGCCTGGTTGCTGCTACTCCGGCTTCTGGTTTCATTACCCCATGGGCCAGCATCATCTTGGGTGTCGTTGCTGGCGTTTGCTGTAACTTTAGCACTAAGAGTAAGCTTTTACTTTGCCTCCCTTATGATACGTCTTGAAAAGGCAATGAATTCTGACCAAGATTCACTCAATAGTCAAGTTCCTCATTCGCATCGACGACTCTCTCGACGTCTTCGCCGAGCACGGCATCGGCGGCATGGTCGGCCTCATTTTCAACGCCTTCTTCGCGAGCGGCAGCATCATCGGTCTCGATGGAGTTAACAGCGGTGCCACCGGTGGCTTTGTCGACGGCAACTATGTCATTATCGGATGGCAGATTGCTGCTATTGTCTCGGCTTCTGCCTACGCCTTTGTCATGTCCGCCATCATCGCCAAGATCATCGATCTCGTTCCCGGTCTCAAGCTGCGCGCCTCGGAGGAAGCCGAACTTCTTGGCATGGACGACGACCAGCACGGCGAATTCTCATACGACTACGTCGAAGTTCGACGCGACTTTTTGGCTTGGAGCCCCCAGCGCGAGGAGCCTGCGCACGAAGCCACAGTCATGATTGAGCCTCTGCACGGCATTCAGGAGCATGCCGACATGGCCCGCTCTGCCAGCGTGGCTGACACGACCGAAGAGAAGAAGGCTGCGTCTGCATTTGGCGACGGAAGGGAGCGATCCGAAAGCTCCGAGGGGTCTGAAGGCAGCCAGAGCTCCGAGAAGCGCGACTAAACATGCTTCTCGAGTGTTTCTTTTCTTTTTTTTTTTTAATTTGGGAGGGGGGGTTATACAAAAAGCCGTTCCTTGTTCTTGTTCATTTCTTGCTGTTCGCAATTTCGACTTTGCATTGCGGCATTGTACTTTATGATCTTTTTATATGTTTATTGATACGATACTGGGCTGGGAGTATAGCGGGCGTTTGGGGCGTTTGATGCCTTGGATTGGCTGGATGGCATGGCTTGATAGAGCGCAAAGACTTAGATACCAGCGTGTGGATGAACATGAATGAATACCATGTGTTTTAAGCTTCAAACTTGCATCGTGTGCCCTTTGTCAGTTTGAAGAGTGTCTTTTGTTCTGTTGGTGCAACACGGTTGAGAGGATAGTGATTTGTTGATCGAATTGTCTCTGCATTGCAACTATATACTCATACATTCTTGTCTTCCATCGGGATCTGTAAACCTTTGGATCTAGAGTCTCCTGTAAACGAGCCTCAAACAAGACCTCAAACAAGCGGGAATGCTTCAAAGATATTTGACACTAACCAACATTCAACATAGCCCAGACCGCAAATCGTGTACAAAATCCCACCACTTCTTCATCCTGCTATTTTCTGTACAACATGCCATCCTTTTTTCAAAATGAAATCAAGGAACAAGACGCCCTTCGATGAACATAAGCCAAGATTCAAGATTGAGCCAGAAATTCTCCTGAGCGCCGTGTACTAGATTGCCTGATCTGCCTAAGTACCTTGTAGATTGTTTGATGAGAAGTACTTAATTGAATTAAATGTCGATATAAATCACCCACTCTTCTTGGTATTCAGATTCCTCATTTCGGCGCACCGTCGGTGATGACTCCATAAGGCTCCTTTGGATAATCCCCAAAGCAAGCATAATCGTAGCTCGCCTTGGCAGACATGCCCTCCTGTATCTTGACAAACGTCTCCAGCTCGCACCAGCCGTCCTTGCGGCTGGCGTCGCACTCCGGGAAGCTCAGGCCCAGTGGAATGGTGCGCTGGTTGAGGATAAAATGAATGTACTTTTGCTCCTCGCCGCGGAGGTAGCCGTCGCGGTTCGGCGAGAGGGGCTTCGGGGTCTTGATGATTTCAATGTCGAGGCGGGCGCCAAAGGGGGTGAGGTGCGAGACGGTGAAGTTGTGGCCGCCGGGGTATCGGTCGGCCGGGAGGTCTTCGGCGAACTGGCGCAGACCGAATGCGGTGAGGACGGAGATGATGTTGGTGTCGTGGGAAAAGTCAAAGTAGAGGCTCTGGTTGAGCGGAAAGGTCTCGGTGTTGTTGTCCAGGGTGACGTTGATTTGAGAGCCTGAGTAGCCGAGGGTGTGATTCTTCAGCCGGGCAAGGACTTCCTGCTGGTACCCAATACCGGTTGCTCTCTGTGCATCGTAGATGAAGGATTAGTATTCTGACCTTGGCTCTCATGACTAGTAGGGCGTTTCGGATACATACCCCGACAGGACTGTGAAAGGCATTGCCTCCCGAGAACCACACATCGATGGAATAGCCAAAGCCTTGCCATTCCTCGTAGGTGAACAAGTCGCAGAACATGCTGTAACCGTACGCCACTGTCTCATAGGGGCACAAGGTTTGAGCATTGTAGACATCATCAACGGTCCACTCAAATCCCTCAGTCATCGCTTGGAAGCGAGGAACAGCTAGTCAAAGTCAGCACGCTGATTTCCTCAGAGCCACACCACTTCAATAGCGACAATGGAAGAAATGCATACCATCTTTGAGGTAGGTGCTAATCCATTTCTGTTTGGCTTCGTCGGCTGAGTGTTTGGTGTTGGCATTTGGACAGTTGAGTGAACCTGCCAGAGAGTTGTTGAAGCCGTGGGACTCAATGATGACTTCGATAGTTGCGTTGTTTGTCCTAAGACTTGTAAGTCATGGCTCGTGGACGCATTGAGATAGAGCACTCACCATTCGAGTCCAAAGAAGCCAGCCATCCAGTTTTCTGCTGACTTGAGCATGCGATCTTGTGTCTATACAGGCCGTTAGCTCAGGTAGCCGGAGTTGGTCGTCATTTGACTAATTGTGAGCTTACAGTCGTGCGAACGATAATCTTGCTCTTGGGATTATACAACCTGCCATACATGTAGCTGTGAAGCACGCCTATGCAGATGTCAGTATGTACTACTCTGAGATACAATCACTAGGGGGGATTTGCTGATGACGCAACGGAAGACGTCAGCTTACCCGAGTTGTACAGCTCCTCACGGCCCTTGGGCACCAGAATCTCAGACCCGAGGTTATATTCCCAATCCTTGAGAAAGTTCAGCGGCCCCTTGGGATTGAACTTGTCCGAAGCATTGGCAATGCGCTGGGCAAACTTGGTGACGCCAACCCCAGACGTAGGATAGCGGGCACCGTGGCGGGAGAGCATCTGGACCTGGACGATTTCGGCTCCGGCGGGCAGCGGGTACTCGTCGACGCCAAAGCCCGGCGAGGGAAAGTAAGGAGACAGATAGCCCATCATCTTGAAGATGGTGTCGTTGCCGGGCTTCATGCCCTCGACGGGGATGGCCGTCTGCAGCGGCTCGTTGGGCACAAAGGTGGCGGTGGGATCAAAGGTCCTCGTCTGGGCCATGAAGGCGGCGCGGCCGGTGGCCGTCGGGCCGGCCCACAGCTCCGGCGATGTCTGGAAATACTGGGGCACCTTGCTGGGGGCCGGACACGAGCCGGGGCCGGAGCCGTATATCAGGTACGGCAGCGACAGGTACAGGTTGGCCGCCAGCAGGACGACAAGGGCCACGACGAGGACGAGGATGGTGGTGCGGTACCGGCGATCGGCGCGCGACCGGCGCGGCGGCAGGTAGGCTGGGGATGCCACTCCCTCCTCCTCGGCGCCATCTTGTACGTCGTCTTGCCTCTCGTCTTGGTGGACCGGCCGATAGTCTGAGGTGTCGCCGCGGGCGGGCTTGCTGATTGGTTGTGAGACGGGCATGGCGATATGGATGGATGGACGTCGTGTCTCGGGATGGGCAGCTTCCGTGGCCGCTGGCCGTCAACAGCTTCTACCTGACGAGCCAATCAATCAGCACGGGGACGTAAATCTCCAGGAGGCTGGAAGAGACAGAAGGAGACAAGATGAAAGGGATCACAAGACGCGCGTCTCAGCCCGTGACGCATGCGGCTGATGCTCGTACATGATGGATGACCTGTGCACTTACTGTACCAGCACCAGCAATTGGATGCTCTCGTATCGCGTCTCAACTGGTCCTTGCTCCGCGGCCCCCCTTGTCTCAACCCAGTCCGACGGAACGGTGCGATGCGGATTGCGATGTGATGCAAGATGCGATTCGATGGCGATGGCGATGGCGATGGGACGCGATGAGACGAATGATGTGCGACCCGCCTCCCTCTATCGGAGGCCCCCAGAAGCAGCGTCTGGCCTCTGCCGGGTCCGATTCGCTGCTAGGGTACAGAGCGGCTGAAGCCTGGTCGGCGAGGCGATGAGGATGAAGCCGGTGATGCCGTTGGTGAGATGAGGTTGGGCAAGCTGATGGCAAAAGGGTTAGTAGATAGTACGAGTAGGGATGGAGCTGCGAGCTGAAGACAAGCTGCTGCCCGTTAACTGAGACGCCGCCCCACGCATAAGCAAGGGGGGGCGATGTATTGGATGTATCCTGTCCCCTGTAGCTGTATGGAGATGGTACATGCCGTACCTACTCGTGCCCCCTGGCAAAAGGGAGGGACGTTACAGTATATCCTGGGATATATGACACTGTATTTCGAGTTAGTGAGGTCGTCATTTGGCTTCTAGCGGGAGCGCTCTGGGGAGACGCGAAGAAGGGGGTTCCCTACCCAGAGGCGCTGTACGTCGCCCGCTAAACAACTGGACCGGGGACCTGGAGGCATCCATCCCGCCGTTTCGGGTCCACAGTAGCAACACTGTACCGCTAACAGGGGCCCTCCCGAACTGATATCTCGGCATGTAACCAACGAGAGACGACGATGGCTTCCTTTTCTGAGCAACAAGCGAGGTGACCACATCTTTTGGTTGAACCCCCCCCTGGCAGCGAGACATGGACCCTTTTTAGGCTCGCGATCGTGACGAGCATCGAATCGTTCGGGCATCGAGGATTTGCCCTTTGCATCGGCACTTGGCATCGGATTCTTTTTTCCCGTCTGCGCGTGTCCGGGGAGGGAACCTGCATAGGTAGTACGTAGTACTACTGTGTGAGGCTGGCCTGTGATATCGGAGATATCTCTTGCTTGTGATATTGAAGATATCTCACGAGTTATAGTTTTTTTGAGGCATACTCATGATATGCAATGATGCCTTGCTTCACACAGCTTACATCAAGATCAAAAATACCTAGATGCTATCTAAATCCGTACCACTTCACTCTTCAACTGTCAACTCCATGAAATCTATCCTCTAAAGCTTCACCCGCAGACATGACGCACCCATCAACCCGTGTCTCACAAGACATGCCCTCCCTCCACCAAAAACAGCGTCATCCGATCCCCCGTTCCCCCAGCCATCATCCGATCTCCATCCCTAGATCTCTCTTCTCTCTCTCTCTTCTTCTGCCTTTACCTGTCTAATACTAGTAATACACCCATCACCGGCAGCAAGGTCCGGGACATGCATCAAGTAATCTGCCACAAAATCTAAACTAGTGAACACATCATTGAGTCGGCTACCAACACTGCCGCTCCTAGTTCTGGCGACTCGTCAGAAAAACTTGCCTCTAACTGGAGCCAAGAACACGGGACATTTATTTCCAGCCTCGACACACAACTGATCATCTACTGCAAGGGAGGGGCTGTTGAAAGAGAAACCCGAGTCAGACACCTGGCAAGGAAAAGAAAAAAAGAAATGTGAGACAAAGAACAAGAGAGAAAGAGACGCCCGTGTAACCTCATCTAAACGCCGCCGCCGCGCTGAACACGTAGTACAAGGTATGATTCGCATCACAATCGCCCATACCTTGGCCTACCAGAGCCATCACAGGCCCCCTCCAGCCTCAATACATGGGTTCCTGTCCTCTTTCTCTTCTCCCTTCTTTTCTTTTCTTTCATCTCTTTTTCTTTTTTTTTTCTCCCAGCATCCCCCTTACTTTCGCCTCATGAATCCTACTACTAGTGTTCACTTATACGAAGTGTGATGTGAACTACTGCTAGCAACCTACTTACACGTACCTTCATACCCAGTCAAATAAGTAAGAGAAAAACAACCAAAAACAAGCCACCACATCCCGACCCAAGACATCATTACAAGCACACTCCAAAACCGCCGGCGCCTCTCTTCTGTTTTTCTTTTTTTTATCTCCTTCGTCGTCCTCGCCCTGCATTCGTGCTCTCATCGCCTAGACCCAGCCCATCATCGTCTGCCGCGTCTAAGCCAACCTCCTGTGTAACCCAACCTCTCCCCCTTAGTCCACCAGATAGCCAAGGCGCGTACTAGTAGCCCATATTGATCTGAATCAAAATGCAGAACTCGGCGTGAGACATTCATGACCACCATAGTATATACCATCACTTTTGTCCACCCCATACATATTACATACATTACCTCTTTTGATCAAAACAGGCCAGGGGGGTTATCAAACCGCCACGACCCTTGCAAAAAGCGGCTGAATCAACCCATCCCAGTCTCGTGACCCAATCATCTACTCGAGCATCCCAACGGTCTGGTTCAGACTACCTGTACCCTAGGAAAAAAGGAAAAAAGACACGAGCTCCACTTTCGACGTCCCATCAAATGACATGCTCACTCAAGGCCCCCCCAGCTTGAGGCTGTCGCCAATCGAGGGGGAGCCATTGAGGCCGCAAATTACTGCTGAGCACCATGCTGGTCGGGCTGGGAGGATCATTATCTGCAGTGCAGGGAGTTGCATCTGGCATCATGCAAGATGAAGCCATGCATCGTCCTGATCGATTCGTCAGGGGCTTATTTGCTGTTTGTCCTCCACAAAGCAAACAATCACCACCCCCTTCTTCTAGCCACCGCAAATCCTCACAGAAAAAGGAAGAAACAGGCGAATTGAATACTAAGTATGAACATGTTGTCATTTTTGGACCAATCTAACTAGTTCTAATCTATGCCGTTCTACCTTTCGTGCCGGCGTGAGCGCATTTTGGCGGAGACTGATCCCCATCCGTCTATCTATATAATTTTGATCAAGCAAAGCAAGGAAAACAAGCCCCGGTCTATGTTTTTTTTTTTTTTTCTTCTTTTCTTTTCTTTTCTTTTCTTTTATGCCTCTTTCTTTCTTTTTCCGCTTGCCAAAGAACGCCGGACTGTATGCAGTTGCGTGCGGCAGGATGAGAAATCTATACGTCAAAGGGGGAGAGAGCCCTTCCCCGTCCATTAGTGGCTCTCGCATCAACCCCCGCATTCCACCATCTCCGTGTGTCTCGTGAAGTCCCCTAACTTGGGGACAAGTTCAAGGTTTCTCAGCCAGTCATTTAATAGCTTTCCCACTCTAGTTGGGCTGAGATCGCAGAGGAAAATAGCCAGAGGGCATGGGTTCCAGGTGCCACACACGGGTCCCAGCCTGGCCAAACGCCTTGTTCCACTCATCTTCCAGGTCGAGAGGGATGCTCCATCCCATCTCGTCATCTCGGAGCCGCATGCGGACAAGGTGCCTGCGCTGGTTGGGCTCAGAGCCGTTGACAAAGCCTTCGCGTCGGTGGAGGATCGCCAGGTTGTTGATGAAGTGAATGTCGCCGGGCTGGGTGGTGAACTCAAACTTGGTCGCCTCGGCAATGTCTTGGATCGCATCCAAGGCCTCCACCTGAGCCGCAGTGAGCGTCGGCAAGTGGGCGGGCCGAGCATGGCTGGCGCTCCCCATGAGAGCAGCTCTACCAAAGTTGGTGATCAGATGGCCGTCGTGGTGAAAGAAGACAGGGCGGCATTGGAACTTGGGCCTAAAGTGAGACACAGTCAGGTTAGCTTCTGTCTTGGCCAATGGCATCATCAAAAGTCTCAAGTCAAACTCACAGAGCAAAAGGCCAGTCGGATCGAGCCAAGGTGCGGATCAGGTCGGGACGGGTGGCGGCAAGCACATTGTAGACGGTATAAGTCGAGGCGATGATGCATTTGCCCCCAGCCTTGGCCGCGTTTCTCGTGAGCCAGCTAATGATGTCGCCGGCCTCCTCATTGTGGAAAGTCTAGTCGTTCACACTTGCGTCAGTCGTCTGCAGAGATTGGGGCACATGCTGCGGGTGACTTACAATCGGAGAGGTCGAATGACGGTGGTGCTCAGCCCGCTGCTTGGAAGAGTCGTCGGCGATGATGTGAACTGAAGAAACATGTTAGTCTACCGCATAATCTGGGCTCGGCTACTCCCTCTCTTACCCAGCATGTTGCCTTTCTTGTCCTGGCGGCCGAAGCGATTGGCAATGTGTGCTTGAACGCCGAGGAAGATGGTCGTCATGTCCTCCACAGAGTACTTCTTGGAGTCGAGGCCTCGAAGCACAGCGAATCCCTTGCCTTGGTAGATATCGTTGCGCATGCCCTTCAGCACGTTGGGGCCAACAGTGGGAAGCGGGAAATGCTCAGGGGTGGCGAGATCTCCATCCAGTTCTAGGGCTGCCGCTCAGTCAGTACGTAAGGTCCGGGGGAAATAAAAAGAGGAGTCGATAGTGTCCATGGCAGTCAGCTCTCACCCTTGAAGTGCTTGAGAGCGGCGTCAATCTCGCGAATCTCATCTGCGTCCAGGTGGTGGACGTAGTCCGATTGGCCGGCAAATTGCTGCCCCGTCCAAGCGAAGGGCGAAGACAAGACAGCAGGGAAGCCACTGGGCAGACTCGACATCTCCGCCGGAGCATAAGGCTGCTTGAGCTCATGGTGAGGAGCCACAGGCGTTGAGTTGACAACAGGACCGGCCGCGGGATACGCCATTGTGAACGAACAAAGACGGGGGACGTTGCTGGCTGCTGGTAAAGGAGGCTGAGAGGTGGATGGGGGGGCAAAGAACGGCAAGACTCTAAAGGTCAGAAGAGAGCGTGGAGGATATGGAGCAGAAGCAAGTCTGTGAGAAGTGTTGGAGGACGAAGAGTTTTCAGAGGAAGAGTATATCAGGCAGGTATAGAGGCTTGGAAGCAGTCGGTGTGATGGGCTGCTGATACGGGCAGGAGATAGAAGAGGGGGTAAGAGCGATGGACTCCGTCTTCTTATATCTTGGAGACACAAGGGCGCTGTGATCCACGCTCGATGGGCTACCGCTTGTCTTGACTTCCCACCGTACCGTAGGTACCGTTTGTTTCATCCCGCGGATGCCTGAGCAGTCAGTCAGGTAGGACGGACCACTGAAACCGGCTGCCATGGCCGACCATGATGCACGATGCCTTGGAAGAAAAAAGAAACGACAATCGCCTCCAAGGCACTTGGGCACTCGCCGGACCAGGTTCCTGGTATCTCGGGACTTCACTCCCGCCCCCGTCCCGTGGCCGGAGTCACACAAACGCGGCCTTCCGGCTGCCACCGCCCCTCCTCGTGAAGCATCGCCGCCGGGAGCTGGCCAGGCACACTACCTGGTTAGTGAGCAATCGTTTGTCCTTGCATCGATCCCCTCTTAGCCTTGGCCACAGCCGTCATCAAGCCAATCTTGCTGTGAAACAAGTGGTAGGGGGCAGTAAGCCGCGAGACAGCCGACCAGTGTAGTGTGCTCCAGGTCTGAGTACGAGATGGTCCGTCGTCTGCCTTTCCGCTTTCCTCGTCTCTGTGTTCCTTTTTCTTTTTTTTTTTTCCCCTTCCTGTTTCCTCTTTCTCTGTGCTTTTTCTCTTGAACCTTTCTTTTCATGGCAAGGGAGTCCTCATCTTGTCTCCCCCCCTCATTTTTGGCCCTGGCCCCTTTCCTTCCTTTTTCTTTACTAGGTTCCTCAGCTGGGTAAGTCGTAGGTCATCGTCAGTTGAGAAAAGCCAACCAGGCAAACCAAAGCAAACCTCTCTCCCTTCTCCCGCCGCTTGCAACTAGCGGTCTATCGCTGCTCTGCGCCAATGTCCCGAGTCGATGCTGCTATCCTGTCGTTGGAGTCTCTGCCACCAGCGTGGACGGGTGCGTGCGTCGTGCGAGGTATGTCGCCGCTAGGCAACCATGAATGGTGGCTCTTCCTTGCGTATTTGCTCCAGATGACTCGCTATTCGCAAACAGAGATGGCCGACTTATATAGAAAGCTCGCAGTGGTCTTGAATCATCCGATCCGACGATGCAAACGGCAGACTTCAGCAAGGTGATTGCCTCGCATAGGCCGTTTGCTTCCCGTTACACCAACTTGAACCAATCCCGCAATAGTCCATCGGCGATACCGGCGAGAAAAGAGACAAGAGGCTCGATACACCTTAGCGTATTTCTCGTGCCCGTCATTCGATGTGAGCATCTTCATCTACGCTTCACTCAACCTCGTACCCCCCGCTGAACAAGGGTCAAGCGACACCCCATGACCATCTCGGCCTGCGAAACAGCTGTGCAGTTCCCCTCTACTAGCGTACGGGGTATTTCGACTACCTTACTAGTGGTGGCAGTATTACCTATCCCTGACAGAGTGTACATACGTATGCCCCCCTGGATCCCAGCGCCGGGGTACCTGCAGCCTGCAGCCTGCCCTTTCATCCAAGCCAACCTGAGAGTTCACACTGGCAGTACCACAATCTCACCGCTTCGATGATGATCAAGAGTATCTCTGTCGCCCTCATCGTTGCTCTCACACACGCTGATTTGTAAGATAGGAAAGAGCCACAAACACCCAAATGCAAAGTTACCAGATAGTAGTCCTGGGGTGCCATTTCTCGTCAAACAGTTGGCTAACGAAGAAGAAGTCATTCTCATACTCCCCTCTGGCGCGAATTTGCTCCCAATCTCGCTCTGGCAATCGCAGTCATGGATTAGCGCGAGTCCGGGAATCTGGTTCGCCGACAGCATGGTGGTAATATCCGGGTACTACTTACTATGCCGTTGGACGTACGCCCTGGTCGCCCGGACAAACTGGATCTTATCCTCATCAAGATGCGCTAATGTTCGCAGATCTTGATCCTCGCACTCTTCCGAGAAGGGCGCCACGCCCTTGTTGCAGTAGTGGAAATGGGCCAGGATGATATTTGCTCCTGTATCACCACGGCCGTCGGAACAGCGCAATTAGTCAGTTTGCACGTGCATACGACGCCAAGCAGGGGGGGGGAAACAAAGGCTCACCCAGATGATATTCTTGAACTTTGGCTTCTCGAGCAAACCGACGCTGCAGTTAAGGTCCAGTTAGCGACTGGGAAGAGACAAACTGCATGGGGATCACCGCCTGTGGCATGGCTGCTTGTTGCCGATGCCTGTTTCCTTCAACTCTTCAAACGGGGCAAACTCACATTCATGCCGTGCTTGCGAGCATAGCCCGCATCGTGCTTCGTGATCAGAGCGACGTTGTGGAGCAGAATGAATGCTACCAAGTACGTCACCAGCCAGCTTGACGGCTTGTTCTTGAGCATCACTTTTTGAAGGTTGTCCAGAAGCTCATGCCGAAGTTTGGTCTGAATGTGCTGGATCAAAATCATGTCCATTTGCGCGCCCAGGACGGGGGGCAGCGGGATCTTCCCGGGATTGGGACTGGTCTCGTCCAGTATATCGGTGGCCATGCCCAACTTCTCCTTCCCGGCGATAAACGCCGACGTGGTTGACAGGCGGACGGCTATCCACAGCCGAAGCGTCCAATTGAGGAGCTCAAACGTTTCGGGCGGAGTTGCCGGGTCCTTCCACATGTGCCAAGCTTGGAGATATGTCTTGTACAAGAGGTTTTCGCTGTCACCAAGCATGTTTCGGAATATGTCGGTCATGGAGTCTCGGATGTACCGTGTGTACGCCGACTTGCCCGCCTCCAGATCAACCAGTGCATATGGGGGAATGGTAACCGACTTTTTGGTCCCCTGATAGTCCCATGTCCGCTCCAGCTTATCGCCGTCCCGTGGAACAAATCTGCGCACCTGCAGTGGCATATACCTGTTTGAAAAGCCTACAGATATGTAAATGACCTTTACCTCCCGCGAGGCCCAAAGCTGAATGGGATCAGAGGAGTTTTTGTTCCATCTTTGTGTCCATTCGTAACCTGGAACTTGGCCCGGCTTGTAGAGGGTCATGTCGGTGATCTTGTACCGGAGACAAGGCAGTCGCGCCGCCTTTGTGTTCTCAACCTTCTTACATGTCAAACAGCTGCCACCCAGACCATCCGAGTTGAACTCGCACTGCAAGGGTACCAACGTATTAGCTTCAATCTTCCACAGCGAGTCTTGCTCCGCCACACGGTGCTGGGTACATCGCCGCACCTCGCAAGCTCACTGAAGAGAAACCATCACTTACACGTATGCGCTGCATTCTGCAGCGTATGCAAGAGCCCATCTTCCTTGTTTGGGCTGTTTGTTCTCGGAGACTTTGGTCTCGAAACGGACCCCGCTTGCCGTTCCGCTGGGCAGCCGGCTGGTTGTTATCGGGAGCCGGCTCTTGCCTTTGAATCGCTGAATTTCCCGCATCCTCGTGTGGCACCTGTTGAACTGGATGCTGCACTGCAGGAGCATCATAGCCAGCATACGGCTCCGAGGGTGTAATCTCAATCGTCACCAAAGGAGGGTGGGCCAGCGGCACAAGGGGGGTTGGACCATACTGCAGAGGCAGAATAGGAATCGCATCTATCGGATTCTCATCGATAGATGGCATCGGCATTGCTGTTGAGGCCATCGTGAAATCGTACAGATCCGAGGAAGCGAGCTGATCGGAATACTCATGCCCTATCTGGCTTAGCAGATAAGGGTCGTTGCCCGTATCCCCCGTAGACGGCGGCTCTCGTAGTACAGATGGTCCCAAAGCTGGCTGCATCAGAGGCTGCACCGAGGGCTGGCCGAGGACAGGATAGTCGTCAATGGGCAAAGGGTCCAAGTTGAGTTGACCATCCTGAAGCTGCGTAGCTTGGGGGAGTGCTTCGGCGCCAGGCACAAGATTCGGCATGGGCTGCACCGTATGAGCTGCTACGGGTGGCGCCACTTCCATTGTAAATGGCTGAGGAGGTTCATACACCACTGCCGTCGCAGCGGGAAGAGGCTGGTATCCTGCAGTTCAAGCCATCAGCCGATTGCCTTTGGCACTCCCAAGGAGTCACAAAGCAGCGGACACAACCGTAGCCTACCGGTGGGATGCTGCCATCCGAAGTTACAGCAAGCGGAAATGGACTCTGCCATACAAGTCAAGGGGGAACTAAAAGGTGGAACTTCGGAGAAGGTCGGGGCCCATCGCGGGACAATTGACGTTGGATCATGGACCTGCTGGTGGTCATCTTGACTCGCCACAGGCAGCTTTTCCTGGTAGCCAGTGTCAGATGACGATGGCTCGTCTGCGGAAGGCATTTGGTAAAAGCCTTCTAATCGCCTGCGCTTCTGAGAGGGCGAATGCGGGCCGGAAGGGCAGACAGGAGGATAACCAAATGCGTAACCCGGTGTGTATCCAGGTGTATATGCGTATCCCGACGGATGGCCTGATGTGTAGCCTGACGCGTATGCAGAAGGATGTTCGGAGTAACCGAAAGAGAAGTCGGGGACCGCCGTTGCTTGTCCTACAAAGAGCTGTGAAGCATCAGGGGGGAATTGTGAGAAGTCCGTATTCACGGCAGGAGCCAGAGGCAGCGAAGGCACTGATAGCACATCAAAGGTGCCCAGCGCCCTCACTCTCTTTCGACGTGGAGCCTGTATGAATGTTAGCTGGACCCTGCCGTTGAAGGTTGTTGGAGGGTGATGGAGGGAAGAGAGTGGTACGTCAGGTAAGCTGAATCAGTGTCGTACGGGGAAGAGGTTTGGGCAAAGGGAGCGAGCATGAGAAGGCAGAGCAGGAAAGCCAAAGACAATTGTGACAAGAACTCAAACATCGGACGGCGGGAAGCAACGCCAAATATATCTATGCAGTCTACCGTCGTAGAGTGAGGAAGGATGCTTACCATGATGCCAGGAGATAGAAAGGGGGTGTTGGACAGATGCGGCGTAGTAACGGAAGTAGACTCCAAGGTACTGGCACGTGGAGAGTCAAGTAGCAACTAAGCTCCAGAGACAAGGCAGTATCAACGAGGTACACCAAAGCTGTGCACCAAAACACCGGGAGAGTTGAGCAACGCCAGGGGAGGGGTGGAATTCCTCTGGTGCCACCAGAACCATTCCTGGGGGCAGACTTGGTTGGCTTTCGCTATGTCAAACGATAGGTGGAGCGAAAAGGCTCGGCGGCCGAGGAGGAGCGGGAACACGGGAGAACCGCAAATCCCCAAGACGAGGGTTCGTCACCGGCGTGCTCTCTGGTATGGAACAAGTTCTGGCCGGAGAGTGAGAGAGGCAGAGACAGAGGTGGCATGTAAGTAGGGAGCCAGCTAGCGTTGGGCCGTCGGCGAAGCAAGCCCAGCCCAGTGTGCGGCGCCGACCTGCGAAGCGCACCCGCTGTGGCTACACTCGTCCACGAGGAGCGACGGTCTCGTGCTGCCGCCACGCTGGTGACCGATGATGGATGTGCTCCGGGGACACTGGTGTTGCTGTTGCTGTGCTGCCGTCGTTGTTGGTGCCGGCTGTACTGTATCCTCGAGCCCCAGGGATCTCCTCCGTGGTAAAGCAGGGATGATGGGTAGCGCGGGCTAGAATCTGGGGGCGTGTTGCCGAGATGTGCATAGGCGCTGGCCTCTGCCTAAGTGGCTGGATCCCAAGGCTAAACGACGATAGCTGTGATTTTCTTCCAAGGAGGAGGAGAAGCGAACTCGGTGAGAAAGCGAAAGTCATGGATCCCGGTGCTAAAGTGTATGTATTTAATGGCAACTGAGGGGTTGTGGACACAACCGGGGGTTAGGTTAGTCGGGATGCAAGCCCAATCTATTCCTCAAGGTCTCATTGAAGCAAAGGTTGCCTGGGCGTCCCCGATCGGGCCGGCATCCATACAGCTGCTGCGAAAGAGCGGGCACGTACTGTCGAGATAGCAATGGCCCCGATATGTCATTGCGCAGTCACTGCCCTGGCGATGTGTACAGAGTAAGAGCTCCAGCATGATGCATAGCACCGGAGCCATCAACACCAACTGGGCCAACGAGAGCAAAGAGATCCAGGCATGTCCGAGTTTGGCGTGGGAAAGAAGCCACGCAACCCAACAGTGGCATCGTCTCCAAGCCGGGAAGAAAGTGAGCAGTAGCGCCCAATGGAGCTGACTGTCAGTGTGTGCAATACAGGCAAGTGTTGCGGCAGAACAAGATTGGCGGCCAACGGCGAGCAGACCAATGAAAGTTGTCTCATCATCAAGGCCAGTATGGTACCACAAAGACCATTGTTGACTGCAGCTTATGAGCCGCGGGTCACATGCGCTACGACCTGCATACTGAACAGACGCAGCAGGGCAACCCCAAGACACAGGCCGTCCATCCAGAGTGACCACGTTCAGGTTGTTTTATCCCCGCAGCCTTATTTGAAGACAGGCTTGCCTTGATCAAGGATCGAAGAACTCTCGGGATGGCGCATTGGCGTCCTTTTGTCCTCTTGATTTCTACTCCAAGATGCCATCTATAGTAGAGACGAAGTCAGACGAGGCACAATGTCAAATGATCTGGCGGGTTGCGGGTGCTTGACCATCGGAATGACGCCAGGCTCGAAAAGCACTCGAAGCTAATACCTGATCAAGGAGCTAGCTCTAGGTGTTACCACACCAGGAAGCTCGTCATGACAGAACTGCTTGGAAGTGGGGACCGGTGAGCCTAGCACGTCTTCGACTGCACCTACTCGGCTTGAAAATCCAGCCATGGCACAGATGGCACACTCGAAACCACAGGGGATCTGATCTGTCCGGGTCGTAGCCGCAGCTCAGCGGGCAGGGGTGTGAAAGGGAGCTCGAAAATCTCTCGAACAGCCCCGGCGAGCAGCAGCCGAAGCTGGCCGTATCTGCGATTGGTCAGGCGGCTTGGTCGAGGTTGAGGTCGAGGAACAGCACCGGCGCGATTTCTCGAAACTCGGCACGTAGCATCGGAAGAGAGGGCGAGGGCGAGGGCGAGGGCGAGGGCGAGGGTGGGCGGTTCTTTGTGTTTTCGCGTGGCTGTCTCGTCGCACGAGACATTGTTGCGTTTCCCCACGCTTCGCGGGCATTTGTGGCACCCTGGCTGCACGTTTGCACTGCTCAGCACGCGGCCAGTGGCTGGATCATGGCGCCCGATTCAGGGTTCATGGTTCAAGCCATGGCCCATCAAGGCTCTGATGCTCCGGAGATACAGCGCCGCTCACGACTGGCCGGCCTGGGAGAAGAAGCATTGGATGCTGTGCCATGTGAAAGTCCACGAACCTGGTAAGATCATGGATGTTGAATTAAGTTGGCGGACTAGTACCTACAAGGCGGTAGAGGTGCGGAATGGCGGTGGCTCCCTTCCCGCTCCTTCCCCAGAAGCTAGTCTGGCCATCTGGCTCTAGCACTGGAAGCTGAAATCTCGTGCCTGGAGGCTGGCTCCATATTTCTCCGCGCTTGGCTTTGGGCTGAGGGGGTCGGACTTTCCTTGTGCCTGCCCAACGCCAGCGCAACTGCCTGTGTCTGTCTGGAAGCATGGAAGAAGGGAAGGCGCCACGAGGCGCTCGTACATACAGTTGTACCTGCCACCGCCAGACGAGACCTTTTCCCCTGTTTGAGCCAATCAGCGTCCGATATGGTTAATCCATCTGTGATTGAAATGAGACAGTATGGAAACCTCGAACAGCCTCTCGGCAGCTTCTGACGAGCAAGTGCTGCGGAGATGCTCGCTCTTTCCACCGCTTTGCGTCTCTCCTTCCCTCCCCGCTGCTGCAACTGTTCGGGCAAGTGGAGGTGCTCAGGCCAATGCGAGAAATGCACCGCGACGTCATTCCGACTCTCTCATACCTCAACCTACACCTACCCTAATTTCTACTATCTCCATACTACTAATACCTCGAGCTGCCATGAGTACCGGGTACTCTCTGGCTTCTGAGATGTCTCAGAGAGCTGCACATTACGAACATGCAACTGTCAGAGCTCCTCATACGACTTGATGCTCGCCAGTTTTGCGTTATCACCATCATCGTTTGGCTTGGCTGCCTCTGATATCGCCCACGAAGACTGGCTATGGCTTCGTCGTCCAGCTGCCGATTCCTCGCGACAGGCTACACGGCATCAGCCAGCCGTTATTGCCCCGTGGCGCCGACAAGCAGTATGGGGTGTGATGGGTCATGGATTGGATTCCCCCTTGAGTGCATATGCAGACGGACTGGACATTCTCGTGGTCCACTTCAAGACTGGGTGAAAGCTTGGACAGTCATGACACGGAGAAGATACATAGGGCCACAATGTGGAGTGGTCGTGGTTGTAGCACCAGAGAGACCATTACAGCTCACATCTCTCACGGCCCAGGACGAGGCAACAGGGTTACATGATGCTATTCCGCGGTCCACCAGGCTACGTGTATGTGGTGCCGGCCGCATCAGACGGTCTCGTCGTGCAGATACACCATCCTCTTCAGAGCGGTCATGGCTCCCATTTGGAATGGCGGTTGGCAACCCTCGCCGACCGGTGAGCAGTTAGTCTGGACGCCACAATGCGACTAGCATAATGTGAGTTTGTCCAAACCCTGCTGGCGGCTAGGGAAATACCTAGCTCGACGCAGTGGTGCCGGCCTGTTATTCGGGCTGCAGAGAGAGGGAGGCATGGATCTTGATGCCGCTCCTTTTGGCCGGCCTACGAGGTACCACAGACTAATTAGAACAGGTCACGGTGAGGAGTTCGGTACTTTCAGTTCGGCGTAAAGACTTGCCTCTGCGCTGACATCACTCCGAGACGCACGATGGCAATGAGGACTTGCTGTGGTCGGTACCTGTGGTGCGGATGTGCAGGTGTGCGTATGTGAGCGTCTTCACTAACACCACGGCTACTTGTCCCCGATGGACGGCGTCCGTAGGCATGACATTATGCGTCTTACACTTGCAACGATATGACCAATGGCAAGCTTTGAAGCAGATCGTTCCATGCTTTATCTTCAGCAAATCTTGTCGACTAATCCAGGATTTGGCGGCAGTCGAGCCCGCTGGCATTCAGATCACGTTGCTTGTAGAAGACGTGTAAGTGGGCAGGGGATACATCATATGCTAGTATATGCTTTGTCGTACAAGGTCCAATTCGCGGCATGCTACGCGATAGCATCCCAGAAAGTGAGCTTTGGAGCTTATCGCCACCGACAGGCTACTTTTGTGCTGCGTAGGAGACCCTATTTATGCAACATGGTATGCTCTCAGCTCTGCTAAGGTATCGCGATAAATCTCCATGGAGTTGCTTTGGCCCGCTGCGCCGCGCCGCTGCTAACCTACCAATACCGCGGGCCGCATACACCTCTTGACTCCCATCCGCATCACGCTTCTCTCGAGAAGTCCGTACGGCTGCAAATATCCCGCGCTGCGGCTGAAGATGGTTGCATATTCACCGCAGAGCCTGTCTGAGTCAGTCTCAGCGCCACGAAATACCCCTGAAACAGCAGGTTGAAGCTGTCAAGACCCGCCCCGGCCCTCACGGACGACAAGCACAGTCCTGCTAGTACACGGAGATGGCTGCGTTTGCCTGATTTGACAGTTGGGAAAAGAGGAAAAGAGAGACAAATGCAAGGCATTTGGGGGCCAAAGTTTCTTTGCTCCACCCAATCATGCACTTGGACTCAGCTTCAGCAAACAACAGACGTGGTCGAAACCCGACATCGCCTTTGATCTGCATGGGAAGCGCCAGTGGCGGCGGCCCCGTATGACACAGAAACAGGCGTATGTACGTAGAGCATGAACAGATGAGGAAGCTTTGGGACACGGGCACAATGTCAGGAGGAGGGAGTGCCTGGCGGACGGGATGAGCAGCCATGATGGCCTGCCTTTTGATGTCAAGGCTCGCTCTGCCGTCCAGGCCAGGGCCGCCTGCACTCGCTGCTGTAGTGCGGTGATGGGAATAAAACAACAGACGTACCGGCAGGAGGCTTTTCAGCGTATTGAGCCAGAACCATTAGTCGTCTCCGCGTTATTATTCCAGTTGACTTGTCCTGTAACCTGTAAGACTGCGTTACACTACTGCCTTAGCCTTTGAACATTCCGTATAAGTAGGTGAATGACTACCTTGGGTAGGGTCAGACTGGCTGACAGTCACCTCTCAACAGCACAGCAGCCAGAATCTTGGGCTAATCTCTCCATCAGCACAATGTGGAAATTGGACCCAGACAGCTTCCAGCCTCACCGATATGCTGTGCTCCCGAGACGGCCATTGCCGATGCGCATGTCCCTGTCCAGCGTAGCAATTACAGGACTGATGGCTGCAAAGAGATGCTTCCTCGACGGGCAGCAAACTCTCAACTCTCAGCCTTTAGCCCCAGCTTGCCAGGGATCCGTCGGGCTTTAGGACAAGTGCGGCTTCAACACCGTCCTGCGCTGGTCTTTTCTGCCTCTTGCAAACCCGGCAACTCTCCCCGTCAAAGAGCAAGCAACGTCGTCCACATCTGGTCGAATATCGACTGAGCTGCATGTGCGTGTCAGGCTCTTCGTCTGGACTGCAGACTCCAGAGTCCAGACAGCACTGGATGGAGGTACGCGGGTACCGCAAGGCCGCATCATGTGATCCGGCAGATGGCCAAATCCAGCCAGATGCAGCAGCACCACGGAAAACCCCCCCAGTTGATGCTTCATGCACGGCAGCTGCCCAGCTCCAAGCTTGCAAAGCAGGCCGTTACACAGAATCGACAATCCTCGCTCCTTCGCGCACAATCGGAAGGCCGGCCAGTCTCTGCCAGCTGCGGAGGGAGGCTTGAAGGAACCGAAGGCCCATTGCTAGCCTTTTGCATCGGACGGGCCGAGTCTGAGGGGGCAACAGGAGCAAACAGCAGCGGCTCGAGGCGACGAGGCCAGCAGGTTTGGCGGACGAATGTCTCCAGCCATAGAGGCTTGCACGGGAGCGCACTGAAACGAAACCGGGGGAGCAGTCAGTGGTAGGTATCCCTCCATGATCCCAGCCCCCCGTAGCCCGGCCGTTCTCTCTCTCTATCTCTTTCTGCGCTTCCCCCTTCCTAGTTCTCAGGCTCAGTGCCAGGCTCCACGACCTGTTTCGATTCGCTCAGGCCGTGTCCATTGACTGATAAAGGCACTGCCCTCTGCCTCGAGTAGACTCCTGGATCTGGCGTGCACCTACTTGTTTAGCTGAGACGGACATCATACCACCACATCTGCAACATGGAGCTCAGCCAACAGTCGATACACGATGTCATCCACCCAACAGCAGCCTTTGCGGACGAGAGCGTCTGGGAGAAGTCGGCAGCCTCTGCCGCCGCCCGGGCTGCCAGAGAGACGCCGTGGGAAGAGTCTCCACTGAACCCCAAGAACCGCATCGACAGTCTCGAGCCTCCCTCGCGGCCCCTGTGGCGAATCGACGGCTGTACTGCGTTTGGGACTCAGTTCTATGCGGTGCCGCTCTTCATGGACTCGATCCCCCCGTTCCGTGTGGATGTCTTCATTCCCGAGCCCGCGACGCTCTCTCACGAGCTGCGCAGCGTCCTCGACATGGACGTTGCCTTTTACACACGAGACGCATCCCGCATCTCACAGCTTGGCGTTACCCAGCATGTGCTCCGGCTGCTCCAGTACTGGACCTCGACGCTGGACGACCCGCAGCAGATATACCAGAACATGCCCTTTGGCTCCAGGATCGTCTTCAACAACCTGCCCAAGGATGTCAGCCAGGTCCGGGTATCCATGGCTCCAACGTACTACCTCGAGCGCCAGATGCTGTCGGTATCCTCCTTTCAGAGCTTCTGGGGGTCGCACGTCGACCTTCCACCGACTGTCGATATCCATGACGTCGTGTATTTGTCACAGTTGCACGACAGCGTCTGCCTCATTGAGTATGAGGGCAAGACGTGGATTTTCAAGGCCCTGACCAGCTACACCAAGTATCTCTACCACGAGTTGCGCCAGCTCCTCTCCATCAAGGCGCACCCCAACATTGTGGCACGCCCGGTCCATCTCATCACAAAAAAGTGCACCTTTGGCAGCAAGGTGGCGGTTATCGGGTTTACGCTCGAGTTGCACGTCCATGGCAGCTTGCGCGACCTGATCCCTTTCCTGCAGGTGCACAACCAAGTGTCGCTGGCCGACAAGGCCAAGTGGTCTGTCCAACTCGCCTCCGCCTTGGTGCACCTACGCGAGACATGCCACATCTTCTATCCGGACCTCCGGCTTGACAACATTGTGCTGTCGGGGTCGGGGGATGTTGTCATGGTCGACTTTGAGCAGCGTGGCGTCTGGTGCGAGTTTGCGGCCCCCGAGGTCAACGCCATCGAGTACGTGCGACTGTTGGCAATTGACGACGAGATTCCTGCGCATGTTGTGGACAAGTATGCCGGCATCTTGACGAGCATGCTCCCGGGGTGGGAGGAAATGGGCCAAGGGGAGGACTATGTCTGGCCGTCCGAGGGGTACAACGTCCCATGGGCCTGCCTGACAGCCCGAGAGCAGGAGGCCTGCGAGGTGTACATGCTCGGCCGCGTGCTCTGGTGCATCTTCGAGTCCGAGAGCGCCCCCCAGCGGGCCGCCGTGTGGCTCTCGTACCGCTGGGAGCCCCTGGTCGAGTTCCCCGGATACACGCGCACGCCGCCGGCCATGCGCGACCTCATTGACCGGTGCACGCGCGGCCGCCAGGCAGGGCTTAGCAGGCTCATTGTGCGCCGCAGGGACAAGCTGGTGCTGCGCGAGTACGAGAACACGGGGGAGTCGACGGCGAAGGAGGTCCAGAACGTCGCTCGCGACTGGTGGGCAAAGGAGATTGCCGACTCGGAGGCCTGGCTCAAGGAGCGCGCCGAGGGCCTGAAGAGGGGAGACTGGAACGAGAATTATTACAATCGGCCCAGCCTGCGCGAGGTCCACGAGGAGCTGGAGAAGTTTCGCAAGGAGAACAATCTGTGCTAAGCTACGCGCGGGGGGAGGAAGGGGGGAGAAGGAGCATATAAAGAACTTGTGATGTGATCTTCCCCCCTTCCTCTGTCTCTCTCCCTTGAGGCGCTCAGCCCTGTATGTGATCCGAGGGTGTGGCCTAGGCTTGCGGGGGAAGTTTTTTTTGACTCAGAAAGTCGTCGTCCGCGTTATGAGCATATGATGGCATGTAGCGGAATGGGTACTATATAAGCGAGTAAACGGTTTCTTAGGAGTTTGTGATTGTTTTCAATGACATTTTGTTGCTTTCCTTCTTGGCAGATTGATGCTGAATACGTTGTGAAAGGGGTCTCCCAGAGATCAAGTGATGATTGTAGTAATTACTGTGTACCTGCAGTAGTAACTACCTATCCTAGAACGTGCCTCCTACGAGTCCGCTTGTTGTTACATTGGCCCTGGAGGGCGAGAATTTGACAGAAGAGGAATTGGAAAGATACAGATGAAGAGGGAAAGAAAGAGATGATGGCAGACCTGATATCGCAACCAGTGCGATGCATGTCGCTGTAGGGTAACGTTGAAGGAAAAGATACAGGAGCGAAGAAGATGAAGAAGGAAGAAGAAGAGAAAGAAGAGAAAAGAGAAAGCGGAACTAACGAAGGCGAGGAAGAGAAAAATAGAATGGCAAAAGGGAGAAAAGGGGGGAGCAACAAGAGAAAGAAAAGAAGATGGATCTCTCACGGGATGTACATCCTCTCCTACTTCATCCTCTTCGACTCCCTGAAAGCACCGCCCTCATCCTCACCATCGCCCTGCCTCTTCAGTCCACCGCTGCTCCTCCTCCTAGTCCCCCTCAACCTCCCCAGCAGCGCCTTAAACTTTTCGAAATAACCCACCGGGGCGCCTTGCATCCCAATGTCCTCGAAGATGGCCTCCAGGGTGTGTAGGTGCTGGCTCGCCGCCTCGGGGATGAGACCCAGTTCCGCGAGGATAAAGTCTGCGTCCCGGTCTGCGTCTCCTATAAGGCGCAGATACAAGTTTCGCTCCGTGCGGCTCATTGGAACCCCGGCATGATGGGAAGAAGGGGAAAGAGGAGATTCGGAAGTGGCGGGGAGAGGCAGAACGTCATGGTTGCGGGCGACGACGGCAGAAAGAATGTGCACCAGCGTGCGAGCGGCGGCATCTTCCTCGCTAGGCTGAAGAGGCCGGTTGCGGGTGAAGATGCAGTTCCTGATGAGCTTGATGCATCCGAGTATGTGCTTTGCCGCCCAGGAGACGTCGGGGGGCGTCTCTGCCGAGCGCCTCCCCGCAGAGGCGGGATCGGCGGCATATGCGTCGAATCTGCGCAGCACGCGGTCGATTCTCTGTGACAGCTTTCTCAAGGCATCGCTGACGGCATCTTGCGGACGGGATACTGCCGACTGAAAGTAGTCGAAGAAGTGCGGGTTGTCGAGCAGCATTCGGAGCACGGTGCAGTCCAGGTCGTTGCGCTTCACCACTTTCTTCTTCCCGAGCAGCCGTTGGCCACAGAGATCCGGGCGGAACTCGTCCGGACTCATCCCGTAGACCGCGGCTAGGAGCTCGCGTGACTCTTGCACGCGGTGAGCAGCAAGTTCGCCTTCGCCCCCGTAGACAGAGTCCGGGTCAATGACCTGGCAGTGCAGGCCGGCAGATACGACGTCGAGGTGATGCTCGGCAATGGCCGTGAACGGATCGCCCAGCTCTTCGGCGTAGCCAGCCGGCGACATGGTCAGCGGTGTTTTGGCGTCATAGTCGTAGAGCATCTGCTTCGTGAGGCGATCCAGGAGCCAGAATAGGTGCGAGCAGGGCTCTCCGGCGTCGCCCTCGTTGCGTCCACATGAGCAGGTAATGCGAGATGCCCCTTCGTCAGTGGCATGGATGCGGACAGACCGAGTAACGAGCTCAGTCATCTGAAAGGCATATGTTTTGTCGATGAGCCGGCACTGCTGGAGCGCAATAGCCGGGGGCTCGCCAAAGACGTCGCGCACAGCGTCCTGCTCTTTTTGAGGCAGGTGGTGGATGTTGTAGGCCAATTTGGTAGGGGACTGTACAACCATGGAGAGCTCGTCTTCGTCTTCAGACTCATCTGAGCAGGAGTCAAGGTCGGAGCTTGACTCTTGTAAAGTCGACTCAAAACCGTCATAGGACTGTTGGCCAGTATGGAAGCCTGACTGGCTAGTTGGAGACATCTCTTCGAGGGTCAGTTTGCTGAGGGGAGTGACCGGCACTGACATTGGAGCTGACCGTTAAAAGAGTGAAAGAGGTATATCTGCTTTATATCTTCAAAATGTGAGTATGAAAGCTATGTGGCACTGGATAGAACGTGGAACTTGAAGCCACTTTATAGGAGAAGATGAGAGCATCAGGCCAAGGGGGAGTCTGACCTGTCTCAACCAACAGCACAAAGGCCAACGGCCAAAGGGGGATGACAGAGCCTCACCTTCTCCTTTTAGCTGTGTGTAGGCGATATCAAGAGCTTGAAGAGTACATCAAACGATGCAGACAGTATCCGCAGGAGTCAAAGTACTTGTATGCTCCAATATGTTATTGGCCGAAGTGACTGGGAGCTCGGAAGGCTGCTTGCGGCCGAACCCCATGTGCAGCCTCATCGAAAGCCACCAATCCAACACGCCGACGGACCATTGAAGAAAGCAAAGAAACCTCGCAAAGTGGCTGTGAAGACGTCGAGAGCATCGAAGCCTACATCCCAGCTCAATGGAACGGTCTCTGACTGGTCCTCGCCAAACTGCGTGAACAGGACCGGGGGCCCTCCAGCCGGCGATGGTGGGCCCGGGCCGGAGGGACGGGTTGTTGAAGTGGTCGAGGTCGGCGTTGATAGGACGAACGTGTCGAGGCATGCTTCAGCCTCGCATATTAAGCACTGGGGTGAGCAAGGACAGGCCTCGCTTGTCATTGGATCTTCCATATGATGATAGCTGTTAGAACAACAAGCCACTGTTGGACTGGTTCATGCCATGCTTCCATGCGCAATCTTCTCCATCTTCTTCATGGCAAGCGAGACAAAGGACCTGCGAATGACATCGATCAGCATGGGTGGTAGCCAGGTCTGCCAGCATGATGCCATCCAACCGGCATTAGCTGGATATCGTCAGGCTATTTGAACATACATGATGCCAGATATTCCATGGTCAGCCTCGTCTTCACGCCGTTTGCAGATCGAGACACAGCATACCAGGCCGTTCCTGGAGGCACGGCCAGGCCGCACGGCTGGACCTTGGCGCCTTCGAATCGAGAAGCCCTGCTACTGCTGCCGCTGCTGCTATATCGCGACACCGTGACCACGGAAGGAGGCCTGAAAGAGCCCGCCCGTAAGGCTGCTTCTCACGGGAAGAGTTTCCAGTCGTTTCGTTTCTGGCGCGGTTTCTGCAGCGTCCAGAAACAGGTCGATGTTGGTTCGAGGTTGGATGATCATGTAACGGAGCAGACGTCGATGCTTGGGGATAAGCGCGCTCCACTCCGGCCGACCGCAAAAGGCGACCGCCTGGAACCCGCTGCGCCACCAAAAGTGCTGTGAAGCTCCAGCGGTCGAGTTTCAACTCCAGGGCCCCGTTACAGCGCTCTCGAGCGCTAAACCGTCGCCTGCTTCAGAGGAGGTTGAGCCGCAAACCGGGACACCTCACCTGGGTGGGCAGCACTTCGGCATGGACCAGACGCTCCTTAGCGACCAGGACGCTTGCACCGCCCGCCAAATGCCCACCAGAGGCCCGACCGTTTCTGCGGCCCGGTCTCCATCGCCTTCGCCCTCTGAGCCAAGCTGCAAAGACGAACTCACCCAGCTTGTGACGCTTCCAGAACGACACCGCCCTCGATGGGGAGACCTTCTCTGCGGCCTGCCTGCCAGGAGGGACTGTAGGTCGGGCAGAAGAGAGGCTCTGCAGAGTCGTAAATCATCTCGCGGCGTGACGCTCCTGGCTGATCAACTCGCAAGGCGTTCTTCATCGCCGCTGGGGAAGCTGTACAAAGTACAATGTGTCGAGCAACGGCAGCTCACTTACTGCGAACGTCGGCAATCGCTTGGAGGCGAAATGGAGGTTCAATACATAGGGTCATGCCGTTGGCAGATGCCTTGTAGGGAGGGTTTGCGGGTAGCGTCAGTGTTAGTTGGTCGCTTGGCAAGCCTTTGCGTTGCAATCTTGTTATGATCAGTAATGTCATGATACGAATGTCTCCATGGCTGCCTCCCTGATGGATGAAGGGAAAAGAAAACAGTGACATGATCATCAGGCGATTACTTCTTTAGCCTACAGATGCTTCAGCTGCAGACTGGCAGCCATCTCAGGCTGGCCATACAGTGTGCCCGGGCACCCCTTGGTTCTTTCGTAGAGACGAGAGACGAAGATGTCATCATGATTTGACAAGCACATAAAGCATTCCATGTCGTTACAATGGAACCTCAGCACCTGTAGTAGCTTAAGTCTTCCACCATCGATACAGAGGCACCGACACTCAGATAGAAAAGAGAGGTGAGATGAGTTGGCCAAAAAGGGGGACGCGTTTGCGCTTTTCTTGCTAAGGCCACGGAGGGCACGAGAAGACTGCTAGTAAACATGACCATAAGGTAGGCCTCCGTCCAAATTCCGAATCAAGCATTTCGTTCGTGGCTTGCCATATCGTCACTTGCCGAAATGATACCCTTTGAATTCGAGTTCCCAGCTCCCCCAATCCGTGCCCGTTGTTTCCCTTTACATAGATAAAAACTTCGCATTTCGTGATGTGTTCTTTCCCAGGGAGCGATTGACTGATCCGATGACTTGGTGCTGACATTAAGGTAACAAGAAAAAGGCTGAATGAGATGCCAGCCAAGGCGAGGAAACGAAGAAGAGAGCAAGAGATAATAGTTGAGAATGATGATACACTCCGTGGGCACGACGTCGAATCCTCGGACTTAGGCTGCCGACGATAGAGCTGCGCGTGGTCCTTCTGCAAATCGGACGGCTCGGGTGTGACTGTGCCCACTGCGCGGAGTGGCCTTGGCTGGCGACCTGTCTTTTCGTAGGATTGTCTTCATCTCGGACGAGGCGGACGAGGACGATGATGAAGAGGAAGACCGGCCCGCAGACGAAGAAGGCGTCTTCTTCTGCAGGGCGCCTACGGACCGGTCGGATTGTCAATCGATGCCGTGCTGCTTCTTGAGCTGCGCTAAAGATTCCCGGCGGGCGTCGAGGTCCTCTTTAGATTTTGACATCTTGTCGGGCTGATGGTATAGAACTGCGAGTGGGTCAGCTGGGGCCCGATCCATCGACGCAAAGGAGAGGAAAGGAAACATTTCCGAGCGATGGCCAGAGTGGAGGAACAAGAACGTGATATGGACAAATAGTGACACGCTGTTACGTACCAACAAGGTAACGGTTCTGAAAGTTGAAACCGTTCAATTTGTCACAGGCTTGCTTCGCATCCATGACATCTTCGTAGACGACGAAAGCGGTGCCCTTGGTGTTGTTGGCAATGCCCTGGCGAACCTGGCTAAAGAAGGGGTTAGCACGGTCGTCGTCGTCGACAACACCAGCACGAGGGCCTAACGTACCGGATAGGTCCAAACTTTCCAAAGAGGTCGAAGAGTTCCTCAGGAGTAACGGTGTAGCTACGACAGGTCAGCATCAACTGCGGCTTTTCGGACGGAATCGGCGGGTGCTATCGATGGAGGCGTACCTCAGGTTCTTGACGAACAGAGCGCTAGAAGAAACGGGTCAGCAGGATGCTCTCGAAACTGTTTTTACCGGGCATGCCAGGCCAGACGTGCCGCCCATGCGGTCGGATAAAAGCCACTGCACGACGTCGCAGCCTCGCCCAGACCCGCGCGGGCGCCGGAAACGCAGCTGGAGACTCACCGATTGACTTCGGGGGCAAGTTTCCCGCCGCGACTACTCATCTCTTGGATGATTGAGGTTGAGGTGGTGATGCTTCGGACTCGAGGAGGGTCGGAATCGGAGGTGGAATGCGAAAGATGGATTGGAAGCAGAAGTCCCGGGGTGGAGGCACAAGACGCAGAGAGAATGGGCGATTGCGGTGGGTCTGATAGCCGGCACACGTGACCCGCGTTTTTCGCCTGGGTTCTGTTGATAAGCCGGGGCCAGAGCGACGTGCGCGAGGTACGTACCCAAGTGCCGGTGGCCGTGACGCTTCTCCGCTTTAACTCGCGGTGCAATTGGTGCGTCCGTCTAGACACGTTCCCTTTTGCGGTTGGGAGCTTTGCCTCGGTGAGGATAATCGGCGGTGCGAGCTGTGTGCTAATGCACGGGCGGCGTATGTAACTTGCTGTATTCGATTGACAGCTTGGGTGGTGTTTGAATAGGTGAGAGAATATCAGGATGGTGAAGGAGAAGAGGAGGAGGAGAAGAAGAGCTTCTGTTAAGTGGAAGAGAATAAGGAACGAGCTCTGTATTGAAAAGCGAGAGCTCCTTCCCTCTGCCATCTGCATTACGTAGGCCACACAGGCTGCTCACGTGAGCGCCAGTACAGCACAGCACAGCACAATTGAAGCCTCAGGAGCCAAAACATCAGCAGGTGAATCTGTCAGAACAGAGCAACCGACACGGTCGATCTCGAGAAAAGCACGCGCAACCACGCAGAATTGCATCACGCGCCGTCCTGCTGCAGTGATTCACGGTGGGGGCACTTTTGATGAGTCAGGCGACAGCCATTCAGGGGCCCGGTCTGGCCATGCACCCCACGAACGTCTCGGCTTTTCGTCGCCGACCTGCGGAACAAGTCGACGTAATAGCAGCTCCTTAACAAAGCATCTGTATCTCGTATCCGGCTCTTATCTTGGGCTCAATCTACTGCATTCAGCAATTTCTCAATCTGATACTACGCTGCGATTATTCTGGTTGTGCGAAGCATCATCGGGTATCAAGTTATGTCACCGTCCGGGAGGACGCCTTATCGATTTCTTGGGCAGTCAGGCTAGAGGTTACGGCATAACCTCCGGTGGGTTGAAAGGCGCAGAAAGGAGCAAGGCACAAAAATGAAAAGAAAATGAATGAGAAACATGCAATACTTTGAACGATGCAGTCGTATTTCGACCGCAAGGTCACGCAAGTCAAGTTAACCTTTTTCTGACTTTCAGTGTTGCTTTAGATCCAACCAGTGAAGTCTTTAGCAGTTTTCCAAGCAACACACTAAACGGCCGTTTGTTCGATAGCCCACATACCCTGAAATGGTTCATGAACGCATCGATTCTTTCTCTCTTCAACACCTCGCCCAGCGCCCTACATCGCCACCATGATATAGTAACTATAGATACACGCCTTCACCGCTGTTGAGCGTTCGCTACACCTCCGCCAGCAAAGACGGACATTTTCGACGACACGCAGTGAACTCAATTACCATGTCAACCTCATTCGGCCAAAGCATTCTATCTGTCTTCGACGTCTGGGATGATTCGTTGCCGCTTCTTTCAGAGATTCTGGAATCTGGGAATGCGCCGACCGAAGAACTGCACTCCCTATTCGACCAGAGCCTCGTCGGTGGCGCGGAAGACTGGCATTATCTGATTGAGTGTGCAGAGTCAATTCGACGCGCTCAAGATCGGCATCCCGAGAGTCTCGACGGCGGCGATATACTCAGCTTCGTCTGGGAGGTCTCTCAAGGAGGAGAAGTTGCATCACCAGTTCCTGGACCCTGGGGAGAAACAGATCGATTGATTGCACTCGCCAAGGACTTGGAGAGAGACGTGGAAATCTTTCCATTTGCTCTACGACCAAACCCAGCAAAGACAGAGAACACATCCTTACGAGTCCGACAACGTGTCAAGAAACAAGGCCCGGGAACAACGTCCCATTACTGGCCCGACAAACCCTTTGACCAGGATCGCAGCCGAAGAGACGACCAGCACAGCGTCCCCAACTCCTGCATTGGCGGGACCAACTATCGTCGATACAATACAGTATTGTTGCATCATCAGGCCGCCCACCTGGACCTCGGCGCCGCCTTCGGTGCTGGCACATCCAGTTCAGACACACAGGCCTGGAATAACTTGTCATCGCTTGACTGTTCTCGCTTAAACTCAAGGCCATGGAACTCACTGTCCAATCCAGAGGCAGAAGACGAGAAGCCGCATAGCAAACGCTCAGCAACATCTCCCTACTTTCTGCAGAACCCGTCACCAGAGGCGGAGTCTCCCAAGAAGAAGCGACCGCTGGCAGGGACTATCTCTTGTATTCCGTTTCCCAGCCTAGAGTCGCCATCGTTCGGCATCATCCAAGAGGAGCTGGCTCACGACCCATTTTGGCTACTGATTGCCGTCACGTTTCTGATCAAGACGAACGGACAGCTGGCTCTGCCTGCGTTTTGTCGGGTGAAGAAGCGTTTCCCCACGCCATCTCATCTGTTAGACCCATCCGTCAGGGAAGAACTCCTGGGCATGATACGTCACTTGGGACTATCGAATGTACGGCTTGCATATATCCTGAGGTACGCGGCGGCCTTTTTGCAACAGCCGCCAACACCTGGTGCGTGCTACCGAGTGAAGAATTACGACAAACGGACCATGAGCCCTCCGCCACACCGATACGCCAACATTAGCGACGCGCAGGAAGATATGGAGCTGCCGCATTCGCCATCAGACCGCGGCGATGAGGATCTCGAGGCGTGGGAAATTGGCCATATGACTCAGGGCAAGTATGCCATCGACAGCTGGCGCATATTCTGTCGCGACGAGCTGCTAGGGCGCGCCGAGGATTGGAACGGGAAGGGCCGTGAGCCTGAGTTTCAGCCCGAGTGGATGAGGGTGAGACCGGCGGACAAGGAGCTGCGAGCCTGCCTGCGCTGGATGTGGATGCGCGAAGGCTGGGAATGGGACCCGGCTACGGGCGAGCGCACAGTTTTGAGGGAGGAGATGCGAAGGGCTGTCAATGAAGGGAGAGTTGAGTATGATGATACCGGGGCGCTGAGGATTGTGGCCGCGTGAAGAGAGCGCGAGGAATCTGCCACGATTTGGGAAGAGGTGTCTGCACACTTTGGTGATGGGATATGGAGTGAAATGTTGGCCGCTTGGATAGATGTGGGAGGTATGTATGCGTATTTTTTATTTGCCGCTCGTTGACGTTGACCATGCCTTTCGTTGGCAGAGGTGTAGGTAGCCAAGCATTGGCTATCACACACGATGTGAAATCATATACTTTACACAGAAGATCGGGCAAGTAAGCATTGGCAAGAAGTGCAATGGATGGTCTTGAGTATGAGCAGGTCTTGGTACGCATCCAATATTTGCTGAAACATGTGCTCCTCAATACCTACTCGACAGCGTATAATCACTCAAACAGCACTCGCTCCGTACCAAAAGCTGTACACCTGCTTTGTTAAGAGAGCCGACAGAAAGTTCTATGATGGCATCATACACGCAGGACAACGCAGCCACTAATAGGTCTCAGAAATAGTGGCCCGGACTGAGCTGCTCTATTCGGGGGCCGCCTATTGGAGCCCTTAGGTACTGGGTACTATCGCTGTACAGAATGGTTTAGGCAGGTGAGCACTTGATCCTACGCTGGTGATGGTCACGAAGCCGAGGGACAAAACGAATATTGATGGAACAGAGCAGGTCATATGAGTGAGCTGCTGGCTATTCGTGTCGTCGTTAGGAGGAAGGAAGAGAAAAAGAAAGCCGAGCAAAGGGCTCAAGTCTGTTTGCCCTGCTAAGTGAATAGACCGTTCAATAGACTGGGGTATTATTTCACCTGTACTACAAGCAAGTCATTCAACTGGTCTGGTCCCTCGGATGGCAGGCATTTCCTCCCTCCGCTTACACCCGCCGTATCAGACATGTAACTAGGTAGGTAATACCTCATTGCATTGCGTCTTAACGACCCATTTCTGCAGCAATCTGACGCGAATCAGCAGACTCACAAGAAGAACAAGGAAAAACAGACCCCCGGGAAGAATTGCTGCAAGCACTTCCCAACTGCCAAGAAAGGCACTGCCGCCGCGAATGGACTTTAACCTTGAATTAGTCTATTTTTGGCGCTCCGTCTCCCCGCTTGCCGTGGGAGCTTCAAGCTGTCACCAGAGCTTCAAGCCTGGATCTCGATTCGCCTCCCTCGGGTTGAGTTCTTTGAACCTCATCTTTGGCGGTACTGTATCAGTTGGACGAGATGCAAAGACAGGACGAGACAGCAAACTGCCAGTCGAAGGTAAGGTAGGTACCTACCTAAGACATGAGCGTACATAGCAGGTCCTCCATACCATCTGCCGGGCCGTGCGTGTACGTTGTGTGTACTTTATTCACGCCCATTGTCCCAGAAGGTGGCCGGCGTCAAGAGGGGCCTGGCTGCATGTGTCTGCCGCCAGTGTCTCGCTACTTGCCTCCCTGGGCAAAGCTACCCGCCCCTTTGCGCGACTAAGCACCGCTCGGCAAGGTCTCTGGAGGGGGAGCGCCAGGTACTGGCGCAGAGCTTCCCGGGGGTGTAAAAGTGGACACCTGGGGGAGGCTGCAGCATCACGGGATTTGGAAAGGACACAGTGGTATGTTAGGTATGTCAGATAATCCGAGCTTTTTCGTCTTCACTTCGTCCTTCTCGCGCCTCTCTCGCCCCTCCAGGCTTGTGATTCTCTCTCGTCGTCGCACAATTGCGCTGCTCAGCTTCAGCTCACCCTTTCCACCGAGACCCTGTGAGACTGGTTCTTTGTCGGGCGCTGCTTCGCTGTCCTTCCTTTCGAGTCTCTTGACGCCCTGCCTTGCCCACCTTCGACGAGCAAGCTCTGAGTCCGCACCAGATCGCATTGCATCGCATCGCATTCGCGCCGAACAGCTCTTCCAACAACCTCCGATCCGTCCGAAACGCGCAACAGGAGGCACACGAGAGGCTTCAAGGCTGGGAACGCAAAGAGGAAGCAAAGGGAAATCGAAAGACGCAGCTGCAGGACTTCCAGACACAATGTCGCATCGCGGTCCTTCAGGCTACGGCATTGGTGGCCCCAGCCCCTACGCTGGAGGCAGCGCCGGAGTTGGCGTTTCTGACGACTCCAACGGCGGCAGCATCCTGGACCAGATCCGGCCCTACACCAGCAAGGTTGAGGATCTCCTCGATTCGTTCAGCGAGCCCGTCAAGCCGTAAGTGAAGCTCGCCAGCCTCGTGGTTGAACCGGGTGGAACGGCAGCTAACCTCGCGGCGCATGCATCTAGGTATCTCCCAGCCATTGGCCGATTCCTGATCGTTGTCACGTTCATTGAGGATGCGCTCCGTATCATCACCCAATGGAGCGACCAGCTGCTGTACCTCCACGACTACCGCCACAGTAAGAACCCATTCCTGCGCAATACCAATCTCTGAGCGTTCATCTCCGCCGGACATCCGTGAGCTGACATCTAGACCAGTTCCCACCGGTATCAACCACCTCTTCCTTCTCTTCAACGTCGTCGCCATGACGTCCTGCTCGTTCCTCGTCATTGTCAGGAAGTACTCCGATTACGCTGTTGCCGGTCTCATGTCCGTGGTGGTCATCCAGGCTTTTGGCTACGGCTTGATCTTCGACCTCAACTTCTTCCTGCGAAACCTGTCTGTCATTGGTGGACTGCTCATGGTCCTCTCCGACTCATGGGTTCGCAAGACCAAGGCCTTTGCCGGTCTTCCCACGCTGGACGAAAAGGACAAGAAGATGTACTTCCAGCTCGCCGGTCGTGTGCTCCTGATCTTCCTCTTCATTGGCTTCGTCTTCAGCGGCGAGTGGTCTTTCTGGCGCGTCATCGTCTGCTTCCTTGGCGCCGGCGCCTGCGTCATGGTTGTTGTGGGCTTCAAGGCCAAGTACAGCGCCACCCTGCTCGTTGTTATCCTGAGCGTCTTCAACCTCTTGGTGAACAACTTCTGGACTGTAGGTGCCATTGTGTCTCTTTCTTCGTTTCTACAGCTAACTTGTCCATCTACGCAGCTTCACGAGCACCACCCGCACAAGGACTTCGCCAAGTACGACTTCTTCCAGATCCTGTCCATTGTTGGCGGCCTGCTGCTCCTGGTCAACAGCGGCCCCGGCCAGTTCAGTATCGACGAGAAGAAGAAGGTTTACTAAAACCGAGGAGAAAATTACCATTACGGGCGCATTTCCATGTTTGGATTCGATGACATGTGAGCACCGTTGCTTCAGGATTTGAAGCTGTGCTTCAGACTCTCATTGGAGTTGTCTCCCCCTTCATTGTTCTCAAGTCGACATGGACAACCGGAAGTGAATAAGCTGATAGGAGTCGACGTGACAAAGTATGACCTTCATGGGTGTTGCAAATTCTGCACATGCTGCATAGAGAGAGGGAACAAAAACTATTTGCATCTATCAACCACGGGAGTCACGGTGGGATAAAGGGGCAGGGGAATGAGAGGAAAAAACAAAGGTACCTCAATCAACCGCAAAAACAGGAATTTACTGCATAATGTCCATCATGTCGCCGCAGTGTGATAGGCTAACAAGAAGCGGTTTCATTGTTTATGCGTGGACTCATCGTGTCTTGCTCATGGAAAGGGTGAAGAGGCTGACGGCTGGCAAACCTAAGACTAACTCGATTTTTCCTCGCGTCAAGTACCACCATTTATTGAGAATGAAGACTCGTTGTCTGTGTTGACACTGATGATAGAACTACGAAAGGAGCATGTTGCCGTCGTATATTGATGCTTGTGAACAACCACCTGATCGGCAACTCACTATTTGTTCAACTTGTCAAGTATCTGGACGCCTTGGAGAGCCTCTCCACTGCTGCCTCCCTTCCAGGGATGATCCACCTCGACCCTCCGAATCATCTCAGCATGCTTTTCACTCCTGGGAACGATGCTATACGGGAACTCGACTGGATGATCAATCAAGCCTGGTGTATGCTTCCACTCAACATCAACCGGCTTCCCGTCACGCATCGCCTTGCCAATTGTGAAAACGGCCAACGTCCGTGCAATGGTTGTGAAGAGACTGTCCTGCGCAAGAAACCTGCCGGGACACACCCGCCGTCCATAGCCAAAGGCATGAAACGAGGGATCCGGCTCGTTTCGAGGTTCCATGTAGCGTTCGGGCGCGAACCGCATAGGCTCGGGATATCTCTTGGGGTCGTGCAGGATCCACCATGAGCCGGGGAGGATGTACGAGCCCTTTGGGATGCGATAGCCCCGGACGATGATGTCTTCTGTGGCCTCGTGAGCGACCCCCATTGGCGCGATGGGGTGCCAGCGGAGCGCTTCTTTGACTATGCCGTCGACGTAGGGGAGGTTCTCCTGGTCGCTGGGTGAGGGGAGACGATCTGAGCCAACGACCCGGTCGATCTCCTCCTGGGCCTTCTGTTGCACGTCTGGATGCAGAACCATGCCTAGGACAAACGACATGAGACTCGACACGGTCGTGTCCGCGCCACCGCCATACACGTTGGACGTGACCCACTTGATGTATTCGAATATCTGATCATCCGCGTCCTTGCCCTGGTTCCTGTAAGTGGTGATGAGCTTGGAGGCGAATGATTCCGGGTTGGTGCCGTTGCTCATCTGCTTGACGACAAAGTTGTATGGAATCTCCGCGGAGGCGTCGTGCAAGGCCCTCTGCTCGCGGGCGATCTGCTTGAAGCCCGTGCCGGGGAACCAGTCGGGCAGATGGGCCAGGGCAGGGATGATGTCGACTGCCCATTGGAAGGGAACCGTGGTCTCTGAGAAGTTGGTCATGATGCGCTCGATGAGGGTCACGAGCGGGTCGGGCTTCTCGAGCTCGATCTCATAGCCGTATGTTATCTGTAGGATGATGGCGGCTGCCTCTCTGTTTGTATCTGTCGTAAGTACATGTGGCCGCTTTGATGGGGTGCAAAGAAGGCTCTCCTTACGTCTTGATGTGCTGGAACAATTGATCAGGGTTCTTTAGAACACGCCACAGGAAACGCTTCGACTCAACATCCTGTATGTCCGCAAATTGAGACACGAGGCTCTTCGTTCCAAAGTGCTGGTGCACGACTCTTCGATACAGACGAAACTGGTCGCCGTACTGCAGCAGGGCAAAGAACCTGTCGTAGCCACACATGGCGGCGAACGGAAACCATGGCCGGCCGGCCGTCTTCATTGAACCCTTTTCCATGATCTCGGTGATGACGTCCTCTTCGTGAAGGAGGACTATTGTCTGCCCCAGCGTGGTTATGGAGCTGATGGGGCCGTACTTGTCCTTGAAGGAGAGCCAGTACTCGTATTCTGGCTTTCCTGGGGGCGGGACATCTTTGATGTTGCCGAGGATGGGAAGGGGAGTTGGGCCCGGGGGGAGAGGGAGGGAAGATTTGGTCTTCTTGCGGAAGAAGAGGGCGTAGACGAGGACGCCTACAAGGACAATGATGCCCTGGGCCAAGGCCAGGTTTGACATCTTGGCGGGTGAGCTTCCACTGCGATATGGGGATGCGGTTGATGCAAAGAGAGGGACTGAATGGCCATTTGGAGAATTAAAGCTCGCTTTATAGTATAAACGCCCCTGGCTATGCCCTTGGCGCTTCATCACGAAACAGTGGAAACCATCACAAACGGGGGGCTTCCGAGTGGCGACGATACCGACTCGACCCCGCATCGTGCTTGATTCGGACTCAATGCCGTGCTTGGTGAAGCCTTAGACGATCTATGTATACCCTGTCAAGTCGGCTTATCTTCATTGGGAGGGCGAGGTTTTCATCTTGCAGGCCTAGCCCTATGTTGTATGGGTCAAAGGGCGGGCACAGGCAAAGCAATCGCGCTTTGGGTATTTGATGAGCGCCCTGAAGCCTGCAGCTTTGCTCTTGGTTGTGTCTTTGGACGTGGCATTCTCATATGTCTTGCGGGCGTTGTGCCGATTGTGGGCAAGGGTTGTTGCGTGTGGTGAGTTGCGTTGATGCAACCTCATCGTTGGTGGGGTTTTGCTTCAGCGCAAGTCGTAGCAAAGATGATGAACCGGAGCAAAGGCGCCGCTATTGTGTATTGCAGGGCTTCCTTCTCCTCTCTCTCCTTTCCTCCTGAGGAATCAATGCCTCAGTTGTTGGGTTAGTATGTTGGTTATGGCAAACAATATTGCGATGCATCATTTATTACCGAGTTCAGCTGGTTGTAGGGGCTTGAGATGAGGATGAGGGGTTGTTCTCGGCACTGGAAAGAAAGTGGAGGCGGGGACTCAAGCTGAGGCTGTCCCTTGTCAGGCTGAGAACAGGGTTGATTGTGATATAAGACAGAAGATGCTTCTGGAGCTGAAGCGTAGACGCTGTTGGCCATGCAATACACTATGTCACTCCCGGAAGATGGAGGACTATGACTATCTATTCAGTGGTAAGAGTTGACTCTGCCAAGTTATCCAGTCACTGGGCATAATGCGAAGACAGAGAGCTACCAATCAGACGTCGTGATGCTGAATTTCAAGGATGGCTATTGGTCTTTCAACTAGTGCCTACTCGTTGATCTGCAGGTGTAATCTTAGTTATGACACAGCCTGCTGCATAGCCGAGGCTGAAGATGATACGAGTAACTTTTCAATCGCGAAACGGCCTACAAAATTGTTGCTCATTGTGCCGGTTAGCGCGTTGTGATTTGTATGCTCAAAGCGGTGAACTGTAATTCGAGGTTAATAACGATCTTGAAGGTTGCTTTCGTCAGTGACTGTTCGATACTTCAATGATTTGGGTGTGTAGCATCAGGTCAACTAACGTGAGGATCGCTCCAGAGTACCTAAACTAATCATACGATTGCCGCCTTGGCGTATTTCTTGGTGTAAATCTGGGAGCGTCACAAGTCGTGAGCGCAGTTTAGACGGCACGGGACATGAACTATATCATCTTCAGCGATATTTGACGAGCTACATTATCACAGATGCAGAATTGAGTACTTCAAGTACATCACTGCTCTCGACTCAGACACATGCCAACGAGTAGGCTTGAAAAGATCTGTGTAGTTGTTTGAGGCTATGCTTCACACGCAGATCACAGTGGAAATCTTCGTATTTCTACCTATGTACCTTAGTAGGTTATAATGCTGTGGTAACAAAGTAACCCGTCCACAACAGACACAGCCAGTCCTTATGTGCGTATTCCAACACAGACATAGTAGTCGGGCCAGAGACCCGAACAATCGGTCTTGACTGCCGGATTCCATGCGTAAAAGTCATTCAATGCGATGTTATTGTCAGCCGCAATGTCATAACAGCCATCTCCGCTGACGACGTAGTAGAACTTGTCGCAGTTCTTGACCATGCCGGCCTGAGTAGGGGTAGGAGTTGGGATGCCGTTCCCGGACTTGGTTGTCGTTGTTTTCAGGGTGGTAGATGTGGGCTTGGTACCAGTAGTCCCGACACAGACGTAGTAATCCGGCCAGAGGCCTGAGCAGTCTGTCTTTACGGCTGGATTCCAAGCGTAAAAGTCGTTGAGGGCGATGCCATTGTCAGCGGCAATGTCATAACAGCCGTCTCCACTAACAACGTCGTAGAACTTGTTACAGTTCTTGACCATGCCGGCCTGGGTAGGGGTAGGTGTTGCAATTCCATTTCCAGAGGAGGTTGTCGTTGTTTTTACGGTTGAAGTCGATGTTGGTTTCGTACCAGTAGTAGTCCCGACACAGACGTAATAATCAGGCCATAGGGCTGAGCAGTCGGACTTCACAGCTGGATTCCAAGCATAAAAGTCGTTGAGGGCAATGCCGTTGTCAGCAGCAATATCAAAACAACCGTCTCCACTGACAACGTAGTAGAACTTGTTGCAGTTGGTGACCATGCCCGCCTGGATGGGCGTTGGAGTGGTGATGCCGTTTCCGACAGAGGTTGTGGTAGTGCTGCGGGAAGTGGTTGAGGTTGGCGGAGGAGTTGAATGGGAAGCTGATATCGTGATGAAGTCGACCTGGACGCAGTAATAGAGGCCTGAAATAAGATTGCAGCCAGATCCAAGCATGTTGACGCTGGGATTCTATTCAGTGTCAGCCAAAAGCCCACGTACTAGCATAAAACTATTGTCGTAGCAACATGGGGAGCTCAGTCATGTCTGAGACCAGCAAAGAAGCAGACTACTTACCCATGAGACAAATTGAGCCTCAGTCATGCCATACTTCTGCTCAATAGTCTCGCAGGTTAGGGAAGATGAACTTTGGACCCATCCACTGCAATCGGATGTAGTTCCTGGAGCAGCGGCGCCAGGAGGATTGACGAGATAGGCATCTGTAAGACTGAAAGCCAAGGCAGCGGAGAGGAGGCTGAATGTCTTCATTGTGAGAAGTATGCCAAGTTGGAAAGGGCTAATGGAACAATGAAGTTGGAGAGACCAGAGGGATGGTGCTACCATCGAGGGCCCTCATATAAGAGGAGATGAAGAGTTTAACCTCGGACCTCGAGAATATAGGCACCCAGGCAATCCACATCCGCGGAGAAACTATCACACTAATCATTTTTCTGCCTCGTGTGCTCTACGTGAGTAAATTGCCGTCAACTTTTGGCTCGATATTGCTTGGAATACAAGTTATTCCAAATCAAGTCAGACCATTTGGATCCCAAGGCTCATTACACCGTAACTCCGACGAAGTTGTAAACTGACTCTTTCGGAGCGGCTGCAATGGAAACTCCAGCCTTAGTGTTCAAGGTTCCCTTTACGGAAACTTGAAGACAACAGCGCCGTGTTACACACCAGTTAGTGACATCCAGTTTCCCAAAGCGGTTCAATGGCTTTCCAGGTACTGTATGAGGGGTAGTGGGCTTGCATGCGTTGACAGGATAAATCCTACTACCACCCCGGATAGTCGGATACGAATGCGTGGGGTTTCCCGGGCCAGGGTTGCGGACAACAACACTGCCGCTTGTCACCTACGGCTCCCAAAGTGGCAGACCGGCGGTGATGCTTCCGCCCCGAATGCCGGGTTACTATAACATGTTGGAGGTAGTCTAGTGGTTTGGTGCAAACGCATATGCATGTATGTAGGGATACGTTTGGCACGGAACCAGTTGAGAATCGGTCCTTTCATCCTTCCCTGAACTTAGGCTCCAAGCAGCACTGATGATGGAGCGATTGACAACATACGACAAGGAGTGGTATCTCTCTAATTTGAAAGCATTGGTTCTAGTTTTACTGATATTCTCTGATTAGGTATGTTGCAGTACCATTGTCCATTGCCTGCCAGTATCAGGATCTCTTTACGATCACTCTGTCCTCCCAGCCATTCTTGACCTATGTATAATGTTTGAAGGGCTAACAAAGTGAATAGGGCCGTGTTGAGCTTGTGTGATTTTACCAGGTTAAGATGAGCTTTTTCGAAGATACTGATCGGTCTATAGAATCGCATGGTGAGTTGTTCAACCAGAGAAAAGTCTGTCTGCTGTCTGCACTAGGAGTATCCGGAGGCCTATATTCCGAGGTGTAACGTCGACGCTGGCGGTTTGATTAGTAGTGTAACCCTACCTTCAACTCTACACATAGCCTTTCAAGCCTAAGGTATTACCCCCTTCCGCGTAGCCCGATTAGGAATACATATGTATCGAAGTATTCAATCAGCCCCTTCTCTGTAACTGCAATTGCCTGTTCAATACTGTCTTCCAAGGCACGTCGTATTCTGACTTGATGGGATTCGTATATGCCATGCAATTCCCTAGACCAAGCAATGAGCTACTTCAAACTTATGTCCAAGGTACTTCTGAGAAATAGGGAGAGATTGCGTCGTACAAGGGGGAATATGGCTCGTGGGGGTTGGGTTATGGGTTATGGAAGAGCTCAACCATCGTGCTCGACCAATCATCGATTTACTCCTCCCTTCTGTTGGAAGCAACCATCACCACAGCCCTCCTCATGCCATGTAGCAACAGCCCGTCTGGTTGGTCTTCAAAGATGACGAATAAAATCTTTTTTATGATAGAAGGTAAAAGTGGTCAGCTCCGCATAGATACTTATGCTCTACTGCTCCCGAAGAGTTGGTTTCTATCTCCATCCACCAAGAAGAAATTACGGCTGCCTGGTCCAACACTCAAGATGCGGTTCCTCTTGGCGGCTTTACCATCTATCCTCTGGCTTCTTACGAGCACCTGCAAAGCCAATCCATTGGTGAACCACCACTTCGGCTCGAAAGATGCGCGAGATGCCGACCTCGAGACTTTGAACAAGACACTCTGGCGACGCGTTCGCGTGCCAGGAGGCACGGGTAACGATGCACCCCCCCCAATTGATCAGCTCTTCATATTTGGGCCTGATAACATGGCCGGGGGCTGCTCAGGCTTGAAAGACCAGCTCCAAAGCTGGGTGGACGAGAGTAGGCTGCTTCACAACGCGGTTGAGCAACTCTACGCAATGATGCCGGAGCAGAGCGCGTCCATGCTCTGGCACGTGTTCTTTGGCATCATCGTATGGAAGAATCCAATAACGCATGTGGTAGAAGTAGATGAAGTATCGGAGGCGAGGTGGAATGCCATTGGAGGTGCGATATGTCTCTTTTCGGATACCATCTGGGCTCGACTGACTGACTTACTGCTGTTGATAGAGCACATCGCGCGCATAACCCAGTTCCTGGACGGAAACGGACTGCGGGAACCGTTCGTCGCAGGAGAGGTGCCTCGTATCTACTGTGGTCCGGAAGCAGGCCAATATATGCCCTGGGACAGGGCCCTGTTAGACGCGAATGGAAACGAGGTCGTAAGGGGGACCGATGCGAATGGACAGAAGGTATACGTGACCCTCGCGCAGGCATACCCGCAGCGGGTCGGCCAAGACCAAAATGCCTTCTGGATGCCTTCTTTCAATGGCTACTGGTTCTCAAAAAAGAATGATGCCAACGATGAAAGCTTGTGCCCAGAAAACGGCCGCGAGGCTGCAACGACGAGACCCTCTGGGCCTCCGCTTCAAGGCATGAATGTCAGGTTTGCACAGACGGAAAGGGGTATCATCATCTGCCCCAAGGCGCGGCAGACGCAAGTCGGACAGCCTCATGGACAGCCCTCTCTCCAGCAGGCGGTCATGGGAGACAATTATCCCAAGGACGACGGCAGTCCTGGGGAGAAGCTGGACTGGAAGGTGCCGCAGAGCGGGACACTGTATCACGAAATTGTGCATCTGACCGACTTCCAGGGGCAGACTGCAAGTCCCGATATATGTACGTCATTTTTTCATCTTTCTCTATTCTTTGCGCGAGAAAGAAGTTGTCGGCTAACGAGCTTTGCTCTGGATGTGTAAATTAGATCCTCTGGGCCAGCTTCTTAACATGGCATTCAACCCCGATCCCGCAACAGCGGATTACGTTCCTCACAATCCGGAGACGTACGTGCACTTTGCATTGGCGGCCTATGTGTTCTTGAACCCTCCTGAAGGCAAGGATGCCATTATGTACGTAGGCGGAAAGCCTGTTACAAAGACTCGTTTTTGGGCTGCGATGGCGCAGAAGCATCAGGGTGCTTGAGCTGTGTTCAAGCGTAGGCTTGGGATCTTATGTAGATTACCCGTATGGAATAGTATGCACGATGGCTGGTATAGAGAGTTTCTTGGAATGAATTCTGATTCTATTGACATTATAAGTCTGTTCTCAAAAATGCCTGTACAACGCGCGAATTCCTTCATCATTCCCGGCAATTTGCTGTGTAGGTCCAAGTCCATATTCACCACCAAGTTACCAAAAGCTTTCAACACAATATGCGCTCAGTAGTTCACTGGACTTTAGCCTGTACGGAGTATCTTGCACCAGTATTGACCCCTCTCTTCAGCCGGCGAGGCTGGCTTGAGTCACAGCGATCCGCAGGATTCAAAGACGACATTTCCTCCCTCAACGCGGATGGCTCATGGAACTCCAAGAACAAGTCCCGAGTACATACCGGGAACCCTGGAAAGAGTTTTTGGATCGACTTGCCGCATTGGCTTGCGGGAATAAGAAGGCCCAAGGCAGGGGATGCATCGGGGGCGGCAACGTTACTCTCTTTGTGGTAGCGTTGGAGGGGGCTCAACGAGGCTCAGCACACACCATCACTTACACGTTCAGTTGTCCTTAGGATTGGGTTATGAACCTGTACCTGAAGTTTCCGGAATGAGCCTAGATGAGTATCTGTAGCATGCATACATGCCTGCTCTATTTGTAAAATAGTTTATCACAACTGCAGGCTCTACTCTCAACTCCCGTATCTCCGCTTATACGTGAACTGCAGGGTGAAATGGATTGCTGAGTATATACGACTAAAGTTCCGTCTCTCATGAACTGTCTTCTCCTTATTCCCCATCGCAGCCTTTCCTCAATACTCTCCCGAATAGCAGGCAGCTGACGCACTTCACTATGAGGCTCACACTGGGAGTTGCTGTCGTGTATCTAGCAGCCGGAGCTGTCTGGACTCACCAGGGGGCTCTAGCAGCCAGCTCCAATGCAGCAGCAGACGCTCTGATAGCCTCTCTTTCACAAGCCAATGCCATCAAAACCGCCTCGGGACCTCTTCCGGGTCGACCAACAGACCGTGCCAGCGCCCGAGCTGCCATTCTGGCCGGAAACTCCACCTCCAAACTCCATCATGAGAGAAGAGACAGAAACAGAAATGCTTGTCCTGCGGCGTGTAACAGCGCTGATCCAGTCTCATGGGATGTGTATCACGAGGTCAAACGTCTCAAGGAGTGCAATCAGACTATGCTGTTGGACTTTGCCTTGTTCAACCACGTCGACGACTCTAAGCCGGTCGTCAAAATCTCGGCTTGTACGGCGGATCTGAAGGTCAATGAGAACAGACTTCACACGCTGTCTAAGTCAAACGACTGTGCGGTTGAGGGCGTGAAACTGGCGTCAAAGACAACGCAGATTCAACTGGGCTCGTCGGGCGAGTCGTCAACGACTCATGTCGCCGATTTCAGTGCCGCTCTCGATCAGCTGCTGGCTTTGTCGAGCATTTCTTCTCCAAAGTGTCAAGAAACAATCAAATACGCCACCTCTGGAGACGTTATTATCGGCGCCTACGCTGGATCCGGCGTCGCTAGTCAAGGCGTGCTCGCATCTCTCGTCCAGAAGCTCAGCAGTGAAATTCAAAGCAGCGGCCAAGTTGCAGAAGAATTGGTGGCACAAGTTTGCGGCAACAAGACGCCGGCAAGGTACACACTGGGCATCTTCGCCACGACCAAGGGGCATCTCGGTGCCGTCCAGCGGAGTGTGCAGTCCTGGAAGAACGGCACTTGCGTTGGCACAAGTTCTACGGGCAATGTCAAGAACAAATCGAGCTGGAATAGTCTCACATATCTTGCCCCGTCTGTCTCTCATGGAAACTCAACCTCCAGCAGCTCCCACAGCAACTCCACGAAGCCATTATCAGTTCGTGCCGACTGCCGCACCATTCAAGTCGAGGCGGGAGACTCCTGTGCCTCCTTGGCCAGCGAATGCGGCATCACACCGGCGCAGTTCACACAATACAACCCCAGCTCAACTCTCTGCAGCTCCCTCGCCCCTGGACAGCATGTCTGCTGCAGCTCAGGCACGCTGCCCGACTTTTCTCCCAAGCCCGACGACAAGGGCAACTGCTACTCCTACCTTGTCAAGGACGGCGACTCGTGTGCGTCGATTGGTGCGGCGTATGAACTGACCAACGCCGAGATCGAGAGCTTCAACAAGAACACCTGGGGCTGGAACGGCTGCGCAAAGCTGTTCGCCGACTACAACATCTGCCTCAGCACCGGCTATCCCCCCATGCCGGCCCCGGTGGCCAACGCCGTATGCGGGCCGCAAGTGAACGGCACCGCTCCAGCACCCCCTGGCGTCGACCTCAGCACCCTGAACCAATGTCCGCTCAACGCGTGCTGCAACATCTGGGGCCAGTGCGGCACGACGGCCGACTTCTGCACCCCGTCAAACTCCAGCACCGGCGCCCCTGGAACCGCGGCGCCGAACGAGAACGGCTGCATCTCCAACTGCGGCGAAGATATCATCACGTCGGACCCTTCTGCGGAGATTATGAGCATTGCGTATTTTGAGGCCTTTGATCAGAAGCGCAGATGCCTCAAGATGCCCATCACCTCGGTCGAAGCGTCGGCTTACACGCATATCCACTTCTCCTTCATCACGCTCAACGAGGACTACTCCATCAATGTCGACGGCGTGGAGAGCCAGCTACGCCTTTTTGCCGGCATGCTTGGCGTCAAGCGCATCGTGTCGGTGGGCGGCTGGGACTTTTCGACGAGCCCGAGCACGTACCAAATCTTCCGCAAGGCCGTCTCGTCCGAGGCGAACCGCCAGACGCTCGTCAACAACATTGTGAACTTCCTTGATGAGTACAGACTCGACGGCGTCGACTGGGACTGGGAGTACCCCGGCGAGCCTGATATTCCGGGTATCCCGGAGGGAACTGCGGATGATGCGACGGGCTATTTCCTGCTGCTGGATGAGCTGAAGCTTAAGCTGCCGTCTAGCAGGACCGTGTCCATCACTGCGCCGGCGTCTTTCTGGTACCTTCAGTATTTTCCTATTCTCGAACTCAGCTATGTCGTCGACTACATTGTGTACATGACGTACGATCTTCACGGGCAGTGGGATTACCCAAATAAGTATGCCAGTCCGGGTTGCCCTTCGTACGATCAGGGGCTGGGGAACTGTCTGCGGTCCCACGTGAACCTCACCGAGACGCTCAATGCCCTCTCGATGATTACAAAAGCCGGCGTTCCGTCGAATATGATTGCCGTCGGCGTCAGCAGCTACGGCCGGTCCTTTAAAATGAGCTCGGCTGGATGCTGGACTGAGCAGTGCACTTACACGGGGCCTGATTCCGGAGCTCTTCCAGGGCCGTGCACCAACACATCCGGCTACATCTCCAACTACGAAATCAATAGGATTGTCGCCGGGGATCATTCTGCAGAGGCATACTGGGATCAGGCCTCGTTTTCCAACATTGTCGTCTACAACGGCACTCAGTGGGCGGCCTATATGAACGATTCCAACAAGGCCACGCGCACTGCTTTGTATCCGGCCATCAACTTCCTGGGCACCGCCGACTGGGCTGTTGATCTGCTCTCAGAAGATGGCGCTTCATCTGACTCGCCGTCTTCTGGAGAAACAATCTACATTGATCCGGGAATCTGGTCGGCCGCAACGCCCTCGGTCGTGGCTCCGGCTGGTGCGTCCCTCATCTGGCCTCCGAAGCCTCTGTCGGATACTACGACCATTACGTTTCCTCTCTGGGTGACGAGTGTCTCGTACGGCAGCCTAGAGACGGGCACGAGTACCTTGACGGATGGGTCGACGAAAACGTACCATGAGTATGTCTGGGTCGAGTGGCTGACAACTATTACGATACCTGATGGTAAGAACGCTACCCCTGATCCACTACGAGTTTGTCCTTGGCAGTATGAAAGGCTAACCGGTGCTTGCTTCATGAATCTATAGTAACGGCGACGGAAATCAGCGTATGGGGTGTTACTCTTGACAAAAGGTCTTCCACGGGGACAATTACCCTGACGAGCTCTATCCAGCCGCCACCATTCAACTTGACCATCACTCCGTAAGATACCAGTTCCTCACCCATCTCCATTATCTCCCTGACCATCAGCACTGATTGACTACCAGGGTCATGAGCGGCACGACGTCCATCATCGGCGCCACCAAAACGGCCACCATCAAAGGCACCGTCGTCACCTACGGCACCGAGACCTGGACGGAGCAACCAGAGACTCAGACCGAGGGCGGACGCACCAGCATCATTGGCGGCATTACCCTCGGGCCCACCGTCATCCTCCTCACGCCGAATCCTCATCCCACCACTAAGGGGACCAAGCCGGACCCGGACCTCAACTCCAAGCCTCTTCCGTGGAAGTCCGGGTCGGATCCCCAGCCAACTGCCAAGCCGGGCTGCCCTGGATGCGGCAAACCTTGTAAGCAAACTACCGCCAATACTGTCCCTTTGCATATATCGTGTATAATGTAGAGCTAACGTCCCCCTGCAGGCGTCCTTTTTTGTGATTCTGATTGTCCCTCCTGTCCTCCTGGCATCTTCCATCCAGGGGGCGGTGGTGGAGGAGATCCCGAGGACCCCGAGGACCCTGACGACGATGGTGGTGATGATGATGATGGTGGTCACGATGATGGCGGTGGTGACGACGATGGTGGTCACGATGATGGCGGTGGTGATGATGATGGCGGTCACGATGATGGCGGAGGTGATGATGATGGTGGTCACGATGATGGCGGTGGTGATGATGATGATGGTGGTGATGATGGTGATGGGGACGATGATGATGGCGACGACGACGACGACGACGACGACGACGATGATGATGATGATGACGACGATGACGAGGATTCAGGTCAATTTGTTATACACGCCGAGTCTCTTACCGAAGACCAGTTCCCAGACAAGGTGGACGACCCCGGCATCCTAGACGCCATCTGGACCTCGGACCTTGCACAGTTCGCTTCGGAGTCGATCTGGTTCATAAGCACAACCGCCATGAGGACCTCCAGCACGAACATCAAGGTTTCTAGCACAAATGCCAGGAGTTCCAGCACAAACATCAAGGTTTCCAGCACAAATATCAGGAAATCAAGCACAAACATCAAGACATCCAGCACAGCTCTCCCGAAACGTACGCCGCAGGTAAGGGCCGCATAAGCCAATGAGTTGGCGACTTTGCTTGCGAGGGCAACGGGACGAGGGTAGCAGTAACATTCTCAGTAGTCTGCAGTGCTGTTTAAATAAATACTATGATTGCTTGTCCTCTATCATAACAATGCCTAACATTTGTGTTTGCTATGAATCACTTGATATTAGCTGTCTACTTATTAATTGGTTTCTTCTGCAATTCCTCCTCCCTCCTCAATCTAGCCGTAGTTGTCTGGTAGAAAGCCCTCGACACCTTCGAGCACGCATGTCCCGGAACCCGCCACACAGGCGTCTCGACGCGAAGATCGGCTCCAGCAGCGAGCAACAACTTGACCGTCTCTTGTCTTGCCAGCTCCATTGCCAGCTCAATCACTCTCCCGCACTTGAACCTGATATCCTTCTTCCCTTCCTCTGCCGTTAGGTCGTGATACCCGACGTTTGCATCTGCTCCTCCACGCTCCAGCAGCAGCCGCACCGTTCCAACATCGCCTAGCCTGACAGCTCGAACGAGCGGTGGAATAAATTCTGTCGGCTCCGATGTATCGTAGAAGTGACAGCCATCGCCGGGCCCGTTCTCAGGCAGAGGTCGATCCCCGTCCTCAAAATCGCATCGCGCGCCGTGGGCCAGGAGTAAATTTGCCATGGTTGGGTCTCGCTGATTCACCGCCAGCCCGAGCGCCCTCGTCAAGTCAACCCGATCTGGAAAATTGTTCATCGTATTTGACAGTGTCAGGAGAAGTTCGACGAGAGTCCGGTTCTTTGTTGCCACGGCCCTCACCATCAGTGGTCCTCCTCGATCCCATACCCGTGCTTCATACCCGGGAAAGTGTATATAGGCACCATTGTTGAGAAAAAGTCGCACTAGACGCAGATTCTCGTGATCCACCGCCCACTCAAGAGGACTGATTCTTTGATAGCCGAAGAGGCGTATATTCAAGTCTATGCCGTGCTCCAGGACGAGCTGCGAGACAATGTGGTCATGCCCTGCCTGTAATGCCGCCTCCAGCGCGTCCAGTTTCCGACTTGTGCTGGGAGCGGCGGAATTGACAGAAGAGGCTGCGTCATCTATCTTATGAGACGGGCCTTCAGTTCGAACAGGAATTGGTTTCTTCTCCCCTGTTGGCCGATACCGAAAGTAGAGCTCCCCATGACCGGCAGAGTCCGCTTCCCACACGAGCTCCCAGCCATCGTCCGTATCATCGTCGAACTCAGAAATGGACGCTATTCGACTGAAATCTAGTGCTACAGTAGACTTTTCACTCAGGCTGACATCCATATCCAAGTTGCTCTCGGGTTCTGGGTCGTCAAGTAACAGCTGTCTCATGTCGTAGTGTTCCTTATAGACATCTTTAGGGGCCGACCTGAGGGGATCTTCTACCCCGTGCTGCGTAAAGTTGCCGATACAGAAGTCTGGCTTGAAGGAGGGCGTATAATTTCGCTGTTTGAGTCTCTCCCAATCGATGTCGGCAAAGAACGGGTGCCCTTTGACTTCTGATGCTCCCCCTTTGGCTCCAAGGCGAGAATCAGGCTCGCGGTCGAGAAGCCTCGTGATGATGTCCCTAGCGCTTGAAGGAAAATCCTCTGGGTACCGAATCGGTTCGGAGTCGAGTATCTTGCGACGTATCTCGTCTGTGCTTTCATCAAAGAACGGCGGTAGCCCAGTTAGCATCTCGAAGAGAAAGATTCCCAGCGTCCACCAGTCGGCCGCCCCGGATCGGCTTTGACCGTGGAGTATCTCGGGGGCTGGATATTCGGGTAATCCGTAGCTGGCACGGTCATTACCCTTAACGGCTGAATGGTATAGACCTGAACCACAGAGGACGACATGCCCCAGAGAGTCTAGAAGGACGTTTCGGGGCTTCAGCCATGAGTAGATGCCGCGACTCTCGTGTAGATACTCCAGCGCGCAAACAATCTCGGCAGCGTAAAACCGGGCTCTATCGAGGCTGAAGATGCGCTGATTTTGTAGGTGGTGGAAGAGGTATCCGCCGCACATGGTGGGAGACAAGAGGTGCAAGCCTTCCTGTGACTGGAAGACAAGCGTGAGCGGCGCGATAAATGGGTGGTCGATATTCTTGGGCCGTCTAACAGCTGGGATCATCCTTGTGGTGTATCTTTGACGCGTGTCTTTCTTGATGATCCGAGCGGTATATCCTGAGCTGCCCTTCTGGATCTTTAATTGTTCGGTGAAATCAGCCGCCTCCAACGTTTGGTGCTTCATGTCGTCGTATCTAATGCTGACGCGTAGTCGGCCGGTGCCACCCTCCACATCGACCCATTGTGATGGCGTCTCTCCTGATGATGATGCCTGAGAGACATCTATAGGGAGTCGCGCCACGCCGATAAAGGCGTCTCGGCTTCTCACACAGGGAGACGCATGCGGATCCCGGAGATAGAGATAGATGGCCAACTCAGCAGGACGACATACATCGAATTTCCAATTTGCGTCGTGATACTCTCCAGTCACTTCATCTTGCCGCCATGGCGCAATGTCAGACACCCACACAGGTGCTTCTGCCGTTCCTTCGTAAGAGTCGGCCTGTTGCTGCAATCTGTTGTAGTCCAGGATGGCATAAGGAGTGTTGCGCTTGTTCAGGCCCTGTTGATTAGGGCGCCTCTCATCTTCCTCGTAGCCATCTGGTACTGATAGGCCAGTTCCCTCGTGAAGTACGACTGTCAGAATGCCCGGCCTGCTTGGGGATGGAACTGCTTCCTCGGACTGCGGGCTGTAACTATCCGGGCTGCGCTCCCTCGTGGCCATTGCTGAGAGATTGCTGTGGTGCCATGATCAGGACTGGATTGTAAGAGAATCCAGATTAAATATGTGTTGTTGTATGCGGGGTCGGAGGAACAGCCTAAAATGTGAGCCAAGTTGAAGGTGGTGCACCAGGCTGAACTGCCGCCGTCGAAGGATTTGAATGCTTGTTCGAGTATTGGAATGGAATACGTTTATAGAGCTCACAGATTGGTAAGCTCCGATAGATGCAATAAGTGATATTGCTTGACGTGGTTGAGCTTGAACGATTTCGAGTCTGATACTTCACATATGATAGCAGGACGACTCCTCCATTTACATTTCAGGCGAGCAGCGACTCTTACGTTCTGCACCCGTCTTCCGCCTTGGTACCGTTCCGGAGTAAGCAAACTTTTGAGGATGCCTATGAGAGTGAGGACACGAATGATACCCTTAGAGACTTCAACTTCAGTTACGAGGGAACCACTACTCAGACACCTCCGCTTCATAAACATGGGAAAGCAGAAGTATAGGTTGATAAGAGACCAAGCTTTCACTTAGATGTCTGTAATTTCGCCTGTGGCACAGCTGATTGGATGCTTAACAAATAATGGACGACCTGTAAGATTGACGTATACGGCACTTATAGTAGGTTTAAAGTGGCTCAAGATCAATCAACTTCTCAGGCCAACACTTTATAACGCAGTACCAGATAGAACCATGATACTCAGCGTTCTCATCCCTCATATCCAGGTCTTCTCCTCACTGCATTCTCTGCTCAAGCATAGCAGCCAAGAGTCGAATCAATAGCAGCAATATCTTGGATTGACTCTTTCCAGAGCTTGCTGATGAACTCTTCTCCTTCCGCAGTATTGAGAAACTCAGCACCCCTGTTGGATTCAATCAGCCACTATCCGTAGAACCTCTAGAGTAAGCATAACATGAACTTACGGGTCGATCTGATTATGCTGCAAAAACTTGCCATTCGTCTCAGGCCCCGCAACGACCGCCGCATAGATCAGCGTGCGAGCGCCCTCCTCAACTGTACGGCCCGTAGAATTGCGCAAGAGGCCCATGGGCAGCTTGAGATAGAAGGGCAGGTTCTTGTCTATGCCGGTCTGGACAAGCCCAGGACAGGCGTTGTTAACCATGACCTCGGATGGCGCCGAAGCAGCCAAGCGGCGGACGTAGGCGTTGACGACAGTCTTGGAATCGGCGTAACGGTAAAGCTTGTTGAAGTTGGCTTCGTCGTCGAAGTGCCCAAGCACTGTGCTGTTCGGAGGTATGGGCTGCTTGCTCATGGTGTTTTGCATAATCTGGGTGGCGGATCCTGTGAATGTGATGCGGGAGGGCGTTCCTCTGGCTGCAGCGGTCGACCGCAGGAGAGGAAACAGCTCGAGGGATATGAGAAGGTGAGTGTAGCAATTGACTTGAATTATTAGGAATCATCTGTAAGAGTCAATCTCAATACTGAATGCACCATAAAGTGCTTACCTTGCATGCTCCGCTCATGACCACTTTTGCTTTTCTCATAATCCATTACCACCTGTCCACCATTGTTGAGGAGTATATCAAGCTCTTTGACTTCAGCCTTCACCCTATCCGAAAAGGAAAGCCCAGATTGATAGTCTTCGAGATCGAGCTCAAAGGCCTCGATAACGGCATTGGGGTTGGTCTCTTTGACGGAAGCATGAGCACGGAGTGCCGAGGCAGCCTCTTGCCCTTTCTCAATGGAGCGGCATGCCAATATCATGCGAGAAGCACCTAAAGTGAGGAATTGTCTTGCAGCTTCATAGCCTAAGCCAGAATTACCACCTGTGACGATGACGGTTTTGCCGCTGACGTTGGCATCACTAGGGGTGGGAGGGATAGGAGGTTGGCCCATGGCTGGAGATGACATGGCTGAAGATGTGAGTGTGCGAGGAGCGTCGATGAATACTGACGGACGAGGCTTCTAAACATGATCTTCACGTGTAGATCTAATGCAATTGTTGTGATTGACTGTGTCTGCTTGTTCGCATGTAGGAGTGACGCATACGGTGCGAACAGTGATATCCGACTACGCCCTACGCATCTTAGACTTTATGCTGCTTGAACTCATCCTAACGATGAAGATGACTAGAATAACCTCTTGATTGAGCTCATAGATCAGTTGGTCACTTTCCTCTCAGGCTGGCTAATTTGTTCACGGTGGAAGCTTCGAATTCACCATGTGGCCGTTTGACTGGGCAATAAATGATCTGTCTGCTTGTGAAGCTATTTCACACAGGCCTTAAGCAAAGCTAACGTGACAATTTATTTCTCATTCTAATACATACATCCTCTTCCGTATCATAAAATTCCTATAAGATGACTCTAGCCTCTGTCATATGACGCTCATCTATCTGCAAGCTGTATAGCAGGTCATGAAGACTCTGCAAATTTGGCAAACGTGCTGCGGTCAACCACATTAGCCACCAACTGCGCCAGGCTCGGACTCTGCATGATATTGAAGATGGACAACTCTGCTCCCGCCTGACTGAAGAGCATGTTGCGCACCTCGACTGCCACAAGAGAATCGATGCCCTGCTGCGAAGGCGAGTCGTTGAGATCCACTTCTTCAACGGAAACGAGGAACATGTCGGCCAACATGGCCGCCACGGCAGACCCGACGACAGAGATTGCCTCATCGCGCGACGAGGCAGACGCAATCTTCGCAGAAAGAGAGTCTCCTCCGCTGGCTGCCTTGCTATCCTCGCTATCATGCCCGCCAGCAGCAGCAGACTGGCGATACTTGAGCGCCAGCAGACGCATGTCTCGTCCAAGGTCGCCGTCAACATCCCAGTGTGGCCCAGGACCCGAGTTGATGCCGCCGAGGATAAACTGCGGATCAAAGGGCGACACAATGGCCAGCTCGAGGGAGGCGAGAACCTGCTCCTCGTTGATGACCCTTCGTCCCGCCTTGATGAGGGACCTGCGCATTGCCTCGGCTGCACTCGCCTCGGCAACGTAGCCGACGCCGTCGACGAGCGAGAGATCGATGGAAACAGCGGGCAGGCCTTGGTGCTTGACGCGCCAATGAGCCAAGGCATCTTCGTAGGCACCGGCGGCAGAGTAGGCGGCTTGGCTGGCGTAGCCCAGAATGCCGTTGATGGAGGAGAAGAGGACGAAGAAGTCGAGGTCGCCTGGTAGGTTGAACTGGTTATGAAGGCTCCAAGCGCCTGAGACCTTGCTTTGGATTGTGTATTTGTAGTCGTCAAGCGTCATATTTTCCACAAAGGAATCCTATCAATGGGGCATGATCTGTTAGACAAGCCTTGAAATAGTGCAACAGTGATAAGGGGGGAATTGAGGTGCTCACATGAAGAACAAAGGCAGCATGAACCACGCCTCTAATCGGTGGGAGTCCCTCCCGTGCACTAGTATCCATGGCCCGTGCCAGATCTTCCTCCCTGGCAACGTCACAACTGACCGGCAAGACACGATGGCATCCGGCGTCGCGGAGTTCCTCTGCAAGAACCGCCATCTTGGGGCTCTGGCCGGCACTCCTTGACAGTAGAACAAGATTCTTGGCTCCGCGGGATACCATCCAGTGAGCCACAGCCTGTCCCAAGCCGCCATTGCCACCTACGATCAAGTAGGACGCATCTGGAGAGAGCGTGGCGGCTGGTGCGGTATGGGGCAGAACCGATACCATCTCGTCCTGCGCAACTGACAAGACTCTCTTGCCTATGTCGTCTTCCGTCTGCAGAAGGCGGGAGACTTGTGCAATATCTCCGATGTTGTGTTCAATAATAGGAGAAACGGGTGCAAGGGCTTCAAGCTCGAAAAGGCGTACTACTTCTGCTAGAACACGATGCACATCGCTGTCACGGTTTTGCAACAAGCTTGGCACGTCAACTGCTGAGAATGTCACGCCCCGAGTAAATGGAAGCATCTCGAGGTTGCTGTTTGCCAGCGAGTCATACTTGCCAACTTCAATGAAATGGCCCAGGGGCGCGACGAGATTGAAGCTCGTTTGGAGAAGAGGGCCTGTCAGCGAGTTGAGCACAGCATCGACACCTCGCCCGTTGGTGGCAGCAGCGACGGAAGTTCCGAAGGAAGCGTTGGTGCTATCAAAGATGTGATGAGAAGGTATGCCGTGTTCCATGGCGAGAAGATCTCGCTGTTTGGGGCTGGCGACTGTCGTAAAGACCGTGGCGCCGATGTGCTTCGCGACCATGATGGCTGCCTGTCCTGTGCTCCCGGCACCATTATGGATAAGAACGCTTTGTGTACTCTTAAGTCTTACTATCTCGACAAGAGAAAAGTAGGCTACTAGGAATGCTGCGGGAAGGGATGCCGCCTCCTGGAAGCTCAGGCGAGTCGGCATGTGGACGACAGAGGTCCAGTCAACAATGGCCCGACTCGGGAATGATGACTGCTGCAAGAGGCAGATGACACGATCGCCAACAGTGTATCCGTGCTTGGACGCTTCATTCCCGGCCCTCGTGATGATGCCGGAACACTCTTGGCCTGTGATGGTTCTGTCCGTGGGATGTAGCCCAGCACCGTATGCCCTGGGCACGACCTCTACCAGCCGTGGTGGGAGCGTGTCCCTGTAGACGGCCGCGCTCGGATCGTCACCAAAGACAAGAAGCTCTGCTTGAAAACACAGTGGGCGATGTTGCTGATAGAAAGGCTCGACGGTGGTGATTCCCTGTGCGTCTTCCTCAGATTCCAGCTTCTTCGGAGTAAGCGTATTGTCCTTGGCCACATCATGATAGACCCTAGGAATGAGAATCACACCATCTCTCTCAGCATACTCGAGTTCAACGGGCCCTTGTTCGGGCCCTGAGATGTGTCCGGGCAGCGACTGACCGAAGGCGTTTTGCAGCACCTGTGCGATAGCGTCATGACCAGACTCCTGCCACAGTGACCCCTTTGGGCTCAGGTCCAGAGTGATAAACTTGCGACCGATGTATTCGTTGCGCAGTGTTCGTACGAATCCAGTCGCAAGACTTACTTCAGGGCGTTCGCAATCGACAGCACCACCGCGCGTCACCCAAAGAAGACCCTTGCATCCCGTGCTCATAGCCTTTATGCCCTCCAACGACGCCGCATCGAGGTTGTACAGAATAGGCTCGTTTATTTCCCCGACAAAGATGCAGATCTTATCAGCGTACCAGGCTGCCGTAGCTGCGGCTGATTCAATGCTTTGTACGCTTGGGAGCACCTTGCCTTCTGCACCATCCACCGCCGTGGAACAGGAGGCAATGGAGAGCTGCAGAGCTCTGAGCCACTCAGAAGGAGGGATGCCAGCTTGTTCACTTGTGACAATCACGACTTTGCCAGCATCTATGCCGCTCTCACCCGCTGGGTGCGGTGGCAATGTCGACATGATGGTGGCCGAGATAGAGGCATCAACGTCGTCGCCGTCTCGTAACTCAATATCAATGCCGGTGAATCCAGCACGCTTCAGAGACCGATCCCAGAAGGGGACGCTGAGCAATGGACTTGGCTCGACATGCTGTTCGGAGAATCTTTCACTGGACCACCAATCGGGAAATAGCCCCTTGATGAACTGTACGTCGATGCTGGGCGTGACATTTTCCGCGAGTAACAGAGTGCCTCCCGGTTTCATGAGACTTTTGATGTTACACAGCACACAATCAATAGCTGTGGCCGTCGATGAAATGGCGTGAGAAGCAATCACAACATCGTAAGATCCGACAGTGAAGCCCTGATCAGCAGGATCACGCTCTATATCGAGCACGTCAAATGCCAAGATGTCGGACCAGGCGGCAAATCCCTCGCGTGCTGCATCGAAACCGCAATCTGACAAGTCCGTGTAATGGTACAAAGAGGCGTGAGGGCCGCCCGACGCAGCAGTGCCCAAGACACCCAGAGCAGAGCCGGTGATGCCGCCGGTGCTTGCACCAATCTCCAGGATGCGCGCGCGAGGATTCTTGTGGACCAGGTGGCGAAGCAGGCCTGAAAGCTGTGAGCTTGTGCGCTTTGCTCTGGGCGTCTCGCTGTAGAATCTGGCGAGCAGGTCCTTGTCTTGTTCCATGACCTCGACTGGTGTCAACTCTCCCCGGAGGATGGGTACCAGTTGGCTGCCCAAGAGGCGAATCTCGCCATCCGCCCGTACCTTGCTCATCTGGTCAATGTGCTTCTCATCAATGTCAGCAAAGGCTGCCTGTTGGACAGCAGACTTCATCCACGCGTAGTACTTGGAGTAATGCGACTCCTTAGTGAAGTCCCTGTCGGACAGGCCGGCGAGTGCTTTTTGCATGAAATAAATGCACAAACTCGAGATTTCCACTCCCCCAGCCTCTGAAGATTCGAAACCAGAGGAGAGCTCCTGCTTGACCAAAGAGATTGTCGCTGGAAGCTTGATGGAGATGTCGGGACGCCAATGAATGCTGCTGCACAGCTGGTTCTCCCAGGTTTCTGTATGTTGGAGTGACACGCTGCGTCCCAGAGATTGGTACGAAAAGCCCTTCATCTCGAGCAGTACAATATTATCGTCAACTCCGTCATTTGCGACAACCAAGTCAGCCTCCATCCCGTGTCTGTCATCGCGGATGATGTGGGAGTGCGCCTTGAAGACATGTTCAGGGCTGTGGCTGATATTGCTCGACACCCAGAAGCTCTTGACCGACCTGGGCACCTTGGCGGCAGTCTCGCGGCTGGCAGCTCCGGGAATAGCTGAATAAGGCGATGTGATGAACGAGTCAAGAGTGACGGGATGCAGGACATGCTCGCGAGGAAGATCGTTGGGTACTGCCGTATCAGGCACGGCCGTGAGAACCACGCTGCGTCTGTCCGAGCCCGATTGCACAATGTGCCTCATGTTTTGGAACATTGGACCATGTCCAATGCCAAGGGCTTTAAGATTGGCGAACAGTTCATCGGGAGGAATCTGTCTCTTATAGCCTTTGATACTGAAGTCGCCAAGTTTCGGTTCGAACACTTGAGCAGATGCTTCAAACTCAATCGAGATGAGGCCCTTGGCGTGCTGAGTCCATCGGTTGTCTCCTGTAACAGTCCAGACCTCAAAGTGCTTCCACCCCTGAATTGCAACATCTTTGTCATTCACGGGGCGTAGACTTGTCTGGATCTCGATGCCTTCTGAGGTATCCGGTATCATTAAGGCCTGTAGAAAGTCGACGTCGCGCAGTCGGTATCCTGATACCTCCTTTGCCCCTATCTTGGTATGATTTAGTGCATGAAGCTGCTTGGTCGCCTCAATGGCCAAGCAGATGTAGCCCGCAGCAGGATACACCACATTTGATTGAATAGCGTGGTCCCGCGTCCAGGGTGACTCTGATATCCGGAGCGTGTGTCGCCATGTTGGGGCTTCCAGATTCGTCCCTTCGACGAGCGAGCCCAGGAGGTGATGAGGAGGAACAGACCGTTCCCGAAGCGCCCTGTTGAATCTTGGCTCGACCCAGTGCTTGACTTGATGGTTCCAGGGGTATGAGGGCAGTCCAGTCAAAACTTTGACTCGGGAGCCTCTGCCATGGGGAAAGTTGACAGCGTCCATATCAAGAGGGTACCCTTGCTGTAGTAGGTTAGCCGCGAGAGCTTGCATTGTGTCCCTTGCGTCTGTTTTGCGGACGAGGCAGCCGTAATATGGGATATGCAGCCCCTTGAACGCAGGCAATGCGAGAATTTGCTGAATGGGCCCGCCGAGGGCTGTGTGAGGGCCAATTTCGACGACGACATCAACATTGGCAGACCCATCCAGCTCGCCGAGTACCATGTCGGTGAAGGCGTCCACAAACTGGACGGGCTGTACCAAGCTCTTTACCCAGTGTTCAGGGCGTGCCACTTCCTCAATGTTAGCCACCCTGCCACCAGTAACGGGCGATGAATACGCAATCGAAGACTCATTGCTGCTGTTCTTTCTCTTGACGCTATCGAGGGCCTCGACATAGACATTTGCAATCGCCGTCATATGGTGCGAGTGCCAGGCTGTCTCTACCTTGAGCAGACGAGCAAAGACGCCATCGGCATTGGCCAGCTTCTCCAGCTCTTCTACGGCACTGAAGTCTCCAGAAACTGTCGTGCTGGAGGGACTGTTGACGCAGGCGACCATGGCTTTACCACCGGTCGTCAGTCTCCTCAGATATGCCTCTGTGTCTTCTCGGCCGAGTCCAATGGCGACCATGCCGCCCTTCACGGGGCCTCGTAGGCCCGTGTCCGCAGCCAGCACGGCACGATGGTACGCATACGCCATGGCGTCTTTGTAGCTGAGTGCTCCCACCGTGTAGGCTGCAGCAATCTCGCCGCTGGAATGACTGGTGACAGCCGCAGGAACAACGCCCCAAGACTCTAGCAGGCGAACGAGCGAGATCTGCACAGCAACACAGATCGGAGTGCTGAGGCCCGACTCGTTGATCCGGGAGGAAGCGGCATCACGCGAGAGCTCTTCCACAAGGGACCAATCCGCCCCGAACTGCCTTATGTATGCATCGGCCTCGTCGATGGAGGCTTTGTACACAGGATAGGCATCGCGAAGCTCCCTCCCCATTGCCCACCACTGCGCACCCTGTCCAGTAAACACCATACCGATTCTCGGTCGACGCGAGCTGCGGGAGGGCTTGAATTTGGGTGACTGGAGAGTATTCACAACAGCCTCAATACCCTCTGTGACGGGAACAGGGTGTGCAGCTACCCACGGAAAGCGGGTGCGGCGCTGCCCCAGGGTATACGCAAGGCTGTCGAGCAGTCTTGCGGGTTCATCCTCTGCGGATGCTATCCGCTGGAGGTAGTCGGCAAGGTTGGAAATCATGGTCCTGCATGTCTGCTCGTCTTTGCCGCTCAGAACGAGAACTCTAGAGTCAGTGTCAATAGACTCCTTGTGAGATGTACCATCTGCCAGAGACGGAGTCCATGATGCCCCATCTTCAAGAATGATGTGTGCGTTGGCGCCACCGTAACCAAAGTTGTTGATAGAGGCACGGCGAGTGCTAGCAGCTGGCCATTCCTGCAACTGTCTCACAAGTTTGAGATGCCAGTCTTCCAGAGACAGCTTCGGGTTGGGCTTTTCGAAATTGATCGAGGCTGGAATCACCCCCTTTTCCAGGGCTAGAGCCGTCTTGATGATGCTGGCCAACCCACTGGCGGCTTCAGTATGACCGATATTTGTCTTGATAGAGCCAATGAGGAGGGGATCCTGGTTGTAGGAGAAGACCGTTGCAATGGCGCGTGCCTCAATGGTATCTCCGGCCTGCGTGCCAGTGCCGTGCGCCTCAAAGTACTGAGTATCCCGAGGATCGAGTCCGGCTCTTGCGTAGCACTGGCGGATCAGGTCAACCTGGGCCTCCAGACTGGGTGTCGTAATGGTCTCTGTCTTGCCGTCTTGATTGAGGAGAGAGGACCTGATGACAGCACGGATCGGGTCGCCAGCAGCGAGTGCGTCTGATAAGCGCTTCATCACAATCGTTGCCACGCCCTCGCCACGACCGTAACCGCTGGCGCGTGAGTCAAATGCGTACGACTTGCCATCGGCAGAAAGAAAACTGTCGTTGGTCACCGTCAGTCTCGAGTCACAGAGTGATTGTATACCTATACAATCGTGGATATATGAGTCTCGCACTTACCCGGCAGACCCCAGAGCCTTGAACATGTCGGGGTTCAGAGTCAGGTTGGCACCCCCGACAATGGACATGTCAGCTTCGCCTGTTCTCAGACTCTGTATCCCCTGATGTGTGGCTACCATTCCAGAAGAACAGGCTGTTTCTATCGTCATACTTGCGCCGCGGAGGTCGAAGAAGTGAGAGATGCGGTTGCTCATCATGGGCACACCGGTACCTGTGGCCATGAGCCTTGGCAGGTTATCAGCGTCGCGTAGCAGTGCATCTCTGTAATCGTGTACAAAGACGCCAGTGAAAACGGAGGTGTTGGAGCCGGCGATTTGTGTCAGAGGGATGCCGGCTATAATGGTGCGAGAGGTCCGGTTAGTTCTAACTCCTGTGAAGTGATATGTATATCCTGATCCTACCGTTTTCCAACGCTTCGTAAGCAGATTCAAGCTGTAAACGATATTGAGGATCTAAGGACTGATGAAAGGTGTTAGATACTGCTAGTAGAGATACATAGGATAGGTAGATCTGTATCGCTCACCGAGGCGGTCTCGCTGGAGTAGCTGAAGAATGCGGCATCAAACAAGCCAACATCTTCTTGCAGAAAGTGGGCACCCTTGACGTGTGTCTATCCCATGGTAAGTCACAGACATCCCTTCGAGTCAGTCCTTACACGGCCCACTCACAGTATTCAGCCGCTCGTTGTTTGGATGGTAGACTCCTTCCGATCTGAATCTGGAGTCTGGGAACTCTGTCCACCCGCTTCTCCCCTCAGCCAGCATTTGCCAGAGCTTGTCCGTGTTGGTCGCATCTCCAGCAAATTTGGAGCTCATGCCAATGATGGCAATAGGCTCACTCGCCCAGCGAGACTGACTATCAGGGCCGAGGCTTCCCATCTTCCGTCGTTGAGGGTGGTCGATAAAGAAGGTTGAAGGATAATGAGTGTTTGCGTCTGGGACAGCTTGTTTGGTAACAGAGACAAGTTCTAGCCCGGGAAACGAAGCTGGTCAAGGTAATGTACATATGTAACTGCTTCGAAGCCCAGCTTCAGAGCCGTCAGCTGCATCTATGCGTCTTGCCATGGCGAATCCTCTCTAAGGCTTGGTCAGTAGATCTTGTAAGCGGCTTGTGAGTGATACGGACATACTATCGTCAGGATTTGTTTGAAGGAACAAAGGCTCTAGCGGACGGAGAGCGGCGAAATTCGGACGTAAGCAATCAAAGAAGAAGAAGAAGAAGCAGAAAAAGTCCGCTTTGGCACAGTCCGAAGGAGTCGTCAAGTGCGATCCGCATCGGAGTATCTCAACTCCGGAATTCAAGGTTGGCGACCATCACTGAAGGCAGAAACTCGAAACTCCATGTCAGCAGTATCAGGCAAACCGTTCCAATAACGGCGGCGGGCAATTTTCTGTCAGCATCCTCAACTCCTGGCTGGACGAAGGATGAGAGGCAAGTCTCGCAAAGATGCTAAAAGCGTACGTGTAGTCCCCGACATTCTGCGTCTTTGAGACTGCATGTATCCATCATCTTGAAGGCATCACGTTCCGTTCACCTCGAAGGTTTGTGGTACTCAACATTACCACACAAGGGGAATTTCAGGGCAACTTCAACAGCAAAAGCGCATTAACGCCATTCGCCAGCTTGCACAGACAGTCATGGCGGCCTCAAGTATACGTACTCTGCTCATGTTTGGGCCGGGGGCCATGTCCCTGAACGAGACCTACTTCGCCAGCATCTTGTCCTTCATCAGCACGGACTCCGCCAGCCAGTGGGCACTAAGCGCCGTCAGAGACATTGAGAGTCATTGGCCCTCCCTGTGTGAAGCAATTCCCAAGTTGCAACACGCTTCAGGCGCCGTCAACGCGCAGAAGCTAGCAGAGTGGCTGCGGACAGGTACTCTCACTCCGGGATCGACCATTGCCAGTCTCCCCAACGCGATTCTCGGTCCCCTGGTTGTCATCGCACAACTCGTCGAGTATCTCCGGCACGTCGACACCCTATCGGAATCTGGACTTCGAGGTGGTGAAGGGTTTCAAGTGCCCTCTGCTTCCAATGCAGAAACAGTCGGATGCTGTCTCGGAACGTTCAGCGCCCTGGTGGTGTCGTCCAGCTCTTCCTGGGCTGAATTCTGTCACAATGCCTCGGCGGTAGTTCGCATTGTGTTTGTCCTGGGCGCCTTGTCTGACGCACAGGATGCAACTGATGCCTCGGGGCCTTCGGTTTCACTGATAGCCTTTTGGAGAGGTGGTCAGTCGCTGTCGGATCTGAAGAAGGCCTTGGAAAGGTTTCCTGAGGTGAGTATCTAAGCCAATTCTTATCATACAACTTCTCTTGCTGACAGGCTGTAACGCCAAAGGCATACATTTCCGTCTTATACGACGAGAACAGGGTCACCGTAACAACATCTACTCGCACGGTGGCTGCTTTGAAGAATCACCTCCATACTGTTGGTATCACGACAAATGAAACCGAGTTCCATGGACGGTTCCACGCCGCTCAGCTCTACCAAGCCGAGCTGGAAGCCTTCCTCGTCTACTGCAGACGATTCCCTACCTTCCAACTTCCAGACTCGTCCTGCATTGTCGTACCCACGAGGGTCAACTCGGAAAATGTTGTCACCAGCCAACAGTCCCTCCTTGAGATCTCCTGCCGCGCATTCCTGGTGTCGCAATTTGACTGGATCAAGACCTTCCGTGCCGCTGTTTCGAGCACCCTGCAAAACAGAGCATCTCGCATCATCGAATTTGGGCCGGAGCGATGTGTCCCGCCAACGCTTCTTCGACGACTAAACAGCCAGGTCACCCATTTCGACTTTGAGGAGAGCATCAAACGCGCCAAAGCAAGTCTGAGTGATGAACAACAGCTTCCGGCAGGTGTAGCCGAGAACGACATTGCTGTCATCGGTATGGCGTGCAAGGTAGCTGGAGCAGACGATGTAAACGAATACTGGGAGCTTCTATTGCAGGGCAAGTCACAGCACAGGGAGCTTATTCCCAACGACCGCTTCGTCATGGAGACGCCTTTCCGCCCCTCTGAGGCTGGCGATGACAAGAAGAAATGGTTTGGCAACTTCATTGGTGACCACGATGCCTTTGATTACAAGTTCTTCAAGAAGTCTCCCCGCGAGGCTCTTCACATGGACCCCCAGCAGCGGCTCATGCTGCAGGCAGCGTATCAGGCCGTGGCACAGTCTGGATATTACAATGCCAACTTGAACGTCCATGGCCCTACCAAAGTCGGCTGCTACATCGGCGTGGTCGCGAACGATTACGAGAACAACATCTCTCACACCACTCCCATTGCATTCTCGGCCACAGGCGCTCTGCGAAGCTACATTGCCGGAAAGGTCAGCCACTTCTTCGGCTGGACGGGCCCTGCGATGACGGTGGACACGGCCTGCTCGGCATCTACCGTCGCCCTTGATCTGGCTTGCAAGGCTATCCTCAGCGGCGAATGCTCGGCGGCTCTTGTCGGCGGCACCAACTTCTACAGCACGCCCATGTTCTTCCAGAATCTTGCTGCCGGTTCGTTCCTCAGCACGACTGGACAGTGCAAGCCGTTCGACGCAAAGGCTGACGGATACTGCCGTGGTGAAGCCGTGGGTACGGTCTTTCTCAAGAAGTTGAGTCAAGCTATTGCCGACGGAGACCAGATTCACGGCGTCATCTCGGCCACTGCCATCAACCAGAACCGAAACGAGACGCCCATATTTGTGCCCAACTCGCCATCACTCACGAATGTGTTCCGGACTGCGATCGAGAAGTCTGGCTTGGACGCAAAGGACATTTCCGTTGTTGAAGCCCATGGAACGGGAACCCCGGTGGGAGATCCGGTCGAGTACGACAGCATTCGTCAAGTGTTTGGAGGCGCCGTGCGATCTGGACAGGATGCCTTGCAAGTAGGATCGGTCAAGGGACTGATCGGCCATACCGAGGGTGCTTCTGGTGTCGTCGCCCTGATCAAGATCCTTCTGATGCTTCAGCGAGGCCAAATCCCGCCGCAGGCCAGCTTCGATACTATCAACCCTTCCATCAATTATTCACTGTCGGACAACCTAGAGATCACAAAGACGCCGCTTCCATGGAAGCAGGAGTTCAAGGCGGCTCTTATCAACAACTACGGCGCGGCGGGATCCAATGCGTCTATAATCATCAAGCAAAGGCCAGCACAATTACTTCGACGTCCGCCGCCTGTGGTCGATGGTGAAACCGAGGCGTTGCTCTCCAAGGACGGTGCTGATGACGCTCAGAAAGTCCCGTTTTTCATCTCGGGGCTTGATGAGAAAGCCATCCTTAGTTATGCGCAGAAACTCCGTCGATTTGTCGACTCTCAAGAGGACCTCAACATTCAAGACCTGGCATTCAGCATCAATCGACAGTCCAACTGGTCTCTTGGTCGAGGCTCTGTTTTCGGCGCTGGTTCTATTGCTGAACTTGACGAAAAGCTGGCTTCCATCGACACTTTCCCAGTACGGCCGTCGCAGCCACCAGTGATTCTGTGCTTCGGTGGCCAAGTCTCGACTTTCGTTGGACTCGACTATCAGCTCTTCGCGAAGTCAGCTATTTTGCGTCGCCACCTTGATCAATGCGATGCGGTCTGCAAGTCAATTGGCGCAGGAAGCATCTACCCTCGCATATTCCAGAGCGATCCCATCGATGATCCCTCGGCCCTTCAGCCGCTTCTCTTCTCCATGCAATACTCGTGTGCTATGAGCTGGATTGACTGTGGCGTTGTGCCGGCAAAACTAGTTGGTCATTCTTTTGGAGAACTTACGGCGCTCTGTGTCTCGGGCGTGTTGAGCCTACAAGACGGACTGAAGCTGGTTTACGGAAGATCCAAGATTATCAAGGAATCGTGGGGCGCCGAAAGGGGGGCAATGCTCGCCGTTGAAGCCGACTTGGAGGAGCTCGAAAGCCTCCTGACTACGGTCAATTCGTCTCTGCAAGGAGATACAGCAACCATCGCTTGCTTCAACGGCCCGAGAAGCTTCACAGTCGCTGGTTCTTCGAGAGCAATCGACGCAGTGCAACAGGCCGTCTACAACACCCAGCCTGTCCTGAAGCACAAGCGACTTAATGTGACCAACGCTTTTCATTCGGTGCTTGTTGAGCGGCTGAAGCCGGATCTGGAGGCCCTTGGTCGTCAACTCACTTTTGCGCTGCCTCATATTCCCCTTGAGCGGGCAACTCGATCACGCGAGGACCAAAATTTGTCATTTTCATACGTCGCGGACCATATGAGGGAGCCAGTCTACTTCCATCATGCCGTTGAAAGGGTTGCAAAAGAATACCCGGAGGCGATCTGGTTGGAGGCTGGCTCCAACTCTACGATAACGACCATGGCAAGCAAAGCGCTCGGCTTACCAAAAGCATCGACTTTCCAGCCTGTGAATGTGACAAACAACAGCAAGGCCTTGTCACAGCTTGCCGACGCCACCATGAACTTGTGGAAGGCCGGCCTGCGTGTCTCATTTTGGCCGCACTCTCGAGCACAAACCTATGAGTACAAGCATATCATCCTTCCGCCTTATCAGTTCGAGAAGCATCGACAGTGGCTCGAGTTCAAACCCCCGCAGTCACTACAAGCTGTGGTCCAGACCGTTGCATCTACTGAAGCAAACAATGGGACCGTACAACCGCAGCCGATTGGGCTCTACGTTCTCTTGGCTAGGGATACGAACAAGTACCGCTTCCGCGTCAATACGGCAGCGGCTCAGTTTGTCGATGCCTTGTCTGATTATGCCGTTGGAAAGGTTCAGACTTTGCCGGCCATGTTTGAGATGGACTTGGCATGTCAGGCCCTCCTTAGCATTCATCCTGAACTGGGCGATACCGGCAGGTTGGACCCCCAGATTTACAACATGGTCAACCAAGAGTATATCCATGACCCCTCGAGAGAGCTGTTTGTGCTGTTTGAGCGCCTCGGTCAAGACAACAACAGCTGGGTCTTCAAGATAAACAGTAAGGATAAAGACGGTAGAGAGTCCCTCCACATGAGCGGACAGCTACACTTCCGGGCTTCCGACGACGCTCGCTCCCGCCTCGAGTTTGGCAGGCTTGATCGCTTCATCACGCACGACCGATGCTTGCAGGTCCTGGAAAGCAGTGGCCGCTCCGACGAAGTGATTCAAGGGCAGACAATCTACAGCGTATTGTCCTCCAGCGACGTCCATTACGGCCAGAGGCTTTGCGGCCTGCAGAGACTTGTCGGTCGATCAAATGAGTCCGCGGGTAGAGTTGTGCGAAGACGATCAGGCAAATCGTTTGTCGACTTTGCCCTTGGAGAAGTTTTCACCCAGGTTGGAAGTATCTGGGCAAACTGCATGGCTCACCATCCACGCAACGCAAGGAATAAGAGCATTTATATGGCCACTGGGATTGAGCAGTGGTCCAAGTCGTCGAACGTGCTGAGAAAGTTCAACCTGGGGTTTTACGACAACGATCCCGAGATTGAGTGGCATGTTCTGGCTCAGCACAAGCGCAATACAACAGATGGCTCCTTTACCACGGATATCTTCGTCTTTGATGCAGCATCTGGTGACTTGGAAGAGGTCATCCTTGGTATTAGATATGCTCCGGTGTCACTGTAAGTATTAGGTCCACTCGAGATGTTATTCGCAAGCGTCTTTGCGGTCTCTCTTTACTGACATTTCAACGTAGCGATCAACTCCTCTCAGGCTCTGCAATTGCGACTGCAACTACACCAGTAGCAAATGGATACGTCCCCTTGACCACACCATTTATGCCGATACCAACCACAGCGAAACAGGCGCCTGTACCACAGCCCCAGCAAGTCGCCAAGAAAGCGGCTCGAGCGGCGACACCCAAGAGGGATATCAAAGAGGAGCTCTGGCTCAGGCTGCGACCGGTTCTGGCAGACATCTCTGGACTGGAGCCGGAGGAAATCCAGCCGACAGACGCGCTGGCCGACATTGGGATCGACTCCCTCATGGGGATGGAGATGGCCCGCGAAGTCGAGACGACTTTCAACTGCACAGTGGAACAGTCCGAGCTGCTAAGTATCGTGGACGTGCCAGGTATTCTCAAGTTCCTACAGTCTACGCTTGGTGACGAGGACGTCCACGACTCTTCCGAGACCATGAGCACGGCCTCCTCGGATGGAAATGTTCACTCGCCGCCCACCTCTGGCTCGGAAATGGCGTCGCCGAATCTAAAGGTGTCTTACGGCTCAGCATATGGCGCTTCTGACTTGCCTACATCCGCTGTTCTTGAAGCCTTCGGCGAGTCCAGCTCAAAGACTGACCAATTCCTCAAGACTCATGGCTGCGCTGGCTACCTTGACGGCGTTTCTCAAAAGCAAACGAGACTGTGTCTGGTGCTGACCAGTGCGGCCTTTAAGCAGCTTGGGTGTGATCTCGAAGCTGCCAAGCCCGGGGAGGTCCTGCAGCCTGTCCCCTTTGTTGAGCGCCATCGCCGGTTCCACCAGTACCTGTACAGTATGCTCGAGGAGACGCGGATCATCAACATTGACGGCGATGTCATAACGCGAACTGCTATTCCCCTGCCGTCTCAATCCGCAGACGCAATCTTGCAGGATCTCATGAGACGCCACGCCGACAATGGGTCTTCCCATCAGCTTGCCTACAACGTTGGCTCCAGAATGGCCGACGTGCTGTCAGGCAAGGCAGATGGCCCGCAGCTCATCTTTGGCGATGCGAAGAACCGCGAGCTGGTGGCAAGCTTCTATGGCGAACTGCCATTCAATAAGCTGTATTTTGAGCTAATGGCCGATTTCCTCACACAGTTGGCAGCCAAGTTGAAGCTGTCTTCCTCGCGAAGCGGCACGCCTACTCTCAAGATCCTGGAAATGGGAGCTGGAACTGGCGGCACGACAAAGGTGCTTTTGCCTGTTCTCGCAAAGCTGGGCATCCCTCTGGAATACACCTTTACCGATCTCTCGCCTTCCCTAGTGGCGCAGGCCAAGAGACGGTTCAAAGAGTACCCTTTTATGAAGTTTGCTGTCCACGACATCGAGCAGCCCCCCTCTGACCCCGAGCTTGTCGGCTCGCAGCACATCGTCATTGCCAGCAACGCAGTGCATGCGACTCACTCACTCAGGGACTCGGCTCGCAACATTCGCAAGTTTTTGCGGCCGGACGGGTTCCTCATGCTCCTTGAGATGATGAGGACTCTTCACTGGGTTGATGTGGTCTGGGGTACGCTTGAGGGCTGGTGGCTGTTTGACGATGGCCGAACACATGCCATTGTCAATGAGCAGCGATGGGAGAAGGAGTTGCTCGCGTCGGGCTTCAAGCATGTGCGCTGGACTGACGGCAAGCTGCCGGAAGTACACGTGCAAAGAGTCATTATCGCTCTGGCCGGTGACGGTGACGTGAATTTGGACGATATCCCGGCTCTGACAAGCCCCGGGCTGAAAGACGAAGAAGACCATGGCTCCAAGCTTGATGGGGAAGAGCGAAAGCGGGTAGCAAACGCCTATGTCGAGAGCACTATTCGAGACTTCACCATCCCAAGCTATACAGGGCCTATCTTGAGCACAGCGCCAGGCGCAGGCGCATGTGTTCTTGTCACGGGTGCAACTGGGAGCCTCGGCAGCCATCTGGTAGCACACATTGCCGGCCTGCCCTCGGTTGATACGATCTACTGCCTGAATCGGCCCAGGCCCGGCAAGAAGGGCCAGGAAGATCAGTCTCGCGACCCTCTAAGCCGACTTACAGAGGTACTGGCGTCTAAAAGCATTGCGCTGAGCGAAGCAGAGGTCAGCAAGCTGAGAGTCATCGAAACGGACTTGCCACTGCCTCAGCTTGGTTTGGACGAGATCCAGTATGAGCAGCTGCTCAACAACGTCACGCATATCGTTCACAGCGCTTTTCCGGTGAATGGCCTACGCTCGCTAAAGCAGAATGAACCTCAATTTGCTCTCATGCGCAACCTCGTCGATTTGGCTGCCGGGGTCTCGGCTCGTCGCCCGACCGAGTTCAAGTTCACCTTTCAGTTCGTCTCCTCTCTATCAGCAGTGGGCATGTATCCAAAGGTTCATGGAGAGAAGAGGGTACCCGAGCAGCAGTGGGATGTCGACAGTGCTCTTCCCAACGGATACGGTGAGGCAAAGGTCATCTGCGAGCGCGTCCTGCTTGAGACACTCGGCCAGCATCCTGATCGCTTCCGTTCCATGACGGTGCGACTGGGACAACTCTCGGGATCCACGAGGACTGGATATTGGAACCACATGGAGATGCTGAGCTTCCTCTTCAAGTCTGCTCAGACGCTGCGTGCTCTCCCGGACATAGACGGAGATGTTTCTTGGCTGCACCTGGAGGACGCCTCGGCCTCGTTGGCTGATCTACTCTTGCGCGACGCGCCGACATGCCATGCCGTGTACCATCTGGACAATCCTCGACCCAGGGACTGGAAGGATGTAATTCCCGTGCTCGCTGACGCGTTGGATATTCCCAGCAGCCACATTGTGCCGTTTGAGGAGTGGCTGCGGAGGGTGCGAGCCTACCCTGGGGAAGACCCGTGGGATAACCCCTCGGCCAAGGCGATGGACTTTTTCGAGCACAAGTTCAAGCACATGTCTTGCGGCGGAGTGACGATGGCTACGGATCATGCGCTGGAGCATTCCGAGACTTTGAGGGCTGTACAGCCTGTGAGTGATGAGTTGGTGCGCAAGTATATCCAGGCTTGGAAGGAGAGTGGGTTTTTGCGATGAGTCTGCATCGGAAGGTTTTTTTCTCTTTCTTTGTATAGATACGTCTAACGTCAATATAATATATTTCATGTTATTTTGCTCTTCATGTCATCGTGATCACGTAAATTAGATGGTGAATACGAGTTACTCAGCCCCGTGGAACGTATAATGACCTGCAGCTGGAGTACAAACGTGAAGTATGCTTGCAACCTAGATTGAGATGGAAACCAGGTGTTTGTATTCGTCCTGAAAGTTACATGCTATATAACCAAGAAGAGACTATCCTGCGGCTTGACTTTGCTATCCCGAATCCTAGTAACCTGATATCTATGCTTCTCATTAAAGTAACATAAAGACTCTGCTTCTTACTACTTTTGCTATTCTTCTGGTTTACATCTGAGCTATCAGTAATATCTAAGGTAGTATATAGGATATATATAGAAACAATCCTGAGAGCAATATTGCAACTCGTTACAATGGGAGGGGGGCTGATTGTAACTTCTTTACAATATTGCCTCTATAGGTAAGTTATTGTAGGGTAAAATTTCTTCAGCAAGGCATCCCTAAACTGTCAGGCTCTTTTTTTCCAGGTCATCCTTGTTGACTTCAGGAGAATCGAACAGCTTCATGCTTGTGATGCTTTCAGTAATAGTAGTCGAATGAGCCCGTTCTTCAACAGGCCTTACAGTGGTTCATACCGAGGAGCTAGAGTTTGTTTCTAGGGTAAAGTCGGCAGTCGTACGACAACGTATCGCAACTTCGTGAAATCAGTCTCGGTAGTTCCAAAGTAATCAGGAAACTCCGTACTCCGGCTTATAACCGCATGTTCAGCAATAATTACTCCGCGACGACAACTCCGACAGGCGGAATGACAAACAGCATACTGGATCCTACGATCCTATAGATGTCAAACTCATAGTGGAAAACTTATAGCGGAAACACCAAGTACGGGACTCGAAAGTTATGTCTCCTTTATAAGCCGTAGATGCATGTGTGCATACTAGACGTAGTACAAGCCTGATTCCAGATCCAGCCTCTCACCTTGTCAGATCAACCTGCACGTTTCTCACCCTCTCTCTCTCATGCAATCCTACAGCCGACACGAAAATGGCACCAAGCAATCATCACGATGGCCTCAACGGGCAACAGGCCGATGAGCTGGAAGTCGCCATCGTCGGCGGCGGTCTGACAGGCTTGGCTCTGGCCGTGGGCCTGCTCCGAAGGAACATCAACTTCACCATCTACGAGCGAGCCGCAAGCTTCGGGGAGCTCGGCGTCGGCATACACTTCACTCCCAACGCGGAACGGGCCATGGAGGCTCTGGATCCCCGGGTCCTTCAGAGCTATGTGGACGTGGCGACTCATGCCGAGGGGGGATTCCTGAGCTTTGTCAATGGGCTGCATGTGCGGAAGGATGGGGATGATGCCGAGGCGTCAGATGACGATGACTTGCTATTCCAACTCCGTATGGGAAAGGGCTACAAAGCGGCTCGTAGATGCGACTTTGTTAGCCAGCTTGTCAGACATATTCCTCAGGAACGCGTTCGGCTCCTGAAGTGGCTTCAGTCTGTTGAGGAAGACGCTGAAGGCAGAGCAGTCCTCACGTTCAGAGATGGGTCGACGGCCAAAGCGGATGTTGGTGAGTGACTTTCCACAGCTTGCATGGTCATTTTCGCGGATAAGAAAGACCTTAGATACCTAACTTATGGATCAACTGATACTTCACTTTTGTTAGTCGTCGGCTGCGACGGCATTCGATCGCAAGTGCGTTCTGCCATGTTCGGATCCGGGCCATCTGCCCCAAGAGCGCAGTATGCCCACCAACTCGCCTTTCGAGGCCTGGTCCCCATGGCCAAGGTAGCAGCAACACTTGGATCAGAGAAGACCTCAAAGGCGGTTGGCTATCTCGGCCCCGGCGGGTTTGTTCTAAGTGTTCCTCTGGCTGGGATAAACATGATGCACCTCGAAGTGTTCGTCATGGACCCCCTGGACTGGTCTGATACCGGAAGCAAGCCAAGCAAGGACAACGACGAAGATGACGTGAAGCGCTACGTCTTGCCTGCAACCAGAGCTGAGGCTGAGAAGGCCTTTGTCGAGTTCAACTCTACAGTCCGCTCGCTTATATCTTTGCTGCCAGAGGAGCTGGGCAAGTGGGCCATATTTGACATGCTCGACTCGCCCGCCCCCTCGTATGCGCTTGGACGTATGTGTCTGGCCGGAGATGCAGGGCACGCGTCTACTCCCAACCAGGGCGGAGGCGCAGGTGCTGGAATGGAGGACTCGCTGGTCCTGGCCGAGATCCTGGCCGCACTGGCTGACCGGGCAAAGTCGGGGGCTCGAGTTGGTTTATCGGAGATTTCTGAGGGGCTCAAGATATACAGTGACGCGCGCTACGAGCGGGCGCAGTGGCTTGTTGAAAGCAGCAGACGCGTTGCTGAGCTGTTCACGAGGAAGAAGGGCGCCGGACAAGGCGGAGAGCAGGAGGAGCCAATAAGTCGCGAGATCCTAGAGCGAAGCCATCGGCTCTGGGATTACGATGTAGATGCTATGGTTGAGGAGGCTTTGGGGAAGTTGAGGGCGAAGTTATCAGAGAAGAACTAGAGTATAAAATGGAGTGTAGAGTCTTGATTTTGACACCCGTAAAGTGACATGCGCGTAACTCAGGAGAGAGAGCCACTACCTTGTGTGACATGCTTTGCTCATGTGTAACATTTCTAGAAAGCGAATGAGATGGAAGTTCGAAGGTTATAGCACCGGGGGGAAAGTACTGGAGGAGCGGGAGACAAACCACATCACGCAATATGATCGATGAAGGGACATGGCACATACATGTAGGTACGTGAGACTGACTCCAGACCATCCACCTGTCTACGTACAGTCCCCCTTCTGGCTGAGTGAAGGATAAAAGCACCCATATTGCCAACAAAATAGCTGCAGTTCCTATCGACTCGCGTCTGGGCAGGATCTGCAACTACCTGGTGGAGGAAAGAATTCAATCTTTGAATTCCATGGGCTGCATGATCTGATCTGTGGAAGTAACATGTAATGAGCAGTTTTAAATGATGGCAGATGATGAACATCCCTATTTGTGTGAAGTAGAGAGCTTTTCCTCTTTTCTCCATCAAATATGGCAATCTATCTATGGCTTATTGTCTAGTCCTTCGATTCTCGGCATCTATCGTCCCTGCATCTTCTTCATAATCTGAGCAGCCTCAGCAGCGTACTTGCACTTCTCCCTCACCACTGCGCCGTAGCGGTACATGAAAAATGGAAACGGCATGCAAACCAGCGTCAGAAACGCCGGGATGGAGGTGGCCCAATGGATACCAAGGTTGTGGTACATCTGGGCCGTGAACAACGGGAATACAGCGCCCATGATGGATCGGAAGACTGCTGCTGCTGCCAGGACAGAGGCTGCATACACCGTGTATGAATCGATGAGGTAGTTGACGATGGGTAAGATGACGAGGACGACGCCGAAGCCAAACGGCGCCGAGAGGACGATGCTGACGGCCCAGTGGATGCTGGGATAGTTTGTCCACGCAAAGGCAAACATGCCAATGGGCAGGGCAACGGCACCGGCAATAGCTGGCGGCAGACGGGATTCAGCCGTTCTCTTGGAGGGATCCAGCCTCATGTAGCGCCCATTGTTGTCCCAGATGGCGTATCCAAGGCCTATAATGATGCCTACCATCATGCCCAAGAAAGCGAGTCCACCGAATCCGGGGCTCCATCCGCGGAGCTCGTTGTAGACGATAGGCATGGCGCCCAGGAACATGTAGACGGTGCCGTAGATGATGGCCATGTAGAGCGATGCAATGAGAACGATGGGCTCGCGGAAGAGGAGGACCCAAGGTCGAATCAGAGCTCGTCCAAAGACCTCTGACGGCTGCTTCTTGCCCTGGTTCTTCTGCAGGACGCTGATGTAGACCTTTCCGTCAGCTTTAGACAGAGCATGCGCCTTTCTCTGTAGCAGCACAGGTCCATAGGTCTCGGGGACGAAGATGACGCCAATGATGCCTATTTATGAGCGACCACATTAGCGATGCATTCTACAAGCTCTCAATCAGGACTGAGTCCAGAATACATACCAATAACACCGATGAAGATGGTGCACATGCCCTGCACCCATCTCCAGCCGATATATTCAGTGGCAAACCCGCCGACGATTGGCCCCAGAATGGGCCCGAGAAAGGGGGCGACGCAGTAGATTGTCATGGCCAGGCCTCTCTGGGCGGGAGGGAAGAGATCCGCGATTGCACCGCCAGAGTTGACGAGGGGAGACCCTCCAAAGGTGCCAGCAAGAAAACGCAGGACAATGAGCGTAGCAATATTCGGGCTGCCGGCAGAGCCTGCCATGAAGGCGACCATGGCGGTATGAGAGGCGATCCAGGGCATCTGTCTGCCGTAAAGTTCGGACCTGGTAGATTGTAACGGGGTGCGGTTAGCATTCGAGCCTTCGTCGTGGGGGGAGCTACATATAAGTTGAACATGAATTGACGAGACTTACTATAGGGAACAGATTCATTAGCATTTCGAGTACTCAAGAGACTTTCGATTATAGATAACTTACCAGAGGACCCCAAACTGCAGGACCAATTGCAAAGCCCAGGACGAAAACAGAGACACCGGTGATAAAGAGAGTGGTGCTGATGTCAAACTCCGTCATGATTTCTCCAGCCGACACGGAATACGCCGAAGACGTAAATGTAACAGCAAACACGGAAAATGTGACAATAGACGTGAGAAACCATTTCCTGAACTGGCCCCAATTCATGGGATTGCTCTTGTCATCCTTCTGGAACTCGACAATAAAGGGATCATCCACCGTGCCAGAGCCATTATACGGGGAGGTCGGGAGGTTCTTTTCGGCGTCGACAGGCTCTAGGGGCTCGACAGCTTCGACCGGGGTCAGCGATCGCGAGTCTTGGGACGCTGCTTTCGACATTGTAGGAGGATTGACGCTGGACAACGAAGCAAAGATGCGACTCAATAGCTCTTCGTCCATGAAAGATGGCAGAGGAAACCCCAAAGTTCGAAGCAAACTCAAGCTCTTTTAATTATATATATACCGACCACATCAACCGGTACCTGCCGCCGAGCTTGAGCTTGGACTTATACGATATGCTTGCCTCCCCTCGTCCCATGATCGGACCAGCTTCTCATTGGCTGCAACGGCCGACACGACCAACGTCGCAATCAACCATGATTGGACCAAAAGAACGCCATCACGATCTACGCCGGTTTGTCAGCCGTATTGTTATACTCCGAAGTCCGCTCTGGCCAATGGTGTGCTGTGCCGAAGCGGGAGTTCCTTTCCCTTGTTGGCCCAGATAGACGAGGCATCGCCTTCTCTCCCCCGACATCGTCGGACATTCTTGCATGCCGCCTTCGGATCTTGTGATTGAGCCGCTTCTTATCTTTGGTCTGTGCCTACCGGGCACCGGATGCTTTGCCGACGACAGCACTAGACTCAGCTCACGTAAAGCGTCATGTCAGCCCGTCAAGATGAGGATCAACGGCTTCAGACTCAGGCTCAGGCTCAGGTTCAGGCGCCTTTGTCGCTGCACAGGGAGCGACTGAAGATTGCCAACGCCTGCCAGTCCTGCAGGGCGAGCAAGGTGAAGTGCGATGGTGGTCGCCCAGGTAATAAGTCTTGTTTATGATTCTCGATTTTGCTCCTGTTGCCAATAGCTATATCCATCCTTACAAGTCCTGCATAAAAGAGTCACTTACACATGTTCTACGTACAGTCTGTGCGAGATGCCAGAAAAGAGGCAGGGCGTGCAACTACAGCCCGCAAGATGCAGCGTCACCAAGGGGTCGCGACAGACAGAGGGCAAAAGCACCAACTCGCCAACCTAGACTCATCCGCAGCCGTGCCTCTGTCGAACTTCCAGTCACCGCTCCAACCCCCGTTACGACCCAGGCTTCGCCCCTGACCGCGCAAGACTACTCACTGCAAACCCCTTCTGCAACTCAAACGCCGTCGACCACAGCTTTCTCGGGGAGTTTGGACTCGGAGCATGTTCGCGAGGATCGAGATGAAAGCCGAGGATTCTACACTGCGCATGGCCGGTTTGCCGGAGAGGTCTCCTCAACCATCGACAAGATGACAGGGATGGGCCCAGACACCACCTGCAGCCTTGTTCCGTTTGTCGACGCGCCGCTCTTTGGTGAGATCGGAGAGCCGCCACGAAATGTTGTGCTCGACTTTGCGTCTGATGTGCCTCGGGCTTATGCCGACGGGCTGCTTGCCATATACTGGCAGCACGTTCATCCCGTGGAGCCTGTACTTGACCAGCAGCGGTTCTGCCGGGTTTACGATGCCTTCTATAGCGGATCCGGCACACCATTTCACCTGGACCGTGACATTTGGCTCAGCACACTGAACATTGTCTTTGCCCTGGCGGTGCAGATACAGGAATCCATTCCTATGCAGAAGCGAGACGACGAGGCCAACCGCTACTTTCAGCGCGCGTGGGCACTTCTGCGACCGGAGGCAATTCTCTGGACGCCCGGCTCGATCGAACTGGTCCAGTGCTTGTTGCTGATGAATCGTTATCTTCACTGTACGAATAACCAGCACAAGACGTCGATGACGGCGACTCTGGCAATCCGAATCGCGCAGAATATGATTTGCCATACGTCTGAAGAGTCATCGGCTGGTGATGTAGACAGAGATTTGCGACACAAGGTCTGGGCCAGCTGTGTTGCCTTGGAGCGGTAGGTCTCAATCATACAACATGAACGAGCACAGATGGAGTCGTTAACGCTTCAATGGCAGATGCACCTCTTGGGCACTTGGAAAGTCAACAGCACTGGCAGCAATCCCTTTGCCCAACAGGCCAGCACTGCTGACCGGTCACGGAGCCGATTTCCATGCCTGGGAGCTTGAACTTCATGAGATTGGCACTCACATCCAGCTGGCGCAGGTACAGAGTAAGAACAGCCTCGCGACTAAACTGGGACTCCCCCGACTGTACCAGCAAGATGAGTATCACGCCATTGCGGTGCAGCTCGACGGCTGCCTGAACAAATGGGAGAAGAGCCTTCCTGACGACTGGAGGCTGCAAAATATGCCCATGATCCACGACAGGAGGGCAAGAGCCGAGAGGTATCTGCTTCACTTTCGGTAGGTTGCTGTGTTCTGAAATTGCTACGGCACATGTAAGGAGAAGAGGCTTCAACGGAGACTTTGAGGTAGCATGGATGCCACTGCGTCATTCGCTTGCTGTTCTGAATATGCCACCTTACCTTACCTCCCTTTGCTGATGATTGCCAGGCTCCTTCATTCTCGAATTTATCTACACCGGCCCATGCTTGCACGGCTGTATGCTATCAAAAGCCATGCGCCGACAGCTGCAGCAGCCTCCGATCCTCCAACCATAAGCGACCGACTCCTTCAAGAATGTGCCAGAATGTGCCTCGAGGCTGCACAGAAGCTCACAACACTCATTGCAGAGATCCACGACCCCATTGAGCCGATAGGCATTTTGCCTTGGTGGTATCGGATTTATTATCTGCACATTGCGGGAATTCACTTTCTCGCAGCCATGTTTGCCCCAGACCTCTTCACTCCGTCTGTCGAACGAGCTTGGTATCAAGTTCTGGCAGTTCTGAGGGCCCATGAGCATTTGAGTCTGTACGTTCAGCAATGTGCCCGGACTTTTGAGACGCTGGCGGCAAGAATCCTGAATGCTCGCTGCCTGAGCGCAGATGGAAATGGTATCCTGGCTATGGATGATGGAGCACCGGGGCTGTTTCTGGATGACATGTTTCAGGATGTCAACTTTGACCTCGATGATTTCCTGTTTGGCATAGATGACACTGGAAGGAGAACGAACTATTAGGGATTCATCGAATGCTGTAAGCTTCAGATGCAACACCATGATGTTCAACGTGGCTTGCTTTCTCTAGTTCATATCTGCCTGTCCCTCTGGTGTCTACGTTTTATATTCTACTGAGAACGAGGAGATGCTTTCTACTAAAAGACACCTCGTTTTTAGCCAGCTGAGCCTTACTTCCAATTCAATTCCATGATGAGCCCTTACGAGACTCGGCAAAGCCGTTTATCTTCCGTCTCAGCCCACTGTTCGCTTCCAACCGCAGTCCTTCCCCAGAAGACCCCGTTGGGGTCATACAGATTCTTCAGCCCAAGCAATCTCCCATAGTTTTCTCCGTAAAACACCTGCTGCCACTCTGGTTCCCGGAAGTCCGCCTGGTTAAGGTAAGCAGAGCCCCCACGGGGAAGAAGGGCGGCCAGCGCGGGTACGAATGAATCAGTAATGAGATCCTGATTGCGAAGGTCTGTAGCCCAGTCTGTGTTGATCCAGGGTCTGACCAGTCTTGTTAGCAATTTGCCAAAGAAACAATCCTGCGAAAATCTGATTGGGGGCATGGTGAGAAGAGAAACTTACACTCCGATTTGAAACGAAATCAAGCTCTTCCTCAGCTCTGGGTTCACCGAGTTGGACGGATGTTGAAGGCTGCTCGATAGCTGGTATGAGGCCCCGGTGACCAGTCCGCCTTGATCAACGATACCGCGAATGGCCTGGATGAAGCCGTCTGGGTTCCCGGTGAAGTCAGATCGCTTCACGAGCCTGCCCCCAATCTGGAGACCATTTGATACCACTGGCGGATCATAAGCCGCGTTGCTCTCAAAGAAGCTTGAGAACTCCCCAGAGGAATAGGCTATATAGCTGGTCAGTACCTCTCATTCATGTCATGTCCTAGAGTCGTGACCCAGAGGATGATGCACAAAGAGGCCACTTACAGTATGTAATATTGAGGGCATCCAATTTCTGGAGCACGGGCTGAAAGATGCCATCCATGGTCGCCTTGGTCATGTTCGGTCCGGTAACTGGCCCGACGGACAAGGCCTTGGAAAGCACTGTCCATACCGCCGTGCCGCCAGCATCAGATATCGCAGGTACAATATCATGGAATGCTTGAACTCCCTGAAAAAAGACGTCCTCTGACCCGGCATTCGGAAACGTGAGATTTGCTCCTGTGGTCCTCTCGTTTGCATGTGCTTTGACGGTCATGGAATATACGACGGCATACGTGCCACCACCGCCACCAGACAATGCCCAGTACAGACCACTATTTTTGATCGGGGTCGCAGTGATTTCTGAGCCGTTTGCAAGCACCGCATGCCACTCAAGTACCTGGTCAGCTCCAAGACCATATCTGGTCGTCAAGGGCCCTAAGCCGCCGCCCTGGGTGTATCCTCCGGCCAGGCCAACAGTCGGACATATCCCAGATACAATAGTAAGGCCGTGCTTGAAAGCAGTAGCAGCAGATTCTCCCGCCTGGATACCGGCGCCCATGGTCACCGCCTTTCCGCTGTAAGCGGCCGACCTGTAGTCGTGGATATGGTAGGTCTTGAGATTATGCATCCATAGTCCCAGACCACCAGCTCCAGTGGACTTTCCAAAGTAATCATGGCCCGTGTTTCTCACTACCAGGCGGAGATTCTTCTTCTGCGCAAATGCGAGAGTCCTTTGGATGTCTGCAACGCTAGAGACGTTGACGGCGTACTGGACATATGTCCCGATAACACAGGGAGTCTCTCTAGGGAGAAACGGATCGCAGCTCTGGTTCGCAAAGAAAGGCGCAAGGACGGAACTAGACGAATCCGTGTGTGTGTCTGCAATTGGCCATGCGGCCTTGATGTCCGCGCAGCGTGCGGCATCATACGTGGTGCCATGGCAGACGGATCCAAGCGGGACCGTGGCGATGAGACGTCCGCCGACGGACTGGTTGAAAGCCTTCCAGTCGGCCGAGGATGGCCAGCAGGCGTCTCCCGGGAAGCATCTGCACAATGACGAAGATCCGGACGCTCTTAGAGAAGCGGCGGTTGCAGGTGAAAAGAAGGCAAGGAGTGCGATTCCTATGGCCCCGACAAAAGGGGGGGCATACATGGCGTCTAGAACGTCAAATTGCCCGTCGTTCCAAGGTTACCACTTGTCTTTGCATTATCTATACGCAGTTGTGTTTTCCACATTTTTATATAACTAGCATACATCGATAAGAAAACAAAAGCTGCTATTGAACCAGAGGTCGAACGAGGCGTGGATTGACAAGGGTTTGTCGGAGTACGGAGTTTTTCTGTACAGATTCTGGTAATATGTGGTGTCAGCTTCGGGAAAAGTTCCGTCGGCGTAATGACGAGCCATCTTACGGCTGTCGATAAAACCGACCAGCGGACAATGAGGCCACCTTGGGTGAAGGAATCTCGGCTGTCGGATTGCCTAACAGGGGAACCGGATGTCCTCAGCCATGGGCAGACTCGTTATCGAAGGATTGAAGGATTGCTCAGCTCCAGGGTTGCCCCTTTGTCAACGAAAGCCGACCCAGCTATTGACGATGCTACCCCCAACTGCGGCTTGATATCGAGTCTCATGGCTTCCTGATTCAATTTTTGATTCTGGCAGCAAGCAGCCTTATAAAGGTTTGAATAGAGTTGCATGAACCACGTGGAACTGCGAGTCAGAAGTATCACATGAACTCCATTCCGCGTCTATTTTAGACTACGTTCCACTGTAAGATAGGGAGGGGATACGGAGTATAAAGCGGGAAGAGATCTGCTACCAGCATCGGACCGACCCGACTCAGAAGCGGCCGACCGAGGCACGTGTAGTCCGACAACCCCCGATCTCACCGTTTGATGCCACTCATCATGCATTCCTTCATCTACCAGGGAGCCAACAACTCCTCCGATAGGTCGTTTTCCGCCATTGGAAGATTCAGCCACTGGTCCGATTCTATGAGGTGCGGCAAGAGATTCCTGCAGCCGGTCCCTTTAGATAGTCCAAGCACATGTGGGTAATCCTCCCAGCGAGAACCGAAAGGGTTGCATCCAACATTTGGCTTTGCTGCGTTGAACAAAAGTTTGAGCCCGTATTCTCGGTTCAGAAGCCTTCTATGAGGGGTTCAGCACATGCAACGGGGGTTTTTGGTTCTTTTCTTGAGAGAAGACCATCGTCCTTCCCTCATGGCTGAAACTGTTGGCTTCCCACCAAGCCGATCAAACAAGCCCCAGGCGGCTTGAAAGGTGCCTTTCTTGACCCGTTGGTCACAGCAAGTGCAAGCAGAGTTGCCGAGTTCCATATTGTTTCTGTTCTGCTTATCCCCGTCACTACGTTTCAGGTGCGGCTGACTGAAGCTCCATCCGGACTTTATGATAATAGCCATAAGAGGCAATCTGCCTCAATAGGCAAGTCACCTTCTCAGGCAAATAGGACGCCGGAGTTTCTAGGAGTGCATTACAGGTATCTCTTCAACATTCTAGGTTATATTGCGTCAACAAAAGTGTTGACGATCATGTCTCCTTGTAGCCAAGATGCAGTAGGGCTGTGTGCAAGCATGTTGCATCCTTCAGCCGCAGTGCTACGACGGTGAGATTCTGGACGCCTCTGACACGCAGGTGAGGTTACTCTGCGTTTTTGACTGGTCCTTCCAAAGGCTTCCAAGTGTTACGTTTGCGGCACCATGATGATCAATCCCTTATCCATGGGGTAGCATGCAACGTGCTGGAGGGCACAGCGACCTGGACGCTGGGAACCAGATCTTGGGTGGTTACAGGAGACGGCTGAAGGTTGTGTCACGTCCGGTGCGAACAATAGGCGACGTTGTCCACATGCGAGGCGCAAGTATAGCCGAGTGTAATGTAAATGTTCAGAGTACTGCTCGGAGATCCCTTTCGAAGAGAGGAAGAGCATGAACCGGGTGAAGAATTATTCAACGCCTTTTTCCCCATTGCACCCCTATATGTAGCCGTAATTCTATGTAGTTGATATGTAATGAAGGGTTGTTAATCTGCAGATGGAACACTTGCTCTCATTCTTCTGTTCATGTCCAGGAACCATCGCCCTGATCGAATTGACTCACGCTTCCATCGCTCGCCGTCTGTCCAATGTCCAATTCCAGCTTGCACAATAGCTCTGCAGCCAAGTTGTTCACCTGACTTGACCTTCGCAATGCCGCAAGCAACTCGTTTACAGCATCCTGTCTCTCCTGAATGGTGTCCACGGCATTACTACCTCGTGTCGAGGGTAGATAAGGCACGTCGGCGCTCAGAAAGCTGGTAACGAGGGCGATGGCATTGGGGAAGAAAGGGTGCATCTATGCAAGAGCTTATCAGTATCAAATAGATGATAAGTCAGGCAAAGGACTGATAGATAGCCTACCTTGAAGAAGGCAATACGCGGGGCCGTCTTGATGATGCGTACCACCTCGGAAGCGGCCTGATGCGCAGCCGGCTTACAAGCCATCGCCATCAGGTGGTGATCCAGCGTCTGCCACGACGTAGCATTTGCAGTACTGCACAGGGATAAGCTTGCGCTGTAAGCTAATATGCGCGTGAAGACCAGCATGGGGTCACATCGCGCCTCCGTAGACTCGCAGGCGTTTGCAGCCGCCGATGCCAGCCACTGATGTCGTATCCAAAAGTCATGAGCCTCAGGTGCAGACATGGGGGGTGATTGCATGGCCATCTTGCAGTGTGTCATGCAGCGTGCAAAGAGGTTTGCCACAACAACGCAGTGGGCAAATGGTGGCAGTGACTGGATGCCGTTGCCGGCCTTGTTACCACCGTCTGTTGCGTCGACGAGGAAGCCCATCTGTGAGACGGGCTCTTGGGTACCACTCTGGAACTCGGCCTCTGACATGGGAAGACGTGTGTGAAACTGGTTGAGGACAATTAAGTTAGCGGAGTATAATTTGGAAATTTATATGCAAGAGGTTTTGTTACCGCTTCTTCCATCAGCATCGTGGGCTGGTCGTTGACCATTGTCGAGAGGCGGTCGAGGAGAAAGGCACTCCAGACAGTCCGCCTCCTCTCCTCCACAGAGATCCAATCCTGCTGCAAACCAGCTTCATCCGCACCATTCTCTGACGAGCACATCTGCATATTCCAGGTCGTCTCGGCAGGGGGAGTGCATGTCGCGACATCGCCCTGTCTGCCGCTGTAGGCGTCTATATCCATCTCGCACAGGCCAGAGAGGCGGAGAAGGCGAAATGCTCGCCGGGCCGTGATAAAGGCCTGATGCTCGGATTTTCGCAAGACGTCATAATATGCCAGCAAAAGCCAGGCCTGTATGCGCTCGTGGTCAATCTTCTGTTGCGCCTGCGGTGGCTTGAGTCTCGTCATCCAGGGGAGACCGGTTTCTGGGCAAGCGTCCTGTGTCTCGAGCATGCGCCGCGTGGAAGCGTACATGACCTGTCCTATGTCGCAAAACTGAGGTGACATGGCCGAGGCAATAGTCCTCATGGCAGAGCGCAGAGCAGTTCGAGCCGGTGAGGCGTTCGAGTCGCTGGCCCAGGCATAGTACCGCCGCTTGTGGACCATGGGCGCAACGGGATGGACTCTCTCAAAGTATAGTAGATCACTGTAACGCACTCAACATGTTAGTCCCGTTTCTCTTGAGGTTTGACTGTCTTTCTAAGGGGAGGCTTGTTTACAGTTCCATCAATACTACGTCGGGCATGATTGGGTCCGCAGCAGCAAGTGACATGGACGGCATATGGCTAGGAGCCGTCGCCGACTGTGGAGTAAGGGGTATCTGTGGGAAGGGACTTGTTGAGAACATCCCAGAGTCCGTCTGCCAGCCCTTGCAGATGCACGCCGCCATCGATGCCGCCGCCGTTGTCGTCGTCGTCGAGAGATCCGGTGTAAGTGGCGGCATCTTGTCCGAGCCTGAAGTCGACCCAAAGAGCGCAAATGCCCCAGCAGCAGAGTTCATGCATGTGTCCAGCCCAATGTCGGTGCTTGCGCTCGAGGAGACGAGCTCGCCTTCCGGGCTGACTTTCTCGGATGGGGTCGGACAACCCAGGTTGTCACGCTCTTGTGGCAGACTCAGGGCATCATTCTGACCAACCAGCCGCTGTTCCAGCAGCACTGCAAGAGTTATTCTTCATCAGCGAGCTTCTTCACCCCACGTTATCTCTTGGCCAGGATGGGGTAACTTACTCAATCTCGACCGCAAGTCTTTCAGTTGGCCCTTCTTTGGGCCTCGCTGCGATCTCTTATCCAAGACAACGCAGCTCCTTCCAGAGTCGGCACAAATCCCACACTTCGGCCTGACACGGTCACAGCGTGCCTTGCGTCTGCGGCATTCTTCACAGGCCAATCCAGGTTGTTGCCGAGTACTCTCACCTGTGGTGGTGGCCGTGGCGCTGCTCACCATGATGACTGACTACCTTACAGTACCTCACCTAGCCTGTTGAAACGGTAGGATAATTGGGTAGGATGTAAGGCGAGGTCTATCCGAATCAGACAAAAGCTCCTCCCATCCAGATGGCATGATGGTTCAGTGGCGGAAGACCTGTTATATGATAACATACGGATTGCCCCCCCCTGTAGCCTAGCAAGCAGTCTCATGCTACTTCCAGGCTTTTCAACTAGCGGGACCACTCAAGTCATGCATACATAGGCAAGGCCCAGATGTAAGAATCCTTGGAGGCGATTGTGGGGAGTAGAGCCATAACATACGAGGCCCCAAACACGCACAGACGCCTGCTATTCCTATACATCGTAGTCTACCTGGTCGACAGACTTCGGAGGGCTCTGGCTTGCATAATCACATGCGGCCATCGAGTCTCCAGACCCTTGGACCAGTTGCAGGTGTCTCTCCACCATCTTAACGCCGCTGAGCCTTTATGAGCCTCGCGTGCCGATCCTGCAGGTGCGTGTGCCCAGCAATAAGCCCGGCTGAATTGGACGATTCTTGCATATTGCTTGCGCCAGTACATGGGTGGGTGACCCTTATCGAGTCCACGATCCTGCATATCACTCTTGTCCAATTGACGCTCTGGTCCATCTGTTTTGGTCTTGCATCAAACTTGGTGGAAACTGAGCTATTCGTCATTTGCCCCCCCTGAGATCCTGTATATGAGGCGCGAGTTTACTTTCGTTACACATTGGCCAGCTAAACAAGTAGCTTAGAGCTGTGCCCCCATCCAAAATGCCTGTGTTCCCTTTGGGTACAGTCTACATGACTATGGATGCATCTTGACTCCATCTCTTGGTGACCATTGATGTGCGTCTGCCGTCAAGTCGGACCAGCGGCGTCGTGAAACAAAAGGACACCACAGCCGCTCTCTCGGATGTACGCCGACCGTTTACCACTTCTGCGAGCTGGTCCCTGCCGCCGCCTCTCGTCCTTGATTCGATCGGGGTAAGCCGTACATCTGAAGGATTCAATGAGTCTTCCAGTACATGGATGGTCTGACAGACCCCGCTGTCTCATCTCCAGGATCTTTGTCTTGGCTCGGGCTTTTCACCATCCTTCATCGCCCACGCTCGCGGCGTTTCTCATCTGGATATCGGGCGGCTCCTGCGGCATCAACTTCGCTTCGGCTTCCCTTCCCTCACACAGCAGGCTACGTCTTCCGGGCCTTGGCGCTGTCAACCGGCAGACAATTTTGAGTGCATGGTGGCTCCCTGTCATGATGAGCAATGAAAGTATCAACTACATTGTGTTGCGTTGTATTACCCTTCCAGACCTCCTTGCAACGATCTTCTGTATCCCCAGATCGGTATGGAAGATCCGCAATCGCCTGTTTCTAGAGATGAAAGCTTGACTAACAGCTCTAGTAGAACGCCCAGCTGAATTCTAATAGCCATTGTTTACTCCTTGCAGTCGCGTGGATGGTGCAGGATCTCGATGCAAGGGTTGCCAAGGAGCTTCCCGATTCCGATTTCACCGGAGATTCTCTCTTCCAGTCCAGCATCAGGGTCGATTGCGTTATTACATGGAGGCCTGGCTTCCGAATTGACAGCTCGTATGACACGGGTCACTTCGGCTAAGGATGCGAGGGAATTGCTAAGGCCGTTGATCCTCCAAGCTGCCATGCTGACAGAGCCGCGGATATACCCTTCTGACACCCCTGTGAAGCGTTATATCCACCGGATCTTGATGAAGCCCTGAGTGCTACGGACACAGATGCGAGATACGACGGGCTTTGATGAGAGGGTACAATCCCTACTGCCTTGTGTAGAATAGGTACTAGGACTACGTCTGGCAGGGGTTACGAAGGACTACCACGTCGATAACGTGGTAAGCATCGCAAAGGTTGACAACCGCAGCATCGAATCGGGTTCAACTACTGGTGCCCTCCCCACTCTTCCGGATTAATAGTACTTTTACCGCGTGGCTCGTTGTTATTGCGAACCAACATCTCCATATAAGCCTACGACTAGCTGGACGGCGTTTATGCATCTCGACGGCCCGAGGCCACGCGGCGCTAAAGACTGTATGTAAGACATTCGAACTGATCGACGGGGCAAGCCGCTCGACTTGCCTTGATGCGAGCTAGTATCCTTGCACAAGTTGAAAGTCTGCGTGAACAAGAGAATAGTAGTATTTGCCTATCGGCCGCGGTTGGAGCTGAAGCAGCTGAACTCCTCTTTCGGAGTCCGACTTTGAGCCGTGACAACGAGATGGCGCCATCATTGGGATTACGTTTACTTTGTTCTGTAGTAATAGAGCGAGAACTATGCCGGCTATTTCCTATAATGCGGCGAGCTTTAAGCGTGATATTTATAGAGTGTTGAAGCAAGACAAAAGGATAACCTCTACTAAACCTACTCCATAGCTTCGGTTGACTATCATGGGTTTCTACGGTAGGCATGTGCGTGCCACTACCTTAGGGGGCGTGAAAAGGGCCGAACAAATGGTCGCAGGAGGTCCGGTGTGATTTGTAGCTCGGACCCAGTCTGAGTATCCCAGAAGCACATCTCATTAGAGATTGTGGTAGCCAACCGAGACTCTTGTGTGTCGGGTGGGAAGTCATACTCGTAGCTGCCTTCTTATCCCCCCTTTGCCAAGCAGATCTAGGCCAACATCAACTGCCAGAGAGCGGGTGCCTGCAACGCGTAGATCTAGGATTTCGTACATGATTGTTGCGATGGTAACGTGTACGCCATTAGCCCAAAATACCTAAATATAGCTGTGTGGCTGGCTACCCGAGTGGTGTGAGCGCAGTATAGTTCACGGCTTGAGAAGCCACACAACCGGATCTCGTCAATGACTGGACAGAGATCAGAGTTGTCAAATCTAAGGTACTCAGTTTCCCAGAGTTTCATTTTACTACGTACCTAGATCCAGGCTGAAGCCTCCTCCCCTGAATCGTACTAGTTAATGGCAGAGTTCTCAAATCTTAAGGTACTCAGTTGCCAGAGTATTATTTACTACGTACCTAGATCAAGGCTGAAGAAGCCTCCTCCCCTGAATCGTACTAGTTAATTTCAAATTGCCGAGTTGACTTTGATTCCAAGTGAGGGAGCATTTTCCCTATAAGTTGCTCATTTGCGCTTCTTGACATAGCTTGTTGCTTGACTCTTTCTCCCCCTTCCGCTACACCATTCAGCAACCTCATTCACTCAGCCTGCAGCTCCCAACTTTCCAGCTGTTTCTTTTCTAACCCACCTCGTCTTTGCGATTCATTTCACTTCTTTTCTCTCTTCCGCTTCTTACATTTCGGCATCACACATCCACCAGACTGTTCAGAGCAAAACAAGTGCGTGAAAACCAGCTCTGCGCCGACAATGGACCTCCTCGAAGCTTGTGAAGACCTTGCCGCCAATGTTGCGGCCTTTGACTATGCCGACGACAACGACTCCTCCCATGTTTCAGCTGCCGATTCGACCATGTGGCAGAAGCTGTTTGGCTTTTCGACTAACGATGAGGCCGCCAAAGCCATCCGTGGTTGGAGAGCCGATTTTGCTCGCCAAACAATACCGCAAGCGGCATGGCTTCTAGTTAAGGAAGCAAAGGTGGCCGAGGGGTTCAACAAGGAATCCTATGAGTACGGCCTGTGGAGGGCCCAAGCAGCTCAACAACCGCGAACTCCTTCGCAGACGTCAAACAACAACAGACCGGCCGGAGACGAAGCCAAGTATCTCGTTAAACTAGAATGCGACTCATCGGAATCAACAGGATCGGTTAACTTACTCTATTGTCTCCCTAAGAGTCCAAACATCCTCACTGGCGTGGATGACAATAACAACATAACCCGCTTCTGTCTATTGACAGGTAGCCAGAAGATAGAGTTCCTTGACGCTGTATCGAAAGCGTACCCTACCTACAAGCCAACCTTGATTCGAACATCTGTTGCGGCAAAAGATCTGTCTTCATCTCTCTCCCCAACACTCGGAGTTGACGCAACGCTACCGCAATTTCGAAGCAGCTCTCCTTCCGAGGTCGTTCGGCCAACGCAAGATGAATACCCAGTTTGGTACTTCTTCTACGGTACACTTGCTGATGCCGACATCCTCTCTCGCGTCATCGGCCGGCCTGAGGATAAGACGTTCATCGAGACCTGCTACAAGCGTGCTCGCATCCATCGAGGACGACTCTCTACGCTGGGCGACAGGTACCTTGCTCTGGTGGATGGGGATGGAGACTCAACTGTCGATGGATGGGCATACCAAGTCAAGGACCAGCATGAGGAAGATTCGCTTAGAGTGTATGAGACAGGAAAGTATGAAGTGGTCAGATGCATGATAGAGGTTCTGGACGGACAGAGAGATTTTCTCAAAGGGCTCACTTTTAGACTCGCTTAGAGTTCATTCTTTTGTTCGAGAGTTGATGAGTCCCAAATATGCTATTAGGAAAGGCACGGTAGCGCTCAACAAGCACGGAGTGGAATAGTTATTCAATATCATATCATCTGCTCACTTTTAGTAAGAGCAGTCCTGTTTGAACCGTAACATATTCCTATTTGAACCGTAGTGGTCCGTGCCAAGGGTAGAATCTCTACGCATACACTATTGCTCCCATGACCGCACACCTATTTACAGTGCAAGCTGATGGCACATCCTATAGTCAACGCCAACACTAGAAGAGGAGAGGCAGGAAGAGGTGGAGGAAGAAGCTGCGCCAACCTCATCACAACCTCATCATAAAAAGGCAAGTCGTTGCCAGCAGCGCCTTGCCTTCTTCATCGCCGCCTAGGCCTGAGGACAGGGCAGCAGCAGCAGCAGTAGCAGGGCCTTATCTACCTAGTCATCCGCAAGTTCTCTCTACCTTGTAATATCTCCTTGCTGGTATTAACTGCCAGTGCGTTATACTGTATTCTTGCGAGGAGGCGTGTTATTTACTACTCGTAGGAGTCTCCTTAGCTATGGTATAGACCACTATGGTTTAAAAAGGAATATGTTATAGTTTAAGTAGGACTACTCTTTAGTAAAAGAGTGAGCAGCTTCTGCTCACCTGACTTCTAATTCACTTTCACTTTCTTCTCACTTCTCATTCACCGATTGCCCCACTCTTCTTCTAGAAATTCACATTCCTAATAATTAATTCATCAACATAGATAGCTAGCTACCTAAGTAGTCGACTACCTATGCCACCAGAACACGATATTTACCACTACCCGCGCCCATCACCAACCATTTCTCCTGCGCATATCCACGGCCACGATCATTATGGATCGTCAGACTTTTTCGAACTCGCATCGTCGGCGCTGCAGTTCCATGTCAGATCATCCAGATCATCCAGCCACCAACTCGCCAAAACGACGACCGACAATGAAACGATGGTTACCAGGGAATCCACAACTCAGAACTCGCCAGCCTTCCGAGGCAACTCTTCCTTTCTCTTCTGGCGTCGAGTTTGAGCTCCAAGTTCGAGTGAAGAATGTCGATGAATTGGGCAATTACCCTGATGCCGAGGCTTCTGTTGCCGTTATGCGACGGTACAATTTCAATCTTCTCGAGAAGATTGCCAGTGTCTTGTCAGAGAATGGCATGGATGCAGTTAGACACGACCTTTCGAGCGATGAAAGTATGGATTATACCAAATGGAATGTTGTCCTCGACGGGTCACCCTCCAAAGCCCACATGACAGATGGTTACTGTAAGTTTCCCCAACATCCATCAAACGTAATGGCTGTCTGACATTTGACTCCCAGATCCCGTTGAAGTTGTCACTCCCATCACTCCCGGTGACCGATAAATGGCCTTCCAAGCTCGATCAGTTTTGGAATGTTCTGCTGGCAAATTTCCAAGTACTACTGGATACATGTACTACAAGTGGCACGCACATTCACATTTTCTGGGCACACGGCCGTCATACTCTAGACGAATTGCGAAATACGTCAAATGCTATGGTTCGTGATAGGCGGAACACCTGATTATAGGAAGCGAGGAGAGAGCGTGGGGACATAACTCGTTGTACCCTAATTGGTAAATTCACGAGTCCTCCCATTTAAACAGATAGAAGTATCTATTCAGACAGATATCCCTATTTTTCTAGGCTAAAGCTACGCCCCCCAGATCAGACTTGCTATACTCCCACAGCAAGATACAGTGTCACACACTAACATATCAGGTTCAGAAAAGCATCCGTAACGCAAAGGCAGCCACAAGGGATCTTTCTGCACGGCCGCTTTAGCATTTATATTATAGCATATGTAGCCGCAGATTGCATATATCTTGTATACTTCTCTAGAGCTATATCTACTGCAGCTAGTAGCTATATATATCTATACCTGCGATGCTATGAGTTGGCACTGTGATTATGTGTGGCTGGCTGGAGTTGCTGGTGTATGCATACTGACAAAGTGGATATATCCTTTTTAATAGAGATTTTTATCTATTCGAAGAGGACTCATTGTCATTAGCCAGGAAGAATCATGCAGGCATCACGTCGTCATGCTGCATTTAGGATTTATACGAGAAGGGTTCCCTGCGACCGCGGCCCCCCTCTTCCTCCTTGGAACCCTTTAGAAGATATCTTGCGCATGAGCCATAATTTGCGTACTTTCTCATGACCACGCCCTCCTGCGAACCCGTGCCCCTGGACACACTCAGAAATTGGCACCACCGCACTGAATGCTCCTCGCGTTATGGAACCAGTAGGCCGGAAAGTCGGGTTTTCTTGACTCGTACCACTGGCGGATGTCGGCAAGGCCCGAGGGGAAGATGGTCTGGGAACGGAAGTTGCCAACATCATCCTGGCAGTCACCGGGTTTGACGGTGAATGTGCAGACAACATCTTGGGATACAAATGTGAGTGATTGAACGTGACCCGTGACAATTGGCTGATTGGAGAACTCACTGTCTGGCAGCCAGATTGATCCGATTGTGTCCCAGTTGATGGCGTGGCACTCATTGACGGTGTTGTAGGTAAGGCTCTGGCTTGGGCCGGTGTAGTTACTATTGCAAGTCAGTAACTCCATGTCTTCACAAATTCTCTCAGGTCATGAACCTACGGGCCAGCCCAGATCCAGATAGTGTTGGGTGCACGGCGAGCGAGCTGCTTTGACAGTCAGTGGATGACCTGGTGTGAATGCTGTGTTGTCGCTACGAACCTCTGGGATGGGAGGTTCAGGCTGGCCTGTGGGCGAGCCGCTGCCAATCTGAGCAAGGGCAGCAATAGAGAGCAAGATGGCGTTCTTGAGACCGATCATGGTTGTGGATTGCGTAGTTGCCGGGTTAAGAGGTCAAGAGGTAGGATTGCGGCGAGAATCAATGGACTAGAGCAGCAGCTGAGAGCAACCTTACCTACATATATATATGGCTCAACGGACAAGGAAGTTATTCGCCTCACTGCGCGTCTTACATTGCCAAGCTATGACTAGCACGCGAGAGAAATTGTTTAAGCCTCTATTGGATCGATACATTGTCCAACGCAGGGGGGCCGTGATGCTATGTAATGTGGCGCCCACTGCACTGCCTAGAGGCGGTGAAATTGGTCGCCAGCAGTTCAACTCAGCATGGCACATGAAGTGTTCATTTCAGGGGTAGTCGACAAGCAGCAATGGAAACTCGTTTAGCTTAGGTCTTACGTCAGAATCAAAAGCGAAAAATAGAACAATGATGGGGAATGCAGTGCTCTACCTTGGCGAGCAGGATCCAATTAAAGGTGTGCCATCCAGGGGGTTCAACGCTGCCAAAGAATCGATTTCGTAGGGCTGCTCCACCCTCAGCCCACCAGCTTGCTATTTGTACTATCCGAAAAGTCCGTTGGAGGAAAGGAAACAACGAAGTGCCAACACGGCTTGAGCTGTATCTCATGTTGAGTTTCATTCTGACTTGCCGTCCTCAGAGAAGCCTCTTAAGCGCTATACATATGGAAAATTCGTATATGTTTTTAGAGCACGAGTATCAAGACAACTTACACAGGATCTCTCAGTGCTCTCGGGCGCTAATGGCACCCAAAAGCACAGACTAGGTAGTCGTCGTGCAGTTAGGCTCATGGCAGGAAAGCCTAGAGGCAGTGCGAAAGTGTGGAATCGTCAGGCATGATTCGCTGACAGCACAGAGTCTAAACAAGAGCCCGAGATCATCAGGTACATCATTCTGGAGTAATCGTACCCTGGGTACGAATTACAACCTTGGGTCGCGGCAAATAACCTCTCTATTTCGGGATGTGGGACAAAGCCTCCGAAAAAGGCCACCACTCACAAGGCTAGTTTCCCACCCCTGGATGACATTCAGCACCCACTGAAAAAGGCCAATGGTGGTGCTATTTGCGAAGTTCACAAGCAGTCATCACACCATGCTCAAGCTGACTTTCAAGGATGTGCAGGAGGCGTGTATGAAAGCCTCACACTGCCATACCTATTCAGTTGAGGAAACTCGGGACAAGTCAATGAAAGCCAACCCCAGTCAACGCTCGTCAACACAATTGTATATCTAGAACATAGGACAAGCCACCACGGGAAAACCTCAGGCAGGTCGATTAGTGGCAGAACCAGCTTGCAGATTGAGAAAAGGCACACAAGAGTCCACTGAACTTTCTTAACCCATGATGTCGATTTCTTATTGAGAAGCAAATCAAGTGTACAGTCTCATCATAAGTAGATTCCTTAAAGCTCGTGCTAAATGCAGCTAGCTACACAAAACCTCATACTCTCTGCACTCAAGCTCCTTACAAGCACTGCGAGTACCACTGGCTGATAACCTGGCAAGTCGTGCCGCTCTCACATTGTGTGGGACCGCTCCAGCCCTGACCTCCGCACTGACCCCAGTGAGTCTGGGTCGGGCCGGGAGAGCTTCCAGTTCTCGTGCTGGTGGGCCTCGAGGTGCTGGTCGGGCCGCCTCCGGGGGGCTGAGAACCGCCCGAGGACAACTGGCTGTTGATGAAAGCGAGAGCTTGCTGGCCGTACTCCTGGCCGTAACCTTGGTGAACGTTGGGGTCGTTTCCAGTGCAGCAGTATGGGTCTGCGGAATCGCAGTACGACTTGATCTTGGACGCACTGGGGCAGACGAAGCCAGCCGGACGGGCGTCGAACTTTGTAACGATGGGTGTGTTAGAGAATCCGTCATCTGTGAAAGCTGACCAGTTTCAGGATACGGCAAAGAACTTACACCCTGGGTAGTACAGGTTCCGACGTTATATGGCAGTCCATGAATGTTTCGAGGGTCCCCCATAAGGATTGCTGCTTTGACAGCGGTGACTGCTCCCGCGGTTAAGGGGACAGCAGTGTTAGTGATTCCTTCACCGGGGTCACCTCCTCCACAGAGGGCATTGTCGAAGATTTGAGCACCCTTGAAGGAAACATTGTCAGATCTTCGGTGCTGCAAGTACAGAGAAAGGGAGTCCATAAAGGGAACGAACCTGTGAGTAGCCGACCAACACCAGCTGAGTGTCCGGGCAAGAGTTGTGAAAGTTGTTGATTGCCGCCGCTGCGGCGTTGGTTCCATTCACAACTGAATTAGCATAGCTGATGCCGCCACATGAAGCCTGACCACCGCACGCCGGGTAGACAATTGCCTCGGATGTGGTTCCGGGATGGGCCTGGATGACCAAGTTTACAACAGTAGCGGACGAGCCATATCCCTGGCTCACTGTCGTCTCTCGGGCTCCAAAGACGTGGATCGCAGGGCATTGTCGCTTCACAACCGTCTCGCCCTCCACGGGGCTGCCAGTGGCAAGGAGGGCTTGGCCCAGCAAAAGGGTAAGTGTGTCTTTGACTGAAGGCATTTTGGCTTGCCACAAGAGGGACTGTTTTTATGGAAAGCGACGGTTAAGAGATGCTGTTCATCTCAAACGTAGTTGGAGTTTGGAGAGCATAGCATCTTATATCCACATGAAGCATGTTCAGTAGTAAACATCTAAGTGGTTAACCCCAGCTGTCAATTACTGAATCTACTCACATGACTCCGGTATTTGCCTCCTCATTGTCAACTCATTCTTTGCCAGAACCCAAATTCATTCTAGTTACAGTTATATTCCTTTCCCCCGAACATAAATCATCCCTCTGAGTCGCGAGAAGCTGAAATAGGCTAAATGAGCTTTCATAGGAGCAATGCCTCCCGATTGGATCTCTGGCCTCAACTGTTTTCCATATGCTATAGTATTGATTCTGTGTAAAGACGCTCCCAGTTGATGCGTCGTGTGGAAGTTGAAGCGACGAAGGTAGGATTCAATTGCTTTCAACGGAGGCACTGCCTGAAACGCATCTGGGTATACAAGTTCTTAGATACAGGTCCGAGATGAGTCGTACATTCAGCATTCGCAGTACAGTATCTATAATGCCACCAAGAGTGATTCCATACATATTAGACACCTTGAGAAGTTTTGCAAATATTAGCAAAGCTGTTCCGAACATTCTGGCCTCTTCTTCTGACATCTCCACCCAATATTACCTATGCCATGCTGCTGGCCACGTTATGCACGTCTCACTCAATTAACCGAAGACAGGGTGGCTGAAAGGCAATTTTAACCGCACATTGGCAGCGGATGCTCCCATGGGTAAAGTATTCCTGGCATAGAGGCACTGCATCCCATTTTGGTTCTGGGTATGGATACACACGTAGGCTAATTGACAACCTCTCGGCCAGACGCACCCCAGATCTGCAGAGTCAGTCCGACCACCCGATGGTTCCCCCGTCAAGATGATGTGGATGATCCGGCACTGAAGCGTGGAAGTCGACCTGTTTTGGTAATGCCATTGAACCGACCTGCGCACTGGAATTTTAGGCAATATTCTTGCCGTGTCATTGACAGCAGTTGAGAGAGGGCTGCACCCCACAACAAGCCTTTCACACGCAACCTCATGCTGTGTGAGGCGTCCGCTCGTCGAGGTTGTCTTGGTTCAGCAGGGTTGAAGTTGAGGCCAGGAAACGTGTTCGTTCGTTGCACGTTGTGTCCGAAATCTGGGGGTCGGTTCTCAGGTGGCGGGGAAGTAGACTCTAGAACCCCGGCATTGTCTTTTCGTTCACTTGAAAGTAAAGGGCTACTCACCGTATACTTGGCTGTAGAAACCTCTACGCATCGCGTCTGCTTACTCTCACTGAAGTTGCCATTATCGAGACGCTCTCAAGTTATTGATCACTCAATTATACCAATGCAAGTCCAATCCAGACATAGTCGTGCAATGATAGCTCACAATAATAAGTCAATGACTGAACAATTCTGTAATTGACATGACTGGGAAAAATGACAATGGGATGTGGTAGATGTGCCTCTATCCTAATCCCAGAGTTTAGGACACGGGGAATACTGCAGCTGACACAACACGGTTGTAAATCCTATCGCAAGAAAATGAGAACTGATATCTATAAGACCTCCTGATGAATAATTGGACATGACTTCTAGAAATAAGTAACTACATAAAGATATCACGTCCACAGAACGAAAAAGCGGACGCGACATGAAACTCATCGACAACAGTCGAAGTCGACAAGGCATCTCAGACGATGCTTTTCAAGGGTTGTAAAGCGTACACGCCGATGAGCATCGCATATAGTATCTATTCGCTACTGACTTCTATCTCCGGCGGCACTCTTACTCCCTTCACTTCACTTCATGCCCACTCCCTTATAAGCACTGGGAGTAGTACGGGTTCAGAACCTGGCAAGTCGTGCCGCTCGCGCAGACCGTGGGCCCGCTGTAGCCAATTCCTCCGCACTGGCCATAGTGTGTCTGAGTTGGACCCGTGGCGGTCGTTGTCCTCGAAGTCGGTGGCGGAATGGTGGTGCTCGGCCTCGAAGTGCTCGCCGGCCCCGAGGTGCTGCTACGCGCAGTCGTCGAGCTTCCAGGACCGCCGGGGCTGCCGGGGCCGCATCCCACGCGGGTCGATGCGATCGAGATGTCGTCGAACCAAACGGTGTTGACGTCTCCGCTGTAAGCCTCCCAGCCAAAGTTGACACCGGTAATCTCCGGGACGTAACTGGCCCTCGTCCACCCGGCGTCGTTCGGATTGTCGACGCCCGGCCCCACGGTCATGCCCGGGATGGGGCTGCCGTTCAGCCACGTCTCGATGGTTCCGTCAGTGCCAAGGTGGTACTCGAAGCACTGGAACGCGCCGGTAGGCAGAGTGACCGTGGAGGCAATGCCATTTGGAGACAGGTCCGGAAGGGTGGCATCGTCGGACTCGCGGTTGTAGTCGAGAACTTGGCTTTGGCCACCGATTCGGAGGTGCTTCCCTCCCTGGGCGGTGTCTGGCATGATGATGAATGTGACGTGGTTGCTGCCGAGAGCAGTCTGAAGCTGACTACAGATGCCAAGTCAGTACATGTACGGATAACTCTAAGTCCTTGACGAGGATACTGACATCCAAGCTCTGACATATACATCACCAGTTGGCACCTGGGTAGTGCCAAAGAAGATGTGTCCGCAGTAGCCATTGGGGCCACCAACGACCTTCATGGAGTTGCTGCCGCTGTGGGCTACTGTGGTGTCGAGGCTGACGGTTCCGCCCTGGTTGCAGTCTGGTGCCGAGACGGGCCATTTAGTCTGATCCCAGCCTGACTCAAAGTCATCTGAGATTTGGGCCGCAGAAAGGGATGAAAGAGCCCCAAGGGCCAACAGAGCAGTCCGGCGAACCATGTTTGCGCAGATGGTTCGTTCAGCTAGAGACTCAAGTTGCTATGGTTTCAACTCCTGCGAAATAACCTGGGCCTGGATGTGCTTAGAGTGTCTACAGAGGACTCATATGGTCGGGTCTATATATACTGCGAGGTCATTCTGCTGTGCCTGTTGCTCCTGATTTGTGCCGGATTTGCTAAATTGCGTCTTCATCGATGTAGCACTCTACCCGCTTAACCGGCACTTGAGTCTGAGCCCGACAGCTCGACGCGACACGGTTAATCACTCATCATACTGTAACGGCTGCGCGGATATCAGCGTTCCTGAAACATCTTGTGCCTTGCGGCTGAACTTGGAGGGAAAAAGGCAAAATAGTCTTGGCTAATATAGCTGGATTTGATAAGCTTGAATTCTACATTCAGCATCGCCACGACTGCGCAAGATCCAGATGTTGGCTTGAAGCTCGCTTGGCTTATGATGGCAGCTAGGAGGAAGATTCGATAATTGGCAGCATGATATGGCTAGTAGATAAGAGTAATGAATCAAATTCCATTGATATATGAACAACTGGCTATCTAAGCTGAATGAAGGAGTGCGATGGGACTTGAACCCCGGATGATGATGACCAGATTATCTTGATTATCTAACAATCTGCTCTTGACAATATCACTATAAGCGTAGACTTCACTAGTAATTCCCAAAGAGTCCACGTCTTCAAGTTTTAGCAGAGTACATGTAAAAGACGGTTCCTCTTTTTAATGAGCAACTACCCAAGTGCTTCAGAGCACACTAGGCCCGCTTGTGTGTATCAGAGCTCCAAAAGCCTGCCATGATGCCCTCTAGCTAAGGCACTGGGCGTAGTAGGGGTTCAAGGTAGAGCAAGTGGCTGGCGGCGCGCATCGAGTAGGGCCGCTGTAACCGCTGCCACCACACTGGCCGTACAGAGTCTGGGTTGGGCCGCCAGCAGGCGCCGACGTGGTCGCAGGAGGCGTAGAGCTGGGCCTACTTGAGGCCTGCGTCGTCCTGGCCGTTGTCGTCGTCCTGCTGGTTGGGTTTCCCGGGCCGCTACCGCCAGGAACAGTGGCGCTGGCGGTGGCCGTCGCGGCGGAGCTCTTCTGCGCGACGCTCGTTGGGAGGCCTGATACCACGGTAGGTCCAGGGATGACATAGTTGAGCGGGCTGGTGTAGATGTTGATGAGAACACCAGGGTCCGTTGCGTGGTAAAGGTCGGTCCCTAGGACGCCGCTGGGCTGCAGAGATCCAGAGCCCGAGACGGCAATGTTGAAGCACTGGGGGTAGTTCTGAGCGCCGTTTGCTTGCCCAGCGCTGTGCAAGGCGATGATCTCGTGGCGGAGCACGTAGTTGCCCGGCGCGAGATTGTCGGGGATCTTAACGACCCAGGTGTTGTTGTTGGAGATCAGCACGTCCGAGGCCCAGGTGCCCGGGTCCCCGCCGCTGATGAGACCAACGCCATCAATCTTGAAGAACTCAAGCGTCGTCTTGTCTACTGTCTCGCAGTCGCCATTGCAGTTGGCCAGGTAGTCGACGATGGGGCCCGGGTGCGGCCATGGAACAGGCACCCACTGGAAGAGAATAGTGTCTCCGGCCTTGACAGACGCGTGCCCCTTAGCATTTGTGGCATTCTTGTGGCAGATGATGTCAGGGCTCTGGTATGCGTCAGGTGAAACGAAGCCTGTTGGATTGAATGAGCATAAACGCCCGATAAGAGCCTACAGGCAGAGATGAGAGTCACCTACCGTTATCAAGGTCGGCAGCCGTCCAGCCCACCACTATGGGGGGGTTTGTTTCGTATGGAAACGATGTAGGATCATAGGCCTGATACCACACCCCGTTGACGACAATGTCATTGATATGTCCATGTCCGACAACACCAGTAGCCACAGCCAGTGCGGTAACAAGGAGATTGGAAAGCTTCGAGGCCATGTTTGTGAATAATCCAAAGCAAGTCTCAGCAAGGCCTAGATCTGCGTATGCTCAAGATTATGCTTCGACAGATGTTCCAGACCAGATGATCATGCCTGTATTTATGCAGCATGGCTCGCCTTCGGTGCCTCCGCGGCCCATCCAACGGATTTCCCGAACCGGGGCTTCAGTCACCTCCTCGAGTGCCGAGTGACCCGTTCAGTTCACGAAGAAGAAGAATTATACCATGGCGGCTAAATAATTCAACCCGGAAACAGAACGATGGAAGGTCTTGTCCCGACATATATTATCCTTTTTTGCGGAGAAGGTTGCATCGGCTAGAAAAAGTCGACACCCAATTACTTCCAGCCGCTTCTGAAGCTTGGCAAATTGAAAAACCTACTGCTCAATACAGTATCTATACCTGTCAGTACCCCTATTTCGACATATGAGGTTGCTTGACCTCCGAGGGAGGAAGCGCGTCACTCCAGATATGGAATCTTACGTTACAGGAAAGGAAAGAAATTCACCATGGGAGAAGAAACTGATGATACCTTGATCATTACTGCATATGTCCGTATATATCCGAGTTCAGACATCTCGCAGTAAAACAATGTTTACATTGACAGACTGCCGAGGGAAGGGCAGATACCACAACGACGTAGAATACAAGAATATTGCCCCTTGAGTAACCGCCCCTCCAGGTCCAGATCCGCAATGCCCAAATGATAGAGGGGACGATGGACATTAGCACACGCGCTGATACGAAATCGAACCAACTCTTTATCTCACGCTCACAGTGGTGAGATTTGCGTGTTGCAAGAGCTGCCAGTAAATATTTGATGCATGATGCTATATGAATAGTTTGCTGAGGGCTTATGTGGAAACATCTCCAATGACGTTGGTCTATGAGCCATCCGAGCAGCCTTCCTTGCTGTTGAGAGCGGTAAAACATTGGAAGATTATCAGGTACGGTGCACAGGAAATTATGAGTGAAAAGAATAACGATATAGAAGAAGAATCATCATCTAGACTGTATATGTGGCGAGAGCGTGCTGAAACGCGCCTATTGCCGTTGAGACATATGTAAAACATGTCGTTGGTTGCACAGTAAACTCATTAGTTAGGCGCCTAGCTACTGGCTTGTGTTACTGCAAGCATGACAGGAACAGCAGAAACATATCTCGGCTCTGACCAAGGAAAAGAGTGAGATGGAGTGATGATCTAGGATGAGTGCTGGAGTCATTACATCGGTCAAGTCTCGTAATCAGTTTAGGCCACCTTAATAGTAACAACCCATAGTAAATAATGTCTCCAGATATAAGTGAGTACCTAACATATCAGATACAATCAACAGGTTCGAGGCTCAGTCTGACCCAGAGGGGAACTCAGACTCTGCCAGAGGTACTATCAATGGCATCACGAGTCCAAGCCGCGTCCCCCTACAAGCGAACCATCACCATCTTATAAATCACCGAGCCGGGTCCAGCTGCTGTTGTTATCATTCTCTTTTCAGGATGTCATCGAGATGAGTAGATAATGTTGCAATATGGCCACTAGCATTCGGGGAAAATGTGCCACACGAAGTCGTTTGCAATCTATTCTTAGTATGCTTTGTATGGGATTTGTATTTATCCTATTCGCGCGAGTATTGGTAAGCTTGCAAACGACTACCGCTTCTACGAGCCCCGTGTGGTCATCGACGATCGAGGGAAACCCTCTGCCATCTCGTGCTCAGGCAGTGAAAGGCTGGAGAGAGTGCGTGATTTATCGCAAGATGTGCGGCAGCCAGTATAAGAGATACATTTCTCTACAGCGATACAGTAGTCCTGGTGACACATCTTGATATAACTGATTTCATTTTGCTACTTTACCTGCCGCAACGCTCCGTTGCCCATGATCGGGCGTGAAACCACTTGGCCGGGCCGTATGTCTGAATGAAGCCGACGCTGAGGTAGACTGGCTACATGCCCGGCACCCACGCCCACGCTTTGGCACTTTGCTTAGTTCTTGCATTTCACTTTCATTCATCGCATAACGCACTTGGTTGTTCATCACGACACCTGAGTCCAGTGCCTTGATTGTTTGTTTCGATCACTACGCTCCCTGATAGGCTACATGCCTTCTTTGGAAAGCACTGATTTACGAGCCGCTTGTTATCATTTGCAAATGAAAGCTAAAGACTGCTATAGAACTACGAAACATATGTGGGTTACCATGAACTCGGGTTCCCGGCGCTCCTGCAATGAAGCCTGGGCCCTCCTGGCCCCTATCCCTTCGAAGACTCCGAGTTTGGTTCATTTCACAGATTGTTGATATATAGTAATAATCACCTCCACCTGTATCTGAACAGTACTCGGCAGCTTGAGATACCCGTTCGGTTTTACAGAGGCTGCGAAAGCATTACCAAAGCGAGTTGCTGGGAAAGATCAGTCACTATTTGAGGGTACATAAGTGTAGCCATATACTCCCATAAATCATAAGATTCTTAATCGTAAAACAATGTGCATATTGTACATCTTTGGTGCTCGACTCAGCAAAGAGAGCGGCAGGGAATTGTCCAGATGGCAAAAAGATGATCAACCCCCTTGCAGGGAATGATATATGGCAATAGTGCAGGAGCAGCAAAAAACAAAGTCTGACGGGTGTGGGATTCGAACCCACGCCTCTTGCGAGATGCGAAATCCTTTTGAAGGATCAAGATATTATCTTGAGTCGCACGTGTTAGACCACTCCACCAACCCGCCTTAGCGGCTTTGTTGGGCGAAGATCTCAAAAATGATATTATACGGCTAAGGTTTAACGGACCTATGCCAACCAGCTTAAATCACATTCACCCTCGGAACGCTGTGTACTTCATAATTTTTGCTTCCGGGCTGGCAGGGCAGTGCCATTTTCTCCAGGACAACTCCCCATGCCCTTGATGACTCAGTGACCCTATAATTGTATGTTAGACATATGGGTGCTATGAGGTACCCGAAGTAGGCAGGACCGTGGCCGTCAATCCCCTACTCCTCCATTCAGGAATCGTACACTGAGAATTACAACTTCGAGGAGCCATATTCAAGGGCTAGAATCTCCTCGACAATTTTCACCACTTTGTGCTTCGTTCAGCATCCATCTAAACATGCTGATGCGCGACCATCAGTATCCTCTGATGGTCTCCAATGCCACTATCCTCAACTCTGTCTTTGATCTCTTATGGCCTGCTTTGTCGAGCATCCTTGTGTTACGGACGACGACCATTACTTAACAAATCAATGTCCCTTTCTGTTGGTCACTGGGTGTAATTCAAGGCCTTCTGAAGTTTCGAGAAGTACATTCATTCATTCGTAGACCACTGGTCGCCTTGCTATCGGGCTTGGATGCCTTGGCCGCCTTGCAGCCTGATCCAATCACTCATGTAACTGTCATGTGACTACTTGAGTATTGGTTGAGGAGCTGAAAGGTAATCAGGCAGAATTGGGCGTGCATGGCATCAATGCATACGAGAAGAATCCTTCAAGGATACACACTGGGTGTGTCTTCACCTCATGGCGTGCAAGCTCTGTTTTCATCAGTCATACTGCCTCTAAACCACCTGGCACAGGCACAATGAATTCTGATCGTACCAAAGACGCCATGAAATCGCGTTCTTGGCGGTATTTAAAAGCCCGTGCCAAAACCAAGGTCAAGGATCTTCTACGCGGGCGTTCGTCAGAACGTCTGAATTTGCCGGCAGCATCCCATATCAGCTCCCCGGCCATACCCACGTCGTCCACGGATGCTCTAGAGACAGACACTGCTCTCCAAGTGACTGCCGCGTCACTCATTGCAGAGCCTCTGGTTGTGGTTGAGCCTTCTGGCGAAGCGCCGCCAGCTATCCTGATTTCAGCTGTCACTCCTGCGGCTGATGGGGACCATCGTATGCGCGACGCTGACTCGGAGATTACCGAAAAGCCCAACTTATGGCTAGAAGCTTATCACACTACGGCTCCCGAGACCAAAGCCTGGATTGAGAGCATACCAGGTATCAGTTTGTCGCAAGACATCGACAAAGGCGACCAGTTATGGGCAGAAGAGCTTATCGAACTCGTCAAGGCTTTGGAAGAGAAGCATCACGACAGTTCTTTAACAATAAAGATCGGACGAAAGGAGATTTCCCCTCGAGACTACGTACCAGTCGCCATAAGTTTGCTCACAACAATTGGTGATGTTGCCGTGCAATTCTGCCCAAATCCATCCGGCGTTGTGTGGTCAGCTGTCAAGGTCCTTCTAAAAGTAGGTCCTAGACCAATTCTTTCCGTCATGACGGACCTAACAGATGAAAAGCTTCCTGTGACTGGGCTCGGTGAGACTACCGCTGTCGTAGCCTACACTGCGAGGATCCTCAACGTGATGTCGCAAGGAAAGGTGTATGAGGGCGTGTTCACGGACCAGAATACCTCTCGGGAATCGTTACAGATCCTGCATCGTAGGCTCATTGAGCTATACGCCAAGTCGTTGGATCTGCTTGCATATGCTGCACGGCATCTCAAGACCGATTATCGACAGATGCTCGGATGGCTTACAAGCCCTGTACATGCCGAGTCTCTCATGGCTGAGTTGATTCAATGCGAGACAGATGTAGCCTGGGCAGCTGAGAGCTGTGAGGCGACACGCAGCGCTACCGTAGACAAGAGTCACACAGAGCTCCTCCTAAGTCTTCGCGAGTCCGTTCATCATGTCGATGACGAGATGCGCCGCCTTTTCGATAAAGTGGACGCGCAAGAGATGCTCAAAGCCCTCGACTATTTGAGCGACGTCAAGTTTGGAGAACAGCACCAGAAGAAAGTTGAAGCCCGGACCCCAGAAACAGGCCAGTGGTTGTTGTCGCACCCCAAGTTCAAAAAGTGGTACAGGACAGAGGGGTCAGCCGTCCTATGGCTTCATGGTACAGGTGAGTGATTTTCACGAGGGAGACGAAGAACTCATGATCCCAGACCTAACTTGATCAGTGGGCATAGGTAAATCGTTCCTGGTGTCTACTGTCATAGACCTCTTCCTCTATCTCAACAGCGAAGGAAATTCACAACTTCCAAGTCAGGAGTGTGAAGTTCCAGATGTGATAAGCGAATACTTGAATGAGAGAACGGAATATCCAGATTGGAGGTCTAAAACAGCTTCAGAAAAGGAGAATGGCGCTTGGGATGAGGCTGGCCAAGGATTCGCCTACTTTTACTGCGAACGTGGTTCCGCTGATCTCAGCGAGCCCCTATGTGTGCTTCGCAGCTTTGTCCGACAGCTCTCTATGGTTCCTTGCTACCCGAACCTCATGCAGAGAAACGCCATCCAGCTTTATTACGAAAATCGGAAACAAGGGACTAAGCTGAGTATTCACGACTGCAGACATCAGCTGCTTGTATCGGTAAACCTTTATCCAAGAACAACACTTGTTCTAGACGGGTTAGATGAATGCAACCCAGAAGAGAGATGGAAGCTCATCGAGATTCTTTCTGAACTGATCACTCACGCAAATAATCCCGTTAAGCTATTCATATCAAGTCGACGAGAGCAAGATATCGCGAGGCACCTCCAGTCTCATGCCGTTGTTGAGATAAATGCCAGCGATAACTGGCACGACATTCAGAAGTTTGTCAAACAAAGAATTGGAGAAATTGAAAAGACTGGAAGATGGAGCTCTATTTCTCAGAGTATCAAGAACAAGGTCGAGGAGACTGTCTGTGACAAAAGTGAAGGAATGTGAGTTGTTCACGCAACCGTCCTAGTTGGCATGTATGCTGGACATTGCTGATCTTGACCAGGTTCAGATGGGCATATCTACAAATGGACCAGCTCTCAAGAATCCGTCAAGAAAGGCAGCTTGAAGCGCGACTAAGGAAACTTCCCAAGTCTCTGAACGATGCATATGACGAGCTCTTCCAGCGCATCCAGGACGAAGACCGGGAAACGCTGGAGAGAGCTGTCAAATGGGTTTTGTGTGCCCAATATCCCTTGACGACCAACGAGATTCTCGGCGCCGTTCGGCTTTCCATTGGCAGTGACAGAACGAGCCTGAAACAGGACCCCTTGATCGTCGAGGAAACTCTGCTGGAGATCTGCAGCCATTTGATTGTCAAGGATTCAAAGTCTAACAGGTGGAAATTTCCGCACGCCTCGGTGATTGAGTATTATGAAGAGGTACATCGCTGGAATCTTCAGGAAGCGCATCTGTTTGTCACAAAGATCTGTCTTTCATATCTTCTCGATGACGATAACAGCGACTGGGTGATACAAGAGACCGATTCCGACGACGGTTCCGGCGACGGTTCTGACAACCATTCCGACAACCATTCCGACAACCATTCCGACAACCATTCCGACAACCATTCCGACAACCATTCTGACAACCACTCTGACAACCACTCTGACAACCACTCTGACAACCTTTCTGACAACCATCCTGACAACCATCCTGACAACGAGCATGGCTACTATTCTGGCGACTGGTTCGATCGCTATTCCGACCAGTGTTCTGACCACTATTCTGAGCACTATTCCGACCACTATTCTGACAACCATTCTGGCAACCGTTCTGGCAATCACTCTGACAATCACTCTGACAATCACTCTGACAATCATTCTGACCACGAGCGTGACCACATGCGCTATTCCGACCACCATGTCAAAAAGCATTCTGACAATCATTCTGACAAGGAGCATGACTACGAGCGTCCCGGAGTACACATTCAGCAATACGTGCTCACAAATTGGCTGGACCATGTTCAGGCACTTGAGCAAATACAAATATTCGACACCCAAGTATCAAGCTTACTGGAACAACTTCTGGGAGTCGGCAATTCTTCCCAACAGGGTAGTCGGCACTTCAAGCGCTGGCTCCAGTGGGCCGATAATAGACCTCGCGGCCAGTTCAAACCCTGGTTCCGCGGGAGTTATCGCGATGGTTACTGGGATTTTCAGCCTGCCGAGAATCCCATATTCTTTATCTGTTTTGGAGGCTTCTTTTATACCTTACGAGACTATTGGGCATCTAAGCCAGATATGTCTCCGGTCAACGAGTCGCAGAGAGATGTGCTTTCAATGGCTGCGTATCATGGCCGTCTGAAGATATGCGAGACGCTAATCGAGCACGGTTTCGACATGAACAAGCAGATCGGCAATTCTCTCAATGACTATAGCGCTCTGAGCACTGCGGCTAAGGAGAAACACGTCGAGTTAGTGAGGCTTCTCATCAATCAAGGAGCAAATCCTAAACTGCCGCTGAACGCTATGTCCGCTCTGTGTGCCGGCATAGACAACGGAAAGAGCAGTCTGGAATGCATCAAGATTTTGCTCAAAGCAAAAGCAGACCCAAATTACCCATGCGGTCCGCTCTGTCGATTTTCGTACGCCTTAGAAAAGGCTGTCTATCACAGAAATTTGGAGACGGTGAAACTCTTGATCGAAAATGGGGCGGATCCGAATCTCTTGTCTACCACTGGAAAATATGGAAGTGCCCTCGCGGTAGCAGCACGCACAGGTGATGAGAAGGTATGTCGCTTTCTCCTTGACCAGGGAGTAGATGTCAACGCCTCTCTCAAATGCGGCGAGTACGGAAGTGCCCTCGCAGCAGCAGCACGTGGATGCCACAGGAACATCTGCGAGTTACTGATTAAACATGGCGCAGATGTCAACCAGCTTTTGACGGGAGGCAAGTACGGCAGCGCGTTTGCAGCGGCTCTCGCTTCAAAAGGGTGGAATAGCTTGAGATTAACACGATACTTGATCGAGGATGTCCATGCAGATACGAGCGTCCTCTCTAAGAGTCCGCCTCGCAGGATGGCATGTCATCGGAAATACTGGAGACAAAGGGATGAAATATCTCATTACCTAACCAGCAATCAGCATGTCAAAAAGGATCTGTTGATGGAGATTGGCTTCGGAGTGTGCGTCTCATCTCAAGCAGTCGAAACGCTATCTCTGTCTACAGAAACCTCTTCTAAATAATCTGCTTCCTATCACTCTTATTCGGATTATACTAGCGAATCCGAGTAGACTTAGGTAGAAAAGCATAGAAAGGGTTAGATCTAGAATGGTTGTATAGACATACCTATAGATGTTAAGAAGTTAGAGTTTCAAAAAGTGAATGGTCGGGCAGCTCTGTCAGTTCAACAGATTTCCCTCCATTACTCTACTGAATGTTTCAACGCATATATCAATCAAGATTTAACATCATGTTGAGGCGGTGTCTCTCACCACGTACAGACATACTTTATTAGTCGAAGCTTTCGGCCTTAGCATAAGGTGAGTCTCTCCCACATGGCACCTTGATAGCCTCCTTTCTTCATCGTATAGTCCATAAACTGACAGTCCATGAAATCATGTATATAACAGTCCCCAATCATTTGAAACCAATCTGTCTTGTCATTTGATTGAACAGCTGACCTCACCACGCAAGGAAACCGACAACCTCTGAAGAGCACGATACGGTCCCCTGCTTCTGAACCACCAGGAACAAGTCCGACATGCCCCAACGACGACACCATAAGCCTCTTATAAGCAGTTGTGATTCTCAAGAAGTCTTCCATAGTCGGCGGGGGCCCACTTGACATCATGCCTCTCTGAGCCTGCCTCCACAGCAGCCTATACCACATCGTAAAGCAAGTCTTCATTTCCTCTATCGATGCTTGTGTAAGCTGCTCCGGGGGCATATCTCGAGTAAATCTTCCAGAAACCGGATTTTGCCAAGGCACATCAGCCTGAATTATTTCCTTCGTCAAGGGACCCATTCGACGGAAAACCCGGTCGTTAGGCCATATGGCCATGTCTGTGCAGAGAGTCCTGCAAAATTCCACCCATGTAGTCTTTGGTGAATGAGTGCGAGCAAGTTGCATCCATTCAAAGATTGTCTGCCACATGCTTTCATTTCTAGAGTTATCTGAAATGGTCGTCTCACCCACGACCTTGACGTGGTCCAAGATGACGGCTTCCAGCTCTAGTAGCCTGCTATTGTTCTCATCAAAAGTGACTGAGGCTCTCGTTCCAGGAGTAGCATCATATATCCAAAGAGAGTCCATTTGAACTGCCCCAATCTCATTGAGCTCATTAGTTGTAGACCAATCCGGCACCCACGATGGAAGGCTGCCATTTCGAAACCGCCCAGCTGCAGACAAGAGATCAAGAGAGCCGGACTCCTGGATGACCATTCTCGCCGTGGTGATATAGACATCCTCTAGCCCCTTTCCATAATCAGGATATATAAAGGAGGGCGTGTTTGCCGGCTTGATGAGAGACAGCAGACCATAGACCTTGTCCCTGGCGTCGGTAGCTTTCCGTCTGTTATGCAGGCAGAGATACTTGTACAGCAGATATGGCTGCAAGTTTCCGGTGGCCTCAGCCGCCGCCGACCCTTCAAAGTCCTTCTTAGGCAAGATTGATGTTAGGACAAGCTGATCAGCTTTCTCAGCCTGACAAAGTTTTGCGTGCGTTTGACGTGTCTTTTCAATACTGTCGACATGAGCGATCAGGCGCCTTATAGAAGCAGCATATCTTTGCGGAGCCTCGTTGGCCAGGTACGAGGTGCAGCAGTCCGTGATATGAGCTTCCATGCTGTCCGCTGCCTCGTATACCATGGCCCATGGAGCCATGGCCGTACGATAGACGAAGATGGGCGCATGGCCAACGACGCTCTCTTGTAGAGTCCATACTCGACTCCACCATGGCTCCGTGGTGAAGTCTTCGAACGCCTGGATCAGAGTCTGCCAAGGGTATTGCGTCTCTTGTCCTTTGGATGTTGCTCCCCACTCAGACACAGCACTGAGATGGTCGTCGAGCTGTAAACCGACAGCCCGTTCCAGAAAGTTGAACAGAACCGTCGTATCCTCATCTTCATCCTCATCTCCTCCAGAAATCTGATCGTTTCCTCTGTCCCATGTAATAGGGAGCAGTGTTTCGAAATACTCTTGGCCGTACACTCGAAACTGAAACCTGTCCAGCGCCTTCACTCTCTCAAAGTAATCCTCAGCAGCCAAATCGATGCCCGCACCAAGAACCACAAACACCGTAGCAGCATCCGAGTAAATGCGATCCATTATAGCAACCTGCACAGATCTCTCCGCGATATCTCCCTGGTTGATACAGATCGCATCGGCCCATAGCGGCATGCTCCAGCCCGCTCGGCGATAGTAGCGAAGGGCAGTCTCAAGGCTTCGTCCAATGGACTCCCGGCACCCGTTTATGTGAAGAGCGCCATCTTGCGGCGGCCCGCCCCAGACATACGAGAGGGCGGCGTATTGAGGCTTGTTCTTGAGAGACGCGACGCTGATTTCGCAGCGGATATCGGCAGTCCATTCGTCGGGGAGGATGGTGAGGACACGAATCTCTCCGTCTTTGAGGGGCAGCGATGCATATAAGCTGTGAGAATCCATTCGAAATGAAGTCCTGGGTATATAAAGATACCGGTGAGTCTCTTGCTCGTCAGACTCCTCCGCTCAATGTGTGACAGTGCGTATAGACACCCCCAACCACAGATGGAGCATCAGCAACATCACCTGATACCCCAGCTTGTCGTCTCCCACTTCAACAAGCAAAGTAAACAAATGGGGGACCCTTTTAAGCTACAACCCCTAAGCCTCAACCGGATAGCTGCCGCATTCATTGCCATTCCCATCCATAGCGTGGGCGGCCTACAAACCGACCGCAAGCGACTCAGCTCCCCCTTGTCCAACCAGACAAAGGCACAATCAACGCCACCACCACAATGAGAAAGCCAATATCACAGTTCACTACCTCTTCAGATACTACCCCGCGCCATATACCCTCGCTACAATTCAGCTATAAATCGACCAAGATGTAATCAAAGAATGAGAATCAGTCTGTCACCCTCTTATACTACTTCTCAAGCCTCATCAGGCCCTCTCACCTCGACAACAACCTCATAAACATCCCTCAGCACCATCTCACCAGTTCCCCAAAATGTCCAGCTCAAGCCGAGACACCACCCCCGAAAACCACGAAACCGACGCCCTCACCTCCTCCCCTCCCCCTAAGCCCACCACCAACAGACTTTCAAGCCTCCTCCCCCTCCATCGAGACCGCTACTACGGCGCCCTCACCTTCAACACCGCATCCTTCATCCTCCCCGCCCTCTACTCCACCCTCTCCAAGCTCTGGGTCTCCCGCATCGACTCCTCCCTAGTCGTGACAACAGACTCCTTCACCTACATAAACACCTTCTCCGAGGCCCTCAACGAAGGCCTCCCCCGCGCCGCATGGCTCATCATCGGCGACAAGGCCTCCCGCTCCCTCCCGCAGCGCCTCCAGCTCACGCACACCCTCATCGCCTTCCAGGCCCTCGTCGGACTCCTCCTCAGCATCGCCTTTCTCGCCGCGGCGCCAAGATTCGCCGAGAGCTTCGTACCGCGCGAAGTCAGGGCGGCGAGCCTGACGTATGTCCGCATCACGTCGTTTACCGTCTTGAGCGGCGCTGTGGAAACGGCCGTGGCCTCGGCGACGAGGGCGTTGGACAAGCCTGATGTCCCGCTCGTCATCAGCTCCGTGAAATTCGCCGTCAACATCATTCTCGATCTGCTGATAATCTCCAACTTCCACGTCGGCTCGTTCCAACCAACAGTCAACACCCAAGGCATCATCCAGCTCGTCTGCAACCTGACCGCCGCATTCATAGGATTAGCCTACTTCCTCTACTCCGTGAGCCTCTCAACCTGGCGCAAACAGCACCACCTCCCTCTCAACGATCACAACACGACAAGTCACAACTCACTCTCCCCAAGCCTCCGGGCACTCCGCGTCCTGCTCCCCCCAGGCCTCATCTTCTTCGCCGAATCCGCCATCCGAAACGCCCTCTACCTCTGGCTCGTCACCACCGTCGTCGCCCTCGGCTCCGTCTACGCAACCGCCTGGGGCGTCTTCAACACCATCCGCTGGGGCCTCGTCATGGTCCCCGTCCAGGCCCTCGAAGCGACATCCCTCCAGTTCATCGGCCACAAATGGGGCCAATGGCGACACCTCATCGGGCCCAACAACCGCAGGCCGAAAGCAAGCTGGAGAGAGCTCTTCAGCCTCATCAGCCCTGCCCTACGGTCCCTCCTCATCGCGCTTCTCGTCGAGGTCCCCATTGCCATCTTTCTCTCCGTCTTTGGCGCCAGGCCGTTTGCGCTGTACATCAGCGGTTCGAGCGAGGTCGCGGACGTTACCGCGCTCATGTGGCGGACCATTGACTGGTGCTACATCTTCTACGCAATGTCGACCCAGCTCGCCACCATACTGCAGGCCACCAGGCCCAAGTGGTATTTGTACCAGAGTCTGGCAAGCAACTTGCTGTATGTCCTACCGTGGGCGATTGTGTGTCAGGTTGCTCATCTGGACGAGGGAAATGCGTGGACATATCATAGCTTCATCTTTGGAGGCAGCTTGGTGTTTAGTTTTGTCGATGTCCTAGTCGTCGTTGGCGTGTGGGCGTGGACGTTGCGGACAGGCAAAGCGAGGCTCGAGGTAATTCAAAGTTCGTAATGCTCCGGGCCATCTAGTGCAGTTGTTTCAAAGGAGCATCATGTCCCTAGTTGACCGTGATATCTCATTGAATGCACATTAGGTACTTGGTTGAACATAAAAGAGAAGCTTCCACTTGACATAACTAGCCAAGCCCCTAATCGCCCGTTTTACATGAAAACCCAACAGCTTTGAATGAAACAACCTTAAACAACAGCCGTAACTCTCCTCACACTCTTCCTCGCACCCTCTCCAGACACCATAATTGCATTCTCAGCCTCCAATGTCCTCATAATCTCATTAAACTCAGCCTGCTCAACAGGCACCGCCGACGCCTCCGCCAATCTCCTAGACACATCGCTCCACCGAACCGCGTTTCCGCCCGCCGTCATCTCATCCAGGAGTCGCAGCGCCGCATCCTTGAGCTCGCTGCGGCGCCTCCTCTCAGCAGCACTGGTTCCGTCCGTGAGCAGGCTCATGTCGATTCTACCCTCGGAGTCGGTGGCAGCCGTCTTGAGAGCAGACTGGATGAGGCGGTACGCTTCCTGGACGTCATCCCTGGTGACGGTCTCGGAGAGGCGCATCTTGGCGTGGGCTTCAGAGAGACGAATCATGCTTTCGAGCTGTCGAGTGGTGGCCGTGATGCGCTTCTCGGCGGCACGGACATCCTGTCCCAGGGCGCGCATGGCGACGTAGCATTCAACGAGCTCCTTGGCTGCCTCCTCCGAGATGACGGGCTGAATGTTCGAGCGCGCATATGAGATGTACAGGGTCAGAAACTCGATCGGGAGGATGTCGTTGCTGGTGGGTGCCGACTGGGGCTTGTCCTCCAAGTACATGGAGAGAAGATGCTTCGCCAGCCGACGGTCCGTCTTGTCGTCGACGCGGTCAAGGATGAGGTAGATGAGATCGAAACGGGAGAGCAAGGTGGGTGGAAGGTCGATGTTTTGCGGGACGGACAGCTCAGGGTTGTAGCGACTGCCGATGGGGTTGGCAGAAGCGAGGATGCTCGTTCGCGCGTTGAGAGTCGTAATGATGCCGGCTTTGGCAATGGACACTGTCTGCTGCTCCATCACTTCGTGGAGGACGGATCGAGTGGATTCATTCATCTTGTCAAACTCGTCGATGCAGCAGACACCTCCGTCAGAGAGGACCAGAGCGCCTGATTCGAGAACCAGCTGTCTCGTCTCGGGGTCGCGAGTGACGTACGCCGTCAGACCGACGGCTGAGGAACCCTTGCCGCTGGTGTAGACACCGCGCGGTGCAATCTTGTGGATATACGACAGCATCTGCGATTTGGACGTGGACGGATCACCGCAGAGGAGGATATTGATGTCGCCTCTGTACTTGGGGCTGCCGCCCTTTGTAAATGTCTTGTTGGTTCCGCCAAACAGCTGCAAGAGGATGCCCTTCTTCACGTCGTCCATTTCGTAGATCGAAGGAGCCAATGATCTGGAAAGAAGCTCGTAAATGTCAGGGCGACGAGACGTCTCTCGAATCTTGAGTTCATCCTCGACCGTGATGCGACGAGTCTCTTCCATCTCATTGTTCTCTATTTCCGCTTCTTCTTCACCCTCCACACCAAGCGTAGTCGGGTCGGCTCCGAGGCGCTTCTTGTCGACTTTCTGCACATGCAGAACATCCACATAAGTCTTGTAGATACTCTTGATGGCCCTTTGGCGTGGGTTCACTCGCACGGGACTGACTCGGAAGATACCAGTCAGCTGTACACGGTCACCGGCTTTGCAAAAGTCGACGAGCTCGTTGTAGACGCAGACGGAGACGGAATGGGGCGTCTGGCCAGCGGGGATGCTGTCAGGAGTCTCCTGAAGTTTAATGACTTGTTTGTCTTCGAACGAGCACCTGTTGTGGACGATCTGCATCGAGTTTTTGGAAGCGCACAAGGGACGAGGGCACTCGGTAGGCTCTCGAATCTTGCCTCTGTCTAAGCCAACGTTGACGGAGTGGTTGCAGACGTTGCAGCGGAAGAATGCGTCCTTCATGTCGGGAATCACGGGTGTGGTGCGGATAACGAGGCCCTTGATAGATACAAGGCGGTCCATGTCTGATACAGGTTAGCTATTTCTCCTAGCCATGCGAATCATTGATTCATCTTACCAGAAGGGTTCAAGTCTCTCAAATTAGTGATCTTGTCGAGACCAAAGGGACGCACGACGTAGAGCGAAGATGCGACTTGATCCTCCAGCGTAGGTTCTTCGTCTCGTGGACGGGGTGTAGGCGTAATGCCTTCATCAGGCCTGTCGGAGCTGGGGAACACAGGCTCAGAGCCCTGTGTGCTCCGCTGAGAGGCTTGCTGTCCGGCACTGCTCTGTGAGGGTCGGTTCCTCATTGTCTCGGCTTGGGCAAGGTCGAGCATCAGATCATGGACAGACTGGTCCATGACCGGGACTACTTCTTGAGGGTAGGCTTGGATCTGGTGCCACAGCTTCCGCGTTGGCGGGTAGAGGTTCAGATCTGAGATGTCGAGATAGAGCCTTGTCGTGCCGAGCAGCAGCATGTTCTGCAGTGCTTCCCAGTATGGCTTAGATTCGGCATCCGGGGAAGCATTGACCTCTGCGTCGGTAAGGCCATCTCTGTACATGCGGTATTTGAGGGTGAAATGTCGCAAGAAGTCCTTGAATGTGGAAAAGGTATCGTCAATGGACACAGTAGTACCCCAGATGAGTGTCTGGCCAGCACCACCAAGCACATCGGCCTCGGAGGTATTGGGATCTCGGTTCGCAAAAGACGCCGCATCGGAACCGGGAGCTTGGCCCTCCCTCAGGACGCGACCAGCCTCGTCTAGGATAACATGCCGAGGAGCACGAGGCGTTCTGACGGTATCTGAGTTGATGTCTCCACGTCTGTAGGGCGTGCCGCGGCTGGATCCAACAAAGAGACCACTGCTCTCGCTGCGCAGATCCGAGTGCAGTCTCGGGGTTCGGCCAGGACTAGAGCTAGGTTCGTATCGGATGGGAGATGATTCTGCCAATCCTCAGCCGTCAGCAAAGCCCAATTAGATACATACAACAAGCACAACAAAACGCCTACCTCCAGCAAGGCCACCACTGGCTCTGGGAGTCCGCTGGCCATCACCGTTGGTAGACTGCGTATCCGTCATCTGCCTCAGCGGCGAGCTCGGCGCAGGCCCATTGGTAGGCTGCGTGCTCTGGCTGTTGGACATCTGCCGCAGCGGCGACGAAACGTCCCCCATGACCTCATCGATGCCCTGCGTGGGCGCCGGCGACGACTGGTAGAAGATTGGGCTCGAGACCAGCCGCGCAGGAGTGCCCGCCTCGGAGTTGCGCGTGGACCGGCGAGGCGTCGCGGACTGCGAGTCCCGCTGCCTTCGGTTCGGCGTCGACATTCTGACTTCGTTACGATCTGATCTGTAGAATGAAGCCGGCGACGATCGATTAACGAAGCTGGAGATGATGCCAGAGCTGGGGTTGGGCAAAAAAAGCGACCAGGTTGAAGGGACGGCAAAAACGAGGGGCATTACTGTACCTTGTGCATGCAAAGGCTCCCAAGGCGGTGGAGACGCGTTTTCCTGCCAATTTCCTCCCTCGAGACGCGTAAAGTGCTTTTTTCGGACGCGAAATGCCCAATAAGATGACATATGGGTTAACGGACCCCCTTGGTTAATGGACCCCCCTGCTAGCGCGGAGCGCTGATTGGCCGATGAGCAATGTACTCTGCAGCTCGCGGCTGCCCCGCTAAAGGATTCTAATTGGCAGATGCGTGCCAAGCCTGCGCTAAACCTGATGCGTGTAATCTTATCAAATGCAATCTAATCGATAAGATAGCAGCACACCCAGTCGATAAGGCTAGATAAGTTAATCTAGCCCACTTCAGTCAGCACACGCCTAGCACGTGACTCTTGTGTGATTATTGCTGATTGGCTGTACCCCGCGGTGTGTGGGTCATGCTGTCCGATTGGATCGCTAAGGCAGAGGTACCGAGGCCCGCACGCAGCCTGGATAGGTCTAGCGAATCATGTGACAAGTAAATTTAACCCAATCGGATCGTCTAAAAAAACGGGTTTGCAGGGGGGGTCCATTAACCAAGGGGGTCCGTTAACCCATATGTCATCTTAGAGCTTAAACAAGGTACGGCAAGGTAGAACACGCGTTAAGCGCCGGAAGACGGCAAAAGATTCCGCCGAACCGCCGTTGCTGGCGTTTTGGCGGGGCTCGCCGTTTGGGGGGGGACACCTTTTCGGAGCTTGCCTGATAGTACAGGTATCGCTATCACCAACCATCAGTCCCGGCCTCATCTCTCCAGCTCTCGCATTCAGCCTCCCCCCAAAGCCGCCCGCCATGTCCCCTGGAATGACCCTCTTTGCCGTCCAGGCAATCCTCATCCTCGGCACCGAAGATGGCGCACGGATATTCGCAAAATACTTTTCTCCGCCGCACGCCGCTCCCACTGGTACGCAGCATTTAATCACCTGAGAGCTTCGGGGGGTTGCAACAGCATATATGCGCCCCCTGAAGTCTCGAGGCCATTGCTAATCGCGAGCTTGTTTCTTAGGCGGCGCGAGCATCCCAACACACCCATACACCGATCTGAAGGCGCAAAAGGCGTTCGAAAAGGGCCTCATCGACAAGACGGCCAAGCAGACGGGCGACATCATCCTCTACGACAACCGCATCGTGCTGTACAAGATGGAGTCCGACGTCATGCTGTACGTCGTTGGCGCTGCCGACGAGAACGAGATCCTGCTGTATAACACCGTGCTGGCTCTGCGTGACTCTCTGCATCTCCTGTTCAAGTCAGTCCTCCCTCTCCATCGGCCACTCGTCATGGCAGTGGTCACTCTGGTCGTGGAGAACCCCCTTTGCTAATTGCACCCCAACGCAGGCAATCCGTGGACAAGAGGACCATTATCGAAAACTACGACCTCGTCTCACTCGCAATTGACGAAATCGTCGATGACGGCATCATCCTGGAGACGGACCCGACCATCATTGTCCAGCGCGTCAGCCGCGCGCCCACCCAGGACCTTCCCGTGGGTCGCATCGACTTTAGCGAACAGGGCGTCAACAACCTGGCGCAGCTGGGCAAGTCGAAGCTGTCAGACTGGCTGCGCCAGGGGCTGTAGAGTCGAAGAGGGCCTGGGTTGCTTGTTTGGAGTTGCATGTTTAAAGCGGTCTGTTGCACTAAAAAGACTACCCTTGTAGTTGATATTTCCCTACATTTTTTCATTCTTCCGTCTATTGCTTGAAACGAAATCTCGGTTTATATACAGGGCAGGGGTATAACGAATCTATGCATCTTTCCTCCTTTTTGTCTATCCTGGTACTGCTCCCTCATGACCGAATCTCCGAGGCCGCCTTACGAAGGCGATTCATCACGGCAGCGGCGATATCCAGCTCGCCATCAATGCCATCAACGAAGATTGTGTCTATGTTTCGGCGGTCCAGCTCTCGCAGCGCCGAGAACAACCCCTGGGCTATCCTCTTCGTGTCGCGCCCCAGGTCTATGTCGAATAGCTCCCCGATGACATCGCCCTGCTTGTTCTTGAGATGTCCCTTAAACACCTGATATGCGGGATTCAGATACTCGTCGTCATGAGCATCATGATCAACGGGGGCAGGTTGTAGATCATCGCACTGAAGCCCTGCTCCCGACTTCCACCGCTGCGTACGAATCACGCCTATTCTCCGTGATGCATGGCCGTTGGTCTTCTCCGTGCTGCCATCCTTCGTAGCACCGGCAACCTCAACGTCCGACGGCAGAACCCCCTCAGAGCCATCCTTGTACGTAGACTCGTAGAGCACCACCCTCGCCTTGGGGCTGTAGTGCTTGTACTTCATCCCGGGAGCCCTCGGCGCCGCCTTGCCCAACTCGCTGTGGTCCTTGTACGCCTTGGCCACGTTTTCCCAGCCGGGACAGCTCCGCAGCTCCTCCATGCTGATGCCTCCCGGTCGCAACACCACCGGCGGATCGCAAAGGCCGTCCACAACGGTGCTTTCAACACCGACCTGGCAAGGGCCCCCGTCAAGAATGAATTCGATCCGCCCATCCAGGTCATCCTTGACGTGCTGCGCCGCCGTAGGAGACGGCTTAGTCGAAGCATTCGCCGAAGGAGCCGCAAGCGGCACGCCAGCCAGCTTAATCAGGCTCAACGCCAGCGGCGACGACGGCATCCTCGCCCCAAACGTCTCCAACCCCGCCGTCACCTCCGGCGCCAACCTCGACGGCTGCGGATTCGGCAGCAGGATCGTCAACGGGCCCGGCCAGAAGCGCTCGATCAGCGCCCTGTACCTGCTCGGAATGGCGTCCTGGTCGTCCTTCTTCTTGCCCAGCAGCTCGCGCAGCATGCGCAGGTCCGAAACGTGCACGATGAGCGGGTTGTCCGACGGCCTGCCCTTGGCGGCGTAGATGCCCTTGACGGCGGCGCTGCGCGTGGCGTCCGCGCCCAGGCCGTAGACGGTTTCCGTGGGGAAGGCGACGGGCGTGTTGCTGGTTCGGAGGTAGGCTGCTGCGGACTCGAGGGCGGCGATGGCGTCTTTGGAGGAGGGGAGGATGTGCCATTCTTCCAGCTTGGAGGGCGGTGGTGATGATGAAGATGAGGAGGAGGAGATTGTGGGTGGTGATGACGGTGGTGAAGGTAGTGAGGCTTCGAATTTGCCGAGGGGAGAGTCCTTGCTCGGGGAGACCTTTATGATTCTTGTTTCCATGGTGGCGAGGCTTCGAGACACTGGAACTGATGCTGGTCGTAAACAAGTTGAAGTTGCAAGTGCTCGAAGCAAGCCTTGATGAGGTCGACGCAGAGGAATGATGATGACTGTGTGGCGGGGTAACAGATTCTATATTGTTTCTTTCACCCTTGATGTCCTTGATTGCGAAGTTCGTATTCGAGATGAGATTATTTGCGTCAGTTGTCGGTGGTATCTTGAGACGGAATATCGGCGAGTGAGGTGAGTCTTGAAGATAATAGATATGGTGCCGGTCTCGCTGCATGAAAAAAAATGTTTGGCGGGCGGAAAATTTAAGTCAGGCGCCTCAACCACAACGTCACAGTGAAGCCGACGCCACTCCGAGGCCGAGCCACTTCCGTCTAAGTGCACTGTAGTAGATGTTTAACTCAACAACTCAGTAACGTCTGGTGCTTATTGTATAACCAGAACTTGGCTTCGTTTATTTATTTCTCTATTTCAATGCTTCAAATGTCGTAGGCTTTTGTCTTGCTCAAAGGCACACAGTGGTCTATACACGCTCATCTCAACAAACAACCAGAGCTGCCACTATTCGCGCCTGGCCAACGCAAACAACAGGCAGCAAACCAAGTAAAAAGATGCCTTGATGACGGCCAGAATTAACAACCATGCAGATGTTGTGCCAGATCGAACGACACATTTATTTTACCCCCTGACCAAGCTCCGTGCTCTTCGCTTCTCGTCCTCTGTCAACACCCAATCAATCCCATCCTCCCCGTTCTGGGCGCAAATCTCCTCCCACTCGTCATCCTCCATATTGGCAACCATGAGCAGCTGCGTGACCCTGCTAAACACCTCTTTTACACTATAGTTGCCCCGGGAAACCACGTCCACAATGGCTGTGAAGTCTCTCTCCATGCGAATCGCGCCATATGCGCTCGTCCTTCCGCCATAGCCGAGGATCCTCTTCTCCAAAATTCGGGACAGATAGCGCGCAGTCATGTCCATGAGGCTGCTGAACGTGCCCGGCGTCATGATCCGGCCAATAGCCTTCATAAGCTGATCCCAGCCGTGTTCGAAGCGCCGCGCTACTTGATCGAGCAGCTCCCCTTCTCCCGCGTCATTTTCCTGTGCGATTTCTGCAATCTCTTCTTCAGTGAGTGTGTAGTCTGCATCGCGGAATGTGTCGCTGAGGACTGGCCGCAGACGTAGTTTGACGACCTGGTTGAACAAGACCTGGATCGCTTCATTAAGCAATTCAGTCGTCTTGCCAAGGAAAGCCGTCTCCAGTGACCGTAGGGCGCCCATGACGGCCACCGCATCGCGTTCAAACGGAAACGACTGTTTCAGCTGGGCCTCGATCTCTTCTTTCTGTTGTGTCGGTCCATCCGGAGAGCCAATGCGGCCATGGATGATTCTGGTCAGGTACTCATTGGCCATGTCCAGGCTGTTAATGAGAACAATGAACTGTATAATCTTGTCCTCGGGCGGGAATCCCCCTTGTATAGCTGCCTTGGGGTAAGACTCGTCGCGCATCTTGCGCTGTATCATGCCCACAAAGTCACCGGTCAGGACCCGACTGACCGACGGGACGACTGAAGCGACAACGTCCCTCTGCGAGGTGGACAAGCACCTCTGAAGAACGGCATTGACAATGTACATGACATCGTCAACTGCGAGTATTATGTAGGGAGTGTTGCCTTCGATGGCTTTGTTCAAACTCAAGGACAAGCCGCTAGGATACTCATCCAACTGGAACGCCTTTTCGACGGACCGACGGAAGAAAAAGGTCGACATGACGTTGTATGGCGATATGAGTTTGGAGGACACCTTGGCATATAACTTCGACTTGACCAACAGGTCTGCTAGCCGCAAGGGCGCATCCTGAACTTCCGGGTCCTGTTGAAGTCATCGTTAGAGAGGATATTCTTGAAGTGTGGCAAGCATGTCACGCTGCGGCTGCACTCACCATGGATTTGACCGAGATAAATCGAGTATAAAACGACCACTGCGCAAGCATGACAGAAATCTCATGCAGCAGCCCGTCAACCTCCTTCATGTTGACGCCCTCGTCTTCACTGTTCCTTGGGTTGTTGCCCGCACCCGCCGCGGGTGAGTTCATCCTGGGGATACCTCCCCGGGGAGGCTGTGGCAGGAAACTCTGGACCAAGAACGAGAAAGGATAGCTCTTCACGTCCGTCAATTTCTTGTCGACTCCTCGCTCGTCGCTCCACGTGTCGAGGATGATGCCGCCCTGGACGTCCGCCTCCATCTGGATGCGCTCAATCACGCGGACCATCTTGCCGGCGCCGTAATGCCGCTCAACCAGCCCGCCATGGCCCTCGACAATCTGGGCAATATGCTGGAAGAGCCTCGTCAGCGAATTGGCGTAGATGATGCCCTCCTTGCGGTTCTGGCCCGCCATGCCGTCCTTGAGCGTGGCCCTCGCCGTGCCCGCCACGCCCTGGCACACGTATTTGCCATACACGTCCAATCCCACATCCGCGCGTCCAATGAGAGGAAACAGCTTGAAGAAGCGCGTCACCTTGGCCCCATCGCCCTCGGCAGCCGCCTTGTCAAACTCGCGCAGGAACAGCCCGCACAGGCTCTCCCTCGCATTCTCCAGCGTGATCCACGGCGCATCGGGCACCTCGACGCTGGGCACAATGTTGGCCGCAAAGGCGCCCCGGGCAATGGCTTCGGGAATCTTGCTCGCCCGCGCCAGGTAGCCCGCCGCCGCCTCCCAGTCCTGCGGCGCGCCCATTGAACCCACGACGCCGTTGACGCACGCCTTGAGCTCCGCCACCTGCTCCACGACGCCCAGCGTGGCCTCGACCCGGCTCTTCTCCAGGTCCAGCTCCTTGACCCTGTTGCTGAGCCGCCCGGCCGTGTCCGCCGCCGTCGAGAGCATGTCCCTGCTGATGCCGCGCACCGCAATCACCTGCGCGCCCAGGCCCGCCCGCAGCAGGTCCAGCCTGCCCAGGTCCCGCGAGAGGTCGTTCTGCGACTCGACAAGCGCGTCGAGCCTCGCCGTGATCGCCGACTCGCGCTCGTGCAGGGCGGCGAGCGTTGCGCGCAGCTCGGCCTCGTTGGTGGCATTTTGGAGGGCTGGCGATGCTGTTGACGCAGTTGCTGCTGCTGTTGCTGCTGATGTTACAGCTCGGCTGCTGCTGCTGCTGCTGCCGCGGAGCACGCCGTTGGGGGCTGACATTGGCGCTGAGCACGAGTATCGAGGAGGCGCATAGCTGCCCCTGGCAACGTCGTCGAGGCGGAATTCGTGTGAGGTCGGGAGTTGTGTGAAGGAGGTTGCAGCTTGGCTGGTTGTTGTCTGGAGACAGATAAGCCGAGAAGTACGTTAGTAGTATGGAGCTGTTCTGTACGGGGTCTGGTGGTGGAGGAGGGGCTAACGTTGTCAACTGCCCCAGTTGTCGTCGAGCTCACTTGATGTGCAATTGATTGACGAATAGGTATCTGACCAGTTTAAGAGTCATCAGTAAATAAGAGACTCAGTATAAATATTCAGTCACAGCCGATTGAGTCGTTCAGTTCCAGATGGTGCGAGTTTAAGCTCCTGAAGCGGCTATCATTGTAGGTGAGGTATTCCAGGTTTCTAAAGCTAAACTGCACAGGTGTTACCCAACAGGGTCTGTGAGAGATCTCACCTGTCTTCAAGATCGAATTATCAGAGGACCAAATGTCCAATCTCTTCTATGCAAAAGCGCATATCAATGCTAGCTTAAATATGTAACTGTATACAGGCAGGGCATCTACTCTACTCCCTGGACCCATACATATCTGTGTGTATTACAATTCGCCTCATACCATATATCACAACCACCCCGGAAGCACATCATCACATCCCATCCCTTTTTCTTCTTTTCCAAAGTCCACTCTTTTTAAACCGCCTGACTGTAACCGCCGCCCAAACGCCGCTGCCCATACTTGAGATACTTTCGTAATTCATCCGCCCAAAACACCGTGCTGCAAAGCATGACCAGCCGTACCAAATCACCCAACCCAAGGGCTTCCGTCTGGAAGACTTCCTGAAGCCATGGGAGATAGATTACGAGCAGCTGACCGACGATTGACAGAGATACTGCCCAGTTAAACAAGTTATTCGAAAATAGTCCCACCTCGCCACGCAGCACCGATTTGGATTCAGAGCGGCAGCTGAGGGCGTTGAACATGTCAAAGAAAACGAAGCAAGTGAAGGTCATGGTGGTGTCCCGGCGCGTGACGATGCCGTCAGCCATTTGCTGCCGGTACGTGATCATAGTGCCCACCATGATGATGGCTGCCGAGGTGAGAACCCTCTGGATGAGCTTCGTGGTGAGAACCGGATCGTTGCGCTTCCTGGGTGGCCTGTTCATCACATCGGGGTCGACCGTCTCGACACCCAGAGATTGTGCCGGAGGGCCATCCATGATGATGTCTGATTGGGTCAGCTGGGGAGATTCTCACGAATAAAGAGACTCGTCAGAAGGGAAAACTCACTGATCCATAGAATCTGCATGGCGTTCAGAGGACTCTTGAACCCGAAGCATGTGCAGACAAAGACAAGGGCCAAGCTTGCCGCACTCGTGCTGAGCTGGAACGTGAGGAAGTTTTGAATATTGTTGAAGATGCCCTTTCCTTCTTCGATAGCCCGTAAGATGGTGGAGAAATCGTCGTCGGTCAAGATCATGTCAGCGGCCTCCTTGGCCACATCAGTTCCATGACGACCCATCGCGATGCCGATATCCGCCTTTTTCAGAGCCGGCGCGTCGTTGACGCCGTCACCAGTCATGGCTACAATATCTCCTCGGGACTGAAGCGCGCGAATAATCTTCATCTTGTGGTCGGGGTTGGTTCTCGCAAAGATGGTCGTATGCTGCATCGCCTGGGCGAGGGCATCGTCAGACATGCTATCGATCTCATCCCCTCTAAGGACAGCCTTGACCGCGTTCTGGCCCGGCAAATGAGCGCTGGGGACGGCAACACTCATTCCTAGCTGTTTACCAATCGCAAGCGCCGTGGTTTCGGCATCGCCAGTAATCATGATGACGCGGACGCCGCCTCGCATCAGTCGTCGGATAGAGCGCTCCACGCCGGGTCTTGGGGGGTCTCGCATACCGACCAGGCCGGCAAAGGTGAGACCCTTGTAAACATCCTCGGAGCCTTGGGGAATGACCGGGCTGGAAGCTCCATTAGCAGGTGTGTTGCTCCGCGTGTCAGCTGCCGATGTGCGTGTTCTCGAAGGTCTAGCCACTTGTCCACTGGCAAAAGCAAGCACGCGAAGTCCCTTGGATGCCATGGCATCGGCCGCTGCCAGTGCCTCCTGGCGTCGCGCATTGTCCAACACGATTTCTCGGCCGTCCTTTTCCAGATACGTGTCGCAAGCGGCGAGAACCTTTTCGATCGATCCCTTCATATACGCATGTTCCTTTTCGCTTCCAACGGTGACACCCATCCACTTTCTCTCAGAGCTAAAGGGCACCTCCGTGACACGAGGGCCCATAGAGTCTCGTATATCGTGCTCTTTGAACTTGTCGAGCAGATCGAGCATGGCCACATCCGTTGGCTGGCCGACCCAGCGAGTATAGGTCGACACCTCTTCGCGTCCTAGTGTCGAAGACAAGACGGCACTCGTTGCAGCGCCGCTCTCTGTGAAATTCTTCGACAGTCGTGCATTGTTTGCAATGTTTCCAATGCGCAGGATGTGTAAAGCCGCTTGTGTTGGCTTGAACTCCTCAACCTCGGCATCAGAAGCTACGTTGAACGAGCCGTCTTCTCCAAAGCACCACATCTCGACAGTTGTCATATGGTTCGTCGTAAGAGTGCCTATTTTTCGTACATTTAGCACCGGTGCAACCAACATCTGCTAGTGATCTAGAAGAGGGACTTACCGGTCTTGTCGGTGCACACCACATTGACGGAGCCAAGGGTTTCCACCTTGGGCATCCAGCGCACGATGGCATGATGCTTGGCCATCCGATGGACACCAAGAGCCAGAGTGACAGTGACAATAATGGGCAGTCCTTCGGGGATAGCTGCGACGGCCAGGGATATGGAAATGGTGAAGATTTCCAGGAGCTTCTTGCCTTGCAACCAACCAACCAGCGATATCAGTCCAATGACGACAAATGAGGCCTTGCTCAGCTGCGAACCGAGGTCGTCCATTGACAGCTGCAAAGGGGACCTGGGGTTCTCTGTCCCAGAGACACTTGACGCAATGGAGCCGAAATGAGTATTTCCGCCGGTAGCGAAGACGATGCCCTGACCATGGCCGGATTTCACCAGTGTGCCCATGTAAGCAATGTTTCTAGCATTGTTGCTGTCAGACGACTCAGCATTGCCCATGGGGGGTGCCGGGGAGAGGGACGTTGGCTTCGAGAATTGGTTCAAGGGCTGCATATTCAATCCGTGAGATTCTGCTTCAGTCGATATTCTGACGGGTTTCGTCTCGCCAGTGAGGTTGGAGACATCAATGGTCAGATCAGCCGCCTTGGTGACTCGAATATCCGCAGGGATACGGTCGCCGGTGGTAAATAACACCAAGTCTCCCGGGACAAGCTGTGAAGCTGAGACCTTGAAAGACGTGCCATCAAGAATATCTTCAATTGGAGTGATTGCGCCAGAGCTATCGGCTGGGTCTAGCGGATCGTTGATGTTGGGGGGCCATGTGGGAGGTTTCTGTAGGTTAGACTTGTTTGGCGAGCCTCGTACCAGGTGTGCATGATTCGGGACCAGATGGTTGAGGGCCTCAATTGACTTCTCGGATCGATACTCCTGGACAAAGCCCACGGAGACGACAATGGTGACCGCCACCGTGATGCTGATGGCATCGTCCATGTTGCCCAAGAGCAGCGACGTCCCTGCGGACACCAGCAGGAGTACAATCAGCGGCTCCTGGAATTGCTTGAGAAATCGCAGCCAGAGCGGCTCGGGAGCCTCGTGAGGAATCTCATTGGGCCCGTATTCGCTGAGTCGTTTCAATGCTTCGTTGGGCGTGAGGCCGTATGTAAGCGACGTTCGTAGCTGGGCGGCAGCCTCGCTGGGCGTCATGAAGGAATACTCTCTCGCCACTCCCTGTCGTCAAATCCGCTTGTTAGCAATCTGTCAACCAAGGCCAATGGCATCTCCAGCCTTACCCGCGCATGCGCCGATGATGTTCGGGCATGTCCAGGCCGTGTCTCTGATCTCCCCTGCCGTGATGCATCGTCCGCGTCTCCAGTGATGATGGGCACGCTGCTCATTGGCAGCAGAGTCTCGCTGCCCGAGCCGCGGCCCGCCCACGGCAGCTGCATACTACAGACTCGAGGGCGGCGTCGAAGATGCGAAAAGGGAGGTCCGAACGATCAATCAGCCTCCAAAAACTGGTGTCAAAGGCCGGGTTTCATGGGTGAAGAAGAGTCGAATGCGCAGCGGTCCAGCAGTGGCGCATGCGGCGTCGGTATCGGAAGAGGGGCGCTGCGTGGAATCGAGGTCGTGCTTTGTCTTGCAGCTGGCTCTTGACGGCTGCTTGTGCGATCCGCATCCCCCTAATGACACGGAAGAGGCCAGCGTGCAGACCGGTGAAGCATTGGCAGCCGGACGTGATCGTGGAAATTGCATGGATGATGGAAAGGTGGTCTTCCGGCGGGCTGGATTGATGCGCTAGCCTCGCCACTCTGCACTGGGGGACAAGCGGACAGGGACCGTTACAGGGGGGCTGCAGCTAACTGGGCGCGCCTCAACGATACCTGTAGGTACCTACAGTGTTGAACCGAGCCTAACCTCTCTGGCTGGGCTTAGCGGCAGTGCGGCTATTGAAGCTGGAGCTTTGTAGACGCTGCAGTAGTTTTTCTTACGGGCGTGAGCTTGGGACGTACAAGCAAGAGATAGCTTTGAGGCACGGGATGTAGACGAATCGGAACACTGGGTGTCTGAGTAGCATGCTGATGCTGGTGAACAGATACGGCATGTGAATGACATAAGACGGCAACGTCTGGTCGTGACGAAGAGGTCCCTGGGACGTGGTGCTCGTACGAAGTTCAGCTGCAGGTGCGGGAAACCGAAAGAGACAAGGTAGCACTAGATGGAGGGCTCAGTTGTTGATGATGTCTTGGCACAAGTGATATACGGATGAGCCCGCTATCAAGATTGAAACTCTGAGAGTCATCGTTTCTGTTTGGACATGTGGATGCTGGTGTAATGGGATGAGCTTGAGCTCCAACGCACATTAGTTGAGCCCATTGGCTGTTAGAGAAATACCCTTATTACTCTTCATCACCGACTTGGTACATCGATAGCAACACGCTCCAAGAATTTGGGGTTGCTCTCAGATGGTATTGCATCAAATCCTGTTGTCTGTAAACTCGGTACCTCGTCCGACAACCAGTGCAGGCACCGACTTCCGATCAGTCACCAGCCTCATCCGCTCGCTCCGGAGCTCATGATTCCCCGCTTCCGGCGCAGCAAACCCGAGCCGCAATTGGACGGCCAGAGAAGGCTGAAGTACCTTGTACCCCGTACCTCATGCCACCAGCCACTTTTCCTCCCAGCCACGCAATTTACGGCAAGGCAAAGCTCGGGGACCGCAGCGTCTCCCCTCGCTCCAGACCTGAGACTTTCACACAACTGCGTCTGCTCGCCTTTCTTGCCCTCTGCATCACCGGAACCCCGTCGCCTCGCCTTGCGCCGCCGAATTTTCGCGCCTCTTCGCAGACTCGCCCCGGGCGACTCGCTATTTCCTGACTGCATGAGCTTGCGCGGCTGCTGTTGCGCGTGAGCCAGGCCTGAACACGGTTTCGGCGATTGTTTATCCGCCAAAACGCGCAGCCCTTGTGCCGTGTTTACTTGTGCTCACCTCCACCGAGGCTGCAAGCTCGTGTCCCCAAAGGCACACCGAGTTCCCACTGGCTGAGCAATTTTGCACTCGCATTCACAACCCACATTCGCGTTCGCATCCCTACCTACCTGGCATCTCGTGCCTTGACTCGCCGTCGCCACATCGACCCGTGCGACAGCTTCGCGCGTCGCCATGTTCTACTCGGAGACGCTCCTCCAGAAGACCGGGCCGCTCGCCCGTGTCTGGCTGTCGGCCAACCTCGAGCGCAAGCTCTCCAAGAATCACATCCTGCAGTCCAATGTCACCGACAGCGTTGAGGCCATCATCACGCCGAACCAGGCGCCCATGGCCCTGCGTCTCAGCGGCCAGCTCCTGCTGGGTGTGGTCAGGATATACCAGCGCAAAACGCGATATCTGCTGGACGACTGTAACGAGGCGATGATGAAGATTAAAATGGTAGGTAGCTCTTCATTGCTCTAGAATTTCTCGACGTCACCTGTTACACACCATGCTGACATTGTTGCTAGGCCTTTCGATCAAGTGGTAACAACGATCTGGCTGCCAATCTCCAAGTCACCAACCGCGAGGCTCTGCTTCTGCCCGATCGCATCACCCCGTACGACAACCTCGAGCTCCCTCCACCCCCGGATGCGTCATGGCTGCTTTCGCAGGTTGAGGATGTGTCGTCCACGCAGGTCGGTAGGAAGGGCCGCGTGAGCAACACTCGAGACATCAACCTGCAGGAAGACTTCGACAACAGCCAGTATCTCCAGAGCGGCATGACCATGGATGAGGACGCGCTTGCGCCCATGGATGACCTTGAGCTCGAGCTCGACTTTGGCATCGACATGGACGGTGGCCCAAGCGTTGAAATGGGTCGAGATGCCCCGGCAGCTCGATCAATAGAAGATGACGTCTTCAGCGAGCTGGACATCATGCCTCGAACCAAGGAGGGCGCTGGTCCTGACGACACCACCATGGCCATGGACGGCGGCGTGAGGATCGCAGACGACGAAGGCGACATTCAGATGGGTGATGACGATTTCCAGTTCAACCCTGAGGACCAGTCTGCCGTACCTGGAATGGCTGCTCTCGACATCAACCGAGAGCGAATCTCGGAATCTCCTCTCTCAGACATTGATGATCAGTTCGCCAAGGAAATCGAGGAGGAGTACTCGCGCCACGGCCACACGGATCTCTACGAACCCCAAGAAGACGCGGAAGACTCCCCTGTCAAGCGACCTGCACAGCGCCCCAGAAAGCAGCGCCTCATGATGCCAGATGATGAAATCGTGCTGTCCAGCACTCACATCAAACAGCAGCAGGCCCACAGGGACAACATCACCAAGCCTACTGCATTCCTGCCTCGCGATCCTCTGCTCCTCGCTCTTGTGGAAATGCAAAAGAACGGCGGCTTCGTCTCATCCGTCATGATGGACGGCAGAAGCCAGGGATGGGCACCCGAGCTCCGCGGCATGTTGTCACTGGACATGGTGCGTGGCGCCAATGAGCTGAAGCGCAAGCGCGATAGCGGCGTCGCCGATGTGGAGAGCGAGTTGGGTGGAGTCAAGTCCCCTCGTCTCGAGCTGGGAGACGATACCGATTTTACCATTGACGGAAACGCCTTTGGCAACGGGAGCGTGGCCGCCGATGGAACCATTGTGGAGATTCCCGCCGACGAAAGCGCGGCTCACTTTGACGAGGACCATGCAGACGGAGAGGGAAGCACCCTGATGCCCGCGTTCGAAGACACGACGATGCCGCTCGTCCACCCCGCCGACAGCGGCCCCGTCTCTGTTGGCACCAGACACGCTGTGCATATCTTGCGAGAGCTGTTCGGCTCCGAGGCCGCCCACGACGCGGACAAGAGGAAGAAGTCGGCGGTCGTCTTCCAGAGCCTGCTGCCGGAGAAGGAAACCACCAAAGCCGAAGCGACCAAGATGTTTTTCGAGTGCCTGGTGCTCGCAACCAAGGACGCCATCAAGGTCGAGCAGGGCTCAGGTCTCGGCGACCCCATCAAGATCCGAGGCAAGCGTGGCCTCTGGGGTGCCTGGGCTGAGCGAGAAGCCGGCGGCGAAATCTCGAACCAAGACGAGCCCGAGTCCGTTGCTCCCGCGAGTGTTGCAGCGGTTTCTGTCGGAGCATAGACCGTCTGCCAAGCAGTGACGAGTACGTACCAAAGGACGAAATGAACGAAACTTTGCATGTAACAAATACATTGCTGTGCATCTTGGGCTACGGGATTTGCTTTTGTTCGATTCGCCCATGGCGGAGTTGACGGCGTTTGGGGAGATACCATGTTAATGTGACCTTGGGGGTTTCTCTGATCTGGATAAAGGGAGGAGGGGAAAAAACTGATGATTCGAGCCTTGGGTGTGGATTCAGGACAAGCCTTTTGCTTCTTCTTCTTCTCTTCTGTCTTTTGACTTTTTGTTCTGCTCTCGTTTTTGTGTTTCTGTATGGCCTGTACGTTGCTTAGGTATCAACTCTTAGAAAGGATGTCCAGGGTTTAGGTAGTTGTCGCTCGACAGACTTGGCAATATGATGCGCTTTGACCGCGGTTGAGAATGATCTGATGCTTCTCTTTACCAAAATGCTCCGTTCTATGATAATCAAAGTCCGAATACGGCTGACTCTTTTTGATGCTCAGAGGTTTGGCTCTTGAGTGTCAAGCTTGTGGTAATCCCAATAGATACTGATATTACCTTACCTTGCTTGGTAGGCTTCAATAAACTGGAAGATTCCAAGGTTCTAGCGAAAGAGTCGCGATCTGCTGCAGCTGCTCTGCCCCGCCACGGCTCTCGAACCCCACGCGGAACCAAATCCGTCTCCCTACAAGGCACCTAGTTTATCTCCCATAGGCAGGCAACCCAGATTCAACCCCGAACAGACAACTTGCGAAACATCACTCCCCCGTTACAAAGAAGTATAAAATTCAGGACTTTATCCTCCTGAACTCTATACCGACCGTCCGAACCGAACAAAGATATAAAAAACCCCAGAGAAAGAAAGACAACGCAGCAATGCCTCCGCCATCACCCCTCGTCATCGCAACAGGCGCAGTAACCCGCCTCCTCAAGGAAGAAGCCTCCTACCACAAGGAGCTCCAGGAGCAGGAAGCAAAGGTCAAGGCGCAAGAGGAGAAGATTCAGAGCGGACAGGACGACGAGGAGGGCAATGCGACGTATATCCTCAAGCAGCACGTACGTTTTCTCTCTTCCTCCAACCCCATCCCTTCTTTTCGTTCTCTGTGGGCTCCAAGTGTATCATCAATTTGACGGGTTTGGTATTGTGTCGGAGACAGAAGTCATGGCTGACATCTTCTGGGGGCTGTCTTTTTTTAGCAAATGGTTGTCGAGCAGACGAGAGCCGTCTTCAAGCCGCTGAGGAACCGCATCAATCAGGCCGTCGAGAAACTTGAGGATTTGGTCGCCGCGGAGGAAAAGGGCGGGAGTGCTTCCGAGGAGGAGCTTGCGAATGCAAAGGCGGCGCTGGAAAAGGCCAAGGCGGAGAATGCTTCTGCTTGAAAAAGAACGAAACGATCAGAATACAATGGGGAGGATAGAAAGAGCTGTGGTTTAGTTGAACAACATGATATACACCGGTGGACTACGGCCATCACTCCGTTAGAAATATTATACACTGACAAAGGAACGTCTTCTTGCATTTTTGGGAAAGGGTTCATTTTGGGTATCCTATGTGTATCATCAAGACTCGACCCATTGTCGGAGGAGAAAAGCAATGCCGTGCAAACTGTCCAGATCTAATTATCAACCTCCATCTTATCGCCATTTCTCGCACCCGTCTTATCCTCCTCCGCCTCCTCCTCCTCTTCACCCTCCTCACGTCGCGAATCCTCCATATCAACGTCTTCACCCGTCTCGCTCCCCGACGCCTCCCGCAGCCGCGTCCGCGACGGCTCCCTCGTCGAGGCCCTGCTGGCTGCCCTCGAACCTGTCCCTTCAGCAGAGAGCTGCTGCAGCCGATCCGGTCGCGGCGAGCTGACCGACGGCGTCGGCGCGTCCACGGAAATCGTCGGCTGAGGCGTCTCGTTCATGGTACCGTCCCCTTCTGGACGCGGTGTCCCGGTTGCGCTGGGCTCGACGCCGGGCGTCTGGCCGCCGCGCTGCTCCTCCGCTTCGTCCTCTCCGCCTTCGTTCATGCCCTCCCTCCTGTCGACCTCTTCCTTCTCGTCTCTGATCTGTCGCCTCAGCAGCATGCCCTCCTCCATGATTCTGTTGAACTGATCTCTCCGCTCCTTCCACGTTCCGCTGTATGTTTCGCTCTCGCGCTCCAGCTCCTTGCACTCCTCCTCCAGCTTCTCCAAAGCGGCAAACTGGTCCTCCCGCGGCCTCAGCAACCGGTTCGAGAGGATCTTCTCCGCCAGCTCGTCAAACTTCTTCCGCCGCGCCAGAGTCGCCTTGGCGTCCTCCAGCTGCTCCCGCAGCCGAGCGTTGTTCTCGCGCGCAGCCTGGCATTCTGCCAGAATACGCTGCTTGTCCGCCTCGTAGCGCTGCCGCTCTCGTACGTTTGCGTCGTGGAGGAACTGGAAGCGGGCGATGCTGCTGTCAAAGGCGGCAAAGTCGAATGTGAGGTCTTCTTGGAGCTGGGCGCTGCTTGTGGTTTGTCCGTTTGAGGCGGTAGAGTCGGACTGGATGGCGCTGGAGACGATCGCGGAGATGGAGGAGAGTCGCTTGGTGATGCGTTTAAAGGGCTTTTCTTCGACGTTGAGCAGACGGCTCTTGTGAAGCTCGGATTCGCCTTTTTCGTCAAGAAGCTCCCAAGACGCCATTGCGACGAATGGGTGAAGTGGTAGACAGCGGGAGTGTGCGAGTAGGAAGTATTTTAACGAAAGGTCAGAGAGACGTCAGAAATAAATATAGAGCTGTCCTCGAGTTTGAACGTGCGGTTCGTTGAGAGACAATGAATGGCTGGTGTTCTTCAGCCTCGCACGCAAAAGACGTGGGCGCGTTGATGACATAATCCACCCACCGCTTACCAAAGGCTAGCTCTGCGAAAGCTCGCCACGGCTCGGCAGCCTTGCATTTACTCTCCCAACATAATTTCGATACGTCTTCCACTGCTCCAAACCACACACTCCGTCCCATCATCAGCCCGAATCTATTTTATCGCACTGCAGCACGTACTCGGATTGCCAGGAAGAGAGTCATCGCCAAGATGACGGACGAGGAAAAGGAGCTTTTAGCGCGCATCGGCCAACTCGCTGGTAAGGATGTCAGCTGTCCTGCGATGACTTCATAGTAGCTCACCCATCATGTTTATTTTAGGCCAAATCAACCGACACAAGAACCAGCAGGCCGGCTACCAATCAGTCCCGCCAACACACCACCCAGCCCGCCATCGAGGTTCGCATCGCCCGCGAGCGACCGGACGCAAAAAAAAAAACTAACTGACGTGAATGCAAGGAAATGTCTACCGTCAAGCAAGCGCACCTTATCCCACCAGAGGATTCAGCAGCCGGCCAGCCGCAGCTCACCGGCATAGGACTCTGCACCTCAACGCCTCAGCATCCGCCTCCGGGTCCGCGTCGAGCTCGGCAGCGCCCAGTCCTGGTCCGACGGGCTCCGGTTGGGTATCCAAGAACGATCGCCACCGCCAGCTCATCAACGCCAGCATCTACGAAAAGGACAGCCAGAACCGGGCCAAGGCCATAGAAGAGACTCGGCAGCGGAAACTCAGGGAGCAGCGCCTGCGGGAGAAGAAGCGGTTTGGCGAATATCTTCGCCATCAAGCCGGCGCTGCTGGGTTTCCGAGCACGGGCATGACCGCTAACGCGACAGGGACGAATGAGATATCGGTCGACGGTATTCGTTTCCGCGTTCTAGAGGGAGGGAAGAAGCTTGTCAAAGCACCTGGTATGTCCCCGCCCACTCCTATCCGGAAGATGAGTTTCCTCTCGATCCTGACAAACAACAACAGGCGATCCGGCCTCTGCTGCCATGACGCCCAAGTCGACAGTCATTGCCGGGGTTAAGTTCCATCGTACCAAGACTGGAAACCTCGTGGCGCAGAGGATAGTCAAAGACCAACGGTATGTAGCCTCCCCGTCGGCAAGCACAGTACTAACGTCAACAGTCGATCTGGCGCGGTTAAGAAGCTCGATCAACGGTGCAAGATCTTTTCAACGACCGGTAATTGTTTACTTTTCTACTATTTCACGCCTGCGGCGACGAAGAAATATCCCCACAGCTTCACAGAATGAATGGCATGGAGGTAGGGACACTAACCACTCGAACGTTTTCTATTTAGGATCCTGCCCCAAAGGCCCGGCCTGCCGCTATATCCACGACCCTGACAAGGTGGCCCTCTGCAAAGACTTCATGAAAGACGGCAAGTGTCCCAACGGCGAGGCATGCGACCTCTCCCATGAGCTTACCCCAGAGCGTGTCCCGAACTGCCTGCATTATGCCAAGGGCCAATGCTCCCGGCCTGACTGTCCCTTTACCCACTCCAAAGCGCCTCCAAGCGCCCCCGTCTGCGAGGCATTTGGGTTCTGCGGTTACTGTGACAAGGGTGCGGAGTGCACCTATCGCCATGTCTTTGAATGCCCCAACTTCAGCAACACCGGGACCTGTAACATCAGGGGATGTAAGCTGCTCCATCGCGAGAGGGCAAGCGTCCTCCGGAACCAGGCCAAACAGCGCGACGAAGCCGAGAACAAGGACGATGACGTGTCTAGCGATGATGAATCGGTTGCTTCGGACGACGTCGACTCGGACGAAGTGGCCGAGTTTCTCGAGGCCGACTCTGACGACTCTGACTTTGAGAACCCAAAGGACTTTCTTCCTCTCTAGTCGAGTCAAAAAGAGTGTGGTCAGCAGATTTTGGCAGCCACTTGTTGCTACATGACGAAGCCAATCTGGTTTCGGCTTGCAGACTCAATTTTGGCTGAGCCCTTGAGAGATGCTTCTTTGTTGTTTTAGTATAGCATGTGATGGCCCTCCTTCTTCTCGATGGCAGCAGCAAGGCATCACGACGTCGATGATACTCATATCCTTCTTTGTTATAGCTTTATTACCAAGGGGGGATTCGTGCCAAAGATACCCTGCCAGCTACTGAGCATTCTTATATCGATTTGCGGGTTGCAGCAAGGAAAAAAAGGAAGAGCGAGAAAGATTAGAGGAAGTAAAAGAAGAAAGAATTGTCAGAAAATTGTCAGGAAAACAGCACGTGTTGGTAAAGGAAAGAAATGAATGAATAAAGAGCAGACTTATGAAGCTTGAGCATGAAGACGGCAATGATGTTTTACGTGAATGTGCAGCTTGGTCGTGTGTGTTTAGGTTCTCTCTTTCGAATCATGACTCCTGATGGAGCCTCAATTTCCCCCCAAGTCGTCAACGATAGAATGAAACCCACTCTGCAGCACGTTTTAGCGAACAAGGGCCCTGCTGGAGAGATCACTGATCGGCGCCTTCTAGCAGTCCAAATCGAAATTCAGCCCCTATAAAATGGGCCGCAAGTTAAAGAATCGTCAACCTTGAACCTCTTTGATACTGCTGAGATCGCATTGCTTTGACAGGGTAATAGATGGTCCCCCTGCACCCTGCTAAGCCAAAACCTTGTTGAATGGAGAAGATGCAAATAATACAGTAATACAGGCAAATTGGCTGCCAAGCGCGACAAGGGGGCGCAAACATCTCACATTGCTCTTTTTCGCTGTTTTGTCCTTGTTCCTTGTCTCTCCAAGACGTTTCCAAGTCCGTAATCTGCCATCTCAATCGCATATGAATTTAGAAAGGGTTGATTTATAGGCCGAGGTTTCTCACTGTATAAACAGGGGATCGACCACCTCATAGCGGCGCCCTTTTTTACCCGCCCTTTTCTCACTCGGTTCTCAACCCATATACAACTTCGATCGTGTTTCGTGTCAAGATTTCATACTGTCTGGCGCCCGGGAATTCGATCAACGAAACCAGGGGCAAACCCGGCCTTTGCTTCCTTAGCCTTGGTAATCTTTTTACTCATCTGATCAACATCACACTTCGAATACGGCACCTAATATTTCTCTTCTGATTCGTCTTTCCTTCAACACATCTGAAACCAAGCCTCTCAAACCTCCACAAAAAACCAAACACGCCAGCCTTTGACATCCAAACAAAGGACACCAAACGACAGTTGCACCGCCCTACTCATCCCATCAAAGAACTCAAAAGGATCAAACTCGGCCACACTGTAGGTAACAGAAAAAGACAAAAGCCGCAACACAACAACGAACCTTGTTACCGCTGCTCAGCCTCGCTCCAAGCCCACCCGACTTTCTGGCTGACTTGCCCTTTTACAACGTTAGACGTGGGTGACAAAGGGAAAGTTCTTGAATCTATTTTGGGATACAGGGTCGTCATCATCGCTTTCGAGGCTTTTATATATCATTCTCGGTATTATCTTAACTTACAGCGACATCCTTCACATCATCGCTTGCAGCAATTCATACCTACACAAGGTACCCTGCATTTATTATAGAGGGTGTTGTTCAGAGCTTATTGCTTTTTGCCCCTTTTCTGTGTTGGTTCCAACTGCAAAAAAAAGGCACAACGACCTCCATTTTGACTTACGTCAACACCAACGACCTCGTCACCAGCAGCGCCAAATCTCGAACCAGTTGACAAGATACGCTTCACTTCACTTCACTTCATTTCACAACCATGGGTCTGCGAGACGCGCTGAGGAAAAAGGACGCCATAAACCATGACCAAGGCCCCGACATCTTCATCCGCTCCGACTCCGACACCATCACGCAGCAGTTTGCCACGGCGCCGGATCACCAAGGACAGGAGCAAGCCCAAGGACTCGGCCAGAGTCAAGGCCCGCCCGGCTTCAACGACGCCCTGCTGTCGCCCGCCGCGTCCACCAGCGGCGAGCAGCGCAAGTCCCGGCGCAGCTTCGACTTCTTCCACTCGTCCTCCTCGGACCGGCCGCGGAGCCCTTCGGCCTCGTCCGCCACCAGCCAGACCAAGAAGGAGAGCACCGCCAGGCGCCTGTCGCACCGCCTGCACCTGAGCCGCGCCCCCGAGACGTCGGACCACGTGCCGCAGAACCTGCCCGAGATCGTCGTGCCGGCCAGCGACGCCGGCGACAGGGAGGCCGAGGAGCTGCAGTGGGAGAAGAGGGCCACGATGCTGGCCGGCCAGAACGACCGCGCCAGGAGCCCTGCAGCAGACGGCGGCGCCCCTGTGACGACCCTCGACGGCGCCGGTGCCCGCAGCCGCAGCGCGTCGACGCACTCTGCCACCGCCCCGGTCTCGTCCAAGCAGATCGATGCCGACATCCAGGAGGCCATCCGCCTGCATGAGGAGGGGAACTTTGCCGAGGCCACCAAGATGTTTGGGCGCCTTGCAGACGAGAGCGGCGCCAACAACCCGCTGAGCCAGGTTCTCTATGGACTGGCCCTCAGGTGAGTGCTACAGCACCGTCTCCCGCATCCCCGATTCGCCCGTTTCAACTTTCTCCTCACTTTCCATTCTGCGGTGGCGATGCAAGCTGCTGCCGGTGAAACTGGAAAGGGGGTGAAGGGAGGAGAGAGAGAGAGAGAGAGAGAGGCAAGTCTCTATCTCGACCCCTCCTCTCCTCGCCATTGATCCCCTCTCGAGTGCTTCTCACATATCACATCACCCCATTCTTGATTTACGTGACATGCCCATCATATGATCAGCAGGCGATGAGAGAGAGAGACAGACCATCCGGGGACTAATACAGCCATGCTTTCTCCCTATAGGCACGGCTGGGGATGCACGCCAGATCCTGAGCGGGCAGTCCACTATCTGACGGCAGCGGCCTCGAACGCTGCAGCCGTCGAGCAAATGGCCATCCAGGCCGGCTTGAAGAAGGGAGGAGCGGCAAAGGGAGAGCTGGTTCTGGCCATTTTCGAGCTGGCCAACTGTTTTCGCCACGGCTGGGGCATCGAAAAGGACCCAATCGCCGCGAAGCAGGTATGCAGCTCCAATCCAATATTTGCGATATCAGGGGCTCGGGTGGTTGGCTTGCCGAGCATGCCTTCTTGGACCGATTAGATACTAACCGAGCTCTGCAACGGGACAACAGTACTATGAGACAGCGGCGAACTTGGGCGATACTGGTAAGTTACAGATGCGGCCCATTCTCTCCGCGCGTGGATCTCGAGTCGATATGCTGATGAGTGACCAAAGACGCCATGAACGAAGTTGCCCGGTGCTATCTGGAGGGCTACGGCTGTAAGAAGGACAAGGTACGTGGACGACTAGTCAAGGCCGAACAAAGTGAACATATGACTTGCCTCGGGAATGCACCTCGTGGCACGCAAGAGAGCCATGCCTCAGCCAAGGCACAGGGGCAGCATCACAAGCTGTGGCCGGCCCAGTCACCACCCCTCCATGGCCTGGCTGACAAAGGCCAAGTTGATGCCCAACGTCTCACCAGTGCCCCGGAGTTGGGTTCCGATTGAGGGCAGAGCGAGCAGACGAGGGGCGCACAGCTCTTGTCAGGTCCAATGGAGGCATGGCCCAGGCAGTAGCCGTCCTTCCCCCCCTCCCCCACAGACTCGAATCCGTCACATGAGGCTGATGTTTGACCCCTTACTTGGGGGTAATGCAGTACACTGCAGCCCAGTATTATCGACTGGCTGAGAAGGCAGGCAACAAGACACTAGGGAACACATGGTAAGTCACCACGAGTCTGCACCCATACTTGCCCACCGTGTCAGCTATCGGCGTGTCTGTGTGCTGGAGAATCCATCATCCACGGCTTCCGAGTGGCCGGACCTCGCTTGCGAACCCATCCGTGCAGGCTCAACCACGCACACGCTGCTCTTTTGGCGGGAAGGGCTGTGCAATAGCTGCGACCGTCTGCGGTCTCATGATTGCCTGCCAGGAGCTTCAGAAGGATTCGTTGGTGTGCTACAAGTGCACAGTTCAGCTCCAATGACAAGACAGATGAGGGCTCTCAGAGGCGTCATAGGCTAACGGCTCTGCAGGATATGGAAGGAAAAGTACGACCCAGGCAACGGCAAGAAAAAATAGGGAGGCTGGTGGTTACAAGGTAGGCAGATCTCTCTCTTTTCCTTCGGTTTCGTCTGTTCTCTCATAATCAGCGTTTATAATTGGATACTCAAGGGGGGGCGGGCACCGTCTTTTTTTTCTTTCCCTCCTCTCTGTTGCATTGCTTGTCCCTCTTTTTGTGGCTTCAATCCGGCAAGTAAGACAGCTGCATAGTGACCCATCCTACCTTGCCTACGTCCTGCTTCGCATTGCGGGGTGCTGCTGCTGTGCCATCCGGAGGTGCGGACGCGGCAGCATCCAGGCGTTGTGGACGGCTCATGCTCCTGTAGCGGGCGATGGCGGCATGTACGGTTGGATGTTTGCCTGTAGCATGCATGTGTGGCTCATGTTTGTGAGCAGCGAGGGCCTGAAGGTGTATGGCCGTATGGTTGGATGGCTACGACGCCATATTGTAACCGCTTGTTCATCCATGTGAGAGAGCATGTGTATGTGCGTGTGTAGCATATGCGGCCGGGGCCGCTCAAACAACCAGGGCCAGTAACCAGCTTCAATCTGCCCATTCCCACAGTTGCTCACCAGCATCGATAGGGCAAAAGCAACACGGAGGAGAGGGAGCTGCAGCTGTAGCCCGGAGAATTGGAGCAAATGAGAGCGCCAGCTGGCTGGCCATGGCCCTCTTTCTCTCTCTTTCTTCCTCCCTCTGCGGGCGGCTCTTTTACCAGCTTTGCCCTAGCTGAGGGCCGGATCGTTATTTTGATGCCTGACTGCGCATGTATCATGTATCGTATCGTATCGTACAGAAGGACGGACAAGGTGGTCTGAACGCGCATGTTACATACCTACATGTACATGATGTACGTATATGTACGAAGCAGGCGGGCATCCTTGTATGTACATGTATGTATGTGTTGTTCAGCTGTCGCCGTGAGATTGGGTGGGAGAGACGAGGTGAGCAGAGGGAGCAACTCCTCTCTCTTGCTGCTGCTGCTGTGGAGGCGGCCATATATCGAGGCCTAGTACGGAGGAGCACAAAGTGGGCTGGGTGGGAGAAGTGCTGCAGAGCCCTGCTTTTCAGTCGAATTTTTCGCTCTCTTTCTCCTGCTGTTGCCCGTTTGTGCTTATCAGTGGCCATCGGGCTTTGGGTATCAATTCGTGAGTCATTTATCACATTCAAGTCGACGTACTGGCTGTTGATTCTGCTGGCAACCACCTCTGTTAGTCCCGGGTAAGAGGCATCCCTCAATGGGAGTTGGGAGGTGTTGCGGACGGGGGAAAGCTGTAAGGGACAGGGGACGGCTGTTCTGCCGTCACTGACATTGGCTCTCTGTCTGACGGTGGGTAAGAGTTCTCTGGAGGTGCATGCACGATGCATGTGTGGGTGTTTGTCTGTGTGTATGCGGCCATCCGTATCTGCGTCTGTCTGTGGAGGCTGCTTCCCTTTTTCATGGTTTTTTCATGTACACGAGATGTGACTGACTGCTTTCTTCCAAGCTGATTTGCCGCTCGCAGTATCCCTCACAGCAGACGCACAAGACTAGAGATACTTCTAGACCTTGTGTGCCTTGGCTTGTACCTGTAACAGCAGAAGCGGCAGCAGTACCCCGACGTTGGGCGAGATCAAGACGGGCAGTCCTCAAGCCATTTTCCTTAGCTTCCAGCGCCATCAGGATCGGCCCGTTGGGGGGGTGTAGCAATGTGTCAAGTGTCGTAAGGTCAAGCGTGGCCGCCGGCGTCGTGTCAACAGAGGAGCCAAAATCAGAGACCCGGAGCTAAGTCAGAAACGGGATGCCAGAGCCAGCCCCAAACGTCGTCTTCCAGAAAGCGTACAGTAGCATGAGGTGTGCGCGCGTGCGAAAGAAAATCCTGCCTCTCCTTGGGACGCCGCTGTGTGTGTGGCCTCTTTGGATCCAAAACCCCGAAGGATGCGGTCGCTGTGGAAGGGGATTGGTCGGCAGCTCGAGGCAGATGATCAGTTCTTGCAGATGGAACAAAGCAGAGAGCGCGGGCCCGATTCGCCGGATTGCGCCTCGCTGGGCTATCTGGGATTAATGGCGAATGAAGTTGAGGGGACGGACAGAGAGAGAGAGGCAGCGCAGAGACTGGAGGCGACTGGAGATTCTGATTCCTCGGTGGTGTTTCATAAGCGCATGCGCTCCTTCCCCTTTGCTTGGTGAATGATGGGTTTCATGTTCATCAGGCAGGTACGATGCCGACGATGCATTTTTGGCTTATCTCATCTTATCCGGTTCATCGTATCGTGGAAGCAGCACTCGTCCGTCTCCCCATTTCCCACTTTCCAATTCGAGAGGTCAGCATAATGGGACTGTAGCACTAAATCTCGTGATGGCATCATCCATCTTCTCTCACTGACCACGCATTTCATGTTGGTTGTGTCACTGACAAGGAACGAGGCACACACACAGGCACACACACGCACACGCACAGGTACACACACACATATATACATACACAGGCTACCTTAGGTAGGTAGATACGAAGTAGTAGCAGCAGCAGCAGAAAATCATTGCCAGGAATGACGTCCCGTCCCGTCCAAGGCCGGTAATATATCCAAGCAGAAGAAAGAAAAGTACATGTAGCCCGGCGGCCACAAGGACGCTGATGCATGGCCATGACCACCACACTCTCCTTCCCGTGTCCCTCTATAGCACCACTACTAGTAGTCATAGATACCAAGCCATGGCATTGCAACGCCAAGTCCACGTCCAACCAAGACTTGAAATGAAAAACAAGAGTGATCAAAACAGGACAGCCCGTTTCTGCCTCGCTGGCGGGGTGATGTCAACGCAATGTTTCCCCCCCCTCTCTCTCCTCCCGACATCCAAGGGGAGCCTCGTCTGTCCGTGTATCCGAGATCGAGGAATTTCCCTTTGCATTACTATTCACCTCCCATGGTTTGTCTCACGACTCCACTCGCTTTTGTTCTTCTTTTTCCCTTTTCAGGTCTCGGATAGAGCTGTGGTGTGTGGTAACAAGCAGCAGTAGTGGACATTTTCCAAGGCACCCGGCCGTCTGTGGTGCGCTGGATGCGGGACATACCTGTAGGCAAACCAGTTTCACCACATGTTGTTACCGTAGATACCTTGCTCCTAGTGGTAAGGAAAGGTTGGTCGCGGCCCGTCGAGATATGCAGGTTTCGGGTTCCTAGCCCTGCTCAAGGACACACACAATCTCACGGCCAATGACAATAATACATCATGCAACTGGCTGTATGTACGGACAGTCACAGGAAAATACAGGTGCATCAGAGTCACAATCACGATAGTAGAAGCAAGGAACAAGTTGATGAATGTAAACTGGATCTTTGTCCATGGGCACATTTGAGGAGGCTATCTGAAAAAGAAATATGTCGTCAAAACCCAGAGGCCATCATGTGGCTGCTCGTTCCAAGTAAACACAAAGGCTATGTCCAATATGCCGCCCAAACAAAGGAAAGCCACCCAGGGATCTTTCTTTCCAGTCGCTGTGGTGGGTTCTCAAAAGAGTGTCGGGTAGATGAGCCCGTTCCAGGTGCTCAATCTCGTCGTCGTCGTTCAATTTGATTCCATTCTGTCATCATTCTGTATCGACATGCCTCGTAGAAACCATTTCTGTCGGTGCTAGGTATCATCCCGCACGCAGATTCCCAATATTCGAAAAGCTATGCCTCTCAAAATTACAGGCATGCACGGGACTGGGGCCCGTAGCACGCCTGCTTCTGCCTGTGTCCTATGTCGTTCGACCCACCAGCGGGAGGGATCCAAAGAGAATAAAGAAAAAGAAGAAGATCCACACAAGGAAAAGACAATGGAGAAGAGAAACGCTGAAAAAGTCAAAAGCCATCCAAAAAGTATAACAGTAGGAAAGTAAACACAAGGAAAAGAAAAAAATCAAAACCAAATCAAATCAAAATCAATCGCCAAAACAAATCAACGCTTGCTCGCTCGCTAGATAGATCCGCAAAGAAATCGTGAGAGACTCCAAAGTAGATGGTTTTCATGAGAAAGCGGTGTGTCCAAAAAGAAGAGACAAGTAAAAAGAGAAGATGGGTGGTGAATGCGTGAGCAGAAAATCTCAAATGGTGTGCATGTGGAAGAGTCGCCCGAAGCAACTCCATAACAGGGGCCAGCCGGTCAATTGCTGAAGGGGCTGTAAGAAGAGAAGGGTGAGAAGGAGCAGAAGTTTGTCGAGAGAAATGAGAATAGAAGCAAAGACGAAAGGTAGAGTGAGGAGAGGTCTGATCGTTGCATTACTGAAGCCGTTTTCTGATTCGTCATCGTGAGATTTCGTGTTTTTTTTTTTTATTCCTGTCTTCCGCGGCGAGTCACTGAAAAGTCATTCATGACCTCGCTTCGTTGCATTGCTGCGCATTCTGGGCACTGTTGCACTCAACCACCATCCTGGCAAAGTTGCGAACAACATCATGGGGGATCTGGTCCCAGAGGAGAGTGCGAGTGTACACCTCCGCGGCACCTGACTGCTTGGCGACCTCCCGCAGCTCAGCAAGAGACTGAGCCAAGTTCTTGCGAGCCTTGCTGGGGATTCGGCCAGCGGTGTTCTGGAGGAAGTCGTGGTCGCTGACTCCGTTGTACTGGGCGGCAGAGAGGGAGAAGATCTGCTCGTTGGTCTGCTGCTGCGAGGGCTGCATCAGGCTGTCGCCAAGCTCCACAAGCATGGACGGCGCAACAACGCCGTCGGCAGCCATGCCGGCCATAGCACTGGGGCTAATGGGCTGGCCCCAAGAGGCGCCGGAAGGCTGGGGGGCAATGGCGTGCATGCTGGGCGAGGGGCTGACACCGGCGTCCTTGAGGACGTTGTCGAGAAGAGTCGCCGACGCAACGCGGACATCCTCGGACACGCGAGGGATGGAGGGCATCGAGCGGCTCGACAGGACAAAGGCGCCCACGAGGAAGAGCATGAAGAGCAGACCGCCCTGGGAGGAGCTCTTGTCGGACTCCGAGGTGAAGGGGTTGTTGTCCTTCTTGGGGGCCATGGCCATGGGCGGCTTGACCTCGTCGGCGAAGTCGTTGAGGAAGCCATTGTCCCAGGCACCGGCCAGATCCATGGTCTCGTCCATGTCGTCGTACGCGCCGGAGTAGCCGTTGGCGGCAGCGTTGGGGGGCATGCTGCTCTCCAGGCGCTGGACATGGTCGGTCAGGACGCCCACCTTCTTCCTCAGCTCACCGGTCTCGATAGTGTGGGTGCGGATCATCTCGTCCTTCTCGAGGGTGAGGGTCTCGATGTAATCGACGCACTGCTGCTTCTCGAGCATGAGCTGCTCAACCTTGGCCTTGAGGCTGGCCAACTCCTCTTCCATGTCAGTAATGACAACGGTGAACTGCTTCTTCTCATCCTCCAAGCGCTCAGTGTGCTGCTTCTTGCGCTGTCGAGAGTCGAGACTAAATTTCAAAGGTCAGCTTCATTGCCTAGAATATCAAGAGTCGAGCATGTTCAACTTACGCAGCCTGGCGGTTTCGAAGCAGTCGCTTCTGTTGCTTGAGCTCCTTGATCTCCTGCTCATCCGTCGACTGAGAAATCAACTGGTCGATGTTGCTCAGGTTGCGCTCGGCGGGGATCTCGAAGCGAGCATTCTTCTTCCGGATGCCATCGCCGCGTCGCAAATCATTGTGCGATCGGATGGAGGGGCTGCTGGGTCGCATCTTCTTGGAGGCAGGCTGGCCGTCTTGCATGACCTGGCCGTCTGCCAGAGAGGCGAACATGTTGCCCGAGGGAGGGAAAGGAGTGGGGGCGTGGATGGTCTGCTGGAAGATGGAGGCGTTGGCCTCAAAGTCCGCTGCCATGCCGCCGCCGCCGAAGCGCTGGAAAGGCGTGGCCGTTCCGGAGCCTCCGTTCATAGCCCAAGGGTTGCCCGAAGAGATGAAGGGGTTGGCAGAGTTCTGCTCGAAGCGCATGTAAGGGTTTGTGCTATGCGGCTCGAAGAAGGGGTTGTTGGAAGGCAGCGACTGCATGTCGACAGAGTGCCAGTCCTCCGTCTTGGGGGAGAAGAGAGGCCCTCCGATGCCGAACGACTCTCGCCTGCCGTCCATGGGAGGAGAGAGTTCCAAGCCCGAGTCCATGCCGCTCTGGTCAATGAGATTGTCATCAAGACCATTGGTATCCTCGGCCTTGAAGTACTTCTGTTCATGGCTGGCATCCATAGCCAAAGGCGCTGAAGAGTAGTAATCCATGATGAGGATGTGTGTGACTGAGTGAGAGAAGCCGACAAGGGCGACAGGTGAGGGTGAGAGGACGCGGAAGTCGACGTCAAAGAAGCGAAGGAGACGGTTGACGACCCGAACAAAAACGAGAGAAACAAAAAACACCGGGAACAAGGAGGAAGAAGAGAAACAAGCAAGAATGCACAAGTCGTAAGATGCTGATACTGGTAATCTCCAACGAACGCGAATGTTAGCGTATGGCGGGCTTTTATTGACTGCGGACGGGCAGTGATGATGTGAGGCGGGGCTGGTGAGAGAAAAGAGGAAAAAACCACAAGAAACGCGCGAAGACGGGAATTCAAGACAGCGTTAAAGAGACGAGCGGAGAGGAGCAGTCGTGAAACGCAGAGGAGATGCAGGTCATGAAGTCGTCAAGCAGGCAGCGTCTGTGGAAGGGCAGTGAAGGGCGGATGCAGAATGTGGGAAGCGGGAGGGAGGTCGAGTGATATAAGACGGAGGCTGTGGTTTTGGTTGGGTTTTGTGCGGGAAGCGGCCAGACAGGGAACGTCGAGCACGACAGGGTACCGCAGGACTGTACATGTACCTAGCGGAACGGAGCAGAGCGCTAAAGCACCTGTGAGGGGTGCCCGTTTAAGTGCGGCAATCAAGAGGGGGGAACGGCACAAAGGACAGGCCAGTGAGCGATGGTGGGTAAATGGAAAAAGTAGCACATGTAATAAACAGAGAGAGACAGAGAAAACAAGGGAAGGGGGGAAAAAGAGACACAGGCTAGGCAGAGTAAGGAACTAGGGGGGAGGGTAAGGTACACAGAGGGCGAGGCCGACTGGGGACGATGCTGGGATAAGGCGACAAAAAGGCAGAGGGCAGAGGGAATATAGGCGGCAGATGTGTCTGGAGGGGATGAAAGCAGATACTATTGATGGCATTGCAGCATCCATCCAGAGTCATCGAATCGAGACGCAGATGGACGCAACAACGGTAGCTGCTGAGGGACTGGGACAATGGTGATGACACAGACAGACGGTGGGCAAACACTCGTCCGGCCACAGGGCCTGGGGAGAGGGGAGGGGAGGGGCCAACGGTTGAGGAGAACAAGGAACGCCAGAGGCACAGAGAGGGCTGACTCACCCAAATGCAATCGATTGGACTGAAGCGAACTGAATGGCGATTTCGTAGCACAAAGCTGATTCGAGGGGCGCGACGCTGCTGCTGGATAATGCTTCTCTGGCTCTCTGCTACTGCTGGCGCAAGCAAGCAAGCAAGGCAGAAGGAGAAGAGGTTGAATGGCGTTTGATGTCTGGGACACAGAGACGAGGGCAGCTTCGAGGACGAGGGGATATCGATTATATGTACCTGGTCTTCGCGGGGCGCAGAAGGGTACTCTTTCTGCTCCAAAGATACCCCGATACTTTGAGTGCCCTCTGCAGATACCAGGTACCCCCATACTGACAAGAAGTCCTTCCGAGTACCACTCACTGCCGGTTAATCGATTGGGTCGATAGAGCCCTGCTTTCGAGATCCATCGCTTGAGCCGGACAAGCTGATGCTTGCATACAAGCGAATACCTGCGTCTACCTGCAGGAGACGCAAGAGGCAGCAGTGAGTGGTACCACCAAGGTATGTGGACAAGGCCGCTATCACCGGAGCTGTTATCGACACGGCGTCTGCGTATCCCATCTGCGGGATGGATGGGCTCTGCCAACCAGCGTGCGTCGATTGGGCTCAATGGGGCTGAGGCCTGTTGGGCTCCTGTGTGTAATGTGTCTAATAGGTACACGCTCCTCCAACCTTCGGGCTCCGATGTATGTACTCGGTAGGTAGTGCATATGTAGTGCCTAGCAGTGTACAAAGCAGGTATGAGGAGCCATGGAGGTCCCGACCTGGACGAGTCTGGCGTGCTCGCGCTTGTCCGATTGTCGTGATGTTACTGCTCCGTCGGTCGTAGCGCAGAGCTCCGTCATGGTCTCATCGGGCTCCAGATGGGGCCCTGGCCCCGGCCCGGCCAGTAGCAGGGGTCCTTTGAGATTCGGCTTTTCCAGATTTTTTTCCAGATTTTCTTTTCTTTGTTTCCCTTTCCATGACTCCATGCTCGGGAGACCTCGCGCCCTTGCCGATGAGAGGCGATGATGACTAAAGACGTACGCCCATTATCATGAGCCAAGTGCGTGCGTACGGAAAATCGACTGAGGCCCCCCCGTGTGCTCATATCTGGCTTGGTCGGCAGGTAGGGTTGTTGTGGGCATAGGACATACCTGGATATGGAGTACATTGTACGCATGTACGCCGGAGGGAGGGTGCTAGTACGAAGTACCGTATGTCGTCGTGATGCAGTCCAAGTCATGTCGCTGTCTCGCGGTGTTTTGTCACTCTTTGCGTCGCGGTCGTACGTACTCTGCTCACACCATACGTACGTATCGAGGCCGGGTTAATCCTGGTCCCGGCTCCCCCAAGCTCCATTCCCCTCTAGGAATCTCATGTGGCACTCGGTATGGGACTAGCAGGACATCTTATCCTGTACCCTAATACCTAGTACAGTAATCGATTGCGACCTCTGCTGGTGCTACCACCAGAAAGCGGTTGTTGTATGTACTTTGTAGTCATCGGCCTCGGCGTTGTCATCGTCAACAAGAGTGACCATCCACACACCTGATCGGCCCCGGGGGGAAGTTGTCTGTCTCTTGTGACTCGAAACACCTTCTACCTGCCTCAGGTAGGGCCTGGGCATGGAGGACCGTCTTTGCCGCTCGTCTTCCCTGAAGAGGATCATCCTGGCCCGAAGCGCGAGACGCATTTCGCCGTCGCCATGGCCAGTCAGTCAGTTGAGCAGCCGCTCAGCCCACGACGCCATCGTCAACCCATTAACCGCCGGGCTGGCACCCGTACTGTACACACGGAGGGAGAGCGCCAGAGACAGAGGCACAGACGACAAACCACTCTGGAGTCGACTTTGGCTCGCCTGGGGCAGCACGGGGTCCTGAAAGAATGAGCTCCCCTAAACCTTGGCACATGGCTGAATCTGTCAAAGCTCGGGAAGCGGGCCATGACGGGATACCATCCGCGGCGCCGGGAGGGCACAATGCCAAAGAGGGAGAAGAGCAGAGACTCCATGACAGAACCAGTTTCAAGAGCTGCCGAATGAGAAGCTGCGGGAGTGTGCTAGTCCTGCGCCGCCGAGCGAATAGATTGGCAGGTTGGCGTTGGGCATGAAAGCTGCCCAACTCGACGGCCTCTCAGACGACCCCCCTCTTTCCCCCTCCCCCTCTTCTCTCTCTCTTCGAGGAATGGGCTGCTGCCCAGCAGGGCAGAGAAGCACTGGACGGCGTTGCTCGCTCCCGCACAATCCGGGGCCATGGGTGGACGCCATACCCGCTAGTACTTGTGACCACTTCTCCGTCGAGAGGCTCGGGACGGGCCAGTAGTGTGAGTTGCGCCGCTGAGACAAAGCCTCTGCTACTAGAGGGCGACGGTGCCAGTCGCCTGCTGTTTTGGCGTGCGAAGATGGTGGCCATTCAATCAGTCAGTCAACCACTTATCCAACCGCCGGCCAGGGGAGCGTGGATAGGGAAGCTGGTCGCCAAAATGGCCTGTCACATTGTTACGGCGGCCTTGATCCTATTTGCCGCCTGGCCGTCGTCGTGATGAGCCCTCGCGCCGCGTCAGGCTGTTCAAAGCCCCTTCGCTTTTCTCCGCGCTTCGTGCAAGAAACACCAACCTGAACACCCCCTCCCTCTCCTCTCTCTCTCTTCCCCCCATCGGACCATCGTATCGTATCGGTATCCGCCATGGATTCCGTCACAGGATGGCCCAGCAATCGATAGGCAGATACCGGGCTGCTGCCAGGGGGGGTGTCATGGTGTCCATCAGGCGAGCAGTTGTTTGGCCTGGGCCAACTCAAGCCTGATGTGGTTGGATCTGTGACAGGAAAGAAAGCCCACCTGGAGAAAAGAGCAGAGTGTGGGCTGACAAGGTAGCTCTCCACCAGGTTTGGCCGATGAGGTACATATGGGCACAGATGGGGTAAGGGTGGGCGCCATCGGACAGTGGACCAGTAGCAGCTTGCCAGGGAGGCCAGCGCTGCACAGCACCTGACCTGCTGATTACGTGATGCCGGTACTTTGCAGCCCACGCTGGGTGTGCGGCAGTCGTAAGTACCACACTGCCCCAGCTGCGGCGGGTGCATGACTAACCCGACCCGAGCACGCTGGACGACACCCGCATGGGCGTATGTAAGTACTTCGTGCTAGTAGCAGCACAAGCAAGAGGCATGTAGTATGTATGTACGAGTAGGGAGCGCATGCTACCAATTTAGAACAGCACACTCGAGAGAACGTCATCCGCTTTGCCGTTCTAGCGTTGCTTCGCATCCTGTACCCACGTATCAGGCAAAGCAAGGCCGCCAATGCAATGCAGCGCAGCAATCGCACGGGGACAACACGTCACGCTACGCATCGCGACGCCTTAGTAATCACTTATCGATTATGCCCCATCTTTCTCCGGGTCTCCATCCTCAATGTCTCCGTCATTCGTCTGTCTCCCTCGCTGTCTATCCTGCTCATCATCATCATGCGCCATGCTGCCTCTGCAGTGGACCGTGGCTGGTGTATGCCTGCCTGCCTGCCTCTGTCTGCCTCCAACACGGACATTGGCCTGTGTCCGGCCTGGCTCGCGACGCTGCAGCCATTCAGGCGCTGACCTGGCTGCTCCACTATGTGCCTTGGCCGCATATGAGGCGGCCATGGCCACGGTCCGCACGACAACTCTCACGCGTTCTCCGCTGCTGCTGCTGGGTGTGTTTGCTACTCTGCCCTCTGTTTGGCTGTACTTGTGCTTGACGCGTGCGCGCTCGCAGGCTCTGTTCCATTAGGCATCGACACGGCACACTATTTGCTGACTGTTGGGCCCTTCGACCTGACGCATCGCCAGCCCTCCTGCGGATTGCCTCTCTCAGGCGCCGCCTTGCCCTCGCGGCACCAGGCAGTCTCTTCCGTTTGGACTGCCTCGGAGAAGCTGCTGTGGTTCTGTGGAAATCCCCCTACAGCGGCCAATGATCGGGACCCAGAGCGTGCGTTCGCTGGCCAATGAACGCTGCTTGCTTGACCGAATTTGACATTCAGAGTGCCTCGCGTCTTTGTGCGACTCCCCGAGAGCAGCAAGAGCAGCATCTTGGGACCCGTATGAGCCGAATCTGTTGGTCAATTGGCAACCGCGGCGATGCGTCTTTCTGGGCCGCCTAGCCTCGATCAGGACTGAAGGCGAACAAGCCCCAGCCTGGATTGCCATCCAGCCCCAATCTTATCCATTGGCCGTCTGCGGCTGTCCAGAGAAAAGTTTCCTTGTGGTGCCAGAGAGACGCTGCATTTCTTGATGTCTCAGTCAAGGGTGATGGCATGATTGATGATTGCCACCTCGACCGGCTTCCTTGCGAGGACGACAGCTAAGCCGGCGTGATGCTCGACCATGCCTCAGTTATGCGGTCTCCTGGGCTCGAGACTCTGCAATCATGTCCAACCCTTTGCGTCGCTGCTTCTCTTGGAAGGTCTGGATCGCGGGGATCTACATACAGAGAGTCCGATATACAGAGGACCTCACTGATCGAGGGACTGCTGCTGCGCCTCCTGTGGATACGTACCACTGCCTGCGAATGGCTGTCTCGACGCTACTCCTTGTGTGAGGACAGGACGAGACCCCAGATGCAAACAGGAAAGTGTTACGAGAGGCTTGGCCCTCGTACCCAACCTGACAACTGATTTCCAGCTGCGAAGAAGTGCGATAGACGCCTGGATGGCTCTCTTGTCTCTCGCTAGCGGCGTTATCTCTGGATGATGGGCGTTTCTTGACTCGGCAACTTGGGGAGCGACTCGGCCAGCACCTACAGTATCGACACACAAAGAGACCTACTATGCACCATCCTCTACTGCGGTTGGCTCGGCTGGAGGGCTTTTTTTTTTTTTCCCTCACCACTCCTCGGTTTCTGGCCATACACAGCCCAGCAAGGAGCAGAAAGGCGTATCCACGCCCGAGCCGTTTTCTACAACGGTACGGTGGCATCGAGGCAGCGCCCAACCATTACCGACTGACGGCTTGCAAGCCATTTACTCGTTCAATTGTCTCCGTCGATTGATTGATGACGACGGAACTCGTCGCCCTTGCATTGCTGGACAGACCATCGGTGCTCGTACTACTTGTAGTAGCTCGTATGTTGTAGGCGTGATGGGTTTGTCTGCGGTGGCCCCAACAGGTCACGTCTCGTCAACTCAGGGTCTTCCATCTACTGACTCGTGAACAGGCAATTTGTGAGCCATTTTGTCAATCTTTGTTTGTCTGGTGGGACTAGTACCGGCCAAGATATCGACAGGAAGAGTGCGAGGCAGGCGTTCTGAAGCTGTCGACTCCAGACACGGAGGGGATAGCGTGCATGCCGTCGAAGAGTAGACTCTCCGAATAGTGCGCTAAGAGTCCCAGCTGAACCGGGATTGTCGTGACGCTACGGATGTGCGGTCAGCATAACATGAATCCACCAGCTTCCACTGATGGAGGCTGCACGAAACGGATGCAGTCACTACCGTCTGCTGCTCCGTTTGCTAGGATTGGTCCGTATCACCGCTGCTATCTGGAGACGGAGAGTGAGAGTCTTGCCCAGCGGTGTTGTTCAAGGTACGCTCCATCGTCAATGCGGACGTTGTGTCCAATTCTGTTAGTATGTGGAAAGCGTACGTTATAGCACTACTAGTTACTGGAAGACGCTGCTTCAGTGCATTGGTTGACGTTAATGTCTTGTTAGCCAGGCACAAGAAGACACACGATTCTGGGTTCTTTTGATCTGGATATGAATAGCAAACGCGTGGTTTCCGTTCAGGCAACAGCAACGACAACCAACCACATCTCTTAAGCGGAATTTAGAATAGAAACCACTGGATGGACCACGATTGTGATTGCGATTGCCTCTCCGATCAGATTCAGATCGATCGCTCCACAGCAAACGGCGATCAGACTGCAGAATCGATGCGAACGATATGCCCAAAGACCAAGCATACTTCACCAGGGGAATGATACGCATCGCAGCGCTTATGTACATGCCTACCTGCTCCGTGGACACCAGTAGCACAAGTGGAAGAGAACCACCGAGACAGACGGTTCGATCATGTCAAGCTAAAACATGGGCAGCCAGGGGCAGAGAGTAAGCGGGCGTCTCTTCCTCACATGGCCGGTCATTGCCGTGCCGACGCAGAGCACGACTTCCACGCTCGCTGTCCGCATTACGGGAGAGAAGCGGAACCCCAGGCAAGTGAGTCACCGAACCGCCGTTCGCCGGAGAGCCCCATCTCACCTGCGTGGAACGGTATCATGGCCGGGGCGGAGCTGTTGCTCGTTGTTACGGGGACCGGGTTCCCACGCTACCCTGGAGACACAAAGCAGAGAGCGAGGAAACGTGCACGAGGATGAGAAAGGCTCGAGCATCATCAACAAGTCCCGTGAGCCACTTTCATCACCGCCTTGCTGTCTGTATTCCAGGCTCGCTGTGGAGAACCATCAGCAACTCTGAAACATGCCTGCACGAGCTTTCAACAAGGATGACAAGCGTGCGAGCTAAATTGACGGCGGTGAACCGAAGTCGACGGATCTTGATGGAGACACGACAGTCAACTCTTCCAATCACGGACTCTGCAGATATCGAATCAGGACGCGAAAGGGTTCGGAGAAGCTTCTTCCCCCGATCAAGCAGAATGACGGACATTTCCAACAGATGCCGCGCGTGTCATGGATAGCTGCTGCCCGTGTCAAGCAATCGCACGACTCTTGTCGTACGAGCGCCAATGTCTCGCGAGGAGCAAGTCGGTGTAGTTGAGGGCTGAGGGGGAGGCGGAAGCCGGCAAGCAGCGCACTTCCGGTGGCACATCCACACATGGACGCATGTGACAAAGAAGCAGATCTTCCAGGCATACGAGCACAGACTGGCATATCAATGTTTCACCCGCCGTCTTTCAGAGGACGCGGTCCTACGAATCACAAAGCAAACGGAGGCCTGTTTGCATGGGGACCATATTCCGGGGCGACGAAGCACAACCCGATGTCTTTGAAAGAGACGAAGCGAGCGCTATTGAGCAAAGCCTGCGAGCACTTCCCTGCGAGCACATACTTAGCATTCCTGAGGCTCCAATCCTGGCTTGGCCCAGTCTCGCGCACAGGAAGCTGCATGCTTCTGCTGCAGGCATGCAACGGGAAGCTGGGGTTCGATCGCAACCAGGCCAGTCTGTGGACGCCCGGCTCTTACTCACCCCTACCAAGACGAAGAATGTATCTACGGCTTTGTCTGGTCCCATGGGGTTGACATGGGGGAAGGGGGAAGTAGCCCTGCGTCTCTCTCACCAGACAGCGTCGAGCATTGAGAGCATCCATGAGCCTATCGCCGGCCTTTGGCCCTTTCGTTCGCTGCACGCTCCGCAGAGATACCCGCGCGCATACGAAACGCATATGTATGAAGGCAGGTTATTATGTACGCATGTGTCCAGAAGGACGACATACTCCGGCGCATGATGGAATGAGCGCGTAGGAGCAGAGACGGACGGCTTTCTTTGTCTCTTACCGGGGGGGTCATCACTCATACGAAGGACGACTGCTGGCTGCTCTTGGTATCGCCGGCTCAACCGTCCGTTCCCGCCGTTGCCGGTGACCTTTTTTTTTTTTCTTTTCTTTTTTTCTCTCTCTGAAGACGTTCTATGTTTACGATTCCACTTCTTGTTTGGAGTCTCCGGCATCACCCGCGCATTGAGCGCAGGCTTAGAGCCGATTACACTGGCGGTGAAGGGCCTCCCAAGCCCTTTTCAGCTCCGGGTGTGGTTCCCGATTTTGGCGGGAGCTTACTTGTGGGAGCCGCGGAAGAAGGACAAAGAATTTAGAGAATTTAGTACAGTATGTGCACCGGCTCTGGTGTTTTAGGTAGGGCAGGGATTTGCTTTTTTCTTTCTTTTTCCTTCTTTTGTTTGATAGTCGTTGCGAGGCGAAGGAAGAGTGTTATGTCGGCGATACCAGGGAGTAAACCCGCCCTCACCTCACCTAGACACATGCGACGCCTTCGGTAGTGATTACTAGTTGGATAATAGCCCGCAGATCGAGAAGAGCAGAAGACTGGCATTCTTGTCTATTTATGGCGAATGGGAAAAGGCGATGCTGCCGGCTCACCTGAAACTGCTCAGCGGGATGGACGGGCTTCTTCTTTTGGGCGGAAGCAAAGGGGAGAGAGGGAGGGGGCCTGCGTGGCGAGTTTCTCCCCGTCGAATGAGATAAGACTTGAAGGTGGAGGAGAGGGCTGATGGTCCCTTGTTGATGATTTGATGATTCGATGACGATGGATGGGCTTACATGTGCATTCTTCTTCTTTCCCGGCGACTGGGGCAACGTGCAATTGGGGATCACCGAGGGCATGCAGCAGTGCTTTTCTTGGATCTCCACTTGTTGGTCGAGGGTTGCTTCGAGGTGGATTTGAGGTTATGGGTGTTGATGTTTGATATGTAGTATGATGCTACTACTACTGCAAAGGCTAGGGTTTGATGCCCTTTCGACAGGGTATTCGACTCACGACAAGCCGTCGAAGTAAACAGCAGCCAGCAGAAGAATGATGAGTACAGCACGGTGTCATCATATCCTCATGCGCACCTCCCGGCTGCCATTGACGAGGAAACCCAGCGGGGTGTGCCAATGCTCGAGCCGACAGCTCCAGGGATCAAAGCCAATGTACGTCTGCGAATAGCTCCATGTACGATGGCACACTCTTTTTTTTTTCTCCTCTCATGTGAGGAGACGGACGGTCTTACAGTTAGTCGGATATGCAGTGACTGGGGGGAAGGGACCTTCTCTCCTCCTCTTAGAATCGCCACTTTCGGGGGAGTGTGGTGGACTTTGGGACGGAGTGCCTCCCTCCCTCCCTCCCCCCGCGGCCTTGCAGGGCCAAGCTGCATATGTATGTATGAACCCTTGTCTCTTGTTTTTTCTTCTCTTCTGTGCTGTGTCTGTGTGTCTCTAAGGTGCGGCTTGTGCGATGTCTGTATGGGGTATGGAGGAAGTCTGGGCTGGACTAGACTGGACTGGGTTTGGTTGTCTGATATCTAGAGGGAGGGATGATAGGATGAGGGTTGATGGATGGTGGTGCATGAGACACGGATTTAGGTTGCTGTGGGAGGGTGATTTGCTGGATCATCACGGACGGAATGTACAGATGACTTTTCAGGCCACATGGGAAGCAGAAGAAGAAGATGAAGGGTCCTTTCCTCCCGTGTATGGGATATCCGGGGCGCGAATCGTATTATTGGTCTTTTTTTTTTTCTTCTTGTCTGTTTGCCACTCCGATCGGCCTGTGGGCGAGAATAGGAGAAGCGATTGGTTGGAGGTGTTGTGGGAAGATGCAAGGTAGGGCTTTCTGCATGGCTAGGTTCTGTTTTTGGATATGGGGAGGTTTGATGGTCTGGATGACTTGAGTCAGTGTTTTGTTGAGGGTATGCGAGAGAAGTCATGTATTGCATGGAGAGGGCTGTATTGTCATTTTGATTCTGAGATGTGAGTTTCTCTGTGAAAAGGGATTCAGGGGTGACACTCGGTTGAGTTCAGGGAGATGTGTACAGCAATGGATGAAGAATGGCGTAGGTAGGTAGAGAGCGAGGGTAGTAGAAAGGTTGACTGTGTCAAGATGGTGCTTTGATGAAAAGGGCCATGATGAGAGACGATATATCTTGTTGCGTTCCGTTCAAATATCAGTAACTGGATTGATGATACAGTGTCCGCAAAGACTGGGAGATGCTTCCTACGTCTACAAGGATGAAGCAAGCATCTTAGCGGAGAAGACGCCAGCGTGACCGAGCAAATCTTGCATAAAAGAAAGGGATTTATGGCTCGATTGCTTGTATCAAGATGGATGTCATGCACGAAGAGAACACAGTGAGGGACGATATCACATGCCGTATTGGCCTTTAGTTACCAGCAATTGACAAGAGATATAATATCAGAAAAGCTTTGGAAGGTGAACTCTTCACTCTGCAAGAAATGGTGGCTATCAGAGCAGAACATGATGGCAATCGTGCTCGTCGGGGTATGTCTTTGCAACAGAAAGACGGAGCTTGAGAACTCCGGAATCATCTCGAAGCTGGGAATCTCGTAGGCTGTGCGTTCTAATTTGTATGTACAACATACAAACTCCTTCATGAGCTTTCATATCAAGGTACAGCTAGCCTACGGCTGGAGTAATGTTTTGGGTGTTCTTTCTCGTCGAAGATTGAAGGCATCTACCAAATTTGCGGACTTTCATCTAAATACCAGCGTTCCATCCGATGAGAATGGTTGTAGCCCATTCAAGACGTAAGCAGACATGTTCCCGGATCTTTCTGAACGCCTCGTAGACGTCAGTCTCCCAGACCATCAATTCCGAAACAATCACAAGGAAGAACACGAGGCAAAAAGATGAGGCCACCTCGGCCATGGGGAGAAGGACTTTGCCTTTGACGCAGTCCGTCTCCTTAGACAGCTATCTGCATTCTTCCTCCATGCCCCCTCCATGAGAATATATTCCGGCGTGTCTAAAGCAGGGCGTATGAGACGTCAAATAGCTTGACATCCCGCCAAGAAGAGCCATCGCGGTTGAGCTATAACTCTCTGCAAATATTTTCAGGAAGCAGAACAGAAATGCAATTGGAGTGAAGAGTTTGGAGAGACAGTAGATAGATCAGTCACAAGGCATGATCTGAGGATATCTTTCTTCAGACGACATAACACACAAGTTGCCTCCTGATGAAGGCTAGTTGACCATACTTTTTGCAGTATGACTACGTGATTTCACGAGTAACAAATCGTCAAGGCCTCATCACCATACAGACGAGAAACTCCTAGTCTGTCATAACTGCCATGTCACCATCACACAACCCTTCGTTCATACGCAATACGCAGACTGTTTATTTCAACGCTCATGTGCTATCATCGTGTGACTGCATGAATCAAAGGACACGAAAGCTTCTTTTCTATGCTCTTTCAACCACGGAACCTGTATCCCCATATCAAACAGTAAAACCCATCTCATCAAAATCCGCAAGTCGTGTGTCAAAAGTCATGCTCTACTGAGTAACGCCTGCAAGCTGAATCAATCGCTCACCAGCTCGAATGCTAGCATACTCATAGACCTTGGACTCGGGCGGAAACGTCCCGTTGGCCGCCCAGAGATCGATGAGGGGCTGCATGGGCTCGAGCTCCTGCTTGCCCAGCATGTCGAGCGCCGTGGCCGTGAGCAAGAAGTGGGAGAAGCAGCTGTTGAGCTGCTTCTCCAGGTTGAGGTGGTAGTAGGGCTCCACGAAGTGCGCCCAGTAGAGGTGGGCATAGACGCGGAACATTTGGCGAAATATCATCTGGCAGATGTCGATAAACTTCTCGGGGAAGCCGGAGCGCTTGCCGACCCAGTCGGGCTCGCCCGGGTTGGTGAGCTGGGAGAGGGGCGTCGACGAGATGGCGGGATTGTGGGAGTAGGAGACGCCGGCGGGGTCGGTTGGGAAGATGGCGGTGTCGTCGATCTTGCCGGTGATCCATCGCTGCATGAGCGTCATGTACTCGTGGGCTGGCAGCTCGACGGGCTCACGACGGCTGTTGAGCCATGTGAAGGAGTGGTTGCTGCGGGCTGGGTGTGAGCGAGGCAGAACGGCCGGTGAGAAGGAGAGCGGGTTACTTACGCTCCTGCGGACATTCGAGGGCAAGTTGTGGGATTGCAGATGGTGTTGCCAGTCTCCTCCTTTGCGTGGACGACTTGGACAAAGTTCCAGAGGTTGCGATAATGCTCGACGACTGGGACATATGTTGGTCAACACGGGTTGATGATGATGAGCGAAGAATTTCGAGCAGACCAACCTTGATGAGCAATCCACTCTCCCTGCTCAACCGTCTTTGGCCGAGCACTCAGCGTCATAAAGTTGCCCTTGACAATGTGCTTTGCGCAGTTGGAGTTGAGCCACAGCGGAAGCGGCCGCGGCAGGTGGTAGGAGTTGATGATATCATCGCCGCTTGGTCCAGCGCCGGAATCAGCCATGCTGGCGGGCTGAGAAGGAGAAGTCGGGATGGGAAAGGAAGCAGATCTCGGAGGCGCGGCGCCTGGAGGTGACCTGGGAGATGAGACGGCGTCCGAGGTAGAATGCGGCAAGGGGGCCTGGGCGTATTGTGATGGGGATGGGCTTTTGGGCCCGCCTCGGAGACGAGCGTTGCTGTGAGAAACTGTTAGAGCAAGGTCATGAGAGAAGTTTGGACAAGTGAGAAATATCAGTCAAGAGAGAAGTGATGTATGTGTTGCCAGGGTTATGGTACCTAGATGGTATGAGTGGTGAGAGTAGCGGGGTGAAGATGAATGAGGTTGAAGGTGAAGGTGAAGACCAAGATGAAGATGAGATGGAAGAGACAGCTAGGGGTTTGCCCAAGTAGTTTTAGCGTGTCAGATGAGGCTTAAGCTGGGGACGAGTGCCGAAGCATGCAGGGAATCAAGGCCTGCCTTTTATGAGTGGTAGGAGTTTGTAGTAGTAGTAGTAGGAGGTGTTGTAGGGGAAAAGGCGAGGAGGTGGGAGGATAGGGGTAACGAAAGAGGAAACGGGCATAGATTACTACTAGTATCAGGGGTGGAGATTGCTGCGTTTGGCAGATATATAAGAGGCTCCCTGGACGTGGCGATTCCGAGACGACCAGCTTGATAATAGCAGAGGTCAGGATCTTGCCATCAATTGCCACTTGGCTGAGGTTGCGTAGACCAAGGGCTGTTTGTTTGTTTATTTGATCCGTCTCTTCAATCAATGGCTCAGGCGATGAAGATGAAGATGAAGATGATGGGCTATTAACATATCGATAGTGCCCAAAAGTGGCCCCTGGAGCCTGTCTGTCTGGGGCAGTCGCAGCCCGACTCTGTATCTCGAAGCCATTGGGCGGATCTGGAGAGTGTGAAACAGAGGGGCATTTGATGAAGACTCTCTGCCATGGAGAGAATGTTTTTTTCTGAATAAATTCAGGAGGGATTCAATGCCATGGTGAAGATATTCCGACATCTATAATGGCCTGGAGGCTGGATGCTGGAGGCTGGATGCTGGACACTTGCCCCTCACCGCTGGGAGACGGACGCCGTTTCAGGGGCCCAATTGGGAACATTGATTGAATAAGGTATGTGAGGAAGTGCAGCAACTGTGCTGTGATGCCATGCTTCTTTGACGGAAGAGACGATCAAGAAGAAGGCAACAGAAACAATGAAAAGGAAATCAAACAATCAAGCAATAACAAACCAGAAAGTGTCACTTACATGCCGGAAAAGAGGTTGGACATGGTGGAAAGGCGGGGTGCAAAAGCGGCGGGATGCAGCGAAACTGAGGGGACCGCAGACGGGGCTCTCCAGCCTTGTCACGGGATCGTAACTGTAGAAAAAATAGGGGTGCAGACAGGGCTGATGGACAAGGGAGGAGGGGCTGCGTCGCGATTGGGCGGATGGGCGATGCAGCAAGTTGTCTCTTTGGAAGATGGTATAATCGCGGTTGTTTCTGAAAGAAGTCGGAGTTGTAATATGTATAGAGTACAGTTTACGAAACAAAGACGCTCGGGACAGTTGAGCAGTTTTTATTAGGACGGCGGTTGTTGGTCCCCGAGAGCGTTGGACTAGTAAGTTCGTAGTAGCCACCAAGCACTTCCAGGTTAAGGTAGTCGAGGCACGAGGAGGCGGTCATCAGGAACGCAGCTGGACGGGCGCCACACTGAAAGTTTAACTGTGTTTGCACCGGCCATTGGTTCAAATAGACTCACCTAAGCTCGCTGAAACTGGTCGGACTACGAAGAGGCACAACTGCTGTGCCGGTACAGTACCTGTAAGCTTAGGCAGCGGCGATGCTTTATGAGTTCAATCCGCGGATTGAAAAGGCTCGACATTCGGATCGTTACAACAGTTCGCCATATAATCAGGGAAACTTATTCAGTATGCTTGTGTAATTCATTCCATCGCTATCCAAGTTCAGTGACAGTTTCAAGGTATTAATTCGCCTTCTTCACTGCTCGACCCCAGCCTTGCGGACAGTGCCGATTAATCGAGACTGATTTGATGCATGAGTAAGCGAGCTGAGCAGTCAGTCACTCGTGCGGCGGTGCAGCCCTCCAGCCACACACGCCCAGCTGCTCGAATCGAGACCGCGCTCGTTCTAACGTGCCTCGCGCAGCAGATTTCACAACCGCAGCACCGTCAGAGACCCGAGATACCCCCCAAACCCGCCCATCGCTTATCCGCCATCCATTGGCCTCTCAACGCTCCCTCAGCACTTATAAACCGTCTCCCGCAAACATCTCCGGGCAGTCACTCCTCCAGCACCGCGCCATGTCGGACTCGGAAGATCCCCTCGACGCCATCGACGAGGGCGGCGATGACCTCTTCGGCGACGAGGGCGACGAGGGAGATGCTTCGCCCCAGGCGCGCATCCTGGACGACGACGACCTCGCCTCCGACCCCGAGGCCTATGGCGAGGCCGATCAGCGAGAGTACGATGGCAGCCAGGCGCGGCATGAAACCAAAGATAGAGTCGTCATGGCCGTCCAGGCATATCGCCATCGCATTCCCAAGCCAACCGACGATGCGGTAAGCTCTCAGGAGGCGCCGGCCGAACTTCTTAAGTCTTCTGTAACCACTTGCTTACAAGCATTCTAGCTGCGCGTGATGCGCGTTCCGAAATTCGTCAAGTTCCTGCCCGAGCCCTATGATCCGGACACCTGGCAGCCCTCCCAGTTCGACCTCGAAAACGCAAGGGCAGAGCATCCCAAGCATGTGGTCCGGGTTCGCCGAGACCCCAGCACAAACGAGCTCAAGAGCAACACCAACATCTACCGGTGGAGCGATGGCTCCGTCACCATCGCCGTTGGGGGCGAGCACTACGAGATCCAAAAGAAGGCCTTGACTCCTGCCAAGGGACAGCCTTACGACGAGCTCAAGGACGGCCATTACTACGCCGCAGCAGCCGAGCTGAGCAGCAATCTGCTGATGACGGTGGGACACTTGACCGAGCAGTATACAATCAGGCCCAACAAGGCCGTCGGAGACGACGCCCTGTCTATCCTGGCAGAGAGAATGGCCCTGGCTAGCAAGTCTTCTACTGGCGGCGACATGATCATCAAGACGATTGTCGATCCCGAGCTACAGAAGAAGCAGGCTGAGCTGGCGGAAAAGGAGCGGATGAAGGCTCAGCGGAAGCGCGACAGTGCCGCGGCCAAGATGGACGGCGGCGTGGGCCGCACCGGCCGGACCGGACTGTCGATTGGTGGTCTGGAGGGCCCTCGATCGGCCCGCAAGAGAGGAGCTCCCGGTGCTGCGCGACCCAAGAGACGGCGTCCAGAGTATGACTCTGACGATGACCTGCCCCAGGGCGTGACGCGGCACGAAGAGTACGACCTTGACGACGGCTTCCTGGTGGGTAGTGACGAGGAGGAGATGGAGAGTGACGCGGAGGAGGAGGAAGAGGAAGATATACTGGACGATGAGGACGAAGCTCCCCGGTCCAAGCGACAGCGGACCAAGGAGCCGGAGGACGATGAGGATGCGGAGGGTGACGAGGTGGAGCCGGAAACACATGGCAGATCGGGCAGACGGCGCAACGTGATTGATGATGACGATGATTAAGTCACGGACGGCGCCCTAAGGAATCAGGGGTAACGGCTTTACTTTACATGTCAATTAATAGTTCGGAAGTGTGTGATTGGAGCAAGGGGAATACAAAATGGGAGACACTGGGCTGCATCTTTGATTGACCTCTGAACAACTTGTGCATCTCGCTTTGCTTGACGGTAAACCGATGGTTCGCCGTTTTGGACAACATAAATCACTGACATGGGCTAGCAAGACGATTCGGTGAGAGTAAGACGATGAGACAGGCCATCTCAACGGTGGCGAGACGGCCCCGGCCAAAAATGTTGAGTGCCTGGATGCTCCACTTGGGAAAGGGGAATGCCATGTTGTTAGAATAACCTTGACGATAAAGATTCCAACGTGTTGAATCATTCACTGAGATTGATACGCAGTTGATTGTTCAGTTTACAACGTAGGAATAGGTGTATAAGAGCAATAGTCCCTATCGAGATGCAGCATCATGCACCTTCTATCGATAATGCCGCCCCCCTGCTGTCAAACAAAAGTGGCGCCTGTGGCTGGTCCGGGGGGTGATCTCATCGATGGCTGCTCAACAATCCAATGCATCACATGCTCGTCCGTTTAATTAATTAGCGGCCAAGGCCGTGGGAAACAGGGAGATGCGATCCATCTTCTGCCCGGGACAGACTGGCATTCAATCACAGTCACTACAGCCTGGTTGACCTGATCCTGCCGCAACACCATCTACTCCCACAGCATCACTGACTCCATCGACAATTGCAGAGACGTTTACCTATACGATACGATGCCATCATCTCCCTCTTACACTCGGCGCGCTGCGATCTGATCCGAACCACCTACCACTCTCTACAAGTCGCCTCGCGATACCGACACCGTTGCGTATACAAACGACGTTACCGATCGAGATACTCGACTGAAGACCAAATCAGACAGCATCATCAGCACCGAGACCAGCGCACATCGACTCCCCGTGAGATGCCCCGGAGCGTGTCCAGCGCTTCCTCGGCACAATGATGGGGCTCGTGCTGGCTGTGTGGAGAGTCATTGTGGACGTGGTCGCCTTCTGGCACAAGGTAACGGCACCTCTTTTCCAGTTCCCTGGTGCTCCTACTCTACTACTCGCCAATTGTTCCTTTACTGACGCCCTTGCAGAAGCTCCTGAGCTGGTACACGCGCAAGAACCCCGTCACGCTGTGGCTCGAGCTGCTGCGCAATGCCGAGACGTTTGAGGACTGGGAGGAGGCGGCGCTGCATCTCGACAACCTGCTGGGATTGGATCTGTGGTATGTATTCGACCACCTGTGCCGGCACGATATCGATACTTGCCTCAGAGGAGGACGTTGACATTATGCTAAACTGCGGTTCCAGGAGAAACAACCCGACGTCCAAATACTACGACTGGGCGCTCATCGCAGAACGACTCGACTCGCTCGTCGTGGCGCGAGAGGAAAACAACTACGAGCAGCTCGTCAACCTCCTCCGATCCGGCCTCGTCCGCAACCTCGGCAACATCGCCGTGCCCAAACTCTACAACCGATCCTTCTCCGGGACAAAGTACCTGATCGAGGAGTACATTGCCCAGGTGGCCGAGTCGGTCGAGGACATCAGCGCTCTGCCGACGAGTCCCACCTCGAGCCTGCATCCCAACGAGAAGGCGCTGACGAACCAGATGAAGCTCGACTTCATCCACGACACGCGGCAGGCGTTTGGGCGGACGACGCTGGTTCTCCAGGGCGGCGCCATCTTTGGTCTGTGCCATCTCGGCGTCGTCAAGGCCTTGTTTCTCAGGGGCTTGCTGCCGCGCATCATTACCGGCACGGCGACGGGCGCGTTGATTGCTGCGCTCGTGGCGATACACACCGAGGACGAGCTTCCGGCTGTTCTTCGAGGCGATGGCATCGATCTCAGCGCCTTTGCGTCCAAGGGGGCTGACGACAATGGCCAGATCCCAGCTGAACAGTCCCTCAAGTCGAGGTGGGAGACGCTCATCCGGAGGGTTCGCCGGTTCTCGCGGGAGGGCTACTTCTTGGATGTCACTGTCCTTGAAGACTGCGTAAGGGCGAATGTTGGCGACTTGACCTTTGAGGAGGCGTACCACCGCAGCAAGAGAGTGCTCAACATCACGGTGGCGACGGATGGCCAGGGGGCTGGCGTGCCAACTCTCCTCAACTACATCACCGCCCCGAACGTGGTATGTTGTAACCAGCAGCCTCTGCGTGAATCCCTTGTGTGCTGACGTTCCTGATACAGCTGATTTGGACGGCTGCTGTCGCCTCCAACGCGTCATCGCCATCCCTATACGGACGCTCCAAGGCCACCATTCTGTGCAAGGATGCCCATGGCAACATTGTTCCCTGGGCCCCGGCCAACACGACCGACTTCCGCCACTGGACACACGCCTCCTACACAGATCGCGACTCTCCCCTGAGGCGAATTGCCGAGCTGTTCAACGTGAACCACTTCATCGTCAGCCAAGCCAGACCGTATCTCATCCCCTTTTTGCAGTCCGACATGCACGGGCCGTCTCTCGTCGAAACCAGAAGCAAAAGCACGCAGCTCTCGGCGTTCCTAGTCCGCATGGTCGGCCTCGAGATCCGACACCGTCTGCGGCAGCTCGACTCCCTGCGCCTCGTCCCCGCCAGCATCCGCCGCTTCCTAGTGGACGAACAGGTGCCTGCGGCGTCGATGACGCTGGTCCCGGAGGTGACTGCCGGTGACTTCATCCGCCTGCTGGAGACGCCGACGAGGGACACGCTCAACTACTGGATCCTGCGGGGCGAGAGGAGCGTGTGGCCGGCGGTGGCGGCGCTGCGGATCCGGTGCGCTGTGGAAAACGAGCTCGATCGGTCGTATCAGGTTGTGAGGAAGCTCAAGGCGGGTGACTTGAGGCGCAAGGGGAGCATGGCGGCGTTTGCCGATAATGGGCGGTAGCATTGGATACGAGACTGGAGTGAAGGGCCATTTTCCTGATTCCTCTCTTTATATTAACATAAGGTATATATAGGATATATCTTTTAGGAGTTTAGGTGTAGGACATTGTATTTGCAGAACAATATAATCATATTGCATCGTATTCTATTGAGTCTAGGGTGACCCTTGAGAGCCTTTCATTCCTCTAACACACTCAAGTGAACGCAATGTGACAATCCCCTTTTCTCTCACAGTTATTGTCCTTTCCCCTATCCTCAAAAAGTTCATTCACCTCACCATTTCGCAAACGACAATCAATCCCCCTACCCTTTGAGAAAATGTCTTTCAAGGAATCAGATCGCCGTCCAGAAACCGTCTTCCTCCAACAACTTCCAGTTTTGCATCTGCCCCCTGAAACATGGCACATCACTACTATCCTCCCCGACGCCTCGTCACCATCAGCCAAAGGCCAACCTCATCCTTCATCTTCCTGCACGACAGCAACTCCTCTGCTACACACCTCTCCGCACAACTCACTCACGCCCTCAAACCAAGAAGCATAAAAGACATATTCGGCCCCAGGACAAACATCCTCTTCCTCAACGCGCCTATAAAGACATTCCTGCCTACGCCTCCCCCAACTCCATCTTCCCAAACGCAAGAAGAACCACAACAGCAGCAGTACACATGGTTGTCAACACTCCACCACAAAGGCGCAGACGACGTCTCAAGCACAGCAACAACCTCTTGGAGCGAGCTATCCATCTGCATGAATCAGCTCGACGAGGCGGTCATGGAAGAAAGCAAGCGAGTCGGGGGCAGGGAGAACGTCTTTCTCGTGGGCGTGGGAATGGGATTCGCTGTGGCAGCGACATATGTGCTGCAGATGGAGGAGCGGGTGGGTGGGTTGTTGGGGATGGGAGGGTGGTTGCCTTTTCATGAGCGCTTGAAGAGGGTTGGGGTTTATGGGGAGGTTGTTGGTTTGGATAACTTGAGCGAGAGGCACTTCGAGATGAAGAGGAGGGACGAGGGTGACGAGGATGATGTGGATGAAGAGGAAGAGGAGGAGGATGTGTTTGGCTCAGGGTACTCGACTCCCACCCTCTGCGAAGAGCACACCGAACAAGCAGACACTTCCGAACTCATGCTCAAACGCATCAAGGGCTTCCTCGAATACGTCCTCCTACGCGGGAAACCACCCATGCACCCCCGAGTGTGCAACCGCATCGACAGTTCCACGCCCGTGGTCCTCGTTCACGGAGCGGAGGACGAGGAGGTCAGCTTCACGTATGCAAAGGAGGCGCAGGAGACGTTGCGCCATCTAGGGTTCGATGTTACTCTTAGGGTTGTCGAAGGGGAGACGCATAAGTTGAGTCGGGAGTTGATCGGGGACTTGATGGACGTATTTATGGTCAGGGGGTTGGGGAATGAGGATGTCAGGGGGGCTGTTGGGGAGATGCTTCTTGGAGGGTGGCTGTAGGGTGTTTGGAACATCGCTTTTTGCATTGGTTTTGTTTGGCAGTTTTATTTGTCTTCTTGGATCATCATGTTTGCCTTTCACTCGTTTGCAATGAATCGTAAGTATAATAGACCCAGACATGTCTCATCAACCATACTCCCACCACAGTCCATCCCTATCAACAACTATATTAAGGAAGCACATACCCCCCATCGATCAAAACATCACTCCCCGTCATAAAACTCGACGCCTCGCTCCCCAGATACAAATACACCCCCTTAATCTCTTTCACATGCCCCTGCCTCCCCAGCGCCGCCATCCGATACGCCTCCTGCAGCGCCAGCTCGCCCGCACCCATCTTGGTGTCGAAGAAGCCCGGCGAGACGACGTTGACGCGCGCAAACTCGCGCCACTCCCGCGCGAGAGACTTGCCAAAGTGCGTCACGAAGGCCTTGGTCGCGTTGTACACGGGCTGGTCGACGGGCACGTTGACAATGTGCGCTGACATGCTCGATGTGATGATGAGGTTGCCGTGGCCTTGGGACTTGAAGACTGCGCCGATGTATTTCGAGCAGAAGACGACTCCATCAACTGTGGATGTTTATACGCATTGTACCATCAGTATTGATCAATACGGAACTAGATATCGGCATGACAAGTGATGTGGTGGGTTACTGACCGTTGACAGACATTTGCTTCTGATACTCTTCCAATGTCTGCTCCAGAATCGGCTTCGAGATGGCCGTCCCTATACATGATCAGAATCTCACAATCAGTCAAACTCGAGCAACCGTAAACTCACCCGCATTCGCAACAAACACATCAATCTTGCCAAAGTCCCCCACCACCTTGTCGATGCAACTCTTCACCTGCTCCGCCTTCGAAACTACACAACCCGTAAGCCAATATCAAATCAACATCAATAATGATCATAAGCCCTCATACCGTCAACCTGATACGCAATAGCCCTAACATTATGCATCGCCCCAAGCCCCCTCGCCCTCTCAACAGCCGCATCATTTCTAAAATAAGCACCAACAGTAAGCTGACGCATGGCCCCAACTTACACTCCCAACCCTTTTGTAAGTCAAAGAAGTTCAGAGAGAAACTCACGAATTATACCACATGGCCACATCCGCCCCAGCCTCAGCCATGCCCTCCGCAACCGCAAGCCCAATCCCGTCCGCCGCGCCCGTGACAACCACCACTTTGCCCTTCATCTGGAACTGCTGCAGCACGTTGTCCGGCGTGTCGGGGACCGGCCGCGGGAAGCCGGGCCGGATCCGCGTGCAGTCCTCGACGGTCATGGACATGGCGGTGGCCTTGAGTTCTTGGATATTATAACAATGAGAGAAGACTGGATGGAACTATTCGATGTGAGAGTAGATGAGAGGAGTTGAGAAGGGACCTCGAGCCCTCTTATACTAGTAAGATCAACAGGCAAACCCCTCAACAGACAGACGGTCTTGGACGGCATGCCGGATGACCCCCGCGCGGCTCCGGGGTGACTGTGGGCCGGTTGGCGGAGAATCGACGGAGAAACGGTGCGGCTAAATGAGAGCGCCTTGTCGTGACATGCGTCTTGTGTTGCCTTGTTCAAAGAAAAATATTCAAACAGTCTGCTATACAAAAGTACTGTAAACATGCTTATAAACAACTCAACTCCTGATCCAATGTCGTCCTTCCATACTTCCCGCAACGAATTACCAAGCTCATCTTTCCAAAGCAATACCCAATGCCGTCTTCCATCTAAAGGTGGTCTGTGACTGACACTTGCATATTACAATCTCAGTACAATAATCAGACACCAAAGTGACCCCGGGTCTACCAGTAATTTCTCTCCCGGCCCTCATACACAAAGTTGAGGCCAGCAGCAACAAACAGCGCCACACAGAGCGCACTAGGTCCCCAGCGGTCGTAGTAGCGAGCAGCCTTGCGGTTGCGAATCGACCGGCTTCGATAGAAGTAAATCCCCACCGAGTAGAGAAGACTAAAGATGGCCAGAAGGGTGAAGATGCCAGCTATCCAGAAAGCCGTAGGTGTAGGGTGGTCCCCAAAGTTGAGGAGTGTCGTGGCAATGGTTCCAATATAGATTGAGTACTCGAGCTACAACGAAGCAAAAATCAGTTCAAAGCAGTTTGTGACATGGACAAGACGAAACCTAAACTTACCCATCCAAGGAACGTCCTCTCTGCCGCAAAGTACACCTTGGGCTCTACGCGAACCGGAACATAAATCTTCTTGCCCGGAGGCGCGCTGAACCGCTTGTGCTGGATCCTCTGGTCGCCAAACAGGGATTGCAGCCTGGCGGCTCGAGGCATCTCGGTCGCGCGAGGGCGCGGGACAACGTACTTCAGGGCGTTCAAAGCGCCCGAGGCAGCAGCGCTGGCCTTTGACGCGAAGAGGACTCGGTAATAGTGCCATCCACCAACTCTCCTGGCCTCCTCCAGCTCGTAGTTTTCGTCGTACTCATCGTCAGAGTCGTAGATGGGGTAGTCTTCGTTCGCCGTGGGCAATTCAACCGTCTGGCCCTCCGTATCGGAAGCGGGGACACGAAGCCTTGCGCCGTGTCTGCTGGATTCGCCGTTGCCAGCGCCGCGGCGGGCGGCTTCCACTTCCTCCTCGTCAGAGTCAAGCTCCTCTTCGTCATCATCCGACGTCGTCGTCGTTCCTGATATATCGGGCCGGCGGATCCCGAAATCATGCGTCACCGGCTTGCGGATGTCGACATCCATCTGGGGCATCCAGTAGGGCAGCAGCTTGATGCGGTTGGGGAACAAACAGGCAGTGCCGTGGATAAACTTGGAGAACTTGGGGACGGCCTCGACCAGATGGGACGCAATGACCTGTCTGATCCACTCTGGCGGCTCCTGTCCCACCTGTGTCTGGAGCTTCACCTCGAGAACGGCGTAGGGGAAGCGCACGATATCCTCAGGGGGCAGCTGAGAAAAGGGATAGTCCACTCCAATGTCCATGCGGCGCCAGTTGTCACCAGAGCGGATTCGGCCATCCAGGTTGTCCTCTCGAATCATGGTCAGCTCCGTGTCGAGCGAGATTCGCACTCGGGCATCTGCAGGCAGCTGGAAGGCGGTTCGGTTGTAGAACGAACGGCAGACGGGCTTGTAGCCGTGCTTCAAGACCGAGTATTGAATCTCGGCCGCCAGCCGCTCGTCCTCGGCAATGGCCTTTTCCGACTTCTTGCCCTCTTTGCGGGCCTTTTCAAAGATGGCAGCCGGCAGCAGCTCGCCCCTCATGTAGGCGTTGACATTCTTCTCCTTGAGCGAGAAGCGAGCCTTGACGGACTTTTCTCCCGTCCAGTCTTCGCGGTGAGTCTTGCGCTCGACGAAGACGGTCTCGGTCTTCATACCACCGTACCATCGGAGTCGAATGGCCTCTGCGCCTTCGGTTTTCTTCAGGCGGCCCTCGTACAAAGGAAATCCGTCGGGATTGTCGTAATAAATGGATGTGATGGCCTGGTCCTGCTGCTCAAACTCCTTACTGGCGTTAAAGACCAACACAGGCAAGTGCTTGAGGATGATGAGCTTCAGCTCCGTCACATTGTCGGGATGCACCCAGTATTTCGTCGTCTGTCGGATAAAGCTGGCCTGAGAGCCACCGGCCGCGCTGTCGCCCTTGACAGGGTTGCCCCTTGTCCGGACGAGGTCGTAGAGCTTCGAGAGCTTGATAACGGAGGCGTCGTAGTTTTCCTTGTAAAAAGGCTTGGCCTTGAGTCGGGTATCAAACGCGGGACGGAGATGCCAGCCGGTCATTTTCTGCAGCCCCAAGAGCAGTTAGCAAAGGTCCAACAGATAGCTGCTGACAGAAGAAGAACAAGAGAGAAGTATGCGTACGTCGTGCTTCTTGATGATCTTGTAGAATCCGGTGTAGTTGAGCTGGACAAACTTGGCCAGGTCGTGAACGTCGGCAATAATGTCGCTCAGGTCCTCCTCCAGCAGCATAAACTCCTCCTCGCTGGGGCCCTCCTCGCCCGGGCCGCGCTCGTTGAGCCGGTTGACGACCTCCTTGACCTCGCGCTCGCTGACGGCAATGCGGCGGGAGATCTCCATCGCCTTCACCTGCTGCTTGGTGTGCACCTTTTCCAGCTCGGCCTCGAGCTTGGCGACAAAGCGCGTCTCGTCGTCCTCGGTCCACTGCTTGTGGCCAGAGCCGTCGGCGGCCAGCGGGCCCGTGGCGGCCTTGAGCTCGGCCTTGAGGCCATTGTAGTCGATGTAGTACCACTGGTACTCGCGGATGATGCTCGACCGCAGTTGCTCGCCGAACTTCATGACGACGACGCCTGGTCCGACTTGGGAGGATTTGTCGCGCGGTCGAAAGGCTGCCCAGTTCTTGTCGATGGCCCTGTAATCTTTCGCAATCAGCATGGAGACTCGGGCTTTGTGAGCTCTCAACAGGCGGTCGGCGGGCGACTGGAGCACAATGGGGCCGGATTCGAGGTCCAATTGATAGAAGATGCAAGGGGAATATGAAGATAACAAGCGATGTAGAGGGAAGAAAAGTCAATGAGCGCAATTGCAGGCTTTGCCTGACCTTGTCACCGAGGCCAAACTCACCTTTTGGAGATGGGGGCAGAGCACAACTGCGGCAGCGACTCGTGGGTGCCGGCAGAAGTGGATGCGACACAAACGAAGGGCCCAGTCCCGGCTGTTCGAGGCCTCAGCAAATGAGAAGACGGAGAGAAGAGGGTTCGCAGTGAGAATTCCTGAACTGTTGTACAGTAAGTAATCTTTTCCAAAAACTCGCTTCCGTTGATGCTGGGAGAAGAAACGGAGCCCCCGTCACTCGAACCGTCCAAGGCCTCGACTTTTCGCAGCCTCTTGGAGCTGGACCTCGATGCCAACAGGCTCCACCGCCGGGCCAATCGCAGCAGCCTCTGGCGAATCACAGTGACTAACTGGGCAACGTGAGAAGGGAGACGGCGGCCCACAGCGGTCACCCATGCATTACGGAGCGCCTGAGATCCACTGGAGCTCCAGTGGCTTCAGCAGCCTTCGCTGGCCTTCGGTAGCGCATTCAGAGCCTGGCAACCTGGCAGTTTCGCAGCGGCAGCGCGCTAGAGCAATCGATTAAGCACTCGAGCGTCATCTCATCATCTTAGCTCATGTTTTTTGTGCCGGGTGAATGACCACATGCATTGGGATGGTGGAGCACAACGTCGATAAGGTACTCACTATCTTATCTAAAGTAATTTTTCGTGGTTTCTGCTGAGGCTCTGGTGATATCGCCAGTTGTGGTAATTGGTCTTGATAGCTGAGTTGAGAGTTGCTGCGACTTCAAGCTCGACGGAAGCACACTCACGACACAAGAAAAGGCACAAAATCTGCCACCGGCTTTAGCCATTCCTGCCAATTCACCAAGCCAGACCTCTACCGAGACAATTCCAACCCTCAGATACAGAACATCACGAGTGTATTACCCCTCCATGTCAACGCCCGCCATGCCCTCCGCAATCGACGACTCCCTCGAGGCCCGCATCTCCCCCGACTGCCCCCAAGACACCCGCGATGTCCTCCACCACGCCTGGGCCCATGACCTAAGCGGCCTCAAGAAGCTCCTCGCCGACCGCTCCAAGGCCAGCATCCAGGACCCAAAAACGGGCGAGACCCCGCTGCACGCCGCCATCCGCGCCTGCGGCCCAGCTGAGAAACCCAACAAGGACACTGCTGCTGGCGACAAGGACGGCGCTGAAAAGGAAGAAGAAGAAGAAGAAGATGAGGGCGAGGACGGCTGCGTGGAGGAGGCCCGCGAGGTCGTCCAGGCGCTCTTCTTCTCCGGCGCCATCTGGAACGACGTCGATGCCAACAACGAGACGCCCGGCTGCGTCGCCTACCGCCTCGGCCGGAAGACACTGTACAACATGTGCGTTGACGCTGGCGTTCGCGCAGAGATTCTCTTTGCCCTGATGGACGGCTACGAAGAGCTCTCTTCCGGGGAAGACGAAGACGACGACGACGACGAAGCCATGAAGAACGACGAACCTGCGGAAGAAGTAAAAGACGCTGCCGCAGAAGCAGACAAAGAAAAGGACGAACCTCAGGCTGAAACCGCCAATGACACAGAAACATCAGCATTCGTGCCCCCAGACATTGACGAAAAGCAAGTCACCAGCAAAGAATACCTCGACTCGAACCTCACCTACGACGCCAACAAGCTCCTCGACGCCGACCTCAACGGCGTCATGATGTCCTGGGAAACCGACATCATGCGCCGCTCCGTCGCCGCCCTCCTGCCCGGCAGCCCGCCCGGCAAGCGCGTCCTCAACGTCGGCTTCGGCATGGGCATCATCGACGGCATGTTCGCCGCCCTGCGGCCCTCGCGCCACCACATCATCGAGGCCCACCCGGACGTCCTCGCGCACATTGCCGGCCCCGACAGCGCCTTTGGCGCCGCCTGGGAAGCCGGCGGGCCTGAGAAGGGCGAGTTCCAGGTCTGCAAGGGCCGCTGGCAGGACGTCGTCCCGCTGCTCGCCGAGCAGGGCTACCTGTACGACGCCATCTACTTCGACACCTTTGGCGAGGACTACTCGCAGCTGCGGACCTTCATCATGGAGTGGGTCCCCGCGCTGCTGGATCAGGGGGGCCGCTTCAGCTTCTTCAATGGGCTCGGTGCGGATCGGAGGGTGTGCTACGACGTTTACACGAGGGTCGTGGAGATGCACTGCGCTGATGCTGGTCTGGACGTGGAATGGGAGGAGAGCGACGTTGACATGGCCGAGTTGGACAAGGATGGCCAGGGAGAGTGGGAGGGCGTTCGACGGCGGTACTGGACGCTGGACAGTAAGTTTCCCCCTTGCCCTTTCAGTGGCACAAGAATGCTGGCTGGTGCTAACAATTGAAAGAGTACCGACTACCTATCTGCACCTTTATGGGTTGAGGCGAACGAGATGCACTTGCAATCATATACCCCAGGCGGAGTGCTTGTTGAGCATATAGTACATAGAATTGCCCACCGAGCACACAAAGAATCATCAATAAAGAAATATGTATATTATAGCCGTCTTCTTTTGCTAATCATCTTTCAGATTAAGTACTTTTTGGCTTAGACAAACATGTTCCATTCTAGACAAAATTCTCAGGATGCAAAATGCCGGCCAAGTTGCCGGCCTTGGCTCGCTTGAGCGTCAGGGCCGCAATCAGGGCCGCGCCAACACCGCTTCCATCCTCGGCCGCCAGGATCTCCACCGGGTCCTCCTCCTTGGAGTTGCTCTTCGCGGGCCAGTCGAGGATCTCTCGCAGGGCCTTGGCGCCGCGGGCCTTGAAGTGAGGGTACTTGTTGAAGACGGATCCGTCGGCACCGACGTGGCAGCTCTCAAAGTTCTTCTTCTTGCAGATGGCCGCGACACCGCAGGCGGACAGTCTGGCAGCTCGGGTTCCGATGAGCTCTGAGAGCCTCCGGACCAGCTCAAGCTCGGGACCTGTGGGGGTGATGTTGAGCTTGGACTGGAAGGTATCAAAGGTCTCTTGGAGGTTCTCGAAGGGGTCCCTATTAGTTGGTTAGTCACAATCGCAAATTCGTAAGTGCAGGCGTTTGTCGGGTTGAAGACTCACTCCTCAATGCCAGAGAGGAAGGATGAATCCAGTGTGTACGGCCTGCGGAGCAAAGAAATGTCCTGGTTCTCAAAGATGTGAATGTCCTTGTTGTCGTGCAGGTCCACCAGGACCAGTCGGAAGATCTCGCCCAGGTAGAGACCTGCAATCATCTTCTCAAACGCCTGCTGGCCAGGGCGAGGGGATTCCTCGTCGATGGCAATGTCGTACTTGGTGCGAGGCAGAACCTTGTGCTCGTTGTCAAAGGCACCCCACTCGCAGTTGATGGCCATGGGGCAGTCAGGGGGGAGGTTCATGTGCGCCAGCTTGGGGATGGAGCCGCAATCCTCCATGTAGGCGGCATTACATCCCGTTCCGAAGATGCAGCCAATCTTCACCTTGGGGTCTGTGTAGGCGGAAGCAATCAATGTGCCTGTCGTGTCGTTGATCAAAGCCGACAATTTGATGGGCACACCCTGTCATAGTCACATGTGAGCAAGTCTCAGGAGGTTACATCCGCGCAGAGGCGGTACAGGCACCACTTACACGCTTAGCAATGGCAGCCTCGAACATGGGCACGACGTTCTTTCCCTCGACACCAGCAATGTCGAAGCCCTTGGTCCAGCGCTGGAGAATGCCCTCGTCGATGTAGTGCTGCGTGGCCGGGTAGGAGAAGGTGAAGCCGAGAGGCATGGCCTCCAGCTTGCTGCAGTCGCCGTGGTGAGTCTCGATGAACTGGTGCAGGCAGTCGGCGATGTACTCCCACAGCTCCTCGCTGGAGCCGGTCTTGAGCTCCTCCGGCATGCGGTACTTGGACTGGATGATGTCGAACTCGGACTTGCGGTCCGTCAGGGTGATTTCACACACCCGCAGGTTGGTGCCGCCCATGTCGAGGGCCAGGAAAGAACCAGTCTCGTGGCCATCGGGGTAAGACATGACCCAAGTAGGGTTCATTGGCTGGACGGTTGTTAGACACCGAGTGTAACACAATCAGTTTTGAGAGATTCTTCTACGCACGATGCTCCCACCCTCGACACTGAGACCTGTGACGCCACACATTAGCCTGCGGTACAATGGATGTCTACACACAATCGGCACATACCCTTGGCGAGCTCATTGACAAAGTGGTTCGTAATCTCCTTGAGCTTGGCGGTGTCGACGGTGAAGATCTCCTCCAGCTTCCTCACCTCGTTGAGGAGATCCTTGGGCAAATCCGCAGCTGAGCCTGCCATGATGGTCAGTATTTTCTGCTACAACAACTGCCAGACGTCTGATAACCCGAGTTCCGAGTGTGGAGAAAAGGAAACGAGGCGAAACTAAGGATCACCAAGCCGCTATATATGCCGGATTTTTTTTTTATGTTGGTTGCCTAGTACCATGACGTGGTACATGTACCTGGCGCCAGACTGGCTCGTCCTGTGCAACTTGGAGATGACGTTACAAGCGGGACTCTTTGACCCCTTGCCTTAGCCAGGAATTGAGTAAGGCTGCAGAGCAGAAACGTTTTGGCTTGAAGGCTAATCGCGCCTCGCTGCCACTAGACGCCCATTCTTTATCGGTAGACACTGATCCAAGTGGGTTGTTTGAAGACATTTTGTTACCGGCAAATGTTGTCGTGTGTCCCGGGAAACAATGGCCTGAGATGGGCCGGAACGGGCAGCAAAAAAAGAAGGGTGCAGCGGGCACTGTGCCAGGACAAGAGACAGCAGGAATTGGAGAAGATGGATGAAGCAGGATTCAGGATAAATCAGGATGATGGCGTCTGAAGACTGATGAGCAGCTCAACGTACCCTTTCTAGAGGGAGGCGGGCGAGGGCCGAGTCCAACCATTTTGACGGTGGGATCGCGGGGTCTGGCGGGGTAGCTGTTGAAAAGTGTAAAAGGAGGCTCCCGGAGCAAAAGGCGAGCCGAGCGTGAGGGCAGCGAAGCACACGCGGTAGGAGAGGCGTCAGCGAGGCGATTGAGCGTCGAGGTAGCAAAACTAGAGGGCTGGAATGGGTGCAATAGGGAAGGATTGTCTGTTGGTTGAGCAAAAGTTGCGAGAGGTCCGAGTCCGGCCAGCAAAGGAGCAAAAAGCGTGAGGCACGGGGAAGCAGGCTGGAGCTATAAAGGCTGGAAAGTTGGGCTGGGTTCCATCCAACCCATTAAGTTGGGCCCCCCTAGCCGATGCTTCCAGCTCTGGTTGGCTGCTGCAACGGGCTGCTGCTCAGGGCTATCGAGTCCCCCAGTGCTTCGTTTATTAGTGGACTTTGCGGTGCCCCATCGAGCCGGTACATGGGCGTTGAGGCAGCGTCTAGACCACCGGATGGGCAGAGGCGAGCATCACCAGACGGAAGCCGGAATTGAGCACTTTAACTGGCACCACGTATATGGAAGATGCAAGATGTTGATCCTATTATGTGGTATAAGCACCCGATTGCTGGTACTTACATCTACGAGAGTTCTCATCTGAATAATACAGGTATTACTTGTAACTGCAGTGCTATCAGATACGAAGAATGCATCCATAAGGTATGCCGGTATGAGGCTCCTTCCCTCGCCCAGATAACCTTTGCAATGCCGGCAGATTCCAGCTCGATCCTTCCTGATATCTGCCCAGACAAAGTCGATGCACCGGTGATTTTTCGTCATTTCCCCACCGTCCAACGTGCCTCTCCAACGCCCGGAAGCGACCTGAAGCTTCAAGCAGGGCGACAGCAGCCCGGGCAGGTGCATTCCCTGCTTTCCGCAACGCCCGGAAATTCATATCGCCGCCACCAGCTTCCGTTTTGGCCGCTGATTGGCCATAACCCCAAGCTCCTCCCCCCAAGCTTCGCCAATCGCTTATCGTTATCGAATGGGCGACGTATGCTTCAATGCTCGACACTTGGCCGCACTAACACCAAACAGAGAGCGAAGCTGCCACAGTCTCGCGATCGAGAGAGAGTCAGACAGAGACAGCCGCTGAACTGCCGTCCCATTGCGCAGGGCTCGCCCAAAAAATCCCGGTCAATGCTCTCGTCGAGATGAAGTCGCTGTCAGTATTTGCGACGCTGCTGGGCCTCCTGGCCGCTGGGCCTTGCAGCGCCCTCTCCACCGTCACTCTGCCCGTCGACTTCAAGCCCCCACCAGTCTTCAAGAACGCCAACCTGGTGCATGTCATTTCGGTCGAGAAGAGCTACGCAAAGGAGCAGATCAACGTCCTGGTTGAGAACGTTGCCAGCGAGCCGCAGGCCGAGTACTTTGTGCCGTTTACCGCTGGCCAGATTGCGCGAGTTGGTGGCCTCGAGGCCAAGGATCGCAAGGACGACACGATTGGGCCCTTTGCGGTTGACCTGGTGGAGTATGATGGCTCAAAGTACGTGCATCGCATAATGTCGTCCCAGTGAATGATGACTTGTGGTGTTAACGAGTAGGTACCTACAGCGACGTCCAATACTACCGCATCACTCTTCCGACGCCTCTCAAGGCCGGCGGCCAGTACCCCCTCGCCATCTCTTGGTACTACCTCGACTCGTACCGCCCTCTCCCGGCCTCGATTGCTCAGGACGAACAGCAATTCCTCGTCTACGACTTCTCGCTCTACGCCCCCTCGGCTTACCCGACCCTGAAGCAAAAGACCGAGGTCAAGTTCTCGACGGTCAACATCCCCGACTACACCACGACTACCGGCCCTGGAGGCAAGGAGTATCCCGAGAAGCATGGCAGTAAGATGCTGTACGGACCCTTTGACGAGCAGCCGGCTGGCGCCTACTTCCCCGCCCAGGTCAGGTTCGAGTTCACCAAGCCCGTGATCCACGTTGAGACGCTCGAGAGAGACATTGAGGTCAGCCACTGGGGCGGCAACATTGCGTTTGAGGAGAGATACACCTTGCTCCATCGAGGCGCCAACCTCTCTTCCCTCTTCAACCGCGTCAAGTGGGCTCAATCTCAGTTCTTCCAACCTGCTACCATGGCATTGAAGGAGCTCAAGTTCCCTCTCCAGGTTGGCAGTGTTGACCCCTACTTTATCGACACCATTGGCAACGTGTCGACCTCTCGATTCAGGAGCAGCAAGCGAGAGGCCATGCTGGAACTGAAGCCTCGATATCCCGTGTTTGGCGGCTGGAAGTACCCGTTCACCATTGGCTGGAACACCAACGCGGCCAACGTGCTGCGCAACACCGCCAGCGGAGGCCATGTGCTCAAGGTGCCCTTTTTGGAGGGCCCGAAGCAGGCGGAGGGCGTCGAGTACGGCGAGGTCAACGTCCGAGTCCTCTTGCCGGAGGGATCTGAGTGAGTGCCCTTTTGGACGCCCTGGACACAAGCAATAGTAAGACAGAAGCTAACAATGAGCTAGGAACGTCAAATTCTACACCAGCGTCCCCGACTCATCGATTGTCGAAACATCCATTGGTGTTCACAAGACGTATCTCGACACGGCTGGCCGGACGGCTGTTACCATCAAGGCCAAGAACCTGGTAGACGAGCACCGATTCCGGGACCTCGTCATCTCCTACGAGACGCCATTGACAGGCACTCTGCGCAAGCCCGTGGTCATTTTCGCGAGCATGCTTGCCGTCTATGCCGCGGCATGGGCAGTTGGAAAAGTGCAGGTGGGATTCTCATCCAAATAGAAGATCTGAATTGGATCCGGGGGGAATTAGAGGATGCGTCGAGTTGGGCGAGAAAAGAAGCTGCACGACGCAGCAAAAACGATAGATGTGATTTATTTGACCTTGTAAGAAGTATGGCGCGCCGAATCTCAGCCCGCTGGCAGTGGCTACATAGCGAGCTCAGCTGGTAGAATATCAAGCAAGTTTTTGTTTTCGTTTACAAAAGCGCAAGTGTCTTGATATGCATTTCAGCTGGCGGTGAAATCCGTAGCGATGTTTGACGATAGGAACTATGTTTGACCAGCGCTTCATTGGATCGTGCAGATCTCCGAGCTCTGCGATGACGCCATTAGCGCCGCTGCTGTCATGGCTGTAGTATGTCATGAAGATGCTGCTGAGATGCAGCGATCCTTTGAATGCGAAGCCAAGACAAAGCGCCCTATGAGAGCCTACCTACTTTAGCCCAGGTGATGGAAAATACAGACTTCTCGCATGATGAACCCGGTTGCATAATAAAAAACCTACTTGCGATTCAACCTCAATCAGCTTAGATTCGGCAAAGGCGAAGAACAGCTTCCGGGCAGCGAGGCTGTGTCATTAGTAGCTCATCTCTGTCTTAGATGTTCATTGCTGGTAATCAGTCATTAGCAGCCCTCCAACTTTAAAAGCAGTACCGCAATGGATGCCTTGCATCGGCTCGTGTGTTCAGGTACTAACTCGTATGTGCTGCATATTGGTGGAGTGGCGCAGGGCCTTGACGCTTGTATGGAGGAATTGAACAGGGATCAGAAACTTGGCCACGGGATCGGGGGAGGGAAAAGGTGTCTGAGTTGTGTCATCAATGCTCGGATGATGTGGTGGTTATTTAAAGAAACGGGACGTTCCCTTTGTTTGTGCCTGACGACAGCTTTGTTTGACTTCTTTTGTTGTCCCTACGTACACGTAATACATACAATCATCTTTGAGCATACGAGAGAGTCAACAACTTGTTCATTCTCCCTCACGTTGATCTGAATACTACCGCCGTACACGTCAAGCACCAGATCTGCCAAACAATCGACATCAATCGCCAAGTCCTTATCCAGTGTCTCACCACTTCTACCCAGTCAGCAAAGAACAGGCTGCTCTTCACCAAACAAGCAACCCCATACAAGACCAGGACAACACAATGTGCTTCTCCGTGGAACCAAAGGCCAAATACTACTACCAAGAGGAAATCATCCCCGCGCGGCCGCACCGCCATCACCACCACCATCACCACCACTCGCCGCGGGCCAGCTACACCACCGTCGACCGCTACAGCCCGCGCGTCAGCTCCAGCAGCTACCACCGGCGCAGCGTGCCGACGAGGGTCGTCTATGAGGAGCCGACGAGGGTTGTGTACACTCGGTAGAACTGCCGGGTGTCCTTTAACTTGAATGACCTTGTGTTTTTGTTTTGGATATTTGTTATTTGGATTTGATTTGGCTTGGTTATTGAACATGCGTGCTCTGAGGTATTAGAGCGGGAATTTGGGCGGGCTACAAGGATGGAATCGCGAGGAAAGCGACGGATAATGATCAAATGCTACGAGACTTGGATGCGATGACGGCGTTGGAATAATCACGACATCCACTTTGCGCCTGCGGGCTATATGATAAAGACATGCTCATGCGATTAGACACGCTGGGTAGCCCGTCCACTCTGACGGGTGAATCTTCCCCAGACAAATCATATCCGCGAAGTTGCACATCATCACTGGACCCTCTCTCATCCTCCCACTCTCGCCAACAGATAAAGGCTGACCTCAACCCACGCAGTTGACCTGTCCCTCTTCCACACAACAACAGTGACATCAAGCCTCAAGAACAAACAGCTCGCCCCCTTTGCATTGTTTGTGCCCAAAATGGCCACTTCTGCTACACAATCGTCTCAAACCAAAGGAAAAGCTCCAACCTCTTCGAATCAGTGTTCAACAAGATGCTCGCAGTTACATCTTGTCATCGATCTCAGCCTTGCCGTTCATTCTTGTTAACATGCTGAACACTGCCTGCCCGTAGCTCAAACATGAGCCTTTCAGCCTTGAGAAAGGCGCGATTCAGTCTGTTCAGCGACAAAGAATCGTCGTCGTCGATGGAAGGCACACTGCATCAAGTCCTCCTTCGACTTATAAGGCATCCCATTCTGCTTGTGATCCGAAGACTCACCTGCTGCATCAAATCTACCAGATACCGCGTTGCCAATTCAGCTCTACTCGTACTAGGTAATCATTGCTCGTTTCGACAGTGTCATCTGCATCCATTCTTCGCTACTTTCATCTTGGATTTTTTCCTACCATCAGTCACAGCATATCGTACGTTATCATCATGTCTACAGCAGCCTCGGATACGCCCGTCGCCCAGACGCAGCAGCCCGTCCAGCCACCCGTCGACGACACGGCCGAGTCCTCGTCCAAGCCCCAAGAGCCCATCGTCGTCCCCCCGCCCAAGAGCCGTGGAATGTCGTCCCGCTCCAACAGGTCGAGGTCCAGCACGATGAAGGACCGCATGCTCGGGCTCTCCATCGCCTCCTTCCGCGAGCCCGAGCTCTCCCAGAAGATGTTCCGCCTCGTCAAGGCCACGAGGGACGTCGGCAACGCGTACGAGACGGCGGGCCAGCGGCGGGTGACGGTGGCCGTGCAGCTCGCCGACTGGGGCGACCAGACGGCCGACAAGGCCATCCGCGACCTGGCCGACAAGGTGGGCGTTATTCTTACGGAGATTGGGGAGCTGGACAAGAAGTACGCGGTCGCGGCGGACATTGCGCGCACTCACCTCAAGCTGATCCGCGACACGGAGAGGAGCGTCCACCCGAGCCGCGAGGGGATGCAGAGAGTCACGGACGAGCTCCAGAAGACCATGGCCAAGGACCCTCGGAGCGACCGGATCGTCATGCTTGAGCAGGAGTTTCAGAGGGCAAGGGCTAAGAATCTGGTTGCCGAGGCGCAGTTGACCAACGTTGTAAGTGGTTGACATGTTTCCCCCTTGTTTCCTTGTGAACGTCAAAGAAAGTCTGATGGCTAACCCCAACCTTTGCAGACTCGCCAGAACTTCAAGGAAGCATACCGGAAAGAGTTTGACGCAGTCATTGAGCGCGCCGAGAAGCAAATCATCATGGCCCGGCACGGCCACCGTCTTCTCAGGCTTCTCGACTATGAGGCGGTCCCGCCAGGAAGCGCTCCCGAGCCCTACACGGGTAATACCCAGGCTCGCCAGATCCTGAATGATGCTAAGGACGACCTCAAGGACTGGACTCCCGAGTCTAATTCTGTAAGCGAGTATGCATCGGACGGCGACAGGAGTTCGCCTGCGCCCAGCGGTTAGGCAGTGCTGTGAGGTATGCTGGAGCCTCTGTATGGTTGGTGATGAGGTTCTGTTCCGGTTGTTGCTGTTTGTGGAATCTGGTCGCTCTTGGATTATTATGGCAGTGTTTGGCGATGCCTTTTGGGTTCATCTTTTTTATACGTTTGTTATTCCGTCTTGGTAGTCTGGGTCGTTGGGGGCTCTTGAGTGCATATCTAGTTACTTCCGATGATGGGCTTGATCAACTGTTGTATAATCTTATCTTCTTCACTCCCCCCTCTCCTTTCGAGTTTCAATGGGCAATTGATAGAGGCTGAGGTAGCATTGAGTGCAAATGGATATACAAGTACGTCCTCGTTTCTCCAGGGTAGGTAAGGCAAGACCCAAGAGTACATGTAGAGAGTTGGCGTCGGTGCCCAATTCTCACTGCGTCAAGTACATGATGTGAACGCATTTCAACTTGTGATCAGCTCAGTGATTCGACGAGATGGCGATGTATTGTACTTACGTGTAGTTAATGATGCATATTTTGACAGCGAAGTCTTACGACCTCTCTCTTGGCTCTGTTGAGTCCTTACTGTATTACATGTTCCTCGAGCAGTCCGGCGCAGAGGACCAGGCAGTGTTATTCCGCAATAACCCGGCATGTCGTTTTCCATACACAATTGTATCAGAAAATACTTGCCATGATCAGCCTCACTAGCACTAGCCGACCCGCAGCAATGACGCCTTAGTCGAGGCCGTTCCATTCTTACCGCTCCTCCATCACCACCTTTGCGATTCGTGTGCAAAGGTGCTCCCAGCCATATTCCCGGCAGCCGTTGGGCAGCCCGGCACTGCAACTGGCGCCCCTACGGACCTCGGTCAATGGCGGCCCCTCACCCCAAAAGACCCGAAACCGCAACTGGGACTGCTGGATGTTTCCACGGCTGGGCTGGGTGGCTCCTAGGTAGGAAAAAAAGAGCTGGAACCCAGCACCTCAACCAAGAAAAAAAGAGAGCAATTCCCAGGTCTTTTGACCCATTGGCTCGTTGTTCCCCTTTGGACCGGGGGTGTTTTCCGTTGGCAGCAAAGCAGCAATTGCTCTCATCGAGATCTTCGTCGCAACCTGCAATTTTTCGAGTCACCCCTCGGATAAAGGCGCCCAAAGCTCATGTTGCTTCCTCGACGAGCACCGCAACTCAGGTGGCAGAGCCTGCGTGGTGCAGCCTTGTCATTGCCCAATCGGAACGGCGCTGTCTGGATAACGCGACGGCTGTCTGCTGCCTCTGCCGCTGCCTCTGCTTCTGCTGCGCCAGGTGGCACTGACAGTTCGGCTGCGTCTGGTGCTGCTGTTGCTGCTGCTGCGTCGTCATTTGCTGGTGGTGTTGCTCCGGGTCGCTGCTCTGACGTTGGCCTGCGCAGATCGGCTGGCGGTATTACTACAGGCGCTGACAGCACCGCTGCTGCCCCTATCAGGCCCCCTATCGCCCCCCCTTACAGCGCCGCTACTGGCACTGGCACAGCTGCTGCTGCCCTGGCCAGGATGGGTCTCGGTGCCCCGCCCCCTCCATCAGGCCAAAACTCCTCCGCCTCCTCGCAAGCTGCCAATTCTCTTCAACCCTCCCGGCGGACTGCGCAAATTGCTGCTCACCTCTCCTCTTCACCACCACCCCGCGAGGACACCAGCGACGCTTCTTCCTCTTCATCCGCGCCCCCAACCGCCACCATGGCCAACTACACCGTCCGCAAGGTCGCCCCCCAGAACACTCTGGAGCACCGCGTCTACATCGAGAAGGATGGCGTGCCCATCTCGCCCTTCCACGACATCCCGCTCTTTGCCAACCAGGAGCAGACCATCCTGAACATGGTTGTCGAGATCCCTCGCTGGACCAATGCCAAGCTTGAGGTACGCCGCCGATTGACAGACGTGCAATTCGCGGGAAGATGGCTTCAACTCGCGGATGACACGTGCTCTGAAGCCGCTCCCGCCTTTTTACCTGACGCTGCTCCTTTTTACCGCGTCTCCTTTTTCCAGGGCATTACTAACATTTCCATCCATCAGATCTCTAAGGAGGAGCTTCTCAATCCCATCAAGCAGGATGTCAAGAAGGGCAAGCTTCGCTATGTCCGCAACTGCTTCCCCCACAAGGGCTACCTCTGGAACTACGGTGCCTTCCCTCAGGTATGCGACGCCGATTCGCCCCCCTACCCAACCACTTCAAGGCCACAAGACGCCATCCGTGATCGTGTGCGACGGCAAACTGACAATTGTGTCCTGCCTCACAGACCTGGGAAGACCCCAACACCGTCCACCCCGAGACCAAGGCCAAGGGTGACAACGACCCTCTCGACGTCTGCGAGATCGGCGAGCTTGTTGGCTACCCCGGCCAGGTCAAGCAGGTCAAGGTCCTCGGTGTCATGGCCCTTCTCGACGAGGAGGAGACCGACTGGAAGGTCATTGTCATTGACGTCAACGACCCCCTGGCTCCCAAGCTGAACGACGTTGAGGACGTCGAGCGCCACCTGCCCGGCCTGCTCCGTGCCACCAACGAGTGGTTCCGTATCTACAAGATCCCCGACGGCAAGCCCGAGAACCAGTTTGCCTTTACCGGCGAGTGCAAGAACAAGAGGTACGCTTTTACTCTACTATCATCCCCCTTTCATGATTCGAAGCTGACAGCCAACGCAGCTACGCCATGGATGTCATCCGCGAGTGCGCCGAGGCCTGGGAGCGTCTCATCACCGGCAAGACCCAGCCCGGCAGCGTCTCTACGTGAGTTACAACTCCCATTCTACATGATCACATTGACGGAATCACTCGGCTAACCTCGTTCGCAGCACCAACGTGACTGTCCAGCACTCCCCCAGCCGCGTCGCCCCCGAGTCCCTGCCTCCTCTGCCTCCCCACCAGGACCTCCCCCCTGAGAAGATCGATGCCTCCATCGACAAGTGGTTCTTCATCAGCGGTGCCTCTGCTTAGATTGCATAATTCACTATGAAAGTTTGATGGCGCCAGTGTATCAAATGTACCTAGTCTTTGATAGTATACCCTGCCAGAGTCCAAAAGGTTGAAAACGAAAAATCTAAGCTCTGCAGTAAAAGTACAAAAAAAGTTTTCCATGACATGATATCGTACAACATTCCGTGCTGTCACCAGCTGGCCTCGTCCAGGCTGTATTCCCCGCCCCGCATAACGCCGTCAATGCATTGAACAAGTATAGAGACAAGATTCGTGTTTTGTGTTTATTCGGACAGATCAGCCGCCTTTTGCAGCTGGCGCGAGTGGCGGTCGACTTCCTCGATCAAGCTCTTGATGTTTGTTTTGGAGCAGTTGAAGTCCATCTCCTTGCCGTCCTCTGTGAAAAAAGAAACCCAGTTAGCTCGCTATTCTTTTGCGCCCCCCATAAACCCTCCTCTACTATTCTTTCCCATCCTCCTTTGCGCAAGGTAAGACATACTGAACTTGACTTTCAGAGAACTGCTCTCGGGAGAGTTCCTCGGCAAAAGGCTCGTGTGCACAGTCGTCCCGCTGGCGCGAACGTTGGGCGGGAGGAACGTCAGGAACAGGCGGGCGGGCTTTGCGCAGGTCGAGAAGGGGTTGAATTTGGCCGTGACCTCTGTCATGAATTTGGTAATCATCTTGCCCGTATTCTTCTTAGCTGCAGTCGAAGCCGTGGAGGTTCTTGTAGGATTAAACAAGGTGCGCAATTGGTGATATGGCTATTGGTCTTTGATATGGCTGCGAGAGTGGTGGGATGGCGGACGATGAGTTGCGAATTTTGGTGGAGACTCGGTAGGTGCATATCCTTGTATACGGGTGTCGTGGCGCATTTGGCCAATGATGATGACATGTGGGATTTTGTGGCTATAAGCTGTCAACATCCAAGCTGTTTGCTATAACCAACATAATAATAGCCACCATTACCTCAACTGATTTGCGCCCAGCGCGATAATCTGCAGAAATGTCGCTTGAGAGCCTCCAGGAGCGGCTCACAGCTCTGCAGGAGACCACCGCGCAGCTCAGGGACCTGATAGACCGTCTGGCACACGTCGAGTTCGAGCCGGGGTCTGTGCCGTCGACTATCGAGGAGGAAGGGAGCGTGAGCGGAGAGCTGAGCGCCGAGGCGGGCTTGTTGCTGAGGACGGGGCTGGAGGAGCAGCAGCTGTTGTGCGAGGAGGCCAAGTATCTGCGCAGGGGAGGGCATGAGAAGGAGAGGCTTGAGGATGGGATTGAGAGGCTGGGGAGCGAGCTCGCCAGGTAAGGACCGTCTAATTCTACATCCCTTTCCGCGACGCATGCTGACAAGTCTTGTGTGTAGCTACCGGTCGTCACTTCGAAAAGCACGGCTCTCTGCAAAAGCAAACCTAGAGCGAGCGCGCAGACAAGAACGAGAGCTCCTCGTACAGTCCCTCGCAGAATCCGTCTCCGAAACAAACACCTCCGCCGACGGCAGCGCCGAAGAATCTCAAGCAGCCCCCCGACCGCCGCGACACAACTTCGCCCAGCAACAACACCACCACCACCACCGAACACTGCAGTCGAGTCTGTCCGAGGAAGACCGGCAGACGGTCGGGGCGAGCAGCAACGTGACCAACGCCCTGCGCCGAACGCACGCCCTCATCGCGGCGGAGCTGACCAAGAGCGAGTTTGCGCGGCAGACGCTGTCCGAGTCGTCGGCCGCGCTGCGCAAGCTGGACGAGTCGTACACGTCGCTGGACGGCATGCTGGCCAGCTCGCGGGACCTGCTGGGCACGCTGCTCAAGTCGCAGAAGAGCGACACGTGGTACCTGCAGACGGCGCTGTACATGCTCCTGGTGACGGGGGCGTGGCTCGTGTTCCGGAGGCTCTTGTACGGGCCGCTTTGGTGGCTCGTGTGGTTGCCGCTGCGCATCGTGTTTGGAGTCGGGACCAAGGCGGGGAGCGCGGTGATGCATCATGGTCGGGGAGGGCCGGGGCAGCAGTCTGGGACGGCGGGGGCGGTGCTCGATGGGGATATTCGGGTGGATGGGATACCGGACGAGAGCTTGCCGACTGCAAAGGTCGGAGGGGAGAGGAGAGTGGCGGAGGAGGGTGGGGAGGAGTCCATGGTGGACAAGGTTGGCAAGATTGTGGATGCTGTACGGGAAGCGGATGAGTTGGGCTCGATACCTGGGGAGGTTGAGGATACTTTTGTTGATGCGCTGGAAGGGGAAGAAGCGGAGGTGGTTGTTGAGGATTCACGTTCCAGGGATGAGCTATGAGCAGAGCTGCACGCAGAAGAGGAGAATAAGAAAGGTCGAACATTCAATGACTGCTTCCTGACATTGTTAAAGATGTCCAACACGGGCTGTCTCTACAGCCTTTCCAAACTCCTGTCTACTCCCAAATGACTTGGTATCATATATCTGTCCTCCCCATCTCGCTTGCCTCATGTCCTCTGAGGCGCAATCTGGGGGATGTTGCTGATCCAGGGGAGACCCAGCTGGTGCATCTCAACAGCAAGCTGGAAGAGATAGTCGAGGCTTTTCGAAACGACATCATCAGCATATCTCTTCTCAAACCCAACACGGAGAATTCATCCGAGCAAAACTCACCTCTCGCACTGCGTCTTCGCCTTGTGCACGTTATCCCCCCAAACATACACGCCATGCCTCCTCACCAGCACCGCATACGTATCCGGAAACTCATCCATTGCCTTTTCCAAATACTCGGTCAAGTCCTCCTCATGCGGGGTATTCTCAATCACCGGAATCCTCAATGTATCATGATACCCCAAATTCCCCGTCTTCTGGAAGCCCCTCCCGAATCCTTTAATCTGCTCAATGTTGTTGATCTCAAAGACGGAGGCGTTGCTGCTGCTGCTGCCCTTTGCCTCGAGCAGGAGGGTGACGAGGACGGCCCAGTGGGAGTGGGTGTGGATGCAGCAGCCGGCGTTGCGGCGGGTGAAGGCGGCGAGGAAGAGGGGCGTGCACTGGGAGGGCTTGTAGACGGGCGGGGAGCGGAGGTAGGTCCGCTGGAGCTGCTGGTGGCGGTTGGAAGGGTCCTGGGCTTTGAGGGAGAGGACGTAGATGTCGGTGGGCTTCATGAGTTCCTTTTGGACGCCTGAGGGGGCGAGGTAGACGAGGTCGCTGGGGGGTGTTGATGTTAGCCGTCTTTACTTTGATATGGGGGGTATGAGAAGCTGTGAAGTTTATGTGATCTGATATATATGGAGGAGTGTGTATAGATGTGCCAGTAAATGAATGAATGAGGAGCTGTATGGCCATTCGATGGTGTTGCTTGTTCTCATCTCACTCGAGATGCATGAGAGCTCATCTCAAAGCCAACACTGCGTCCGATGAATATGTTAGGTAGAGGGACAGAGTCTGTTGACAGTTGCAAAGCAAAAGGAAAAAAAGGTGTCTTTACTCGTCTCTAATGGAGCATCCTCCACCAGTGCCCGTAACCCATCCCAAGGTCCAGAACTTGGCGCACAGCGAAGGGATGAGGTTGGCAGGGTGCTCCGGGTCCGAGGACGTGATGAGCTGATCGGGGTTCTCGACAGGCGCGGCCATTGCGGAGCCGTGTCTCTATTATCCAAAAGATGAGACTAAAAGTGGTAATTATTAAAGTAAATCAGATGAGATCAATTGCTCTTCTTTAAGAGGCGTAGTTAGGGATGTAGTTTATATGGTGATAGATACCGTATATTGAAGATGATGGCACAAGGCGAGGTCGTTGCCCCTCGTTAGTCATCCAATTTTTTCTCTTTTTTTGCTGCTGCCCCTCCATGGCCAGCAAATGACGAGCTTACAGGCGCAGGCTGGAAAACGTGGGAGCGGGCAAGGCAGGACCACTTTATCGCACGATCTGGGTTCAAGGCTTGCAATCACGATAAGATTGGATCGGATCTCGGGTGCTGTCAAAGCGAGTTTGAATATACATACAAGGTGTATATTGACAGACGAAAGTTTCTGTAAGATACAAGGACACGACTTGAAAATTAGTTGAGAAATCATGTCCTGATGAGCATTGTATTCAATAGACTGGTACATACATACAAGCACCTCTTGGTATAACGGGCCGTCGAGAGCTCGTCTCATTCTTTGATCTGGTTGGCTAAAGCTCACCATCTCTTCTTCCCATGTCCTTAGGTAAGCACACCATCATTCCGTCCACCAATCTTGTCTGCAATCTCAAGCTCCTCAATTCGATCCTACCATTGGTTCATCCTTCCCGCGCGTCACCCTCGCGTCTGACCTTCTAGCACGCTCTCCTGAAAAGAAGTAAGAACAGCGATAGGATAGGAGAAGGACTTCTCCCTCGCAGGAAAACTTATTGCTTTGTGCTTCCTCCTTTTCCCTTGACTGCCGTTCTTTTTGAGGTACGTACAGACTGTCTCAGACACACGTAAGGTCGAGGTTGTCCTGAAATTGCGGCTTGCGAACCTGCATTATTAGTGCCACAGGAAAAGGCCATATCCTGCAGCTTTAAGGGGATCACTCTTTTTGACAATAGACCCTGAGAACTTGAGTCGGTGAGGAGGAAATGTCCATCTCAGCTTGACGGTCATCTTGGCGAGTCCTTTACAGCTGAAGATGCTCGTAAAACACGGGTAGCACCGATGGGGCAACTGCCACAAAGCACTACTCGTACGAGCACTATCCCCTCGGATAGTCTCGACGTCTCCATCAGGCTGAATACGCGCAAAAGTATCTTCACAGCATCCCCGTAAGCCTCCGTGTTTTGTGGAAAATTATCCATTGACCAAGCACTTCTAGGACAGCGGAACATCGCTGGCCTAACTCGGCACGACTTCAGCTACGCAAGGAGCAGATGGTCCTCGTCTTCTACCAGGGTCAAACAAGACTCGGGAGTCAGCTTTGACCAGTCCGCAAGCTGGGACCTGGACGACCTAGACAACGGCCGTTGCCCCCTCCCTCCCTCGGAATCTTGCCCCGTCTGGCAACGGCGCATTTGCATCGATCGCCAATGGCGCGCCCTCGTATTTGCAAGGGAAGTTTTTGCCTTTAGGCCCCAAGCCCAAATGGCACAGTATCAGACCCTGGGGGGCGACACTGGGCCGGCCTTGTACCTGGGCCGTCAGCGCCAGTGCTCAGCACGCGGAAAAAAAAGCAAGCAAGCAACTGGAAGCAGCGCCAGCAAAGAACCCCTGGGCGTCTCGGAGGCACACAGGCTAATGGGCTTAGTCGACCGGGGGGGCAGCACAAGGGCCAGCCAGCAACGACGCTGTTGTCGAGGATTGAGTTTGCCTGGTGCTTGCGCCGGTGCAAAAGATGGCGAGGAGGTGGCGGTTTCTTCCCCCTTTTTCCATTAATATCTTGATGACTCCCAATCTCTATATCGTGAGAATAGTGATAGCGGGAGCTGTAAGGCATCAACGGCAGCTCGTGTTGCTGCACGTCGATGCGGATGCGTGGACGTTGCTGCCGCATAACATTACAGTAACATAACAACAACAACAACAACCACCAACCCCATCTCCATGTGACGAATTCCAATCGGCGATCTCCTCCAGAGCCCCCGACCTGAGCCCGGATGTCTTAGTCACTAGTATTGGACGTGAGCGCACCGACCAGACAAAGAGGCCCGCTCTGGTGCCGCTTCATGCCCCTGCAGCCACTAGCCGAATGGAACAAGAGAGAGACACGACCGCGATGGTGGTGATGGGGAAATGGCCTGTTGCGAGGGCGTCATTTGAAGCTGCTTGCGTCTGGTCGCCATTGAAGGCACGGATTCGAGCAGGCAGTGGTTAGTTATCTGTATGTAACTGCGTGAGTAGCTGTCCGGACGAGACGGCAAAACGGTGATACAGAATTGGCCTTGATACGAGTACAAACTGAGGTTTCCGTCTCGTGATAGGTATCAATGAAATTGGGCGCATCGAGAGCCAGCTGGAAGCACGGCCAAGTCCTTTCCTCCACCCCCCAGCCGCGGGTCCCACAAGAAACCGCACACAGCCTCTTTCTGGAGCATTAGCCCGGCAGACCGAATTGCCGAGAACCAGAAGAAAATCATGACCGCATCGCACAGCATCAGACACGAGTCGGACGGGCATCAGCAGACTGGCAAGTTTGGGGTACATGCAGATGGGATCGCAGATAGGATGCTCGGGGATGGGAAAATTGGGGGGGGGAGGAGGGAGAGAGAGATGGCAAAGAGACGTTGGGAACCGCGTCTAACGCAGAGGCGATCGACAACGCCAAATCAATAATACGAGGCCTTGATGGATGGGATGTGCTTGGATGTACGAGCTGCAGCGGCACGGGCAGACAGCAAAGACGAAAGCGCCACACATCAGAACTCGCCGAGACCTTAATTTAGTTTACCGTCGGTTGTCTTCTTTTCTGATCAGCATGATGGGGCTTTCTTTCAACGTACGGAGTCCTGCGTGCATGCATGGTGTTGTATCGTAGTTGTACCACGTCTGCTACAGCTGTCGGGACGGCACATTTGATTGCAGAGATGCATCCAGTTGCGCCACGCAATCAAACCCCCGTTGCCGCACCGCACCGGCAGTGACACAAAGCCTACCTAGTAGAGGATGAAGAGACCCAGCGGATGTAGAGCCCGCAGAAGAGCCCGCAGAACGTACGAGACCACGGCTGCTGCAGTGCCATCCCCATCACCAGGACAGAGAGACAGCATCAACTTCCCATGTTTACATGGTTCCCCGTCATTGGCCCAAAACAACACATGAAAAAAGCCCAAGAACGCAATGCAATGCAATGCTCCGGTGGAGCCTCTCAGACAAAGGCCTCGGGCCTGTTGTTCCATCCCATCATCCCATCCCTTGAGTCTTTCTTTCATGCGGGCCAAGGCACTACGAAGGCTACAAGGTACCCGTAGGAGGACATCTTCCCCCATCCATGGCCGGTACATGGCCCGTACTGTGCGCGGAAAAGAGAACAGGCCAGGGCCAAAATAGTGCTACTATTACGGACACCACCAGAAGAGAGACGCTTGGAAGCCATTGGATTGGTCGCTCCTCCACTCCGCGACCTGCTCCGGCGTATTATTGCTTGCTACGCGCCTGGCGCTTGAGGATGGAGCAGTGAGCAAGAGTGCCTCAAGGTATTAAAGGGAGATGTCCTGCTCCTCCCCCCAGGCGCGAAGCTCCCTTTCCCTCTCTCCTCTCTCCTTCTTTCCCTCCAGCTTCGATCTCTATTTAAGTCTCTCGCTCAGCTCGGAACGCATCGACACTCGTTTTAGTGCTTTTTGCAACTAACAACAACATCGTCAAACTTCAGCGGCTACTGTATTCACTTACTCGCGTCTTTGCTGTCTTACACGCAAAACAAAACAAGCTCAACTCGCTTCACGCCTTTTCTTGTTGAATCACTCCAACCGTCACAATGCGTTTCTCCATTGTCCTGTCCGGCCTCTTCGCCGCTCTGGCTGCTGCCCAGTCCTCCAGCTCCAGCGCTGTTCAGGCCCCCTCGGCCACCCAGTCGCTCAGCCCTGCCCAGGCCTCTCAGGTTGCCTGCATCAAGGCCTGCAAGGCTGGCGACGTTGACTGCCAGGCTCACTGCATTGCTGTATGTTCTTGACGAACTCCTTGTCAACCTCTCTCACCAGCAGGCTACTAATACGTCCCTCAAACAGGTGCCCTCTCCCAACCAGTCCCAGGTCAACGCCACCACGCAGTGCGTTGCCAAGTGCCCCCAGGGCAACGGCAGCGCTGCCCAGACGCAGATCTACAAGACTTGCATTGACAAGTGCATCAACGACCACTACTTCGTCACCTCTGAGGGCACTCCCCAGGCGACTGGCGCCCCCGGCAACGACAACCAGGCTTCCGGCACCGCTACTGACTCTGCCGCTGCTCCCACGGGCACCGACAGCACCGCGACTGACTCCGAGTCCACTGGCACCGCTACTGGCACCGCCACCGGCACGTCGACTCGCACCGGCACCTCTACCAGGACCAGCTCTGCCTCTGCTAGCGCCACGACCAATGCTGCTCCCGCCATCATTGCCTCTGGCGGTGCTCTGATGGGTGTCGTTGCTGCCCTGCTGGCTTTGTAAGCTACACCTGGCCCTGAGTGGCTGCCGCAGATTCTGTCTGCTTTTTTTTTCTTGTTCTTGTTCCAGGTTTCGGATGGGTTAATGGAAGGGGTTTGATTTTGTTTAATGGTACTAATGATGGAGATTGGGTGTATTTACCTCGACTTTGATATCCACGGGTGAATAGCGGACCTAATAAAGTAGCGTTGGAACAGATGACTGCTCTTACCGTTGCGTGCCTCTTGCCTATGTGAGATTGATGCTTGAGATGGACAATGAATGTCTCTCTATGACGGGGATTAGGATGGCTTGTGCACTTGCAAACCGGAGTCGTGTGGAGAGAGGTCATTGAATGAATTCCAACTGATTCGATGGAAGTGAGGCATGGGCCACGGACAGACCCTGCGCAGATCGCAGACGTGCCTCCAACATGTCATCAAGCGTAGCATAGGCATGGCTTTCACCTCCTATCATACATAGCAGCACCCCTTAGTACGCAGTCGTGTCTTGCAGTTGTCAAGACGTGCATCTGTCAAGTGTTGCAGATGCTGACGGCATATCGAGTGATGAATAATGTACAGACGGAAGTCACTGTCTGGCGCTCGATTCATGCTCGCCATTCCCCTGGTCTCTATACCCGTTTGAGAGCAGCCCAGCCATTTTAGCGCCTCGACGCCCGTCATAGTTAATGGGGCATCATTGGCCTATAACGCGCATTAGATGCACAGAATCGATATGCTAGGACTAATTCCTGAGTTTCTCCATCCTCATCATCTTCGTTTTGATAAGAGTTTGGTTGAGATGGAGAGGTTGGACGGTTGGCATCGAGATGTGGCTGTGGTATTACAGGGTTGAAAGTTGGATATGTGGCATCTTCTGTTCCCGCGCGTGTAACAGCACGGTCCCTCTTTCGTTATACCCGAGTTCTGTCCCCTTTGACCTTCCGTGTACGCTTAAAATCTCACGGGTAAAAGAGGCTGATGATGCCATTTGTGGTGTTACCCATGTCCAGGGCATGCAGGCTCAATTGCTTTCTCCTCAGCAGAATGGATACGATCATGCAGCATCCAGGTGTAAGTACTTGTTGATATCTGTCTCTTTCGTCTCTTGCGATACTTTACGAATTGATCTGTTGCTCGTCCTCAATTGCAATTGAAGCCATCACTACCTTACTTCTCTGTCTCGTCTGTATTAGCAACCAGATAGCATAAATAAGGCCCACACGTGGGTTGTAACCGACGCCATAAACTGAATCAAGGCCCATTCATCTCCATCGTGACAATCAATAATAGCACAATCCCCCCTCCAAACAAAATAGAGCCGGGATTCTTTTGCTTCTCGTCTCTTCCATCCGACACAGAGTACGTACCTGGCCTTAAGCCCAGGCTGGCAACTGGCAGCTCGGACCCCCGCATCGACCTGCCCGTTTTTTTTAGTCGCCAAATTGACACTTTGCAAGGTCCCGGCAGCTATTATTATTCACTTTCGGCGACCCAAGTTTGGAGCTTCTAGTTCTACGTGTCCTCAAGGCCTGGCCAACACGCTGCGCAGCCTCCCCGCGACCTTCTTCTTCAACGGCCAGCCGTGCGACTTCTTCCCGAATTTCTTCTTCCTCTTCTTTTTTTCTTTTCTTCGACATTCAACTCCCAGAGGAAAGGCAGCAACAACAATATAGAAGAACTTGAGGCTTCTCTTCTCGTTGGGACTGCCCTGTTGGCATCACTTCTCTTCGCTTCTCCCCCCCCACCATCACCAAGTTTTCTCTTATCTTCCTGAGAGAACACCTGCTGGTTTATCCTATCTTTCTTCTTCTTCCTCTTTGCATCTTTGTAGCTGCAACCGTTGAACTCTGCGACGCTTCCTTTTCGCCATGAAGTTCAACACTGTCGCGGCCGCTGCGGCTCTGCTCGCTGGCGTCGCGTATGCCGAGGACGTCGAGGAGTCCAAGGCGGTCCCGGAGCTTCCCACCTTTACTGTGAGTCTGCCTCTCTTTTGCCTTTGAAAGAGTCCAAGTGACGGCGCTTGGCTTCAGCTTCCAAAAAGCTTCCCCCCAACGACAGAACATCACGAACAGCTGCTGACAGTCCTACCAATCGCTTAGCCCACCTCCATCAAGGCGGACTTCCTCGAGCAGTTCACCGACGACTGGGAGTCCCGGTGGAAGCCTTCCCACGCCAAGAAGGACACCAGCGGCTCCGACAAGGAGGCAGAGGAGGAATGGGCCTACGTCGGCGAGTGGGCGGTCGAGGAGCCCTACCAGTACAAGGGCATCAACGGCGACAAGGGCCTCGTTGTCAAGAACCCTGCTGCGCACCACGCCATCTCGGCCAAGTTCCCCAAGAAGATTGACAACAAGGGCAAGACGCTCGTCGTGCAGTACGAGGTGAAGCTCCAGAGTAAGTTTGGCTTCTGCGATTCCCGCCCTCGAGGTTTGAAAGATGAAGAAAAGGCGAGACGGAAGAGTATGTGGACTTGTGCTGACTTCTGTGCCTCCAGAGGGACTGGACTGCGGCGGTGCCTACATGAAGCTGCTGCGCGACAACAAGGCTCTCCACCAGGATGAGTTCAGCAACACCACTCCCTACGTCATCATGTTTGGCCCTGACAAGTGCGGCCACAACAACCGGGTCCACTTCATCGTCAACCACAAGAACCCCAAGACTGGCGAGTACGAGGAGAAGCACCTCAACTCGGCCCCGGCCGTCAACATTGTCAAGACGACGGAGCTCTACACCCTCATTGTCCACCCCAACAACACCTTCTCCATCAAGCAGAACGGTGTCGAGACCAAGGCCGGCAGCCTCCTCGAGGACCTGAGCCCCCCCATCAACCCTCCCAAGGAGATTGATGACCCCAAGGACTCCAAGCCCGACGACTGGGTCGACGAGGCTCGCATTCCCGACCCCGAGGCCGTCAAGCCCGAGGACTGGGACGAGGATGCGCCCTTTGAGATTGTCGACGAGGAGGCCGTCAAGCCCGAGGACTGGCTCGAGGACGAGCCCACCACCATCCCCGACCCCGAGGCCCAGAAGCCCGAGGACTGGGATGACGAGGAGGACGGCGACTGGATCCCTCCCACCGTCCCCAACCCCAAGTGCGACGACGTCTCCGGTTGCGGCCCCTGGACCAAGCCCATGGTCAGGAACCCCAACTACAAGGGCAAGTGGACTGCTCCCTACATTGACAACCCTGCCTACAAGGGCGTCTGGGCTCCTCGCAAGATCAAGAACCCCGACTACTTTGAGGACAAGACGCCCGCCAACTTTGAGCCCATGGGAGCTGTAAGTTTCGATTCTTCCCTTATTATCTCCGAGTCGCCTGATTGCTAACACGTGCTTCACAGATTGGCTTCGAGATCTGGACCATGACCAACGACATCCTCTTTGACAACATCTACATTGGCCACTCCATTGAGGATGCCGAGAAGCTGGCCAACGAGACCTTCTTCGTCAAGCACCCCATTGAGAAGGCGCTGGCCGAGGCTGACGAGCCCAAGTTTGACGACACCCCCAAGTCCCCCTCTGACCTCAAGTTCCTCGACGACCCCGTGACCTTTGTCAAGGAGAAGCTCGACCTGTTCCTGACCATTGCCCAGCGTGACCCCATTGAGGCCGTCAAGTTTGTTCCCGAGGTGGCCGGTGGCATTGCCGCCGTCTTCGTCACCCTGATTGCCATCATTGTCGGTCTGGTCGGCCTTGGCTCCTCGTCGGCCGCCCCCAAGAAGGCCGCCGCCACTGCCAAGGAGAAGGCCAAGGACGTTTCCGAGGCTGTTGCCAGCGGTGCCGACAAGGTCAAGGGAGAGGTTACCAAGCGAACCACCCGCAGCCAGTCGTAGAAGAATTGGGTGGTGTTTCCTTTGTCAGAATAGTTGGGATCGAACAGCAAGGCAAGGATGTGGGATGAACAGAATCCATGATACCAACATCCGCGGCCAATATCAGGAAAGACAGAAAGAAGAAGCCGAAAATGGGGGAGTCGAGTGTCAGAATATGATTACTCTAAACCAATCGTAACACACAAAAAAATGGGAATTGTTATTACTATCTGCTGTGCGATGCTCTTGATGTGCCAGGTACAGGTAGGTGTGAGGCTGGATGCTGTACAAGTCGGCGAGCCGTGCGGGGGTTTGTGGTGAAGAGGAGCCAATGCGCATGATAATGATATGAGATGCTATCAACACGTGGCCAGTCAATTCTAGACGTCTATCGTGATCAAGTTAAGAGCAATTGGGTTGTTTCCATGATGCTGAAGAGTTCAATTAATATCAGAAGTCTTGACGAATGTAAGTAGACGATAATAATGATCTGTCTAATACAGGGCGCGCCAGGCCGTATGGGGAAAGCTATCTATTGAGGGGAATGGATAAGGTACGAGCTGCCGGCGATGATGGAATACCCAGCTGTGAGAGAGAGAAGAGAGAGAATGATACTGGTGGGCTTGCTCGGCAATGGCAAGGGGACTATCACCGGGATCGGAGGAGGGGACGTCGGTAATTCTAGACGATGGGAGAGAGGTTCGGGTATAACATCACTAACTAGTAGATATGCCTTGCTTGGGTGAGCTTGTATAATCGGTTGGTCCCGTAGAAAGTATAAACACAGGCTTGCAATAGGTAGGAAATACTTCGATTGAAGAGATTTGAAACGGAAAGATCCGTATACATAAGCGAACTGTGTGTTAGAAGCCAAAAAGAGGTTGTAGTTACGAAACTGTTAGATGGTTCGGCATGGAGCGGCATCGGCTTAACGATTGTAAATCAGCTCTCTCTCTCAATCTGGGCTACCCCACACGAATTCATTCCCCCCAGTTTCTTCAGTGCTGGGCTTCCCCACTGTTTCGCCTCCTCCCCCACATACGGACGACGGCTAGGTACGGCCGGGAGTCGGTTGGTTTGGGCTTGTGTGTGTGGACGAGATTGGGTGAGAGCAGAGAGACGTGATGCCGACGGGGTGCGGCTACTGTTATTATATATATAAGGGACACTGGGGTCTTTTTTTCATCTAAGGACTTGTTCTGTTCTATTTCTTTGTTTGTTGGGTTTAGTACTGATATTCGGAGAGGGCATCTTCTGTATGCTGATCAACTAGAGGCGGCTTGACATCGTACTCTCTTCTTCTCTTTCCCCTCCCCCCTCTCCTCTTACAACACTCTCCCTTGACACACCCACGCACAAACCATGCGCCGCCTCCTTTCCGCCAGCGCCTCCGCCAGCTCCCGTGGCCTCTCCTCCGCCTCCTCGCCCCGGACGGCCCTCGCGCTGAGATCAACCAGCATGTCGGCCTCCTCCCCCAAGGCGCAGGCCCTCACGGCCGCCCGCCGGCTGCACGCCACGGCGCAGCAGCTCAAGCCCATGGACGCGCTGGCCTCGACGGCGACCAGCTTCCCGACGACGCACGACCCGATCCCCGCGGCCGACGTGCGCAACACGCCCTACTTCCTCGACAACAGGTTCGTCGAGTCCAAGACGGACCGCTTCATCGACCTGCACGACCCGGCGACCAACAACCTGGTGACGCGCGTCCCGCAGATGACGGTGCCCGAGATGCAGGCCGTCGTCGAGAGCTCCCAGCGGGCGTTCCAGGCGTGGAAGAACACGACGGTGCTGTTCCGCCAGCAGATCATGTTCCGCTACGTGCAGCTCATCAAGGACAACTGGGACCGGCTGGCGGCGAGCATCACGCTCGAGCAGGGCAAGACGTTTGCCGACGCAAAGGGCGACGTGCTGCGCGGCCTGCAGGTTGCCGAGGCGGCCATTGGCGCGCCCGAGCTGCTCAAGGGCGAGGTGCTCGAGGTGTCCAAGGACATGGAGACGAGGACGTATCGCGAGCCGTTGGGCGTGACGGCCGCCATTTGCCCTTTTAGTGAGCCTTCACGCCCATTCTGTGAGATTGTTCGAGAAGCTTGTGCTAACATGACGTTTTCTTTTCCCTGCCAGACTTCCCTGCCATGATTCCCCTGTGGTCCATCCCCATTGCCACCATTACCGGCAACACCGTCATCATCAAGCCCTCGGAGCGCGACCCCGGTGCGGCCATGATCCTCGTCGAGCTGGCTGAAAAGGCCGGCTTCCCTCCCGGCGTCGTCAGCGTCATCCACGGCGCCCACGACACGGTCAACTTTATCCTCGACGAGCCCGCCATCAAGGCCGTCAGCTTCGTCGGCGGCAACAAGGCTGGCGAGTACATTTACTCGCGGGCCTCGGCCAATGGCAAGCGCGTGCAGGCCAACCTGGGGGCCAAGAACCACGCGGCCGTGCTCCCCGACTGCAACAAGAACCACTTCATCAACAGCGTCGTGGGCGCGGCCTTTGGCGCCGCCGGCCAGCGCTGCATGGCCCTGAGCACGCTGGTCATGGTCGGCGAGACCAAGGAGTGGCTGTCCGAGGTCGCGGAGCACGCCAAGGCGCTCAAGGTCGACGGCGGCTTCGAGGAGGGCGCCGACCTGGGCCCCGTCATCTCGCCGCAGAGCAAGCAGCGCATCGAGGGCCTGATTGCCAGCGCCGAGAAGGAGGGCGCCACCATCCTGCTCGACGGCCGCGGCTACAAGAACGAAAAGTACCCCAACGGCAACTTTCTCGGGCCGACCATCATCTCCAACGTGACGCCCGACATGACGTGCTACAAGCAGGAGATCTTCGGCCCCGTGCTGGTGTGCCTGAATGTCGAGACGATTGACGACGCCATCGAGCTCATCAACAAGAACGAGTACGGCAACGGCGTGGCCATCTTCACCAAGTCGGGCGCCACGGCCGAGACGTTCCGCAAGAACATTGAGGCCGGCCAGGTGGGCATCAACGTGCCCATCCCCGTGCCGCTGCCCATGTTTTCCTTTACCGGCAACAAGAAGTCGATTGCGGGCGGCGGCGCCAACACGTTTTACGGGCGGCCCGGCATCAACTTTTACACGCAGCTCAAGACGGTGACGGCGCTGTGGCAGAGCGCGGACGCGGTGGCCAAGAAGGCTGCCGTGCACATGCCCACGCTGCAGTAGGAGTTGAGATGGTGAGCGCAAGGAAGAGGAGATTGTGTGATTGATGGGGTTGAAGATGTTGTGTCTTCATGGTAGCCAGATGAGGGCATATGGAACGAGTAGCATGCGTTTATTGTATATAATGTAGTTCACGACTTGATGGGCTAGACAGCATGAGATGCCTTGAGCAGAATGGGATGATATTTTCACATCGATTGAGAAATGCCAGCGTTGGATGCCATGTTATGTGATGACTGACTGAGCATTCTCGTGAATAACTCATGTGTGGTGTTCAGATTGATGAATGTCACATGTCACTCGCCTTAACACCGCGTCAACTCCTCTTAATCATCACCACCCTGCATCAACCTCTTATTTTCATCCCTTTCCATCATCACCATATTATACAAGCCATCGCCAAATAAATACAACATGCCCCTCTCCCTCACAGACCTCCCCTACACAATCTTCTCCACAATCATATCCCACCTCTCCCCAACGCAAACAATCCTCTGCCGCCGCCTCTCCCGCGCGTTCCTCTCCGCCCTCACCCGCAACGACCTCTGCATCAGCCTCATCCTATCGCACTTCCCGCGCTCCCTCGAAGGCCGGCGCCTCCGCATCTATCTCAAAACAGGCAACTTCACGGCTTTAGAAAGCGGCGACTGGGCTGCCGTCTTTGCAAGGCTCGCTCGGCGGTACTATCACTTGGGGAATGCCCTGCCGTGGAGGGTTGAAAAGGTCAAGGTGTTGAAGGATGACGACGTGCTGAGGGGTGTTGCGCCGTGGAATCGGCATTTGAGCCTGAATGGCAAGACGGCGGCGTTTCACTTTTGGGATCCCGTTTGGACGGTTGCGCCCAAGGAGGGATTGTTGGTGTATCCGGCGGCGCTGCTTCTCGAGGGAGAAGATGGCGATAAGGGTACGAGTGCTGGAGGAGCTGGGTACAGGGCGAGGGATCTGCAGACGGGGAGGGAGACTGATGTGCCGTTTGATCTGCGAGGCAGGATCGTGAGGCGGGTGCGCATCAGCCATGGGGTTCTCGTCTTTGAGTGGTGCGAGCAGGAGCCCCTTTCAAGCGGCTCCCTCGTTGGCAATGAGACGACGGAGCGAGTGCATCGGCATTATGCGACGGCTTACTCTGTCCGGAGAACGGGATCCTGGGACGGCGTCATTCCTCAGCGGCGGCACACAGATGGTGGCATCGACGATGGTCCGTCGGAGATGCCGGCGTATACGTGGGAGTTTGCACCGCGCTGCGAGTTCAATATTCATCCCGTGGGCTTATCCCTGGACCATCACGACCGCTTCTTCTCGACGCACAACGCTACGCACTACGCCGTTTACACATGGCAGCCTCCTCGCAGTTCTCCTACCACCGCATGGCCCGACGACAACGAACCCCTCGAGAGCCTCACCATCTGGGAATTCACTCCCCCCAGCGCCCAGCACTCAGCAGACACCAACCCACGCATCGTCCGCACCATGACCAACGTCGACCTCCGCAACTCCGGCGTCCCCCAGGGCCGCGCGCCCGCCCTCCGCGCCATGGCCCTCGACGACTGCACCTGGGACGCCGCCCGGGCCTCGGCCTGCGGACACGTCTTCCTCACCGAGGAGGAGCACCGCTGGTCCGCCGGCCCGCACAGCAGGCCGACCCGGCCGCGCCTGCACCGCGTCAAGACGACGGGTCTTCCGCTCGTCGGCGCGGGGCCGCGGTGGGTGGATGATTGTGGAGGGGGAGGCGGGGTGAATCTGAGGTTTTGCTGGAGGGGCCGGTGGAGGAGGGATATGACGGAGATGGAGGAGGAGGACGACGACGGTATCATGGCCCATGACGACGGTGATGATGATGATGATGATGATGCTTCAGGGGGAGAAGACGAAGATGATAGAAACGGGGGCGTCTGGTCTCCGGAGCGAGCGTGGAGCCATTCCCAGACGTGGCCCGGCCGCGCCCCCTGCTGGCGCCACGACGACTTCCCGTACGTCACCCTCTCGGAGGTGTTCGACGCCGCGGCCGGCGTGAGGGTCATTGCGAGGGACTGCTTCATGCTGGAGACGCTCTCGGTGCACATTCGGCCCAAGATTCGCGTCCAGGGGGTCGGTTCGAACGGGGCCAAGGTTGTGTCCAGACGGGCTTCGTCGGGCACAAATCCCAAGGCGACGACATCAACTACATCAGCATCATGCCATTCAAATTCCTCTCAAACCGCCGCCATCGGTAAGAATAATAGTGATAGTGGTGCTGGGAAGAAGAATGCTACAGCAGCAGCTGCTGCAGCTGGCACGACGACGACGACACATGGTCCAGACGGGCATGAAGTCCAGTTCGCAGACGCCATGTGGTCCGAGATGATGGCAAAGGGCTTCATCTGCGGAGACGAGCGCTGGCTTGTGGGCGAGGACAACAAGGGCGATGTGACGATTCTCGTCTTTTGAGAAACCCCATTATCATACATACACACATATATGATACGTCTTCTAGCAAAGATGTGTAGCCGCATTGGACAATCTCACTTTTACTAGGTCATCTTGTTTTTCTTGGTCAGAGTAAACAGCTGGAATTGCCTCATGCCAATATAAACAAGTCCAGGTCTGCCATGTCATTGATAAGACGAAATGCAAGGGACATACTTGGAAGAGCTGCGAGAGAATATCACGTTAGCAGAGGTCACGTTCCACAACCGCATAAATCATGGACACGATGGGTAAAAAAATCACTCAGCGCCTCTCACTCCATCCGTGGCCTCACAAAACTCGTATGTTTTCAGGCACAGCCTTGGAAACTCTCATTCATGCCCATCGTTACACATTCATGTCCGTTTCTCGTTCATGCTCATCGTTTCCTCATTCGTGTACTACCCTCTTCTACATGCCTCCACGCTATTCTACATGGTCCGTGTATGAAAAGGAAATAACGAGACAAAGCGGTGTGTAAACGTGTATATATACCGTGCTCCGCCTCTTGACACCATCGAGCAGCAATGAGAAGCAATCAGAAATCATTCCAAGATGTAATCAGTCATCAGTATGCCATCCAAATCGAGACGCCGTCTTTCAGCGCAGCGACGTTCTCCTGCGCCCTTTCGATATGTTCCTCCTCTTCTGCTAAGTCGACTCTTTTTCATCTCATAGATACTCATTCCATTTCACTCGGCTTCTTCCCATCTCTCTACTGCTGCGGCACCTGCAAGAAGCCGCCATAGTACGAATCCAACCACGCTGCCGCCTGCTCGCCAGCCTCGTCAACGTTGGTGTCCCAACGGCCAACGGAGCCAACATAGCCGTCGGGACGGACGTTGACAATGGCTACCTCGCTCGGGCCCAGGCTTCCCAGCCACTTGTCGGTGCAGAAGGCACCCCGAGTGTCTAGCTCGGGGACGTTGTCGATGTAGACCGTCCAGCGGCTATCCTGCAGCAGTGCGGGAAGATCCGAAATCTCAATCTCGGACTTGGGCATGGTGGCTAAACGCATCATCACGGTCAGCAAAAAGGTATGGTGCGTTTGAAGGGAAATAAGGCGGCTACTCACTAATCAGAGCAAATGTAAACAAGTGGCTGACCACCGTGTATCTCTCAGGGCGTGTATACACATCCTCGGGGGCAGGCAATCTCGGCTGCTTGGCGTACGATGCGCTTGCGGCGGCGGAAAGCTGGCTCACCAGGGACTTTGGCGACGCAATGGAGCGGCAGAACGTCTCCAAAAAGGGCCTCGCCTGTATCACATCCCACATAAGGAGGTAGATACGGAACTGGCCCAGCATCGGGATGTCGAGTTGGACGTCCACCGGGTTGGAGTCAATGTACCGCGATACCTTGGCCGGGGGCAAGAGGCATCCCGGGCGAGCGCCACCCAGGATGGCCGAGTTGTCCTCCGGCCGGGTGATGTTGAGGGCGCTCTCGCTGTAGTCGGCGCCGATGCCCGAGATGAAGCGCACATTGGCCCTAAAATTTTGCGCCATGGCGACGGCATCTCCGCCGGCGATGCGGTTGGCATGCTCGTAGTCAAAGTTGACGAGATCCAGGGCAATCTTGCGGCGCTCCACCTCGTAGCTTTCGAGGAGGTTGGGCTTGGCCAGACCACGACACGCCAGGTTCAGCTTCCAGGCCAGGTTCCACGAGTCGTGCATGGACGTGTTCATGCCCTGGGCCGACTTGGGGGAGTGAGTGTGGCTGGCGTCTCCCGCAAGGAACACCCGGGTGTTGACGTCCGTGAAGCGGCTCGCCACGCGCTGGCCCACCTGGTACCGCCCAAACCACTCGATATACTTCCAGTCCAGCTCAAAGGGCGCCATGATCTTGCGAGCCTGCTGCATGACAAACTTCTGGCCGAGCTCGCGGCGGTCAGCGCGGGCGCTGGCCTTGAGTTCGATGTAGAAGCGCGTCATGTTACGCTCGCGGGGGACAATGAGGATCGAGCCGTGCTCCTCAGAGTAGACCAGAGTCTTGGACCAGATATCAGGAAAGTTGGTGATGAGCTCGCCGTCCAGGACGCCCCAGATGTCTGGACGCGACAAGCCCACAGCCTCCACGTTGGGCATGTTCTTGCGGACCTTGGAGTGTGCTCCATCGCCTTGAAGTGGTCATGTTAGCCGGACCTCGACATCAGTTTGGAGTTTGGAGATGATAAGAATTGACTCACATCCAACGAGGTAGTCGGCCAAGATCGTCCTCTTGTCCTGGTTGACATTGGTATAACACCGAACCTGAACCGGCCCGGACTTTGGAACGTAATGAGACTCAAAGGCCGTGTTCCGGCGCACCTCCTTTCCGCGCTTTCGTAGGTCGTCGATGAACAGGCCCTCAACCATGCCCTGGTGGACAAGGAGGATATAGGGGTCCAGGACATCAATGACGGGAGGATAATGGACCTCACGTCCCAGACGATGCAGAGGGGCATCGGCCGTGCTGCGCCAAAAGGAAATGTCAAAGACTCTCACACCGCGCTGCAGCAGCGGATCAGCCAATCGCATCTGCCGGAACGTTTCAATGGATTTTGGCTGCAGGCCATCCGCGCTATTGTATCACATCAGCTTCCCATTCTCTCTTCGCAGCGAGGACAATGGTCAAATAAGTAGAGGGAGAGCAGGAGTAGAGCCGAATAGAGCAGAGCAATCTCTACATCTGCAAATTGCAAGGATGCGTGGGTAGTATAAAATCAAAGAAAAAGGGGGGTGGAATGGCTGTGAAGAGCGGTTGCCATAAAAAGAGCAATTCGAAAGATTCTCTTTCGGGAGCATAAACATACCGGCCAACGGGCGTCTGGTCCGCCCTGTCATCGACAACCTCAACATCGATGCCGAACCGGGCGAGATTCGCTGCTAGCATGAGACCCGCGGGACCAGCGCCAACTACGCACACCTGGCACCTGGTGGGCGGCTCTGGCAAGCTCCGGAGAAGGGCGAGGGGATCGGTGGCATCCTCCTCGTCGACGGGCATTTCCTGGTTGGTCGGTCCGGGCTGCGGTTCTTCCTCCATGTGGCTCGGACTGTTGTTCCTCGAGTTTGACGAGGAGTTGACAACGCCCGGCGCCATGGTGTCGGACGGCTCTTGGGTTGATATGTCAGCCAGCGTGAAGGCTCGCTAAGGCGCTGTGGCAAGCACCCGTTATGTCTGTATCGCCTTTCCCTCGGACGCTGCTGTGCAAAGGGCAGCGGGCAGCCGAAAGAGACGTGCTCGCTCCACTGTCCGGGAGCCTGGTTGCTTTTCAATGGGCGGCCTGGTGCTCGCCTGGCCCAATAATCTCTCGACTTTCCAGCACCTCAGCACGCCTGCTGTGCCCGACGAGGCCGATAGCGATAGACGGTCTCAGTTGTCTCAGGAGATGGGCCTTGAAAGTAGTGGCCGTCTCCACCACACCTCTTTTTCCTGCTGTGACTGCAACTGCAGCGTAACTGCGCTGCAATGCGCTCTGGGAGCGGTTGGGAATCCTCTCGGGGCCCTTGTCGATTTGTTCGCGGGCAGTGAGGGATACGAGCGTACAGCTTGGTGGCGTCTGCTTGCTTGCTTGCTTGTTTGCTTGTTCTTGCGTCTTCTCGCCTCTGGTTTTTGGTTTCCCCCCCTGGCTGCTGCGACGAATTGGATGGATACCGGGGCCCGGATTGGGGGTCTCTGGGGGGTCTCGACTTGGATAACGGCAGGATGATGCGACAGTGCAGGAGACGAGAGTGGTCTGGGAGAGTTGAAGCTGCAGGAGGCTGTACCGTAGGGCAGCGCAAGGAAGTCGTTTCGTTCTTGGTCCCAGTGTGTCACGCGGCGTCGAGGCAGACGCTTACAGCACACAGCAGCCCTGATCCCATTTCCCTTTGGCTGGACTGGCCGCTGGTTGTTCGTTGTTCTCTTTCTTCCTCCTCGTGCTTTTTCTATGCCCTGCTTTGCTTGCTGCTCCTGGAACTGTGCCGGCGACGGCCACTTAGTACTTGTCCTGCTTGCGTCTCCTATGCCGGAGCATCAGTACGAGCAACGTTTGGACCCGAGTCGGAGCTGGGGAAGAGGGAGGAATTGGTCGTAAAATAGTTGGCACGGAGCAGAGCTAGCAGCAACTTTTCGTACGAGCAGCAAGCAAGCAGCAAATCGTGCCTCGTTAGCAGCGAACAGCCATCATGGCACTGTGCCTCCTCCCCAGAGCCTCGACCAAAGGTACTCGCCACGCCAGAGTAGGCCCAGACGGTACCTCCCGCGCGCAGGCAAGGACCGCCCAGGGGGAGCGCCTTCCGCTGCGACGGCCTCAGCGCTCGGGGAGGGCTGGAAGGAGCTGCTGTGTCGCTGCTGCCCCGGTAAAGCCCGACGCACGTACGGCAAAAGTGGCATGACAGACGGCCGTCGTGGACAGCTGTTGAGCGCGAGATCAGCCCATTTTGCCGTCAAGATAATTGCCATTGGCGTTGCACCATGCCCAGGCGCTGGCTTACCGACGGCCTAGCCTCAGTTTGCGCGCCGCTGATTGGCTGCAGGAGCTGCTCCGGAGAGGGCAAGTGGTGCCATTTTGCACCGTGGCCGCGCCTGCTCGAGAATGCGGCTCCACTCCACTCCATCCATCCATACGGGAAGCGCAGAAAAACAGGACGGAGCGAGGGAGAGAGAGGGAATCAGGGCAAGAGCCGTCCAGTCTGGAAGGAAAGGGCCCTTTTCATTGCCCCCCTCCGGATTTGTCGCATGTACAATCGATCCTTACAAACAGGCCTTCCGTTATCCTTGTTTGTCCTGTTCCTCGATTTGATTTTCTTCATCTAAAACCGCTCAGCTGGCGTCTGGTCCGAGGCCCTCTTCCTTCTGCCAGGGATGTCCCTCTTTTTCTCTCCCGCATCTGCCCCAAAACGGCCTCTTCAGGGTCTCCCAAACTCCAGGGTCCTCTCGAATTCGACTACAAGGTACCAACTACCGCGGCCGAGTCAGTGGCTCCGGGTCTACAGAAGAGAGAAAGCACCGAGCCCCGACTCCAGGCGATAATGCTATCACTAGGTAGGTAGTCGGGAGAAGTACGAGTAGTATCACGGATCAGAGGGACGAAGGACAGTGTCTATGACAACATAAACGGCCGAGACATTCCCGTCAGTTTGGAGTTGGCACGCAGACACTGGCTGGATCATACCGGTAACAGCAAGACGCAGCGCCACGGGCAAAGTGTATCTGCTTCCCCAGAGGCACAGATGGACGTGGCACAGATAGGCTTTGCCAGAGGTGGCACGACGGATGATGTTAATTGGCAGCCTGGTCTGATGGAACGGGCTGCAGGTCGGGGCATAATTGCCTTGTCCACTCAGAGTGAGGCTCTTTGAGCCGCTTTCCTCTCCACGCCCCGTGGTTTATACGTTTGACACATGAATTTGTCTGCGCTTCGGATATCACTATCTCTTCCTATCAGTGCTTAGCCCACGTATAGGCATTCCAGCGCATTGACTGTGAATGTGAATTACAGCAAGCTCCAAGCTGTTGTCGACTAACATCTCCATGCAATATCGAACGTCGCCGAGCTACTGCAAAGAGGTCACTAGGTGACAAATATCAACAGTCTCGGTTGGTGATCAGTTACAGGTCTACAAAGGCCACGAACTTCATATAGCCGGTACTTCCCTGCTTTGATACGGATGATCCTGAACAAGCAGACCGAGCGAGCAGAGAGAGCCCGCTGGAACGTCACTTCAGGTAGATTTCCTCCATCTGCCACACCAGAGACTTCAGGGATGAGCGTACAGTATAACGCATGATCCGCCAGTCGACCAAACAGGACCGTCCCCTTTCCTTCGCTTCTGACAGCATCGCGTGATCTGGCTCATTTGCTCATACCATATCGATTCCAAATATTCCCCCGATTGGGTGTCAAGGCCTGAACTCTGCGCATACACATACGACTACACACATCCATATAGGAAGCCCCCAGTGGCTTGCATGCTACCTTGCTACGATAGGAGCTTGTTCACCTTCTCCCATGCTCAAACTGCCACCCCGTGTGTAAAGGATGGGATAGAAATCCTCTGCATATTACAAAGTAACCTGCTGGGTCACTAGTCGTCCGTCTCTGGCGATTGTGGAACGACTCTCAGGTGTCATGAAGCCAGCTCTCCAACCTGTCATATCAGCCCTGGCCCAAACAGGCTTGAGTCGCTCTCCGAGACCATCGACCTTGTCCATCTTCCTGCATACTCTCTTCGACCAGCTGCTCCTTCAGGCCGTGGAGACGGGCTGTAAACTGTCATTGGCCTCAAAGGGTGCAGCTACGTCCTCGATGACCTGGCGGCCTTTAAAGTTCAACATGGATCTCTGGCCCCTGCTTCGAGCTCGGTATGACCGCCAGTCCGGGTAGACTCGCAAGGCGGCCAGCATCCCTCCAGCCTCTGGCATGATGACCTGACCGCTGCGCCCGCTGAGGATCTGCTTCACGACAGCCTCGGCTACGGACTCGGGCTCCTGTGGAGGCATCATGAAGCGCGACCCCTGTCTGAAGCCGGTAAAGAGAGGCGTCTTGGTGGCTCCGGGATGAACGATCACGGTGCGAACCTTGGGGGCGTTGTATCGAGTCTTCAGCTCGGCCGAAAGGCCCTCGTGAAACGACATGACTGCTGCCTTTGACGCGGCGTAATCGACCAGGTTGGGCACCGTCATCCACGAGGCAAAGGACGAGACTGTCACCACCATGCCGTGGTTTTGCGCTATCATGTGCGGTAGGAACGTCTTGGTCACCCAGAAAGGGGCCAGGGCGTTGACATCAAACGTGAACCTCACATCCTCGGGCGTGGCATCCAGGATCGTCTTGCCGCGGCAGACACCGGCGTTGTTGATGACAACCGTGGGGTGGCCGATTTGGCCGACTATCCTTTCGGCAACGGCAGCCACGTTTGCCGGCGACCTGACGTCGCAGTAGAAGTGACTGACTCTGGATGCTGCAGCATCGTCGTCAGCCCTGCAATGCAATGCAGCTGGGGGGGCCACGGGATCGACTTACATGCCGCATATGTCATCCGCTGGACGTCCAGCACCACCACCCTGACCTTCATCTCGTCCAGCAGCTTCACTATGGCCGCGCCGATGCCCGCCGCGCCTCCCGTGATGAGCACAATCTCCTTGGACCAGTCATACTTGTCTCCGACCCAGTTGTTGCGCACTCTGTCCGAGAGCCAGCCGCTGAGGCCGCGCGCGACGGCGAGGTAGAAGAGCAGCCTCAGCCGGCGAGCTGCTTTGGGGTGCAGGATGGAGAGGTCCTGGCCCCTTTTCGTGTAGCGGGCGAGTAGAATCAAGGGTAGGAGGAGGTTTGGGTTGAGAAGCGTTCTGCGCACGAGCTTGAGGATTACGTCTGCGCAGAAGCCCTCTCGGGGCAAGATGCCCTTGTGCATCGGCATGACGGCGGGGAATGGTGATATCAGATGCTGTCTTCTGGGGTTTATTACTCCACGGGTGGTCGATCCCGTCAATCTCCAAGCATTCTCACAACTCGTGAAGAGAGTCAAGATTGATGTATGCAGTGTGTACGGGGGTATCCTGATGATAACGCGTCGCACTTTGTATAAACCGCACGACATCCACTGCGCAACGACTCCTACAAAAGGTAGAAAACAATACAACGCAATAACGACAAATTAATGAATGGCAAAAGACAGTATTGGGTTGGCGTTGCACGGCCGGTCAGGGCTCATCTTATAACACTGCCAAACCCTGCAGGACTAAGACCATGTTGGTGCAGAGTTGCAACCCCGAGCTGCAATTACCGAGGCTCGATCTGATATCACAATGCGGGGAGCAGCACCTTTTTGACATGCCTCCAAGACGACGAGGGCGAATCGACGTCTTCGGATGGTTTATAAGGGTTGCATGGACGGGCTCTATTCCGTGATAGAGTCTCCCCCGCATGAAGCCGGCAATTGGATGTGTAGACGGCTAAAAGCAAACGAATAGTAACAGTAGCAAGAGGAGCAACACGTGAAATCCCGGTGGTATCAAGTTGGGTGGAGAAGCTGGAGATGATGGATCTCTTTGTTGGCCGAAATAGCAAAATTGCCAGTTTGAGCAGAGGCCGTCGATTGGGTGTTAGTGCGTCGGTGCATGGATCAACCGCTCCCACTAACAGCGGCCTCGCTCAGCAGAATTGCCGAATGCGTTTTGCCGGTCGAATGTGATCCCCACGATTGTCAAACCAGCAGCCTCAGCTACATACTGTACTGTACTATTGTAAGAGATACGAATGAAAGCTGAAGAGATCGGGTAAGGGAAGAGACTATTTGCAGATATCGATTTGCTAATAAGTGGAATGGGATCCGGCTGCTAGTTCGGCATGATGACTGCGGAGGCCGGCGATTGACGAGAGGGAGCGGTGCCTCATTGCAGTTGGGGACTTGAAATAGGGCTGGGGTCGTTGAAATTCGTTCTCCGGCCATGCTACTGCCACTTCTTACACTCTTCTCTCCGCCATAGCTCTCAAACAGCACGCATATCCTGAAAGTCCTTGTTGACTTCCTCCCTACCTGAGCTTTAGCAGAACTGTAGACAGCCAAGCTCGATAAAGAGTGGGGGAGAGAACGAGCTATATGGTGGGGGTGAATCTTGAATCTCGAGAGCCTCGGTGCCGATACCACGGCGGATACACTTACACAAACTCGCATCTCATCAACTCCCCGCCACAATGAATCCCTCACGGCTCTCCTCCCTCCTCAGACAAACAGCCTCAGCCCAGCTGCGGCTCCGCTCATCCGCCCACCTCCAGCGCCGCTCCCTCAGCGCAGCCGCAGGCTCACACGCCGTCCGGAACCTCCTCCAGGTCTCCAGCGAGGTGGCCGATGCCGTTGCCAACAACAAGCCCGTCGTTGCCCTGGAATCGACAATCTACACCCATGGAGCTCTGGGGAAGGATCTCGCGCAGGAGCATGAGGACCTGGTGCGGAGCAGCGGCGGCATTCCTGCCATCATCGCCATCGTCGAGGGAGTGCCGAAGGTGGGCGTCTCAACGGATGAGATTATGCGGATGATTGAGGATGAGGGCACGGTCAAGGCTTCACGGAGAGACATTGCCTACTTGGTTGGAATGGTAAGACGCACCGCATCGCTCACACTCGTCTTTCTTTTGACCACAAGTTCACGCTCATATACTGACGCTTTCTACCAGGGCCTCGCAGGACGCAAAATCAGCGGCGGCACCACCATTGCCGGCACGATGCTCCTCGCCCGGCTGGCCGGCATCCGCGTCTTCGGCACCGGCGGCCTGGGCGGCGTCCACCGCGGCGGCGAGAACTCGCTCGACGTCTCCGCCGACCTGACGGAGCTCGGCAGGACGCGCGTCGCCGTCGTCAGCAGCGGCTGCAAGGGCTTCCTCGACATCCCGCGCACGCTCGAGTTCCTCGAGACGCAGGGCGCCTACGTGGGCACCTACGCCGACGGCCGCGCCGCCGGCGACAAGGTCGACTTCCCGGCCTTTTGGGCGCGGGGCAGCGGCGTCAGGAGCCCGTCCGTGTGGCACTCCGAGAGGGAGGCCGCCGCCATCATCCTGGCGCAGGAGAGGCTCGGCATCGAGTCGGGCATGCTCTTTGCGAACCCCATTGCCGAGGAGTTTGCCATCCCCGCGGAGGAGATGCAGGGCCACATTGATCAGGCCGTGGCCGAGGCTGATCAGAAGGGCTTCACCGGCAGCGCCAACACGCCGTATGTCCTGCAGAGGCTGAAGCAGCTCTTTGGCGACAGGATAGTCACCGCCAACAAGCAATTGGTGCGAGCAAACATTGTCAGGGCGACAAACATTGCCGTGGTGCTGTCGCGCTTGCTCAAGGAGGGGACGAGCTCGTAAGTCTTTCTTTAGGGGGGGGGGGTGGGAACATGTCTTGCATATTCTTTTTCTTGTAATCGTACTTGTAATCTTACGTGGATGGCAATCTAATCGGTAGATAGAACCTCATCAGGTCATAAAGTGGCGTTTGGATCAAAGACTGAGATTAAACCCATAGCTCCCTCAAGAGCGAGCTCAAAAGCTGATATCCTCGTCGCTGGGTCGGTTGCCGTCGACCTTAGCTGTGATTACACCAATCCCCAGGGCGGCGATGGCCAGCCTCAGGTCCATACGTCGAATCCGGCCAGCATAAGCCAGTCCATCGGCGGTGTCGGACATAATGTTGCGCTGGCTGCCCATCGAGCAAGCCGACAGGCTCAGGTCAAGTTTAGCAGCATGGTCGGCGATGATGTGTAGGCTGCCTACGTCTACTCATAACTATAGCGAGCATATGACTGACACCTCATAGTGCCGGCGCCACGGTTCTCACAGCTCTGGAAGCATCAGGCCTCGATTCCACATATGTAAAGAAACTCAACCAAGCAGAGCACCCAGGCAGCCGGACCGCCCAGTACGTCGCCATCAACGACTCAAGCAAAAATCTCGTCATGGCCATGGCAGACATGGGCATCTTCACACAGCACCTCTTCCCCGAAGAGTGGAAGGCGGCCATCGAAGCCACAGACCCCAAGTGGCTCGTCGTGGACGGCAACTGGAGCCCCAAGGGCATCAGGACCTGGATCCACGCGGCCAACGAACACGGCAGCAAAGTTGCCTTTGAGCCCGTCTCGGTCGCCAAGTCCAAGAGCCTTTTCGGCCCCCAGCGCGGAGTGCCGCCGTTGGGCGTGTTTCCTAATCATAGCGTTGACCTCGCATCGCCCAACATCTACGAGCTCTCGGCCATGTACTCTGCGGCCAAAGAGAATGGCTATCCGGACAGCATGGAGTGGTTCGAGGTGATTGATTCGTTTGGTATGCGGGGGGCCAGAGACCGCTTCGTCCGTCTCACGTCGGCCGAGTTGACGGATGCTGGCGTACCAGTGCAGTCCATCCAGTTGCTGCCCTACATCCCGACAATCATCACAAAGCTCGGATCCAAGGGCGTCTTATTGACAACCATCTTGGGTAAGGACGATCCTCGTCTTCGGGATCGAGAGTCGGAAGAGTTCATCTTGACTCGGTCTTATGACGGAAACCCGGCCGTTGGCGGCATCTACATGCGATTGTTCCCGCCTGTCGAGCATGTAGAGAATATCGTTTCTGTCAATGGAGTTGGAGACACGTTCCTCGGCGTCTTGGTGTCTGGACTCGCTCAGGGAGGGAGAGTCGACAAGCTGGTTAATGTGGCTCAGCGAGGCGCGGTCTATACGCTCAAGTGCGCAGAGTCTGTGAGCAAGGAAGTCTCAAAGTTGGAGGGCGATTTGGAAAAGGTTTCATTGCTAAAGTAAGCGAGTTTGGCGTCAAGGAGAGTATCAATCACATCTGAATTTCGGCTTCAATAACATGATCCATGTCATGCTGTGAGTTGTAGAATGTAAAAGAGGTAGCTTAAAGGTGAAATTGAGGCATCTCCAATCAATCGATGTCAGCCTCGCTGAAAGAGCCCCACTACCCCACTTCGACAGGTCCGTGTCTGCAAGGCTGAGCTCCAGACCCAGAAAAAAATTACAGAAAAAAAGATTCCATCTTTTGCAGAGCAAAGCAAACCAACCGCCGCTGAATCCCTCAAATCACAACAGCGGACCAAACTCAGCAAAAATGGCCCAGCCGCAGGATCCAGACTTCTCAGAGGACGAATTGTCTGAAAACTATCTGTCATCCGACAATGACTCCGACGACGCCTCATCAAGAAAGAAGCCGGTGGTTGCGATGCAGGACAAGGACTCGGACGAAGAAGATTTGGAAAGGCTTGTTTTCGGCAGCAAGGTGTCTTTTGGAGAAAGTCTCTTCAAGAGTGGCAGCCTCATTGGCACAACAGACGACAAAGAGGGCAAGGAACTGGAATTGGCCGATGTGGACACCGGCGGCTTGGAAGACGTCGACGATGCCGACCTGTTCATGATCGATACCGCCCCGAGCGGCGCAGTCCCTCAAGCGACAACCGTCACTTCCAAGGCGAAGAAGGCGGAGCAAGGCGATGCGGCCGCCTGGGAGGACAGCGATGACGACCGATTGGCAATCTCTCTTGCGAACCACACGCGACTGCGAAAATTGCGACTGACCGAGGCCGAGGATCTCGTGAGCGGCACCGAGTACAGCAGGAGGCTTCGACAGCGTTATCTCCAGCTCCATCCTGCCCCTGCGTGGGCCAAGGAGGCAGAGGGTCGCCCTACGAAGCGGAGACGGCGCTCATCTGCCTCTTCTGGCTCTTCAGACGAGAGTGGCAGCGAGTCCGACGGCGACGTGTCTGCGCAGCCGCTGGAGGACTTTCTGCGAGACGTCAAGAGCCTGTCTGGTGCGGGCGGTCCCAAGAAGCGAAGACTTAGGCCAGAGATCATCGACATTCAAAGAACACGCGAAATCTCCGATACACATCTTGCGCCTGTGGAGTGCCTCTCTTTCCACCCCGAGTACCCAGTTCTGCTGTCGGCCAGTACCGCCTCGGTGCTATACCTCCATCACATCGCGCCCGACGCCCACCCGGTGCCGAACCCTCGGTTGACGTCCGTACAGGTCAAGGGCGTGGACATTCGAAGAGCAGAGTTCCTGTACCCCAGCGGCGACAAGGTCTTCATCGGCGGACGAAGGAAATTCTTCCACCACTGGGACCTCAAGACGGGCGTCGTGCAGAAGACGTCGCAGATCCTGGGCCACGGCCTGGAGCACAAGACGATGGAGCGCTTCAAGCTGAGCCCCTGCGGCAGGTACATGGCCATCACGGCGTCGACGCGCAAGGGCGGCGGCATCATCAACATCCTCGGCGTCGGCTCCCTGCAGTGGATCGCCGCGGCGCGGCTGTCGAGCAGGAACGGCATCGCCGACTTTGCGTGGTGGAGCACCGGCAACGGCATGACGATCCTGGGCAAGGACGGCCAGGTCGGCGAGTACAGCGTCGAGACGAGGAGCTTCGTCGGTCTGTGGCGCGACGACGGCTGCATCGGTGGTATTGTCATTGCTCTCGGCGGCCACCAGGGCCCCGAGCTGATTGGCGACGACCGCTGGGTGGCCATCGGCTCCAACTCGGGCATCACCAACATCTACGACCGCAGCGAGCTCCTCGCCCTGGACGCCGAGAAGAACATTGTCATCAAGGAGGCGCCGAAGCCCACGCGCGTGTTTGAGCAGCTCGTCACGCCGGTCACCGTCCTGACCTTTTCCCCTGACGGCCAGCTCCTCGCTTTCGGCAGCAGGTCATCAAAGGACGCCCTCAGACTGGCTCACCTGCCAAGCTGCACCGTCTACAGGAACTGGCCGACGGCGCAGACGCCGCTGGGGAGGATAACGGCGGTGGCGTTTGGCAAGGATAGCAGTCTGTTGGCGGTGGGTAACGATACGGGCAAGATTCGGTTGTGGGAGATTAGAAATTAGATGGGGGCGCTTTCTTATTGTGAATAGAGGATTTCTGAGCGGATTGCTTTGTTTATTCAATTGATGCCTTGATGCGTGTTCTTCCTGACTATACCGGATCTACTGTGTCAAGTTCATCTATTTGTCTCCCGAGTTCAGCTGAATCGGACCCATCCAGCGACTGACATTTCCCATAGCCATTGAGCCTTTACGACGCGTAATTCCTTTCCCTTTAAATCCCATGAAACGCCAATAACCATCATAGCAAAAACCCCAAAATTTCTCTAAACAAGCTCCGCATCACCATCCTCCACAAGCCCCTTCGCGCTCGACCACCTCATAATCAGCACATCCCCATTCGCCGCCGGCAGAATGGTGTCGACATCAGTCCCCCTGCCGTAAACGTCCTTGTCGCGAAGGAGCCGCACGAACACGGCCGTGTCCAGGTCCGGGCTGTCAATCATGCTGACGTTGCCGGCGGTGTCGTTGAGGTTCTGCAGGCGCTGGGGGAAGGAGGAGAGGAAGGAGGAGAGGTAGTGATTGTGCAGGAGGGCTTGGTGCCGCGTTGCGTAGGCCAGTTCCGTGGGGGAGAGGCGCTGCCTGAGGGCTTCTGTTGAGAGGTAGTGGAGGGTGTGTTTGTCGATCTAGAGAGAGTGATGGAAGATGATGTTAGATATGAGAGTTCTGGAGAGGTTATGCAGTTACACGGGGGAGTTTTTCGTGAGCTGATTAGATGGATGAAGGAGTTGGCTTGCCTTGGCTATTCTTGTTCTCAGATAGCTTCGTACGAGAAACTTGTAGCGTTCGAGCTCGGTCTGGATGACAATGAGGGCAAAGTTGGTCTTGGGATCCATGTCGCCCGTCATGTCCTCGATGCGCTCAATCTGAGATTTGATCTTGGAGTTGACTCGCTCAAACAAGCCATCCGCAGGCCAACTATGGCAATGAATCAGTTACAGTAAACAAACAAGATAGAAACCGACGATTGCATAGACAACAATGTATATCCAGTGAGAATCCAGTGCGTGATGCCCCAATATCAAACAAGGAAACTCACTTGAGCAGCTCAGGCGCCGACCTCTCGGCGACCCAAAGGCGCGTCAGGGCCTGCAGGTCCCGCGTCTCCAGCGGGATGCCGTGAGACGCGGGATCGACCTCTCGGAGGATATCGTCAATGTCCATGGCACGATCGGGTCATGAGTGCCGAGATGCCGTCAACATTTGTGCACCTAAAGAAGATTCAGGTCTTGGAGGGCGAAGCAGTTCGAGATTGATGAGGACGGTGCTTTTTCCCGTGGTGGGGTGTCGCCGTTACATGTTCTGCGTCGGGTCCATGTGTGAAGCTGCAGGTACTGTGTACTTTCATGTGCTGGCAGTGGAGCTTGTTCTTGGTGAGCGCTACGATTTAGCGATCTTATAGCGGTTTCTGTCACCGAGTTCCAGTGGCATTTGATTGAGGTGCAAGTCCGAGCTGACGAAGCGACAAGCCGGTCAGAACCTCAACCAAGCAACTTCTTGTCACCGTCACAGCGCAGCATCCAGCACTCGAAGACATGGGAGCCTCAGACGAGCCGACCTATCCGGTTACTGGAGAAGAGTATAGTAGGGGATGATGCATCACCAAGAATTGGGTTCAGCTCCATCTGTGACCGGGGCTGGCGCATGGATGTGTAAAAGAGGCTGCTAAAGTAAGCCGAGGCACGTCTCCTCTTACACGCAATGACATAAAGCAACACACTTCAGCCCATGACTTCAATGCCTTTGAGTTCGGGAGCAATTGTTCAACAACAGCAGCAAGCAACTTAGAACCGCCTTTATAGATCACAGATATACTCTCCTTTTTGTTGTTCAATCCAAGTCCCACCTTCAGCAACAATGGCGGATCAAGACGGAGACGGCCCTCAGCCATACGCCGCATACCTGCGGACTGTTGTCCAAAAGGGCCTCTTGGCTGGCGAGCTGCCCATCGTGACGACGAACCCAAACTGGCTGGAAGAGCAAGCCAAGAAGAAGATGACCAGATCGGGCTTCGAGTACATCTTTGGCGGAGCGGGAGAGTCGTCGACCATGGATGCGAACCGCCTCGCTTTCCGCCAGTGGAAGATTGTTCCTCGCGTCTTGAAGCCTACGACGCCTCGCGATCTGAGTGTCACCATCTTTGGTCAGAAGTACGGTATGTCAGATAGTATACTCTTCGAAACAATTGCCGAAACAATGGACTGTTATTAGCTGACCAGGTAACAAGACGTCCCAGTGTTTATGGCTCCTGTAGGTGTCAATTCGCTATTCCACAAGGACAAAGAGATTGGAGTAGCTCAAGCCTGTGCTGCGTTGAACGTCCCTTTTACCATGAGCACAGTTGCTCAAACCACCATGGAAGACATTGCCGCCGCAGTTCCATCATCACCAAAGTGGTTCCAGCTCTACTGGCCCAGCGACGAGGAAATTACAGCTTCTCTCCTCAAGAGAGCCAAGGTCAATGGCTTTACGGCACTCGTCGTAACCCTAGACACGTGGACGCTTGCGTGGAGGCCGCACGACCTGGATTCTGCCAACCTCCCCTTCCTCCTCGGCGAGGGCTGCGCGAACGGCTTTGCAGACCCTGTTGTTAGGCGCAAATTTGCAGAGATGAGCGATGGCGGAACTCCCGAGGACAATATCGTGCAGGCCTCGGTTTACTGGATTGGAGAGGCTTTCCCCGGAAGCTCTCACTCTTGGGAAGATATCAAGATCTTGAAGAAGTATTGGGATGGGCCCATTATCCTCAAGGGAATCCTCAGCGTCGAAGATGCCGAGCTGGCCGCTGAGCATGGCGTCGACGGAATCATCGTCAGCAACCACGGCGGCCGCCAACTCGACGGTGCTGTGGCCACTCTGGATGTTCTCCCGGAAATTGTCGACGCCGTCGGCTCCAGGCTGACTGTCATGATGGACTCTGGCATCCGTACTGGCGCCGACATTGTGAAGGCTCTTGCGCTCGGAGCGAAAGCGGTTCTTGTCGGACGGCCGGTGGTCTATGGACTGGGCATCAATGGCAAAGAAGGGGCTGAAGCAGTTCTTGCTGGATTGCTGGCTGATTTGGATTTGACCATGGGCTTTGCTGGGGCGAAATGCGTTGCCGACTTGAAGAGGTCGCTGCTGCGGAGGGTGAATTATCCTGGAGATGTCAGGTCGAATCTCTGAGCGAATCATATAGAACTCAGAAGTGTAGCTTCAGCATGTAGAGTTCAAAGAAGCATCATTTTCCTTCAAATCTGGGTGATCATGAGTGTGCATTTTGATCTTGGGCTCCTCTTTCGATCGATCGTGTACAGACGCTTTGGCGGATGTCATGGGAACCTCCTGGGTCTTGTAGATGATACAGTGTCGAATACAGTGCGACATGGCACTTGCATCCGTCTGCAAATGCGCATCGCAAGGCTGCAGCTTGCAACCAAAGCTTCAAGCTAATCCGGTCAACGCGCTCCCAGCCTTCCCAACCGCGACAAGCCATTGCTCAAGGCAGCGTCGTCTTCTGAGCTCCTGGGAACTGTATCGGATACTCTGATTATTAGCGACTATGGCGGATGCGGCAGCAGAAGATGACAGTCGCTCGCAGAAGCGCAGCCATGCAGAGTATGCAGAGCAGGACGGTTCAGGTACGAACATCTTCCTCGCGTCGCATCTTGGAACAAGCCCTCTAGATACTGACAGCTCTTGTTCGATACGAAGCAGACTCCTCGTCCGACGATGATATGGGACCGCAGCTCCCCACCGAGGCCCCCAAGAAGAAGCGCCGCGTCCTGCCCTACGAAAAGCTCTACATCTCGGCGCTGCCCAAGTCCGTCCGGTACTCCAAGTCGCTGATGCACAAGGAGCAGGTCCTCTTCGCCACCTGGACGCCGCTGACCGATTTCCTCATCACATCGTCTGCCGATGGCGTAGTCAAGTTCTGGAAGAAGATTGGCAAGGGCATCGAGTTCGTCAAGCAGTTCAAGGCGCACAACGGCACCATCACGTCTGTCTCGGTGAGTCGCGACGGGCGGAGTTTTGCGACGGCCGGCGACGACGAGACAATCAAGATCTTTGATGTCTTTACATTTGACTTACTTTCGATGATTACGCTCAAGTATGTGCCCAAGTGCGTCTGCTGGGTGCACAAAAAGGGGGCTTCGTTTCCTGTGTTGGCCGTCTCGGAGGATGCCAAGCCATTGATACACATCTACGATGGCCGGGGTGAGCAGGAGGATGCGATGCACACGATCAAGGGCCTGCACAGGAGTCCGGTCCATCTCATGACGTTCAATGACGACTACGACTGCGTCGTCTCGGCCGATGAGAACGGCATGATCGAATACTGGCAGCCCAGCGGCAATTACGAGAAGCCGAGCAACGTCTTCGAGTACAAGAGCTCGACGAACCTGTTCGACTTCAAGAAGGCTAAGTCTGTACCGACGTGCCTGACGATATCGCCCAACGGCAAAAGCCTGGCCACATTCTCATTGCCTGACCGAAAGATACGGATATTCGACTTTGCGACGGCCAAGCTTCACAGGACTTACGATGAATCGCTGCAAGTGGCTGAGGATATGCAGCGGGTTGGCACAGCCGCGCAGAAGCTGGACCCCGTGGAATTTGGCAGACGGCTGGCTCAGGAGCGCGAGGTTGAGTCACAGGCTCTGAAGAACAAGTCCAATGTCATATTCGATGAGTCGGGCAACTTTATCCTCTACGGTTCCATGGTGGGAATCAAAGTCCTCAACACATATACGAATCAGGTAGTCAAGGTGTACGGCAAGGATGAGAACTTTCGCGCTCTGAACTTGGCCATATACCAAGGGCAGCCTCAGAAGAAGGGCATCGTGTCAGTCGAGATGGGTGCCTCGAGCAACCCTCTATTGCAGGAGTCAGAAGCTCGCGATCCGATTCTTGTTGCGACTGGCGTAGGCAAGGTGCGGTTCTACATGTTTACAAACGACGAGGAGATATCCAAATCGACGCGAGACGTCCAAAACGAGAAGCCCACGGTGCTGGGAGGCAAGGACAAGGCGCAGGCGGCCAAGAAGGCGGAGACCGGAACCGCTGCCGTCCTGCACACTACCTATGGCGATATCCATATCCGCCTGTTCCCCGACGCGGCGCCCAAGGCCGTGGAGAACTTTGTCACACACGCCAAGCGCGGCTACTACAACAACACGATCTTCCATCGAGTGATTCGAAAGTTTATGATACAAGGCGGCGACCCTCTGGGTGATGGCACTGGCGGCGAGAGTATTTGGGGGCGCGACTTTGAGGACGAGTTTAGTAGCTTGAAGCATGACAAGCCGTATACGGTGAGCATGGCGAATGCAGGTCCCAATACGAACGCCAGCCAATTTTTCATAACCACGGAGAAGACGGTGAGTGACCCTCGACTTGATCAAACTTCTCATGAAGCCACTTACTGATTGTGTGGTGTTATAGCCTTGGCTGGATGGGAAGCACACCATTTTCGGACGAGCGACGCAGGGCTTGGACGTGATTCACAAGATTGAGAACACGAGGACGCACAAGGAGAAGCCGGAGGAGGATATCAAGATTCTCAACATTGATGTCATGTAAATGATGGGTTAGCAATGGTACAGCGAGCGAGTTGTTCCGTCCTTGATCAAATTATGGACATTGTTGGACAGCGCAATCAGCAGGCATAAATAATACTAGGATATCCAGGCAAAGTGTGCGTCGACAGATACGACATCTACCCCTTGATGACTTTGGGTTGAACAACATACAGCCCGTCACACAGACAATTCGCATCTTGTCAGTATTACTCAGGCTGGACCTGGTGGTGCGTGAGATGTGCCACCCTCTGCGACCCCTGTCTCCTGTCGTCCAGAAGCCAATCACACGTTTCCAATTCTCCACGTCTGTGACGGCTTTGCGCTCGCACCACCGACGTCGGCCCTTGGACTCGACCAAAAGTGAGTAATTCAAGGGCCGGGCTGGATGAACTAGTGGGCAAAGTCATAAGCGGGAAGCGTTACAATGGGAATTTCCCCATTGGCTTGCGAGCTGTGTGTGGCATAATAGGCATTATGGGACATGCTGCCTGTCTGTAGGTAAGGCAATGAGGGTAGCAGCACGGAGCAGCGTCGGAGCTGTTTCTTAGTGCATGCATGTGGGATTGACTGCCTTGCACATGGATGGATGTGTTGGGCCAGGTTTTCAAGAACTTGAGGCTCGGTTGATCTGCACTTTTTTCACTTACACAGTCGTTTTCTGCCAAATAAACCTCTGTCAGTTAAAGAAGAAGAGAAGAGGCAGATTGGAAACTTGAAGGCATCTTGTATTATTCTCTTACACTGCTTCCAAATCCAGCCAAGTCCTGCCCACGGCCTTCTATTGACGTCACCCAGCCCTCCAACACCTTTTCTTTGCCTTCAATATCCAATTCGGATTTCTGTCAAGCACAGAATTTTTTTTCTCTTTCCTTTTCTCTAATACCTTTTCCTCTTGGTGTTTTCTCTCCAGCCTGAGACTGAAGAAGCTCCCTCACCATGTCTACCGTACGTATGCTCTGTCCCGATTGATCTTGATCAACTCCAGCTTTTGAGCTTCGCGAGTGGAGTGACTCACCAGATTCCCCCTCTAGTTCTACATTGAGAACAAGAATGTCGGCAACCAGGCCGACTCAGAAGACTGGCGCAGTAAGTCTATCACTCTTCTCGAGTTCTATATGCACTAATTACCGTGATTTCGCTCTTACTGACATGTCGGTGCCATCCAGTCCGCGGCTACAACCCTCTCACGCCCCCCGACCTGCTCCAGCACGAAATCCCCCAAACCACGGAGTCCAAAAAGACCGTCATCGACGGCCGCAACGAGGCCGTGGCCATTGTCAATGGCAAGGACCCCAAGCACCGCCTGCTCATTGTCGTAGGGCCCTGCTCGATCCACGACCCCGAGGCCGCCCTCGCCTACTGCGACCTGCTGCTCAAGGCCAAGGAGAAGCACAAGGACGAGCTGCTCATCGTCATGCGGTCGTACCTCGAGAAGCCGCGCACGACGGTCGGCTGGAAGGGCCTCATCAACGACCCGGACATTGACGGCAGCTTCAAGATTAACAAGGGCCTGCGGCTGTCGCGCCAGCTCTTTGTCGACCTGACGAGCAAGGGCATGCCCATTGCCAGCGAGATGCTGGATACCATCTCCCCCCAGTTCCTGGCTGATTTGCTGAGTGTCGGCGCCGTTGGTGCGCGGACGACGGAGAGCCAGCTGCACCGTGAGCTGGCTAGTGGACTGAGTTTCCCCGTTGGCTTCAAGAACGGCACCGATGGCTCGCTCGGCGTTGCGATCGATGCCATGGGCGCTGTCAGACACCCTCACCACTTCCTCTCCGTTACCAAGCCTGGTGTTGTCGCCATTGTGGGAACAACAGGTAACGAGGACTGTTTCGTCATTCTGCGCGGTGGCACCAAGGGCACAAACTACGATCCCGAGAGCATCGCCCAGGCCAAGGCAGAGCTTGACAAGAAGGGGGCTCCTCCCAGGTTGATGGTTGACTGCAGCCACGGCAACTCATTGAAGAACCACAAGAACCAGCCCAAGGTCGCCAGTGTTGTCGCCGAGCAGGTTGCCAAGGGCGAGACTGCCATCATGGGCCTCATGATTGAGAGCAACATTAATGAAGGTGAGCAACATGTCATGACAGACTCCCATTTGAAGCTTCTGCTAACGGAGGAATGATAGGCAACCAGAAGGTGCCGGAAGAGGGCAAGTCTGGGCTCAAGTACGGCGTCAGCATCACAGATGCCTGCATCGACTGGGCGGATACCGAGGCGGTGCTTGACAACTTGGCCGATGCCGTCAAACAGAGAAGAAAGGTCTTGGGAATCAACTGATTCGACTCAAGTAGTAACGACTCTTTTTCAGCCTTTTCCATACGTACATACCCCTTGTCCTTGCATGGGCACGTCAGGCTTGTTGATTGCTTTGTGGCTGTGGTGCCAGCGTCTGCGGATTCTGCTGGTTTTCTGCGAGTCGGATATACTAAAACTACTGCTTATTTTCTCTATATGCTGCCCTGGGCAAGGATCGGGCGCTGATTGCGTTGAACACGCCTCTGGCTGTATATAAAGACTACTACTAAAAGTTCATGGCCCTGATTGATCAAATGCATCGCTAGGCAGAAGTGTTGGATTGATATATTTGCATCCGTATATGGCATGTGTTTCATCTTTGAAGTGACAAAGACTCTCAAAGCATGTCGAACTGCGCGTAGAAGTGAAAGGATCAGTATGCCCTATGCCGTATGTTTTACAACTAGGGAATAAGGATGAAGCCATCGCCATGACGCCGGTGCTGCGCGGCTCACACTGTGCAACGGTTTGTCGCAGCCAAAAAGGACCCCTTACTTGATCCAGCCAAGCATCAACCAGCATCCCAGCTGGTGCACAAGCAGAAGCGCAGCCCGGCCAATTTTCCAGACGACGGCAGGCACGAGCTGGCGACTTTCGCTCATTCTTGCTTTTTTCTCATCCCAACAACGCCGGCATCAGTCATCAATTGATCCCTCGCCAATCGCGGGGGCATCGCGCGCTCCTTTTTGCTTTCCTTCCTTTCTTCTTCTTTTCTCTTCTCTTAATCCGATCCCAACTCTTTGAGCTTCAGTTTGCTGCCGCGTCTAATCATCTCCTTCGGCTCGGTTCTTCCTATCTCTTCTCGACGCGCCTTGCATCATCATCTCCCCCAAGCGCAACGAGCGACGCGCGCCCATCCAGAGAAAACCATGGCGCCCACCTACTCGCCGCCAGACTCGCCGCTATCGTCCGCAATGGACTCGTCCGAACCATACGAGGAAGACCTCCACGACCACGACGACGAGGCGGCGCTGCGGCCGTCCAAGCGCCAAAAGGTCGAGGCCGGCTCGACCACGTCGTCGGCCGTCGTCCCCGACGCCGAGCACGAGCCCGTCCCGGAGCCTGATCCGCTCGAGGGCATGTCGGACGTGTCGTCGGACACGTCGGGCGACATCCCCAGCTCGCCCGTCAACGCCCGGCTCGAGGAGGAGGACTTCCAGGACCAGGTCACCGTCTGCGACTGGGACGGCTGTCCGGCCGGCGACCAGGGCAACATGGACAAGCTGGTCGAGCACATCCACAACTCGCATATTGAGAACCGGCAGAAGAAGTACACGTGCGAGTGGCGGAGCTGCAACCGCAAGGGCCTGCCTCATGCCAGTGGCTATGCTCTCAAGGCTCACATGCGGAGCCACACGAGGGAGAAGCCTTTCTACTGTTATCTGCCCGGTACGTTGGATCATGAATCTCGAAGATTTGATACGCGATATCGTTTGCTCTGCTAACATGACCCTTTGCTCAACAGAATGCGACCGCTCCTTCACGAGGTCAGATGCTCTTGCTAAGCACATGCGAACCGTCCACGAAACAGAAGCGCTGCGACCATCAGACCCCGTGCCGAAATCCATGCAGTCAGGACCAACGGGCAGGACGGGAAAGCTCAAAATCATCATCAAGACGCCCCAATCGCAATCCGCGCAAGACGACGGAGACGATGCCAACGGCGACGTCCCTCCGTCAGAGTGCTTCACGGCACTGCCTCCCGACCTCTTTACCGAAGAAGAACTGCAGATTCCTCTCCCCAAGTTATGGCGTAAGTGCCACTGGGAGGCGACATGGGCCGAGGAGGTTGGAGAGGCGCTGAGGAACGAGTGCAAGCAGTGGGAGGACCTTTACTATAAGGAGTGGCTCGACAAGGAGGTGTTGCTGTCGCAGGTTATCCAGAGCGAGGTCGATTGGCACGAGCGGCGCCAGGCCATCATCTCGGGTGCCGCCGATGTGCAAATCCCCAGCAGCACGGAAGAGAGAGAGGAAGAGGCTGCGAATGGCGGCGCCGGCGACAAGCCCATTGCCGCGGGGGCTGAAGAGGATTGAAAGGCTTTGCGGAGGGGCGACATTTGGCGACATGGGTTGCGCTGTTTCTCATACTACATGATGACGGATATTTGGTGAATGGGGAAGAGGCATTTAATGAGGGTTGGAAGGCTTTCGAAGCCCAAAAAAAGGGACAGGCTTGCAAGAGCATGCGGCGGGGAGTTTTGGGAGTTTTTACCGCGAGATGCGCATAAGGAGGGCTGATAGCTCATGGCGGTCTTGTTTCTTTTGCTTTTCTTTTTGCTTACTTCTACTTGTCTTTGCGTCCTACGTTCTCTGGCGGCTCGAAGAAGAAGGTCGGAGCTCGCTCGTGGGAGGGACGCAAAGGGGGGATGCTTTTTGCTATGCTTGCTTTGAATGATGTAAGATTAGTCCACGAATACAAAGACGGTTCAAAGCTCATGGCATTCGATCTTAACTTGCTGTTTATGTGGTTTATCCTGCATTGAGAGGGCGTAGGAACCGGGAGGCATCTCGTCTCGTTGAGCTCTACAAACTATCCCAATTTGAAGCAACTATTCTAGCATCCATTGATACATAGGTACCTTTTGCCCATGATAATAACATTTTCCGATTTCTGATTAAACACGTGGAAAGGCATTCAATCGGCTGGACCTCTTCTCTTCTCTTGTCTGGTTCCCTCAATTGCAAGCTACCTAGTAAGGTAGTAGTGAGCTCTATACAGTACTGACAAGCCGCCCTCCGCCGATTTCGCATCCATCCCCGCTAAATCTTTGAGCATCTCAACTGCCTCACCTCTTGGATTTGAAATCCTCGTCTTCCAATTTGCGCGCATTGCATTCCTTTGCCGTTACCAATCTAGACCTTTTCTACGTTTACTTGTCGAAACGCTTTTCTTTCAGAGGCTGCAACTTCCACCGGGGTCAAATAATAATAGCTGGTGATTTCATTGCTTGCGGCTTTGTCTGTACCTTTTTTTCACACGTGCTTATCAATTACATACAGTGCGCCACAGCCGGATATCTGCAAAAAAATCGCCACTCTCGACCATCAAATCGCCGCACTAGCGCATCCAGATACTACCTTACCCTCTTCAATCTCCAAAACATAGTACCATTTCAACGACCTCATATTACCTTGTCAAATCAATAGATCACAAGCCAGAACAACTAGATTGAAAGCAAAACCGTCTTCTTCCATATCCTGCAGCAAATCGACACACACTTTTAACCACAAAACGGCACTGCCGTCAAAACCCGCGCACCATGAGTGCCATCCTCTCCGCCGACGACCTCAACGACTTCATCTCCCCCGGCGTCGCCTGCATCAAGCCCATCGAGACCATCCCCGCCGCCGCCCCTCCGCAGCCGTCGGCCAACGAAAACGAAGTCATCCTCGACGGCCAGCAGCAGCAGGCCTCCGCGACCAACGCCGCCTCGCCCGCCCAGATCTCGCTCACAGACTGCCTCGCCTGCTCCGGCTGCGTCACCTCCGCCGAGGCCATCCTTGTCAGCCTGCAGAGCCACACCGAAGTCATCTCGACCCTCGACGCCGCCCCCGCGCTGCGCATAGTGGGACCCGATGCGGCCGGCAACTTCGCCGTCGAGGGCCTGGAGAACGAGGACGCCAAGCTCTTCGTTGCCAGCGTGAGCGCGCAGACGAGGGCGAACCTGGCTGCTGCGTGCGGGCGAGGCGTGTCCGAGAGCCAGGCGGGGTACATGCTGGAGAACCTGCTGCGCGGTCCAGACGGGCTCGCAAAGGCCGGCAAGTGGAACAATTCGTTTCAGTGGGTGGTGGATATCAATGTCGCCCGGGATGCGACCCTCGCGCTCGGTGCGGCCGAGGTTCTCTCCTCCCCGACCCCGGGCGTCGCGAAGCCCTCACAGCCCATCCTCGCGTCGTCATGTCCCGGCTGGGTGTGCTATGCGGAAAAGACGCATCCGTATGTGCTGCCGCACCTGTCCAAGGTCAAGTCGCCACAGGCCCTCATGGGCACCCTCCTCAAAACCACGCTGAGCAAGATGCTGGGCATCCCCCCCAGTCGGATATGGCACGTGGCCGTCATGCCTTGTTTCGACAAGAAGCTCGAGGCCAGTCGAGAGGAGCTCACAGACGAGGTGTGGGCGCGCTCGGGCTTGCCGGGCAAGGGGATTCGAGACGTCGACTGCGTCATCACCAGCAAAGAAGTCCTGATGCTGGCAGAGTCAAGGGGACTAGACTTTTTCAACTTTTCAAAATCCGCATCATCCGTCCCGCCATCAATACCCTTCCCCAATCAAAAGATCCACGAATTCTTGTTTCCAAACAACAAGGGCTCAAGAAACCCCCCGCGCGTAGCTGGTTCTTCTGGCGGGCTGTTACACCATATTCTCCGAACAAAGGCCGCTCAGACACCAGGGTCAGAGATCCAGGTCGTCCGCGGCCGCAACGTCGATGTCGTCGAGTACTTCGTCACAGTAAACGGCGAGCCTATTTTCAAGGCCGCTCGGTACTATGGCTTCCGGAATATCCAAAACCTCGTCAGGCGCCTGAAGCCGGCTCGTCCGTCCCGCATGCCGGGCGGAAAGCCCTTTGGCAGTGCCCGCCGCCCGGCAGGGAAAGCAGCCTCCCACGACTATAGCTTTGTCGAAGTCATGGCCTGCCCTGGAGGCTGCACAAACGGTGGTGGTCAGATCAAGGTCGACGACCCTGTAATTCTGGAGCGCAAAAACATAACGGGGAAGCCCGGCCCCCAAGAACAAAAAGATTGGTTGGCAGAAATCGATGAGGCATACTTCTCGGGCGAAGATTCGCTGGTCGAACGCAACGCCGAAAAGATGGTTGGAGGCATCTCCCACTCGTACATAGATGATACCCTGGCGTACTGGTCGGGCATGACAGGTATAGGGCTAGATAGACTGGCTTTCACGAGCTTCCGTGAGGTGATTAGCGATGTTGGAAAGGACACAGCCACCGAGAGAGCCGCTCAGTTGGCTGGTAAAGCTGGCGGCGGGTGGTAGGCAGCTTTACATAGAAGAAACAAACAAGAAGAATTTCGTCAAGTCTCTCAGGTGCCACGCCGTGCGAAGCCAAATCCTCCTCTGCCAGTCCCATCAGGTCCTCTTGGCGCTCGGATGGCTTGGTGTTCGTCTCGACTCTGCTGTCCCCGCATGGATGAAGATTCGCTGCCGCTTCCATCACGGCCTCCTCGCGGCTTCTGGGAAGAGTTGGGATCGAAGAGCTCTCTCCTTGGACCTGACAGATTGGTCGTTCGCCGCGGCTCAAAGTCCTGTCCGCCGACCTCAGTGTTGCTGGCATTGTTGCTGTTGTAGCCGGTGTTGTAGTTGCTGCTGCTGTTGTTATTGCCGCCATGATATCCACCACCACCACCACCACCACCACCACCAAAGTTCCCTCCCCGTCCCCTCCCCTCCCGCGATACGCCCCCCTCCCCTCTGCCCTCGGCGGCGTCACGGTCCCTCCTCCCGCGCCCCCGGGCGACGACCCCCTCGACGACGGCGCCGACTCTCCAAAGATCTTGGCCCGCGCCTCGTCGTACCGCCGCTGCTTCTCCTCGCGGTCGCGCTTCTGCTTCGCGCGAATCTCCTCGGGCGTCATCTGCGCCTGCTGACCTGACCGCAAGTCGTCGTCGTCGTCGCCATCACCACTGCCGAGGGACGCGCCGCCCGCGGCAGAAGGGTTCCGCTTGGCGACGACGGGCTTGCGGCTGAGGACCTTGACCTGGGGCTTGAAGGACGCGGTCAGCGGGACGCCGCCGCTTGCTTCGACGTGGTACAGCGTTTCCGGGGAGTCGCTACATTGTTTCCGAACGCAAACGCTCAAAAGTTAGCAAAACATAGAACTTGGATAGCCCTTTGTTCCGGGAGGAAGAAGGGCTGTAGAGGCTGTTTGTGCATACGCTGATTCCCATAGCTTCCGGTTCGCCTCGGCGTGCTGCTGGAGACGCTCTTGTCGGCTCATGCTGGGCTGCGGCGCGACCTGCGGCTCTTTTGCGTTGTTGCGCTCGGTGCGTTCGCGGTCGGCCTGGGATTCCCAGTCGTCGTCCCAGGCGCTGGGGATGCCGCCTGATCTGCTCATCTTGAATGGAGAACGGAAATGGACGCTATGCTTGTATGTATAATGTTTTGACAAGAAGTGGGCTGGCGTTTTCGAGGACTTGGTGATGCTGGAAAGCTGAAGGGAGACCGAGACGATAACGATAGCGCCCTCGGTATTCTTTCTCCAACGCACGCCGTATCAAGGGTTATCCTGTTCCCTTCTTTTCTTCAAAGCCTCTCTTGATAATGAATCAGTGCGTCCTATGCAGCCTCGATGCCCTGTCTGAAGAGTGCCCGTGACTGCATTCTCGAGAAGCAGGTTGCTTTGCGGCCGCCAGCTGTGGCTTCACTGGAGACGAGAGGTCATTATTTCGGGTGTTATTTTGTTGTGTGTGCATTTTAGCTTGGGTGCTTCTTCGATGCGCGGTACGCAAGTAGTACCGAGGCTGCGGCTCGCTGCCAGCACAAGTCATGCGAGAAATGCGCTATGAGAAAAGTATCTTCAGGTACCGGGTTGCGGACCGCTTCCTTCCAGCGGGGATCGTTTTCTTGGTGGGGCGCCTTTTTCGCGATTGATTCACTGGGCCTGATGGACTTGATCGATCGATTGCTTTGTACACTTTGCAGGGTCCAACTACAGAAGATACCAAGCTTCAACATACCATACCGATATCAGCTGTTAAAAGATCTGAACACGCGAACACGCCGTCGACAGTCAAGACAGGAATCTCATCGTTGACGCAAACTCATCAAGTCCGACTCTTTCCCCCATGGCTGAAGCATCGAGTTCCACCGCAACATCCTCCAAGCCCAAACGGCCTCGCGACGACGGCGAAGCCATCAAGAGCCGCCTCGTCGACCAGCAATTCCACATCGGTAATTAAAGCACCTTACCTACCTACCTCTCCCCTCCTTATACAGCCCCAAACCACATCGTTGTGATTTCCACAACGTACAGCATCCAAAGATATACATACTGACCTAGAGGGGGGATGGTCAACGTCATATCGAAATAGGCCGCTACGCAGACCCCTTGGTTCCACGAAAGACGTCAGATGTTCAGTTCTGGCCAAAGGACGTGACGCCAGAGATGGAGAAGAAGTGGCTGGCCATTATTGGGAAGTATCACTCGTAGGACGAGGAGACTGTGACGGAGTTTGAGTGGGCGGTGGAGATTTGATTGATGCTACTATTATGGATGTTTGTTTGAGTCCGTATGTATTCGCCTACTACGACAGTATGTGTCGTTTCCACGGGGGTTTGGCGACGCGGCGTGCGGCTTGTGCCTGTTCCCGTACTTCTCTAGTCCATTACGCAGCCTGATCGTTCGTATGGGCTGATAGCAGGTAGCTTTAGTGACGGGCTTTCCCACTTATCTGATCCTTGACGTTATGATTTACCATTGATAGACATCACTTCATCAGACGTGTGACGTTTGGGGAGCCTCATCTGGTGCTGTCTCTCTGTGCCTCGTAATCGGTGGTATGATGACAATATCACGATAAGCCGTCAGAACCATCTCGAAAGCACACCGCTTACCTTGCAGCAATGCATCACCCCATGTAACAATACGTAAGATTCCTTCTAGAATTTCTATCAACCAACAGGCAGGCGTTCGGCATGCCCGTCACAACAACAAACGAGTGACTATTGTGCGCCTATTGTCATGCTGCTAACCCTCTGAATGCCAGAAGTGACACTCCCACACAACCTCAAGATCAAATGGTGGGTTTACAATTGCATCCCAAGGCTCGTAACACGTCACGCTAAGTTTAACCCGAGCCTGTCGTAACGTCGTCCGGTGTTGTCTTCGGTTGCTAGTGTTCGTAGGTGATGGCTATGATGCATCTGCTCCAGCGGGAGGTATAACTAGTAGCCCCCCTGACGGATGAGATCGGCAACGGATTAGTAGTATACCGCCGAATCGCTTCTCCCGTCAACGAGGGCAAAACAACATTGGACCTATTCTCACATATCCGAAGCCATCAACCAGGAATAGCAATACTCCCGGGGCCTAGCATCTATCAGTTTGATCCCATTCGAGCACGAAGCATTAGATTCGACAGAAAGACTAGAAGGGCACTAGAAAATTCTGCCACACCGAAAAAACGAGGCCGTCGAGAAGACTATCCCTCGTCCAGGAAAAGACGACAACGCGAACTTGGGCCAGGGTTGTCTCCGGCTGTGCTGGACACCGGCAGGAAACGTCCCAGAAAACTAAAGTGCCACCCTCAGCCACACTTGGGTAAAATCTCTCTCCCTCCTGCTTGCTGCTGCTGCTGAGCTGGCCCGCGAGGGGAGGCATGCAGAGAGGTATAACTCATACGATGCGGCGCAGAAGCCACAGTGCGAGCCACATCGCCCATTTTTCGGTGCCTGTTATCTGCTGTTCTGTCCATGTGTCGTTGCTCGTTTGTACGGATGACACAAACATGCAATCGCCGCCAGAACTAACAGTTGCAGCAATAGAGCATAGAAAACGGCCGTCTCAATGGTATCACCTCTGGGAGTGCAACGTGTAGTCTCCCATGCTGCGGTCCCACGTCAGCTGATTTGCAGCGAGACGAGGCTGAGCCCGCAGCCTCTTTCAAGCCCCCTTGCCTGCTTGTACGAGGTATCCGGCGAAAGTAGTAGCCATTGCATGAGTACCGACCAGGGTATTCCGACAGGGGTGCAGCCACAGGATACATCGCCGTGATGCCTCCTACAGACCCCTGCTAGGCTCCGTCTCTACCTGTGAAGTGGTCGCTATTTACCCTGGAGACCTCGTAAGTGTCATAAACAGGTCCTCCTTGCTTCATAGGCACGGTTTCCCCTCATTCTGGGAGTGCAATGATGTCCTCGCGCAATCGTGCAATGCAGGATGGCGTGGCAAATGCAGGTTTTCCCTTGCCTTCTTTCGCTCCTCTCTCTCATCTCCCCCCTCTCCCTGACCATAGCCTGGCGCTGTCCGGACCAATCTAGACAGACAACTTGGCAGCAATAGCCGTGGGCAACTTGCTGCCTGGCCAGCCCGCGGATCGTGAAAAGGGAACAAGGAAACGAAGAGGCAGTAGCCTCATTACCAATCCTGAATTCCAGACATCTCGATAGCTTCGGTGGCGAGTCTTTGTCCTAGATGAGGGGATTGAGGGGTTTGCCTTGATGTTTAATGTCATACGCACTGTGTGAGTAAGATGGTACATACGCGAAGTTGCGATGCCATTGAACAATGTCCGGATATTCATTCACCTTTGCATCTGCCTCTGGCCGTCTGCAGGGCACACATACCTCGTCAAGTCTCGTGTCTGCATCAACCCCAACAACGAGCTATTATGAGAGGCGTCTGTGAATTGATAGTGGATAGCGTGCTTCAAGTTTAAGGTAGATTGGATGTGTCCATCGCCCCCGAGAGAATAGATTTGCTACACACCCATTCGCGGTTTTGGAGCTGGCAGGGTCCGATAACCAGTGGTCGATCGGAGCAACTGGCTGGCTGACCGGCTGCGCTGTTGGGGGTGGGTTGGCCGGGCGAGTTCAGCCGGCTCGTGTGAAACCCAAGAGAGGACCCCAAAAAGTGCCAGAGATGTGATACTTTGGAGCCACTGGCTCGTCTGACGAAGGAACGGGCGGCTAGCACAGTGTGCACCAGGCCATGGATGGATGGATGAAGCAAGTCGTGATGCTCCCTTGCTTCGATGGAACCAAGAAACGTCAATCAGGCTTTAATGTTACCATCCTTCCTCAATCATCCATCAATCAAGCTCGGAGCAAATGATTTGAATACCATGACCAAGCCAGTGAGCAGAAACCTGATGCTGTTAAGAGGCAGTGCTCCGTCCGGGTGTGCCATGGCCGGTATGCTCGACTCGATGCGCGGCTGCTTTTGACTGGCCCTAGATCTCGGACACCATTACCAGATTGCCGGGACTGCTGTTGCAGCATTCTTACATAGCAGCACGGCATCCGTCCATTTGCTTGACTCACACCGCCACCATGAAACACCCAAGCTGCGTAGGTATTGGGTAGGTAGGTAGGTAGGGATGCATGGTACGAAGCCTTTGGTACCAAACACCAGCGGAATCGACCTCCCTGATAGGCTCCGGTTCAAAGAGAGCAAGACTGCTGATTGACGGTGTGCCTGAAATGGTGGTATGGAGTAGGGGGGAAGACGGTCAATATCTGCGGCCCCGCCTCACAGTACATATGTGCAAGAAGACGCATCTTGACGAACGTGAAAGAGCACGGAGTGACAAGAGGCCATCTCCACTCGGTGAAGACAACCGGCCCACGACTCGATACACTGAAGTTGCAGCTGAGCGGCAAATCGGTCCTCGCCAGCAAGGAGACGCAAGCAAACGGTCTGTGGCGTTGGGGTCGAGGAAAAGAAAAGAGACTTGTCAACAACAGTTCAAGACAAACCAGGGCATTATTGCGTCAACCCGCAGCAGCAGCAGCAACATTTCCTCCTTGTCTCGTCTCGGGAGACGCGGTATTAACGCTCCAGAAGGTTGATGGGCGGCGATGCTTGATTCGCTGGCCGGGCCAAGATCTCGGAAACAGAGCCCCTGTCGCGTTTTAGCCACCGCCTGGCCGAGTCTATTCGCTTCCACGGCGTCCACGTCCATCAAACGTACTTGTACCGCAGATGCCAATACAGTACCTTGCTCTCATGGAACACTGAAACAGCGAGAGCCAAAGGGGGGCCCAGCTGGGCGCTGCGTTTGGTCGCTAGGACTCAATGCGTACCTGAGCCCCGAAGTCCCCATCAGATTCGACGTGTAACCGGTACCTGTGTCCCAAGGCTTGAGCTTGCCGTCGTACTCCGTGCCAATGATGAATCCCGGTTGCAAATACTGCGGAGCTGAGAGCTGCCGGGCTGTCGTGGTGCTAGTCTCAGCTGTGCTGGATCTCGTCATTCGCTGATCCAATGGCCTCCGGAACGTGTACGATCACCCGTAGTGCGATGTACGGGTACAGGTACGGGTACACCGTTGACTCGAGCCTGACGACCTTTGAAGCTTCAGTCAGATTCGAGCATCGCGCTCCATCAGCCGCCATCGCCAGCTCTATCTGGCCACCACCTCGAGCGACTGTGCTCTTTGCCCTCTGCTCCTTGCTTACCTAGGTACCTACAGTACGTACAATATCGTATTCGCCGGTCCCTAGTTCAAGGCAGCCTCGTCCAGTCAGTGGCCGGCTCGCCGCGTGGAAACCCGGCATGGGTGGATGACGGCGGCCAGGCTGTCAGTGGCTGAGACGTTTGTTGATGGTGAGGTTGGCAGCGTCAATGGGCGGGGGGGTTGAGCCACGAAAACGCACATGGGCAGGACAGGACAGTCCACCCGCTGCCGTCGCCGCACTGGGCGCTAGGGGAGCTGGCAGAGCGCTAGCGGGCCAAAGTACAGCGGGCTCCACCCCTACAGCCCCCGACAGTGCAGCCCCTACAGCCCCTACAGCCGCCGCCGCAAGCCCTCCGCCAGCACCGGCCCACCCGCAGCCCACACACTGTGCACTGTACGGGGCCCTGCGACAAGCTCCAGCGGCCCTTTCTGCCAGCGTCCACGGCGGTGTCTAACGTAACAAACTAAGGCAGAAGCCCTGCAGCAGCAGCAGCTTCTTCGTCTGGGCTCACTTTTGCCCCAAGAAGCCATCCATCCATTAACAACTACTCTTTTTTCTTCTTAGGCTTCTTTTCCTCTCTTCTTCTTCTTTCTCACAACTTTTACGCTGCGGCTCTATTCCATCATCCGTTATTGTTTTCGCCAATCCCTGCGGCATCACCGCGCTCGGTGTCGAACGACCTCCACCGCGAACCGAATCGACCCTTTGGCGTGCACGACGCCATTTCCGACTACAAACGGGCCTCGTTCTCGTCCATTCCCCCGCCCATCGTCTATCTTATCCAGTAGCTTGATCGCCTTCGTCGCCATCCTGTAGCCTTGAGATTATACGATATCTTTCCGCATTGTTTCCCTCTCCGCCGCGTCCGTCACCATGTCTGGCCCTGAAAGCGCCCATGCTGGAGGTGGCTTCGACCTTTTGCGGAGGGCAACTCAGGCAATGATGTCAAAGTACGTGGGTATTCGCTTTGTGTTCCTCCATGTTGTTTAGCTCTTTATCCCGCGTTCCCTGCAATTTTTCTCCCTCTCGTTCCGCGAAGCCGCCTGGCCCCGCCATCATCCATGGCTTCGGCTGCTATCCAGGGCTGCCCGCGATAGCCTCGCGAGCGACCAAGGAGCAGCTTCTCTGTCTCGACGACTTTCTTGTCGCGGCACAGGAACTCCTGCGCAGCCCTTTTCAGCTTCCCCCAAGATTCAGTTGCACGGTTTCTTCACACGTTTTCTTTTGTTGTCCATTGGTCCAACAGAGGGGAAACGGCGACGGCTCCAACACAACTACCGGTGGAGATGCTAGCGCTCAAGTGGCGCCTGGTCTGGCACAATGCCCAAACATCTGGCCTGTGAAGCAACTTCAGCCCGCGGCCGGTCAACAATGCCTCGCTGCTGGACTGCGTGTGGCAATTGCTTCGGCATATCCCGCATCTGCCAGTTGACGCTCCGCCTGGACATCCCTTGGCTTGTTGATGGAAAACACCGGACGGCATGGCATGCAAGGCACTTGGTCGCTTATCAAGCGTGGCTCTGTGGCGGGGTGTCTATGACAGCTTACTATCAACGACTCCTCTTTCTGGACAATCCATCCGAAGGCGCTGGCACATGTCAATCGAGGAGAGAGAGAAGCCTCTGGCCAACCAAGACATTGGGAAGCAAGACGGGCCCTGGCCATTGCGGCTGCTGATACGGCGTCATCCTCGTCATACCCCCCGGCACGTTCATCGACAATGAACCCCGACACAACCAGGCCGCTGTGCTTGGTCAACTTCAGCCCTGACTCGTGAACGATCGGCCCCCTTTCAAGACAGCATCACTATCAGAGTCCAGCTCTCGGCCCTGCCGCGCTGAATTCGCCTCGGGGCAAGGGAAAGCAGCCCGTCGTCGGCCATCTGGACCCTTTGCCGCCTGCTTGCTCGAGTGCATTTCCTTCCCGTCCGCCTCTGCAGAACCCCGCCATATCCATGCATCTTGCAGGGCCGTCAATTGCCAGCCCAGCCTTGACCAAGTTTTCGATATCCCCACCCGTCTAAATGGCCGTGCCGCTGCAATTTTCATCTCGTCATTCCCCTTTCTTCGCGCCTGTCGCGCCCGGCGTTTGCGCAGCCGATCCGCCCTCGGAACGCCGCTACTATCTGTCTGACTCCTCAGCCCTTGGATCTATCCGGGTGGCCTGGCCGGCCGTCTCCGTGTTTTCCTCGTCCGTTATAATCAGTTGCTCCCCCCTACCCAGTTAGTGCACATCACGACTTCATTTTCCATCCACTCTCTGCTTGGCGCCTTGGGCCGCCGCCATCCAGCTAGTGTTCCCACTTCAACACCGTTTTCCCCGCGCCGTTGTTGTATTTCTGCCTGACGGAGTTCTCTTATCTTTTTTCTTTTTTCCTTTTTTAATTTTGTTGGCTCTTTGTTCTTTGTCTCTTTGACTTTGACCATGCAGGGTACTGACAAGCCCAGATCCGCTGCGACGGAGGAGGAGGGCGCGGACCATATCGGCTTCGAGACCCCTCGGTCTGGCGTGGCCACTCCTCACCCCGACCCTCAAGACAAACGCCTGCCCGGAATCACGAGCTACTTTAACCAGGTTCGTCCAGACCTCGCTGCAAACCAGGAGGACTTTTCTTCAATGTCTGAAACACACAGAGGCGTGTCCTCGGGCCCGGCGCAAGTCGAGCAGTTGCTGGACTGCTCGTCTACAGAGTCGGAATCGCCCGAGCATGCTGGAAGCTCTCAGCCTTGCATACAGTCACTGCCCACAGAAAGTCGGTTCCTGGCTATCCGCCCGCGCGCTAGCCACGACCGACTCAATGGCTTGACAAATTCTCGCCTGCCCCCCGCCACCTCACACTTCTCTTCCTCCTCTTCCTCTTCCTCCTCCTCCTTCACGACATCTTCAGCTCCAGATGGAATCTTTTCGGATCGAGGGACTAGCAGTGCCAGTTCTTCAGGCGCTTCCAGTCGCTCAGAACCCGAATCTGCAAAGTCAAAAGATCCTACACTTTCTTTGTCAGAGATGACCACTGCACCAAATTCTTCCCCCGAATCACATGCAGACGCTCACATGCTTTCCTCCCAACCTGTCCACTCGCAACAGGCGGCAGGGCCTGCCACGGCCCTGGCCAAATGGTTTTCGCTTCAAGGACTCAAACAGCTAACTCGTATCATCTTCAAGAGCGGCCCGCCTACCCCTACCAGAGCCCTCTCAACGGTCACCTCAACCTCGGATGGCAAGGAGACTCCCAACGGGGCCAGCACCGACTCAGTCAGCACCGATGCAGCCAGCAACGAGGGCGGAGAGACGAGTAGCGGCACCCAAACCCCCAAGAACTCTGGCTCTCGAGCATCGTCTGCCAAGGGGAGGTTGACCATCAAGATTGTCGAGGCGCGGGGTATCCGCAAGAGCCGCGACCCCTACGTCGTTGCCGTCTTTCAGCGGAGTGAGCTCATCTCTGATGGCCCGCACGAGATTGAGGAGGAGGAGCAGGCCGTAGGAACACCGTCTGGCCTTGGCGCTATTCCCATGAAGCGCCAAGTCAGCGATTCTGGCAGGCCGATGGCGATTCCCATGCGCAGCCGCCAGAGCAGCAACACCAGCATCAGCGACTACAACACGTTCCGCAACCGAAACACCAAGACACTCTACTCAAGCCCTAAGTGGGACGCAGAAGCCGTCTTGTGAGTTGCCAACGGCTGCCCCCATACTAGAGAGAAGTGACGCTAACCAGAGTAGCGATGTTGTCGATTCGGATATGATGGTAGACATCTCAGTCTATGATCACGCCGCTAATGGGGATGAGTTCCTCGGTCACGTCAACCTCGAGGCGAAGAAGGATGGCCCCGTCAAGGGGTGGTTCGCGTTGCAAGGACACGCCAACACGACTGTCGACAACATTCCCACGGGCGAGATCTACGTCGAGGTCACTTATCAGAAGACGGAACGCAAGCACTTCGGCCCCAATGACTTTGAGATCCTCAAGCTCATTGGCAAGGGTACCTTTGGTCAAGTGTACCAGGTGCGGAAGAAGGATACAGGCCGTATCTACGCCATGAAGGTCCTGCAGAAGAAGGTGATTGTCCAGAAGAAGGAAGTGGCACACACGGTCGGCGAGCGCAACATTCTTGTCCGCACGGCCACGTCGGACTCGCCCTTCATCGTCGGCCTCAAATTTTCGTTCCAAACCCCATCAGAACTGTATCTGGTGACGGACTACATGTCTGGCGGAGAGCTGTTTTGGCATCTCCAGAAGGAAGGCCGGTTCGACGAGAAGCGAGCCAAGTTCTACATTGCCGAGCTCATCCTCGCAATCGAGCATCTTCACAAGAACGACATTGTCTACCGAGATCTCAAGCCCGAGAACATTCTTCTGGACGCCAACGGCCACATTGCCCTCTGCGACTTTGGACTGTCCAAGGCAAACTTGACAAAGAACGACACCACCAACACCTTCTGCGGAACCACAGAGTATCTCGCGCCCGAGGTCCTTCTCGATGAGTCCGGATACACCAAGATGGTGGACTTCTGGTCGCTTGGTGTCTTGGTATTCGAGATGTGCTGCGGATGGAGCCCCTTCTACGCTGAGGACACACAGCAAATGTATAAGAACATTGCCTTCGGCAAGGTTCGGTTCCCGCGTGACACCCTCTCTCAGGAGGGCCGCAACTTTGTCAAGGGGTTGCTTAACAGAAATCCCAAGCACAGGCTAGGAGCGACGGACGACGCCGAAGAGCTCAAGCGCCATCCCTTCTTCAACGACATTGACTGGAACCTCCTGGCCAAGAAGCTCATCTCGCCACCCTTCAAGCCCAAGTTGAAGTCGGCAACCGATGTGTCATACTTTGACCCGGAGTTCACCACGGCGCTGGACCAGAACGGGTCTCTCAATGAGAAGGCGGCCGCGCTGGCTCGAGGCTATGCTGCGTCTACGCCTCTCTCACCGTCGGTGCAAGCCAACTTCCACGGTTTCACCTACGTTGATGAGAGCGCGCTGGACGATCACATGCGCGACTCCTCAAGAGTGGACGACGAAGATATGGATGACGCTCACGCCAATGGCGACGACGACTGGGACAATCTAGATGATATCGACCCCAGAAAGTCCAACAGGATGAGCGGCGTCTTGAAGTCTGGACACGACGAGCAAATGGTTGGAGGTTCGCATTTTGACCCTTAACGGATTATATCATTGGCTACGGAATATGGAGAGTGATAGGGGCTGGCTGCATGGCGTTTGTTTAACTATTTTTCCCCCAACTGATTTGTTTTCTTCGTGTCATGGCAATGCAGGTCTCTTTGTGTACCTGAAGAAGAAAAAAAGTTGATATCCCGAAACAACCACCGATGTTTATACGAATGGTTAATCATGACATGAACTGCATCAAGGGCTGGTTGGGTCTTTACATCTTTTGTTTTTGCATTTTGTGTGTTTGCCCCACCCCTGGCCATGTGTAGGAAAGGACTCATGGAGTTTGGGCTGCGCTGAGGATGTATGATGACGATGATGATGACGACGGTTGGAATTTGATGCAGAGGTGTCTGACCGCTCGCACAATGTGGATAATGGCCGACAACAATTCCAGAAATTGAGAAGGCGAGATTATGGCATGAGAGAGAGAAGACTTCATACGATGTAACAAAAACGGACCATTGGACAGAAGGAAACGAAAACAAAAAGCATTCAAAGAGTACTCTGGTTCGGTTCTTGGTGAACCTTATGCGGGATTGATACCGCTCCCATTGATTCTTTGCGCGCATGTGGTATGATGCAGTTGCATAGGCATATACGGTGAAGTCTGCTCCATTGCTTGCGTTTGATCTAGTTGAAGAGGGAAGATGTTTCACTTTGGATATAAACAGCGTACGATGAGGTAATGAGCTGATGGTATGAGATGCCAATAAGTCGGCCAGAAGTGCTCAACAATGTAGTATATGATGTACCTAGGCTGAAGTCATATTGACCACATTGACTCTCTACAATAAGGCTGTCGAGAGTTCCTTGTGCCAACTATTAGATGAACATGAAGGAGTTTTGCCTCGACTACGTGAGACGTTTGCAATTGCTCGGACTTGACTGACAATTCACACTTCAATATGACGGTCCTACGCTGAAATCGAGGGCTGTTTTTTGAGAGCAAAAAAAAAGTGTAAAATTGTACAGTGGGACATCTGTCAAGAGTTTGTCCCCTCTTCTGGCAAAGACCACCGACATCCATCGTGTCTGGCCAGCAATGGAAAGAAGCCTGGCTCAGAAAACGCGCAGAGTGCCCGGTTATGCCCTGCAACTAGCCTCTTGCCTTTCCTGGCACTTCGCCCCCTCTCGTCACTTTTCAGTCCACCCTCCAGTCCTTCGTATATCAGGTCCGTTTAAGCCTCAAGCGTGCTCGTACACTGATTGCTTCATTTCTCTCATTACCCTTCTCCTCCTCGTCTCCCCTTCCTCTATCGTACCAAAAATTGACAAAAGCTTCTCTTCTTTTATTTCAAATCAGGAGCGCTGTGTTTTTTGTTGTTTTCGGGTCCTCTAGTGGTGGGGCTCCTCCTCCTCCTCGGCCTCGAGCCAGTCGGGGAGCTGGGCGGCGCCGGCGGAGGTCTGGGCAGAGGCATCCTGGCCCTCAATCTCGACGGCCATGGACTCGTACGCCTTGAGGCTGTCGGCGAGGTTGGCCTCCTCGGGGGAGGCGGGGGTCTTGGGCATGTTGAAGACCTGGACCTGGCCCTCGGCGTCGGACTCCTTGACGGCGGGAGTCTTGTAGGCCTTGAGCTCCTTGAGGTACAGCTCCTGGACGAAGTCGGCTAAATAAGGCATGGTGTTAGTGAACAGTGTCGGGGCTGAGTCTTCCAGATATGGCGCATCAAGGGAGTGCAGCTTGGTCGGAGTAGAAGTGTAGCGGGAAATAGCGCAACACTTGTTGCGCGGATGGTCTTGTATCGAATCGTCGAAATCGAGGGCAATGCATATCGTGTCGCTTGTAACGGAGTGGCCTGATGTTGAAAGGTGGTATCGATCGGAGGTATCGGCTATAGCTGGAAGGGCGTAGAAATCCAAGACCAAGTCGATGTTGCACTTGTCGACGATTCGGAAACGAGGCGACCAGTGAAACGGGAAATCGTGTGCATGATCGGATTGGCGGATAGAAAATGAAGGGATTCGAGGAACACTCAGGACAACACATGGGCGCATTTTGTTTTCTTCGTACCTCGTCGGGAGACGGTAGGGGCAATGAAGCCCCTCACCTGGACGGCATTTGCTTTGGCGGCGCGAGCGGCAACAGCGCGCTACAACGGACGATGAGGTTAGCAATCAGATAAAGTATGAAAAGAATGTAATCAAGTAAATCGGATGCTTCGTATCAAAGATCATATATGCCGAGCCAGCGCATCGTCATGCGGGGGGCGGAGACGAAACGACGTGGACGAACGAGAAAAAGGCGAGAGGAGTTTTTCGCTAGTAGTCGATGACACGCCGGCAACAAAGCAACAAACCAAGGGCAAAAGCACAAACAGAGGAAAAGGAAAGGGACAACTTACAGAGGCCCGGGAGATTTGGCTGAGCATCTTGAATATGGAGGTTGTGCAGAGCGGAGGAGGGAAGAAAGGCGGTGCTCAATTGGGCGGGACGGCAAATGAGAAGCGGGCGGACGAGGAGAAGAGAGAAGAAGGGGAGAAGCAAGCTTGCACTTTGTGAGAGGTTTTCCGTGAAAATCGTGATGCCGACAGCTGGAGCGCCGCCGCCTCTCCGGGAAAAAAAATTGCGGAGCCTTGGAACTGGGTGGTAAGTGGTACTGTATGGGTGCTAGTTCCCACTGTATTTCCAGGCGGGGACTGCGGTTCTACAGTGGCTTCATCTGCTAGAGTTACAGCGGGAGCTTCCAGTTGGAGAACCTTGGAAGAGAGGTGCACGTGACTCGGGAGAAGTCGCGACGAACCGAAGCGACCAAGAGACGACTTACAATCTCGAGGGATACAAGAGGTAGGCATTTATGAAGCATTACGCATCAAATCTGTGGTCTTCTTCGCTCTTTTCTCTGTTTATGCTTGCTCGTATACTAGTATCAAGAGTATATACTCTCGTCACCCTGAGCGTTTCAATCGCGCTGTCGACTCTCCCCCTTCCGAAGGAGATGCTCGTACAGAGCAGTTCGTCATCGACTACATCATGCAGGGCGGGAAGACGCGAAGTATCTCAAGTACTAGGTATCAACATCAATACTGCTCCCTCGAATTAGATGCCGGGCGAGGTGAATGAAAGACACCTCGATTGCTACAGAATGCCAAGCAAGCAAGCCACCCTGCATCTAGCAGCCAGGCAGTGAGCCTTTACCGCATACTTAACATCCAGCTTTGTTGCACCTCCAAACACCACAAGCGTTGGCTCAGTAGAGATTGCTATAGATATCGCCACTTGATATCTGGAATTACTTGCTACACAGCCAGTGTGATAAATTAGGGGTGTGAAACTCGAGAGATTCTTCAAAGCAACCCTTCAGGCAATGGCATAGAATCAGTATAGCATTTTGCCTCCTGATTTCATAACTGCCATGAGGGCGCTTGTCTCTGGCTACCGACTGAAGTTATAGTGACGGTATTCATTACATGTATCCAGGTACTCTTTTGAACTTACTGGAGTAACTTTGGATCCCACCCCCTCACCATGACTTGTATTACTCTGAACATACGTAGCGTACATCTGCAAAGCACGACTTGATCCAGGCTCGCGTCAAGCGAAACGCAGGGCTAACATCAATGTTGCTCGAGGACTCTCAACGATCCAGGTCACCATCGTTGGCAGTACACCAACCTCAATACATGACACACACTGCTTCTTGAGAATTGTTCATTATGTTATATCGTAAGCCGTAAAGCTCCCAAGCAGACCCGAAAATCGTCTGCGCATCTCTATATACTCCATAATCCCTGATCCAATTCCAGTTCCTTGCCACGGTAGCCAGAGTGTTCCCCTCGGACGCCGACACACATGCCGTAATATTTTCACATGCAAGCCTCTAATTTGTGACTGGGTATAACGGTGGCATCATGTGCCCCCCCTCTCAAAAACCTTATCGCTCTCAGGGAGTTGTTGTTGTTCCCTCCCTACATAACCCCCTCACGAAGAATGCGCCATGGACTCGACCTGCTTCGTCTGATTCCGGTTGCTGATCGTTCGCCTCCAGCCAAGAGCAATAGAAGCCAAGTAGAACAATGTCATAACGCCGGCAACGACCGAATAGGCAATAATGTAGCGTGTAGCAACGTTGCCCAGCTGCAGACCGAGACCGCCGTTGACAATGCCGATGATCATCAGGGCACGTCCATACCAGCAGTGCAGGTGACCGAAAATCCCACGACGCTGCGTCTTGAGGTAGTTGATGTGGTGGATCAAGCCAAAGATGGGCTGAAGGCTGATGAGGGCGACGAGAATGACTCCGAGCCGAGAGTGAGGCTGGTCAAAGAACTGGAAGAGTATGGTCATCAGCATCAATGAACTGCACAGCACGTGCAATAGAAAGAGTAGAGGAAGGACATACCGCGTTCTCGCGTTTGGCTATAGTGACACCAAGTCCGAGTCCGGCCCACATGCCTAGGAAAGCAATCGTCTGCCACGATGCGTGGATATACCACCTTCCAACCAGGGGCATCAAGCTGGAGCCGAGAGGATACATGATGACAAAGATCACCGACATTAGGATGCCGTGGGCGCTGGCCAAAGTCTGGTCCGATGAGCCGTCGGTGACTCCGGAAACAGCACTGTCTCCATCGCTATCACTATTGCTGTCGCCATCAGCATCACCACTGCTGGAGCCGCCCGAGCTGCTACTGCTGTTGTCACCATTGCTGCTGCTGCTGTCGCTGCTGGATCCGACAAAGGGGTTCGCGTCGGAGCTGATGCTGGCCTGGGCCAAGTTGACCTGAAACTGCGTCATGCTGTCGTGCTGCGTGATAACGGCAGCCGGGTTCGTCGAGTCCAATGAATCCCCAGACTTCCAAGCAGAGATCCAGTTCGTCTTGCCACTGAGATCAAGGTTGGTGCATTTGCCGCACCGGATATTGGCAATCATGTTCCCGTCAACCACGCCAGAGCCGGCCAAGAGCTCGACGTCGCTTCTCGCTTTATAAGTCGGCATGACGTGGTTAGCGCCCGGCCTCGTGCTGAGCGTCACGTTCCCGTTGCCGTCCTGGTACATAATGAACATTTGCGAGCCAACCATCTGGCTGCCAATGCCCAGTCCGATCCATTGCCATGATGTAGGCGCCTTGAGCTGGAAGAAGATGTCGCCGGAGCCCGCCTTGGCCGAGGCCTCGGGAACTCCCCATTCGAAGCACACGCCGTCGTTGGGGCAGAATGAGGCAGTGGCAGCTGAAGTAACGCCGGCGTCTTGGGGGTTGTCGTGTTAGTGAAAGGGAACAGTAAGACAGATCGTGTAGATGTAGCAGGACTTACAGAGAGCGGCGGCGGCAGCAGCTAAAGCCGTACTATGAGAGAACCTCATCATGAACGCCTGTATAGACGGGTATATGCGTCTCTATGCCGGTAACAACAACAGAGCAGGGGATAGACAAATCAATCGATCGAGATAGCATGCAACGGGGGGTCAAGCAAGCTTATACTGCTTGTAACGCCCGCCAGTAGATGGATGCCACTAGCTCCTGTTTGTCGACAAGCTTCGTCGGGTCGTCCATAGGGAGGGCATTTAATATATGCTTGTTCGAGGCCTTCATCGGGGGCATGATAGGGATGTTTCGGGCTCGCCCGGCATCCAGAGGGGTGAAGGGGTGTGTGTCCAAAGGCAGTCATGCATCTTCCCTGCAAGTATAATTCTATTTATTCTCTCCCCATGGCTTGGGGCAAGCCCACCGCAGCTCCAGCCTTACTCCAGATGGGTCATGGCCCTCGTCACTGAAGTATCCATGTGGATCCAAGACTTGTTGGTAGACGAGGTGTCAAACTTACTCCAATCCGTCTGGCCATGGACCAAGACAAGCCGAGCCACGGACTTCTTGTCGACACATGGTGACGGGATGAGAACTTCCGTGGTATGTAGACACTAATGGTCATCCTTGGAAGCATTGTAATGCGGAACAAGCAAAGCAATTCTCGTCATAGCTCTCGTTTCACAAGAGAGTGCAGACAAGCATTGGGTTGCAGTGGAGGATGTCATCAACGTGAGGCTGCGTTCTAGCGGGGTACCACAACTGCAATCCCGAGCGGGCGGTTGATCAAAGTCGCAGCAGAATCGGGGTAAAGGGCACCATCCTGGCAAGCTCTTGGCTCTGTTGCTGCTGGCGCCAGTAGACGTCGAGACGAAGGTAATCAGGCACGCTGGTTGGAGGGGACGGCAGCTTGGGGCGCACATGGTTTCTGCTACATCGGCTTGCGTGTTTCGTCGTCTCCCGTCATAGTCGTCTCGAACCTGCCCCTGGCTCCCTCCCCCCTCAAGCCACAGCGGCAGAAGTTATCGTCGGGGGCCAAGACGACGCCATTGATGCGAAGCTTGTTCATGTCGACCTCGATTTCGCCTTTTTCCTCGCTACTCGACTCCCCATGCTCTCTCTTTCGAGCTGACTGCGGAGCAACTTGTCGGTGATCTGCCAGAGACATGCTATACAAAGCAGACCGACGGTAGAAACGGCACATGCTGACAACGCAAGTGATGACAGCAAACGAGCAAGGAGGAATGCCTGTTCGACATTATCTCGCTGGGCAACCAGAGCGCAAATCGAGTGTCACAAGCGAGGCGCAGGGCAGCAGCTAGCGGCGTGGCGCGTTTCTGCTTCGTCAATTATCGTCCTGGCGTCCTTTACCGCAAGCTGTGCTCCAGTCCCCCAGCCTGTGGCGGCAACTCTGACCGGGTCATGGCTTGTTGGTGAGATAGGACCAGGGAGAATCTCAAAAAGCGGCCACAGCGTTTTTGAGTGCTGACTGCGATGGATAATTTGGGCCGCCGGAGGATCTAACTCTCCGAGGCGGGCTAACATCGAAACTCCAGACTTGGGTTGAACATCCCGATACAGAAACGGCCATTGGGTTGTGTCTCTATCTTGTCTGCTGAGAGTTGAATCTCATTGTCGGCGACGGATACGAGGATATCAAAGCGCTGTAGCATCTCGTAACGGACTCTGTTTAAGCTCTCCAGCCACTGATATGGCTCGTCTCTCGTCACGCCTGGCTTCCGTGTGTACACTAGGTCAGCTCGGGACGGGCACCTTGAAAGCTTCTTTTGCTTTACCGCAGCACTGCCTCTGTGTCTCCTGCTGAGCGGCGCCATCCCGCGCTGACCCCTGGTGCCCAATACAGCAAGCTCAGGCCCGGTGGCTTTCTCGTAATGCAGGTGGTGGGCAGAGCACGACTACCTGGGCGTCGTTGGTGGTTCGAGTTGAGAGAATGCAGGCGATTGTTTCCTGTCAAACGAGATCTGAGCAGAGGTTTGAGCTTCGGTGCCTTATGGTTAGTCATCTGTGTCGAGATCGCACTTGCCGCGATTAGAATCCTCAACTCTTGCCTATCGAGTGTCTACACTTAATTGCAGTACATCATTTCTTTGGCTGTACAAACGCTGAGCTCGATATCAATGCAATTACAGCTAAGGAGGTACCTTCACAGGGAATAGCATCATCGTGAAACCATCGCCAGCATGCCACATAGCCACTCCGTTCAACAAGACTTCACACTCCGAAACAAGAATTGACGCTTGCCTCTCATTCCCCTTCCATAAGAGTAATTCCTCTGCTCATTCCACGAGAAGCCACCCACCACACCAACCACTTTTGCAAGGTTATCAATTGTATTCGTTCAAAGATCAGGTTGTCTTACTCGGTCATTCCAGAAAAGGGTTCTTAGTGACGCATCAAGGCCACAAGTGCCGCCAGGGGCTTATCACCGAACAAGATGCCCGGGTGTCCGTGTCCAGGGGAGGGCGTGTGTCATTATCCCCCATTTATCTAACGCCGTCATGTCAGAACCTCGATGGAACACTCGATTTGTAGATATGAACTGGTAGTTGCCCCGTCGATCTTGCTGAGGAATCATTACAATAGCAGGTGCAAAAGGCTAAGCCACGGCAGCTTGCGTGAGCGATAGACAAGTCATCAATTGTCCCAAAGCGGAGAGTTGATACAATCACCGTCCTCCCTTCTCCCAATCACCGTTATAGGCACTCAAAGATCATCCTACGAAGAGCGACTATGGCCCAGTCAACTGCATCATCGTGAGACATGACATTAGGGCACGATTTCCTCGTCAGAGTGAAGTATAATCGCTGCTTACGGAAAACAGTACTCCAAAAACTCCATTATGACTATCCGAGCTGTAAGTGAAATCAATACTAACTAGGTAGTAGGTCGGTAACTTTAGTCCCTCCCCCTGGAAGATGTATCTAGACGATGCGGTCTATTCTAATCTCAGGTAACAAGCCCCTCCCATGAACGCCGGTTCACTATTCATGCTTATGCTTCCCCGTCGGTGTCTAGTCTAATTCAACGACCTGTCAGGTAACCCCCGCTTTCCAGCAGGCTGGACGATGCCACGAAGCTGAAGCCCCCAAAGGGGTCGTCCTTGGGCGGACTGGCGGGCCAAACGTCCCTCGACGATACCGTGGGACTCAACGACAGCTCCGTGAACTCTGGTGCAAAATTCTCCGCCAATTCAGGATCGGTGATCATGGGCTGGATGGGCGGCTCCATCTCCCGTGCGGCTAGCTTCTTCCAGTCAATCTTGCGGAAGAATCGATGCTTCTTCATCGTTTGCATATCCTTGGGCATCACAGCGCCCAGTCGCTTGTTGGGATCCTTCCTCAAGAGCCGGGTGAGAAGATCTTTGGCGTCCAGGCTGAGGTAGTAGGGCAGCACGAGCTTCTGCTTGACAATATTTTCCTGGATCTTGGCATGGTTTCCTCCCCGGAAAGGAGGGTTTCCCGTCATCAGGTCGTATGCGAGAGCTCCAAACGACCACCAGTCCACAGCCTTGCCATATTTCTTCCCCTGAATGACCTCGGGCGCCATGTACTCGACTGTGCCCAGGATGGAGTTGCAGCTGTCCTCCGATTGGTCGACTGCCACCTTGGAGAGGCCAAAGTCCGTCAGCAGGAGATGGCCCTCTGCGTCGAGGAGACAATTCTCAGGCTTGAGGTCACGGTACACCACGCCCAGAGTATCGTGAAGGTGGGAAATGGCCAGGAGCATTTCAGCCATGTAGAAAGCGGCCACTGATTCGGAAAACATCTTCTCCGTATTAAGATGAGTGAACAACTCGCCGCCTTGTCCGTACTCCAAGATGAGGTAGAGCTTCTCTTGGTCCTGGAATGCATAAAAGAGCTTGACCACAAAGGGGTGTCGGTTCACCGATTCCAGGATTTGCCGCTCCGTCTTTGTCTGTTCCACCAGCTTCTTGTGGACGACCAGAGATGCCTTCTTGAACTGCTTCTGAGCGTAAAGCTTCCCGGTGGTGCGTTGCTTCACCAGCACGACCGTGCCATAAGTTCCTTTGCCCAGGCATCGCAGCGGCTCGAAATCATCCGACGTCATCTTACGTCTCGGGTTCAGTCCGCCCTCCAGAGGTTCCATAAACGATCTCCCGCGCACGCTTTCACTAACAAAGTCGTTCTCCAAGTTGACCTCGTAACTCATCGACCCGCCATCAGAAAGGTCGCTGCCACTTTCGCTGCGACTCCCATCCCGGCTTTGGGAGCGGCTCATGTCCTCGAGACTGGTCTGAGAATTCAGGCGGGTACCATTTCGAGACATGGACGAAGAGCGCGATGCCGGATCAAGGCTCAGAGGCTCCATCTGCAGCCGCAGTTTGGCGATGCCCGACATACTTGGCGAAGCGGTGCTGCGCAGGACCGGACTGCAGTTGGCGCTCACAACGTCGTCAATGCGAGGACGACCACGAGGGGCCGACAGGCGTGGTGTGTCACAAACGCCATTGTCGGAATCCTCATCGCCAGATGCCACCGGCGTCACCTGAAAGCCACGAACAGTGGACAGCGCCACCGCTGGCGAAGATCCCGTTGCTTGCTTGATCATGGCGACGGGAGATGCAGCTCACTGTATCTAGGCCGCAGTCTCAACGAAAGAAGAAGAGCGACAGCCAGGAGCTTGTAAACCCCGTGCTGTTTCGCAAACTCGTTGCTTTCAAGGCGTGCCACGGCGGCGCTCCGGATCTACTCGCTGCGCGGATTCGGTTTGACGCTGAGACTCAAGGCGGCTCGACACACGCATCTGGTACCTGAAGAAGGACGAGGGCAGATCAGAGGCGTCTTGTATATGCATTTGTGAGTAACCGGTTCCAAGGGAAAGGTGTGAAGAAGTGAAAATATGGCCTTTGTTTCACCAAAAGGTGTGAGGAGGAGGAGAAACAAAAGAAGGAAGGGAAGCGAAGGGAAAGCAAGGAAGGAAGTGGCAGATGAGGCAGGCGGCCGGCCAATCCCACAGGCGGAATATTTTTAGTAATTAGTTGACCACCAAAGGGCAGAAAAAAAGTGCACCTCAACTTTTTTTTTTTTTTTTTTTTTTTTTTTTTCCAAGGCTCGGGCTTGGCCTGCAGGCAGCCTCACCTGCTGCTCACTTGAGCCCTTTTGTCCCCTGTAATCAGCCCTTGAAACCTTCCTTGCCAGGGCGCTGGTCGCGGGATTCCAGCGGATTCAGCGCTGTCTTGCCGCACCTGCAGACTTTACTGGGCAATGGAAAGTTATTTCGCACAGCACATGTCAGCGCAGGGCCGGGGGCGCCAGAGGCCGCTAAACTTTGTTCGGGCAAAGTTGGGCTCTCTCCACAGAGAAAAAGAGGGCTGAAGGAAGAGAAAAAAATAGCCCTGCTGGAAACGAACCCCAGAGATCCATCCCCATCATACGATTGCCCCGGATCGCGAGAAAAATGGAATCTATGTACCGTCAGAAAAACTGAGACCTGATCGTCATGACTTGAAGGCAAATCAGCACTTCGTGACGTGTATGAATCACTTCACGGGCCTGTCAGCTGCTCCCCGATACCCCGGCATAGACGCGGGGGAATCTGCAATCCCAGCAGTCTTGCACCGTCGACGTCGAATTCGAGTTTCCAGGGCTACAATTGGCCCCAGCGTCTTGCACATGCAATGCATGCTTGGTTGGCGACCCTGGGATGTCAGTGAGCCAGCGGCCTCTCCGATGTGCCTGAATGTACCTATCGATGAATCTGAAGTTGATTCAGTGCTTCTGGTCTTATTCAACGGGGTATCTGTGCCTGTCATTTGCCTGGTTCGCTTGTTTTTTCGTTGCTGCAGATATCTCAACATCAGATAGAGCTGCCTTGTCCACGGCACGGAGCACTTTGAGAAGCCCCATCTGCAATACGACATGGAGGTCTGACTTGCTGAATCCGTCGACCCGTGGCGAATGAGTGCTGTCACGAGCGCCCCTGGCCGAAGGACTGCATCTCGATGAGTACGGCTAACGACGGGCTTCACTATGTACTAATGCATGCGATGCATTTGTACATGGAAGAGAAGATAACCCGAAAGTCTATGGCATGATTTCCAGGACATTCCCTTCTTTCTCTTTTTCTTGAATTTTCTTGCTGTCCTGAATCACTGACTTGATACTCTGGACGGGTAAGAAGAAAGGCGTTTTGCCTGAAGGTCGCCGAGAGTTCAGGGACCAGATAGAGATCAAACTTCGTCCTATCTTCATGATTCTGCGTGTATGCCCCGCCGATTCCTCTTGGGGAAAAGATTGTCCTTGATTCAAGAGTATATCGAAGGGATTTACGAAATCATATTCAACACACAGAGACTGTAATAAGAAATTCTCGTCTGTTTGCTTGTTTGCTTGTTTGCTTGTTGAATATCTGCCTCCTCAGTGAACGCTAGGCCCAAAAGCTCAGCCGGGGACGTCAGAACAGGCACTCGCTTACTAATAGTAACCCGCCAATGAGCGATGGTCTCAATTTTCGAAGCTCCAAAAGCTTGCCTGCAGATCGGTTGCCAGCGTCGCCTCGAACGTATGCATTGGTGAAGCGCGAAGTGGTGATAAAGTACAGAGTCGCGCTGTTGTCGAGATTTGACAGGTGCTCGTCTTGGCTACTTGACCTTGGCTTATACAATCGTTGTTCCTTCTTTAGAACTCACGTCTCTACCTGATACTGCTCTCTACTGCTTCACAAGCCTCACGAGAGCATCTCGCTGAGTTCTCGCGAAGACCAGTCTTCTGTCACGACGAATTCCATATCGACCTTCCCCGACGCTTCTCGATAAGATGATGCACCCATCGCGGCAAGCTTACGTGGAGGATGCGGAGCAGCAGCCCGCGGGAATCGCTCTGGAAGATGTCCCAGAAGATCACGACTACGAGATGAACATGGGCGACGGCGCCCCGCCAGAGAAGGCATCCGCGATCCTCAACCAATTCAACCGAAAACGACTCGCTGCCACAATTGCTGTCCCGACCGACGATGGACGAGTCCGTGCCAAGCTTCGAGAGATGGGTGAGCCCATCACTCTGTTCGGCGAAGGGCCAGCCGATCGCCGAGACCGACTGCGAGAGCTCTTGACCATCCAGGCGGAAATGGCTGGGCTCGAGAGCGGCGACATCACAATGGAGGATGCACCCGAGGAGGAAGAGGAAGAACAAGAAGAGGAGTTCTACTCAAGAGGAGGGCCCGAGCTGCTACAAGCTCGTATCAACATTGCAGAGTATTCATTGCCGCGGGCAAAGCGGAGGACAGCTTTCCAAAAGGCCGAGTCTACAATACCTCTACGGACACATGTCAAGTTCCGGAAGCAAATCAAGGAGAGATTACAGGCATTTGAGCTGCAAGGAAGTCAGACAATTGGCGAGAGGCATATCAGCATGACCAGATTCTCGCCAAACGGGGAGTTGATTGCTGTGGGCAACTGGGGCGGCCAAGTGAAGCTCATCGATACAGAGAACCTTACCGAGAAGATGAGCTTCCGTGGTCATACCAACAAGATCAGCGGCATCTCATGGTTCCCAGGGGCCACCTTGCCGGAGAGCGGAGTCTCCCCAGACGCAGTTAACCTTGCTTCGGGCGGTGCCGAGGGATTGGTTCACGTTTGGTCGTTGAACCAAGATACCCCTCTCTCCACCTTCAAGGGACACGCGCAGCGAGTTTGCCGCGTGGAATTCCACCCATCTGGACGGTATCTGGCATCTGCCTCGGAGGATACCTCATGGAGACTTTGGGACGTTGAGAAGAATGCTGAGCTTCTGCTGCAAGAGGGCCATTCTCGCGGTGTCTACGCCGTCAGCTTCAATACGGATGGCTCTCTTCTTGCTAGCGCGGGTCTAGACAGTATCGGCAGGATATGGGATCTACGATCGGGACGGACAGTCATGATTCTCGATGGACATTTGGATGGACACATCAAACCGATCCACGCATTGGACTGGAGTTCCGATGGGCATCGAGTCCTCTCCGGCTCGGCTGATGGATGGATCAAGTGCTGGGACGTTCGAAAGGTGCAAAGGACAGGAGGTATCGGTGCCCACAACAGCGCCGTGTCCGATATGCGTTGGTACAAAGGCCTGGACGATCCTCTCCTTGGTACCCCGCCGGGGCAGGATGAGAAGGGTAACCAGCTGCCCAAGAAGTCCGGCACCTTTTTCATCTCGAGCGGTTTCGATCGGGACGTCAAGATTTTCTCGGCTGACGATTGGACCCTGGTGCAGACGCTGAGCGGACACACAGCGCCAGTTGCCAGTGTCGACTATAGCAGAGACGGGCGGTGGATCGTGAGTGGAGGACACGACCGCACGGTGAAGCTGTGGGGGAGGAATGACGGCGAACCATTATAATCACAAGGCTGTACATATTGTTTGAATGGAACCACAGGCATTTCGGAATAGATACCCAGGTTTGTCACAGCAAACTGTGTTCAGTTTTCCCTAGACTAAAGGTGAAGACAGGCATTTCGGAATAGATACCCAGGTTTGTCACAGCAAATTGTGTTCAGTTTTCCCTAGACTAAAGGTGAAGACAAAGAATGCACAAAGCATAGGTACAACTTGGTGAGACCAAACTGAGGACAGTGTCAAGCAATCGAGGCAAAACATGTGGATGGCCTGCTTAGTCATGTGACTCGCCGCTGCCGATTAGATAACGAGAAAGGACGGGTCATAGCTTTAACCACGATCTCGTCCCTGGTCTGTCGCGCCGCCCACTGTCAAACTTCATCATGACGTCCAGCTGGCTGCGGTCCGACGAGTGAGAAGAAAAGCAGGTTTTATCCGACACCGACGCTCTCGATGAAAACTCGCAGTCGCTGCCCCTAGACAATCGCCGACTCGCTCTAATTGTCCACAGCAATGGCAAGCATCGACCGCTACCGCCCCCCGCGAGAGGGATACCAACCGCCCACGCTCTCGGGCTCTGCGCGCCACGAGAGGCCCTCTCGATCGCCTCCTCGCCGTCGCGACGTCCCTCCGGCCGCGCCCACGCCTCCTCAGCACAGCGCGCGGACGTCTCCCCCAAGGCCGCAAGGCGTCTCCAGCCAACAGACTCCTTCGCGATCTGGGGAGGAAACGCCGCTGGCGCTGCCGAATCAGTGGTTCTTCACTACGGACGAGGTGCTTAGCACGCCCTCGATCATCGACGGCATCCCGCCCACGGAAGAGAGGCTCAGGAGAGCCAAGGGCATCAACTTTATATATCAGGCTGGCGTGATGCTCGACCTACCACAGATAACGCTTTGGGTAGCTGGAGTATTCTTTCACCGATTCTACATGCGCTGCAGCATGGTGCAAGAGAAGGGGGGCATTCATCACTATGTACGTGCTCTTCTTTGGTGATGTTGATTCCGGTCCATTCCATTCCGTTCTTTCCATTCCACCTTTTGCTCCCTTGCCTTGCGACGCTTGAATGTCTCAGCCAAGGATTACGCCGATTTGAACATGGCGCAAGCAATGACTGACTCCGTACGCACAGAACATCGCCGCCACCTCCCTATTCCTAGCAAACAAGACCGAAGAGAACTGCAGAAAGACCAAGGAAATCATTATCGCTGTTGCTCGAGTCGCCCAGAAAAACACAAAGTTGATTATCGATGAGCAGAGCAAGGAATACTGGCGATGGAGGGACAGCATCTTGACCTACGAGGAGGTCATGCTCGAACAGCTGGCATTCGACCTGATGATTGACAATCCCTACCGCCACCTGTTCGAGCTCCTTGGACAGTTGGAGGTCATCCACAACAAACAGCTGCGGCAAGCTGCTTGGGCATTCTGCAACGACGCGTGCTTGACGGCCTTGCCACTGTTGATTGAAGCAAGGGATGTCGCCATTAGCTCCATCTACTTTGCGTGCGCCCACACGAATCAGCAGATCGACGATGTGAACGGCGAAGCCTGGTGGAAGTTTCTGAAGGGGAGCGAAGAGTGCTGTGCAAAGGCGATCGAGACGATGCGTCAGTTTTACACGGAGAATCCGCTTAGAAAGCAGAACCCGTCGCTGCCATCGCCTGCTTTCCACCTCGAACACACCAGGCGGCGGCACGATGCGCTGAACGATACCCAATCGTCCAATGCTGGAACGCCGATGGAGCTCGACCGAGAGAGCCACAGCCCGGGCCCCAAGATGAACGGAGCGACCGATCGGCACTCAGACTTGAGGGACAAGGATCACGAGGGTGGTCCTTCAAAGGCTGCGGGCGATGGCGACTACGCGCCACGATCTCCACCCAAGAGAAAAGATGCAGAGGCGGACCTATCTGCCGAAAGCGAAAGGGCCGAAAAGAAGGCCAGACTTTCTGAAGATGAGGGCGAGCTGGTTGAAGAGTAGGCTGCGGCGCAGGCGTGCTCAGCCCATCAACCTTGCTCTGGGGAGCTTTGGCGTTTGGGTATCTCTACTAACCATGCTGCTATTTTTCATTGTTTCTTCTGTATCAACAATAGCACGACGGAACGGCCCTGGCAAAGGTGTGAATGTTTCCCCTTTCGACTTGAGGTAATTCTATGAGCTCAAGGACGGCGTTGGGGGCTGTATTTGGTTTGCTTTTCAAGAGCTGCTCACATCGACTTGGGTTGTTGGATAGAGGCTGCCGCATAGGCACAAGGGCTTAACTGTGACTTCTTTGAGCTGGGAGCCTGGTTTCTATGTTTCTATCTCCTTATTTTTGTTTCCTCGCGGCGGCTGGACAGAGCTTGATATCCCAAGTAGTATGCAAATTGACTCGATACCATCTACGCTTGGGCAGCGTGCTCTCTGCTTTCTTGTACAATCAAATGACGTAGGAACAATAGGTGGGTGGGTGAGTGGGTTAGTGAATATGAACTGTTTGCTCCTGGCAAGCTGCATTCACCTGTCCCAAGGCTGAGTCTTTAAAGTGAAGCTCTCTTCACCCAATAGGTACAGCCATTTCTGCCACCTACAAACGCTCTGACCGCCTCAAGGCGTCTATTAGAGTCCCACCTACAACCCATTCTTCCTCTTTCCTCTTCTTCTTCTTCTTTTTTTTTTTTTTCCTTCTCCAGCTCTCTTTGCCTTTTGGCTTAGATCAAGTGTAGTATCTGTTCTTTTCAGTTTTAATCTCTGAAACGTCTCCACGAGAGACTGCTTTTCTACGATTGATTTTTCTTTTTGGTGTTTGGGGCGAGAGTCTTCATGTGCTTGCATGTGGGACTCTTGCTCAGTGTGTCCCTGGTATTACACTGCTTCCGGGTGACGCGAATGTTTGTGTGGTGGTTTCAGCTTTTCGTTGCTTCTACGTTGGCTTGTCTGACGGGGTGAAGAAGAGTTCGTGTTGCTGCGTCCTTGTTGAATGATTGTGAAGGTTGGTTGGTTATGGATGGGGGTTTGAGGTTGGAGTTGATGATGTACGAGTGCATTTATGCGTGGAGGTTGCGGTAGATTGTCCATGTTCTCACGTTTTTTGCTTACTGTAATCCTCTTTTTGATATAGAAAAGCCTCTATATTTCAGAAAAGCTATAGTTTTCTAGTTAATTCATTTCATCCTGTCAATGCCATCCCTCAGTCCAAACGCAGCTCGAAGCATCGCGGGATCGAGCTCCGGCGTTGAGTTCCCCAGCAACATCCCAGAAACAGCTTAGCGCGCCCAAGAGCTACGACCTTCTGGTGCTTTGCTTCCCGAAAAAGAGCCATCCATAATACCATACCTTAAACTTGCATCACCAAACCACATCCATTCCTTACCTACCTTACCTTAAAGCAAGCAACCAAGACAGAGCTTCCCATACTCGTCCAAATCAGCTATTTTACATCTACCCTCCGACCGTCCTCATACGAAGCTCCTCTTCGCGCAATGGCCACATTAGGAGGATATCTCAACAGTGAGCACCAGAACGCACCAACTCGTCCCAGGGCCCCGCAGCCCACGTTGAAATCATTGATCGCTGACGTACGGTTCTGAACGTGTTTACACAGAGACGGTCCTCATCGTCACGGCCGATTCGCGAATCCTCGTTGGAGAGCTGGCAGCTTGCGATGCGTCAACAAACCTCGTGCGTCAACCCATATCCTCCCCCTCTAGAAAACCTGCCCGTCTTGTACGAAAGCTTCAATTGCTTCCCAACCGAGCATGGAGTTGACAAGTAAGAGAAGACGTTGGCTCACCGTTTCACTTCAGGTCCTCAAAGGCGCCATCGAGAGAATCATCCGCACGCCCGACGACCCGGAACCATCCGCAGAGGTTCCGCTTGGCCTGTACCTCGTTCGGGGCGACAACGTCTGCTCCGTGGGCCTCGTTGACGAGCCGCTGGATAAGAGCATTGACTGGACAAAGGTCAAGGGCACGGTAATAGGAGGCATCAAGCACATCTAAGGCGCGCCTCTATCTCTCGACCTTGGGAATCCCTTGGCGATGGTGATCGCCCTTGCAGAAAATACATGGGCTGAGATCGCTAAAGTCAATTCTTTCGTGGGAGGCCAATTTGGCAGAGATGAGGTCTCACCCTCAGATATTCTCGATGTCTCTTGCCCCCATCATGGAATTTACCGAGCCTTCTATCTATCTGTCATCTTTCGGTCGGTCGGTGGGAGACGCAGCCTCGAGAGGGATCAGGGTGGTGGAGGCACAGCCAACCTAGTTTGTCGATTTTGTTTCTGCTTTCTTGTTCATCTTGGTCTGTTTTGAGTATAGGTCGGTTTGGGCACTTGGGAGCGCCTGGAGTTTATTATGGTACAAAGCATGAAGCCGGCCTTTCTTGCACAAAGGGTACGATTCTCTGTCTACATACATCTTATATCAATGCTATTTCTTCATATCCTATACCAGAGTTGCGATTTGCTGACACCGCGCTCCGTCTATCCAGAAATTTTCCAACCAAAAAAAAGACAACTCATCCTCTATTGAAACACGCGCTGCATCCAAACTTCCTTGAAGATGGCCTCGCCAGGAGACTTGATCAGCCGCCCGATTCTGTTGCCCTTGCGGACACTCAGCCAACCCATGGTGTCTCCGGGGACCTCGTCCAGCGTCACCAGGTGGTCGGCGTTGTCGAGATTCTCGGAGAGCTCACCGGCAGCCTCGCCGGGCTTGGAACGGACACGCTTGTCGAGGACGTAGGATCCCCGGGTCCACTGTCCGACGGTCTCGACACGAAGATCCTCGGGCTTGGCGGGGGTCTGCCATCGCGGATCGTCGTGGGTGAGCATGTACCAGACGGTGAAGGGGTCGTGCAGAGCCAGCTCGGGCTCCCTGCCATCTCCCTCCATGGAGTCGATCTTGTCAAAGGCTCCGTTGATGAAGTGGGCGGTCCATCGGGCGAGAGGGCTGCCGGCGTCGACGAGAGGCTTGACGGTCTCGTTGAAGTAGTTCTTGTTGATGAAGTGGTGGTTGGTGATGTCCAGGGGGCAGAGAGTGACCTTGAGGCGGCGAGAGAGCTTGGCGGGGTACGGCTTGATGTTGACATGGCTAGGAATAGGGGGCAGGGTCGAGGCAGGGGTGGGCGATGTGAGAGCATAGACGAGCGCGGCGGCGAGGGGATCCGCGTAGGTGTTGAACTCGGCGGTGGGGGTGACGTTGCCGGGGACCTCGACGGCTCCGCCCATGACGACGAGCTCCTTGACCCGGAGGAACGTCTCGGGGTCTTCGGTAGCGGCCAGCGCAACGTTTGTGAGGGGCCCGACGGCCAGGATGCTGATGGTGTCTGGAGGGTTCTCTCTGAGGAGACGCAGCATTTCCTTGTGGGCGGGCTGCTTTGAGGCTTTGAAGCGAGGGTAAGAGGGGTCGTGGTCATTGCCGCCGTCCTTGTCGAAGAGAGCCTTCCAGGTCTCGGCGGGGCTCAGGTCAATATGAACATCATGGACGTTGTGCAGTCCATCAGCGCCATCTAGATGATTTGGTCTCAAAGTCAGACAACACGATAGAGAAGAAAGGGAGTGGGCCTTTTTTTTTTTGCATCCAGTTATCACGTACGGAAGTAGTCAGCAGCCAAGACGGGGTCGGCGAGGGAGTGCTCTGCTCCGGCAGCAATAAGGGTCTTGTGAGCCTTGAGAGTCTCGTAGCCCTCGGGACGGCCTTGGGATTTCCTCCACTCGAATTCCTTTTCCAGGACGTGGTACATGGCAGCCACGTTGCGAAGGCAGCTAAGAAAAGGGGGGTTCAGTCAGCTGGTTCAAAATAACCCGATGAGTAAAAAGGGGGGATGTGCATTTGAAGGTTTCATGATCATGACTTACGACTGCAGCGGGACATTGCCGTATGTGACGGAGATCATGGCCAACTCGAGCTCCTCCGGAGAGGCGCTGAGGGCCAGGAGAAGGGCCATGACATCGTCGACGCCTGTGATGAATGTGAGCCTTTTGCTTGAGGATGAATGGATTGAAGAAGCATACCGGGATCGGTGTCGAGTATGATCTTGCACTTTGGAGCCATCTTTCTTGGTGGACTTTTGATGGTGGTCGTCTAGAGGGGCTTGGAGGGGTTGAGTATAAGGCTGGGTTTAACAGAGCAACACGAATTCTGTTGACGAAGACGAAGAAGCAGCAACAGCAACAACTGAAAAGAAAAACGTGTTTATAAACAAAAAATGGTGTCGTCCAGGGGAAAATCTTTAAGCCACTTCTTCTGTAGATGTGCCTGATAAATACACTTTGATCAACGGTCAATCAGAGAAGGGAAAAAATGATGGCGGGGTTTCTGATCTTTCACTGGGTACATGTAGTGACACATACGACCGGCTGAGATAATCGCGGCGTCCACGGGCAAGACGGAGCTTGCCCCGTTTTGTGCGCCTCCTCAGCGGCCGGCAACGGCCGAAGTCAACGGGTTCAAAGAGTGACGGAGTAACAAACGAAGAAAGGGCATAATGGTTTATTGGTAATGGGGATGAGCTTGGATGAACGACTGGTGCATATTTCTTCGCCTCGGTTCAAGTCTTGATTTATGGAGTTGCCCTGTATACCAAGTACTTAGGTAGTATGTTTGTGTGATGGAAGCTTCAAAGGTCGACATTGCTTGCGGCTAATATCGGTTGCCGGCTGGTGTTGTTGCCCTACTCTTGATGGCGGCAACAAATCGATATTGTCATGAACTGAATGCCTCAATGCAGCAACAAATACAATCGCTTACTGGGAGTTAGTCGTATATTTGAAGGTAAAGAATTGGCCTCCCGTGTCGCTTTGATTACGCAAAGGAAGATTGTCCAAGTAAAGACTTCGATCGTTTCAGGGTAGGCCCCTTCAACGAGGATAAGCCGTGATGTGATGCTCGTATCAACAGCGTTAGCCATGAGCGACAGACATGCTCCGACAAAACACAGCAGTGCGAAGAAAAACACGTGGCGTTCATCTGCAGGGGCAATGGGAACCGTTACGCAAGGCCATTAATTGAACCGAGTTGTTGGTCTTGCAAACTCCCGGGCGCGCGGTACCTTGCATGTTGGAGACTTGTGCGCTTCATACCTACGGTACGCAGCAGCCTGAGGTGCTACAGACGATGCAAGTCTGGAACCGGATCGTGAAATGGGTCCATTGTCTTATTGGACGTGGCTCTGCCGCCGCCTGGCTGTCTGATATGAACAGCCACGTATGTAGTATCACTTTAGAAAGGAGGATAGGCCGTCCCTGAATATCAGTGGTTGAGAGCGCAAGAATACCTTATGCAGCATCATGTCCACATGAACGAGGCGGTCGCAGGGGGACATCAAGTCTACCAGACAACAAACACGTTACACATGGGCGAAAAGGGACAGGGATTGCAATACTTGCGCCTGCGCAACCTCGCCGTTTGTACGCGAACGCGACGCGAGAGCCACCAGAAGCAAAGGCAACACTGCAAAAAGGAGGAAAAGAGAGCTATAGACTCTCCCTCAGACTGACGCAACACAAACTCCGTCCAGGGGAGCCCACGCCAATCTGGCCGACTCTCCCCCGTATTGGGGCTTCTTACGCGAAAGGGCGATCGCAGTTCATGTTCGTGCTCATGCCCATGGTCCCAGTCCCTGAGCAGGAGAAGCCCTGCAACGACAAGAGCAGAGAGATTCGGAGCTGGAGACGTCTGGCCGGCCCCGCTGTTCTTCGCCGCCCAGCCACTCAGACGCCGCGGAAGCCACTACAGCGCCGCTCCCCTGCCGGCATCTTCTCCCTTCCCGCTGAACGCCTCCCTCCAGCCCCCTGCAACGCCGTCCCCTCCAGTGGCGGCCAGCGAATTGGACAGCGCCCACACAGCACTGGCCGCTAGTGGCCAGCACGCTAAGGCGACCCCCGAACGCCCAACCTGGACCCCCTGCCCTGCCTGCGTTGAAGCCACCTGGTGCTTTCGGGCCTGGTTTCTTTTTCGTGTCCTCAACGGCTCTGGACGGCTTCACAACTTCCTCCTTCCTCCCAGCCGCTGCTCAACCTCCAGCTTGCTTGCTGCCATCGCCCATCTCTCACGGGTCCAGGCAGTACAGTAGGGGCCTCGACTTGTCTCTAGCCTTGCATTGATTCTGGCATCTTTCTCTCGACTGCCCGCGAACCAGACGCTCGTCAGCGGCCGAGTTTTCCCAGCCTGCGGATTCGCGCCACTGCCGGTTCGTCGCTGCAGACAACCTTGCTGCATCGCCCGTGGGTGCAATCAATCGCTCCCGCATCCTGTCAACCCGCGGCAGCTTCTGCAGCTATCCGACAATCGATCGAACGCCTGACCATTGCGTCGCCCTAGTCTCTTTTCGAGCACCCCAGCGACTCCTTCCAGAGGCAGAGAGCAGCCCTCCTGTTCTGCTTGGGTCACCATCTCGTGACTTACCTCCTCCGATCCATTGATAATCATTCACGACGCGGACGCAGTCCAGACTTCACCATGTCTGACGCCAACATCTTCTACACAATCGGCGCCTATGCCACCCTCATCGGCATTGGCTATGCCCTCTACCACGTCTCAACGCAGAAGGACAAGAAGAAGGGCGGCGTCGCCATCACCAAGACGGCCAAGACCTCACAGTCCGAGGTTCGGAAAGAAGACCGGAAGAAGAAGCAGCGCCTGGAGAGCTTCGTGACGGACCAGGACTCCAGCAAAGCTTCCAAGGCAGATGCCCAGAAGGAAAAGGCCACCCAGCCATCTCAGTGGCTGAGCAACGAGGCGGACGACAAGCAAAAGGAACTCGACAACCGAGAGTTTGCCAAGCAGCTCTCCAAGGCCAAGGAGGGTGCCAAGTTCAACACCAAGAACGACGGCCCCAAGCAGCGCGAGAAGACGGTCAAGCAGTCCAAGGCCAACAAGGCCAAGGCTGCCCCCGCTCCCGCCACCGAGCCTGTCCCCTCTGCCCCGTCGTCCAACGGCGCTGATGCCGACGACGACGAGTCTCCCGTTATCCTGTCCCCCGAGACCCGCCCCGTCGATGTTGGCGGCGTCAGCGACATGCTTGAGCCTGCCCCCGCCGGCCCTTCCGTTCTGCGTCTGACTGATACCGAGTCCAAGAAGGACAAGAAGCCCAAGGCTGCCAAGAACCCCGAACCGGTTGAGACCAAGAAGCAGAGGCAGAACAGGAAGAAGGCTGAGGCTGCCAAGGCCGCCCGCGAGGAGGCCGAAAAGGAGCGCAAGGTTCTCGAGGAGAAGCAGCGACGAACTGCCCGCATCGCCGAAGGCCGTGCCGCCAAGGATGGCTCTGAGTTTATGGCCGCCGTCAACGGCAACAAGTCTGCCTGGAACGGTACCAACGGAGCCAACGGAACCAAGAAGGACGACGCTGCCATCCATGCCCCTCTCGACACCTTTGAGCAGCCTGCCGAGAACAAGGCCGCCAAGAAGGCCGCCCCTGCTTTTGCTCCGGTCGCTGCTCCTAAGGAGCCTGTCCAGAACCTCGAGAGCTCCTGGATCTCAGCTCTTCCTTCCGAGGAGGAACAGATGGAGATGCTCAAGGATGAGTCTGACGAATGGAGCACTGTCAAGAGCAAGTCCTCCAAGAAGTCCAAGAAGGCTCCCTCTGTCGAGTCCGGAGAGGAGACTCCCCAGGCTCGCCCTGCGGCCCAGCCCAAGCAATCTGCCGAGACCAACGCCAACAAGTCATCCAAGCCCGCGGCCAAGAACTTTGGAGGATCCTTTTCTGCATTGACCATTAAGGGCGACGATGCTGAGGAGAACGTCGAAGAGGAGTGGGATGTCTAAATGCGAGAAGCATGACGAACTAGAACAAGCGTGCATACGATGCGTGCAATTGCACAGTCGCCAGAAGCTGCTCACTGGCCGCTTCTTCGCTGCCTACCATTTACCTGCCAGCATACCATGGCTGTCGGTATCTCATCTATCCAACCTGGCTAGTTCTACTTTCAGGGCTGTCATATGATGTTGGATCAGGAGCATACCACTCAAAAGCGTCTATTGCGGAGGCGGAAGAAAAGCAAGGGTCATACAAGACCTGTTGACGTTTTGTGTTTGGCAGAGGCACTGGACCATTTGGCTGGCGATTGGGAGCTGTAACGCTTGAGCTAGCCCACGCAGCTGATGTATGCGTGCCCAGATGCCATGAGGAAGCCACACATTGATCTTTTTTTGTCTTGTTTGGTTGTTCTGTTTTCATTTTCTTTTTACTATTTGTCATTATGAATGCTAGTTGCCAAAAGAGTAAAACTGGGATAAGGGACCTTGACACCGGGAAGCCAAGAGGGCCAAAAAAATGGGAGTGTCAAACGAAAGTGAAACTTGGACGTCGAGGGATGAGATGCAGGGAAACGAAACGAAACTTGTGTGTGTATATACCGTGTCGATATCAGATCGCAAAAGAAGCAATGACTCTTATGCTTGCCATGTATGTGATTTGCGTTGATGTATTGGACTCGGTAAAAGACTACATGTAAGCTCGTTAGAGGGTTGTGGACTTTCTAACACGAAGCTATCACCATCTCCACACCACTGTCTCAGACTATGGAGTTTTTGCATATAAGTTCAGCTGAAGCCAAGACGTCACACAAAGTTCCCATGCTTCCGGTTCTTTTGGACTGCAGTGCTACACATCGTCATATGGAGGAAGGGAAGGGTAAGCCGGAAGGGATGGAAACGAGCCACATGGCAAGCACGGGGGGAGAAACAAGTCAAAGCTTTTCTACTCTATTAATTCCGTACGATTTGCAAACAAAAGGCTTTCTCATCTTTGATCAAAAGACTTTCTCATCTTTGATCAAAAGACTTTCTCATCTTTGAACAATAAACACGAAGGCCAAACTCTCAATTGAGTTGCATAGGGAGGGCATTGCTGTGAACTAGAAATCTGAGTTATTTGCATGTCCACGTGTTTTGACGATGATATACAAAACCCCTCTCGGGATTTGGAGCTTTTGCCCTGGGCTTTGATAACTGGTAGACTAGTTTTGTCTTGCTTCCGTTGAAACTTGCTTGAATCAATCGATAGTCCGCCCTCTCTACTGGGAAACGGCTGCCTGGCTAGAGAGAGGGACGGGCTGGCGCGGGCGAACCGGGCTCGGCTACATGTGCTGCAGAAACGACATTTCGCCACTATCGTTTTCACGTTCCTGATAAAATTTGCCGCCACATTTCTCTTCCCGTGTCTACGATTAGTAGTGCCTTTCTTGAGGGGGTTGTGAAGCATCCATCACGAAAAAAAGTAGTCGAATCACCTGTATTAGAGCGATGTCCGCTGGGAGAGGTCCATTAGACCCATTGGATGCCAATGCGAGGCAGACACACCTTGGCTGTTTACGTGGCAAAAGATGAGCAACAGACTGGTGATAAACGAGCCACACACAGGTACACACGACACAATGCCCGTGGTCCAGAGAGCAGAAACCGGAAGCACGGTGCCGCGAGAGGTCCCAAATCCAACCCCAAGAGAACCCTGCAATAGGCTCCGGCGTCTGGAGTTATATGGAGTCGCTGTAACCCCCCCCTTCCCAAAGGACAGAAATGGGGGGGGACCATGCGGGGATATTCCCCCAAACTCCATTGGAGATGGTGCTGGGTTTTATTGGATGGAAAATGTGTAGAGGCGATTCAAGGGCCTTTTTGATCTTGATCTGAAATTGCTGTTGTGCTGGGGCTTTGGCGAGGGCGTTGGGCAATGGCTCCGAATTGATGGAGATATGTTTGTTTCACTGGGTTATTACAGTACCCTGAGCTGTAGACTTTCCTTTCTGGCTCTCGTTTTGAGTCTTCTTCGTTTCCTTCTAGACTTTCTGCTGTGGCTTCGTGTGAGCGGGATGGACGGGAAGAACGGATGGACAAAGGTCCCGAGACGGCCTTTTTCTGCTTGCCGCTCTGGCGAGACGGACGTGCCGGCTTGCTGGCGACACGACACCCGTCAACTTGCGGCATCGTTGCGGATAATAACTTTTCTATTCCTTCCTCGATCCATCTTTACTTTAGTAGCGGTTGATTAGTGACAGGGCGAGTACATGTAAGTGAGAGCATTGCATGGCACGCCGCATCATTACCTAGCATTTGCTCTCCATTCCGCTGGACCCGAGAAGGTGACGCATATGCAATATCCATGTCTTTGCCTTCTTCTGCGTCTCATTGCTTCGTATTTCACGGAACGCCGGGATGAGCGATATACGCGACCTTGATGTCCCTTCTCAGTCCTTCATCTTTCTCAACGCCCAGAGTCAGCAGGTGGAGAAGCAAGCACGCACGGCCAGCAAAGCTTGTTGACGAGTCGTGAGAGGGGGAAAGAAATTGAATTCGAAAAGAAGCTTCTAAGCTCCAGAGTTCCGGTGGACTGCAGCTATTATTTGTCTGTGCGTGGGTGAGTGAGTTGTAAGGCGAAGCAGCTGGTGGATGACGACGTGGCATCTCGGTGCCAGATGCGGCCACGGCGTGTTGGCCTTGTCAAGCCAGCCAGTTCAATGCGTTGTGTGTAAACTGCAGTGTCAATATTGAAAGAGGGGAAACGGGTAAAAAGACGCAATGCGTGATCATAGGCCGTCCCTGACCAGCAGAGGGCCCAAACTCTCTGTAGAGTCTGTGATGTCAAGTCCCCAAGAGGCGCCGCTGGCGGACAGCAAATGAGATGTCGAGAATCGGCCAACATGCTGCCATTGGCGCAAACCAACCAGCGGCTGGTACGGGTCGTTTTGACGACATGTACATGTTAACTTGTTGAAGATGCCTTCTTGCTCCCAAGAACCTGGTCAGTCCAGGTGGCGCTGCTCTATGTAGCTGTCAAAAGGCAATTCCTGTGCTTGCAGGTTCAAGTTGTTGTATGTACGAGCTTGACGAGCCAATATGAGTAGCACGGCCAACGGCCATCCAGTGGTCGGTGCAACATGCCAAACCTCGAGATCCAATTTTGCATCCCGGACCCTGTCGACAGAAAGGAACCAGGGTGACGGGCTCCTTTTGGCCTGGCCTCTAGCAATATGGTACCATCCAATACAGGTGCAAGTGCCTGGTGCCACAGAGGACGGACTGTGAACTGCTAATGAAACGAACGACAGGCATGCCCCCGTCCCGTCCTCTCGCTTGCTGGATCCATGTCGCGGCCGTGGATCCCAATGTTGTGCCGCCCAGATCCCTACGGGTGACTGACTGGTGAATGCATATGAAGTAAAGTACGAATCAATGTTCGGTCTGGCTGGTGGCATCCCCCATTGTCCAAGATGGCGAGGATGATGACGATGATGATGATGCGCAAGAGCATCGAAACAGACCCCTGCCCTGCCCTGGCCTGTCTTTTGCCCTGTCCAGCCTGGCCTCAAGAGTTTGAAACACCACCACCAGCTCGTTGTTTGTTTCATCGACGAGGCTCAGCGCCTCCCAAACCCGTAGGTCGCGCGCGCGAAGAGGTTCAGGCTGGACAGACCCCAAGCAAGCAACCAAGACAGCCCTGGGGGGGGGGGGGACGAAAATACGGGGAAGGACTTGGGACGAGCGACGCCAGTGGTTTGATGGCCAATGGATCCTGGAGCGGTGACGAGGGCCCGAGCACTAAGGCGAGAGGCTAGAGGGTTAGAGGCATTGGGGGGTGATTGAGGGGGGGCAGGTACCCGTGCGTGGGAGGGAAATGAGAGAATAATATCCCACGTCTTGGGAGTCTCTCCTATCGTAGATGGTGAGGGTGAGGGTGAGGGTGTTAGTCCACAGGCGCGTGTCTGAGGCCGCCTGCTCTCTGTGGACGAGACAGTGATTGAACATCCATTGATTGATCGATCCATTGAGGCCATCGTCGTCTGCCAAGGTATCTCATTCCCTGTGTGACCGGTAGCAAATGGCCAAAGTTTGTCCCAGAAATTGGCTTCAATGGCTTGCGAATGGCCTCTTGAAGCGGCGTCTTGGGTTCCGCCGCCGTCACGGGCAAACCGCATGCAAAAGCGAAATCCCCCCCCATCCATCTGCGCCGAGCCGGACCACCTGCCCGAGTCGTACAGCGCCTGCTTGAGGCCTTTGTGGCGATTGATTGAGCCATCCGATGGAGTCCGGGGCGGGGTTGGGCGCTGCTAGTTGAGGCCCTCGTAATATCGAATTGCTGGACAGGACGGTTCGGCCCATTCTGGATAGATGATGGATGGCACAAGCACTGCAACTTTGTATCATTACTCGCCTCACTGCTGTAAAGACGTCGTCACAGCCCAGGCACGGGCAGCATCATAAGGACCCCCAAACCCCCCCTGCTCCCTTCTGCTGTATTCGGATCCTGGATCCTCCCGTTTCGTGCGTGTAGGTGATCGTCTTCGCTCCGCTGGCTGCTTGCTGCTGCTCTGGCACCTGCAATCTGCACAATCCAATCTGCACTCCCCCATCCATCTCATCTCCATGCCAATCTGCATCTCCGTCTGAGCCTGAGCCCGACCCCGAGCCCGACCCTGAAGATCTGCTTCTTTCTGTAGCGCCACGTCTCGAGCACTGGGCTGCACGTTACAGCACAGCGCAGCGATCAGGCGCTTGGTTCCCCAGTCGCTTTTCTCCTTTGCCGCTGCTCACAGCCCAGCCCAGCTGTTATTTTTGGCGGTCCAGTGCGTCTGCCGCGCTGAAACTCGTCGCCTAAGCACCAGCCAGACCTGCACCTGCACCTGCACCTGCACCTGCACCTGCACCTTCGCCTCGCCGTCTCGCCATTTCGTCGCTCGCTCTCCTTTCCACACCTCGGCCTCGTCCCTCCTCGTGGACTCTCCTCCTTCATAACGCAACATCGTCCTGCCTGCCTGTCGCCTTGTTTTTTCTCTCTCTTCTTTCCCGTTCTGGCTTTTTCATTACCTGTGACGACTTTCTACTTTTGACCGTCTCTTTTTTTTTTTTTGACTTCCTTCTCTGCGCTCTTCTCTTTTGTCACGGCTCCTTTCTTCCACATCTCACGCAATTTCACCTCTGGGGCGTCTCGAGACGTGAAACTGTCGCAAAACTCCCCCCTTATTCCTCTCTTGACGATACATACCACTCACCACTCGCTTCCCCACGCCCCAATCGAACGGCGAGCTATCGAATTCCTGCATTCCAGTGCACTCGACGAACGGCATTTTCCAGCGGACAGCCACTCGACTTCTTTTTGACCTTGTTATTTCTTTCCTCATTGGAAGTTTTTGGGTGGACTTATTTCTCTTTACGGTCGGTCTGTCACGCCTTCTCTTTCACCGGTGTCCTGGTCTCGAATTCGCCTCCTTAAGACACGCCACTTCTACTTCCATGCTGGACACCGCATACGTCAATTGAAAGGCACTCGTGATACGGGGACGTGCCCTATAGCCGTCCAACATGTCTTTCCCCGTCGCGCTACAGTCGGCCATCTTCTACCTGCTCGCCTGCACACCATGCGCCGAAATGCGGCATCGGCACAAGGTCAAGGACCAGGCCAAGAAAGAGCGGGTGGAAAAGGCCAAGCTGGAGACGTCGCAGCCCGGCCTGTATCGACACCCGTCACCGTACAACACCAACCCTTACTGGCAGGAGGAGATCAACATGGGACCCAGCCTACCGAAGAAGTCGACGAGCAAGAACTCGAGCCAACGGGGCCTGATGAGCGCGGGAGGAGAAATCAGCGCCCTCAGCCTGTCGGGGCGCACGAATACGGGCGATAGCCACCTCACCAACTACGAAGACAGCACCTTGGTGGTATCACAGGACGGCATCCTGTCCGACGACTGGAATTCCCGACACGGATATCAGCGCGAGGACGAGGAGCTGTGGGGGGCGGACTGGTCTGGCCACAAGATCAAGGACGCCTTCTCCAAGGCGAGGGATTCCGCCGGACGATTGATTGAGTCTACGCTCGGCATGGACAAGGAAGTCACAGAAGAAGACCGCCACGCCTTTTACGCGGCCCCGAGAAACCCACCAGTCAACGACTTGCACCCGCCCGTCGTCAGCAGCAAGCTTCCCCACAGAGAAGCTCACAAGTGGATGCTGCAACCGCCGCCGTCCGCCAAGGTCATGGAGGGCAAGGTGCCCGTCAGCAGAGCCATGAGCTCCAAGAGCTCTAGTAGTAGGACAAGCGGGCGAACCGTTGTGGCAGGCGAGGAGAAGCTGGCTCGCCAACTTCAGGAGAAGCTCGTGAGGGAGAGGATGATGAAGGAGATGCCTACCGAGTCCGAGCTCATCGACTCACTCTTCGTGACCAGAACAAGGAGTGTCCGATCCGACATGACGCGCACCCGCAGCCTGTCCTTTGACGGCTCCAGCGAAGCTTTGGACGGAAGCAACCCCTCGTTCGAGAGACGCAAGCGAAGCACCCGCCTAAGGGCCTTGGCCACACCCCCCGGATGCGAAGAGTCCGAGGACGAATTCGAAGACATTTTCTCACAGCACATCACAAAGACCACCAGCCGCACCAGCCAGAATGGGCACGCATCACAGCGGCCGAAGCTGGAAACCATCAACAGCAGCGAAAGCAACAGCCGTTCGCGGTCCAAGAGATCGAGGCGGCGGAAGTCGACTAGATCCAAGAAGACGCTGCCCGGAGCCGACTCGCCAGTTGGAGACGACTCTGACTGAATGAGGCACCGCATGAAGCGTTCTGTAACGAATCAAGGCAATGGACCATGCTGCTGAGTAGATCGGCGCAACGATTCTGCCCTTGTCTCTTGATTGTCTTTGGCTTTGCTGCCTTTTTTGTCTTTCACTTGCATATTTTCTCTGACATTGTCTTTTCATGTTTCTTTTCCCTTCATCTTGTCCCCACTGGATTGTTTGTCTCGCTTCTGTTCACGCATAGCACACACACACGGGCGCTGGGGGGAAGGGGAGGCACGCTTGGGTAGCCTTTTGGGTTGGTATCTGCCTTTTTTGTGTCTTTTTATCCGGTGCGTGTTTTAAAAAGGCAAGGCGTCTTGGTTCTCTCATTGTCTTTTTCCTGTTTTCTTTCTGTGTGTTTTTTGATGTACTCTTAGCAAAGACAAAAGAGGGGCGACGATTTGTATAGCCTTAGAGAAGGGGGGAGGAGTTTGCAGTGCTAGCTTTGCACGGGAATGACAACATCTGGATTGTCTTCTTTCATTTTCCACGTCCTTTGCTTTTGCTGCTTGGTGATTGTGTCGACTCTGTCTTGCCGTGTTGATGTTTCCTTTCATGTTGACTTGAAGGTCACCTCGTGTAACCCTACTTCGCTCGTGATGAAATGCTGTGAAACTGAATATATTGCCTACAAGGGGGGGTATATCGTCCAAGACGGGTGTCCATCCAACCCAATAAGGATCCCGAGAAAAATCGCCAACAAACCATGCAGTCCGTTCCTGCTCGCCATCTCATTGCTCTTCCACCATGTCACAGACGAGACATATCATAGATGCAAACCGCCATCCTCTGCAGCACCGTCACCGCTCTCGTTCTGTCCCTGTGGCCTTGTCGTTGTCGTCGTCGATGACTGCGCTCCGTCCTGATTTGTCGTCGGCGCACCCTCTTGTTGTTGTTGCCTGACTGGTTGGTTGTCGAAGCGAACTTGTCCGTTGGATATCGTGCCCGTCTGGAATGTCCCATCTGTCCACGCAGAATGCCGGGGCTCTTGTTCTTCTGCCTGAGCGGTATGACTAGTACCAGCTTGTGCTGCTGCTGCTTCGCCATTGACTACCTGTTCCCCATTCGTCGCCGCCGCCGCCGTCGTCGTCGTAGTTGTGGTTTGGTTGGTAGTAGTAGTATCGGCATCGGCGGTAGTATTATTCGCTTCCCGCACTTCATCCTGACTCTGAAACTCCGTCCAACTAAACCCCCGCCCTTCGACTTCTGCACGAATAATAGCGATGCGCTCCGCCATGCGGTCGATGACGGCTTCGTTCTCCTTGATGGCGTCGATGCAGTCTTGGTCCGGCACTGCATCTGCATCAACTGAGTTGGTGGTAGCGGCGGTGGTGGTGCCTAAAGCGACGGATGTGCCCTGCGCAAAGGGCGCCAGCTGGTCGTTTGAGTACTGGAGGTGGGCGATGGAGTTGCGGATCTCGAGGACCTTGAGGTGAAGCATGCTGAGGGAGAGGTCCTTGATGGCGGAGGCGAAGCGCGCGGGGGATATGGGAGTTGTGTCGGCGGACATGGTGGGCGGTGTGTTTATATCCTGATTATTCTCTCTGTCTCTGTTCTCTGTCTCAATCTCTCTTCTTTCAGCAAAGGTGTTGATTGTATAGACAGAGTAATGTCGCAAGCTGAGAGAGTAGCTGTTCAAAAAGGTTGAAGTTATCATGGAGGGGCAGCGTTTGTAGTGGGGGGCTTCTCCAAAAAGCAGTGGCGTACCCCTGCCAGCCTAAAAAGGCTCCCCCAAGCGTGAGTGGCGCAAAAACGAAGCAAGAGACAAGAAGCCGCAGCTTTTCTCGTCCGATGCCGATTCGGCACATGGAATTTCCTTGGTAGTGGGCAAAAACTACGACTCCAATACCTTACCTCTATCGAACTTCCTGCGATTCTCTTTTATTTGGGGGCAGGCCTGTGCGGCACCGTTTGCGCGCAGTTGGCGCTTCAATCAAAGAGACAAGACTTGACACATGAGAGAGAGATATTGAAGGCATTGATTGGCGGCAGTATGAACGGGCTCGGCTACTCGAATGCCTCGCGGTCGCTGCTGAGGGCCGCGAGGGGCATCTCGAGACAGGCTGCGGCGTGCTCAATTGCGAGCAGCGCAGCGAATGCCGCAGCCTCAAGATGGATCTCATGCTGCTCCCTCCAGGCTTCGGGAAGGGGCGCGTCGCCGAGACAGACCGAATGGTCGGGCCTCAAGGCCTGTCGGCGGCTTGACGGCGGCCGCCGGACATTCTTTGCGCCCAAGACGATCCGAGACTACGAAGAGCTGCCGAAGGACTACCGCGACCAGACCGGGCTCGCTTTCGGCCCCAGGGACCTGTCCGAGGCAGAGGTGGACAGGATATTCGGCAAGGGCATGGGCGCCAAAAGGGCAAATCACCTGCTGCGCATCTTACATGGCAGAAGGGTGGCCGGGACGCTCGAGGACCCTGCGTTTGCGATACACACGGCGCAGTTCTCGGACGAGGAGATAGCCAGGGCGTTGGCGTACCTGCGGAAAACGGTGCCGGTGGAGGAGATTCGGAACGCGGGCCTTCGAGCCGAGGACGAACTCGAACAACTGGAGCTGGAGATGCAAAAGGCGGCTGAGAAGAAAGCCAAGGCAAGCAAGAGAGACGGCAAGGAAGAAGTAGAAGAGGAGGATTCCATCGATGAGTACAAGCCCGATCCCATCTACGGCCGCAGCAAAATCGACGAGATGCGAGCCCGCAACAGGGCTAGGGAAAAGGCTAGGGAAAAGGCGCTCGAAGAGGAGCGCAGGGCTAAGGAGGCGGTCGAGGGCGTCGCAGGTCCATTGGCGAAGCCAGATAACCAAGTCCGAGAGATTACGAACCCCCGAGTTGCGGAATACTACAAGGCTGCGCAGTCCGACCTTGAGGCGCCGCCGGAGCTGAAGCCCTGGGAGCGCATCCTGCCGTCTGCCACCGTAGTGGCCCTGGTGCTGGGCTTCATCGCCGCCGTCGCCATGGTCTACGAGGAGCCGGCGCCGCGATACAGGCTGTTCCGGGAGGTGTCGACGTCGCATGCCACTGTGGGAGCCCTCATCGCCATCAATGCCTTGGTGTATCTTGGCTGGAGGATACCGCCGCTGTGGTCTCTCTTCAACCGATACATGATCTTTGTCGTGGCCACTGTCCGTCCCGTTACGCTGTTTACCGCGGCCTTTTCACATACCAAGCTCAGCCACTTGCTGGTCAACATGGTGCCCCTTTGGTTCGTCGGAACATGCCTGCATGACGAGATTGGACGTGCCGACTTCCTCGCCCTCTATCTCGGCTGCGGCTCCGTGGGCTTCCTGGGCAGCTTGATCACGTACACGCTCAGGGGCTGGCTGACGGTCACGTCTCTCGGCGCATCGGGCGCAACGCTGGGGCTGTGCTCGGCGTACTTTTGGGAGCATCGCACGGATGGCTTCAAGATCTTTGGCCTGCCGCAGGATGGTGTCCACGGCATCGTGTTTCTGGCGCTTATCACGGCGGTGCAGCTGACCGGCCTGGGGAAGACGGTGAAGCTTAAGGTGGACATTGCTTCCCACATCGCCGGCATGATTGCTGGTATTCTGGGGATTGAGCTCCTGAATAGGACGGAGAGGAGGAAGACGCCGCCTGGGGAAGACAAGGCGGTGATAGACATCTTGTCTGGGGAGGCGGAGAACCGCGCGGCAGTAGCTGAAGAGAGGAAGTAGATGGTCTGAAGATATAAAGCTGTATCCATGTAACAACACCACTTTTTCGTTTTCTTTGCATGGCATAGCGTGAGGGGGATTGGGGATATGGGAGGACTTTTGAGAGCATTGGAGGATATTTAGGTAGTAGCGGTGTTAGATCATATAAAATGTCCCGTCCCATCTCCTAGGTACTTACATACTGTACACACCGACAGCTGGTGATTCCATCCGTGATGAGAGAGCTCGAGAAAATCACTTCAATAGCAGCTTATGCGCAGTTGAAACAAATCTGTAGATGAAATTGACGATGGTCATTTGCAAATAGCCGAAGACGCCTTGCAGGTGATGAGATGCGGTACGTACTCGGTCCCTGTATCTGGCCTCTGCCTTGCTGCAGCCCTTCGTCATCGGTGGTGACACCGGCAGCCCAAAGAGCTGCAGAAACGGAAACAGCCCCACCATCGAAAATGCGACCCTGGGTCGCTACTTCCCCTAGCGCAGCTGCAGTTTCCGGGCAACGACAGCGTCATAACAGACCACCTTGGCAGGAACGAGCCCAGCGGGCCCCACTGAAGAAGGTGCTCTGATGAGCTGGCAGGCGCTGGGCTCGCCTTTTTTGGGTGTGGGAAGGTGCGCATCAAGGCGAAGAAGAATGGAAGGAATGACGATATGCCTCTGCTTCTTTGTTCTTCGTTCCTTCCTTCCTCTTCTTCTTCTGCGAGATGCAGATCGTGTGCATGTACATAAAGTATTAACTGATTACTTGAGATCGTCTTGCTCCGAGTTTTGAACTTCCACCTTTTGTGCTTCTTGTGGCTTGACGTGAACATTTGTTGCTGCTGTTTCATCTCTTTTGGTTCAGGCTTTGTTCGCTTCGTTGTTATCGCCAGCCGCATCAGACATCTCAGCAGGGCTGCCCAATTGGCCGCCTCATTAGACACCGACTCAGAAATTGCTGCTCCAGGGCTTCGCTTTTCCGCCTCACCTGCTTTTCTAACCTCCCAAGTCGCTCCGGTTCTGAGGCGACACACGAACGAGCGCGCTTGACGCCACCATTTCGACCATCTCTGTTACAGGATACTGCCACGACCTGTGATTAAGCCGCACCCAGAAACTGCTACCAAATCTAAACGAGTTCGAGCGCCATACCTATTCCCTGCCATTCTTCGCAAAACCCTAAGTCTGCCGCAGACGAGGCTGCCAAGGCGACGCTGTCCGTGACCTGCAGACCTGAATTAAGCCTCAGCCCGCTTCTGGTCAGCCTCTCTCACGCACAAGGTGAACTGAAACCCATAAAAAGGCCTCCCCCCTACCGTCTGCAACGCCCCACGCAGCGCTAAGATTGTCGCTGCACGTTCGCGTGCCGGGTTTTAGAAGCAGCCAGCTGGAGATTTGGCTGCAGGTTGGGGTATTTGGCGGCGTCCCTGCTTTGTGTTTACTGGCTCGGGTCTTGTCTCTTCTGCCCACCTCCCGGATCTCCGCATCTGGACCTGCAAAAACCTTGGGACGCAAAGCCGCCTCAAATTCGCTCTTGGACCTTTCACCCACGCGTTTGCTCACGACTCGAGGCAGCTGAAGGAAGCAGAAATCAGTCCTCAGGAGTTTTGAACAAGACGCTTACACGCAACAAAGGAAGGGAGCTTTGTGCAACTGCGGGATGGTTTAGTTTGTGGTCGCGGTGCACCTGGCTTTCTCTCTCTCTTTTGACAACCTCGCGCGTCGGCGGCTGCTACCCTTTATTTTTCACCCCTGCATCATTTCTTTTCTTCCCAACAAGAGCGACCGCCTTTCAACCCAGCGACGCCATGGACGGGACTTCAAGTCCTCTATCCTCGCCTCCCGGCTCTTTGCGCGACTCTACCCCGTCGTCGCCCCTCTCGACGCTCTCGAGCACACCCTCCTTACCAGATACCGCCGCCTCTGCGCTCGATCCTTCAAGGCGTTACCCGTCGCCCATGTCTACGATTGCCTCAGGAGCCCAGTCTCCCAGACTATCCGCTACCATTAGCCTTGGCCAGCCCGTGTATGACAATGAGTCCTCCAAAAGTGCGGATGACGATCAACCTCCAGCAAAGCGGCGCAAGGTTTATCAACCCAAAGAACGCACAACCGAATATCTGAACTACTTGAATAAGGAGGACAAGGATATGACAGAAGCCGAGAGGGCTCAGGAAAAGAGGCTGGTTGCGGCGTTGAGGAAGAAGAAGAAGATTGTCGTCATTGCCGGCGCGGGCATCTCCGTGTCGGCAGGCATCCCCGATTTTCGCTCGTCTTCCGGCCTTTTTGCGCGTGCCAAGAACCAACACAAGCTCAAAGGCTCAGGCAAGCACCTGTTTGACGCGTCTGTCTACAGGCATGATTCCTCAACGCAGCATTTCCACGCCATGGTGCGGGAGATGGACGAGTTGTCCAAGAAGGCGGCTCCCACACATTTCCACCGCCTGCTCGCGTCATTGGCCCAGGAGGGACGACTGATGCGGCTATACTCTCAGAATATCGACGGACTCGATGCTAATATGAAGCCGCTGGCGACCGAGATACCATTGCCTCTCAAGGCTCCCTGGCCGGCTACCATCCAGCTGCACGGTGGGTTGCAGAAGATGGTCTGCAGCAAATGTGGCCACCTGGCACCATTCAACAGTGAGCTGTTTGACGGCCCCGAGGCTCCATTGTGCGAGGCGTGCACGGTCGACGACCAAGTTAGAACGAGGCATGCAGGGAAGCGAAGCCACGGAATTGGACGTCTAAGACCCCGGTTCGTGCTCTACAACGAGTACAATCCCGACGAAGAAGCCATTGGCAACGTTTCCAGTGCCGACCTGAAGGCTCGACCGGACTGTGTCATTGTTGTCGGAACTACCCTCAAAGTTCCGGGGACAAGGAGACTGGTCAGAGAAATGTGCCAGGTGGCCAGGGGGCGGAGAGATGGCCTCACAATCTGGATCAATACCGACGCAGAGCCCAAGGATGCGCTATTCAAGGACTGCTGGGATCTCGTCGTGCGCTCTCCGTGCGACAAAGTGGCTCAGCTGGCAGCGCTACCCGAATGGGACTGCGACATTGGCAGCGACTTCCTGGTGTCTGCGGAACAGGATAGCCAGAACCAGGAGCGGCTCAAGAATACCAAGCTTGAGGTCGCGCTCCCCTCCAGCTCGCCAGATATTCACCATGACCTCGGCCAAGAAGCCATACCCACGCCACGACCCAGCCCCAAACTGGCGGCTAAGAAGCAAATCAAGCTCGCTCTCGGAAGGGAGCCTCCGCATAACGACAAGCCAACCAAGGCGGCCGCGAGACCTCGCGCCAGGAAGCCGAAGCAGCCCGCCAAACCCAAGGCACCTCCTAAAAACGTGGTCACTGAGCTGTTCAAGACGGGTAAAAGCTTCACTCAGGGAGCCAAAGACAAAAAGACTCCCCGTACACCGCTTCCATCGGCACCGAATCGGAAGGCTATCAAGGTTGAGCCTCAGACCTGTTCTTCAGCCACTCCCCTGAGCGATTCGAATGCTTCATCATCCTTCACTTCCGCTGCGGCCACGCACAAGAGGCCAAGGGAGACGATATCTCCCACATCTGTACCCAAAGGCATGCGCGATTTACTCCATTGCTGAGATTCATATAATTCTGACGACGCGGACGGTGTTTATGAAGTATACATGGCGTTGATGTACGACAATTCTCTTTCGGCAGTATGAGAGCGAGCAGTTTACAGGTATTCACCAAGAAAATCGTGATACGGGTATATGTTGGTATATGCATGTCTGGGCCGGGCCATGGCTCGGCCAGGGGACCAAAACGCATAGAACGTTATCGGTCAACTTATGGTCATGATGCTACATGAGACTTGCTTACTAGGAGCGGCGGAAACCAAACGATGTCTGACAAGACAAGATGCAGAGTCTAGCTGTCAATCAAGTGAGGAAAGGAAGATGCAAAAAGCAATATAATAACATTCATGATTATCAACTACGGTTGACTCCCTTCGCTGCTGCAAACACAGAGACAAAGTTTCATTTTCCTGTATATCTTGTTGACATGGCCGAATCACGCCTTATACGGACTCCAGAATAGTCCATCGCGATTCCACATGGTATGCAGGCGATCCAGCTCAGCCAGCTTCTCCTCAGACAGCAATTCCCGGCGTCCAGGGAGGAACTTCATCGCACCCGGAAAGGTCCTGGGAGGAAGGCCGTCTTCTTCATCGGCTTTTTGCAGCTCCGCCAGGGTTTCGTCGTAGAACACGGCGAGCGCTTCGTGAGTGGCGGGCTCCTGACACCACAGCACCCCCAGGACATTGATGCCTCTGGTGCGGGCCTCGAGGAACTTGCCGGCGTGCTCGGGGGTGGCGCCCAGCTCGGTAGACTTGCGCGGGTTGGAACTGTGGAACATGACGGCGCTGCGAGAGGCGTCGGGGTATCGATCCGTCTCGGCTACGTAGCGTGCGTAGGCGTCCTTGAGGGCCTGAGGCGAGAGGCGGGCGAGGCGGGCGGCGAACATTGTCTTGAGGCCGCCGTGGGCGTTGAGGGGCTCGGTGTAGGCGTTGACGCCGGGGAAGGGGATCTGGACGGTGTCCGTCTTGAGGGCCTTTGAGACGAGGGACGGGCGGCGGAGGGATGCGCCTGCGGGGGAGGCCTCGGCTTCCTTGGCTGAACCGTAGTACGTGCATGTGAGGACGAGGATGGGATTCCCCGCCAGGGGCGTGCCGGGGGGACCGCGGGAGAAGGCGAGGATCATGTTCATGGGCTCTGGAGGGGGCGCGAAGGCGAGGAAGGTGTTGATGACGGAGTCGATGGCGTCAGGAGGGAGGATGACGGTGCGGCTCCAGATGCTGGGCGTGGGATCTTGGCTGCTGGTTGGGGAGAGGCCGAGGGAGCTGAGGGGGTAGACGCGCATGGTGACGCTGAGGACAACGCAGAGCCCGTGGCCGACGCCGCAGAGGGCGTTGAAGAGGGCGCGCTCTTCGCCTGCGGAAGAGGATCCGACGTCCAGGATGTCCCCCGCGGCGGTGACGATGCGGAAGGAGACGGCGCTGTCGGCCATCCAGCCGACGATGCCGTTGACGGAGGTGTTGCCGCCGCCGAGGAGGCCGCCGACGACGCCGACTGCGTTTGAGTTGACGACGGAGGTGAAGTAGCCTTCCTCGGCGAGGTGGCGTATCAGATCGCCCGTGAGGACGCCGCCTCCGACGACGACTTGGTCTTTGAGGTTGTCGAGCTGGATGGCGTTGAAGTTTCTCAGGTCGAGGTAGAGCGTCCTGGAGGTGATGGGGACGGCGGAGCCGTGGCGGCCTGCGACGGGGAGGACGACGAGGTTGTTGCTGCGGGCAAAGGTGATTGCCGAAACGACGTCTTGCTCGTTGTCTGGGACGGCGATGAGGGCTGGCGGGGAGGAGACTAGGGTGTCTGACCAGCGGGAGAGGAGGGCCGTGGCGGAGGCGTTGGGGTCGGGGATTGTGTGGGGGAAGGTGAGGAGGTTTGTGTCTTTGAAGGTTGAGGTGGTCATGTTTGCTTTGGATCTGGGAGAGCTATAGGGGGGTTGATGAGGGTCGATGTGTCGAGGTGGTGAGATGAGGGCGGTGATGAGACTCTAATGGGAGCATCACGGGTGGCTGGTTCATTGAACATGGGATTGACGAGATATATAAGTGAAAATCCATTGTTTGTATTATTGGCGTCTGACGGGGGAGAGGCCAGCCAAGCAGGTTCGTGTGCCATGCATAACGAAACCTTACGAGGCCAACCTGATAAGCACTTGTCTTTGAGCATCAGCCACTAGAAGGCTGACTTTACGACAACGAAGCAATCATGTTGGAGCTACTTACGTATGGGCTGCATTAGAGATATACAAGCTCTTTGAGCTCCCCAAAGTTCTCAAGGGCCCAAGAACGCACTTTTGGTGCTTGTGCTGCCTCTTGGAGCTCCCAAGCGTAAATTGACCACATCGTCAAGCCACCGGCTCATATGCCGTCAGCGGCAGAAGAAAATGAGAGGCAAATGACATTTGATTCCCAACCCGCCATTTCAATACTCTACCAACACTACCTTACAAGTAAACACAACAATGAATAACTTTTCAACTTGACTCCAAAGAAAAAGAGCCTCATCAATACTCGTTGCGCAGCTTAAAGTCACCCGGCGAAACAAGCCTCCTCCCCAGGGGCGTCATGTCCAGCAACGTCAACGTAGGCTGCACCTTTTCGCCGCCCCTCATAAACGTCGAGTACGTATGATAAATCTCCCCGTCCTGCTTCAAAAAGACGCTGAATCCGGGAACGTCGCCTTTAAAGTCCGGCTTGAACCGCGCGTCGTCGTCGTTGAGCTCTGCGAAGTTGTACTCCTTGGGGGCTCTCTCCTCGTCCAGCGTTGCGTGAAAGTCGTAGTTGAAGTCGGATTCGCCGGACGAGTACCACGGAAACGACCATCCTGCTCGCTTCTTGTACGCTTCAATCTTGGCGATGGGGGCGCGGGAGACGGCCACGAGGTTCGTCTGCTTGGAGCGCAGGTGGCGGACGTCGGGGAGGGACTCGCCCATGTGGGTGCATCCGGGACAGCCCGCGTCGTCTTCGGGGTTGAACATGAAGTGGTACACGATGAGCTGGTCCTGGCCGTCAAAGAGGTCCTCGAGGGAGAGGGTTTCGTTGTTGTCGCCGGGGCCTTGGAAGAGGTACGGCTTGTCGATCTTGACCATGGGCAGGGCGCGGCGCTCGGCGGCGAGGATGTCGCCTTTGTGGGTGAGGTCTTTTTCTTTGGCGAGGAGGGCTCTGCGGGCAGTGAGCCACTCTTCGCGGTTGACGACCTGTTGTTGTTGTTGCTGGTGGTGAGGAGATGTTGTGTGTTGAGTGTTGTGAGTTGACTTACTTTGCCGGGCATATTCGCTGTGATAGCGGTGACTAGTTGTTGATCGGTTCGACTGGAGCTGTATGAAGAAAATCTCGACTCGATCTTCTTTTGGACCTCAAACATTGATGAGCTCTGCGAATTCTAAGGGTTTCTCTTTTCAGCCTTATATCACCAAACAGAGTATATCGCCACGGCGACTCATCACCAGCCATATGCATGTTCCATGTTCACTAATCACCCTATCGAGTAAATCTTGCTTCCTTGCATCTCCTTTCATCAATTTCACGCCTGTGGCGCTTTTCACGCAGGCAGACATGCAACCGGCTTCTTCAGCTCATGAATAATCTAGGCAAGCTACCAAAGCCGGGTCTGGAATATCAAGTGGTGGCGTCCATCTCCAACTACCCAAAGAGGCGCTTTGCGGGAACGGTGATTGGCTACAGGTATTGTTCAAATTGATGAGGGGAACTTGAGCCTGAGAACTCTTCTGAACGATGCTTTTTGGAGTCCGTGATGGTTCTGATGGTGAATAGGGGGAAGATGTCACGGTAGGTTTGCATATGCGTGTCAGTTTATACGAGGTGCTGAAGATGCATGACTTCACCACAAAATTAATATAAGACACCCAGAAGCTTTTTGCTTTAAGGTGTCAGGAGATTGAGATGTCATAATGATTGAATAAAAAGTAGGGGCAAGGGGGATCCTAAGAGGGGGGATATCAGGAGAGCCCTTCGGAAGTAGTAAGCTTCAATCTCCTACCATTCATAGTAAATGCTTTATTGTATGTTTACAGTCAATGAAGCATCGCCAACATTATCCTTTGTCTGGGGATCAAACAGCCGGCGAGGCTGTGCTGTGATGCCATATCCTCGATAAAGACGCCAACAAACGAACAGACAGACGACTTGCGTCCTTGGACTCAAACAAGCAGTGTCTTTTCGGTCTCTCATATCCATCTATTCTACTTTGTCATAACACAATCCACCTTCCAGTCAAGTGATAAACCATCAGCCATGTCTGTCACATGAGCTGTCCTACTTCACTCGAGTAACTCAGCGCCCCGTTGATGCCAGAGGTTTGTTGAACAGAGAGCACAAATGTGAGCGCGAGAGCTCATAACCTGTTGAACAGAGAGCAATAACGTGGTGTATTGTGATGGTGAGAGATCTAAGTTATGATTGTAACGCGAGCAGTGAGGCGACCCTTTATAGGTACGCCCAGAACCTTCCTTCCGGCCCTTTCATGTACGGGGGGAAGAAAAGATGCGACCCCCGGGCGTCTTCCATCATCACATTCGCAAATAAGAAGAAGTAAACCGCAAAATAGACCAAATTATCCCTCCGTGACGATCCATATCATGTTCCAATATCCCCCCCTCATCCATGCCGTTACTCATCGCTTTCCTCCATCCCGACGTCTAGGATCTCAAGCAGTCTCGCTCGCCCAGGGACCACCATCTCAATCCACTTCATCATGGGATCCTCTGCTCGTTTCACGAGGAGTTGCAGAGTACCAGTAACCTCCTTACTTCAACAAGGTTGACCCCTGCCTTGTTCACATTCTTCTTCAGGTAACCTGAGATCTGTCAGGGAGCACGAGGGCTCATGACCTGTTGAACTGGATTGAGCGTCAGCCGCATACAACCGCCCATTGCATGAAAGCACGGGAACTCAGGGCCATAAGGCTTCCGTACTGATTGATGGAAGTGGCATTCGTCTTGCTTCCCAGCACCGGCATATGTCAATGGGACGCCAGCCTGGGAAGTCCGCCGTGTAAAGACGAGTCATCTCGAGCAGCAGGTCCGCGGTCAATATCCACCGAGGAGCACAGAATTATACCGGGAAGAGGCTTGCTTGAGACGGTCATGCTTGGTCTTTTTTCCTTTTGTTGAGATGGTTCAAGACACGCAATGTCCAGGGACATTGGGAAACTTGGTACGGTGGCTGGCCGTTTGCCACGGAGTAGCTTCACTGTGAAGGCATCAGACAATGAAGGCAGAATTGAGCAACAAACACAAGGCTTACTTGGCTTCAAGATGGCGTCGACTAGACGACTGCACAAAGACGGGACAAGACAAACCCCCGTTGCCGCCAGGGGGACGAGATTCCGCAGAGACGCCAAAGCGGACTGTTCCCCCTTTCGGATTTACCCAGATGCTCGTGCTCGTGCTTGTTCGAGCCACAAGCTTTGGGGGTGGAAGCCCGTCATAATAGAGCTCCTGCTCCTTCGGCACTTTGGAGGAATGGCCTGCATCCTTATCGTCGACAGACTGTCCTTGCAAGCGGCTCTTTTTGCCGGGCTTATAGTGATCTGATCGAGTCCTTCTCGTAGTCTTCCAGACGTGCAATCGTGGCTCACAGGCATCAACTGATGCGCTTCGGCGGGCTCGTTTTCGTTTCGTAGAGAAACAGTCACATTTCCCCCAACATCGTCATCCCCTGCTTTCCCCCCCTGATTATCCTACTTCTACCATCCACCGGGTAACAGCATCTCCAGTACGCTCATTGCAGTAGTGCTGGTGATGTCGGAAAAAGTCGAATGGTCTTTATTGTATTTGACCAGGTATTCATCTTCTGTACCGCTCAGTGACGAGTATTCGTAGACATTGTCCTCCGCCGTCGATGATGTGACAGGTCCTCGCCAAAAAGAGACAAAACAGCTCGAAGAAAGAAGAAGAAGAAGAAGAAGCAGAAGCAGAAGAAGCAGAAGAAGAAGATAACGCCATAATTCCTCTGAGTCGACCGTACAACTGCACTTGAGGTCCCTCGCAGCTTGTTGCCAATGTCGCGGGGTTTGAAAGAGCTGATGATAACTCATCCGAGAACAGGTGAACCTTGCAGGGGCCATCCGTAGTATGAGCAGATCGCTTTTAAGTGGCCAGCTTAGTCTCGGTCGGACCTTGTCTTGCTGGATCCCGAGATAGATGGGGATGCTGATAAGGGAGGAGGGTGCAAAGAGGTCGAATAGCACTCAGCTTTGAGAAGGGCTGTGGCGAAGTCAAATAGATGGGAACGTTGTAGATAGAGATAGACAGTTGTTGTAGATGAGATGAAGGAATGTAGTAAAAGTAGATATCAATGTTGTACAAGTGCGCCTGTTCACAAGACGTATCAAACAACAGTATTTGGTCAGCAAGACGCAAAAGAGACAGAGGAAGACAATGTAGTTACTCTATTATAACGATTGATGAAAAAGAGAAAAAGGAGACACGTGGAAATGTTTCGAGCTCATCACAATAGATACGACTGGGTGAATACGTAGTAAAATAAGAAGGTTAGCCCCTGAAAATATCCAAACAGAAGGTGCGTTCATCACAGCTCTCCCTTACCGAAGGAACGCTTGTGGTAGCATCAGGCAGTGTCAAGCCGTTGAAGGCATCTATCCATTCTCTCACACAAGGCCGGATCGATCCAGTCTATTCAACGCAGTGCCTTGCAGTAACCGTATAAAAATGCTGTATTGGCCCAATACAAAAGTCTTCCTCCAAAGAATCAGATATAGAGCCTACTCAACCTGCTTCCATAGATTCTCCAGCTGCGCAATCCGCATCCAATCCTCCGTCCGGTTCGCATCCGAAAGTCCCTGAGTGAAACTATTCCAGTACTGCTTCGACTGCGCCCCATAGCTCGTGTTGAACCACCCAAGGCTGCTATTCCCATGCCTGTGCCCGTCCCCGTTCCCAAACATCGTCGCCATGCTGTCCATGCCGCTGTACCGAATGCTCAGCATCGCGTCGGAAAAGGCCGTCTGCCGCTTCATGTCCTGCATCGTCCGGATCAACTCAATCTGCGAGATTGTCGCCTCGTACACTTGGAACCTCTGCACGCAGCACGTCTTGAACTGCGCCAGCGCGGCCTCCGAGTCTTCGGACCCGGGATCGCCTGCTCTGCAGACCTCGAGCCACAGATCACGCATCCGCGGCGACCAGATCTGGCAGATTGTGGCCTGCTCCATGTACTCGCCGTTGATCGGCAGCGACTCCCCAAGCGGCGTCTGATAGACAAAGTCGACGTAGCACTCGTGGCAGAACAGGGCCTCGGGATATCCCCACCACCTCGCCTTGCCGCTCCCCTTGATCCGAGGACAAGCAGGCACGCCGGCAAACGTCATGACAAAGTCCGACAGGCACGAGAAGACGCCCCGATCCAGCATCTCGCCAAACTTGCACATGTATTGTGAGAAGCGAGGGCTCGCGGGGCAAAAGTCGCACACGTAGGCAGTGTACGTGTCTCGATCCGACAGCTCGAAGAACCGGTCCAGGTCCCTCGTCTGGACATAGCCGGCGTAGCACGCCTCGCAGATGTTGAACTTTTCGCACCCCGGAATCGTCCACCAGTTGCCGTAGAGGATCCCGTCTGCCGTACACGGAACGAGGCTGCAGATGATCTGCTCCGCCTTTGCAAAGACTTCGAAATCCCGTCTGCTCAGCGCTGCCTCTAATGCCCTCGCTGTTGACAGATTTTTGTCTGTTAATCGGCAAGGCCACATCTCCAGATCCGTGTGGTCGGACAGGCGCTGAAACTCTCTTCTGAAAGGTGTCAACGCCAGCTTGTCCAGATAGCACGTCTCGCAGACTTGAAATTTGTCGATTCCATAGTATTTTGATATGTACCATGGCATGGCATCGGACCGTATCTGCTCGCCCGTGCACGTTGGAAGTCGGAGACGACGACGAGCGGCGACCACGAAGCCGTTCCAGTTGTTGTGCTTGGACTTGGAAGCTGCAGCACTCGAGATGTATGGGATGCTCAGGTCGCAGCTCCATTTTGTGATGACTCCCTCGGGATAAGTGCCGAAATAGGACTGGAAGCTGGTCCCAGCTATGTGATCCTCGTAGCAGGCCTCGCATGCAACAAACCCATCGACCTCGCCGCCCACCATACCATAGAGAAGCCGGCCCTCAGTGTCCTCCGTCAAGGCTTGCCCAGGACAGCGCTTGATCTGTAGACGCCTGGTCATGAATTCACGCAGCGGATTCACATTGTTCGTTCGAAGGGCCTCGGGCCAGAGAACTTGCTTCACTCGAGGAAATCGAAACCCACAGGCAGCGATTTCACCGGCAGGCCACTTTATCTGCTTGAACTGAACTTCAAGAGCCGTTCCTTGGATGTGGTCGGCATGACATCTGGCGCATATGAGGTAGTCTGCCGCGTCGTCGAATACGTCCGGGAGGTAGTACCATGTCAGCGAGTAGCTGATAGCCCGGCCCTTGGGGCATTCCGGCATGACCTCGAGCGGATGTCCAGTTGCTCGCACAGGATCCGGCGGTCGCGGGCCATCTTCCTCGAGCTCATCTGGGGAAAGCGGGCTTGATCTGTGTTCGCTCTGGTGAAGCTCAAGGTCGCTCAGTTCTTCGGCGACATCGTCAAATGGGTTGTATTGAGCTGGTGGTCTCCCAGCCATGGCTCTTACATTGGTTTATGTTTCGTCGCCAAATTCAACGAGCCGTACGTGACAAGAGAGTCTTGGTCATAGAGTCTCATCAGCAGTTGCAAAGTACGAGCAGGTTGCGATATTTACCTGGCAGGCCTGTTCAGCCTCGACATGGCGGGCCAGCTGCGGCTGAACATTTCGACGACTGCAAGGCAGAATCTTCATCGTGCCCAAAACGAACTAATACTCTGCATATCCGAATGCACATTACATGTCCGGACACATATGCGTGCGTTTTCAGGACATGACGTGGCATGCAGGCAAGTAACAGGTCGCTTTTGACACTCCCAACGCCATGCACTTCGTAAACAGAAAGGTATTCGACCATTGGCGACTGTTGCTCCCATTTAGCCGAGATATGCAGCGGAAATCAATAGTTCCAAATCCCACACAGTTTTGCAGCTTGGCTTACTTCAAAAGCCTTCAACATCGTCGGATTCCCAATCTTACTTAGCCGCTGGGTGACGGTCAAAAGATGTATGAAGCTCAACTCATTAGGTAGTGGCGAATAGCTGCCCGAAACTGTGTAAGCACAGTCCTTTCTGGGTTTTGTGCCACCACCACTGTAAGACTTCGACGGATGATATCTGATATGTGATCAGACTGATAATCAGAGGTTTCTGACGGTTCTCGAGAGAGGCATATTTGCCATAGCCAGGTCTGCAGACTCTCGTTCGCATCGCAGTCGTGGTCTTTCATCCAGGTCTTAGAAATAGCCGACGATAAGAGCAGGCGGTAGACTCCATACATTGAAGAGGCTCCTGTCTTCACGTCAGTTAATTTGCTGAGCCTCACGTCTGCCTAGAATCCGCATATCCCCTCGATAAAGTCCAACGCCTTGATACGGTAAATTTTCGATATTGAAACCGTGGCCATTTGTACAAGCATACCTGCCGCATTGTAAATCCGTTTGACACTCAGTATCGAGGTCATAGATGCAGCTATCAGAGACGAGGCAGAACCGTATACTGCCAATGCCACTCGACGACTCTCTTGCAGCTGGACAGTCCCCTCACCCAAAGGCAGAGCTCGGTGGCGCGAAGAGCACAAACTGCCACTTGAAGAGGCCTCCGTGAAGCTATCGTGACATTGCGCTCAGCTTGAAACCCAAAGCTAGATTTCCACAGCGGGATCTTAGCATGGTCGCTTGACGCCTGATCGTCCATCGTGCCGCCTTGTCGGTTAGCCTCTCTAGGCTGGCGGATAAGTTGCTCAGACATCAACTTTGTCAAACCCAATAGCCGCGGTCGCTTAATGATAAGTATATTTCAGTTCCGGTCGGTTGGACCGCGTGCAAGTGCCGTTCTTGTCTTAGGCCGGCCATTGAGTTATCTTGGTCAGAGTCAGCGGCAGCTCGACTATCCGAGAGCTTTCCGAGGAAAAGAATCAATTCACGATGCTGATTGGCTTGGCTCTGCTCGCACAGGAGCGGAAGAGGGTGAATAGATAGGCTATTCCACTCCAAATGCATGTCTCAAGCGCGGCCGTTGTAAGCTTAACCAGCCCACCTCTTTGGTGAACCGATCAATGACAGCAAGGAGTTGAACCACCCTAACGAACGCCATTACCCCAGATGACAGCGGAGGTCTCACCCTCCTTGCTACCGCAAGGCTGATAAGCGAGGAGAGTGTTTTGCTATTTCCGGTCCCAACCTGCCGGAAGTTGGACATCCACATCTCCGCAACAGCCGGCGCCATGGTAGTGTTAGTCACGAGGGGAGGCGAACAATGAGGGCAAATTCACAGCTGCCACATGAGCCTCCGTCCCCCTCGTCCGCGATTAACGTCAGCATCCAGAGGGAAGCCACTCAGACCTAGAGGGACGGTCGCGGCGATTGATAAGTACCGGCGCTAGTCGTGAGTCGAAGCCTGACAAATGCTCGTGCGTCGGTTCACACCCCCTCCACCTCGCGGATCGCGATAGGGCCAGAGACGATCACAAGGGAGTGAGCCGAAGCCTCTCGGTGATTGGCTGTTGGAGCCATGTGAGCTTGGGCGATAGTTGGGATGGCGGGGAGTAGACAGCATCCAGCGTTGAACCGGGTGGTACTAGTTCTTTGCTAATTTGGTAGAGTTGACTCCTCGGGACAGCTGCCAAGATGCAAAGCTCGCAGCCAGGGCGTCGTTTCCCTCGTACTCGTGCTGCCGGGGTTTGGACCATCGAAGAGAGGCGTTGCTGGCGATGTTCGACAAAGGCTCGAGTCTCTAGCCACCCACAGGCCCTATCAGCCGTGGGACATGCTAAGCCCGCCAAAGTCCGCGTGCTCCAACAAAAGAGCGTTATGCGGGGGGAAGCCATAACAGCCCGCTTACAGAGCAAAGCGAGATATCCGAGCTCCGTGGACTTTGCCATTCGCCACTGCACCGGCCAACGGCCACCCCCCTCAGGCACAACGTTTGGTCGATTTCGTCCGAGCCCAAGCCCCAATGAGAGCTCCAAGCTACCATGCGTGTTCAAGCATGTCAGACCTCCGGTGCTGCCCCGTGCTATGGGCGAGCTTGATGCCGGCAAAGGTGGGGGCATCCTCGGTCGTGTGATGGGATAGAGATGGGTCCCGGACACCGAAATGCGCGATCAACCGACCAAGGCGATCACCCACGCCTATGGCCCCCCTGTCTTTCTGGTTCCTGAAAGAGGTGATAGTGGACGGCAAGGAGGGAGTGTAGCGACGGCTGTTGTAAAGGCCGACACGCCTGACTTGGTCATGCAGGCACCGCAATCGGAGCGATGGTAATATGGCGCGCAGTGAGTCCTCGGCGGATCGGATTCAACGAAGACACAACGGTCTAAAAGGCATTCGGTTCGCCGTCGTCAGAGGACAGGCACTCAGGACTAGCGATGGCTAGGAGTCACACGGGGTAGCTCCAGATGGCGACTCAGATAGACTGTAGTATCATTGTAGAGCATCTTTCCGGATATCTCTGTGTAGAAGCAGGGAATGGAAGCTGGGTGAATCTCTGCGTTCTCATTGTCAGAGCTTGATATGTTATGACGATGTATTCGAGCCTTGACATCGCAGCGCAGCTTTGGTGTTGTATCGAGGCGGCGAAGATGAACCTGTGCATTACATATACGAACCTGTTGAATCTTCCAGTATCGAATTGGCCATTGTGAATTCATTCTCCGTATTCGAAGCATTGGTAAACAGAACAGTGATAAGTAAAGGAGTTGATATGGCCAAGCAAAGGATATCACTGAGGAAGAGGGCCTCTGGTTTCATCTTGTCTTACCTAAGTAATCGGCGAGCGGGAAGGAGCAGGCAAAGCCGCACTCGGCATCCGTTTACTACAACTCAAAGCGGCTTAGTGCTATTGCCATTTTCCAGCTTTCATCTCTCGTGGGAACAGCTGTGGCTGCTGTATGCAAGTTATGCACGACATACAATAAAGCGTAACGTAAAGTACTCGTTCCTGATGTTCGAAGCAACTACATCTATAATTATCCTTGAAGTTACTTACATCGTATCAATACTTGCAGGAAACCAAGCCATTATATCAGAGTCATCTGGCAAAACCGGCGACATACCTCCGACTGCTCGAGTCGTTGACTCCTCTGTCTCGAAGTCGATGCCGACAGCCAGACATGTCTCGCTGGTAGTTGCCTTATTTGGCAAGGCGCCGGCACTCGTCATGCTACGAGACCTGCGTCAACCTCCTACGTCTGAATGATGGCCTTATTCCAAGCATTTTTACTGCTTGTCATTCCTCCTGTATCCAGGTTATATGCGAAAGACGTAGCAGCGTGCTTCAAAGGAGAAAAGGCGTATTGAAACAACGCCGCCAGAGTTTATTTCTGTAGCCGTTGACTTATGTTCCCACCTAGAGCTCGACATATCCTATGACAACTCTTCATAAGCTCAGAGGCTCGTATATACTTCGTTCATCGATCCCGAACATCTACAGCCCAGAATCATACCACGTCAAGTGCTGGTGGTGTATTGTCCCATCCCCAATGCTGCTGCAAATTCGCGACCCTCTCCGCCGTTGTGTACCCCGTTTCTCGCTGGATGCTGGTAAGCAGCTGAGCCAAGGCCGTTCTCTGTTCATGCGTCTCAAAGCAGAGTCCGGCTATATACAGCGGCTGTACCATATGGAGCCGAACAGGGTCGTCTGGTCGCCCCAGGGAAATTGCGCATATCTCAGTAGCATGTCCCTCGATCTGGGATGACAGTTGGCGATATGCATTGAGGCGCTTGGCCACGAATTCCGGATGTGTCTCCGATACCTTTTGGTTCAGTGGTTTGTGAAGCAACAGAAGGAGTTGAACGAAATGATACAGGACTGCAGCCGTTGCGCACATGGCGTTGGCATAAAACAGTTCCTGGAACACGCTTTGAAATTCCGACCGGGGGGCCATATTGTCCGAAGGCGTGGGGATATTGTTGTACCTCTGAGCTATTCTTGCGCAGGGCTCAAAGGTGTCTGGCAGCGCGGCGCACCAGTTGTCGAGGTGTTGAGAGATTGTGTCCCAGCGACTTCGGTTCGTCTTGCCAGCTTCCGGCGGGCTGTTTTCTGACGGTTTGTAGCCACCTTTCTCAGTTGCCACGAATGCGAGTGTCTTCAGCATCACCCAGATCAGAGTCCTGCAGGCCGCAGTCTCGGTCATTTGCAAATGGTGGCCCGAACTCTCGTCATTGCAAAGTGAAATTGGCATGTGAATTCCATCAACAACACCCATCGGTAGCCCTGCCGCTTTCCAGAGCTCGAGGTTTTCTATGTCAATGCGTGGCGTGGTCTGTTCGACGTAAGACGTAACCGAGTCAATGCAGACAATGTTCCAAAAGGACGCTTGCCAGGCTCTTCGAGTGTGCAACCCATATGTTCCGCCGCGTATATTGAAGTCTGTACTTTCGAAAATCTGTCTCAAGTTGAAAGTCAAAAGATACTGAGCGCCAGACATGTGTCTATAGGCGTCACCGTTAGCTAAGAGGTTGCTAATGAAAGGATGCCTTGATAAGCGTACCTAGAGACTTCTGCAAAGCGGTTGTCAAGAGACTCGTAGAGAAGAAACACAGATATTGCCGCCAAAAGATCGTCCACAACGTTATGAGAGCCCTGGTCGCTTGAAACTCGGCGCCTCTTGAACGATGGTGACACGGCCGAATGCAAGCTCGTTGGCATGTCTACGGATGATGGCGTGGCTGCTGGCGATGGGGAAGGGCTGCCGTCTCGTAGTGTTTGCAGCAATCTCATCATGTGGCCGATCGCTTTATCGTAAAAGCTCGCCGCCTTGTAAAACCAGTCAATGTGAGCCGTGTCGGAATACTGCTCCAGCATCGACCGGCCAGGGGTCTGATGGGTCGATGAGTAGGTCTCTCGCTTTGTCTTCCCGAATTGCTTGGCCGCGATGGCAGCCAAAGCGTTCTGCAAAAGAGGGCTCCTTATTGCCTTGATGGGCACAATGTGTCCGAAAAATCGCTCTATATCAAAGACGTCCAGACACGGGCTGATTCGTTCCGCAAAATATCGTATCAGATATGCAGTTTCTTGGTCGGCCTCACTCGAAGAGTCAGGCAGCGGAGACGATATTTCGGACTCCAATCTCTCTGATCGATCTGCGTCCATGCCGTATCCAGGTTGCGAGAATCCTTCCAGATCGACATCGCCAAGCCATGATAGAGACGGTCCTTGCGGGCCACTGGCATCGTTTATCAACGAGAGAGAAGGTATAAATCCGCAGCAATTGTTACCGTCAGCGAAGTAAATCTGGGGATCGATGTCGAAGAAGCTGGCCTCGAAGTCTGTGTCCGAGATGTTCTCAGTCGTGAGAAACGAGGGGTCAGGTATCCCCTGATGTGTAGGAGGGACGCCCGGGGGAGGCCCCCCTAGACCAGCGCCTTGTAGAGTCTCATGTTGAACTTGCGCTCGAGCTTCACCTGGGGTTGAAGCGTCGACCCGGGTCCGGTCCCGTTCGGTGCCACCCGGGGTCGTCGTGGGTAATGATGCTGTATCTAACGAGCCGAGGAACGGCGATGAAGCAGAAGACGACTGAGTCGCAGGGTGTGATTCTACAGATTTGGCAAGACTGCTTCCCTGCGGGCTAGCACTAGCCGAAGAGAACTTCTTGCGGAGGTTCTGGCTCTCATCGAGGAACCGGCGGAGATGGTTGTAGCCAGGGCATGAGCGAGACGACTTTTCGCATCGCTCACAGCCGGGCAGGCGCTTGTCGCACTGAGAAGACGTGAGACAACTGCACAGCCGAACAGCAAGGTGAGACAACTCTTCTCCGCGGACGCGGTACATACCTTGACACGGCGCTTCCTGCAGAGGGTGCAGGGCACGGTGGAAACGTCCATCGTGTCGGATCAATCAAAGCACGACCGGCTCCTGATGCTCGCTCTCGCGATCCTATTATAGAATGAGTGCGTCGATGAAAATGAAGCCCTGGACCGAGTCACCGAGCGGCCCGCGTTGAGTGGCTTGACGTGGTTGATGAGAGGTTGAGTGAGCTCTGGGGTTGATCGAGAGCAGGTCGGGCTTGTTCAAGGCGAAGGTGAGCGAGCGAATCGCCGACGGTTCCCATGTTGGGACTAGCGGCCATTGACAACGCTGCCCTATCCCGAACAAGGCAAGACACGCAGAGTGACAAGGATACAATGAGCAACGCACTTTGTCATCCATCGTCGACATTCTCTCATCGACTCGGGCAACCTTTGGCTGCTAACACCGCTCAAGGCGATCACGGGATATCGGCTTCTGCTCTTCTTTTCTCACTGTCTCACATATCTTGCGATAGCATCTGGCCCTGGACAGTGTGACCCTCTGCGACACAAGAGAAGCCCCATTGACGGGCATCACTGGGTAGAGGGCTTGCCAGTCTCGGCACCTGCATCAACCAGCAGCGAACGGTGACGGCCTCACTGCGCTATCCGAGACGGTGGTCATGAAGCCGGGCGCCGGGAGATGCTGAGCGCGAACCTACATACCTGTGTAGACGCGGCAGCCCTGGCCGGCGGCAATTAGACAGTCATAATGAAAATTCAAAGGGTATTGCCAGCTCGTTTCCTTCACCGTTTGACGTTGAGTTCGGAGTTCTCTCTCCTTGACGGGCAATTATACAGGCCATATGCTAACATTCATCAGCTGTTCATCTATCCGGTCAAATCACTCCTACCGATTGAAGTGTCAATTGCGGAAATCACGAGTGAAGGGTTTCGCTTTGACCGGCAGTATATCCTCGTCAGAGACCCTCGGAGCCATCCGACAATACGGCCTCACCTAGCCGAGCATCTTACCGTCAAGCTGGTGTATAAGCTGGTGCTCTTCCAGCCGTCAATCGACGACGACTGGTCAGAGCTGACAATCAAGCACAGGACAGCCCAGCCAGAATCTTCCATCACGATCCCGCTCACGCCGTCACCGCTGTCATGTTTGGAGGCGCCGTCGTACCAAGTGAGCATATTCGGCACAGAAGCCACGGGAGTCGATATGGGCGACGGCCCAGCAGAGTTCTTCACCAAGCATTTGGACATACCGACGCGACTGTTGTACATATCCGGCTCAGGTAGCCGCGAGATCCCCGGGGCTGCGTACATTCCCAAGCACCGCCTGCCGTTGACAATACGGGCCGCGGGTGACCACTTCCAGCCCCAGCGAATCCGTTTTGCAGACGCTGCACCATTTCTCGTCACATCAACGGCATCCGAGGTGGATGTCCGGTCCCGGTTGCCGCCAGAAAATCAGCAGGAGGATGTCTTGCTCCGCTTCCGTACCAACATTCATATCGATGTGGGATCCGTTGCGCCGTTCGACGAGGATAACTGGAGAGAGCTCACCGTATTTGGGGAAGACGGAACGACCCCTAAAGCGATTATCCGATGTGTCTTCAAGACCCCTCGCTGCCTAAGCGTAAATGCCGATATAGAGACAGGGACTGGGTCCCCGCGAAGCACACAAGTCTACGGCTTGATAGCGAGGGATAGGCGTGTAAACAAGGCATATCCTCGTAAGACAAATCTTTTGTCATCTCCTCTAGATATCAGCAACTAACACTTTGAATCTAGTCAAGCCAGTGTTCGGGCAGTGGTCGTTTGCTGGTCCAAATGGAGCCCTGCTTCGAGTTGGCGACGAAGTCCGAGTCACGGAGAGGGGAGCAAACGACAACTTGAGTGAGAATGGAAGTAACTCAAAAAAGTGAGCTGCCTCCATGGGCGGTTTTCAAGTCCAATGGCGAGACAGTGTTATGCCGACATGGCTTTATCGCAGGATGATGGGATACTTAATGGGAGCTCAGATGTAAAAGTGCCTGGTGAGGGGCTCAATTTATAACCTAATTATAACTTGGCATTTAAACAACACACGTTCATAAGCTTTGCATAAGATGTTTCCAATGTATGTTTAACAGCACGTGCTCAAAGTATACAGGATCCATAGACTCTCCCCCGAATCACGAAAGAAGGACTTGAGAAGAAAGCGGCAAACCGAAAGGTGAATAGGCTATCCAAGAGCTACATCCCCTATCCAGGACCATGAACGGGTGAGATCTCCTCCACTTAGCAAGAGTTCTTTCTCCGAGGAATGCTTTGAAGCTTTACGAGACCGCATTCGGTCTCGATATCTTAGGCGCTAGTCCGATTGTAGCATGTCTCAGCGAGCATACGAGATACAATACTTGGAGTTGTGGATATCGCCGACAATCAAGATACGAGAACGAAGACCGCCATTCAACTTTGATTGTTGCTTTCGAAGTGTCAGATGGGTCAAGTAGAATAATGGTAATCGGGATTAAGGCTCCCGAGAGCGTTGTCATGAGCTGACATTCGCTTCTGTATGAAAGTGCGTACGAGGGGAAAGCATGTCCTACTGCCACGTATATCCGGGGCAAAAGAGAGAATAGTATAACTATGGGCACGATTACCATAACATGAAATCTGCTTTGTTTACCATCACTATTCACCTCCAAGGGCCATCACAGCGCAAGCTTCGCCCTTCCCTCTTTAGCTCCTTACTGAACAATGACGGTCCTCCGAACCTGTGCCAGCGATGACGAGACGACTGAATATCTCGAGACTCCGGCTACAGAAGAGACTCTCGATGGAACCAGCGTACAGGAACGACTGCAGCCGGATGAGCATGATGGCGGATACGGCTGGGTGTGTGTCGTGTGCCAGTTGATGATAACGGCGAGCACATGGGGAGTCAATGGTGTAAGTCCAAGCACCCAGACCAGCAGCAACAACAATCACGGGACATCTCCCCTCAAGATTAGCGGCAATCATCTAACTGTTTCTTCGCATATACAGGCCTTCGGAGTATATCTCACTCACTACATCTCAACGAATGCCTTCCCCGGAACCTCTGAAATCGCATACTCCTTCATCGGCGGCCTCTCCCAGTCCCAGATCCTCCTCATCGCCCCCCTCGTCACGCACGCCACCCGCACATTCGGCACGAAACCTCCCCTCGTCGTCGGTGCAGTTATGGAAGCCGGCGCTCTGATTGGCGCCAGCTTCGCGAAGCAATCATGGCAGCTCTTTCTGTCGCAGGGCTTGCTCTTTGGCTGGGGCTGCTCGTTCCTGTACATTGGCACCATTGGCATCATTCCCCAGTGGTTCGCCCGGAGAAAGGGTATTGCCAACGGGATTGCCGCCGCGGGAAGTGGTATTGGGGGCTTGATATACAGCCTCTCGACGGAGGCGATGATTTCCAATATTAGTGTCGCTTGGGCCTTTCGCATCACGGCTATCTGCACTGCTGCGGTGAACATTGTCTGCATCATCTTGATCAAAGACCGAAACAAGCACATCCAGCCCACTCAGAACGCCTTCGACCTTGGCCTCGTCCGAAGACCGGAGCTTCTCCTCATATCGACCTGGATGTTCCTCAGCATCATTGGATATACGTGCGTTTTGTTCTCGCTGCCGGACAATGCGGTTCGAATTGGCCTTACTGCTCATCAAGGTTCTATCCTGGGCGCCTTGGCTAATCTGGGGATGGCCATTGGAAGACCTGTGGTGGGCTACTTCAGTGACCGCGTGGGAAGGCTCAACATGGTGATATCGGCAACTCTGCTGGCTGGCATTTGGTGTCTGTGTCTCTGGACATCGGGGACATCGTACTCGGCCTTGCTTGCATTCTCAATTCTTGGAGGGACAACAGTTGGTACATGCTGGGCTGTAAGCTCCCCTTATCCCACTTAGAAACTTGTGATCGAGACTAACACAAGGGCTCTCACAGATGGTCGGGCCCATGTTGGCAGATGCTTTCGGCATGAAGCTTCTCCCTTCGGCACTGTCCATAGTCTGGACGATTTCTGCTGTCCCGTCGGCTTGTAGGTCTACTGTTCTGGCTTCTCATTGGACATGATGCTGATCCGATCATAGTTGCCGAGGCCATGGCGCTGGGACTTCGCCGGACGCATGCTCCGGTCTACCTGGACGTTCAAATATTCTCTGGTTGCATGTTTATTGGAGCTGCACTCTTCTTGGTGCCGCTTAGATTCAAGAAGAGAATTGAAGCGATAGTGCTTTCCGAAAAGCAATGACACGTCTAAGACGTCCATAATTACCACTTCTTTTTATTAATGGGGGGTCTGGACTTTACACGACAAGACATAGACCGAGGCGAAACTAGATAGATGCATATGCCAACACATTAGGGAGACGAAATATAGAGGAACTGGAAAGTCAATTTGGGCAACTATTTCCTGCGGCCTGTCAAACCGCCTATGTGCTTGAATCAGCAGAGATCAAGAACTATGAACAGCTCATGATAGGCATTTAAAGCTGAATGCTACACCATATTTGACAACTTGACCCGTATCTTCATCGACTCATACAAACCATAATAGCATCTCTCAGATGATACATCAATATCAAATTCACTTGCGACTGTTTATCACTTACAGTTGCATACCTCGACGTATGCAACAGACGGTGCTAGTCAGCTCGTCCGTCCACGGCTTGTGGCTTGACAATGCTAAAAGCAGCACTGGCATGTGGCGCAACAGGCAAAACCGCGCCAAATCCGCCTCGGTCAAAGAATGATGGTTGCCGCAAACTCGACAAGCCGGACAACCTCCGCTGTCAAACTCCGCTTCAACAGGAAATAAGGTAGGCGTCTTTGAAAAGAGCCTCTCCATTTGACACACACTCTCCATAATATCAGCATTCTAATGGGGTGTGCGGAAATATAGTGCTCAGTTGCCCCCAAGCCAGCCAGCTTATGTCCGTCAAGCTTCTCAAGCCTCGTAGGGCTCTTGATGGCTCTCCCCTATCCCAAAGATAGAAGTTGCACTAAATGAGCCCTTCCAAAGCACATCAACCACAAGCATCAAGGCTAGATAGAGAAACGGCAGACGGCAAGACGGCAACTGGAGAGATCGCCTAGGAAAAAGCTCGCTAAGATATTACTTCTGGCGTTTTCCCTTCCTTCTTTCCCCCCCAGAAAGCTCTCCTCAGCACGGCTCGTAGCAGCCAATAAGAGGGACGCCATCAACACCACAAGCATGAGCCCAGAAAGCCGACAATTGGCCAAGTAAGCGCGAGATTGGAGCTTGTCCGCGGAGAGGTAGTAGAATCTCAAGTTCTGACCTCGGCGATGGCGCTTAGAGGTAGCTTTTGAGAATTTGAGTTTGCGAGTCTGCCTCGAGATGCCTAGGCATTATTTCCAAATCGAGGTCACGGTATCACCACTCCTTATAACCAGGTCTTTAGTGCCTCGGCCAAGATACACGCCCGTCAGCCCTACTTGCCTACCTCATGAAGATTGGAGGAGATACGCATTGGTGATGGAAGGGGGGAGGGGCGTATTGGAGAGCCCGCTCCAGCGGGAAGTGTCACTCAGACGGAGCCGCGCTTTGGGCATGGTGGAGAGCAATAAGGTAACTTGGTAGGGCAGTGATTGCTTACATATGTTGCCTTTTACCCATTTTGCGGGTTTGCAAAGGCGATAAGGCCAGGCAGATGGAGATTGCGGAGTAAATCGAACCATATTTGCGAAATGGGCCGCTGAGAGATCATGGCAGCACCACTGCACCAGGTGTTGGACGATGCAGAGGCAGCTAAGCAGAACAGACGACAGGGGTTGTTGACTTACTAACCGCCAAAAGAGGACGGTTCACGGGCATTTTGAGAATTATCGTAGCACCTCAAAAAATACAAGAGAGAAGAGGAGAGAGGGTCCGCGGGGGGCGTGTGTGTTTCTGGATACTACTACTACTACAGCCATGCTATCGATTGCGCCGAACGCAGATGGTCTGATAAAGCTGATGGTTCGTTAATCTCTGAATGCCCTCATTATTGCTCTAGCCTCCAGCGCTCCGTGGTGCAATCCTCATTCATGGAGTCTACTCCTCACCTCCGAGCGGGATCTTGTGTGGATGTGGGGAAGCGTAACATTCATTCCCACATGCACTTCTCCTCCTCACCCTACCCTCGCTATCGTCTGTCTCTCCCCATAATGCTTCTCTCGCTTAACAATCGCCGCAGCAGCATGTGCCCATGTCCGATGCGCTGGTCACTCCGGACAAAGGAGAAGGCAGGGGGGGAGCGCAGGAGAAGGTACCGGAAGGCACCAGAGCTATCGGGGGTTCTGAGCTGCTGGCATCAACTCCGCATGGACTTTGTGTAGACTGCGGCGGGCTTTATGTGGGAAACAGATGCGGAATACGTGTACGGATTTCGTTATGGTGCGGGATTACGATCTGATTGATTTGTTTAGAGCTGCAAGCATGTCCGTTGACCCTACCAAGGTGTGCCAAGATTCGGTCAGGGGAGCCAGAGGATTTCCAGTCCGAATATCACAAGCACAAGCAATAGGTGTGTGTGTCTGTGTGGTGTGACGGGCTGTAGCAGGAACCCGTCCCAGCATGCAGTCTGTGGATGCCGATATCTCACCAACAAGCAAGCATCGGACAACTCCATCAAAAGACCACACATACACACACACCGGCTTTCCACCTTTTGTGTTTCTTGTCACGATCCTTGGAGAAAACGGCAGAGGCAACCACCCCATGTCCCGACTTTCGTGATTCATGCGCGCTTGATCATTGGGCCGTTATGCCCAACTTACAGTATGTATGTACACCCCCCTTTACGGCTGACGAATCAGCCTCCGCCAGCTAATATCGCGAATCCTTTTCCCTTGCCGTTATGTTAAGTTTGGGCGAATCGATGTCGGAGGCTCTCTTTTCATTCCACATCGTCTTCCCTGTTTTTGCTGCTTGCTGCGAGAGTTGAAGCAAGGGGGTGGCGTATTGTCGCAAGAAGAGGGGAAAAGGGGCCCATTAACAACAGAACAGCAAGGCGAAAGGAGGAGGATCTGGGGAGGATCTCGTCGGCATTGCAAAACACCACACACATCACGGCTATTGCCCTCCCATCTTGCATGTCTCTGCCCCTAGTCCGTCCAGACGCCAACGCATCGTGAAAAACTTCTTGTACACGCCCCCCCCCCCCGAGTGTCCATTCTTTCCGACCTTTGAGCGGATACTATATCCCCATAGCTTATTCTCTTCCTCTTTTTCCCCCTGTCTTTGAAAAGACAATAGAAGAAGATGAACTACCGTAGATTCGTCGCCGCTGCAGCAAATTTTTTCCCAAATCTTGCATCGCCTCAATCGTTCGTTCGCAAGGTAGCCATCGGAGATGCTGAGTCGTGCGTATCCCGGGCCCTTCCCTGTCGGACTCCATCTGTTTCTGTGAGTGAGGTGTCCACGGGACCCTTTTTCGCTCTGGAGACCCGAGCGCCCGAACGATTTTAAGGTGAACGAAGAAAAGAAAAGATGCCCACTTGGGCAGATCGAGACCGCCCACTTGGACATCAAAGATGGAGAGAGCCTGTCGACCTGATTTTTTTTTTTTCTTTGGGTTTTCACGCTTGACAAGCTCCGTTTTTTACTGAAGTTTCTGTTTTTTCTTTTCGGTTTTTGCTGGGAGACTGGGGCGGATATTGCGGATCCTCTGCTAGATGGATTTCCGCACTCTCTCTCTTTTTTTTTTCCTTCTAGCTCTTTGTCGGTTCTTCTCGTCAATTCCCTGCAATATCAAATTACTCGCACGAGTCAACTCAGCATAACGCACACCGGAGCATTATCAATCAACCATTTGATAAAAAGTAAAAAAAGATGCCAATGATTTGTCTGGCTGCATCCTCACTATCAAGCGTCGCCGCAACCGTAAAGGCGCAGAAGTCCGTACAGTAGTAATACCACCACCACATTACCGGAGCCGCAACTCCTCAGTCTCATCTGACCTGCGAGGATTTGAAATGCAAAGTATGTACGTACCTGACAATGACAAACAAGGGCTGGGGCTTATCGGCGTGTCACCTCCCACCGATGCCGCTTCGTCCGAGCGAGCTTACCTTACCTTGGCTCTGGGAAACGTGGCTGTTGAGTAGTACCTAATTGGGGACCTGACCTTGAATGGTGGTGCCGCTCGGCCCATCCGCCATTGCCGCGGGCTCTCGGACTTTGTCAACCGTCCACGGTTCCCGAAACAGGAAATTGTACCAAATTCAGGCTTTCTGAATTTTGGTCACTCATCACAGGTCACGCACAGTCACAGATCACAGTCATTTCGCAATGCACACAATTTGTAAAGATCGCAACAGTAGATGAGTTTGTAACAAGTTTTGTTATTGTTATTGTAATTTCTTGTCATTGGAAACGAAACATTTTTTTTTTTTCCCTGTTTCGTTCCCATGCTGCTAAACTCGTGGTTCCACTCGACCAAAGGGAAGACCAGTTCCAGGGAGCGGCCCACCAAATGTGTACCCATGTACCCATCCCGTCCATCGCATTGCCATGACATTTGTATGAAAAGAACAAGAAAAAGACGTGGAGCTGTGAATCTCTAATGTGGTGTATATAGAAACAAATGAAATAGATGAAACGCCGTGTGCCTTTTTATAGTTTCCCTTCTCGGGGTATCATGTGGAAAACCCAAATCAGAAACGCCGTGCCAAGTGACCCAAAGCCATGCCAATCGCTAAATGCTGAAGAGAGAGCTGATAGGAGAAATCATTTATCGTAGTCGTACAAGAAGAGTGTTGTGGATGTTTGTTTGTTGTTGTCGCTCAGTAGACTGAGATGGCAGATACCAGGCCGGCGGGTGTTCGCTGGCCCAGGTAAAAGTCCTCTTCTTGATAGAATGATTCTTCGCTCTCTTCTTCCGTCTTGGCTGGCAGGGGCAGCTCGGCATCGGCAGGTGAGGGAGGCATGGCCTCGTCGTCTGAAGACTCGGAGTCGTGGTCGATCAGCTCCGGAGGCGAGTTGGAGTGGGAAGGCGTGCGGACGAGCTCGAGCTGGGCGTAGTCCTCCTCGAGATCGTCGTCGCCCATGATCTCGTCCTCGACGACCTTGACTGCGGGTGCGGGAGAGACGACGGTGGGAGTGGTGTTGTTGCTGCTGACCATGTCGAGATCGTTGTCGTAGTCGGACTCGTCGTCCGAGTCGGAAGAGGAGTCGGAGTCGTACTCTTCGTCAACGGCCTCCTCCTCGATCCGGTCGGCCCACTGGATGTGCCGGCTGTTGTTGGCAGCGGCGGTGCTCTTGGTGGTGTTGCGGACGGACTGGTTGAACCAGCGCTCCTGCTCCCGCTCGGCCTCGGCGAGCTCGAGCATCAGAGAGTCGAGCAGGTTGGCGTGTCCGACCAGCAGGCGGAGGTCGTGGTCGGGCTGAGCAGCCTCGCGAGAGAGCTTTGCTCGGGCCTTGTGGGCCAGGTAGTAGGTCTGGGTGATGGACATGCTCTTCTTGGTAGCTTGTCGGAGGAGTGATGATGAGGCAGACATTTTGAATTTTTGAGAGAGGTGTGTGGAGGTGGATGTGTTATATAGTCCGGGTGTGACTCAAGGCAGAAGTCTCGACTGCAGGGATAGGGCGAGTTGCCTGGTGCCTAGTATGCCGCGGCGTGGGTATCAAGTATCAGTTGCGAGCAAAGTTGATGTAGGTGGATGCTGCTGGTATTGGTTTGAGTGTTCGAGTTGAAAAGTAGTTGATTGTGTTCTTGTTATAATGATGCTCGCTGTGATGCTTGTTCGTGATGGATGATATCGAGGCTCAAGGTCGGGGGAGTCGGCATTCTTTTAACTCGGAAGCTCAGCCGGGTCTGCCATGGGGGTGTCCAGCCAGAAAAAAAAGTTCATCGGCGTTAGAAATACGTACCCTTACCGGCACGCCCTTTGGGGAGCCCGGGCTAAGCGGACTTTGGCGTGCGCGGGCCCGAAGAGAGAGAGAGAGAGAGAGAAAAGGCACGCCGAATGCGAGGGAGGGGCGTGAGACATTGGCTGATCATTCAGCAAAGCCAAGGTGACCGGGGGTGAGAAATCCAGGCCTGACAGGGGAGGGGCGTGGCAGAGGGAAGTGCCGCGCTAGGATGGTTGGCGCTGACTAAATCCGAGGCCCAGACGTCTCCGGCACGGACGTACAGCGAGTCACTTCGTCCGCGAAAGGTACCCGACGCCCGAGCTGCCACGCCGCATGCCGCCCAGGTACCTCGCGGCTTCGAGGTACCACGGCAATTCATGGCTTCGTGCGAAAGAGCAGCAGTCGGAAAGAACCTTGGACTGACGAGAATCACAAATACAGCCGGTACGTACCTCCGGGCGCGCGCCAGCGGACGGCTTCGGCATTCTGGGTGACTCCTCGCTGCCGCTGCTTGGTGATGGATGATGACCGCTCTAGCCTCCATCTGGGAATTTTGCACTCGCATAGCCGATTAGTCACTGTTGTTGAGTCCATCGGATTTTACTCTTCCTACCTTACCTCCTGTCTGTCGCTCTCACTCTCTTTCGCTCTCGCACACTTAGTAGTCTAGGTAGTCTATGTAGCTGGAAGCTTCCCTTTCCCTTGGGACCAGAGGCACCAGTTACTGATGGCGATTGGCTCAGCCCAGCCGTGCACCGCTGATTCGGCCGTGAGCACGAGCCGACACAAGTGTGGATTATGAATCACAACAACCGCGGTCCCCACCCGCGCTTCTCTCCGGCTCTCTGTCAATCTATCCGTCCTTTTTTCTCATTTTCCTCCCTTGCTGTTAGAGCGCCGCTTATTAACAATCCCCCTCACCCAAAACTGAAGCTAGCAATGTCCGACATCACGACCGTCATCCGAGCCGCCTTATTGCTTAGGTAGGTAAGGTAGTACTACTAGCTAGTCGCAGTATTTCTCAGCAATTTGACAGCGGGCTGCAGTCATTGCGTAGTAATTCAAATCCAAGCACCTCTTTTGACAACAGGCACAGTCATCGGCGACAGTAGACTTTACGCTAAGCCTGGAATCAAACCCTTGCGCGATCGATGTGCTCTCTTGCGGATAGAAGCTCTCATCGTACCTAATGTACCTAATTCTTGGAGGTTTCCTTGCAGACACTCCCCCCTTCGTCTTTTGGTGTTTTCGGTTTCTTCTCGTCTATCTCGTTACCTTAGTAATTGATTTTGCGTGCCGCCCAGTTCATGAGCAATAGCGCGCCAATTCGCATCGCACTCCCCCATTTGTCAGTAGGCAGATCCCGAGCGAACAGGTTTTGCTGTTTTGGGCAATTCAATTCGAGAGCAATGCGAATCGCGAGGAAACTTCCGAATGCAAGCAAAACACTGCCTACCTAGGTAGATTGTTGCTATCGCAGTAATTCACTGCATAATGTTGGGATGGGATACATACGTAACGAGGCTACGAAACAATTCGTTTCACCATTGCGCATCAGTGCGCGAGGCTTTGCACAGAAAGGCCACGCATTCAACGATCCTTCACTGCCTGGAGGAGGTAGTAATCTGCACAAGGTGGGGGAGGGCAGATCGGTTTGAAATCTCAGCCTCTTCTCTCTGCACGCCCGTGATCTGGCCTTCTTGCAAGGTCTATTTGTGATGGCAGCCTGAGGGGAGGGGGGCTTGGCCAAGTCAGCCGTGTGATCGTGAACCCCAGGTTTCAAATCCTTTTGCGCGCATTCAGCCCCAAAGCGGTGCCCCGCGGATATCCTGTTCGGCGATGGGATGTACCTGTGAATTCTCTGTTGTAACATCGTGGCCTTTCTTTCCTTTTTCCTTTTTTTTCTTTGGTGTTTCTGCAGTAGTGAACGAATTAGTGGTGTTCGTGGTGCTGCGACTCTTTTAGTGCAATCGTACATCGTATCGTATATCGTACGTCGTACGTCGTACGTCCGCAGCGTCGTAGTCCCCTCACCCCCAAGCAAAAAAGGCCGCGACAGCATCCAGCACAGCCCAAAACGGCAATTCGAACTGACTGACTGACTTGACCCCATTCACTGTCTTGCCTCGTCTCGTCTCGTCTATTTTCACTTTCACTTGCACACATTCAGCGTACTCGTCGCATCGCCGAAATCCTGGCCCCCCTCCCCATCTCCGCCCAAAAGGCGTCGTGTTGCGCTTGCGTCTCCCTGCGTTCACTAGGGGTTCAAGGTAGCTCGCCGTCCAATCTATTGATGCCTGTCCCGTTCGCTGACATTGCGCGTCAAAGCGAGTGCCCGCAGCGACTCACCCCGGTCCTTCGTGCCCGCTCTCAACAAAATACATCAAGACACAGATAAAAAAAAAAGGAAATCTGTCAAGTTGTGTGTTTAGGCGCCCCCCGCCTCCCGTGATCGTGAGGTGTCGATCGCTGCGTCGGAATCGGGGACGTGGAGATGGGGGACGAGTTGCGACGGAGCTCCGAGACGGGGGGCGGTTTGTCTCATCGGCCGGATGTCGTAAATACTGGTTTAACTTGTGCCAGAGGCTGCCCTGCGTTATGTCCTATGTCCGCCATGCATACACTACAGTATTACATGTACGATGTTCTACTATGGGAAGCCATCGCTCACTCGCTGACCCCAGACTTGATACGTGTTTGGCGGCGCATGTGCATGTACCCAATCTGCAGAGACATTGCGTCCCTGTCATCACCATGAATTCATCCAATTTCACCACCGACAACCAATCAAGCTCTGTAATGACAAGCATGCAACTGAAATTGGGCCGGGGTTTGCCTTGTCTCTGGGCGATGCCTGGAGTTTAGACTTGTTCATTTTGCTTGAGGCGCGGCCAGTAGGGCTGAGTCGATGAGCGGGCTCCCACTTTAAGATGACTCCTCCGGTGGGGAGAAACAAGGCGTCGATGACGGCCCTCGGCAAGGGTATTGGGGTACGTACCTCTCCGTCCTCTCTTCCCACCCGCAGCTTTGATCCCGACCTGGATCGGGCACAGACCACGTTAATCAGAGAGTACTTGTAGGTCCGTACTCTAATATCACACACCAACAACACAAACAGACGAACCCCAATCTTCTCAGGGCTGACGATGACAATGGCGATAAGGCCCCAATCCCGAGATCTCAGGCCGACGCGGCACAGCGGTATCTTTGGCAGCAAAGGATCTAGCTGGGGAAAGGGGGCTTGGGTTACCGCTTGCGACGTGGCGCAGGGAGGAAGCAGGAAGGAATGCGCTGGCTTTTTCTGCACGTTGTTGGTGAATTGCTTACGAGGGGACCAATCTGGCCTGGTCAATCAAGGTTTGTGGGATAATAGAGAGAGAGCCAGCCAATGAAGCCTCACGAAAGCGGAATACAGCAACAGGAATTTGTGTTTTCGCTGAGATTTGCTGACAAAGTCCGGCGCGGGACGACGGGATTGGGAGGCTGAAATACGCGCAGATCTCGCGCCCGAATGCCGACTCGGGGTCTGGAATGTGGGTTTCGGACTTGTGGGTTCCCATTATTAGGTACACCTTTAATCGTAGCATCATGGGAAAAAAGGCAAGGGAAGAAGCGAACTCGAAACCTCCACAAGATCATCGATGGCCAGGCACATTTGTCGATGGCCGTCGTCATCAACTCCAGGTCACTGATCTCAACAACAGAGATCCCGCAGTGATAGTCCGTCTAGACGGGGCGATCATTGCTCACTCGCTTTCGTTTAGACTCCCTTGCAGTGAATAGTGTAGACTGCATTTTTGGCAAGATGTTGTTCTTGTATTTTTAGGTCAGATCCAATCTGAAGCATTGTCCCTGCTTTTTGACTCACATAGTCGCCGAGACAAGCTCTCCTCTCCCCCCCTCAGTCCCTGCAGCTTCACATTTTACATGCTTACTGTAGGCAATTTTTGCCAGGTACCATCGCTGCAAGATGGCACGGTTCAGCAAAAGCACAGACCGACCCGTTCATCTCGTGAAAAGGAACCCCAATCGGCAGACCTTGCAAGGAGCGCGCGCGCGTTCGTGTACGTGTACGTGTGTGCATGCGTCCTTCCAGAAGTGAGATGATGGCCCTGCAATTTTGCCGTGGGGAGTGCAGGTCATCATCTTGGTTGTTTCAAGCCTCAGGCACAACGCAAGGTGTTACTACAAGCCACGAGCCAGCAGGGCTGCAACTCAATGCTGCGCCAGATCGCTCCTACGAGGCGCTCGTCCCTTTGGTAAACGCGAAGCCCAGAGGACCGGGGCTTCGGGGCTTGCGAGAGAGGGATGGATGGATGGATGATTAAGATGATTAATGGTTAAAGGGGGGTGTGTAAGCAGCGAAGAGATGGCCCCAATTTACCCATTTCAAATCGATCGCTTTAGGCATAGCGCCTAACTTTAAGTGACAGGCCCCTCCTCCACTGTCTGTCCGTCCGCTCGGATTCGGCTTGCTTAGATAAGGGCCCCACAGCCGGCACATGGCAGCGGGAGTCTCCACAGAGAAGAGAGTTGCCGTCATGATGCTTCGCTGTTTGGCGTTTGAGCTTGTAGCTTTTGGTTGTGAATTGGCTTGTCGTTTACCTCATCATGAGCAGTCCTTTGTTTTGTTCGCGTTTCGCGGGGTGAGAAGGCTTGGTGGCTTCGAGGTGTTGCACGTTGCTGCCACGCGCGCGACTGCTTCTATTTCTGGTGTGAATTAGTTGAGGCATTCGGCAGCGATTGCGGGAGAAGACGCCGCTGAGCCCTACACCCCGGACTTTTCATGATACAGACTACCTAATGTCAAATTGATTGCGACGAGATATCAATCTAGTCGCCCAGGGGCTTTTCCAACGTCATCACACATTTGCGGCACAGACTGCGGCAATCCACAGGTCAGGGCGATAAGTACTTCTTGTCAAGACCCTGCCGCCGCCCAGCGACCGCGGTAGATGCCGCCCTATGTCCGCCGAGATGCCGAAACCCTCCAACAAAACGGACATTACCGCGCAAACCCATCACCACCACCCGCCCGACTGCAAATGCCGTCATCCCTCATCTGCTGCTGCACGCTTTCCCGCATTGGGTCTAGAGGTCAGCCTTTTTGTCAGGGCTTTGATAGCAATGGAAGGGGATAAAGAAGACGCACAGAAGGGGGAACGAGCTGTCAAAGCTTCCCCCCAAGTCGCCCGATTGCCGACAAGTCCTTTGGGATAGCCAATCAGTCGCTTCGTTGGCGCACACACACCCTTTTGACAAAAACCCTCTGCTTGCCCGGGCGTAAAAGCCTGCATCTCCGGGACGATACGCCTAATGCCTAATGCCTTACAAAACATGCAGCAACGAATAAAATCTCTGCTGTTTCTATCCTTTGCCGAAAGAGATACCCGTGGGAAGGGGTGTGCATGGATGCTTCTTTGATGCTTCCATGTTCCATGCATGGAAGCCTTTTTCCTCGGCTATCCCCTTCTTCTTCTGGACCTTCCATGCATGGTTCCCGATCATTCCGCTTTGCTCACAATGTCCCTTTCTCTTTGCCACGCCCATCATGTAAAAAGCCTCGTGACTTCGCTCTCCGGCGATTCGGTAGCCTCCGTCGCCGCGGACAAAGGGGTCCTCTCCGATGTGGTACCTTACATGATGTCTGTATGTACTACACTACTACACCCTTCACTCCCGTTTCTTCTTCGTGCCCCTCCGTCATAAGGGTCCTGCGGTGGGGGACAGGGCTCGCCGATAGGCGTTTGGTGTATCCGATGCCGTTACCCCTGCCCCTGTGTTAGAGCCTTGTTGTGCTGCGGGCGTTGAGGGTTCGTCTTAAACCCGATGCCGTGGAAACGGTCACATTGGTCTTTTCGACCGGTTTTTCACAGGTGAGGCCGATGTTCGGACGAGGAGTTGAGACGTGAGGCATATTGGGACAGCTTGATTAAGCGGTATAGCATCAGTTGGAAGCAGCCGTTAGACATGCCTGTTCTACAGAGTGTGAAGATCCAATGATGAAGCATTTCGGTTTCCCACAATTGCTGTTCATGTTTTGTAAGCAAGTTCGATAGAACGGCCAGAGAATTACATGTATGCAGTGCTTGAGTCAACAGTCCCCACGTACAAGTACATGTCCGGGGACGGCCCGCATGGATCGCATCACGGCTCAGAGCGTACGTGTATGTAAATCAGGCGCAATGAACATCATGTAGAAAACGCCCCATACACTCACGTCACTCAGTGAACCTGAATCATTGACCCATACAACAAGACGCATAAGGCATATGATCCACACCTCGGCACCTCGCACAGCATTAATCATCATCGTATCACCCAGAACGGTGGCAATCATCAACTCCGCGGACATTAATACAAACGGAGAGTCCTCAACAGGTTACGGAAGCTTCCGGCCTGCCTACTTACTACCTCCGATTGCCCCTCATCCCGTAACATACGGAAGTTGTGTGCATTACCTATGTTGAACGTGCTCATGTGCTCAGTCAGGGCTCCATAGTATCGTCATTGTCTCCTCGGCTCCGTTCTGTCCGTTTCATCGTACACCCCCTTGGGAACAAACAAACGGCCAGCCCTACTGGGGGTGGACATTTGACGGTTCGTGCTTGAATTGTGTTGCCGTGGGAGCCGGTGCTGGGGACCATGGGACCTCAGCCCTGCTGCGTTTCGGTGATTGGTGCATTTGATCATCTGGGGTTGTTCCACGCAGCCGATTCCGTGTGCCGTGAACTCGTTGATCGAATAGGTCACTGACACGAGGAGCGTGCCCATGAACACATCTTTGCTCACTTGACTCTTATGACTTGGAGTTCTCTTACAAGCAGTTCCGCCAACGCCCGACGCCGGACCTGAGCATCAGACAGAAGCTCCATAGCAGCTCCGCATTCATGCTCTCCGTCTTCTTAGAAGAGGCAAAGAAAGCAAACCAAAGGCGTGAATCCCCCGGCCCCTCATTCTCTCAGTTCGGGAATTATCCATCCCAGAGCGTCGGTAAGGAGATCGCCGAGGTCGTCCCATTCCCAAACTGTTTCCCTCAGAGCTGAATTAGGGCAAGGCGATATGGAACAGCTCAGGACCCGTCAACTCACCCTACCTCTCTCCACCTGTCAGGGATATGTGCAAGCCTGAATGCTCGATACTCGTAAGCATCTCCGATAGCCTTGTTCGTTGAAAGGCCAAAGCATCGTATCCCTTTTGGATCTCTCGAGTGCATCGCCAGGGGTTGCTTCGCTGTGCCACGGCCCTGGATTTCATCTCAGCAGTCAGCCAGTCGGTTAGCCACCTGCGTAGAACGGACGGGAAAACTTGAACCGTGTCCTCTCATCCATCCCCTTTCCCTGCTCATAGAGCAGAAAACTCCATCTCCCCTAATTGCACAATGCAACTCTCGTGCCGTGCTTCGTCAGCAAAAGTAAATGAAACAGATCACATATCAACAAGACAGCGTACGAAAAGTTCCCCCCTCCCATACATCAACCACCACCACCCCGGACTCACCTTTCACAAAAGATCTCTCCCTATCCCCCAGCTCCTTATTTTTGGCTCCCGCTTCCAGCGCAATGGACAGCCCGCCCGCTTTGATACTCCCCTCACCTCTCAAATCCGTCTGACATACATGTAACCCTCCTCCTCCTCCTCCCTTACCCCTGAGCATCATCCCGCAAATCCCTTGCGATAATTGCCGCTTTGGGGAAAGGCAGCTTACCCGATGGCATGGAACCGGGAAGCTCAAATGGCCCGGCTCGCTTAGCCTTGCCGTCTTCCTCGTACATAATAACTCGTGAAGAAAACGTGGGTGCACTGATTGCTTACTGCATAATTTGTCAGGTACGCGGGGAACGTTGGGAGATGAGGCTCTTTTTGCGGGCTGTCAACAGCTTGAGATCCATGTCCGTGGCTTTGGGCAGGATACAGCCTTGTACGAGCTTGGGCTCGTGCTTACATGATCCCCTGATTCAAAATTGTCCAGACCATGATATTTAGAAATGGGTTGATATCAGGAGGCAACCGAGCGTTGCGGGCGTTGCTTACCGGACGCCAGCTCTCCTATCAGGGACGATGGTGAGAACAGTCACGGCAAGAGCCATGAGTCAGGACCTATACCCATGGAGCAACCTAATTGGGAACGTGAAGACAATCGCTAACATTGATGATGCTCTATGATTGTTGCCAATGGCGATACTATGCCTGAAGCTTCTGCTTCGTCTTTTTCCTCTTGCCACCGACTTCCCTCCCTTCTTCCATCTCCAGCAATGCTTCTCGCTTCTTCTCGCTAACCACCTTGAGGGCGTCCCGGATCACTCTTGTCTCGAGGTTGACGCCCTCCTCTTCCCAGGCCTCCATCTTCCTGCCCACGCGCTCTTCAATAGCCAGGACCAGTTCCACATCTCGCTGGCCCACCAGCGTCACGGCCTCACCCTTGCGGCCCGCACGGGCGGTACGTCCCACTCGGTGGATGTAGTCATCCGGGTCCCGAGGGACGTCGTAGTTGATGACCAAGCTGACTTCCTGGATATCGAGACCTCGGGCTGCCACGTCCGTCGCTACCAAGATCCTAGCCGCCGACGCTCGGAAGCGGGCGAGGTTGTCCGTTCGCTGTCTCTGGGGGAGCTTGGAGTGCAGCGAGGTGACGCGGTGGTCTAGCAATCGCAGCAGGTGGTGAAGGTACTCGGCTGTCGAAGTACGATTGCAAAAGATGATGACCGTCTTGTTGACGTTGGCCTCGGTGAGCAGGAACACGTGGAGGTAGTGCTCCTTGTGGGTGACGGGGATCTGCACGTGCTTCTGGCTCAGGGTTGCCGGGATGGCCAGCATCTGCGTGTCCACCTCGCAGACGAAGACGGGCGGCTTTCCGGGCCGTTGCGGCAGCTCCTTGAGCGCTCGCACCTCTGGCGTGATGGTTGCCGTGAAGAGAAGCGTCTGTCTCTCAGCGGCAGGCGGCAGCACCGACAGGCATTCCTCGACGTCGGGCAGCATGCTGCCCTTGCCGCCAGCATGCAGGAGCCGATCTGCTTCGTCGAGAACAACGTAGCGTACTCGTCGAAGTCCGCAGATGGTGTCCTCTCCAGATGTCCTGATGTGATCCGCCAGACGTCCAGGAGTCGCAATGATGACATGTGGTCGTTGAGCGAGTGCTATAGCCTGAGCTCGCATGTCGGCGCCGCCGGTCACGAGGATGATCTTGAGGCTCTGTGGAGACGAGATCGCCTTGAACTGCTCGTAGATTTGCAGGGCAAGCTCTCGGGTTGGCGTGAGGACGACCGCAAAGATGGCGGTTGGATCCTCTGCCCACTTCTGAAGCACGGGAACGGCAAAGGCCACCGTCTTTCCCGAACCTGTTCTGCTGCCTCCTATGCAATCTCTTCCCTTCAATATCTCCGGTATGCAGCCCTTCTGAATGCCGGTCGGCCGTCTGATGGCCATGTTCCCGAGCGACTGGACAAGCCATGGCCGCACATTGAGGGCTGAAAAGGTGGTGTTGGGATCGGTCGGTGCCAAAATGGGATTTTGCGATTGCGGTTGTGGTTGCGATTGTGAGGTAGCTGAGGGTTTGCTGACGGATTCGTCTTCTTTCTTGCCGACGTTTCTCTTGACTCGAGAGGGCACGGCTATTGAAGGCACTACCAACTTCGGGACCTTGCTGCCACCATCTTCTTCGTCCTCATCGTCCTCATCGTCGTCTTCATCGCTCACGTCTTCTCCAACGTCAAGCTCGGGAGAAGTGCGACGCCGTTTCCTGGAAGCGGCGTTATCAAGGTAATCGGACTCGTCGGCGGAATCCGACGCGTTGGATGAGAGCTCCGGATCCGAAGATCGCTCCTCGTAAGCAACACCTGCAGAAGGCATCCTGGAAGGGCTGAAGTTGTGTAATTTGCAGATGCCCTCACAGCTATTCTCGACGCAAAATTATTCTGGGACTATCACCAACTGGTACCTCGGAGAAAAAAAAAAAAGTTGAGAGTCGGCCATCAGGAGTGGGGCCATGGCTGATTGGTGGGGTTGATCTCCCACCGCCTGCTGTATTCGGTGGAAGCGCATGAAGCGGCCAATAGGACGGCATCAGAGCCGCGTCCACTCGTATGCTCGACGATGAATCGATGAGCTTGGCTGTACCAAAGGTCAAGACAGTAGCAACAGCTTCTCTCAAGATCGCACCATGATTCTATTCTATTTTTAACGGCACGGCCGAACGATGCATCGCATATATAGATTGAGGTCCACCTCTACGACAACCGACGCACTCGCTTCTTATTTCTCGGCCTTGTCACCTCTGCCGCGTTCCATGTACTCGTAAGGTAGACGCAGGAAGATGGCGAACCAACCAGCGGCTGAGGCTGCAGACGCGCGCTTGGAGAAACGCCAGGCTAAAAAGCGCACGACGTTGATTGGCCCGATCGCGGCCATCTGCATGCTACGCCGCCCTTGAAACAGCATCAAGTCGAGGCGAGCAGCAGCGATATTATTATTCTGGGTGACCATATTCGAGGCTTGAGCCGTGTCTCTTCCACTACATCCCTCAAATCTCAATGCGGCGGTCGTATGCATTGAGTAATTGAAATTCCGGCCTTGGGATGTTCTTCTTTCTGGCATCGAGCCCGTGCATTGCTATTGGCCCGACGCTTGCTGCAGTGTGTCAGACAAGCAACGCCTGGCATTGATGGGATTTTCTGGGGCCGGACCAAGCAAGATATCGAGTAAATGGGATGGATGGCAGCCCACTCCTTCCAGCTGCTGCTGCAGGGTGTGGCCACTGGTCTTACATTCCACGTGTCGAACCATGTCGGGACCTTTATTTCCAACTCAGGGCTGATGGTTGAACGTGATCCTGGTGGCATTGCAGCTGCCACCTTTTTGGCGCAGCTCAGGTGAGGGGAGATAGTCAGCAGCGGGCACCTCGAGGTCGGCGGCCCTTTTGCTGGACGCATTTGCCATGAAATCTCACCTTTATTCCCGGCTGACCGGAGTTGCAATGCGCCTCGACTGATTGTTGCAGGCGGATGGAATGGATGGATCAGGGGGCTTCAAGAACCGCACAGTCGGGGCGCCGCCAGCACACAAAGTGGTGTTGTAGGGTAAGCCGGGGGTGCATTGCAGCACATGCAGCCAGCCATGCAGCCAGACGAGATGGAGGTGATGCTTGGGATGGGCTTGATACTGCGCCGGCGCCGAGCCGTGGACCCTGGCTAGTGCCGGTTTGTTCTGCCAGAAACTGGAATTGTTAGTCGAAGTATTGCATACTGTAACTTGTTTGTGCTTGTGTGAGTCGATCTGGGCCTTGATACCTACTCGTACAGTCAATCTCCCTGATGCCCAGCCCCTGGCCCGGTGGACGGCTTGTCGAGTGCTGATAGGCTTCAGCCGTGCCGTCTTCCGCGCCAGAAACCTGCTTACGTCTGCTCTGGGTGCATCCAATGTCCAAGTACGGAGCACGCAGAGCGTCTGTATCACCTCTCAGTCACCCGGCGCCCCTCTGGCTGTTTGCTCGCCTCTGCGTGCTGATTTGCCCGGAGCAGCGCTCCCACCTCATCTCCACGTCCCAACATTCGTTTCACCAGCATCAGCACCAGCCGCGGAAACCGGCTGCAGTCCAGTCCACCAGAATCCTCTCTCTGCTTCGTACTCCACCCTCCCTCAATATCCATTGACACATTAGCGCCGCCAGTCTGGCGAGCACGAGAGCTCATGCAACTACGACTCTTCGCCTCTGGTTGGGGGACTGCTTTGGCACTTGACCTGCAGCCACAGAGCCCTACGGCGCCCTGGACGCTCTCCCCACAGGGACCCCGTGGTGCTCCCCTGCAGCGCCTCGAAGGGTGCTACAGTAATGTACATACAGCGCATGGAAGTACGGAGACATCCATCGTCGAGCCATCGATGTACATGCGGGTACAGCGCCTCTGCCGCTGGCTGCACTGCAGGGGAGCAGCCCCCCCATCAACCCGCCACTCGCAGTGCCCTGCAGAGCGCTGCCAGGCCTGCACAATGCCACACGGCTCCGCTGGCGCGCATCTGCCGCTCCAGACAAGTACTTGTGGATACTCGAGGTGTCCTACCAAACCCCAGCAGCCGCTGTAACTGTAACCCACACAAACTCATCAACTGCAGTGGCTCTGCAGGTCGTCGGTCCCCCTACGAAGATTTAACCATCGACGACTACTTGTACTGCTGAGACCCCGAGCTGGCCATATCACCTCAAGCTTCACCTCAGCATCAGCACCGACCGTCTTCAGCCATAACTCGTCTCTATCCTTCGTTTTTGACTGCTGCCATCTTCTCCAAGCTGTCGAGTGTCTCATCGTTTGTCTTTCGCCTTCCAGCGGACGTTCAACGGTCGACACCTCACCTCACGCTTCAGCCGACTATCCCCTCTTGAGCGGCGTCCCCTCACTCATCGCTCGCCTTCGGCCCACGCTGGCACCAATCGACTTGTGCATGCGAGCATTCGCCTCTTGCGACTTGAGATATCACTCTGCCAACGCATCGCAAATCGCCCGCCAATATTGGATCTATTTCTTTCTTTCTTTTTCCTTTATGTTTCATGTTGGCATCAGCGTTGCTCGATTTTAGCTTCTGCTCGCCCTCTCCCTGTCCTTTTTGCACAGCTTTTGTCTGACCATCGTTCGGATTGCTCTGCTTTCTTTTCTCGGGCTCTCTTTTTTTGCAGCGGCTGTTTGCAAGGTACTGCTCCGTACTTGGACCTGCGCGTTGTCTCTGTGTGCCGCTCCGACCTCCAGCCTCGCAAAAGTGCCAACCGCCGGCCTCTTGTTTCTCACAACCCGCCAAATTCGCTCGCTTGGACACCGTCGCGACAGTCTGCCTTGATCGGCACTGCTCACCACCATGGCTGACGCAGCTCCTTCACAATCTCAGGGCAGCGACCCCGCCGCCCAGCTCGTGAGTCGCATGCACTCTTTTGGCCTCCCCCTGGATAGATATGAACAGCGCGACTGACTGATTTCTGTGGCTGCAGCATCCCGCCTCCTCCTCGTCCTCCTCTTCCTCTTCTGCTGCTCTCCCAACTCCTGCACCGACTCCCATGTCCGTGCCGATCATGAACTCGCCCGCTCCGCTCATGCGGCCTGCCATTCCAGGGAGCCGCGGCCGCGCTGCGCCCAGGTTGGGCCTCGCCATCCCGCCCTCACCAAACGCCAAGCCGGTGGGCAACCTGACGATCCAGCCGCCCGCCAGACCCCCTCTGCCGACTCTACACCTCGCCACGCCCATGGGCAGCCAGGTCACACCAGTTGAACAGCCCGCGAGGCCACAGGGCATCCAGCCCGGGCAGTCTGCAGGTGGCGGCAGCGAGAGCAGTGCGGCGCATTCGAGGTCTGGGAGCTTCGGCCCTCTGGACGGCCGGGCAAGCAACCCCACGTCTGCCGGCTCTCAGTTTTCGGCCCTTTCCTTTGCCTCACAGTATGGCATCCCTGTTACACGAGCCCAGGGAACCCCGGATCCCGTATCTGCCGTTGGCTCCATGAGGAGCGAAGGCGGTGTCTCCATGGAGAGAGATGGAAGTCTGCAGGGTCTCGAGGGATTTGACAGACTGAGCATTGAGAAAGCAAGAACTGCTGATGTCGAGGATCTGGATGACGAGGGATGGAGAATTGCCAGCCTGGAGAAGCGAATCGTTGAGCTGGGCAATCTGGGCGAGGGTGCAGGAGGAGCCGTCACCAAGGCCATGCTCAAAGGCGGCAAAACCATCTTTGCTCTCAAGGTATGCTCTCTTAGGATCGAACATTTATCTCCATGTCATGGCTCGCTAATTCCACTTTAGGTCATCACTACCAATCCCGATCCTGATGTCAAGAAGCAAATTGTTCGAGAACTGGGTTTCAACAAGGAATGCGCCTCGGACCACATTTGCCGTTACTACGGAGCATTCGTTGACCCTTCTACTGCTACCATCTCTATTGCCATGGAGTTCTGCGAAGGAGGCTCTCTAGACAGCATCTACAAGGAAGTCAAGAGGCTAGGCGGCCGTACTGGTGAAAAGGTACTGGGAAAGATTGCTGAAGGCGTCCTTGGCGGCCTCACCTACCTTCACACGCGAAGAATCATTCACCGAGACATCAAGCCCTCCAACATCCTGCTGTGCCGCGACGGCTCAGTGAAACTTTGCGACTTTGGTGTTTCGGGAGATTTCGGAACCAAGGGGGAAGCCAACACCTTTATCGGAACTAGCTACTACATGGCACCGGAGCGTATCACCGGCCAGTCCTACACCATCACCTCGGACGTGTGGTCCACGGGAGTCACGCTGCTCGAAGTTGCGCAGCACCGCTTCCCCTTCCCTGCGGACGGCACGGAGATGCAGCCTCGTGCAGGTCTGATTGACCTGCTTACCTACATTGTGAGACAGCCAGTGCCGAAGCTCAAGGACGAGCCCGACAACGACGTGTACTGGAGCGACAACTTTAAGTATTTCATCGAGTGCTGGTAAGTTCTGCTTGGACAATTTTCGCATCGTGAGACTGTGGCTAATCTGTTTGGTGTCTTGCAGTCTGGAGAAGCAGCCTAACCGCAGAGCGAGTCCCTGGAAAATGCTAGAACATCCATGGATGGTCGAGATGCGATCGAAGAGAGTCAACATGGTCAAGTACCTCTCCTTTGTATGGGGCTGGGACGAGAAGCAAGTCAAGACTTCTCAATGAACATGACCCATACCCTGACAAAGCTTGGGAACGTTGACGATGCATTGCTTTTCATAACGGCTGGACCAGCGGGCTGGCCTTGTCGTGCAGTGCGAGGATACAGGAGTTGGGAAGAATCGTTGATGGTTTTGATGAGCATGGCGGGTCATTCGAGTTACGGAAACGCCAATTATGCGTCAGAATTTCCACTCTTTCTTTGAGGGGACGATTTTCAGTCGCGACAGAACTTCATGAGCAACATGTTGTGCAGAAAGAGGACTAAAGGACTGACTGAAGAGGAGGAGGAGGGTCCGAAGCGGAAGAGAGAACGGTTTATGAAGGGGAGCTGTTCATGCTACATCTTGAACTTGTCAACGTGGGACATTTGACATATTCTTTGGATATCAAGCGCTTGCACATAGCGGTTATTTTCTTGTTCCACACCTTTTGTCATTGTATTTACACTCATCAACGCGGCGTTATATAC